>CP141128.1:17680000-19140558 GCA_035236585.1 Warburgia ugandensis | reverse complement strand
GCAGGTTAGAGCAAATGGAGATGAGTTTTTTGGGGTTTTGTGTAATTGGCAGGTACCACTCAAACTAAAAGAAAAATTTTAGAGGATGACTAAAAGGTTAGCCATACTCTATGGATTAGAGTGTTGGACAGTTAAGGAACAACAAGCATATAGGATGAGTGTCGTAGAAATGTGAATGTTGAGATGGTTAAGTGGTAAGATAAGAAATGATAGAATTAGAAATGAAAATATTAGAGAAAAATTAGGAGTAATACCAATAGGTAACAAGATGAGGGAGGTTAGACTTAAATGGTTTGAATATGTCCAACAGAGACCAAAAATGGTTCTAGTTAGTAGGAGTGAGACGATCTAAGTCTAAGGTTGTGAAAGGGCAAGGGAAAGGCCCAAAAGAACGTGAATAGAAGTGGTGATAAAAGATTTAAAAACTTTGGAACTAAATGAAGCCATGACACTTAATATAGGAGAATGGAGGAACAAGACTCATGTCACCGACCCCTAATTGGAATAAGGTCTTAATGACAATGATCAAATAAAATGGAGGAAAGACAAAGATAAAAGGATTGGATTTTTTTTTGGGGGGGGGGGGGGGGGGGCGCATCTTTTAGAGCCTTAATCTGCAATACACAAAGCAAACTGATTATTTTTCTTCAATTTTCCATGGTTATAGTGCTTTTGCTTTATAGGTTTTGTTTCAACTGCGAGATGATTTTCATATTCGTTAGTTGCTTTCTTTTTCTTTTTTTTTTTTTTTCTTTTTTTTTTTTAATGTATTTTCTGCGAGTTTGGGCTGAATCTTACCTTGAATAGGATGAAGAATAGCTTTGAAGAAAACACCCAATAAAAGATCTAAACCTAGGTACAAAACAGTTTTTCTGGTTATCGATTAACGAGTTTCCTCATGCTGTAAAATCATAACGCGTCGTATTTATAAGGTAATGAGGTGCTGATATTTCCTTTGTGTTGCACAACGCAGAGACGGTTTTGGAGTTCATGGCAAGGGTCTGAAAATTTGAAGTTGGAATAAGGGCATTTTTGTCATTTGAGGGTCCATTTTTCATCCAAAACGGACCCTGTCCTCAAAGTGGTTATATTGCAATAATGAGTTTATGATATAATCAATGTTTCACCCAACTTCAGGGTTGAAATTGGAATAGTCTGACAGTCCTTTAGATTCACCAGTTGGAGTCAGGGTTGAAACTGGAATAGTCTGCCAGTCCTTTAGATTCGCCAGTTGGAGAGTCCACCAATGAACACAATAAATGATCATCTGGGTGTTCCTCTCTTTGGATCATGGACTGTAAAAACCAAAGATAGGTAACCATAATTGCTTTAAGGAAGAATCTATTTATTCTGCCAGCAAAAAAATTGAGGAATGCTAAATGGACGATCATTTTGAGAGCATATTGTAGACTGTTTTTTGGAGCTCACCTTTGCATGTTCTCACTCATTCATATCATTGCCCCATTTTGTGTGTCTAGTAGTTTAAAAATCATGTAGTCGGTTGTTTCAAATTTGTCCTTTTTCAGATCATCAAATGCACATGCTTTTTGAACGGTTAAACATCCAAAATTAAGGCAATGACATGAATGGGTTGGACCATGCTTAGGTGGGCTAAGCAATTGTTGTCTAGGGAAGAGCGTCCATTTAGCATTTCTCACAAGATTTATGGTGTTGATTCAGAACAGTCATCTTCAAGACCGCACCTTAGATAGGCTGTAGAAAATGGACGGCTCATAAAGAATGCATGTGAGGCCTAGAGCAAACAGTCATCTTCAAGGCCACATATTAGATAAATAGGCCGTGCATCAGACGCATATTCATTCATTTATTCAATGAGGGAGCTGTTAGAAATGTAAAAAATGATTAACTTCCTCTAATGGACGAGTTCTGAGCGCCAACTATTGAAGATGTTGCCTAGAAAATGAACGGCTTAGACCACCAGCCACCTTAGCCTCACATGCACCTATTTTACGTGCTGAAACACCATATAAGGACTCGAATCTAGTAATTGAGAGAGTCCCAGCAAGTTCACCTCTAATCTCCCCATATTTGCTTGACAGAAAAGGAAGAAGGTATGCAGCTTCAAGTCTTTGTCTAAGTGAGGGCCGCATGCTTTGTTGCGATAATGAAATTAGCCATGTTGTCTCAAGTCTGGATATTCTCACAACATCAGAAAACGATGCTTTGGTTGTTTGAACTCATGCATGTTTACTTAGTAACCTCTCACATTCATCAAAGAAAACCTTCCAATCATAACCAAGCTACATCACTAATGATGCCCACATCATATGATAGAGATGTCGTTGCTAAGTCTCCAAAATGTCTTTGCCCTAGCAGCTTTAGGTAGTAGCAGCATCAATTGCTTTCTTCGTTTAATTTAAGGATTTGAACCAATATAATCCCACTAAAGCTCTTTGGACTGGTAGTTTTTAGATCATCTTGATCTTCATTTTTTTTTCTTCTCCTGTTTGGTGTGGTTCGGGTGTAAGAGATCATATTGATCTTTTGTTAATGAAATCTTATAATATTTTAAATGAAAAAAAGGACAAAAAATTTATTATTTCTCTTTCCATCACGGGCCCGGGAAACAGTGAGGTGAGGCTCCGTGCATTCACAGAAGAAGAAATTGCAATGCCTCTTGCTCAGCAGGTGTAGCTTGGAAGGCTGGGTTTCGTCCAGGGAGCAAAGTTTCAACAACAGCTCTGCTTCCTCATCTTGTTTCTGGCAGAGCTCGTACTTTGCTTCCTTCTCTCACGCTTGCTTGTGCTAAGGCTTAGAATCCTTTTCTGTGGGTCCAAAGCTTCTTCCATCAAACCGAAAGATCTGATCCAACAGAAATCCTAGTACATGAAAGTGAACGTGCCATAGCTCACTATCCAGCTGCTGCGCCAAGGGCCATGGTTCTCGTTAAGGAGTCTTGCAAACCCTTCCTCATTCGTAAATTTAAAGTGGGCTCAAAAGTACATAAATTGCTCTGTTAATTGCAATTGATGGAGGGTCCACTTTGATCGATCGCATCTAACAATGTACTGTTCTTTGAGGTAAGATATAAGTGGGATCAAGCTCGTGAGATTAAAAGGAAATGGGACAGTGGACCAGGGATCACAAAACAAGGAGTCAGATATTTTTATTGGGTCAGTTGAAGATAACATGGACATGCAGTTCGATGGTGGATTATAATAGAAAATCTCTAGTCTATAGGTTATTTGTGGAAGCACATGCTTCTTATTTTATTTGCTCGCCCGTTTGATGCAACAGAAATATTTTACAATCTCCAAACTGTATACACGTCTTGGAAAATAGTGATCCCGCATGCTCCTGGTTGCTTGCATCAAAATCAGGAATTAAATGACTGGGGGAGATATTGTCGCCGGGGAAGCGAGAAATTTGGGTAGCTTGTGAATTACGTCGCACTACGCTCAAGTTCTTTGCATAAAACCGATTATAGATGCCAACCATACCATGAGAATCTGCCCTTACAGTCAACTTTGCAGGCCGACGGGACAATGCTTGTGCATTCGAACCGCTGAACTTTCAAACCATCAAGATAAAGCCCATTGTTCTCTCCATGCCCATGAATATGGAATTATTCTACATAAGTAAGCCCAACATTTAATATTTGTTCTTTGGAAGTGGACTTTCTCGGCTACGATTTGGTCCTTACAGGAGGAGACAAATGCAAGGTTTTTGTAAGGTCGAAACTATTGAAAAAGTTTTTTGGTGGAACAGATTATATTGCTTGCTGATATTGGACGGGTATTGATGCCAATTTTAAGAAGCTTACAACCTAGGAAATAAAAAGAAAGTGGCAACCTTTACTCGAAGTGATGAATAACAAGAAAAGAAAGGAAATAAAATCTTGGGAGAAAACAAACGTTGGATGGCTTAAGTCGAATTTTGATAGCTCTTATATAAGCGAGAATTCAAATGCCTGAATTGGTGGACTAATTCGTGATCATCGAGGACAGAACTTCTTGAGTTTGTGGGTCCAATTAAAGATAAAATGCTGTTGAAGCAGAATTGATCACCACAAAACCTTTAACTTTGCTTTCTTAGCTCCAATAGTTATTAGAGGAATGCTAAACTGACCACAATATGAGGCACATTCTAGAGATCATATTTTATGAGGCCCACCTATATGTGATCTGACTTGTTCATCTAATTGCTCTATATTTAGATGCCTTATAGGTAAAAAATCATGTGGTTGGATAAATCTAGCCATGTGCATTTTTTTTTATAAAGTTTTTAATTGTTCTTTGCTAAGCATGTCGGATTTGATCAAAACTCATAGTTCGTCATTTCATTGTCATCAATATATACATGAATTTTTCCATACTTAGAGGGATACGATCCCTATGATTTCTCTATGGATTATAATAGGTTGGGATCCCTATGATTTATTATTAAACATAGTTCAGTTTTTTATTTCTCTCTAATACCCCCCTCAAACTTAAGGTCTTGGTGACGACAATATTTGAAGTTTGGAACAACGAAAATGAAAACGTGGAGATAGATGAGCCTTTATAAGAAGGTTAACAATTTGATCAGTGGTGGATATATATGGGAGAGTAATCATTCCCTTTTGATAATGCTGATGAGTAAGATGATAGTCAATCTTAATGTGCTTAGTACTTTCATGGAAGAAGACATTATGAGCAATGTGAATTGTAATCTTATTATCACATTGTAGATTGGTGGGGTGTTTGCTAGATACCAAGATCTGACAATAAGTTTTGTAGCCAAGTAACTTCACAAGTAGTGTTAGTAAGAGCTCGATATTCAAATTCTGTACTGGATCGAGAGACAATATCTTGTTTCTTACTTTTCCAAGAGATTAAAGACTCATCTAAAAAGAGTAGTATCTTGTAGTATACTTGCAATATGTTACATCACCACCCCATTCAGCATTAGAATACTTGAAGAGTAGAGGATGAGGAAGAAAGAAGAAGTCCTCAATGAAGGGTCCCCACGAAGGTATTGAATAATACTTAGAATAGCAGCATAGTGATTAATACAAGGAGTAGACATAAATTGAGAAACCACATGAACAACATGAGCAATGTCTAGCCAAGTGATAGTGAGCATTCATACTATTTTGCAATAGAGAGTCAGATTCGATAGTGGTTCACCATCAGATGGTCAAAACTTGACATTAACAGCAAGAGAAGTATTTGAGGTTTTGCCATCCGAGAAGTGAGAAAGGTTGAGAATCACCGAAGCATACTTGACTAGTGAAAGAAGATATTTGTTTTGATTTCATTGGGCCTCAACACTGAGAAAGTAATTGAGAAAGCCTAAGTCTTTCATCTTAAATGTGTAGGAGACAAAAGACTTGGTGGTAGTAATTTCCGTGGTGTCACTCCCAGTAATAATCATGTCATCAACATAGAGTAAGAGAAAGATAGCTCCATGTTGGCTATGGAAGAGTCATTTTGACTCTAACTAAAGCCAAAATGAGTAATAGTGGAGGAGAATTTCTCAAACCATGCTCAAGGTGGTTGCTTGATAAAAGCCCAAAGAAGACGACAAACTTGTCCTTATGAGTAAGGAAGACCAGGTGGAGGTTCCATATATACTTTCCTCATGTAAGTCACCATGAAGAAAGGTATTTTTGGCAACCATCTCATGAAGTGACTAGGAACGAATGGAAGCAGTGGCATTGAGGGTACAAACAGTGATCATGCAGGCAACATGAGCAAATATTCATCATAATCAAGACCATGTTCCTGAGTGAAGCCTTTAGCCTTTGGCTATGAGGCATGCTTTATATCTTTCAATGGTACCATGTTCTTTAGTCTTAATTTTATAAATCCACTTACAACCAATAACTAATTTTCCTAGAGGCAAAGAGGTGAGTTCTTAGGTATTGGTTTTAATGAGTACTTATAATTCTATCTGCATGGCTTGAACCCATTTAGGTTGCATCCTTGCTTTCCTACAAGTTTGAGGCTCATGTAGGTTGAGAAAATTAGTGGCATAATGGTAGTAATCATTAAGTTTAGCAAGAGGTTGATGGGTGCGTTGAGGGTACCTGGGTATGTTCCCTGCAAGAGTCACAGATGGAGAATTAGTAGGAGTGGGAGAAGTTGATGGAGGTAAGGGTGGAGGCGATGGAGGAATGAGATTAATAAATTGATTAGATGATAGATAAGTTTCTCAAAAGGGATCAATGAAAGTGTGTAACTGTTAAGTGTTCAAATTTGGTCAAAATAACCCTAATTTAGTGTTCAATTAGAGCATCTAGGCCATTAATTTCAAGATTTTACATAAAATATTTTATTTTAGGTTTAATTGCCCATCAACCATTGAATTGAAAGATTTAGTGGTCAGATGATCATTAAAGCTAATCAGATGAATACTGAACGGTTCAGATGATTCTAATTGGGTCATGTGCATTGCAGATTAATTGACTCAGGCGTAGACACTCTAGATCGAATCAAGGATATCAGATGAGGATGATGAAGTTTCATGGAAAAAGAGGATTTTGAAGAGTCCTAAGACAGAACAAATTTGAAGACTTTCTTCTATCAGAGTTCTAGCAAGACCAGGAAAGCTAGTGGACCCCACCTATCTCTATCACTTTATCTCCTCTTCCTTCTCTTTCTCCTCTCTTCTCTCTCTCTCTCTCTCTCTCTCTCTCTCTCTCTCTCTCTCTCTCTCTCTCTCTCTCTCTCTCTCTCTCTCTCTCTCTCTCTCTCTCTCTCTCTCTCACTGTGTTCCTTTCTCTATTTCACTCTCCCCCTCCTCTTTCTCCCTCACTTCCTCTTCCCTTCTTCTTTCCACTCTCTCCTCTCTATTTTTTTCCTCTTCCTCTTCGGTTGGGTTAGCCGAAGATAGGTGAGTGACACACCTAGCCGGCTGCCATCATCTCTTCTCTCTCGGCTCTAATTCCTCCTCCACTCCCAGCCCTCTCTCTAGTCTTCTTCTCTTGGCTGGATTCTCCCTTCTTCCAGCCATTAGCTCTCTTTAGCACCTACCCGATCTCCCCAACTCTCTCTCTCTCTCTCTCTCTCTCTCTCTCTCTCTCTCTCTCTCTCTCTCTCTCTCGTTTTAATTACCTCTGCTTCCCATCAGACCCAAAGCCAGGCTAGCCATAGGTGCGTGACACACCAAGCAGGCCAGGCATCATCCCCTTTCCTCCTCCTCCTCTCTCTCTCTCTCTCTCTCTCTCTCTCTCTCTCTCTCTCTCTCTCTCTCTCTCTCTCTCTCTCTCTCTCCACCTTCTTCCGGCCAGGCACGAGCCTAGATCTGGGTGGTCTTGGGGAAGAAAACCCAGAACGGGTTTTCTCCCGATTTCTTTCCCCCCTTCTCCCTTCCTCTCTCCTTCTTCTTCCTTCTTCATTTTCTCCTCAGCGTTTTACTCTGTTTTTAAAAAAAAAAAACTAGAAATCAGGCTAATTTCCACTTATGCCCCTGGAGGATCTCAGAAATTCCCAATGTATCCTCAAAGTAATTCCATCTGGGTCCTTTGTCAGAAATTCCATTTGTATCCCCAGACTAATTCCAACTGTGTCCTCACTTTAATTACATCTGTGTCCCTATGTTATTCTGGTTTTGTTTTATTCACATTTTGACTATCCAGGATAGATGGTTTAGTTTTATTTTCTATTTTCTTTGGAATAAATAATTGTGAACATTGGAACAATTGAATAAATCTGGATTTTAGTTTATTTGTAGTATATTCTTTGTTTTTATTCTTTTAGTTGAATTTTAGTTAAAACTCCATCATTTTAAATCAAGTCCTCGTGGGATCGACCTGTACTTGTATAAGCTACACTACAATAGCCCGTGCACTTGAGGTTAAACAATTAACAGTAACACCCCGGTTCCAAAAAGCATAATAATATGGCTCAGGGTCTATCCATCATAATATTCCACCATACTTAAAGACATGTCCATAATATATATAAATATCATAATCAAATCCATCTAATGAAGGTATATAGTCCATAAAATTAGGTTCAAATTGTAGTTCATCTAATCACTCACGTTAAGCTATCTATCAGCCAAATCAAAGTGGTCACCATTGCTATCACTATCCCTCCATGGCCTTGCCTATCCTATTGTCGTGCTCGGTATCTAAGGCATTGCAAAACAAAGTAATGCCTTAGCAAGCTATTGCTTGTGTAGGTAGATAGACATTTAATATAATAACAAGTGAAAAAAATAAAAATGGAATAACAATGTTGATATAACTGTAGGTCAATTATCCATGAAAATATAAGTATCATAAGCAATGCCAGTATAGTTTTAAAACATCATATGCGATGAACATGCACATCATGGGTGCAAAACATGATAATCTCATGGATGTAAAACTGGATATGATCCAATATCAATGAGCGTACAATAACAAACAGGGTACCCCAAGGTACGAGGGTCCCACGAGTGTCTCATACACTCATATAAAAAATCATGAGTACTCATATCACTCCTCTGAGTGTCGTCACACTTAGGCATATAATAACATCTCCATGCTCATCATGTAAGCATATAGAACAAGAGTATGGATAGTCATGTTGTAGTGGCAACCACTCTAGGGTCTCAACCATTGTCGCTCCCCGTCGACACCATAATGGGAGACTTAACGTCCGTCTCCATCGAAAGGCCCGGACCAGTAGTGTCGACTATCCATGTTACCAACCCCTGCCAAAAGCCATCTATGGGCAGGTGTCTATCACATCATAAATCACATCATAAATTTAGAGGGTGGGTGGCCAGCCCTACTCCCTCCTAGCATGACATCCACCCAGTGAGAGCACTTGTCATAAATCACAAAACACGAAAATCGAGTATCTCGTACAACCAGGTGTACTCGTGGCTTACAATCCCTAAGGCACACCCCACATCCCATGGTTAGCCTCTCAAAGGACTAGCCACCAAGCCTCCATCCCCAATTTTATGAAAACCCACCAATCTCAGTGATACAATGAAGAAAGATAATTACTATTCATACATAAGATATGTGGTATCAATACCATAAAACAATCAATCATGAAAACCCATTCAATGCACTATCAAAATTTCAATATCGATCATATCATGAAACTTTGAATCTTACAAAATTTCAGACTAAATAAACAAGTGACAATCAATCACAATCAACCATGATGCTATGATAATGCAAGGTTTTAAAAATCAAAATATAACATTAAATGTTGTCACCTACCTTAATGAGAGATAACTCAAATCAAGCTTGTAATCCTCTTAGCTCTCATGCTTTGATGTACCTATCAGTATCACGATTCTATTTTGTGTTATTTATTTCATCTTAGTAGAATCTATGGCAATGCAACCATTGGATCGTTCTCTAAGATCTCTATCTATGATTAGATCCTTAATCCTATCCTTAATTGTTATTAATTAGTTCTATCTCATGTTCATCTCCTCATGTTTGTGTGCATTTAAAGTTTACACCTTGATCTAACGGTCTGATCATCCTTAGATCAACAAATTTCCAAGATCTAGGTTAGATCAATGGTCTGGATCAATAACTAGAGTAAATACACCTAATCTAATCCTTAGGACCCTTAGTTATTACCTTATATTATCTAATTGATCAAGTTTTGGTGCCTAATCACCTTTGATCGGCCTAATTTAAGTGATTTGGTACTATTTTATGAATTTGATCTAACTAGATATGATCAGATCAAGATTCTAATGCTAAAATCATATTCACATCATTGAGACAAATTCAACAGACCTTTCGGATCAAAGATCGGGCTTCTATAGCCTCTAGAATCTTAGAAAAACCATTTCACATAAAAAAAATCCTATTTTACACTGGTTTGCACTGGCAGAACGGTTTACACTAATTTATACTAGCATCCCTAGGACGCACGGATCTAAGAATGTGCTGCAGAAAGCCCCGCGTGCATCTTGGTTTCTAAGACGTCGTGCATTCTGATCGTCCGTGACAGTGCGCGAAAGCGTCCTCGCGTGCGCGACGAAGCGCTCCCGGGCGTCGTCTGCCCCTGGGCGTCCTGGGTGAATCATCCATCAAGGACAATGAACCCGAGCCATCCATCTTCTTTTAGCTTGATCGGAGCCCTAGATGCTCCAAATTTTTTTTCTTTCTATTTTCGTTGTTCCTAAGGTTTTTGGGTCCAAAGATCACATTGAACATCTTAGATCTATCATCTGAGGTGTGTTTAGTGTGGGTCTAACCATGATCCACGGTTTTAATTTCCTAGGCCATCCAATAGCCATTCAGCTTAGATTCAACCCGAATTTGTGAGGGAAAGCTGGAAAACAAGGTGAATAACAAGTTATAGTGGGTAGCTTACCTGATTAGAGCTGGAGATGGGAGATCGGAGCCCTATGAAACTTGCAAACTTTCATTCATGCTAGCGGCATGCGAATGGGAAAACTAGGGTTTTTCTTTGGTTGTTTGGTGTGGGAATGGGAAGGGAACATGCTTATGTAGTTGTGGATCTGATTAATTTGAAGGAAAAGGTAGATCACCGCCTCTCTCTGGCTGCTATGAGTTAGGGATGGAAAGGGGATGACGTTATCAAAACAATCCCCTCTAATTCGTGTCCTTGCCTAGTTATCAAATTACTCTTATAACTTAAAATGTTCATATTTCTCTCATCCGAACTTCGTTTTCTACATTCTTTATACCGTTCAATTCCTATTGATGTGAACTTTCCAAATTTAGTGGTTTCATAACCAAATTCTATGGAAAGAATTTTTAATTTAATTAATTAATTTTATTACTAATTTAGGGTTAAAATTTGAGGATATTACAAGGTGACACGAGAGGTGGAGGAGCTCTGAGGAAGAGTCATAAATGGAATTTGTTCAAAAGATAACATTCCTAGAAATGTAAATACGATAAGTGCTTGGATTGTAACACCGATACCCTTTGTTTAAAACCATGACACATAAGATAGATCGGGGAGAGAGTTTGGTATGTTCGTTATGAGGTAATAATACGAAGCTTGTGGATCCAAATTTTTTGAGATGGTGGTAGGATAGAGTTTCATGTAGAAGTTCATAGGGTGTTTTGTTGTGGAGTAGAAGTGTAAGTGTTCGATTGATGAGATAGACTGATGTTAAGGCAACTTCTCTCTAGAATGATAAAGGAAGTTGGGAGGAGAAGAGGAGTATTTGAATAGTTTTAGCTATATTTTGATGCTTGCATTCAAAGACGCCATTCCATTGTGGTGTAGTAGGACAGGAAAGCTGAGGCATAATACCATGCAATGCAAGTAAATATAGAAATTGATGTGAAAAAAATTCACCATCAAAATTTGACTTAAATATTTTGATCCATTTGGAATATTAGGAGTAGATCATGTTGGTGAAGTCATATAATTCTAGTAAACATCAGATTTTGAATGCATGACATATATCCACATGCAGTGTGAGTAATCATTAATGAGCAAGACATAATATCTAACACTATGAAGACTATCAATAGTGGAAGACCAAACATCATTATGAATCATATCAAATGGAGTAGTAGTTTTAATAGAACTTTATGAAAAAGGAAAGACATGATGTTTACCAGACATACAATGTTCACAATGAATGTTTTGAAATTTGGTTACACCCTCAATGATCCATTAGAAATGAGTTTATTAAGATGAGAAAGAGAAGAATGACCTAATCAGTCATGCCATAACTCAATGCGAGTTGAAGCTGCAATGTGAGATTAAATAGGCAAGTGAAGAGACTGAAGGTAGTAAAGGCAACTACTTCTAATCCCTGTCCCACATATTTTCTCTGTTCGTGGATATTGCACTATATATTTGTTGTCAATAAAGGATACATGATAGCCTTGGTCACACAAATGACTGATAAATATTAAGTTCATGGTAAGATGAGGAACCAATAGAACATTGTGTAGTGTCAATTTATGAGTTTTGACTATTCCAATGTGTGTGACAGAAAGTGAGGTATTATCAGTTAAGGGAAATAGGTAGGAAAAGGCATGTGGAGTATAAGTCATGCGATTTGACACTCTTGAGTCCAAAAACCAAGTAGAGTTACGAGACATACCTAATGGGATAGTGGCAGAAGTAGTAGATTAAGTTCTAGAAAGACCATTACTAGAGAGGACCTGACTGAAGAGGTCATGAAAGACCTCACAAACTTTAGAGAGTAAAATGCATATAGTAGATGGAGAGAGGGCAGAGTGTGAAGGAGAGGGACTAATGGCTGTAGCAGCACAAGATGACTTTTCTTTGTTACGACATTGAAGCAATAGGTAATTAGCTTTCCAATGACCTCTTTTTGCAATAGTAAGAGCAAAAAGGGTTTTGACCATTGGTTACGAGTTTAGCATATCTAGGTCGATGGATAGCCGCAAGTGTGATATCTGTCAAAGAATCAAAAGGAAGGCCTTTGCGGGTTTGTTCTGCACTAAGTTCGAGAAGAATGCTCTGTACTATTGGCAAAGGCAAGTGACGAAGAATAGAACTGTGGAGGGCTTCAAACTCATTGGTAAGTGTTGTAAAAATCTGAAAAAGGTGAGTTTCCTCCTGAAATTGTTGATATTCCTTATGAAAGTGGGTCCAATTGGTTCGGTGAGCGCAATTTGCTCCCAGAGTACTTGCATTTATGCACGAAACTCAAAGACTCACCTTGCAAAGTCAGTTTGAAGATAGTTGGATAGAAGGTACTACCACACTTCTTGAGCAAGATCAAAGTTAATCATGTTGTAGCAATTAGTTAGTGCAATTTAAACGAATTAAAGAAATGATGTAATGATTTTTCTATTCCCACTTTGCAAGTTTTATGCATCTGATGGTCATGAGGATTTCCCTATAATAATTGTCTAGAGTCCTTTTCTTTTAAGGACAAACATCATTGATTTTGACTAGTACAGCCAATTGTTGCCATGTAGTTCAATATTAATATATTTGAGTTCAAGCATGTGTGAGCTCATGATGGTTGTGGGTTGATGCATGTATCAAATAGGATGAAAGAAATAGGGGTGTCAATTAGGAAAATCGAGGGGGGGTGTGGCTATAGATGAGTGTGAAGAGATAAGCTATAACCCTAATATGCTGATAAAATGAGGGAAGAGTTGTGGGACAAGATGAGAATCTGACCAGGTGATAATGCTGGTTATGAGAGTTTTGAGGAAGAGCATGAGTCCCAATGCTACTAGAGATCTCTTGTTGGAGATTTGCAATAGGTGGTTGGAGAGGCAACGAAGATCATCTTAAGAAGTGTTTGTGGGAGATCACAACCGTTGGAGATGACGGCTATGGATGAGCTGAAGAGATGATAAATCTCTGTAGAAGGCACTGTGGGACACTGTGGAAGGTCTGTGTGAGAGATCTATAGCTTTTGTTTCCAGCAAGGAAATCCAAATAAATGCCAAGGAACACAAGTCAAAGATTTGGGCGTTACAGGAGATTTGTTACTGACGAGGAGATTGAGTGTGTCCTGGTCCAGATTGCACACTATTAGTAGTGATTGTGCAAGATCGGTGAGGAAATCTGATGTGTAGGGAGTGATCAAGGTTATTGACACCAGTGACTAAGGATAACGATGGTGACCAAGATAGATCGTGCACGATTGATGGTGATGGAGATAAACTGCACAAGATCGCTGACGGGTCTATCTCTGTTGTCATGGAATGGAGTGAACTTCCACGACAGGGAGGCACTGCAAATTCTTCTGACAAAGAATGGCTACCATAGATTCCTTTAGTTTGCAAGCTCTAATACCATGTTAGACTTGATCAAAATTCGTGGTTCTTATTTTCATTGTCATCAATATATACACAAATGTTTCCATACTTAGAGGGATACATTCTCTATGATTTCTCTATGGATTATAATAGGTTGGGATTCCTACGATTTATTACTATGCATAGTTCAGTTTCTGATTTCTCTCCAATAATGCACAACATTTCATATGTTTTTAGATGTTGGAATCATCCACATCACACAATTTTTTATCTATAAGATATGTAAATATAGAGGAACAAGTTGAATCATTCATAGGTGGACTCCATAAAATGTGCTTGCTAGACTACACCTATATAGTATTTAGTTTGCCATCCCTCTAGTTACTAAAGGTGAATTTTTGGCTATTATAAAAGGGTTGACTAATCCTAAAAGTGTAGGAATCCATTTTGCTAATTTAATTGACAAAATTCAAGAAAATTTGAGTAAAGGACAATTTCAAATGTAAAAAATTCATAGTAGATAATAGTATCTACCATGGAATTTAAAATTATTTGTGACAGCTTTTAACTATTATAAATTATACGTAATTCATGGGGTTAAACTAGGGGCTATTATTTTGGATGATTGGGAGCTGTAGTAGATAAGTTATTTACGACAATCACATCACATTATTAGCAACTACCATGTTATATTATCAGTTACATATGGAGTTGTTAAATGTTTAACTGCAAGTACATGGGCTATTGTAGTGTAGCTTATGCAAGTACGGGTAGATCCCATGGAGACTTGATTTAAAATGATGGAATTTTCAATAAAATTCAATTAATAAAAGAATAAAAACAAAGAATATACTAGAAATAAGCTAACAATAAACTAAAATCTAGATTTATTCAACTGTTGCAATTTACAGAATTATTTATTCTAAAAAAAATAGAAAATGCATCTAAATACGCCGTCCTGGATAAGCCTGTCCCTGAATAGTCAAAATGTGGATAATGTAAAACCAGGATATTCAGGGACACAAATGGAATTAAAACAGGGACCCATATGGTATTTCAGACAAAGGACAGAGGTATGATAACTCAGATTTGCCAAGGGTAGAGTTGGAATTTGATTTGATTTCTGGTTTTTAACAAAAAAAAACTAGATGAAAACTGGAGAAGATGGGGAAGAAGGAAGAAGGGAAAGAAAGAAGAAGGAGGAGGGAGGAAGAGAGGAAAAGGAGGAATGGGGAAAGGAGAGGAGAAGATGGATTTTCTCTCCTTGAGCCGGCCGGAAACTATGAGGAGCATAGGAGGATGGAAAAAATGATGCCTATGCATCATTTGGAACTGGATGGTGATGAGGTGTGCTGGAGAAAGCCGGTTGGCAGAGGCTGGTTGGTGATTGGGATGAGCAAGAGAAGGAGAATGAGAGAGAGTGATAGAGCCGGTTCTGTTCCGGTGATGCAGTGTAACTAGAAAAGGGGGTTGTTGGCGTTGAACCAGAACCCGATGAAACGAGAGAGAGAGAGAGAGAGAGAGAGAGAGAGAGAGAGAGAGAGAGAGAGAGAGAGAGAGAGAGAGAGAGAGAGAGAGAGAGAGAGAGAGAGAGAGAGAGAGAGAGAGAGAGAGAGAGAGAGAGAGAGAGAGAGAGAGAGAGAGAGAGAGAGAGAGAGAGAGAGAGAGAAAGGGATGGAGAATGATAGAGAGAAGAATGGAGAGTGATAGAGAGAGGGAAAACGAGATAGAGAATGTGAGAAGTGGAGTTTGATGGTGAGAAACAAAAAGGAAAACAAAGATTTGAGAGAGAGAGAGAGAGAGAGAGAGAGAGAGAGAGAGAGAGAGAGAGAGAGAATGAGGAGATAAGGCAGGGGGAGGTGGAAAGAGAACGGACAAGATGAAGGGTGAGAGAAGGAAAAGAAAAAGAGAAGTGGGAGGGAGAGAAGAATGGAGCCCGGGAGGGAGATGGTTGCCATGGAGGAGGGTAGAGGAGTATTGGGAGAAGAGAATAGGAGAAGAAAAGAATAAGAAGAAGAGAAGTGGAGAAGAAGAAAGTGGAAGGAGGGGGAAGGGGTTGACGGGTTTTCTCCTCTCCAGCCCAAAAGAGAGGTGCCTCGAAGAGAGAGGGAGAAGGGGGGTTAAAAGGGAGAGAGACGTGTAGGAGAGAGGGGGATAAGAGGGAAAGAGAAAAGAGAGGGGAGAGATAAGAGAAAAGAGAGATGAGGAGATAAGAGAAAGAGAGAAAAGAGGGATAAGAGAGTGGGGATAGAGAGATAGAGTTAGGTGGGGTCCACTAGTATTTCAGTCTTGTTAGAACTCTGGAATCTTCAAATTTCTGCTGCTTCTAGGAACCGTACATCTGATCTCTGTGATTTGATTTGGATCGTCCACACTTGAGTCGATTGATCTGCAATGTACATGACCCAATTAGAATCATCTGAACCATTCATTAGCTTTGATGATCATCTGACCACTAAATCTTGCAATTTAACGGTTGGATAGCCAATTAAAGCTAAAATGAAATATTTTATGTAAAATCTTGAAATTAATGGCCTAGATGCTCTAATTAATACTAAATTAGGGGCATTTTTATCAAAATTGAACACTTAATAGGAGCCATCAAAGAAAATGCATCTAATCTCATTTTTTGATCCATATTTGCATCATCTATGTACAACTCGTTGGTTTAGAACGCATTAAGATCTTACTTAGCATACGAGGGAAGGCAATGAATGCCTCTTTTCTCTTCTCTTTTGGAAAGTGCTCACTGATTTACTTATAGAATAGCACATTTCTCTCAACTTAAAACCATATAATACCTTAGCGAGTGTGTGATACTACTAGTACCTCAGACCCTTAAATTTTTTTCTCTATAGAATGCACGTGAAAATAAACTAACATGATGGTGGGCCACTGTCCAATCCTTGTTTTGTCATAAGGATAATTGTTCATGGCCACAGCTATGCTTTTGGCTAACCCATCTTTAGCTAGAATCCCTTGTTAATATAGCAATCCACATATTATCTCCAAAAACTATAGTCTTACCAATCTAGTTTGGAATTATATCTTGATACTTTAGTTCTTATGGATTTTCTCCATAAAATACAATTTTTACCCTATAAGTAACCTATTTGAATTAATCAAAGCAAAAAAGATACCATAATTTTAACACAACTACATTAAAGGAAACTAAAATAAAACTATGCTTGTGTGCGTGTGTGTTTATTTACAACTAAACTTAAAATTTTATGTTTTATTTATATGAACATCAAAGCTCCTTAAGAGTGGAGTCCTCATCGCATCCTTCATAATGCTACTAGTTAAGTAGCATAGGATGTTGACCAAAGCCTTTATGCTTTTGATGATAACAAAACCTCAATGTTTTGTGTTTGTAAGTTGTTTCAAAGTGTGCTTTAATGTATTATAGTTTACCAACAAATATGTTTCAATGTGGATGAGATTTTTAGTCAATAACTTAAATCTCATAATTTTAGTTTGCTAAATTTGAAACTAGTTGACTACGGGGACTTTACTATGAAAAGCTATCAACCTAATCAATTGGCTTCGGAAATCCCATTGACTACAAACTCTAGTTTGCTAAATGAGATGGAGTCTTCTAAATCAAAATCAAGCTAATTAAATGCAATAGAAGTGAAGGGTTTTCCAAAACTCAAATTGGCTATTTATACATGTTTAGCCAACATGAAGATTTTGAGTTTAGCTAATTAATTGAGGAATAGGTAAAGGTGGAATTAAGACTAAAGATTTCACATGTGTTTTGGCTTACGTGTGAGATTTAGATGATTAATCTAAAGATTGAGTTGATTATTTTAATCCAGTAATTTTAGAATGATTTTCCCAAAATATAGTCTATTAAAATTGAAGATCAAGTCTACTAGATTTTAAAGGATTATGTTTTCTTAAAAAATTTGCTAATTAAGTTTGAGATCTAGCCGATTAAAATGTAGACCAAATGGGTTTCAAATTTTGGGTTGAAAATTATCCGACTAAGCATGAGGAACAACATGCTAAGCTTCAACAATAAATTTGTTGAATTTACTACAAAAGAATTTAGTCGACTAAAATGGTCAAAATAGTTGACTAAATGGAAGACAACATTGTTAGCTGTCAACTTAAATTTTGAATTTCTACCTACTAAATAGGTAGAAAATGTCTCCAACAGATAACATTTTTTTCCCAATGAATCTTTTTTAATTGGGACTACATGTCTATGTGTGTGTGTGTGGGTGGGTGGGGGGTTTAGAACTACAAGGAAATTAAAGATCATGTGAAGATCCTACAAGCTACCTACATAAGCAAGGTACTTCAAGGTATTGTGCTAATTCTTTTTATACTTTGCTTTCTATAAACACTTTCTCTATCTTTAGTATTTATATTGAATGTACTGGGAGAGAGTCTTTTCTTCAAATTAATTTTCATATTTGAGAGAGTTGTGTAACTCTCTTATCTTATATAGTCTTTTAAGTATTTGTAAGAAGGTTGAGCATGCTACAATTACTCAAATCCTTTGTTTGTGGTCAGCACAATGTCAATTTGTACATTAAATCTTATAGGAATAATAAAAGCTCAAGTTAAGGAATACTTTGAGAGAGTAAAAGTAGGTGTCTTGGTTGGCTGGTTATTTGTTTAGGTTATTCTTGTGCTCCAAAAGTTATCCAAAATTTGTGTCATAATTTTGAACATGAACTTGCAAAAGGTTCTCAAATGATCATTTGGGCCCAATTCATCCCCCTCTCCCCTCCCCCCCCTTACTTCCATCACTGTAAAGGCAATACCATGAGCTTCTCTTATCTACCATGTTACTTTTGTTATGAGGGTCTAGGATGAATATAGTGGTTCATCCTTTTTTATTTGTTTAAAGTCATCACCTTGAGAATATAAGGTGCTAGAATCTTAGCATCTAGAGAATAAGTCTATTGCTTGGTTATGGGATAGGAAGGGGCTTAGTACCAATCCCACTAATTCAAACTAGTCCTTATTGGATGGTCCAAGAAAAACATCTTAAGCCTTGGATGTGCATGGTTGTTCATATAGACGTACATGTACATGGTATAAACTAAATGTTGACATCAAATTTCACAGTGTGTGCTATAAGTAAATTCTCACAAGGAAATATGAAGGGCAAATTCCCTTTGGAGAAAGGAGTTTAATTATACTTTACTATGTCATGTGTTGTGTTATGGCTCTAATAGCCATTAGTTACATTCTATTTGAATATATTAACTAAAACACATAAAATACCTTTGATTATAAGTTGTTGTGCAACAATTAAAACATGAAAAGACATTTGATTACAAGTTATTGTGCAATAACTAAAACAATAGTTTTCAATTTCCTTATTTTTTCATGTGCCATAATTTTGACTTGAGGATCAAATCTTATTAGATCAGTTTTACAACATGATTTAGGCTTAGTGAGAATATATAGTCCTAGCATTTTCAAACAATAAAGCAATGTCTTATTTTCAAATGCTACCTTTTATGATTTTTGGCTAGAATTTTGAATATCTAACCCATTCATATTATTCTATTGATTGTTTTACCACAAGTGCATGGGCTATTATAGCTGGTGCAAGTACTGGTCGATCTCATAGGACTCGACTTAAAAAAATAGAGTTAAATAAAATTTAATTGTCTAAAAATTAAAAAATTGACAAAAAGTAAATAACAATGAAGGGTAAACTAAAATCTATTCAAGCAATGAAAATTACAAAAATTAAAATTAAAAAAGAATGAAAATAAACTAAAAACAAATAAAATCTACTTCTTTAGCTTGATTAATGCAAAATTCTTCAAATTTGATATCATCAACATCAATCAACCTTCATCAATCTCTCACTAGTATTTTTGATTAAAGATCCAACAGCTGGATTGAGCAAATTCTCTAAAATTTAAATCATCTAGGCTAAAGAATAATTTTGAATTTTGGAAGGCTTAAATCTAATCTTTGGATTCCATATTGAAGATCAGAGATGATAAATCAACTAGAAATTTTTCTAATAACAAGATCTAAAGATTAATTAAAAATCTAATCACAAACAGATTAGGAATTGTAGTGATTGTATTTGATGAAGCTAAACCATTGATTAGGTTTAGGCTTTAATAAAACAACCTTGGATTACACAATTCTTGGATATGTAGAACAGGGATAAAGCAGAACTAGGATACGAATAGGGATGCATATGTAAATAAATCAGGGACATAGATGAAATTATATTTAAAGGCTAAAGGGTAAGAACAAAAATTTTCCATTTTTCTGATTTTAATTGAAAAACAGAGGGAATGCTAGAGGAGGAAAATGGTGATAGAGAAGATAGGGGAGGACAGGAAAATGGAGAGAGAGAGAGAGAGAGAGAGAGAGAGAGAGAGAGAGAGAGAGAGAGAGAGAGAGAGAGAGAGAGAGAGAAGAAGTACTAGGATGGTTTGGCTTTGTGCATGACCGGCCCAAGTGCACACTAGTCCTCGGTGAAGAGGGCTGCAATAGTGCTGGTTGGCAGAGAGGAGAGAGCAGTGACTAAGTCAAACTGACAACACGAGTGTTCTTCAAGTGTTATTTAGGCTCAGTGAGAAAATATAGTCCTAGTATTTTCAAACAATAAAGCAATGTCATATTTTCAAATGGTACTTTTTATAATTTTAGTCTAGATTTTTAGAAGATCTTACCCATTTATATTATTTTATTGATTGTTTCACTACAAATGCACATGCTATTGTAGTATAACTGATGCAAATACAAGTCGATCCCACAGGGAGTAGACTTAAATAGATGGAGTTTAAATAAACTTTAATTGTCTAAAAGTTAAAAAAATTATAGAGAGTAAATAAAAATGAATTATAACTAAAATAAATTTAACCAATGAAAATTACAGCAATCAAAATTTATAAAGATACAAAATTAAATAAAAACAAATAAAATCTACTTCCCGAGCTTGATTGTGACAAAATTCATCAAATTTGATATCATCAATGTTGATCGGCTTTCATCAATCTCTCACTACTATTTTTGGTTAAAGATCCAAAGACCGGATTGAGTAGATTCTCCAAAATTTAGATGATTTGGGCTAAAAAATGATTTTGGGTTTTGGACGGCTTAGATCTAATCCCTAAATTTTAGATTGAAGATCAAAGATGATAAATCAACTAGGAATTATACTAAGAATAAGACCTAAAGATTAATTGAAAATCTAATGAGAAATAGATCAAGAATTGAAGTGATCCTGTTTGTTAAACCTAAACCATTAAATAAGTTTAAGGTTTAAAAAAACAGCCTTGGATTACACAGCTCCTGAATAGGCAAAAGAGGATAAAGTAGAACATAGATACAGATGTGAATAAATTATATTTAAAGGCTAAAGGGTAAAAATGAATTTTTATTTATTTTTCTGATTTTAACCAAAAAACAGAGGGAATGCTGGAGAAGGAAGATGGTGACAGAAATGATGGGGAGGGGGGGTGGGGGAGATATGGAGAAAAAGAGGAAGCAGAGAGAGAGAGAGAGAGAGAGAGAAGGGAGAGCGATGAGGTAGAGGAAGTACATGGCGGTATGGCTTCGTGAGTGATTGGGCTAAGTACATGCCGGCTGCCAATGAAGAGGGCTTTGACGGTGCTAGTTGGCAGAGAGGAGAGAGCAGTGACTAAGTTGAACTAACAACATGGGTGTTATTTAAGAGTTATTTAGGCTTAGTGAGAAAATATAGTCCTAGTATTTTTAAACAATAAAGCAATGTCTTATTTTCAAATGCTACTTTTATGATTTTATGCTAGATTTTTAAAAGATCTAACCCATTCATATTATTTTGTTGATTGCTTTGCTGCAAGTGCATGAGCTATTGTAGTGTAGCTAATGCAAATATAGGTCGATCCCATGGGGACTCGACTTAAAAAGATGGAGTTTAAATGAAATTTAATTATCTAATATTTAAAAAAATAACAATGAACTGTAAACTAAAATCTATTTAAAAAATAAAAATTATAGAAATCCAAATTCAAAAAGAAAGAAAATTAACTAAAAAACGAATAAAATCTACTTCCTTATCTTGATATGATAAATTATTAAAATATAATATCATCAACGTTGATCGACCTTCATAAATCTCTCATTGGATATTCTCCAAAATTTAGATGATCTACGCTAAAGAATTATTTTGGGTTTTGGATGGCTTTGATCTAATCTCTGGATTTCAGATTGAAGATCAGAGATGATAAATCATCTAGGAATTGTCTTAAGAGCAAGATCTAAAGATTAATTGAAAATCTAATGAGAAATAGATCAGAAAATGAAGTGATTTTTTTTGTTAAAACTAAATTGTTGATTAGGTTTAAGCTTTCATAAAATAGCCTCAGATTACACAATTCTTGGATAGGCAAAACAGGGATAAAGTAGAACTGGGATACAGATGGAATTATATTTAAAGGTAAATGGGTAAAAACAAAAAAAAATTGGTTTTCTGATTTTAACTGAAAAGCGAAGCGATTATCGGAGGAGAAAGTCAGTGATAGATAAGATGGGGGAGAAGGGAGGAGCGAAAAATGGAGAAAAAGAGGAAGCAAAGATAGAGAAGGGAGAGTAGTGAGGCAAAGGAAGTACTAGGGTGATCTGGCTTCGTGCGGGACTTGCCCGGGTGCATGCCAGTTGCTGGTGAAGAGGGCTGTGACGGTGCCAGCCGACAGAGAGGAGAGAGAAATGATGTGGGTGGGGTGAACAAGGGAGATGAGGAGGAGTTGGTTGGCTGACAAGATAGCTACCACTGTGAGATGAGGAGGCACTGACAAGTACAGAGGATAGCTGCTGGTTGGTTTTTAGTTTCTTGTTGGAAACTGAGAGAAAGGAAATATATATATATATATATATGAGAGAGAGAGAGAGAGAGAGAGAGAGAGAGAGAGAGAGAGAGAGAGAGAGAGAGAGAGAGAGAGAGAGAGAGAGAGAGAGAGAGAGAGAGAGAGGGGAATGATGCTAGCAAACAAAGGGCAAGAGAGTGAGAGGGGGTTGCCGAGTAGCAGTGACTGAGAGAATTAGTGGGAAGGAGATGTTCCGGCATCTGGAAGACAGAGAGGGAAAGTAGTGATGAGGAGGTGTCGGTTGGCATGGGAGTGAAAACAAAGAATGAGCGGGAGATAGAGGGGGTGTGCCACTTGGTTGGGGTGGTAGAGATGGGAAAACAGAGGGAGTGGTGAGAAATAGAAAGGAGCAGAGAGAAGCGAAGCAAAAGAAGAGAGAATGAACGAGAAGAGACAAGGAAATGAGAAGAAGCAAAGAAAGAGAGGGAGCATGCAGGAGAAGAGAGAGAGAAAGAAACAAAGAGATAAAGAGAGAGCATTAAGCAAAGAAGGGAAGAGGTGCGGTTGAGGACAAAGTAAGAGAGAATGAGAGGAAGAGTGATAGTAGAGGGAGAGAGATCCACCCCCTCATGCCTTCTTTTTCCAAGTATACTATCTTTAGTTGAACTTGTAATTGAGAAGTTTTCTTCTCTTGGTTTTGAATGAGTTTATTGATATTATCTTCTATAGGCCTTTTGGGTGGGGACAAGTAAAGTCCAAAGGAAGGAGGTTGATGAGTTTGGTATGCTGGTAGAGCAAGTAGTCATTGGTTTTGTTGATAAGGCGGGTATGGCCCTGATTGTGAGGCATTAACAGTTGGTCCATTTTTCCAACTAAAATTTGGATGGTTTCTCCAATTGGGATTATATGTCTTCGAATATGGGGAGAAAGGTATTTTATAAGTGTTAAGTGCATTATCCTAATCATGAAGTATCTCTTGAAATGTTGGAATGCTAGGACATTCCTGACTAAGATGGGCGGCACTTTCACAAATGCTACACACTTGTTCATCCTTATTCAAGTTTTTCTTTCCCATTTCTATGGGTTCTACTTTTCTAACTAGGGTTTCTACTCTAGCATGAAGTTCATCTTTTTCAGACATGGCATACATGCCTCCCCTAGTAGATGTGGTACTGGACTTGGGTCTATCTGGATGTTCTGCTCTTTCTGAATCAACCCAAATCTAAGCATTTTCAGCTAGCCATTTCAAATACTCTTCCACCTCAACGGGTTGTTTATTTAGAAAGTTGCCATTGCACATCATCGATACAAATTGGCACATGTTAGAATTAAGTCCTTCATAAAAGAAGCTGATAATTTGCTATGGTTCATAGCCATGATGTGAGCATGTGAGTAATAGATCTTTGAACCTTTCCTAGCATTATTAGAATGATTCTTTATCCTTCTGGGTAAAGTTCTTTATCTTACGATGAAGTGTATTTGTTTTATGTGTAAGGAAAGACTTTTTTAATAATTCCCTACTCATTTCATTCCATGTCCTTATGGAACCTATTGGTAATGCATTAAACTACATTTTAGCTTTTTCCTTTAAAGAGAAAGGAAATATCTTAAGCTTTATAGTATCTAGACCAATGTTTTGTATTTGTTGGGTGCTACATACCTCATCAAACTCTTTAAGGTGCAAGTAAGAACTTGGGAAGTAATTGAATTACTCCTGTTTTTAATTCTATTGCAATAGCATTACAAGGAAAAATGACACAAGGTGGTGTACTGGTGTGTGTAGGTAGAAGGTAATCTCTTAAAGTTCTTCTATGAAGATTTTGATACACATCATTGTATCCATGGTCACTCTATTTGTCCTAATCCTTGTTTTCATTCCTTCTCTAATCTCTTTACAGTGTGGATGATTATTCCTCCTTGGTGGAGGTTGATATTCATCATCATTTAGAGGTTGTGAGTCCTTATTCGTAATAAGTGGAGGGCCTTGATACTCTCTAATACTACCATGGTGTGAGTTACCCCTTGATCATTGATCAGTCATTAGTGGTAACTGATTTGATTATGTCTTTTTAGTTGTAATTGACTAATTGGCTAACTTGCTAATTTTATTGCGTATCCAAAAGTGCATACAATGATAGATCTTTTTATTTTTATTGTTTTAGAAAAAGACTACCCTAAATGATGCAACTTAAGTGCTTAGAATGATGCACAAACAAAGGACACAATTAAACAATCCCTTAAGGCTAATAAGCAAAAATATTTTGATTTTCTTAAATTTGTGTGGGAGAGATGCTTTTAGATTAAGCTGATCTAATGCTCCTCTCTATTAGATTTGATTATTGCTTACCAGTTGAATTATACTCTAAAATAGCTAATACAATCCTCGAGTTAAGAGGTGTTTAGATCCCAACAAACATAAATAGAAGGTGTATGAAAATCACTAGGATGTTAAGACACTTACTATAACCACAATCCTCAGAAGCCATTGGAGTGAATATAGATCGCATCCTATTAAGAGGGTCCTACGAACATGTGATGGCCCTATAGGTCTCTTCTAATTAATTTTAAATTAATTTGAATGGCTGGGCTGTGCACTTGTGGTGATTATCCAATGTGAGCTAAGAGGTGGTGATTAAATCCACCCTTGATCTTGTGGGGTCGGGTGCCCTTAATAATTAATTTTCACACCCCATGACAATTTGATCAACATATAAATCACCTTAAAGTGATAAATGTGCCCTAAAATGCAATTAAAAATAATAAACTAATGCAAATCCCAAAAATACAAAAATTATAAAATATGCTTTCTATATGCAAACCTTAATCCAGGAATTTTAAGGACTTAAGATTGCTCATAGTGGGGTCTTGGATAAGATCTTCTTGTATAAGGGTGGGACTATTTACATTTCACCTCCACTTCTATCCACCCTTGACTTGTATTATTACAACCCTTTCAAATGAATTATAACTAATAAAAAATACAATGTGGCCTTAGTACAATTCACTCAAAATAAAAATTTGGTTATCCTAATTGAAATCCTTGAATTCCCCTTTTTCCAATTTCCTAAAAAATAAAAGTAGCAATAAGTACAAAAATTCAAGAAATAGAGTGATTATGCACTAAGAAAAATTGAAAATGCACCTAAAAATGCCTAAAATTCTAAAATAATGCAATTCCTAAAAAATTTATTTTTTGAATTTTTATTTTTTGGATTATTTTATTGTTTGAATTTTTATTTAATTTTATGATAACATCGTTGTGGGTCCCTAGTAACGACATCAAAAACTTATTGATTATTTTACTGCAAGTGCATAGGCTATTATAGTGTAGATGATGT
The DNA here is from genome assembly GCA_035236585.1 of Warburgia ugandensis. Classification (NCBI taxonomy): domain Eukaryota; kingdom Viridiplantae; phylum Streptophyta; class Magnoliopsida; order Canellales; family Canellaceae; genus Warburgia; species Warburgia ugandensis. The sequence goes on along the minus strand of CP141128.1, from coordinate 19,114,789 downwards.
AAGTACAAGTCGATCCCACAGGGACTCAACTTAAAAATATGGAGTTTAAATAAAAATTAATTATCTAAAATTTTTTTTTTTTGACAAAAAGTAAATAACAATGAACTGTAACCAAAAATCTATTTAACCAATGAAAATTACAGAAATCCAAATTGATAAAGATAGAAAATTAACTAATAAATAAATAAAATCTAATTTCCTAGCTTGATTATTAAAAATTCTTCATATTTGATATCATCAACATCAATCAGCCTTCATTAATCTCTCACTGGTATTTCTGATTAAAGATCCAACAGCTAGATTGAGCAGTTTCTCCAAAATTTAGATGATTTGAGCCAGATCAGGATGATGGAAACAGATCAGGAATTGAAGTGATCTAGTTTGTTAAAGCTTGGATTACACAGTTCTTGGTTAGGTAGAATAGGGATAAAGTAGAATTGGGATAAGAATAGGGATATAGATGTAATTAAATCAGGGTATAGATGGAATAACATTTAAAGGGTAAATGGTAAAAATGGAAATTTTTATTTTAACTGATTAACAAGGGAATGCTAAAGGAGGAAGACTATGACAAAGAAGATGGGGGAGAAGGGAGTAGAAGGAAAAGGGAGAAAAAGAGGAAGTAGAGAGAAAGAAGGGAGAAAGATGAGGCAGAGCAAGTATTGGGGTAGTCTAGCTTCGTGCACGAACAGCTCGGGTGCACACCCGTCGTTGATGATGAGGGTTGAGATGATGCTGGACAGTAGAGACGAGAGAGCAGTGATTGTGGTGCTGTGAACATGGGAGATGAGGAGGAGGTGGCTCGTAGAGAAGATAGCTGACTATGGGAGATGAGAAGGAGCCAGCCGGTAGAGAAGATAGTTGATGACTGGTTTCTTGCTGGAAACTAAGAGAAAGGGAAAAAAAAAAATAGAGAAGAGAGGGGGTACGTGAGAGAGAGAGAGGGGGGGGGGGGGGGGATGGTGTGGGCAGATAAAGCGTAGTGAGTGAGAGGGGGTTGTCATGCGGTAGTGATAGAGAGCTAGTGGGAAGGAGATGTTCTGCCATCTGGTAGAAAGAGAGAGAAAGCAATGAGGAGGAGTTTCCAACCAGCGTGGGAGTCAAAATAGAGAACGAGAGGGCTAAACAGGGGGTGTGCTGGCTAGTTGGGGTGGTAGAGATGAGAAAAGAGAAGAGAGCAGAGGGAAATGAAGCAAAAGTGATGGACAGAGAATGAGAGAATGAATGAGAAGAGAGGAGGAAATGAGAAGCAGAGAAAGAGAGAGAATTAGGTAGAGACAGGAAGAGGTGTGGTTGAGGAGAGAGTAAGAGAGAATGAGAGGAAGAGTGATAGTAGAGGGGGAGAGATCCACACCCTCATGCCTTTTTTCTTCCAAGTATACTATCTTTCTTTATATAGATTCTCCAAAAGAGTTTGATTTTTGTTCAAATTCCATTTCTCCTCTCTTATCCAAATTCTATACTTTATTTCCTGATTATCTTCAATTTTTTCTCTTTCTAAGCAATTTCCTCCTTCTTGATCTCGTCCATTTGATTTGATCTAGTTCATCTATTTCCAGTTTGGTTGATCTACAAGATATAGGACTAAATTAGAATAATCTAAACCATATGTTGTACATCTAATTAGTTCTATTGATCATCGGACCATTAAATTTTACAAATCAATGGTTGGATGCTCAACTAGGGCTAAAATACAAAATTGTATGCAAAATTTCAAAATTGATTGATTAGATGATCTAATTAATGATTATAAATTAAATTAATTTTAAATTCTATTTAATGATTATAAATTAATTTTAATAAATATAAATTAAAAAATCATCATGTTTAAGTCCCAAAGAATTGACCTTTCAAAAGACATGAAGTTGGACCCTAAAACCTTTATATTTGGATTGTACTTGGAAAAACGAATCCAACGACATAAAGAACACTAAATCGGAGTTCAAATGTAGAAGTGATGACATTTTAAGTATGAAGGACATTTTAGTAAAAAGAAAAAGAAAACATCATTTAAGGAAAGGGGGTCTAATTTGATGTCGACACCCCTCCCCTTAAGAGAGTTACGAACAGACTATTTGGTCTGTTCTCAACCCAATAGATAGAGAAATTGAGAGAGGAGGAAGAAGAATAAGCAGAAGAGAGAAAAAGAAGAGGAAAGAGAGGAAGAAGAGGAGAAGGGAGAGAAAAGAGAGAGGGAACGAAAGCCTACATGCCAGAAAATTCAAACCCTGCAGATGAGAGGAGAAAACCTAATTTTCAGGTGATGGAGCTACAAGTCGTCGCTAGAGACGACATTGGTTCTGATCATTGATTTGAGCCGATCATTGCACTTAGCACAAGGAAATGATTGGAAATCCCAAGATTTTTAAGAGATCTTGGATGATCTTGGCCATCAATTAGAGAGGTGAAAGGAACGCGATGTGTTTGGTGGATTTCACTGCAAAACAGTGATCAATCCACACATCCAAGAGTGGAAAAAGCACGAAAACACTCCTAAGAGGTAATATCTACAAAACCCTATTCTTGATTTGTGACTTTTAGCTAGATCCATACCGTCCATGCTAGATCTAGGTTTTTATAACAATCCAACCATTGATTTCCTAATCAATGGATAAAAATAGGTAAATACATACCTGGTATAGCTTGGATTTGACTGAATTGTCAATCTAGGCTGGAAACCGATTGGACAATCTCAGTCATCCAATATGTTTCTATGTAAAACAGTGTCTAGCAACATCTGTTCGATGATCAAATGCTATTAGTTGGCTTCCTATGCTGAATTGATAGGATGAGTCAAAATTTTATGATCAAGAGGTGGAATAGATCATATGATCTAGGCCGTCCAATTGTGATTGTTCAAATAGTGAACCATATTTGATCGATGATCAGATGCCACATACGAATTCCTAAACCTTGAATTGACTTAGATATGAAAAATTATAGAATTTGAACAGAAATTAATCAGATTATCTTAGACCTTGAAACTAGACCATTGAGATTAATCAATTTCTATCTGAATTCTAAATTTTGCCATATTTAAGTCAATTCAAGGTTTAGGAACATATGATCTAGGCCGTCCAATTGTGATTGTTCAAATAGTGAACCATGTTTGATCGATGATCAGATGCCATAGATGAATTCCTAAACCTTGAATTGACTTAGATATGAAAATTTATAGAATTTGAACAGAAATTAATCAGATTATCTTAGACCTTGAAACTAGACCATTGAGATTAATCAATTTCTATCTGAATTCTAAAATTTTCCATATCTAAGTCAATTGAAGGTTCAAGAATTCGCTTGTGGCCTTTGATCATTGGTCAGATGTCACAGGTTCACTGTTTAAATAGTGACAGATTAGATGGCCTAGATCTTCTGATATGTTTCACCTCCCGATCATAAATTTTTTGACTCATCCTATCAATTTAGGGATGGGAAGCTTACTAGTAGCATCTGATTATCGATTAGATGTTCCCAGACACTATTTTACATAGACACATTGGACGGCTGAGATTGTGTGGTCGGTTTCTGGCCTAGATTGACAATTTAGTCAAATCCAAGCTATACTTGGTATGTATTTACCTATTTCTAACCTGATTAGGAAATCAATAGGTGGATTGTCACAAAAACCTAGATCTAGCATGGATAGTATGGACCTAGCTAAAAATCTCAAATCAATATTAATGTTTTATAGATCTTACCTCTTATGAGTGTTTTTGTGCTTTGTCCTCTCTTGGATGTGAGGATTGATCAACGTTTTGCAGTGAAATCCTTCGATCATGTTGTGTGCCTTTCACCACTCTAATTGACGATCAAGATCATCCCAGATCTCTAAGAAATCTTGGGATTTTCAATCATTTCCTTGTGTTGAGTGCAATGATCGTCTCGGACTAGTGATCCAAGCTGGTATCATCTCTAGCGACAACCTGTAACTCCAGCATCTTTCTTGTGTGGCTAGTTTTTCCAATGTGTAGGCTCCCGTTCCCTCTCTCTTCTCTCCCTTCTCTTCTTCTTCCTCCCCTTCCTCTTATTTTTCTCTCTTCTTCTTCTTGTCCTTCCTTCTTTTTCCTCCTCTCTCCACTTCTCTATCTGTCAGGTTGAGAATAGACCAAATAGTTTGTTTGTAACTCTCTCAAGGGAAGGGGTGCCGATATCAAATCAGACCTCCTTTCCTTAAGTAATGTTTTCTTTTTCTTTTTTTACTAAAATGTCCTTCATACTTAAAATGTCATAACTTCCTCATTTGAAATATGATTTTAGTGTTCTTTATGTTGTTGGATTTGTTTTTTCTAGTACAATCCAAATATAAAGGTTTTGGGATCTAATTTGACTTGTTTCAAAAGGTCACTTATGTGGGACCTAAACATAAAGATTTTTCAATTTATGTTTATCAAACTTAATTTATAATAATTTAAAAATTAGGGTTATTACATTCTTCCCCCTTACAAGAATTTTATCCTCAAAATTCTTCTCATGTTATCTTTCAACACTTCTATAAACATCCTCATCTTATCTCATGTTTCAATTCCATAAGGTCACTTGACAGAATTATTCCTAAAAGAGAGGTTCTCTCAAAAAGGCATATTTGTTCTTTCATTTCATTCTGAATCTTACAACTCTTTAATTAATGAAATTCTCAAAAATCACTTCATTCCAACTTCAAACTCTAAACATTTATGCTGTTTATTATCATAGCTTTTCTATTAGCTTTGGGCAATAAAGAGCTACTTTTGCAACACACTTTGATACTTAGCCATTAGAAACTTAAGGTAATAATAGAATGCAGAGGCAATCAGTTAGCATTTCAAAATAGCAAATCCATGCCCAATATCATAGAGCATAAAGTTCAAAAAATAAGCTTACCCATGCCAAATCACCTTTGAGCATATTAGCTCGTGAAGGAGGAATTCCTATGCCAATTATCTCACCTCACACCAAAACTATATTGTGAGCACCTAGAAGCCTGTCACCTAAAAGTATGCCAACTAGAAGCCTACCAATGCCACTTGCATCGGTCCTCATCTGTTGTCCTCATAGGTTGCCCTCATCGGTTACCCACTGTATAAGTCGTGAGTTGCATCTCAATTACATGTAAGGAAGTAATCTTCCATTGAAGTGTGAATCACCGTCATGTCTCAATTCCAATGACAAATCACATCCAAGTATTTCATATGTATAATAATTCTCCTCATGCCTTTTCAACAATTTGGACACGTAGACAATAACTCTCTCGTCCTACAGGGCATACCTCTAAGTCTCATATGAGAAACATCATAATAAATAATCTATCCACCATTGCTTGAAGATGGTGTCAAAATGAGTGCAAAGGTGAATCTCCTCGTTAGCCCGTGAAGGCTTGTCTTGCAAGTATTCCTCTTTCTTTACCTCCTTGTTAAGGGGTCAAGGGTAATGCAAACTTTGAGAACCCTAAAATAAATCCACAATGATAGTCACATTGATTTGTTCCTCACGAAGAGGACTGACACCTTAATTTTAGGACTATGCCCAGTACAAACTCAATCTAATATCAATCTCTACCTTCAACAGTTATCCAAGAAGCTCTTTTGGAAAATGTCTTAGGGTTCTTGAATCATAGTTATCTCATCAGCCTGTGTCTTTTCAACCTTCACTACAACTACACTCGCCAGCTATACTCGATAATTCTTAAGGAAGTATTGTTCTTCCTTTATAACTAAATAACATAAACCCTTGTGGTGCACATCTTCCCTTAGAATGAGATCACTGGCTGTAGCGATACACCAAAAATAATCTAACTTTGACAATCCATTGTCACTAGTGTTACTAACCATTTCATTTTCAAAATAACATCAAAATCAACTATATCAAGGAGGATAGGATCGACGTCCATCCTTTCACCCACAATAATAATAAAAATGCATATCTTGAAGAAACCCTCCAGTCAAGATCTGTTTTACTATCAGTGTCATCACATCCAACTCAAAAGTTAAGATATGTATAGCAAGTCCACACAAGATATAAGAATAATGAAGATGAATAAGTGTGTGGAACTTGGGTCCAACAAAACTCTAACATACATATCTCTAACCTTAAATGTACTTCCACAATCGTATTTGATGCCTGTGCCTACCTCGAAGTAATGGCAACACTAGCCCCTAATTACATTGAATTGGAATTGTTTGGCCTCCACTATATGCCTATTCGGCTCACCTTTTATGATAGTTTCTAATGGAATGTCCAAACACTCTACATCCATAACATCCAAAGGGCCATAGTTGATGTGGTTGTTGTTGATGCTAATGTTGTTCTAGTTGAGAACAAGGCTAACTAGAATCAACACTCCTACATCTTAGGCACTGCCTTTTCTTAGAATCTCCACCACATTTAGCAGACTATTGCTAACTATGGATTTTCTATGACCTTATCAAAGAGAAGGGTCTCTTTCCCTCATTAGACTATTCAATGCTACCACTTACTTACTATCCTTTCCCTCTACCCAACTCAGGAGAATGTCTTGTTTAAGAATAGATGTTATTCCTACTGCTCGAGCCACTATGGTTGATCATGTCAACAAGACTCCATTCACTGAACTCAGGAGTCAGTTTGTATATGTAATACTTCCATCGCTTTTACATTAGCAGTAATTGAACCTATATATTTACACATCATCACCCTCTTCATCAAGTTTCATTTCACTCATGATTAATCTCATGATCACATTCACTAAAAGTCAATTCAACATTAGTTATGTTTGTTTCAAATTTTGAACAATTCACTTCATATAAGATTAATATTTCAAAATTATCCTCTTCTTAATCATTGTCAATAGCATAAAATCCTTCTCATAAAATCCTTCTTTTTCATAATCTCCAATTAATCTCTCAACATAATTCATTGTACATAATAGTCTCTCTATCCGCACTTTTGGTCTATGAATCAAATACTTCCAGATAAAGAAATGTTGGAATTCTCCAATACAATATCTTCACAAATCTTTTCAATATCATTTGAATTTATGGATTGTATTTCATGCTTTAGTTTTCTATCTATATATTTGTCCTTGTTGTTATCTCCAAACTATTTTATAAAATAGTTGTTATGTCCTCAAACAATATTCACATTCAAATTAGAACTAGAACTCCCAAAAGGATCAAGTAGCATCTTCCATCAATTATATCTAGCATATACTAAGGTAGTTTAATACACATAAGGTCTCATAAAAATATATCAAGTTCCATGGATTTTGAATCCATCAAATAGTTCTCTCCTTTGAGAATTCATTCATAATCGTGCCAAAAATTTATGATCAAATTATCATCATAGATTGAACATTCTCATCTAAAGTAGCATTACAATTTTCTAGTATCAATATTTTTATCAAGTTTCCATTAGAATACTAACATGTTCATGCCCAAGTCAAAATTCTCTTATCTGTATAATAGTTCATTCACTGTGTTCATGTTTATACCCTTTTCCATTATCCTCATTAAGTTTTTCTTGATTGATTGATTTACTTCATGATCTCTCCAAACAAAAGTTATTTATAACTTTGGCATCTCAATCCAATGAAGTTAATCCTTATGGAATTTACTTCTCCTTATCCACTTCAGTCGATCTTTTTACTTGATACATGCGTATAACAAATATATTTTGATCTAAAGTTAATTAAACAACAATGTCAGATACTCCCATAAAGTGTGACATCTATCTCAACCTGTCTCCAATTCTTACCAACAACCTCAAGAATAATTTGAATTTATCCACTAAATTTTTTGTATTCATGCTTCAATTCTCCACCAGCCTACTAATCTTTATTGTAATTTAATAATCATTCTTATAAAATAGTTGTTATATCCTCTAGACATTATGCACCTCCAAGTCATAATTAGAACTCCTAAGAATCATTAAATAGATATTTACTTCTCAATGATGACTGGTTCTCACCTCATAGATTAATAAATCCATCTACATTAAGGTTTTATTCTATCGTATTTCCACTGATTTTCATAATACCAAAATTTTTGAATATATTCACTCCATGTACGCGCCAATGCTATAATTCTCTTAACCTTCTCAAGACCTCTTTGATTGTGACTATTCTTTGATCCTCTTTCATTATCATCATAATATTATAGCACAATATTTATCATGATCTTCAAAGGTTTATGCAAACTGTCCAAGTTAAAACTTGAATCTTTAGAAGGTTGCCCATGTGAATATATCTATTATCTAACAAAGTTTTCATTTGGATATACCAATTTTATACTTTAATGCTATTATCCCTTACTCTAAGAACTATACTGGTTTTATAAAAGTACTCTTACTCATACCAGAACTAAAATTTTATTATTTTCTTAGAACTTGTCAACTCTTGTAAGTGGAATCACTTTCCACATACATCAACATTGTTTATATGAGTTATCTTTGTAACTCATACCTTATCAATCGATATTCACAGATTAACGATATATGACTCTTGGACATGTTGGACTGGCTATGAAAGGATTGCTGTGAAGTCCTCTGATCACGCTACGTTCCTTTCACCTCTCTAATTGAGAGTCAAGATCATCCTAGATCTCTTAAAGATCTTGGGGTTTGCAATCATTTCCTTGTGTTGAGTGCAATGATCGGCTCAGATCACTGATCTGAGCTGGAGTCTTCTCCGGTAGTGACCTATAACTCTGGCACCCAAAAACCATGTTTTCTCCTCTCTCCCTTCTCCTCTTCTTTTTCTCTCTTCTTCTTCTTCCCCTTCCTCCTTTTTCCTCCTCTATCAATTTCTCTCTCTGTTGGGTTGAGAATAGACCAAATAGTCTGTTTGTAACTCTCTTAAGGGGAGAGGTGACGATATCAAATGAGACCCCCTTTCCTTAAGTAATGTTTTCTTTTTCTTTCTTTTTTTACTAAAATATCCTTCATACTTAAAATTTCACAACTTTATTAAAACTCCGATTTTAGTGTTCTTTATGTCATTGGATTTGGTTTTTTGAGTACAATCCAAATATAAAGGTTTTGGGTCCAATTTGATATCTTTCAAAAGGTCAATTCTGTGGAACCTAAACATGAAGATTTTCCAATTTATGTTTATCAAAATTAATTTATAATTATTTAAAATAAAATTTGAAAATTAGGGTTATTACAAAAAACTATAACCTTTGAAGTCCCTTTGTTTAGCATGGAATAGTATAGTATTAGTAATCTCTCTCTCTTATATTAAAGGCATAGGTGGCATAATCATAACCTTTGGCACATATCAATATCTTTACCTTATATATTTCAGGAAATATGTATTTTCATTATGCAATATCTCAACATTCCTTTAGCCTTTTAGTGTTCAGAGAGAAACACGTGTTTTGCCATTGACTATACACTTTTAAGAGTCAGTACTTCTTTTAGAACCTTGGTATATCTTTTATATAGATAGTCAACCGTAGAACTATAGGAGGGATCTCACGTAAGTCAATTTTCATCATCTAAAGGACTCTCATGCAAGTCAAGCTCGTATAGGCTAGAATAGTTGTCACCTTGAAACACATACATAGATGGGCCTGCATAGGCTACTTTTCATCTCCTTAGAGCTTGTACATGGATGGGCTACCTTAGGCTAGGTTGAACATCACCTGTGCGTATATACATGGGTGGAGACCAGTTATGCTAGAATGAATATCACCTTGTGATACATACATAGACGAGGGCTCACTTACATTAGACTTCATGACCTTAGTTACTGTTATATATTATTCAAATTGGTCATGTAATAGGACAGAGAGTTATGGTCAGAGGATATCTTTTTTGTGTTGTCTTAGTTACCGTCCACGACCTAGCTAGTCTATAGGATATTTATATTTTAAATAGGGATAGGCCCACTTGTCTTAGCGGATCATTTAGTTTAATCGCTAAAACAAAGTGCAGGGTCCATGAGTGTAACTAATTAACTAGTTTAGTCTCTAGAGAAACCATAGGGCCCATGAAACTATAATAACTATCTTAGTTTCTAGGACAATCATAGGGCCCATATAACACAACTAATTAAGTAGTTTAATTTTTAAGGTATCCATAGGGCGTGTGACTAAACCAATCATATAGTTTAGTTTCTAATACAACCAAAATCAATTAATGAAAAGAGTCCAATTACTTGGTTATCTTAACCAATGTGAGACTGAAGGTATTAATGTTTAAGAATAGGACAAATGTCTTTGTTAGATTAACTTAATCACTATGACAAGGTCAATTTTCTTATTGCGTTTAATTTGGAAATAGGTCATTAACTTAGACATAATGAAGGGCACTCTATTTAGATGGTTTAAGTTTGAAGACAGACTCACAACTTAGCCCCCTTTTATATCTATGTTGTATTTAGTTCTAGAGGCGGGATGAGTAACTCATGCAGAACACTCTTTTCTCTTAAAACTCTTGGATTTCTATATTTTTTTATCCTTTTTTCTTCTCTTCTCTCTCTTCATTCATTTTTTATTTTCTCTCTTTTTTTCCCTCTTTGAAATTGGGAAAGCATTATGTAGGGTATTATAGTACATTTATGATTGGAATGGAGTAAGAGTTGAATTCTAATAAAATTGCATTTAAAAAATTTATCTTTTAAAAAACTCAAAATTTGGCTCGTACTTGAAAAAAGGATTCCAACAATACTAAGATTACTGAAATTAGAGTCTAGATGAAAAGGTTAGGTATTTTATAAGCAAGAAAAATTTTAGTAATTTTGCTTAATGGACCCCACTTGTTAAACGTAGGGGAAAAAAATCTAAAACTAATCATTTAAGTAAAAAGGGATGGGCTATTTTGATAATGGCACCCCTTTTAACCAAAATCCAATAGACTGTTGGTTTTCTCTCTCATCTCTCTTTCCCTCCACCTTTGTTTCCTTTCATCAACTGGTCGCCAAAGCTCCATCGCAGCGGATCATGCACACATGCACCTCCTCTCCATCTTCCTTCTATCCTCTGATTTGATTCGGTCATAACACAAATTCGCGTCCAACCCTTTTCCCTTTCCCCATTCCCCCCCCCCCCCCCTCTGTTTCTCTCTTGAATCAGATGACAAGCGGTGATCGGAATAGAGCCACTAGTCACTATTGTCTTCTCCCCCATCGACCAACCTCCGCGATGGTTTCTGGCTTCCAAACCAGCAACCGATGACATGGTTTTTTATTTGGACAGGGCGTGTACGACGCATGCACCTCAAAACCTGTCGACGTCTACCCATCCTTCCTTCCTCCTCTCCTCTCTGATGTCATCTTTTCCCTCTTTCCATCACCGATGACAGAACCTCAGTGATTGTAGCCAGTCATTGGGTATAGTGATAGCGCAATGACCTAAATGACTCGGACTGAAGATCCGAACCATTCATCATATTTCCCTCAAGTAATTCAATAATCAGGGTTAATCAGATGGAGATCTAGATGCATTGGTGATGTACTGCTATGATCGCGATGATTTGCAATGATCTAAAGGCCATCTCACATTTTCGAAGACGTGTTGAACATAGAATAATTGCAGGTAGGATCGCCATTAATTTGCACTAATTCACTTCATATTTTAATTCAAATTCCATGCTCATAATAAATCTTAGAAAATATAGGAATTTTGTTGATGATTGAATGTAATTTGGACATTGTAGGTTAAGTCTAGTGCTTTAAACCATCTGATTAACAGATTTGGTCCTATAATCTTAGGTTTAATGGTCACTTCATCAATTAGAGATCTTGAAGGCTATGAACCGTCAGCTTATTATTAGAGCAAACATTGAACCTGTAAATTATTAGTTTTATGCTATAATATAATGGTCGAGGCTCCAACAGTTCGATATTGTCTTCTTTGGCCAAAACCACATGGTTTTAAAAAACATCGACACCATTAGAGTTACCTGAACCCTCATAACTAGCCTAGCTCCCTCTCTCCAATTAATGCAGGACTAACTCTTAAGATCACCTCCAGCCGCTTACCTCTAACTGTGTGCCTCACACACCGACCTTAAGATACCAATCTTAAGGCTCCCTCATCCCTCCTTAGGGAACATGCATCCTTGCGTGGCTTAGCCTAGCAGCAAGCAACATGCGGCTAGCCTCAACACCACGAGGGGACCAAAATTGGCTGGGGCTCCAACAATGTGAAATTTTTGCCTTTGGTCAAAGCCGAATGGTTTTAAGACATGTCAACACTATTAGAGTTACCTGATCCCATATAACTAGCACAGTTCTCTCTCCATGAGGGATGTGGGACTAACTCTCTGGACCACCTCAAATAGTGTACCTTCAGCTATGTGCCTCACATAAGAACCTTAAGATATCAAACTTAAGGACCCTCAATAGTTGGATCAATTGAAAACTTAAAATTTTAAAATATATGACCATAAAAAATGCATGAACCCTAGATCTAACTGTTTAATATTGGATTTGGTCATAGATCGGGAGTTTGTGGCCATTGATCCATGAAAGTAACTCGTAATCTCATGGGTTAGTAACTATAAATGTTCAAAGAAGATGTGAACTACTAATCAATGATCAACTATTTGAATTTTGCAATCCAACAACCATTGATCACTAGATTAGCAATCAATAGTTTATGAAATGTGATCATTGCCATGAATGATTGTGATCACATTTCCCTATGCCTATCAGTACCGAGAGCTAAGCTACAAAAAATTTGGATCATGGATTAATAATCAGTGGTACGAATCTATGTTTCCAACAATCCTTGGAGATCTGATGGATGATCCACGACTGGAAAAGACCAATCAATATATTAAACTATCATGGTTGCATTGATCTATGCTAATCAATGATGAAATAATGATCTACAGTTGATTTTGATTGTGGACAATTACAAAAGATCTAAATTTCAAATTATGAAGAAATTTGATAGAAATATTTGTCTGTGTTTCACAAATTGGCACATAATTAAGGATAAAAGCTTAAACTGTCAACCTTAACAGCTAATTAGTAAACAAATTTGATGGTTATGAAGCTAATGGAATGGATAAATGCCACTCAATGTAGGTGAAATTGAGATTGCTATGCTTTCCATATATTTGAATTATAATTTGCATAGTAAGTTTGAATTAAGTATGTCATAAATGAAGTTAACCATGCATATTGTGTTTTGGGTTATGATTTGAACTATGTATATAAATGTGCATGTATCCATGAATTATCTTGTATGAGATGTCCACAAGATTTGTTTAACAATATCTTGAGTAGGTGATTACCTATATTTTTGTATATGTTTTCTAGGGATTTGTTTGAATGAGTTTTTATGTAAAGAAAAATTAGGCAACTTATGAGAGTTAGTCCGGTCTGGGGTGAGTTATAAAACCCCCATCATTTTGCTAAAGAGAGAAAACAATGAGGGTCGTTGCAATATGGCACTAATAGACTTCAACGTGCTTAGGACTTCTTGAGGGATTTTAAGGATTTGTTCTTTTTATATCTGTTGTTGGATTTTAAAGATTTGTCATTGATAATTTCTTAATTGATTTCAATGACATGTTTTAGATGCTCCTCAATGCATATTGAGGATTTGTTATCGATGACTTCTTGATAGATTTTAAGGATGTGTTTTTTATATTCCTGGATGGGTTTTGAGGATTTGTTATTAATGATTTTTGTATGGATTATGACAATTGGTTTTGGTCACTGTTGCCATGAGATTTTGTAGTTTTGAAAAATCTAGTTACTCATAAAAGTTGGCCTGGTCTGGAGTGATTTGTAAGATCCCTATTGGTTGCTATGGTAGGAGATGTTGGTGGCCTTTGACCTCTGAAATGATACACACCTATATGGTTATTATTGGTGGATGGGACGTATCATGGGAAGACAATGCTCATATTGATCCATGGCCCCCATGAGGCATGGTGTAGTATGTGTGGTATCCATGTAAGAACGTAGTGGGATAAGATTCTCTACATGCATAGCATACCTGACACGTGATGATGCATCAGTCATCCTCATGAAGGTATGTAGCGTACATGCTTTGGTGGTATATGGTGGGATATTGCTGTATTAAGACTGGACAATAGTGTATATATTTATGATGGTTTGATGTTTTCACATTGCTCTGTATGTTTTGTGGTACATTGAGATTGGACAATACTACTTGTACGGCATTATGATGATGTTTTATGAATATGTCAGTATTTTTTGTGTTTCTCATTGAATTGAGAATTTTATATTGACTAAGATTTTGTGATTTGAAAGAAATGTGTTGGCATTGATGTGTTGAAGTTTTATGCATTCACTTTATATATTAAAATTCAATCTTGGATTTGGGTATTGTTAAATGAACATGTTTCATAAGTTTATGATTAATTGAGATTGATTTATGAGAATATGAGAATATGAAAGATGGTATGCTTTAGACATATATTGTCAAATTTACATTTTAGATTTATATTATGACCATGTGAAATTGAGTTCATTTCTCACCAGACATATGATTTGAGAATCTAATGGTTTTGATATAAATGCATGATTTGTAAACTGATGAAATTGACATGGGTGTCATGTTTTGAGATATATTGATTTTGAACAATATGAATTATTGTTAAATGCATTAATGTTAGTAAATCATAAGTTGTGTTTTATATTTATGCATCTTGTTCATTTTAGAATTGATGTATTAGATCGTTAATCTTCCATATTTTTTCATCTTCTTGAAGACCTCTGGAATAACTTTTTGGTAATCCAAACCAAAGGAAATGATGACTTTGGTTTGATATATTCTCATGGACATGTGAACAATATAAGGGGAGATTGATGACTATGACCAGATAGATTCTGACTATGATAAAGTTTGTTGTCAAATTATGTCCTTAAAAGTGAAAATGTTTTCTTTCAAACTTAATGATACATTGGAAATTGAATGGAGGACAGTCTCCTTTTATCATTTCTTATTATAAATGTTTTCTATTAGGGATACTACATCGCATGCAAAAAATGTGTAATATCTGAGAAATAGAAGAAACTTTGCCAGATTTTTGGTAAAAATGGAAAGATCATTTTATCGTTAGATCTCTATTTGTAAAATAATAATGTCGGGGTTTTTTGGAAAATATTTTCATAGAAAAATGTTTTCATTGTTTGTTTTCAAAAGGAATTTTTAACTAGAGTCATCACTTTTCAAAAAGAATTGGAAAAAAAAAAAGTCATTTAAAAATCTAGATTGTTAGAGATTATATAGTGGAGGAAGGGCTCCATAGTTCTCTAACTCCTACTTTGAGGAGATACCAAGTGTACCATATTCTTATCTTGCTTCATGGGTGAGTTAGTCATGTAATTGATAAAGAAACATACTAGGAAATTTTTGCAAAATTTAGCACCCCCTCTTATTGCCTTTGATTTTAGGTGACATGGGAAGGTCTCTAAGGAAGCAGGAATATAGAGAGAAGCAACACAAGGATAGTCCCCCCTCTTATTCCTTTTTATTTACCTCATATGTGCAATAAGTGATGTTTCCTTAATTTCTAGGGGAATTGAGAGAACCTTAAAGAAAGAAGGATACTCTTTTAAAGGGTGGTCCCACTTCTCTCTTTTTATATTATAAGGGAACACATTTTGTGTTTGCCTTTGTTTATAAGGAGAGAGAGAGAGAGAGAGAGAGAGAGAGAGAGAGAGAGAGAGAGAGAGAGAGAGAGAGAGAGAGAGAGAGAGAGAGAGAGAGAGAGAGAGAGAGAGAGAGAAATAAGGGGATAAGAGAGAGATATGGGAGCAAGAGAAGGAGAGAGAGAAACATAAGGGGTCAACTTGCTGTTGTGGCCTTAGGTATTAGGAAAGAAGTAACCCCTACTAGTTTTTCCCTACTAAGTAGAAAGAGAAAATGAAATTGAAGCATTTACAACTCATGTGAGAATGAGGCCTATCCCCAACCAACATTTTATGAGTCTCAAGCAAAACATGTGAAAAATCATGAAAACAAAAATGGTTGCCGTTTTCATAGTTACTCACATTTACATTTAGCATATGCAACCAGCCCTTAAATATCTACATTACCACCCTCATGAGGGTTTGCAATGGATATATCCACAAAATTCCATAAGTCTAAGTCCTTTATTTTAACTCAAAGAACTCTCATCTATTAGTACTCTACTAGATTTAGAAAATTAACAAAGACGAATGAGAAATTCTATAACTTACTCACATACCAAAGCCATTTTATTATAGTTATACCTCGGAGTGCAATGTGTGTATAGGCTACATAAATCTGGACTTCTATGTGATCAGATCCAAAGATATTGATGGTTCACATTATTTTATAAGCATAGGTGAGACAAAGGATTATGATCCCTAAGAATGGATGCCATTACCAAGACCAGTAGAAATATTTCACCTTAATTCCTTCCTATTTACATCCTTAGTAAGGCTATTGTCCACCTTAAGATGAACGGGCCTTTGGTAGGACAAAACGTAGGCTTGTAAATGGTTCTAAAAAGAAGGGTACAAGTATTCAATGTTTCAAATCTTAGTAGAGGTCTTCAATTATTTTTGGACAGCTTTACTTTTGATTACACTAAAGTGATTATCATTTCTATTTTTCCTTTCTCTTCACAACTTTTCTTTTGGCTAATATTTCCTTTTGACTTTAGGCTTTTTCTTTGTAAACAATTTGATATTTTCCACTTCTTAGACTTTTGTCCTTTTTGAAATTTTTCTACCATCTCTACTAATTTTGAAAGATGGGTAATGAATATTTTTAACTAGGTTTCTTTGGGTTAAGGTAAAAGGATTTTTAAAAGAAAAAGGCTTACCAAGAGGAGTAAAGGGTCTAACTAGTGGTATAATATACTGGATAGGCTTTATGTATCTGGGCTAAAACAAGGATGAACTATATCATTTCCTAGGTTTCTTAAAACCTATCAGATTCAATAAATATTTAGGAAAGAAAGTTAGTATTCCTTTTTTTTTTTTGGCAATTGAACAAAACAACGATATTGATATCTTTTCAAAGTTTATGTACGTTTAAGAAATTATGGAATTATTTATAACCCTCAAATAGATGATAGTCTCTAATACTTGTGTATATAGGTATCCATTAATTTCCACAGTGTCTCTAAGTCATAACTATCTATTAGTCTAAAATATGTATTATGTGTAACTATGTTTCGAGATTTAACTTTCATAAAACACTTCAAGACATGAAGATGTAGAACAAACCTTATGCATTTAAGTTAAAGTAGAAAAAATACTAAGCTTCAAAAAATCTTATTCTCATCACAACAAAGGAACTTGACCTTAAAAACTCAAAAACTCTCTGTTTTTTTTTAATACAAGAAAACTCAAAAGTCTCATGCATACTTATACCCCCAACTAAACTAAACATTAGCCTCAATGTTTTAAAATATAGGGCCCTATATGATAAGTGGATAATGTAGAACAATGGGACTCTCTAAAAAAAACCCTGGGTTGCCTCCTAGTTAGTGGTAAGTTTATCATCTTTAGCCAGACATACAATGTTGTCATGATGAATACAGATCTTATAATTGATGCAAGTGTCATGGGACATGCTGTGGCAGATCTTGATAAATTGGTTCCTCTGGCAAGATTTCTTCTACTTTAGGGATGACTTAGAGCTAGGTTTTCAACCTTTGCCCATTGACTTTTAAAATCTCTCCATCCTTTTCTATCTCAATGGCCCATGAGGATAGACATGTCATATTGTGTAGGGTCATGTCCATCGAGAATGAAGTTTTTCAGGGAATAGATGTAATCTAGAA
This sequence comes from Warburgia ugandensis, assembly GCA_035236585.1. Taxonomy (NCBI): domain Eukaryota; kingdom Viridiplantae; phylum Streptophyta; class Magnoliopsida; order Canellales; family Canellaceae; genus Warburgia; species Warburgia ugandensis. The sequence goes on along the minus strand of CP141128.1, from coordinate 19,097,089 downwards.
TAACACAAAAGGACCTTTTGTCCTAGGGTGGAGGACTTTCGCAAGATGTGTCTATCATGATGGCTCTTCATGCAGTCCTTATATATCTTGGCAAACTCATAAGCATCTTTTTTAAGCTCATCTAACTCTTTGAGTTGGAGCTTCCTGTTGGTCCTAGCATTATCTAAGTCAAAATTGAGCTTTTAAATGTCCCTAAAAGACTAGTTTTAAGCATCACTAAATCTTAAAGACTAGTTTTTCATATTTGGATTGACTGTCTTTTCTAAGATTGACTTTATCTCCTTATTTGACACTTCTACCTGTCCACTAGTCTGAGGATGATAAGGGATAGCAATCGTATGGGTAACACCATATTTTTTCATTACGTTCTCTAACACTCTAGTGCAAAAGTGTTTTACCCCATCACTAATTATGGCCCTGGGTGTACCAAAGTGTGCAAATATATTTTCTTTTAAAAACTTGACCACAAACCTATGGTCATTAGTCTTGCATGCTACGACTTCTACCCATTTGGATACATAGTCCGCTCCCACTAAGATGTATAGATAACCAAGGAGTTAGAAAAATATCTAATAAAATCAATGCCCTAAACATCAAAAGGCTCAATGATGAGAATGGGGTTCAAGGACATCATATTTCTTTTTCATATGCTCCCTAACTGTTGATATCTAACATATGCTATCCATTAAGCATGTGAATCCCTAAAAATGATGGCCTAATAAAAACCACATAGCAAAATGTTTGTAGCTATCTTTCTAGAATTGAAATGGCCCCTGCATGCATGGTCATGGTAGAAAGAAATTATTTTATGATGTTCATTATCGGGCATTCATCTCCTAATGACCTACTTAGGACAATATTTGAACTATTATGGTTCATCCCGTGTAAAGTGTTTGACCTCGATAATAAATCTTTCTTATCTTATTTACAGTAGTGATTAGGCATTTGACCCATAACAAGATAATTGACTGTATCCGCATACCAAGGCAATAAGGATATGTGCAACAATTATTTGTTTGGAAATGTATCTGTTGACCTAGGTTTGCAACTTTTTTAGAAAGAAAGTATTTTAATGTAGCACAATCTAAATAGATGATGATTTTATATCCTAGCAAGTAAGATTTAAACTTTTCCAGGGCAAATACAACTACCAACAACTCTTTTTCTGTAGTGGAATAATTGAGTTGGGCAACGTTGAGTATCTTGCTAGCATAATATATCATATTGAAAACTTTATCAATATGCTGCCCCAACATAATCTCAATCACATAGTCTGAAGCATCAAATATTATTTTTAATGGTGCACTCCAATCCGACAATCAAATTATAGGCCTAGTAATTCAGCCTTTGGGCACTTAATTTCTTTCATACAATCATCATCAAAGTTAAAATTTGCCTCCTCCATAAGTAAATTATGTAGGAGCTTAGCAATTTTATTGAAGTCCTTCATGAATCGTCTATAGAAACCAACATTGCCTAGAAATGAGTAGATTTCCTTTACTGTTCTAAGAGGAGAAAGGTTAGAGATTAAATTTACTTTGGCATTGTCTACTTCTATCCATTATATGATGTGATGTAGCCTAGAATAATGCCATTTTGAACCTTGAAATGACATTTTTCCCAGTTTAACACTAAAGTCTTTTCCTAAAACCTAACAAGGACAGGTTCTAAATGGTGCACGCATTCATCAAATGGCAAACCAAACACTGAAAAATAATTCATAAACACCTCTAAGAACCTCTCCACCATATTAGAAAAGATGCTCTACATATACCTTTGATAAGTAGCTGGAGCATTATAAAGCCCAAAAGGCATACGATGGTATGTGGAGGTCCCAAAATGGTAGTTGAAGGTAGTCTTCTCCTAGTCTTCATGTGCTATGGGGATTTGGTTATAGCTAGAGTATCCATTAAGAAAGTAGTAATCACTATGACTGGATAACTTTTTCCAGCATTTGGTTGATAAATGGAAGAGGAAAGTGGTCTTTCCTCATGACCGAGTTCAATTTTCGATAATCTATACAAACTCTCCACCCGGTGGTCATGTGAGTGGGAACTAACTCATTATCCTAATTTTGGATTACCATGACTCTAGACTTCTTGGGGACAACTTGAACTACACTAACCTAAGTGTTATCCGATCTAGGGTAGGTGACACCAACATCTAGGAGTTTAAGCATTTCATCTCTAACTACGTTTTGCATATTAGGGTTTAGTCTCCTCTATGTTTCTATTGATAGTTTAACATTTTATTCTAGGTGAATTCTATGCATGCACACAATAAGGATAATCCCTTTGATGTCCACTATGGTCCACCCTAAGGCTATCTTATGTTTCTTAAGAACATTGAGAAGCTTTCCTTCTTGTTCTTTGTCAAAATCAAGGCTATGATTACAGGTAAGGATTCATTTGGTCCTAAGTAATAATATTTTAGATTTTCAGGTAATGGCTTAGGACCAAGTTAGGTGGTATTTTTATCGATGACATTGGGATAGAATTAGATGGAGGAACAGGTTCCACTTGAGGCCCCCATTTGTAGGTATCCATCATAGGTACAACATCTAAAAGATTATTTACCTCAATTTATCTATATCAAAATCATAGTTAAAGTGTGCTAGAGATGCCTCAAGTGGGTCTAGAATTGTGACGCCCTAAGTTTTACACAGCATATAAATACAAAATTTTCAAAAGTCAATATCCTAGATTAAAATTTTCAACCTATAAAATTGATTAAAAACAAAAACTTGAATAAAAGAATTCATTTCAAAACCCCAAGAGTCATATGACCCACAAAATCATGGATTTAATAGTGAAATGATCTTCTCATTTCTATTGAAAATTGGATAGAGTCTCCTCTTTATTTTTGGACCACCACATTTAGCGTATGCAATGCAACAAATACCTGATAAATATATTAAAAATAAATACACAATGTGGGAGATTCAACCTTCATATCCATCCAGATCATACAAAATTTTTTGATAAAACCATATACCTCAATATTGGAGTAAAATTAAAAAGAAATAATGATGTTACCCAAGGTTTGCCCATATCTAACTATCCCATCCAACTGCATGATATCCATGCATCCAAGTCGCAAAAGTGTAAACCATACATACATATATATATATAGTCCACAATAATACTCAAAGCTAGGGTTTTAACAAACCACATGCAACATTGAAATCTCCTTTGTGCACTGTCTATATGCCATGTTTGTTATCTCTCTCTGTATTTAAGGCATTGCAAAACATCGCAATGCCTCAACAAGCTATGCTTGTGTAGTTGACGACAATAATAATAGTAATTTATGAATATTTAAATATTCAGTGGTCATGTATCAATCTTCGGGCAGGTGATAAGTATCTTTCTCATGAAAAAAGTTCTAGCATGATATCAAATATGAGAATACATAGTGATGAAGTATAGTATGATTAGCATAAAAAACCAACTAAATTAGCAGCAATAGCCAAGGCATCAAAGCTCATAATCTTATTGAATATTAGGCCATGCATCCAAGCCACCTACATGTTTTTAAAACATGCTGATTAAAAAAAAGCCTCTCAAGCTCATCAAAATGGCAATATCAAATCAGTGTAACTCACAACAATTGTGTATCTGAAATAAGTCAAAACAACTATGCTTTAAGGCTCATAAATACGATAAAATTATGTCAATACAGGGCACCAAAAATTTGGAGAATATATCAATGAATATGCAAGTCATCAACATAGGCACCCTCACACAGGAGGACCAAGAGTGTCCCATACACTCGAATCTAGGTCATGAGTACTCATACAACTACTCCACGTGTCGTCACACCATGGGTACATAGGGAATATCCATTCTAGAGCACTCACCGCAATATGATAAAATTAATCATTGAGAAATGCATGGACCGCTATGCTACTGTGGTAACCAACTCCTGAGTCTATTAATTGTTACTCTTGCCGACACCAAATGGGAGACTAAGTATCTGTCATGTATGGAGGTTGATCGGATGCGTAGTGTGGACGATCCATGATACCATTCCCCACGAGATTTGCCCATCTATGGGGTATGTGTCTAATCATCTCATAATGTCAGAGGGCGGGTGGCCAACCCTACATTCCTCCTAGCATAGCATCCACAAGGTAGAAATACCCTTCATAACTCTACAAAACATGAAAATCAGACATCACATGGTCCAAAAAATGGATGTACATTCCTTTGTGAAATAATAAAAGAAATTTGGCTCACCATCCTAAGGCACTACCCCTCATCCTAGGGTTAGCCCCTCAAGGACCAACCACCAAGCCTCCAAATAGAAATTAAGAGCACTTGTTGCTCACCATCCTAAGGAATTGCCCCTCATCCTCAGGTTAGCATCTCAAGGGCCAACCACCAAGCCTCTTCACCAAGTCCATGGTAAAACAAGTGATAAAACATGACATCCACACACCTCAATAAGCAATTGTAAGTCACATCTCCAATTAGTGACTTTACAGTAATGAAATCATACCAAAATCATGTATTATCACTATCACATATAAAATATGACTCATCATAGTCAAATCATGTGTTCGTGGAACAATAATAATCAATGAAGTCATTCACATGAGCATTGGTCACAAATAAGACAGGTATTTCAATAAGAATCATAGTATAATAATATATGCATGAAATTCATTCGTAAATACTGAGCCGATGCTATAAAAATCTATAGTTTCAAAAAAAAAACATGCCCACTATTTATTGTCATCACCTATCTTAGAGAAAGAACCACTCATATGTCCTTCTCAAGTCATAATCAGGCTCGAATCTAAATTAGTTTGCCTCAATCCTACTACCTAGATACACATCACATCCAAGTCTAACTTAGAATCCTAGTTATCTATTTAAGTTGTATTCTTCATTATAAAATAAATATTATATTTTCAAATCTTAATTTAATATATTTTAATACGATCCAATAATTCACAGCCATGGGATATCAAGGTGGCTTGCCCTAGTTGGCTAATAATCTAAATCACACTGAATCGGGTCCATCAATAACTATCAAGTTCCTTTATTAATCATATCATAACATACTCCAAAGCTATCATACTCAAATCGGGTCAATTTTAGGCAATTTATCATTTAATTAATTAATCAGGCATGTTTACGTGCAAATTATGCACAATTTTAGCTAATTATGGCCAAATCAACTAAATTAAATGGGTAGGATGATAATCCTACCTCACTTAAGTTAATTTAAAGGACATCAAGTTGTCTGTGTGATCGGATCATCAACTGGTCATCTCGAAAGTGCCTAATCTGTACTATCTACAAGGATCTGGCCATGATCAACCTCCTGATTATCCCAATTGAAGAATACATTAGAAGTTCTGGTAAGAATATCTTAAAAATTAGAATGAGAGACTGAAAGAGAAAGAGAGGCAAGGAGCTGGGAGCGGGTGAGATGGGGCAAGAAAACAGAACAGAGAGAGAAGAGTATGGGAAAGAAAGGGATATTGTAGGTTTGGTTCTCTTGTCTGATTGCAGTCAATCCGAGCAAAACAAAGAGGGGGAGATAGAGGAAAGAAGGAGAGTTGGGTTAAGTGTGGTTCAAAGAAAACCTGAGATAGGGAGATAAAGATATCAAGAGTAAGAGAGAGAGAGAGAGAGAGAGAGAGAGAGAGAGAGAGAGAGAGAGAGAGAGAGAGAGAGAGAGAGAGAGAGAGAGAGAGAGAGAGAGAGAGAGAGAGAGAGAGAGAGAGAGAGAGAGTGTGAGAAAATGAAAAGGCAAGGTGATAAGGTCTTCCCTTGTAGTCGTCCTCCTATAGTGAAGAGGGGGGTGTTGTAGATTTTCCTTGCAAATGCCTCCTCATTCTTCTGCTTATTTTCTATTCTCTTTTTTTCTTATGATATCATCATGTAAGCTGCTTATCAAATGGCTCATCTCTCTCCTTTAAGAATTTCTCTTTCATTGTTCTAAATTTTCTTTTTTCAAAGGATTCTTCATTTCTTACGGGTTCTCCTTTCCTAATTAGAAACCATCTCATCTTGCCTTGTTGCTCTTTAAGATGATCTGGCATCGTTAATTTTTATTTGAGCCATCCAAGCTTATTTTAGTTGATCTGCAAAACATAAGACAAAATTAGAATCATCTAAACCGTACATTACACATCTGATTAGCTCTGATGATCATCTAGCTGTTAAATTTTACAAATCAATGGTTAGATGGTCCATTAAACCAAAATTCATATTTTATATAGAAATTACAAAATTGATCATTTAGATGGCCTAATTTAATGCCAAAATTAAACACTCAACACACCCCCCAACTAGCAATTTGCTAGTCTAAAGCAAAACATGTGAAAAACTAATTTACCAAATTCCAAAAAATTATTCTCAAGTCAACTCCCACTTTTTCTTAGAGAATTATCTCCAATAAATCTATCAACTTTAGTATAGTAACAAAAATGAGTTAAAGTATTCACAACCCTACCCATATGCTAAATATATTTCATTCAAGCTCAAATCTCAAAGTGTGTGTGTGTGTATAGCCTACATATAGAATAATCTTTATCTTTAAATGGACTATAACTTTTGAACTCCATCTAAAATATGTTTTGACCTCAATCCTCATGAATGACATATACATAAAAATAAAACTCTTAGATAAATGGTTCAAATCTTATCTATGTTTTAAATATGTGAATCTAAGTCGATAAAAGCAAATTTATCTCACATATACACATAAAGGAATTGGAGTTACTAAGGAATTTAATTTTGATCCCTTTACAAAGTATAAGGTGAATTTACCTTTGACCTTTAAGACATATTATTCTTTAAATCCTATCTTTTCATTTTCTCATCAAGACTATATTCCTTCTAAAATGAAGAGGTCTTCAATTGGGATGAATCGTAGGCTTAGGATGAGGTACAAAAGAAAGGGTAATCAAAATTCATCAAAAAAAAAGTAGAGGACTTCTACTAAACTTGGCAACTTTTTCGTTACTTGGTTTGCCTAAAGTGAATATTTCTTTTTTTCTTTTTTTTGCGTTTTCAAACTTTTTTGAGTACCTTTTTTCTTTCTTTTCAAAAATTTTGAATTTCTTTGACCAACATTTATTTTCTTGATATTTAGTTTTCTAGTTTTATTGCAATTGAACAGTATATCTTAATTCATCTCTAACTTATCTTTTGAAGAAAATTGATAATCGATGTATTATACTGGATTAACATGGGTAAATGTACATTGGGTAAGAAAAGAAAAGGCTTATGTAAAAGGCTCAAGTTGGCTAACTAGTGGTAAAAATACATTTTTGGGTAGGCTTTATGTCTCTAGGTCAACAATAAAGATGGCTTAAATCCTTTTCTAGATTTCATATAATCAATCAAATTTAATAATCTTTCAAAACTTTAAAGGTAATATTCTTATAATTTAGATAATTATCCAAATTTAAGAGTCAATGGGGTCTAATTTTCTTCAAGCATGCTGAAGAAAATTAGGAACATTTATAACCTCTCAAAAAGAATAAATGACTTTAAAATTTGCTTAAGTTATAGGTCTCTACTGAATTTTTTCAGGATTTTTAAGTTATAACTACTTATCAATTTAGACTATGTATCTGCAACTATATGTACCTATGTGATGTGAGATTTAGTTTTCATGGAATACTTTAGAAGATGAGTAAAATGATGAATTAATCATGTACAATTCAATTAATGTTGATTATTTTACTACAAGTGCACGGGCTATTGTAGTGAAAAAAATGGAGTTTAAATAAGATGGAGTCGAATTAAATAGAAATGGAGTTTAAATAAGATGGGGTCGATCCCATAGGGAGTCAATTTAAAAAGATGGAGTTTATATAAGATTTAATTGTCCAAAAATTAAATAAAATAATAAAAATTAACTAACAGTGAAATAAAAAATCAAATATATTTAACTGATGAAAATTATAGAATTTGCAATTTAAAAAGGAAGAAAATTAAACTAAATAATAAATCAAATCTACTTCCCTAATGTGATCATAGCTAATTTCTTCAAATCTACTATCATCAAATTTGATTGGCCTTCATCAATCTCTCCAACATATAATTAATTAATGATCCAATGGTTGGATTGTTCAAATTCCCCAAATTTTTAATGATCTAAAATCGAAAATGATTTTGGGTTTTGGATGGCTTAGATCAATTTTTGGATTTTCAAATTGAAGATCAAAGATGTTGCATAAGATAAGAGTTGTCCTAAGAACAAAATCTAGAAACTGATTTGAATTCTGATGTGAAATAGATCATAAAATAAAGAATCTTGTGTACTAAGCTAGACTATTGATTTGGTTAAGCTTAAATAAATAGGCTTGGATTACACATTTCCTGGATAGGCAAAATAGGGATAAAGCAAAACTGGCATAAGCTAAAAAGGATGAAAATGTAATTTGAATTAAAGACTAAAGGGCAGAAATGAAATTTAAGAGAATTAATTTTAAACGAAAAAAAAGAGAGGAAGCTCTGCTCGACGGAGGAAGAAGATGAAGCAGGGGGAGATGAGAAGAGGGGAAGAGGAGAACATGGGGGAAAACCCTAATTGGGTTTTTTCCTATGATTGCGGGGTTGGTGAACTGGGAGAGCTGCAGCAAGAATTGACAGACGATGAGCTGCAGGGGGAACAGAGAGAAAAGAAGAGGAGTTGCAGGCATTGGTGACGGAGGCAAAGGAAGGAGCCGAGAGTAGGGAGGTAGCATTGAGACAGGGTGCTGCGATGATGGGTGAATGAGAAGGAGAAGGAGAAGGAGAAGAAGTAGAGAGTAGAGAGGGAAGGAGAATACTGGGTGTTGGATTCATGCAAATGCAGTAAATAAGGAGACAGAGATGGAGATGAGAGGTCAGTGAAGAGGGTGGTGTGGTGGCTGAGGAAGGAGTTGAGAGATCATAGTAGAATGAGGGTGGTGCTATGAACAAAAAGACAGATGTGACACTGGAGCTGCGCTGTGACAATGGAGCAAGCAAGAGGAGAGAGAGGAGCAGACTGGTGATAGAGATGATAAAGGGACGTTGGCTAGAGGAGAGAGGACTTGCAGGCTGGCTAAGAGGTAGCAGAGAGAATTGAGGGTGTTTGGCAGAGGTGAGGTAGAGAGTGACCGTGAAGGAGAAGATGGGGGGAGGCAAGATAGAAGAAGAAGAGAGAAAGAGAGGAAGTGAGAGAGAAGGAAAGGAGAGCAGTGAAGGGGGGGAAGTGCAGTCTGTTTCTCCTAGATGCCTTCTTCAATCCATGAAGAGCCTTATAGATAGGTCATCTCCTCTTCTTAAAGCTTTGCCTCCTCCTAATTTTGTTTCCACCTTTCCTTGTTTGGCCCTCCTCTTCAAATTTCTCTTTCTTTTTCCTGAGTTTCTCATTTCTTTAGCAAGAAATCAACCCCTTCCTGTTTTGCTTAAGTATTTCCATTCCTCTTTTAGGTATTCCTTTTCCAAATAGAAATAATTCCTTAATCAATTGTGGGTTGATCTAGCAACATTAAATTTAATCTAAGCTATCTAAGCCACAATCTCGTTTATTTACAAAATAAAAGACCTAGTTAGAATTATTTAAACTATATATTACACCTCTGATTACCTCTAATGATAATCTAACCCTTAAATTTAGCAAATTAATGACTAGATGGTCAATTGGAGCTACGATTCATATTTTATCTAAAAATTGCAAAGTTAATCAATCAGACAATCTAATTAAATGATAAACTAGGGGAATTTTGACCTAAAATAAACACATAAAACACCCCCAACAAGAATTTTACTAGTGCAGAGCGAAACATGCAAAAAATCAATTTACCAAATTCCAAAAAATTATTTTCAAGTCAACTCCCACTTTTTCCTCAAAGAATTATCTTCAATAAATCTATCAGCTTTAGCATACTACTAAAAATGAATAAAGAATTCAATACCTTACCCACATGCTAAATATATTTCAATTAAGCTCATATCTCAGAATAAGTGTGTGTGTGTGTGTGTGTGTGTGTGTGTGTGTGTGTGTGTGTGTGTGTGTGTGTGTAGTCTACATATAGAACAATTTTTATCTCTAAGTAGACTTCTAACTTTTGAACTCCATTTGAAATATGTTTTGACCTCTATTCTCACTAATGACATACACTTAGAAATAGAATCTCTTAGATAAAGCATTCAAATCTTATTTCTCTTTTAAATATGTTAGTAGAGTCAATAAAAAAAATAAATTATCTCATATATACTCATGAAGGGACTAGAGTTAGTAAGGAATTTAACTTTGATCCCTTTAGAAAGGATAAGATGCCATTACCTTTGAACTTTTAAAAATACCACTCTTTAAATCTTATCCATTCATATCCTCGTCAAGACTATATTCATCCTAAAATCAATAGGCCTTCAACTGGGACGAAACGTAGGCTTAGGACAAGGTACTAAGAAAGGGTATTAAGGGTATTCAAAATTCTTCAAAAATAAGTAGAGGTCTTCTACTAAAGTTGACAATTCTTCTTTACTTTGTACTAAAGTGAATATTTCTTTTTCTACTTGTTTGCATTCTTCAAACTCTTATTTATTTCAACACTTTTGAATATCTTTGAATAACATTTCTTTTCTTGATATTCACTTTTCTACTTCTATTACAACTAAAGAGTATATCTTCATTCATCTCTAACTTATCTTTCAAAGAAAATAGGTAATGGATAATTTATACTTGGTTAATATAGTAAAAGATAAATTGGGTGAGAAAAGAAAAGGCTTATATAAAGGCTCAAATTGGCTAACTAGTGGTAAAATACTTTTGGGGTAGGCTTTATGTCTCTAGGCTACCAACAAGGATGGCCTAAATCATTTTCTAGGTTTCCTATAATCTATCAAATTCAATGAACTTAGAATTTTAAAGGTAATACTCTAATAATTCAGGTAATTAGCCAAAATTAAGAGTTGATAGGATAGGACATTGCCTTTGTTAATGGTTTACAGTATTTGAGACATCATGTCCTTCAATTCAATCATGGATTCTGTGTTGTTCGCTTTTAATTGGGCTTTAGTTAGAGTAATTTTCTTCTCTTAGTATTGCATGACTTTGAAAGTTATCATCCACTTTCCTCTTAGGTGGAGGAAGGTAAGGTCCAAGAGCAAGTGGTCCTTATGGTGGTTGGTAAGGGTGGTATTGGGTCTTATATGAGACATTAGCATTATATTCATTTCCCCAACTGACAGTATGATGATTACTCCAATTGGATCTATATGTCTCTAAAGATGGGGGAAAATGTTGCTCATAAGAATGTGCATCTTCATAAACCACATTTTGAAATGCAGGAGCAATGGGACATTTCTGAGTAGGGTGTGTATTACTTTTACAAATATCACACACTTGTTCGACTTCTTAGAGGAAAAATTTTCCATTTCCAAGGCCTCAACCATTCTAGCTAGGGGTGCTATTTTAGTATTCATATCATCTTTTTTAGTCATAGCATATATTCTTCCCTAGCAGATGTGGTGGCAGACTTAGGCTTGTTTAGGTAACCTACTTTTTTCAAATCAAGCTAAGTTTGCACACTCTCTACCAACCATTCCAGATACCCTAATGCCTCTTCAAGCCATTTGTTTAAGAAACTGTCATTACATATCATTTCAACAAATTTGCACATATGAGAATTAAATCATCCATAAAATAAGCTAATGATATGCCAAAGTTCGTATTCATGATGTGGACAAGTTAACAATAATTTCTTGAACCTTTCCCAGAATTAATAAAAAGTTTCTTTATTCATCTAGGTAAAATTCATTATATTTTAACGAAGAGTATTTGTCTTATGTATAAGAAAGAACTTATTCAAGAATTTTCTAGTCATTTCTTGCCATGTTCGTATGGAACCTAATATAAGTGAATGAAACCACATCTTGGATTTTTCCTTTAAAGAAAAAGAAAATAGTTTGAGTCTTACCATGTCTGATTCAATATTTTGTCACTTCATCGACTTCTTTTAAATGTAGGTAAGGACTCTCACTATCCCACCATAAAATTTAGGAAGCAATTGAATTGCTCTCACATTTAATTCAACTATACAAGCCCTTGGAGGTAAAAGTATACATGAAAGTGTGCTGGCATAAGTAGGCTATAAATAGTCTCTTAGTGTTTTCCCACAAGGATTTTGGTTATGCCAATTATTCTTATTGGTTCTAAGTTGGTCCTCTTCTTTATTTCCATGTGGTTGAGAATGATTCTTTCATGGATGTATATTATCATTAAATAGATGTGGAGGATCATTAGCGTCAAAGAGAGGATGGCTCATCCATGAGGAAATAATGCCACTATCCAGATGAGAGGTGGTTGATTATCATTAAAGAGGGGATAATTTCTCTATAGGGAAATATCATCTCTAGTAATGTTGGGTACTGATTACCCTTTTGATCAGTGCGTAGATTTGTCATTGAATGCAACTGAAAATGTCCTTTTTTCTTTTTTCAATTTCTTTTTAATAAGAAAAACTACCTTACATGATGCAACCTAAATGCCTAGAAAGATGCGCAAACAAAGGGTACAGTCAAACAATCCTAGAGGCTAACAAAAAATATTTTAATTTTCTTGAATTTGTGTTGGGAGATGCTTTTAGATTAGCCTAATCTAATGCTCCTCCTCTCTTTCAAGTTTGACTACTACTTACCAATTGGGTGTTACTCTAAAGTGGTTAATACAATCCTCATTTCAGGATGTGTTTAGACCTCAACTAATGTCAACGAAAGGTGTAAGAAAATCACTTGAATTTTAAGACAACCACTATAACTACAGTGCTCAAAAGCCACTGGAGTGACTATAGATTGCATCCTATAAAGAGGGTTCTATGAGCATGTAATGGCCTTTATAGGGTCTCTTTAAATTAATTTTAAATGAATTTGTAAGGTAAGGTTACACGCTTGTGGTAATTATCCTAAGTGGGCCAAGAGGTGGTGACTAAATTCATCATTAAAAATTTTATAAGTTAATTGTTCACTATTATGATGTAAAAGTGAGTTGAAATAAAGCTTAGTAAAAAAAATTTATTATGACTCATTAAATAAAATGTGTGTAATTAGCATATAAGTGCTAATAAAATTTTAATCCTGTAAGACTTGACTACCTAAGCTAAGTGTAACTAAGCAGTCCCAAGTACAATTTGTCAAGGTAAGGTCGCGACTTTAAGTCACCTTCCTAATGATTTGTTAAGAAGAAAATCATTTTTATTTTAATTAATTAATTAATTAAAATTTTATATGTGGACAAGTCATGAAGGTAGCCTTTGCGCAATGGTAAAAGTTGTCATCGTATGACCTTGAGGTCACAAGTTCAAGGTGTGGAAATAGCCTCTTGCAAAATGTAAGGTAAGGTTGTGTACTTTAGGCCCTTGTGGTCCACCCCTTCCCCAGACCCCGTATAGGCGAGAGCTTGGTGCACCGGGGCTGCCTTTATGTGGACAAGTCATATAAGGAAACCCACATTATGAAGGATGTTTTCTGTATGGACAAAATGTGTAAAGATATTATTGCCAAAGTATGACTCTAAGTTAACCACTGGATGGTGATCCAAGCGTTATAAAATAAAAGTGACTAAGTGAGAAGAGTTATGGATGTGAACTGTTAGTTGACAATCCATTGGTTGAGAATAAATAAGAAAATTAATTCCAGGAGAGTTATGAACCTGCAACCAATTGGAAAATGAAAACGTGGTAAGAATCCAAAATAAAGATCCAAAAACATAAACAACTTTAATGATATAGACTTTTAAAGGGAAACTTTTTATATAAGGGGTGTTGTGATAGAAACTAAGCCTTTTCATGCATGAAATAGTAATAGAGAAAAGGAGGAGTATGTGAGAGAAAGGGATAAAAGGGAAAAGGGAAAAGAGAAAAGAGAAATTTCAAAACCAAGCAAAAGTGTGGATTTGTCAAATTATTGGAAAAGTAGGAAAAGCAAATCAACAAAGTGATTGTGGCATTTTGAGGTAGGGGATCTTGAATTAGACCTCTATTTTCTCTTTAAAACAAAAGATACCAAAGTTTTATCGTTGACTTTGGTATAAAAATTTTGTTTATGATTCTATGGTAATTGGATACCCAAATTGTTGTATTTCATATGTTTTGATTTACTACCAATTTTAGCCAATTATTTGTGTTACAATCTTATTATACAACTTGAAACTTGACGCATGATTCATGAATGAAATTGATGTATATGTTTTCTTGAAAATTGAATGGTATGAATTGTTTTCCTTTAGTTTATTTCATGAAACTTTATAAACCATGATTTATGCTCATATCCAATCTAGGCATTTTAAGTTAAACTTCGAATATTCTAATTTAAAACTTGTACATATCTTTTATTAGCATGTTGTTGTAAAATTGTAAGTTATTGGATGCATTTTTCCTAATATGGATGAGCATGATGCTGGAAATTATGGATGTATCATCGGTACTTATTACCCTTTTCACATGTATAATATGATGGTATTTGAACTAAACTACTAATTTAGTCCATAATCAAAACTTTGACGAAAATAAGCATGTTTGGATTTAAAGTTTTAATGCATTAAACTATGATGGTATACCATAGTTTAATCTCCAACTAGAAGGAATAGTGTGCATGGGGTCATGCTTGAAGGGTGGCACATGGAATTATACTAGTTAGTCATGATCATGCAGTAGCACCAAGTTTTGTGGCATTGATTAAGTACATAAGATCAAACAACCTATTAGTGATTAAATGCATGGCTTGTTAGAAATGAAATTGCATAATACATCAAATAAGACAAAATTACTTACACCTTACTTAAGATAATCATGCCATTCATTTCATCATGTACCTGACAATCTACAAGTGAGTGTGGTGCATTGATAATGGGGGGTACACCATATGCTTAGCAACTTATAAGAATATGATGTAACCAACATAAGCGAGCCGCACCATGCAATTAAAAGTTTGTAGCTGTGTAGTTCACTGAACTCAAAAGTCACATCGGGCAGTGTATATAATAGATGCACCATGCACTAAGTAAAACTCAGATGCTTAATACACTGAACGTGGCAGCGACACCTATCTCGTAAGCCCTATTAGCCCTTCTCCCTTATGCCATCAAGGTGGTACTTTTGAAGTTGGGTGGATATTCCCCAAAACTATTAAGCAGGGAAACAACCACACATGCACTAAGGCTTAAACACATAATGTATTACTGCCAGCAAATACACTATGTACTGAGCAAAACTCAGGCACATGGAGCATTGAACAGAACAGACACACCAACTAACTAAATGAGACTTAGGTAGATAGTATTTTGGTCAATGATCTAATGCTTATAATGTTGATCAATACACAGGTGTATGATTGACCAAATAATAAATTAATAAATAAAATGATTGGTTAGACAAACATTTTATTATACACACATGGAGTTCCATTTTTTATATATGAAAAGTATATATCTCTGGCTGTTGACATTATTCATGATCAAACTTGATTATGTAGAGACATGTGCAATCTGTAATTGCATAAATTTTTGTGGTGCTTATTATTTGTGATATTGTGTAAATGTCATGATAAAATACTACAAGAAGAGTAGTTGTTTCTTCTAATGTAATTTAATGGAATATTTTTTGGTTGACTTATAAAATTCTGGGTAGTTGTTTAATCATACTAGTGCATGTCTTTTAGATTTTATGTTCCATCTACTAGTGCCAACATTAGTAAGATAACTCCTGGTAGAGGAACTATAATGATCATATATGACACCTTTTATTGTATTACTATGTGATATGTTAAGGCCTAATAGATAAGTGGTGCATTGGATCACCAAAGTAATTTGGATGTAGTGCTAGTCCTCTTCCTAAATTTTGTATACATAAGACTATGATTGGACATGACTTTGAGAAGTTTTGAGCAAGCTTGATGCATGGTGCATTGAAGAAATTCTAGCCGCACCATACATCATGTAAAGTTCAAACGAGGGCATATGGCACAAGTGCTGGACTACACAATGTGTTAGACTAGACTAAGGCACATCTTCTAAGCATTGTATAGAAAACATGTGT
The DNA here is from genome assembly GCA_035236585.1 of Warburgia ugandensis. Taxonomy (NCBI): domain Eukaryota; kingdom Viridiplantae; phylum Streptophyta; class Magnoliopsida; order Canellales; family Canellaceae; genus Warburgia; species Warburgia ugandensis. Next base: position 19,081,059 of record CP141128.1, on the reverse strand, counting down.
ATGGATATGAGCATAGATTAGCGACTAGGCCCATAGATAATAGGCATTGATCAGTAAATCCGCATGCATATATTTAGCGTTAATAGATACATAGGTACTAAATGGATGGAAAATATATTGTAATACCCAAATGCACGAGTAGTGGGCACTAACCAGCTTATGGATACCTAGTTCTATTAAGTGCATGACACCTTGGACAATGAAATTCCATGGTGTACCAAACAAAGTCAGGCACATATCACATTACATATAATATCACACCATAAACCAATTAGAGGTCGAGCTAGGCTTAAGCCTGCAAGCATCAATCATTAACTAGTGATCAGATGCTTGAGCACTAAGTATTGATTAGTAAACAGGCACATGGCTCTTAAATATTGATTAGTAATTAAGTGAATGGAGATCAAGCACTATCGATACTTAACATACCAAGTCATGTTTTGTGTACTTTACACAATGAACATATCACTAGATGCATTACCCATGAAACTTGGTATTTGATAATACTTACAAATGTTAACATGGTATCTTAGCATATGGAATTGGTAGTTGATGGTTAGATTAAATTCTAGTTTTAAAGTATATAACAGCTAATATTATATTCTTGAAAGATCATAGAATTATTTTATTTGAACTTATGTATAGTTTGGAAGTGTGTCATGCTTAGAGTACACGACTAATATAGTTCTCTTGGACTTAATTAATATTCTTAGTTTAGTCAACCATTGTAATGTTACTAAATTGATTTCCAAGAAAATTTCACATACTTATGTTTTAATTTGGTTTGAAAATAAATATGAATGACATTGATTAGTTTATTGAGATTTTCATAAATTGATCTTCAAGAATATGTATATGTTTGAAATCAATAAAAGTAGTAAATTCACTATTAATTGATGTACATATTATTTGATATTTTCATACTTTTGTGCAATTGAACCTGATAAACAAAGCTCAGGAGACTCTTAAGAGTTGATCCTGGGGCAAGGATGTTATGTCAAATCCCATGGTTGCTATACTAGGGAGTTAGCTGGCCACTGATTTTTGACAACTATTAGCCTATATAGGTGTGTTTGACAAGGATATGTTACATGACAGGACTACCCTTGTATAGGATTGATCCGAGTGTCCTATGTAATCGATTTAGTTAGTGTGGTACCTATTAATGAGTGTAGGTTGAAACTTTGGTTTTGTTGCATGTATAGTCAACCTTATATTTTGTTTGGACATGCCAGTACTTGCAGAAGGATACTACATGCCATTCAGTTATAAATTTATCATTGAATGGATTGACTGACGAATTAATCATTCAATGAATATGGATTGAATTTGACTCAGCTTTTTATATGCCTTAGATATTACTTATATTATCCAATATTATGATATTTTGATTATTACATAACTATTTGATATAAATTGAGATGCCACATGTGATAATAACATGTTTAATAGTACATGTAACACTTTCAAATGTAACAACTTGCATAGCACAATTTTCAGTGTTTTTGCCTTGTTTTAGATTCTCTATTGTGTAATTTATATTACCTACCAAACCTCCCCAGAGGTGAAGGGTAGAAGGAAAAGCTTGGGATTGACATGCAAGAAATTGAGTAAACTTGGAGTTTTAAAGTATGAAGAACTAAGAATGGTTTTACTTATTTGAAGACTTTTGTCAATTTGTAATAAATTATAATATTTGAACTTTATATTGTGATTTAACTTAGTAGCATTTGGGCTGTGACTAGTAGGTTGACTGAGTGAAAAATATGAACTATTATTTTGAAATATATTATGGAGATTTGTGTGATGTACTTGAGCTAGAAGTAGTTTAAAATCTATTATTATATGTAGCATTGTAAAAAAAAAATAGAAATTTTATAAGGATTGATCCTGACAAATGCAATATTTTTTTATAAAAACCCAAGACATCATAGTTAAAATTTGTAATTATAACATTTCTTTTTTTTCTAAAAAAATGTGGGTCATTGCAGGTGAGTACCCTTACTAATTAATTTTCACTCCATGATAGTTTGATTATCATATAAGTCGCCTTAAGCAATAAATGTACCCTAAGAATGCAATTAAAAACAATAAACTAATGAAAATCCTAAAAATGCAACAATTATCAAATATGTTATCTATATGCAATTACACTACCAAATAATGAAAAATTATTCCAAATGCAACTATACTAAAAAATAAAAAGAGAGGAAAACTTATAGTGGGGTTTCTTATTAAGATCAAGTGTGGGCCACCTTATCCCATACTTGTCATGTTTTAATACAACCCTTTTAAAATTTGAATTAAAATTGCAAGTTACAATGTACCTCACCACAAGATTTACTCAAAAAAAAAGGAAAAGTCCCTATTTTAGGAAAGCAGGAAAATTCTATCTCTTTGATGAAGCTCTACTTGCCAATTTTTTCCACTTTTAATTTAAAAAAAATAAAAATAGCAATAAGTACCAAATTCAGGAATTTGAGTGATTATGCATTAAGAAATTTTGAAAAATGTACCTAAAAATGTCTACAATTGTAAAATAAAGAAATTCCTAAAAAAATATTTTTTGTATTTTTTATTAAATTTTATGAAAACATCATTGCAAGTCCCCAATAATGGTGCCAAAAAACATGTTGATTATTTTGTAACAAGTGCATAGCCTATTGTAGTGTAGCTAATGCAAGTATGGATACATACCATAGGGACTCAACTTAAAAAGATGGAGTTTAAATAAAATTTAATCGTCTAAAAATTAAAGAAATTAACTAACAATGAAATAAAAATTTAGATATATTTAACTAATAAAAATGAGAAAATTTCTAGTTCAAAAAGACAGAAAATTAAACTAAATAGCAAATAAAATCTACTTCCCTAGCTTGATCATAGCCAATTTCTTCAAATATGCTATCATCAAAGTGGATTGGCCTTCATCAATCGCTTCAACATATCCTTGATTAAAGATCCAATGGCTGGTTTATTCAGAGTCTACAAATTTTTACGATCTAGAATAGAATATGATTTTAGGTTTTGGATGGCTTAGATCAATTTTTGGATTTTTAGATTGAAGGTTAGAGATGTTGCATAAGCTAAGAGTTGTCCTAAGAACAAAATATAGAAACTGATTTGAATTCTGATGTGAAACAAACCATAAAATAAAGAATCTTGTTTATTAAGCTAGACCATTGATTTGATAAAGCTTAAATAAACAAGCTTGGATTACAAAGTTCTTGGATAGGCAGAACATGGATAAAGCAAAACGGAATAAGCTAAAAAGGATGAAAATGTAATTTGAATTAAAGACCAAAAGGCAGAAACAAAATTTAAGAGAACTAATTTTAAATGAAAAAGAAAAGGATCTACCTGACAGAGGAAGAAGATGAAGCAGGGGGAGATGAGAAGAGGGGAAGAGGAGAACTTGGGGGAAAACTTGAATTAGATTTTCTCCTATGGTGATGGTGTTGGTGAACAAGGAGAGCCGTGGGTTATGGAAGAACATGCGAACAATTGGCTACAAGTGAAACAGAGAGAAGAGAAGAGGAGCTGTTGAGCGTTGGTGAGTGAGACTAAGGAGTCGAGAGTAGGGGAGAGGAGAAGAGCAAGGAGGTGGTGTTGGGGCAGGGTGCTATGGTGATGGGGTGAAAGAAAAGGAGGAGCGAAGACAAGAGAGGGAAGAAGATTACTGAGTGCTGGCTTCATGCCGATATGGTGAAGAGGGAGACAAAGATGGAGATGAGAGGTCGGCAAAGAGGGAGATGCGGTGGTAGAGGAAGGAGCCGAGAGATGTAGCAGAGGGAGAGTCGTGCTGTGAATAGAAAGATGGATGTGACGTGCTGCTGGGCTACACGATGGAGCAAGAAAGAGGAGAGAGAGGAGTAGACCAACGGCAGAGCTTATGGAGGGATGCTGGCTGAAGGAGAGAGGACTCACCGGCCGACAGAGAGGTAGAAGAGAGAGTTGAGGGTGTCAAGTAGAGGTGAGGTAGAGATAAGAGGGAGAGAGTGAGTGTTAAGGAGAAGAAAGGGGATGGTGAGAGGGAAGAAGAAGAGAGAAAGAGGGGAAGTGAGAGAGAAGGAGAGGAAAGCAATGAAGGGAGGGAGGTGCGGCATATTTCTCCTAGCTGCCTTCTTCAATCCATGAAGAGCCTTATAGATAGCTCGTCTCCTCTTCTTAAAGCTTCTCCTCCTTATTTTGTTCCCACCTTTCCCCGTTTGGTCCTCCTCTTCACATTCCTCTTTCTTTTTCTTGAGTTTCTCATTCCTTTAGCAAGAAATCAACCCTTTCCTCCTTTGCTTAAGGATTTCCATTCCTCTTTTAGTTTTGCCTTTTTCAAATAGAAATAATTCCTTAATCAATTGTGGGTTGATCTAGCACCATTAAATTTGATCTAAGCTATCCAAGCCACAATCTGGTTGATTTGAGAAACAAAAGATCTAATTAGAATCAACTAAATAATACATTACACCTCTAATTAGCTTTGATGATCATTGAACATTAAGCTTAACATATTAACGGTTAAATGGTCAATTAGAGCTAAAATTCATATTTTATCTAAAAATTACAAAATTAATTAGTTAGATTATCTAATTAAATGCTAAACTAGGAGTATTTTGACCAAACTTGAACACTTAACAATTCATAAGCTAAAATTATCTAAACTATGTTTTAGAAAATCCAATTCTCATCATAGTGTAGGAACTAACCTAAATTTTTTTCAAAATTTTTCATTTTTTTCAAAATTTTCAATTAAAGACTTTTTAAGAAAATTAACAAAAACTAGAATTTTCTAGAATTCTACACCCCAACCTAACAGAAACATTGTCCCCAATGTTTAAAAAGTAGGACCTAAAATGAACATGGGAGATATAGAAAACAATACAAAAGATGTTACATAGGTATTAGATCCACTCAATCTTGATAAACAAGATTCTCTAAAGTTGTTGACTCAATTTCTGAATTCTCATATTCTATGAATGGCTTTAAAAATTGACCATCCACTTTAAAAATATAGTCAGTTCTAGCATCCTCAATCTCGACAGTCACATATGAAAAAACTTCTTTGACTATATATGGACCGGTCCATTGAGATCTAAGCTTACCTGAAAACAAGTGGGTCTTAGAATTGTAAGAAGAACCTTCTAGTTAGGATTAAAGGATTTTCTCATTCTGATTTTGTCATGAAAGACTTTCATCTTTTCCTTATAAATCCTATTACTCTCATATCCTTTTTGCCTGATCTCTTTCAACTCATTAAGTTGGAGTTTTTTTATGTGAGCCGACTTTATCCATATTAAAATTAAAGGTCCTTATTGCCCAGTAGGCTTTATATTCCAATTCCATAGGCAAATGGCAAGCCTTACCATATACAATACAATAGGGAGACATACCAATCAAGGTTCGATGTGTAGTCCTATAAGCCCAAAGTGCATCAGTCAGTCTAAGAGATCAATCTTACTACCTGGAATAATAGTCCTTTGAAGAATTTGTTTTATAGCCCCATTGGATACTTCAACTTGTCCACTTGTTTGTGGGTGTTATAGTGTTGTGATTTTATGTGTAATATTATATTTTTTCATAAGTGCTTCAAATGGCTTGTTGCAAAAAAGTCTAACATTATCACTTATAATGGCTCGTGGGGTCCCAAATATAGAAAAATTATTTTCTTTTAAGAATTTAAAAACTATTTTGTGATCAGTATACCAACATGGGATAGCCTCAATCCATCTAGATACATAGTCTATGCCAAATAAGATATAAATGTAGCAAAAAGAAGGTGGGAATGGCCCCATGAAATCTACGCCTCAGCAATAAAAAACTTCTATGGTAAGGATAGGGTTGAGAGACATCATATTTCTACAATTTATTCCTCCTAACTTTTGACATCGCTCACATACTCTATAGAACACGTGTGTCTTTAAACAATGAAGGCCAATAGAAACCACACTACAAAATCTTTGCAATTATTTTTGGAGCAAAAAAATATCCATCACATGCTTTTTAGTGACAAAAGGAGATAACACTATGTTGCTCTAAGTTAAGTGCACATCTCCAAATTATTTGATCTATGCAGTACTTAAAATAGGTATGGGTCATCCCAAAAGTAGTGATTAACATGGGAAAAGAATTTTTGCTTTCTGTGTTTATTCCAATGTTCAGGAATTAATTGGCAACTCATCTAAAGGTTCTATTAGAACTAAGCAAGATAAATGGTCAACTACAACATTCTCTACTCTTTTCTTATCTTTTACTTCAATGTTAAACTCTTGGAGTAGAAGAATTCATGTAATTAGTCTGAGCTTAGCATCTTTCTTGGAAAGAAAATACTTAAGGGTCGAATGATCAGTGAATATGACTATTTTAGATCCAACCACGTAAGACTAAACTTATCCAAAGCTAAGACAACTGCTAAGAGTTCTTTCTCCATAGTAGAATAAGTCATTTGGGTGCTATTTAGGGTCCTACTGGCATAGTAGATGACATATGACTTTTTCTCCTTTCTCTGCACTAGTACACTCCTACAGTGTAATCACTAACATGACACATAATTTCAAAGGGTAAACTCTAGTTAGGTGGTTGCATGATAGGTTCAGTGGTCAACTTGTCTTTTAGCTTTGTAAAATCTTTCTGACAATCATCAGTCCACTCAAAAGGGGTATTCTTTGTAAAAAGGTGACACAATAGTCTAGATATTACACTAAAATCTTTCATAAACCTCCTATAGAATCTTGAATTACCTAGGAAAGAGCAAATATGCCTAACAGACTTTGGGATGGGTAGATTGGTAGTTAGATCAACTTTGACTCTATCTACCTCTATACATTTGGATGACACTATGTGGTCTAGGACAACTCCCTTAGGAACCATGAAATGACACTTTTCCTAATTAAGCACTAAGTTCTTTTCTTTACAATGACTTAAGACTTTTCTTAGATGTTCAAGACATGTTTCAAATGAATCATCAAAGATAGAAAAGTTGTTCATAAAAGCCTCTAATATTCTCTCTACCATATCACTAAAGATACTCAACATGCAGCGTTGAAATGTGACTGGAGTGTTATATAATGCAAATGGCATTCTTTAGTAAGTAAAAGTTCCAAAAGGACATGTAAAAGTGGCCTTTTCTTGATCCTCGGGTATAATTTTTACTTGCTTATACCTCGAGTAACTATCTAAAAAACAATTGTACTAATATCATACGACCCTTCCTAATATCTTATCAACAAAGGGCAAAGGAAAATGGTCCTTCCTAATGGCAGCATTCAACTTTCTATAGTCCATGCACATACGTCGACTAGTGGTAACTCTACTAGGGACTAATTCGTTGTCGATATTAGAGATCACTCTCACTTTAGACTTTTTTGGAACTACTTAAGTGGACTTACCCATTTGTTATCACTTATGTGATAGATGGTTCACACATCAAGCAACTTAAAGACTTCTGCTCTAACCACATCCTTCATATTAGCATTTAACCTTCTCTATATTTGACGACTTGGTTTAGAATCATCCTCCAGATATATCCTATGAGTACAGATTAAAGGGCTAATGCCCTTTATATTAGCAAAAGTCCATCCTATAGCACCTTTGTATTCCTTTAAAGTATCTATTAACTTTTCCTCTTAAGATGTTTCTAACTGGGATAAAATTATCATAGAAATAGTCTCTTTTTCTCCTAAATAGGCATATTTTAAATCTAATGGTAGATATTTCAATTCAAGTTTAAGAGGTTCTACTCATAACAGAAGCAGAGTAGACTCCTTCAATTGAAGTTCCTCGAAATGAGGTTTCAATTTTTCTATATTCATGATCGGAACAGAATCAAGGAGAGCATTAACTTCCTCTATTAATGCACCTTCATTAAACTCATTGAAGTGGACCAAACAGATCTTAAGTGGGTCCAACAAGAAAGATGATTTAAAATAATCTTACAAAACTGAATTTATCATGTTAACATAGTGCAAGTCATCAATGAGTCACCAAGTTGGTTACAAATGTTGAAGTTGTTTAGCTCTAATGTCATATTACCAAAAGGCACCTTCATGACACTATTTCTACAGTTAATTAAGGCATTGAACATAGACAAAAATGGTCATCCCAGGATGATTAGTATTTCATTCTTTTCATTCACTACCGGTTGTGTATCCAAAACTAGTAAAACTATAGGGAAGAAAAATTATTCTACTTGGACAAGTACATCCTCTATTACCCCTTTCGTTATCTTCATAGAATGATCGACTTGCTAGAGTATAGTAGAAGTAGGTTTCAACTCACTCAAACCTAATTGTTCAGTATAGTATTAGGTTCACCTAGATCCCAAATTAAGCAAATCATGTTTAATCTTATAGTTTCCAATAATGCAAGTAAGAGTAGGGCAACCTGGATCCTTATATTCTGGTGGTGTATGATGTTAAAGAATGGAACTAACTTGTTCAGTAAAAAATGCATTCTTTTGAACATTTAGTCTTCTTTTTATGGTGCAAAGGTCTTTTAAGAAGTTGACAAATGATGGGATTTGTTTTATTGCATCCAAGATTAGTATGTTGATCTTGACTTGCTTAAAAATCTCTAAAATCTCATCATTAGAGGCAGACTTTTGAGTTTGACCCTACCTTTGGGGGAATGGTGCAGGGATAATTATGGATCAACAGTTTAAATAGGGCTCTTAACTTTAGAATTTTCTTTAACCATAGTGGATTTTTCTATCTGTTCAATCTTTTATGGCTCACCCTTTTCAATCCTTTTACCACTCCAAAGAATGGTGATAGCCTTAGTCTGTTCCATGGTAGAGCTTGATGATGCATTAGATATATTATTGCTAACTGCATGCACTCCCTTAGGGTTTGCTTATGGTTGAGCTCGAAACTTTTCTTTTTCCATATTTTTTATCATTTGATTCATCATATTTTTTATTTCATTCATAGACTGGTTGGTTTGTTTCAATTAAACATCTAAGTGAGAAGTTTTCCTCTCCTAGTTTTGAATGCATTGATGGATATTATCATCTATAAGCATTTTGGTGGGGGCAAGTAAGGTCTAGAAGTAAGAGGTTGATGAGTTTGATATGGGTGTAGGCAAGAAGTCCTTGATTTCGTTGGTGATGCTAGTATGGACCTAGTTGTGAGACACTGGCATTAGGACCATTTTTCCAAATGAAATTAGGGTGGTTTCTCTAGTTGGGGTTATATGTCTCTATGTATGGGGAGAAAGGTCTTTTATAAGGGTTAATTGTATTTAACCTGATCGTGAAGTACCTCTTGAAATGGTAGAATGGTGGGACATTCCTAAGTAAGATGGGCAATACTTTCATAGATGTTACATGCTTGCTCATCCTTATTTGAGTTTTTTTTTTTCCCATTTCTATGGCTTTTACTTTTCTAGTTAGGGATAATACTCTGGCATTAAGTTCATCTTAGTTAGACATTGTATACATGCCTCCTCTAGCATGGGTGGTAATGGGCTTAGGCCTATCTCAATGTTCTACCCTTTTTGAGTTAGCCAAGGTTTTCGCACTTTCAGCTAGCCATTCTAAATACTCTTCTACCTCATTGGGTTGTTTATTTAAGAAGTTATCATTGCACATCATCTCTACAAACTAGCACATTTTAGAATTAAGTCCTTCATAAAAGGTGTTGATGATACTTCATAGTTCATAACCATGATGTGGGCATGTGAGTAATAGATCCTTAGACCTTTTCCAACATTGGTAGAATGATTCTTTATCCTTTTGAGCGAATTTCATGATCTTATGGCTAAGTGTATTTGTTTTATGCATAGGAAATTTTTTTTCAAGAATTCCCTAGTCATTTCATTCCACGTCCTTATGGAATCTACTGGTAGTGCATTAAACCTACTAGCAAGGTATTAACTTCCCCTATTAATGCATCCTAATTAATTTCATTGAAGTGGACCAAACAAGCCACAAATGGATCCGATAAGGAAGATGATTGAAAATTATCTTACACAATTGAATTTATCATGTTGACATAGTACAAGTCAGTAGTGAGTTCACATGGTTGCTTACATTTAATTTAAATAAATTTTAATTAACCAAAAATTAAAAGGAATAATAAAAATTAAATAACATTGAATTGTAAACTCAAATCTATTCAACTAATGAAAAATTACACCAATCCAAGTTCAAAAAGACAGATGATTAACTAAATAACAAATAAAATTCACTTTCTTAGCTTGATTGTGACAAATTTATTTAAATATGATGTTATCAAAATTGATAAGCCTTCATCAATCTCTCACTAATACTTCTGATTAAGGATCCAATGGTTGCAATTTTTAGATTGTTCCAAAAATTTTATGATCTAAATGGCTTAGATAGAATTTTTGGATTTCTAATTGAAGTTCATGTTAATGGATAAGCTAAGAGTTGTCCTAAAACATGATCTAAGAATTGATTTGAATTTTGATGAGAGAATGATCAAGAAATAATGTTTTCGTATTTGTTAAAGCTAAACCGTTGATTTGATTAAGCTTAAATCAAACAAGGTTAAATTATTTTATTCCAAGATTAATTAGGAATAGCACAAAACTTGGATAGGCAGAACAGGGATACAGATGGAATTAAATAAGGGATGCAAATGGAATTAAGGATAAGTGCCATGGGTAAAATTGGAATTTAAGTTTAAATTTTGCCTTTACTTTAAAATAGGTGAAACTCGATGGAGGAAGAAGATGGCTTAGGTTGTGGGAATAAGATGGGAAGAAGGTGGATTTTGAGGGAAAACCCAATTTGGGTTTTGCTCCAAAGTGACGATGAACTGCAAATAAAGCAAAAGGAGAAAAAAAAAAACTATGAAAAAAATGAACGTAAATGGAAGGCAAACAAGGAATGAAGCTGTGAATAAGGAATGGGAGACTGAGAGAGAAAGAGAGGTAGGGAGTTGGGAGCATGTGAGATGGAGTGAGAAAAGGAGAACAGAGAAAGAAGAGTGTGAGAAAGAGAGGGATGCTGCAGGTCTAGTTCTCTAGTCTAAGCGCAAAACATCTGAGCAAAAGAAAGAGGGGGAGACAGAGGGAAGAAGGAGAGCTGGGTTCTATGTGGTTCAAAGAAAACCCGAGACAATGAGATAAAGAGATTGAGAGTAAGAGAGGAGAGGGAACGAGGGAGGGAAAAAGAGACAGAGTGAGAAGATGTAGAGGTGGGGTGACAGGGTCTTCCCTTGCAACTGTCCTCCTACAGTGAGGAGGGGAGCAGCTGCCCCCTTCGGGTTCCTTTCACTTCTTTCCTTTTCTCTTTTTCTTATGATATGATCAGGTAAGCTACTTATGGAATGGCTCATCTCTCTCCTTTAGGAACTTCCCTGTTGTTCTTCCAAACTTTCCCTTTTCAAAGAATTCCTCATTTCTTATGGGTTCTTCTTTCTTAATTAAAAACCATCTCATCTTGCCTTGTTGCTCTTTAAGATGATCTAGCTTCGTTAATTTTGATCTGATCCATCCAAGCTTATTTTGGTTGATCTATAAAACATAAGACAAAATTAGAATAATCTAAACCATACATTACTCATATGATTAGCTTTGATGATCATCTAGCCATTAAATTTTACAAATCAATGGTTGGATGTTCAATTTTAGCTAAAATACATATTTTATCTTAAAATTGCAAAATTGATCAATTAGATTATCTAATTAAATGCTAATTTTAGGGTCCTTTGGCCAAAATTAAACACTCAATACAAGCTATGCTTTTGTAGGCGATGACAATAATAATAGTAATTTATAAATATTTAACATAATATGCAACAGTCATGTATCAATCTCTGGGCATATGATAAGTATCTTTCTTATGAAAATAGTTCTAGCATGATATCAAATATGAGAATAAATAGTATTGAAGTATAGTATAATTAGTATAAAAAATCAACTAAATTGGCGACAATAGCCAAGGCATCAAAGCTCATAATCTTGCTAAAAATAAGGCAATGCATCCAAGCCACCTACATGTTTACAAAACATGCTGAGTAAACAAAGCCCCTCAAGCTTATTAAAATTCTAATATCAAATCGATGTAACTCAGGCCAACTGCATGTTTGAGAACATATCAAATTAACTGAGGTTCTAAGGATCATAAATACACGAAGACCACGTCAATATGGAGTGTCAAAAGCCCGGAGAATATATCAATGAATATGCAAGGCATCAATAAGGGCGCCCTAACACACAGGTACAAAGAGTGTCCAATTGTAATGACTCCAATTTTGTACTATTGAAATTCCAAGTTTAGCAATGAAAAGTTCAGTTTTTAAAGAAAAGGGCATTTTGGTCATTTCACTAGTCACCTTAACTAAACCCAGGAATTTGGTACCAAAAGTGGTTCCATTAGATGCTTCTCAGAAAAAGGAATCCAACAAGACCAAAATCACCCAAAACGAAGTTAAAATGAGCAAGATATGGCCCTTTGAAGTTCAGGGGCAAAATTGTAAATTTCAAAAAATGACTTAACCTGAAAAACACAGGTGCCCGTTTTGATACGGGCACCCTGTCGTCTTCAACCTCCTAGAGGTTTCTGGAACGAGTGTGTTTCAAGAAGAAACCACCGCCATTCTAGAGGGTTCCCCACCGCCATTCAAAGGCGGTTAGAAACCCTCCAGAACCCTCTATAAAAGCTCTATAAATAGAGCTCTTGGGTGCCTCTAATGGCAGCCCAAAAGCCTTGGAGAAAACCAGTCATGAAGCAGTGACCAAGGGGGGGAAACGTGGAGAGAAAACCACCCACGAAGCAGGTATGCTCCAAAACTCCCCAAACCCATCTCACCCATAGTCCTAAGCTCAGTTTCCCTAGGTTTTTCCATGAAAAACCATGGAGAATAAGCCTCCAGGAGAGCCACAAAGACCCCTGGGACGTCCCCAGGACGCACTGGTTCGACAGGGTGACCTGAGGACGACCAAGGTCACTAACAGGCAGGACGGTCCAACAGGACCGTCCCACGTCGACGCAGGTCGACGCCGTTTGAAAAACCAAACGGGTGCGTCCCTGAACGCGCCCGCTAAAGAGACGATGAGTGGCTTTGTCGCGCGCGTCTTCAGTCGCGCCCGCTGAGGCTCGCGCCGCAGACGCGCAGCGCGCTAGCGTGCGTCGTTTTTTTTTTTGTTCTTAAGGATGCTGGGCGCACGTCACAGACGCGCAGCGCCCTAGCATTCCTCTTTTTTTTGTCTTTAAGACTATATGTATATACAATGTTAAAATGCTTATAACTTGAGATCTAGAGCTCCGATTGAGGCGCCGCAAAAGGCGTGGTGTCTGTATCGACGACGTGGATACATCCAAATCATAAAATCCCTAATCAAAGCCCAATAAAAGTAGGGCATGACCCTTAGAATAGGGTGGTAGTGCGTGACCACTAGGACTCTAGAAAACTGAGAATACCAAGGCCTAATTAGGACCTTAGGACACCCATAGGCATGGGGATGGACCCCTAATGCCTAAGTAATAAGACCCAACTGCTCTAAACCCATCAAAGATAGGTTAAACTAACCTTAAGTCCCCAAACCATGTTCAGGAGTGTACGAGGACAAGAGGGTGAATGCGACCTAGTCAGGTAGGTGCTCTATCACTATTAGATTCTTTTAAAAGGAACTATTGTTATTTGAGAACATATGTTTTGGATATATGACTTGATTTGCATGTGATTTGTATGAATAAATTCAGCATGCATGTTAAATGCTTTGTAAATAGCCATGTTTTGGAATGACTGCATATACATTATGCACATACATGTGTTGCAAACAAGTGCATGCATTGCATGATTTACGTACTTGCAAAGATTGCATGTCCTTGAGGGTTGCCAAAAGACGCTAGAGGACCGAGGGCCAGGCAGTTGTGAGGGACCCAAAAGAGGACAAGTTTTAACAAAAGGTTTTGACTTATCTTATGTGATTTGGGCAAGTAAGCCCGTGGGTGCTATGCCGAGGGGTCTGGGTTGGCCACCCGGCCTCTACCACTAATAGGTGGATGGGTACCACGCCCAAAAAGAGGCAAGTCCCTACGTCGACTGCATGTGGTACAGGGGGCTACCATTGGTGTCACGGCACTGGGTCGGCGTGTCATAGGCCCCGTGGAGGCTATGACCAAGTATCCTCAGGTACCCGGGGACCACACGGCGAGGAGGTCGTGGGCATAGTGGACCCTATGGTTTGATGTGCATTTCATGTAGCATGATATGAGGTTGGTCGACCATACCATACTTGGGGTCCATGAGTTGGACTCCATGAGGCATCTATTGCATATCATGATGTCATCATATATATGATACTTTCACTTTTGGAATTATGTGATCTTTTAAGTTATGAGAATTTCAGTTGATTATGGATTCTTATACTGATATCGAACTCGAGTATTCAACATACGCATATTTTGAAATTGATTATGGATTCTTATACTAATATTGAACTCGAGTATTCAAACATACGCATGTTTTGAATGAATGAGCACATGATTTCAAAACATCTCATGCATTTATAAAACTAGTAGTGATAGGCCCTACTGAGTATATTATATACTCACCCAATCCTCAACATTTTTCAGATACAAAGTAAATACCTAAGGGCAAGGGACATTGGTACTAGAAGACACAGGCCAAACACAAGTAAGTAAACCCCTATCTTATCTTCCAATGTTACTTGATTGTAGTTACTCTCTAATAGCTGGGGCTGTGACTAACACTTTCTTGGGAACAATATTGATTTAAAACTTTGCCATTGAGAATGTGTTTTCACACTCGGGGTTTTTATGAAAGGTTGTTTTCCAAATGAAAAAGATTTTCATGCATTTCATATTTATAAAACAAGAGATCTTGCCTTTTTAACAACATTGCATCATATAAAAACCCGGGTCGTGACACCAATACACTCAAATCTTTGGTCACAAGTACTCATACCACTCCTCCACGCATTGTCATGTTATCGATATATAGTAAATATCCATCTTGGAGTGCTCACCTCGCAATATGATAAAAATCAATTATCAAGAAATGCATTGACCAATATGCTACAGTGGTAACCAACTCCCAAGTCTGCCAACTACCACTCCCCACTGACACCAAAAGGGAGACTAAGTGTCTGTCATGCATGGGGGTTGATTGGATGTGTAGTGTGGACTACCCATAATACAATTCCATATGAGGTCTGCCCATATACAAGGCGAGTGTCTAATCAATTCACAAAGTCAAAGGGTGGGTGGCCAACCATACATCCCTGCTAGCACAGCATCCACCAGATAGAAACGTCCCTCATAAATATTTAAAACACAAAAATCACACATCTCATGGTCCATAAATTGGATGTACAATCCTCTAGTGAAATAATGAAAATCTATGGCTTGCCATCCCAAGACACTTCCTCTCATCCTGGGATTAGCCTCTCAAAGACCAGCTACCAAGCCACCAACTGAAAATCAAGAGCACTTGTGGCTTGCCATCCCAAGGCACTACCCCTCATCTAGGGTTAGGCTCTCAGGACAAACCACCTAATCCATAATAAAACAAGCGATAAAACAGGGCATCCATATGCCTCAATATGCAATAGTAAGTAAAATCGCCATATAATGACTTTACATTCATGAAATCATACCAAAATCATGTATTTTCACTATCACATATAAAATATGACTCATCATAGTCAAATCATGTGTCTTGGAATAATAATAATCAATGAAATCATGCACATGTACATCAATCACAAATATGATATGTATTTTAATAAGAATCATAGTATAATAATATATGCATGAAATTTATTCGTAAATACTGAGCTGATGCGATAAAAATCTATAATTTCAAAACAAAAACATGCTTAGTATTTATTGTCATCACCGACCTCAAATGAAGAATCACTCGTCTGTATCTCTCAAGTCATAATCAGGCTCCAATATAAATTAGTCTGCCTCAGTACCACTACTTGGATACCATCACATCCAAGTCTAACTTAGAATGCAAGTTATCTATTTAAGTTGGATCTTTAGTTATAAAACAAATATTATATTTCCAAATCTTAATTTACTTTCTTTCAATACAATCCAATGGTTCACAGCCATAGGATCTCAAGGTGGAGCCCACCCTCGATTGGCTAATAGTCCAAATAACTCTGAACTAGGCCCGGCAATAATTATCAGGTTGCTTTCTTAATCATATCATAACGTAATTCAGAGCTATCATACTCACGTCAAGTTAATTTTAGGTAATTTATCATTTAATCAATTAATCATGCACGTTTATACACAAATTATTCACAATTTTAGCTAATTACAAATAAATCAAACAACTTAAATGGTTAGAATGATAATCCTATCTCGATTAAGTTAATCTAAAGGACATCCGATTATCTGTGTGCCCGGATCATCAATTGGTCATCTCCAAAATGCCCGATCTATACTATCTACAAGGATGTGGCCATGATCATCCTCTTGATCATCCTAGATTGAAGAATACATTATTAGTTATGGACAAAATATCTTAAGAAATCAATTGAATGATGTGGATCATCAATTGGGATCCAATTTCATACCTGTAAATGCTGATTGATCTTTGTCATTGATCAAGATTGGCTAGATTGCTTCAATCACACTCTAGATCAAACATCTTTAATATAGATCTTAATTTCACATTACGTGGATTGCAATGAATGGTTCAGATCATGTTGGATGGTCATATCAATCACAGATCTAATGATCCAATGTTTGATCAAGGGCCTAATCATGATTCATGGTTGGATCTTTTACGATAAATGAACAAGTTGGGTTTTGGTCGTAACATTGAGGGGAACACGATGAAGACTTCAGATCATCCAATATGCCCCTCAAAATTTTCAAGGAAGTCGCATACACAAAGAATGATTCCTCTCACCTTGTTAAAGAAGATGAACAACTCAGATCATTGATCTGAGTCGTCATTTTCCCTTGGGAAGTCATTGTCTTTAGCAAAGTTCAAATATCAATTTTCCTGCGAGGTATGGCTGGATCAATGAAATGGATGATAAATCTTGATAGTCTCTTCACGCTAAGCTAGATGGTTAGCTCAAATCATCGATTCGAGTTGTCATTTTCTTCGACAGCGTCCTATTCCATGTGTGCACTCTCTTTCTCTAATTTCTCCTCCTCACCGGCATCACTGGTGGTTTCCTAGCGATAGTAATTCCCCCACACTCTCTCTCTCTCTCTCTTTCCCCTTCCTCTCTTGCTTCTCTCCCTCTCCCTCTCCTTCTTCCTCACTCCTTCTTCCTCATCTTATTCCCACTTCCCCTCTTTTGTTTTTATTTCTGCCGGCGTCGTGTGGTAGTCATCAACTGTCACTTGTCTTAAAGGGGGGTGCTGTTATCAAAACGACCCCTCCCTTAGTAATTATCTGTGTATTTTTTTTGTCCTCCACATTTTAACTCATTATATCTTCTCCATCTAAACATTGATTTCAACGTTCTTTGGCCGTTGGAATCATCTCAATGTGTATATTTCAAATTTGATGGCTTCAAGTTCCAATTTTGAGTTTTCAAAGGAGTCACTTCCATGGAATTCAATTTTCACAGAATCAAATTCCTAATTCTTATTCCAATTAAAATATAGTTACACAAAAATAACCCAAAATCAAGGGTTGTTATAAGAATAGACGATGATGTATTAGCATCTTGAATTAGACCTTCAATTAAATTGACTACATATGAATCATTTATGCCTAAACATTAAAAACATTGAGTTTGACTTTCATATTGCCAAAGGATAACTCCATCACAATGTTTCTACGGTTGATGATGGTATTCGACATTGCCAAAAGTGGATGTCTAAGAATGATAAAAGTCTAACTATCGGGGTCTGACATAGGCTGGGTATCTAGGACAATGAAATCTATAAGGAACAAGAACCAATCCACCTATATTAACACATCCTCAACCATACCACATGAAATTTTTACTGATATGTCTGTAAGTTGTAATGTTGTATTGAGTGGCTTATGTTCACCAAGCCTAGTTGCTCAGAGACAGAATATGGCAACAGGTTTACACTCGCTCCTAAATCTAATAGTGCCCTATCAATGACATGGTCTCCAGTAATGCATAAAATGGTAAGAAAAACATGGATCTATAAAATTTGGAGGGGTTTAATGCTGAATCAAAGAGCTCACATGCTCAGTGAGGAAGGCTTTCTTTGAGAAATTTGGCATAAGTAGGAACATCTTTAATAGCATTGACTAATGGAATCACATGATTAAACACATCCATTATCTCATGAAAATTAGCTTCTTTCTTCACCTTGTTTAACAACTGAGAGAATGAGGCTTGAGGCACATAAGGTGCCTCCACTATAGCCTCCAATGGAGTATGAGGTTTCTGTCGGTTCTCTTTCTCCTTAATTTTAGCTAGTTCATTCTCCTCTAAGTCTTTCTCAGTCTACCCTACTTTATTATCTATTTGACAGTCACTCCTAAGGGTAGTTATGGATTTGGCTTGCTCAGGGAGTCTTTTTGTATTTGAACCTGACCCCATTTAAAATTGTCCCTTAGAGTTTGGAATAGGCTGACTAGGAAATTTTCCTTTCTCCCTTTCACTTAAGGTGGCAGACAACTAACACATCTGATATTTCAACTTTGAAATGGATTGCGAGTTGGATTGTAGGGTTTGCTTAATAACATTTTGAAATGTAGAGAACTTTGCATAAATAGATTTAGAGTTTCCACAATGGATGGTTTCCTTGTTTGTTACACAAACCATTGAGGAAGTGGCTAATGTGTCATTGGAGCACAAGGAAAGGTTTGAAGAATCCCAAGTGGACCCCCTTGGTGTTATTCTTAGACTATAAGAAATTCAGATGTTAGCCCATCCTAGATTGTAAGCATCAAAATAAGGATTATTATTTCTAGGCTTGCTATATGCATTCATATCATTTGTTTGTTTGTTCTAAAAGGTATTCACAAAACATAGTATTAGATGGACAGGCTAATGTTAAGTGTGCAAGCTATAACCAATACAACAAACCTCATATGGAGTTTTGAGGATGAATTACTAGCCATGAGGCTTCAAATCTCATATCCATTTTCTATACAGATGTCAACCTTGTCCATTCTTTCATTTAAGTCAAGCTTATATGACATCTCTATAGTCACTCCTATTTCATAAAGGCCTCCTTTCTTTTGAGGCTAGGTATTTCCCTCTCTTATATTTGAATAGTCCCATTGCTGTGAGTTTTCAACTAAAGTCTCAAAAAATTTGTATGCCTCTCTATCATTTTTCAACATGAGGGTCCCTCCACTAGTTGCATCTACCATCTCTCTTTTGTGAGGTATTAGTGCCTCATAGAAGTATTAAACTTGCTGCCATTTTTTACAACAACTCATTCCACCTTTCATAGCATTCATAATATTTCTTATCATCTCTTTATTGGAAATTGATAATCTTCCTATGAAGGGCATTAGTCTTATGGACGAGGAAGAATTTGTTCATAAACTTTTTAGACAACTGGTCCCATGTGGCAATGGAACCGACCCTTAAAGCATTCAACCATGATTTGGCCTTTTCTTTCAATGAGAAGGGAAACAACCTAAGTCTGATAGAATCATCCAAAACATTTTGGAACTTAAATGTAGTACGGATCTCTCTCTCTTTCTCAACCATAAAATGTCGGGAGTAACTGTATAACTCCATGTTTAAGTTCAAAGTGGTCTACATGGTTGGGTGGCAATGTAATATATGATGGAGTATTCAATTGGAGTAGCGCATAGAAATCTCTTATGGCCTTATGCTCAACTACAGCTCGTGGGTCTGCCATAGGGTTAGGAATTTGATTTCTTACCCATTGCCTATGGTCTCATTTAATCTTAGGATCAAATGGTACTAATTTTGTGTTCTAGGATCAATGACCTTGTATGCACTAAAATGAAAACCTATCTAAATGATGCAACCTAACTCTAAATGTGACTCCTAATTCTATATGATGTGCAATCAATCCTAATGGTCCATTAACAAGCTATTTTGATAATCTTTGTTAAGTTGTAGGGTGACAGCTTTTACGCCTAGATCTAGACACCTCCTCCTTTTATCCAGACTTGACTATTGCTTACTAGTTAGGTTCTACTCTAAAGTGTTTAATACAATTCTCATGTAAGGAGGCATTTAGACTCAACAAGTATGAATGAAAGGCATGTGAAAATTACTTAAATTTTGGATACCCATTATAACCTCGATGCTCAAAAGCCATTATAGTGACAATAGATGTCATCTTTCTAAAAGGGTCCTATGAGCTCAATACCTTAAGTCTCTTACTACTTGATTTTAAATTAAGCTTTAAGGGTTGGGATCACAAACATACAAGGAATTAATTTAATTACCTAGGTGGGCCAAGGATCTGATGATGAAATCTAGTCTTTATCTTATAAGGGTTTCTATGAGGCCCTCATCGTCAATGTGAACATCCATTATATAGCAATAAACATGCAATGCAATATAAGGAAAAGTAAACTAATGGCCACCTATATGTTATCTAATAAAGGGTTTACATCTTAATAGATATGACAGTCTAACTAGATAGCCTATGCCTTAGTTATAGCTGAGCTTAGGCTAACCTTTTTTAAATGGGTGCAAACTAATGCAAACCCTAAATAATACCAATGATCCTAAACTATATGAATTATATTACCATCACAATGAAAATTACACTAAATGCAACATACTGGGAAAATAAAAGAGAGTGAGAAAAAGTTATGGTGAGGTTTCTGATGATGATCAAGTGTGGGCTACCACACCCCACACTTGGCTTATACTAGTACAACCCATTCAAAATAAATAATTAAAATTAATATTATAATGGGGCCTCACAACAAGTCCTCTCAAAAATAGAAAAACCTAGTCTAAGAAAGCAAGAAAATCCTAATTATGTCGATGACGCTTTGGCCCACAGGATTGCTGCCGTGCCTTTGCTAAATTTTCCTTGCACAAAATCAAAAAAATATGTTAATTTGTGAGGAATTAGAAAAATATGCAAGTATGATGTAAAAAACCTAATCTAATGAAACCTAAAATTATGATTAGAGATAAACAATCTAAACAAAGATTCAACCACAAATCTATTGTGAGTCCCTCACAATGGTTCAAAAAACTTGGTGTAGCTTTAGAATTACTAGCAAATGCATGAATCAATATAGTAATTTTGCATGCAAGGAAGGTCAATCCCACGAGGAATCTCACGAATTTTTAATCAATTATATTTTATTTAAGTCACTTATCTTTAACCAAAGAGAGATTGGTTTGATTAAACTAGGAAAGTAAATAACATTGAAAAGAAACATGTATGAATTTAAAAACTACTAATAAGGACACTTTTTGTAACATCCTGAGGTTCCAACAGTCACAATATTGTCTACTTTGGGGCGCCCATACACCCCTCATAGTTTTGTTCTTCCCAAGTTTCCTAGAAAAAACGCGTTGTGACCGTTAGAGTTTCCCAAACTCTTATAAACAGCCCAGTTTCCTCTCCCCAGGCAATGTAGGACTAACTCTCTGTCCCTCACCCCAGCCTAGAAGCCTGCCAGCCTTCTCTTGGCCCACCCTCAATGGCCCAAGGCTTTGACTAAAGCTTTCTAAAAACAAAACTTAGAAACTTACTAAACTAATCTAAGATGTAAGCAAGTAAACAAAGTAATCTAAACTAGAATTAAACTACAAAACAAGCAATTAATCAAGGAAACCAAACTTCAACAAAGATAAATCAATCAATTAAGGGAACACTATCAATCACCATGCGCATGACCCATGGAGTTGTGCACATGGTTCATGGAGTGAGAAAAATGCTATCTTGCATGAATTAAAGGTTTGTGTTATGAAAGCTAATCAAAGCATCAAATACACTATCTAAAAAGCTAAGTGGGTTCCTAAGAAAATAAGCAAATAAGATGCATAAACCTATGGAAATTGCATATGAAACTTAGATGAAAACTATACTAAAAATAGTTCACATGAAGCTTGATTGGAAATAGGGAATGAAAAGAGAATGATGTGCATTATGTAAGATGGATAACAATCACAATTCTAAAAACATTAATACTAGAATCACCCAAGAACTTTGCTCATCAAATAAATGTATGTAGTGAATTGAAAATAATACAAGAAAGTGACACATGTACATATAATTAAGAAATATGCACTCTTTTCCAATGACCATAACTCAATCCAAATCAAAGCTTAAACATGTTTCAATACCATCCAATGATCATCAATTATCCTAAGATATCATGCACATGGTATCAAACAGAGAAAATAAAAAATAAGTGCAGTGGGAATGAACACAGCAAACAAAGTAAGAAAATAATGAGAGGTATGAAAGGGAAACAACATTGATTCAAGGTTACTTTTCTCTTGGCTGTCATTATAAAGAGAAGAGGCCTTGGATCTAGAAGAACTAAGAACCCAAAGAAGAACTATGCACATGGATGCAAACAACAAGTAAAGCAACCTACAAACAATGGAAGCAAGGAATGAAACTAACTTGGAAAAAAAGCTTAGAAACCAAAAGAAAAGTGCTTGAAGGAGGCTTGGAATCACAAAGCAAGAGCAGCCACATGAATGCAGCGTAAAACCCTAAAGATCAACCTTGGATGGACGTGCCACTTTCTTATGAAAGAGGCGTCGCAATCCTTCTTGAAAAAAATTATGGAATGCTTGGATGTTTTATATACTTTTGGGTTTACTATTTCAATAAGATCTTAACCTCATGAAAGTAGAAAGATGAGATAAGCAATGGAGGTTAGAATCTTCATGGAATTAGGAAGTGTTGGAATGCAAATTGTTGGAACTCTAAAAGGTAAAAATCGTGGAACACCTAAAGGGGTTTGACATGGAATTCATGTGTTGAATGAGAATAGTTTTATAAGGGATTTCTCTTAGGAAAGATGGGATTGGTATGGGACTTAGAAAGGGAGATAAGAATGGACGTTTTGAGATGAAATTTGAAAGTGAAAGGTGGCATTGACATAGGGACCACTTAAGGTGGGAGGCATTACTTTTTTAGGAGGACATCTCCATTTTAAGTCGTTCACATGGAAGAACCCTAATTGGGGGTGGAAAGTGGAATAAAATTAGAAATAAAATATATGGATTTTGGGATTGTTTCTCTCTTGATTAGTCCACCTATACATACACACCACATGATAATCTCCATCAAATCCTTGCATGAGATTTTAGAAAAATCATGTTTTTAGCATGAATAATTGCTTGAATTCTTCGTTCAATTGTGTGACTCCATGTAGAATGGCTCTCATGGCTTGTTGACTCACTTTGATTGCTCATTTCTTGGTGGCTTAAGTGGTGTAGTCCCTTGGGTTTAAGGCTTGCATGGCTTATCTTCCTCTAGCATGGCTTACATGGCTCTAAATCTCATGCAAAGGTGATAAAATTGTATGGCTTTTGCATGAGCCCATTTTAGTCATCTTTGACTCTTCCAATTGCTTTCTTGCTTGCCCTAGGATGATCTTGAACCTTGATCGAGCTTGAAAATGTTGGAAATAAGGCTGCGACTCTCTAATTTGATCTTAATTCTCAATTCACATCTTAAGAAAACTCAGCCAGTCGTTGGATCATCTTCTCAATACCTACAAAAGATTAAAATCCTAATTAAATAATAAAAAATTATGATTACTCATATACTTACTCTGGATTAGCTCTTAAACCTACAAAATATTCAACTTTTGAATTATTAGCTTAGAAATGCATGTGTTATTTTCCAAAAAATCCCTAGAAATAACACTATAATTTATAACATATAGACTACTAATTAGGTACTTTTTTATACAAAATTAAATACTTATCACCTACTATTTTTATGTTGGCCTAAATATTGCTAGGGCATATTTGAAATACAGGGACCTTATCCCTTGAAATCCTTATTGCCCTAGATTTTGGGAAGAAAGGAAGAAAGAGAGTTGGAGAAGAAAGGGACTTTGTATGAGAAGTGGGAACCCACCCTATTGATGTTGCCTCTCTTTAGGAGAAGACGGGTTCCTCCTTTCCTTCCTCTCTTCTATGTCCTGAATAAGATAGGAATTGAGAAAAAAGAAATGGTGGGTCCCCCTTATGTGGTGGCTATTGAGGAAAAGGTGGAGTGCTATTGTTTGGTTAAACTATCTATCTTCTCCCAAATTCTTATCTTTCTCAAATATATTCATTTTTTTTACAAAGATATATGACTGGAGTCCCTCCCTTAGGTAATCAGCCAATGGTAAGGATTTAAGCATATTATCAAGGTGTCATAACAAACACCTTTTTTTAGATGAAACCCATGTTAAGGGCATGTGAAGATAATTGAACCTTCTAAATCAATAGGTGATTATGAATTTCTTTCATATCTTTTGATTTCACTTTGATAAAACGTACTTAGACTATTAATCCTCTTAGGCTTTTCTGGGCATCATCTCACCATCAGTGTATCCCATTAGTTGTGGCACCACAACCATATGAGTTTTTCATTTGTAGTTTATGAGTTTAACCACCACAATGACATGTTATGGTATCAAGTTATGTGGCTGAATGACCCTTGGTCATGTGTTGGGAGGAAGGTCGCATAGTCACATGCCTAATGTGATAAGGTGTTTGCATATTCTTCTAAAAAGGGCCAAATGGTTGGAGATCTCTAGGAAGGACTTTTTATAGTCATCGGCCACCTCGAGATTCTTCCGCAATTAGTACACATGCTCATGTTGTACATGGCAGAGAGAGGACCACATAGCCTCAAAACAAGGGTCATGCATTAAAATGCCTCTTCTACCTAGAATCTTGATTTTTAATTTAACTTGTTTTGCAACTCTTCTTGATTGGATTTCCTTTGGAACTCTAAGCAATTTTAGATGTTTAAGAGTAAAAGTAGATCATCATTGAAGTCTTTTATTTGACTTGTGATAACTGTAGTGGGGCAGTGTTTATTGTCGATAATCGCCAAAACAGCAGCATTTTGTTAAAACCAAAACAAAAGAATAATATATAAAATAAATACTCAAAATACTATTACTTAGAAAGCATTTGCATACTTAATCCTAAAATGTATGCTTTTGCACAAAACACGCGTTTGTGATCCAAAATGGGTTTCATTGGTTGACACAAGTTACATTTGACCTACGGCCAATACCCTTGGTTCATCCATAGGACTTGTATTCTACAATGTTGCCTCTCAAACCCCTCGCACTTCTAAGCTTAAAATCCATGTTTGTCCACAAAATGCAAGCTGTTGATCCAAATTAGAATCTGTTTGTCACGCAAGTCACATTCAGCTCTATAGGCATGTCAATAGCCTTGGTTCATCCATAAATCTTGTATTTACATTTTTACCCATGAATCTTAAGCCTGCTTGTGCATAACGCATGTGCTTGTAATCCTAACGGTGTTTCATCTGTTCACACAAGCTATATTCAAATCTACGGATGCGTTGGTATCCTATCCAAACTGCTTCTATTTAACATTTTTTGCTTCTCAAACCTTAATTGCAATAGTTTTAAGCCTAAAACATAGACTTTTATAGGAGTACAATGCTTTTAAAGCCCTAAAAACTTAAGCCTAGAATTGACACACATTAATTTCAGCAGTTTCATGCAAATGCAAGGAGTATGTGATGATTGATTGATTGGAAAAAAGTTGAAAACAGAAAAAGTTAAAGGAGATGATAGTTTGAAACTTTTTCCTAGCAAATCAAATGTCACTTGCACTTTACATTTGCAACTCTCTAAAGTGCACGTGACATTTGATTGGTCAGGAAAAAATTTCTAATTGCCATATCCTTTAACTTTTTCTATTTTCTACTTTTTTCCAGCCAATCAAACATCACCAGCTCCTTGCACCTGCACGAAATAGTTGAAATTAACAAACACCTATACGTGTGTGTGTGTGCGTGTGTGTATTAGTTACATGTGATATGCAAACTAAAAGCATGTTTTACTTATAATGTCTGCTGTTGATTGAAGGGTTGCCACATTTAGCTAAAATTCTTGGCATATCACTAGAAATACCCCTTCCCTACCTAGACAATTCAAAGGCTGAAGTTCTTAAATGATGGATTTACATACTAGGCTTTGTATGTTCTAGCAGGACTTGCTAGGTCCAACATTTGGTTGATTTGACCCATTCATCTTGTTTAGTTGGCCTTAAATTACCTAGGCATGACAAATCATGATTATGGGATGATTTGAACAATGCTATTTTAGGTGTTTAAGTAATGATCATTGAGTTTTCTAACTGAAAAATGACGCATCTAACAAAATGACGCCTACAAGAGAAATGGCTTAGATCATCCAAGAATAGGGCCGAACTAGGTTGAGGGCTAAAAAGAGTTAGTTAGCATTTTTCTTTAAGTCCTATTTTTCATACTCAATGGGAGAGGAAGCAGTACATATCTTATTTTTCACGCATGTTAAAACTATTTTACTACATCCAACCTATTCATCATGTTGAGAATAACTTAACTAGGCTAAACATGAAATTTTATACCTTTTGGATACTTCTAACTAATGTTTTTTAAGATAAAAATCACAACCATTCATTTTCGTTATGTTTTTCAAAGATCTAAAAGAAGTGGCTTCCATTGTCCAAACGCATTGACTTCTTATGGTTATCTATTTTTGGTAATATCAACTCGATGAACAGCTTAGACTTGAAAAAAACAAAAAAATGTGGTAGCAATGGAATTTATGAATTTGGCAATCGGCAAATAAAAATTCAAACCCATATTTCTGCTAAAACTAAATTCAAATCCATCTGAATACGGGTCCGTCTTGATTTCTGGTCTGAATAGGCAACCGTTGGAAATTCAAGTGCATGAAAACGACCCAATAAATGGTCAGGATCATCGCACCAACGGATTCTGCCCATAATTTTCCCAGATCTCTTGACGAAATTCTCGGCTGCCGCATGGGATTCTATCACCCACGTCTTTCCTTCGTACCAGACAAAACGAAACATCGCCTGTTCAATTACTGTTGTATCGAACGGCCATCAAGCACCACCCCTACCGCAGTCCGTGCCTATTCGAGTCTACAAATGAAATTACACCACGTGTCTCTCATCTCTGCTCCTTATAAATACTAGTCGATATGCTTTGTTTCTTTCATCTCTCTGCTTTTCTCCTCTGTAAAAGAAAGAAAGAATAGGCTCGTATTTCTTCCTGCTCTTGCAATGGTGAAAGAGACAGTTGCAGCCGCGAAACGCAAGTCCGCTACGGCAAAAAACCCTAAGACGAAGCTCACTAAGCTCCCTTCATCCATCCATCCTCCTTACTTGCAGGTTTGTTCACTTCTGTTTTATTTGTTTTCATTTCTGGCTTTTCTCCTTTGTTTGATTCCCTTTATAGGTTCCTTGTTGGATCCCTTATCTGGGTTTCTGATTTCGCTCTGTTCTTATCTCCCTTGCAGATGATTACAGAAGCAATCTCTGCGTTGAAGGATCGAACTGGTTCGAGCCAGCCAGCTATAGCCAAATTCATCGAAGAGAAGTACAAGACTAATCTTCCTCCAAATTTCAAGAAAATTCTGTCGGTCCAGCTTAAGAAGTTTGCCAAGTCTGAAAAGCTTGTGAAGGTAAAAAATTCCTTCAAGATCTCTGCTGCTCAGAAAGTACAGAAAGCCGCGGAAGGTGGGAAAGAGAAGAAGAAAGACAAAAAGGAAATGAAGAAGGAGACGACCAAAATAACCAAAAAGAGTGGCGCCCGAAAGGAAAAGAAAACTGTGGCTTCCAAGGATAAACCAAAGATGAAGCCTTTGAGCAAGGTTTCAACCCCGAGTGCGTTGAAGAAAAAGAAGGTTGTGACGCCCAAAAAGGTCCCTAAGTCAATTAAATCTCCTGCTAAGAGAGCGACAAAAAAAAAGTAAGGCTTGAGCGTTTGAAGATGATACTGATGAGATAGTCTTCTGTTGTAAATAGGGTATTTTTTTTATTCCCTCTTTTCTGTTGGTGGGATAGATGCATTGTTGTGTAAGTTGGTCTTGATTAAGTCGTCTCTCTTGTTGTAAATGGTTCTCTGGGTTGTGTTGTAGACTGGAGATTTGAATGGATTGACATGTTTGCGTTCGTATGGGTTTGAATTTGCATCTTAATTTTGAGCTAGTATGGATTTTGAATTGGAATTGTGAATATGTTTATGGATTTTGAGTTTGGTTTTCTTCCATCAGACGTGGAGCTGTGATGGCGTTTTGAATACATTATGCCCTTGTGTTATTCTTTGGGGCTGTTGTGTCTTTGACTATCCCTGCCCTTTTAAGCCTCGTTATGAACGTATATAGAACTGACTTCCAAGTTTCAGGGAAAAACCTGCTATCTATGAGCTTTTATTTTCACGGCAAAACCGCTCCTTCGAGAATTCACCGATTGATTAACCATGATTTTGGTAATTGATTACTAGATTGTGCTGTACTAAATGAAAATTTTACTGTCGGGTTCCAAATGAAACTATGCCTACCACATTCTGTAACAGCTCCGGAGCCCTCGTATGAATGGAGTTTTGATGAACTAATGTGGAATGCTTTGGTGATTTGCTTTTGCGTACTGGGTTTCTTGGAGCCATAAAGGTTCAAAGTTAAGGTGTTGAGTGAAGAAGGTTCTATATTCACGTATCAAACTGTATTTCTAACCTGCACATGGAACGGGTAGTACCAAGCGATTACGGAGAACAGCGAGACGAGATGGACCCTGAGGAGTCTGGCAAGCGTGTAGTAATGGGTTGCAAGAGACTCATTCTTTCTCGATTCGTCGTCTTTATTGTATTGAGGGATGTTGCTTATGGTATGAGAACTCCTTGAGGGAGATAGCCTGAGAGATCCTTGTTGGATGGGTTTTTTTCTTTCTTTTCCCTGTTCTCCATGTTCCTGTTATCTACGTTCCTTTGCTATTGTATACGAGTGACATGGTTTGACCAAAGAAGAAAAGAAAAAGCTTTTCCGGACTTTGTGTAGCCTTTCATCTCAGTTGCAATGCAGTTGGGGTAGCTTGGGGTTCATGTTTGGTCCAATCAATTCCCTAATGGGGTCTTTTGGCATAGATCATCTTCATAGGGGCGTTAATCCTAATCTCTCTCACTTCCACTTATGTTGTATGTTGTTTATTGGCACGATAGGATGCAACCGACATGTTGGCATTAATCTTAATTTCTCTCACTTCCACTTATGTGATATAATAATTTTATTTGATCTAGTTTGGCTAGCTTCCTTTCGCACTTGTTGCATTTCCCCTACAAATTGGTTTGTCCATTTTCTCTCTTTAGACTGAGCTCTCTTTTGGTCAGGGAAGAGCGCATGGGGCAGTTTGTCTTTTGCTAATGGAACTCTAGTTTTGATTACTTTGCAGTGCTGGTTTTGCTCGTTAAAGCCATGGAAGACAATTTAGACAGCTAGAAATGTTAGTGAAATAAGAAGTTTATTACCCAATCATATATTGCTTGTCTGCTCATCTTTTTCTAGTGTATTTGGTCGTTGGTGTTTTGCTTGCCACATGTGAGCAAAATTTTTGTTGGTAAAGTAGGTTTTGTTGGCTATGGGTCAAACTTCCCTATTTTAGTCTTTGAAATTATGGGAAAGAATTTAATTACGAATATGAGTCTTCATCTTAACTTTATATTCTAGTTCCATAATTTTGGTGCTCTAGCCTTCAAGGGCTCTTATAACATTAGAGAGCTAGAGTTTTTTCATCTACTCATTCTAATTCAATCATATGAGGCATAACTTCGAGCTCCTAGTTCAAGTTTTGAAAGATTTTTTTTCCCTCGTACTTGCTTTTTGGTTAAAATTTGATTATTATATTTGTATCATCGCTTTTCTCTTTGCATGAATCTTGTGATATTGGTTTGTGGGTAGCAGTGGTAGTAGGTTTTGAAGATGCAGCAAAGATTAACTGATTACTTAGTAGTAACTGTTAGCCTTGAAAGTTGAATTAGGTTTGCTATCTCAAATTAAATGCTTGAGTTAGTGTCCTATTTTTCTATTTTGGATTTTTAATCATTTTGTCTTTCATTCTACCATAATAAATTTACTTGCCTCTGTCGTGTCTATAATGCTCTTAAAATTTGGGGATATGACTTGAGTTCTTTTCTATTTAAATGGAAGGATGACTAATAAAACCCTCTTTTATGACTCTTATAGCTTCTTATATGAGTTGGGGCTTCTTAAAGCATAATTTTCTAATCATCTACAAAAGTTCTCTTACAGTTTCTTTGCTATCATAAATCTTATATGACTGCTGGGAGAAGGATTAGTAGGAATGCTGAAATTAATAGGAGCAGTAGTAGAAATGGTGAAATTAGAGAATATTTTGAGATAATCATCACAAGACACTAGCATTTCTATTCTCTATGTATTAAAAGTGGTTACTACTACATAGTGCACGATGGTCTACTTAGAATGCTATAGTGTCTTGCGATGATTCTTCGTAGTTAATTTAGGTTTACAATAAATTTTTTTGTAGTGTCTATGACTAATTTTATGGATTCCCACATGTGATATTAGTACTTCTTGTTCTTTTACCCTGATACTAAGGAAGCACATTTTTCAAAAGTTTCTAACAAAAGTTACTAGTATTGCCTTTCAAGTTCCAACTATGACTTAGAGCATTACTTGGATGAAGCTGTCAATCCTCAACAAAAATTTTTTGATACATTTGTTTGGTAAAAGAGTAATGGAGTCGCATATCTGCTCTTATTAAGATTGCTCGAGAAAACTTTAAAGTCCCTATTTTTGCTAAGCTTCTCAATTTGCATTTAGTATTGAAGGTTGAGTGATTAGTCCTCATCATAATAGATTGCATTCAGATATTATTGAGGCTTTGATGTGCACTCAAGATTGGATAAGAAGAGTAGAAGATGGACAATTTGATGAACTATAAGACGTTAAGATATTTATAATTTATCTTCATATACTAATGCTTTATGTTTTCCACCTTTGTCATTGTATGCTAGATGTGAGTCCATCATTAGCACCCCCTCCTTTTTGTTAGGTGACAGTCGTTGATTGTCACCCGTGATTGATGAAGGAAGGGGAAAAACAAATGAAGAGAGAGAGAGAGAGAGAGAGAGAGAGAGAGAGAGAGAGAGAGAGAGAGAGAGAGAGAGAGAGAGAGAGAGAGAGAGAGAGAGAGAGAGAGAGAGAGAGAGAGCACACTGGTGACTGTGTGAAAATCCGTCTATCAAACCCCACTTTTTTTGGCATTGATAGAAAACCCAGAAAGGGTTTTAACCCTAACGATAGTGATGGGCAGAGACCCGATCACCCCCTCCCCAGTATCCCCACCAGGTTTGCCTTTTCTGGCCTTGAGCACCACGAGAGCAGGCCACAAACAGAGAACCCTGGCACCCTGTTTTCCTTTTTACTAGAGTTGACAGAACCCAAAACGAGTTCTTCTACATAGGCATGTGGCCATTCCACTCCCCAGATTATCTCAGTCTCCTGCATTAACGGAAACCCAAATCGGGTTTCCTCTTCTGGCTAAGCGTGGCACTTTTCGTACTTTCTTCCTCCTCTCGCCAGCGTGGACAAAAAAAAACCTAGGTAAGGTTCATCACTGACGATGCGCGGAGACTGATCACCTCGAGGAAACCCTTCCCATGTTCCTCTTCCTCTCTTTCTTCTCTCTGATTAGACCCTGCTAGCGCAGAGGTCGGCCACATACCTGAAAGCCCTGCCATCTCCCTGTGCTTTTCATTCATGGTTGGGTTTGAGCGGTGACCGAACTGACATCCAGCGGCCACCGCCATCGCCCCCTCCCTCTGTTGTCTATGGCTGACATGGCCAGGCCATTGGGCATCCAACGTGCCAGGATCCACATTGTCACCTCTCCTGCCTCCATTGATCTTGGCAAGTTAGGGTTGAGTTGACTTGTTGAGTCAACTCACCCTGACTCGTTTTGGAAGAGACGAGTTGACCTAGTACCCCCATTTAACCCTTGAACATCAAACCTTCATTCTAGACAATCTAGGAGGAATCTTGGAGACTCGAGAGTACCCCTGCGATTGTGGTAATGCTGGGAACGAAACCCATCTTCCCATTTCTTGATCAGGGAAGATCCAATTGCTAATTTTACGTACCTCTGATCATAGGTCAGATCGTCTAATCTGTGATGATCTGACTTCTTTTTTTTTATCCAAGTAGTCCGTAGTAATCCTCATGAAGTGTAGAACAAGGATTTATACAAGGATTTTGGATCTAATGGGTTTATGGGGAGGATCTAGACAATCTGATCAACGACTGAGATCAACTGAAGATCCACGTATGAAATTGGATCCAAATTGATGATCTGAACTATTTAGAATTCTTAATTGGATTAATTGACTAGAATTACTAAGTTGTTATGTGATTAGAGGAGACAAGGTGAGGATTTTTTATGAGATCAGCGTGGATGTTTGATGATCAGGTATAATCGAGACGATCAATGGGCGATTTGATCAAGGGGATAGTTGGAGGTTATTCAGATTGACTTGTTCAAGGTAAGATTACTATATTAATCATTTAATGGAATGATTTGATTTCAATTAGATATAATTGAGCATGATATCCATATAGTAATGCCTGATTAGTTGATTTAAATAATAAATTTATGAGATTGGTGTGATCTAAGCTTAGTAGCTTTGAAATATGAAATGATATAATTAAGAAGAAGAACTAAATGATTATGAGTGGGCCTGATTAATTATGATTTGAATTAGTAGCTAGCGCGGGCCCCGTCTTGAGATTTTAAGGCTGGTAATCATTGGAATGTCTTATATGCGATGTATTGAAAGATGAAAATATAATGTGGTATAATCAAGAATCCAAGTTAAATAAAGTGGATTTTGAGTATGACTAGATGAGTTGTGTATCCAGGTATGAGTATTGAGGTGATTGAGTTAGACTGGAGTCTTATCAAGACTTGAGAGGTACACACGAGTAGTTCTTCGTCAGAGGTAGGTGATTATATTTGGGATTTTTTCTTGATTTCATGATCATGACTTCTCACTTGAAAATTCTTGAGGCATGTGTTTTATGCCCCATCATGCTTATTAAAACGTGTTTATTACTTCACCTTTGATAGCATGACATTGATTATACTATTATCCATGTTTACACATGCGATGATTTATACTTTATCATGTATTTTGATTCATCCTATTTAGGTTATTTCACTTGGGAGTTTTTTTTATGATTTATAACATGTTTTGCTGCTTTATGATGGGTGCTTCTACCCAGTGGGTACAATGCTAGGAGGGTTGTAGGGTTGGCTACCTGCCTTTTGACTTTGTGATGATGATGATGATTAGACACCGCCCTTGAGTGGTATAGGGCCAGGTACGTAGGTGGTGCTATCATGGGTAGTCCCTCCTATGGGTTCGTTCTCCCCATGGGGATGGAGAAAGTCTCCCGTTTAGGTGTTGATGGGGAGCTACAGTGGTTTTGTAACGATCGGGGTCTATCCATAGTAACAATATTGTCCGCTTTCCATTGATGGTGCCCATACACTGCCAGCAGTCACGCTTTGTTCTTCCCCAGTTGCCTAAGGAAAATGCATTGTACCGTGTATCAGAGTGACTCAGGCCCAGTGGATACAATATTGTCCTCTTTGGGTCCCTCAACCTATCTTGGGTCTCACCTCAGACTATTTTGGGGCATTCCCCTCAAGCCATCTTGGCCACCCTCAAGGATTTATTCCTTACGGAGAACTCTCCTCAGGACACGTTGTTCATGTATCAGAGTGACACAGCAGAGCCAATATTGTCCTCTCTGGGTCCCTCAACCTATCTTGGGTCCCTCAGACTATCTTGGGGCCTCCCCCTCAAGCCATCTTGGTCCACCATCAAGGTCACTTGGCCAACCCTCAAGGTTTTGTTCCTTTCAGAGAACCCTACTCAGGATGCATTGTTCATGTATCAGAGTGGCACAGCAGAGCCAATATTGTCCTCTCTAGGTCCCTCAACCTATCTTGGGTCCCTCAGACTATCTTGAGGCCTCCCCCTCAAGCCATCTTGGTCCACCCTCAAGGCATCTTGGCCAACCCTCAAGGTTTTGTTCCCTTCAGAGAACCCTCCTTAGGACACCTTGTTCCGTGTATTAGAGTGATGCAGCGGATACAATATTGTCCTCTCTGGGTCCCTCAACCTATCTTGGGTTCCTCAGACTATCTTGGGGCCTCCCCATCAAGCCATCTTGGTCAACCCTCATAAGGGAGAGAGGTGAACCCGTTGCCATTTGCCAAGATGGCTTGAGGGTGAGCTAAGATGGCTTGAGGGGGAGGTCCCAAGATAGTTTGAGGCAATAGCCCAAGATGGTCTGAGGGGATGAAGGCAGGGAGGGACTGAGAGTTAGTCCCACATCGCTTGGGGAGGGGAGACTGGGCTGTTGATAAGAGTCTGGGAGTCTCTAACTGGTAAGATGCGTTTTAAAGTCGTGAGGCACTCTGTGTCAAAGCGGACAATATCTTATTGGTGGAGGGCCAGTTGTTACATGTGAACCTGTTGCCGTCTGCCAAGATGGCTTGAGGGTGCGCCAAGATGGCTTGAGGGGGAGGCCCCAAGATAGTCTGAGGCAATAGCCCAATATGGTCTGAGGGGATGAAGGCGGGGAGGGACTGAGAGTTAGTCCCACATCGCCTGGGGAGGGGAGACTGGGTTGTTGATAAGAGTCTGGGAGTCTCTAACTGGTAAGATGCGTTTTAAAGCCGTGAGGCACTCTGTGCCAAAGCGGACAATATCTTACTGATGGGGGCTTGGCTGTTACAGGTTTAGATCCTGGTGTGGTTGCCACTACAGCATAGTAGCACATACTCTTATTTTGTATGCTCATGTGGTATTTATATGTGGGGTGAATCGGGATAAGTTGGGCCTAGGTCGTGATTGATTCTGTGGGCTGATGCTGGCTACACAAGAAGGACCTAGGGAATTGGTATGAATACTCATTACCGGTGATTGAGTGTTGTGAAATACTCTTAGGGCTTGTTTTTGTATGGTGCCCTGTTTTATCATGACATGCATTATATTTTAATGTGAACACGAATTCTTATTGCTGTTGATGGATGCTCATCCATGTTTTGATTATGCCTTGCATGCCATGATGTTTTTCTTTGATACTGGATTGCCTTAGATGAAAACATGTTTTTATCCTAATTGTTTTGTCAGATTTATGAGATTCATGAGCTTTACATTCTGAACGCCTAATGATTTCATTTGCCTTATAAATGATTTACTCCATTGATCCTCAACATGATATTAGTACTCTTTGAAAAGTGTTTATTGCATGTTTTATTTCTCATAATCACTTATTGTAATAACCTAAAATTTAAGTCCTATTTTGAAATATGAAAAGTGATATTTTTAGAAATCTAATTTGATAAAAAAAAAGTTCCATAATCAAATTCTTCTTGAAAGATGGAATCCAAAGACATAAAGAACGCTGAAAACAGAGCTCGCATGACAAAGTTATGAGCGTTGAAAGATGGAGGGCATTTTTGTAATTTATGTTTAAAGAGGGAAAAGTGTCATAAACACAGGGGGTCGTTTTGATAACGACACCCCCATCTTCTTCCCCTTCATCGACTTTCCCTCCAACCGACTTCTAGCACCCCTCTATAGGGCGACGTTGGAAAGGATAGCAGCACCACCATGGGACGGCACCGGAAAGGATAGCGACACCACCTCCCTCGCTTATAAAGCCCCTCCCCCCCTCCCCCCCTTCCCAACGCGTCTTCCATCTTCTCCTCTGCGTTTTCTGGCCTTAGGGTTCGGGCGACACAAAGAAGCTCAAATCCCCACCTCTTCCACGCTTAGGTACCCTCCTTTCCCTTCATTTCTTCTTTCCCTCTCTTTTTGACTTTTCCCCTTGGGTCTAGGCCAAATCCATGCTGGATCTGATGTTTCCCAACTAGAAGTCGTCAGACCCAGAACGAGACCAGTGAAGAAGACGAGCTTGGGGCGTGGTGCATGACGCACACCCGAAATGCGCCCCGTGGGACAGACCTCGGACACCTGCGCAACAGTGTATAGGAGCGGTCCCGGTGCGTCTCAAGCGCGGTCCCAGTTTGACCAGGACACACGAGTACCCTAGGAGCCAGAATGTGTGCGCACCTGTGCCTTAGACCCATCCATGCGATGCTGTCCAAGACGCGCACCTAGTGTGCCATTCGGGCATGCGCACACATCCTGGGAACCATGATGTGTGGGTCCTATGCGTGGACGAATATGATTCATCTGTGATGTTGTGACACTAAAAATGCAATTACGGAGGTTGTAAGACTCTGATTGGCGATCCGAAAGAATGGTTGTGTCCATAATGACAGCGCGGACCTAATGAGACTATAAAAATTAGGATCAGAGGACTATTTAGCATGACTATAGCCTAATAACTATAAAGATCTTCTAGATCTACGTGATTAAAGACGATCAAACCTCATAGATTGGTCCGTTGGATCTATTAGAGGATCAACATGCCTAGATCTACTCTAAATTCTTGAATTATAGATCTTCCCATCCAAGTCAAGTATAAACCTATTCTAAGCATAAGGACAGATGATCTAGGAGATCTAACCATTCAATTATACGATCTTGATGATATGAAAGAAATTAAAGGCAATCTAATCATTAGATGTTAATATTATACATAAGATCTAGCCTGGAGACGCACTAAGCAATGCCCTAAAAGGCAGATCTAGCCATTAAGCTATAATTCTAATTAGTGGATAGAAAATGATATTTGAATCCTTGTTATCCATTAATATCCAGGGTTTCACAAAAGTGATCCAGGGTCGAGTAGTGAGGGACGCGACTCCAGAGACATTGAGGTAGGTAGTCTGATACTGCTATGTTTTTATGCATTTCCAAATATACTTGATTTGCAGGTAGTCTGATACTATGCATCTTAAACTTTGATTTACCTCTATTACTGTTTTTGGCATGCTATTGAGATATGATGCCTTATAAGAGTAATGCGGACTTGGCTTCATGATTTATGACCTTGAAGCACTTGAATCTACCACTGTACTTAGTATGCTTTCAAGATATAATGTTCTTATGCCAGCATGCGGAATTTCTTCATGTTTTATGGCTTTGAATGCGAATTAGCATGAACTGATTTTATGCATTGCTCACATGATTGAAAAGAGATGCATAAATTGCATGATTTCAATGAGTGAGATTGAGGATTGCCATGTCATATAAATCATCTCATAATATCAGCACATGATGCATAACCTTGAGGGTTACCAAAAGACGCTAGAGTGCCCAAAAGACACTGGTTAGGCAGTGTGAGGGACCCAAGGAGGACATTATTTTTATATTGTTTGGGCTGATGAGCCTGGTGGGCACTATGCTAAGAGGTTGTTTATGTATGGGGTTGGCCTCCTAGCCTCTACCACCAATGGGTGGATGGTATCATTGCCAAAAAGGCTTGTCCCTTCCCTGATTGCTATGGTAAATAGGGATGACCACTGGAGGTGTTCACGGCATCCTTTTCAGGGACGCCATAGTCGCCGTGGAGACTATGGTGGGTTAGTCTCTAGATACCGGAGACGCACGATTCTAGCTGTGTGCTGATCGTGAGTATAGTGACCCTATGATTTTAGTGTGATCGATATGCATATAGCATTGAGATGGTCATATACGAGTACTCGTGACCAGTGGCGAGATGTGATTCGCCAAGAGACCATGTGCATGATACTTATAGTGAGGTCAGCATCTGTTTTGAATGATAACTATTTTAAGAGTTTCATGATTATTATATTTTACCCAATGGTTTGATGTGGTTATCGAGATCATATTACTTAGATCTATTGATTTCTACCTTATGATTTTAGGGTACGACCATGCTGGTTCTTCCTGATATGGTTGATAATCCTGAGACTATGATTGTTCCTGATGCCTAGCCCATCCATTATAATCTTGATAATTTGTCTCGATATAGTAATTATTGCTAGGTTTAGTGAATGCATGAGGTGCATCCATTGGCTCCTGATAATAATCATTGTATGCAGAGCCATATGGCCAAGTAGAATTAGGATATTGTGGTTTAGGATAAGCATAGTAATTGTTGTACTGAGGTTGTGAATATGACTCATTATCTTGCTATGAGGCAAATAACCTATCCCTTGTATGAGTCATCCTTTAGCTATCCCCTTCTTTATAAGCCATTGTAATCAATCTTTATATACAACAAAATGAATTGTATATAATGAATTAGTACTTCTCTTCTTTCTTTCTTTTTTCCATTTTTTTTTTTCTCTTTTCCATTTTTAAAAGACTATCCTAAATGATGCAACCAAAATGCCTAGAATATGCATAATCAAGGACATAATCAAGCAATCCCCTAAAGCTAACAAGCATAGATATTTTAATTTTCTTGATTTTTTGTGGGGATAATGCTTTTAATTAGCATAATCTAACGCTCCTACTCTCTTTAGGAGTAGACTATTGCTTACCAGTTAGATTCTAACCAAAGTGGTTAATACAACCCTTGTGTAAGGAGGCGTTTAGACCTCACAAACGTCAACAAGAGGTGGGGGGAAGAGTGAGGCTCTATTAGACAACCCCCAATAACCACAGTTATCAAAAGCCACTGGAGTGACAATAAATCGTGTCCTGTTAAGAGGGTCCTACGGGCATGTGATGACCCTATGAGTCTCTTCTAATTGATTTTAACTTAGTATGAATAGTGGGGTTGCATGCTTGAGGTGATTATCCAAGGTGGGCCAAGGAATGGTGATGAAATCCACTCTTGATCTTATGGGGTTAGGGTGCCCTTACTAATTAATTTTCACACACCATGGCAATTCGATCAACATATAATCCACCTTAAAGCGTTAGATGTGTCTTAAAATGCAATTGAAAGCAATAAACTAATGCAAAATCCTAAAATGCAACAATTATAAAGTATGCATTCTATATGCAATTAACTACCAACCAATGCAAAATTACACTAAATGCGAACCCTGATCTAGAAAATAAATGAGTGAGAAGACTTATAGTGGGGTTTCTGATGAAGATCAAGTGTGGGCCACCTTATCCCACAGTTGCCCTGTATTATTACAACCCTTTAAAATTGAAATGAAAAATGCAAATTACAAAGGGGCCTCACTACAAGATTCACTCAAAAATAAAAAAAAAACTCCTAATCTAGGAAAGCAAGAAAAATCTCTCTAATTGATGATGCCCCACTCACCAATTTCTTGAAAAAGAAAAATAATAATTAGTACCAAATTTAGGAAATAAAGTGGTTATGCACTAAAAAAAACTTAAAGATGCCTAAAATGTTAACAAAAATGCAATTCCTAATTTTTTTTTTGGATTTTTAATTAAATTATATAAAAACTCAGTTGTAAGTCCCTGGCAACGGCGCCTAAAACTTGTTGATATTTAACCGCAAGTGTATGGGCTATTGTAGTATAGCTATGCAAATACGGGTCGATCCCACAGAGACTCGCTGTAAAAGATGGAGTTTTAAATAAAATTTAATTAATAAAAAAATAAAAATAAAGAATACAACAAAATTAAACTAATAATAAAATAAAAATTCAGATTTATTTAACTGCTGCAAATTATAGAATTTCTTATTAAAAAAAAAAGAAAATAAAAGTAAACAGGCAGTCTTGATAACATTATTCCTAGATAGGCATTGTCCTTGGATTAATGTCAGAATAATATAGAACATGGATAGCAAGACTTGAATAAAGTAAAATAAGGATAGAGGAAAAGACAAAATAGGGATGTGAGTGGAATTTTAATTATTTTACAAAGGGCATTGTTGGAATTCTTCTGATTTTTTGGTTTTAAACGAAAACCACGAAATAAACCTGACGAAGAAGAGGGATCCGGAGGAGGAAGAAGAGAAGGAAGAGAGAGGAGAAAAGGAAAGAGGCGGAGAGGGGCGCGGGAGAAAAACCCGTTTCGAGTTTCCTTCCCCGGGAAATCTGGAGGTGAGAAAAACTGACGATAGTGGTGATCGATGCCGGAATAGAGGAGCGCGAGAGAGCAAGATGAGATGATGATCTGGGAATTAGAGTAGAGGAACTGGGCTTGGTGGGCGTAGAACAGAGAGAAAAGAAGAAATCAGCCGGCCAACCAAAGAGATGAAGAAGAGAATCTGAGAGAGGGATGTTGGGAGAGGGAGAGGAGGAAGGAGGAATGTTGGCCAAAGAAGAGAGGGATGCAACAGAGATGATGGGGATAGGAAGAAAACGAGAGAGATTGAGAATGAAAGAAGAAGAAGGGAAGCAGAAGGGTGGTAAGAGAGGTGTGATGAAGAGAGAAGAACTAGAGAGAGAAATAGGAGGTGAGAGAGTGCGGTTTTGATATGGGAAAGAGGAGAAGAGTTGGGAGAAAAAGGGGTTGTGGTGCGTTGAGGTGGAGAATGGAGGAGAAGAGGAAGTTAAGATGAGAAGAAGAATGGAAGGGTGAGGTTGAGAGAGAAAGAAGGGAAGGGAGAAAAGGTAGAGAAGAGGTGATGGGATTGCTGGGCTCTACGCGGTGCTGGTAGAGGTGACATAATGAAGGTGAGGAAGAAGAAAAAAGGGAACAAGAATGAGAGAGTGAGCGAGTAATGGGCTGGGCAGTGTGAGAGAGAGGAGAGCAAGATGGAGCAGAGGTATAGAGATAGCAGAGTAGTGGGAGGAGATGAAGTAGGGAACAAAGGTGAGGGGAAGGAGAACGTGCGTTACAGAGAGAGAGAGAGAGAGAGAGAGAGCAGAAGAGAGGAGTGAGAGATGGCAGTGGAGAGAAGGGAGAAAATCCACTGGCCCAAAGAGGTGAAGAAGTGTGGACAATGGAGAGAGGGGTATATGAAGTAAGCGATAGAGAGAGATGTGAGAAAGTGAGAGGCGTGAGAGATAAGAGAGAGAGAGAGAGAATCGTGGGAGAGAATGTCATGAGAGAGATGGAGAGATAAAAGAGATATGGAGAGAGAGAGAGGGTAAGACAGATAAAGAAGGGTGGGGTCCACCAACATCTCATTCTTGCTAGAACTCTAAAATTCCTTTATTCTTCAAATTCCTTCTGTCTTAGGAGTCTTCAAAATCTTATCTTTCCATGAAGCTTCATCATTCTCTCCTTGATATGATCTGAATCATCTAGATCATCCAAGCTGTGTTGATTGATCTGCAATGCACATGACCCAATTAGAATCATCGAAACCGTTCATTTTTCTTCTAAGTAGCTCTAATAATCATCTAACCGTTAATTTTACAATTCAATAGTTGGATGGCCAATTAAAGCTAAAATAAATTATTTTCTATAAAATCTTGAAATTGTTGGCTTAGATGTTCTAATTAAATACTAAATTAGGGGTATTTTGACCAAAATTGAGCACTTAATACAAACATAACCTCTATGTAAAAAAGGATCTTTTTAGGTCAAGACTGATCGTAGAAACTCAAACATGGTTAGTTTGAGTCAGCCCAGTAAGGACAAGAGACCTTTCATTGACACAGCTGTAGAGGCCATTGAGCAACTGACATTTGATGAGGCAGTATTGGGATATGGTGTATTAGGTGTAAAGAGAATTTTGACTTAAAAGTACTAAAATTAGAAAATACGTGTTGATAGAATTCCAATGACATAAAGAACACAAAAAATGGAGGTCATATGAGGAATATACGTGCATTTTAAGTGTAGGGGTAAATTAGTAAATAGGCGAGGAGGACCCAAATCAGAAGGGGGTCGTTTTGATAACGAAACCCCCCATTGTACCCTCTCCATCTCCGACACCATTAGAGGAGGTCGATGGGAAGCAAAGTTAAAATCTCCCTCCTCCTAGTAAGATCCCTCTCTCCCTCAGACTTCCTCCTCTTCATTTTCTCCTGCTCTTGCAACCTCCATCAGCTAGAGGCGTTGACAGGGATAGCACGGCGGAAATCACTGGTAACCCAGATCCAAAGCTCATTATAGATCTTGGTAAGTTTCCTCCCCTTTTCTTTCTCTTCTCCCTCTAGCGTCCTTTACCCATATCCAAGCCAGATCTGTTCTCACCGGTCGGCTAATCGACAGTGAAAACAGATCTGTCAAATTTGTTGAAAAAAAAAAGAAAGAAACATGAGAAAAATCCATCAAATGGAGTGTAAAAAAATAAATGTACATGAAATTTTGAGCAAAAGGGTGTAAAAATCCCAAATTTTGGACTCTCTGGGAGACATTGGTGATGGCATCACGTTAGTGCCCTGTCATTGATGCCAGTATGCCGAGCGGGACGCCTAAGCACAAACAGGCACAGGTGTGCACCGTTGTGTGCTCATGTAGTGTGTGCGAGGGGGACGTCTCGCGTGCTGTCGAGGAAACCTATGACGCCCAATATCTTGGCAATCAGGACGCACGCGGCATGTCCCGTAGCCCGTTCTGGGAGAGGGGTGTCCTGGGGATGCTGGTATAAAATTGTGTAAACCGAGTCGCCGACGTAAGCCGGTGCAAACACGCTGACCTCTATAAATTAATATATTAATTTATGAAGTATTTTCATTAAAAGCTTTATTTTGGGAGTTACAGTTATAGAGGTCCAAATCATGATCAAAAATAGCTGTTGCAATCATGTTTATGATGTAGACCTAGGTTTGACTTGAAAACTTATATTTGACCACTTTTAAATCAGTAAAATCATAAAATATTATTCAATAACTTAGAGTCGGCCAATCAAAAGGTGATCAGGCCCCAGGACTTGAACAACTAGATAATGTATGATAATAAATAAGGGTTACAAGGATCAAATTAGGTGTGATTACTCTAGAAATTGATCTAGACCATTGATCTAACCAAGATCTTGGGAAATTGATGATCTGAGGATGATTTGATTGTCAGATTAAGGTATAAACGTTAGATATATACAAAAATGAACAGATGAACATGAGATGGGACTAAATTATAACTAGTAACATTGGGATGAAGGACCAAATCATAATTAGAGATCTTAGAGAACGATCCAACAGTTGGATCGCCATAGATTCCATTATGATGAAGTAAATAAACAAAATAATATTGTGATATTGACAGGTACATCTGAGCGTGCAAGCTAAGAGGATTACACGCTTGATTGGATTGCTCCTTCATTGAGGTAGGTGATGGCATTTAATGTTATGTTTGATTTTGAAAACCTTGCATTATAATAGAATCCTGGTTGATTGTGATTTAATTGCGCTTGTTTAATTATTATACAATTTTATGAAATTCAACGTTTTATGCTATGATTGATATTAGATTTGATGGTATATTAAATGGGTTTTCATGATCGATTGTTTTATGAGAATATTACCGCGTATATTATATATGATTAGTAATTATCTTTCCTTTTTACATCATTAAAACTGATAGGTTTTCATAAGAATGACGGTGGAGGCTTGGTGGCTAGTCCTTTGAGAGGCTAACCCTGGGGTGAGGCACAAGTGCTCTTGGTTTTTTTCAAGATACGCAATTTTTGTGTTTTGTGATATATGATGGGTGCTCTCACCCAGTGGATGTCATGCTAGGAGGGAGTAGGGCTGGCCACCCTCCCTCTGAAATTTGTGTTGTGATTGTGATGTGATTGACACTTGCCCACAGATGGCTTTCGGTAGGGGTTTGGTAACATGGATAGTCCACACTACCGGTCTAGGCCTTTACATGGGGACGGACATTAAGTCTCCCGTTATGGTGTTGACGAGGAGTGATGGTGGTTGAGATCCTTGAGGGTTGCCATTGCGACATGATGATCCATATTCTTGTTCTGTATGCTTGCATGATGAGCATGGAGATGTTATTATATGCTTAAGTGTGACGACACTCAGAGGTTTGATATGAGTACTCATGATCTGTGATACGAGTGTATGGGACACTCGTGGGACCCACATACCTTGGGGTGCCCTGTTGTTATTGCATGCTCATTTATATTAGATCATATCATGTTTTAAATCCATAAGATGCATGTTTTATCATACATGATGTTTTGAGATTTTATTGGCATTGCTTATAATAATTATATTTCATGGATAATTGATCTACTCATTATATCAGCACTGTTATTCGATTTTATTCCAGTGTTATTAGATTAAATGTCTATGTACCTAGACAAGCAATAGCTTGCTGATGCATTTCTTTATTTTGCAATGCCTCAGATCTCGAGTGTGATAGCAGGAAGGGCAAGGCCATGGAGAGACCGTGATAGCAGTGGGGATCACTTCGATTTGACTGATAGATAACTCGACGTGAGTTATTAGAAGGACTACAATTTGAACTTATTTTATGGAATGTATAGTTTTATTATATGGATTTGATTATGACAATTATACATATAATGGGCATTGCTTTAGGTATGGTGAGATGTTATGATGGATAAACCCTGTGTGATGACCCGGGTTTTCCCATGCATTTTAAAATGCAATAACTAATTCCTAGAGTGGGATCGATCCCTATTTGAAAACATCTTTGGAAAACAATGCAACGCAACAAAAAATATTTTATTTTAAATTCAATTTTGAAAACCCCGAGTGTCATTTTCTTTCAAAATGAATAAGGAAATCCTAGAAAATGAAGAAAACCATAAATGTCTTCCCAGGTCTATCTAGTCATAGCACACAGTCCAACTATAATAATTATAGATACATGTCCAAAAGGTAAAGAGTTTACTTACATTCATACATGTCTCTCTTTTTTTATTTGATTGTGACACCAACATGTCCTAGTGTTTCTTCTAAGCCTTTTTGGGCTAATCTGTAAAAATAATATATTTGGGTGAGTATTCCTCATACTCAGTAGATGATCTGATACTACTATTTTAAAAACACGACATGCAATATGTATAAATTCAAGGAGCTTTTCATGTAAAACATTAGTAATTTCTTTTTGTGTAAACATGCATATTTGTGCATAAAACGTAAGCTTATTGATGCAATTTCAAC
This sequence comes from Warburgia ugandensis, assembly GCA_035236585.1. Lineage (NCBI taxonomy): Eukaryota > Viridiplantae > Streptophyta > Magnoliopsida > Canellales > Canellaceae > Warburgia > Warburgia ugandensis. Next base: position 19,036,248 of record CP141128.1, on the reverse strand, counting down.
CATGGAAATCCGTACGCAATCTAGTCTTCTATATATGATGAAAATCATATAATAGAAATCAATAGACCCAAGTAATAAGATCATAGCAAACACATCAAATCCATGAGTCAAATATAATAATCATGAAACTCTTAAAATAGTCATCATTCAACGCATGCTAGTATCATGCACATGGGTCTCTCGGTGAATGCATCACGCCAACTGGTCACAAGTACTCGTATATGACCATCTCAATGCTATATGCATATCGATCACATTGAAATCATAGGGTCACTATGCTCACGATCAGCACACAGTTGGAATCGTGCATCTTCGGTATCTAGAGACTAACCCGCCATAGTCTCCACGGTGACTATGGCATCCCTGAAAAGGGTGCCGTGAACACCTCTAGTGGTCGTCCTTGTTTACCACAATAGTTAGGGAAGGGACAAGCCTTTTTGGAAGCGATACCATCCACCTTTTTGGTGGTAGAGGCCGGGAGGCCAACTCCGTGCATAACAACCTCTCAGCATAGTGCCCACTAGGCTCAATAGCCCAAAACGCATATATATATATATATATATGTATGTATGTATAAGAATCCAAATCTCAGTCATTGTAAATCATGCAATTTTTTGCAATGATTTTCAGAACATGCAATCAGCCCAAAAAATATAAAAATAATGTCCTCTTTGGGTCCCTCACATTGCATGGCACTCACAACTGCCTAACCAGTGTCTTTTGGGCACTCCAGCATCTTTTGGTAACCCTCAAGATTATACATCATGTGATGGCATTATGAGATGATTTATATGTCATGGCAGTCCTCAATCTCACTCATCATAAATTAGGCAATTTATGCAATCATTTTTAAAACATGTAAGCAGTGCATAAAATCAGTTCATGCTGATATTGCATTCAAAGCCATAAAACATGAAGACAATTCCACATGCCTGTATAAGGACATCACATCTCAAAGACCATGCTAAATAATGTAATAATTTCAAGTGCTCTGCATACTTGTATAAGAACATCATATCTCAAAAGCATGCTAAAAATGGTAATAAAGGCAAGTCAGAGTTAAAGATGCATTTAAAAATTTAGTAGTATCAGACTACCTACCTTGATGTCTTTGGAGTCGCGTCCCTCACTACTCGACCCTGGATCACTTTTGTGAAACCCTGGATATTAATGGATAACAAGGATTCACATATCATTTTCTATCCACTAATTAGAATTATAGCTTAATGGTTAGATCTGCTTTTTAGGTCATTGCTTAGTGCATCTTCAGACTAGATCTTATGTATAGTACTTACATCTAATGATTAGATTACCTTTTATCTCTTTCATGTCATCAAGATAGGTCAGATCCCCTGGTCAGATCTCCTAGGTCACCTGTCCTGATGCCTAGAACAGGTCTGTGCTTAATTTGGATAGTCAGATCTATTAGTTCAAGGTGGATGTATGTACCTTAGAGTGGATATAGACCCAACAAATCAATCTATGAAGTTTGATCATGTTTGATCCTGTAGATCTATGCGATCTCTAAGTAGGCCTCTAACCCTAACTTTTATAGTCTCACTAGGTCCGCGTCATCAATACGGACGTAATGGTTTTTTTGGATAGTCAATCGGAGTCCTACAACCCCTGTAATTGCAATTTTAGTGTCGCAACATCACGGACAAACCAGATTCATCCATGGGGGCCGGCGTATCACTGTTCCCAGGACGGATACCTGTGCCTGTCGAACCACGATCGTACCGCACACTCGCACACTCCCGAAGGAGACTCCAGACCATGCGTTTCGGTCGTGTGTTACGGGCATGCATCCTAGGTACAAGATCAGGTCGCCTATGTAACTGACCATCGCCAGAGAAGACGACCGGCATTGTTTTTGCAGGTGATGATTTCTACGTCTGATTAACTCCAAATTAAAAGGGTTTGTATCAAGTTTGGAGTCATTCCATGTCCATTTGATGTCGAAAAACAAGAATATCACATCAGAGGTTCGCCTGAAAACGCATTGTTGTCGGAATGTGAATTTTAGCCTGATCAATGGTGAAACTAACTTTGATTCAGCTCCAACTTCCAGCACTGCCTCTGTAAGGCGGTAAAAAATGGCGGCACCGCCATAGGGGACGACCTGGGGGGTGCCGTTAGTAAAAATGCCCCTTATCTTTAACAGGTCATAACTTGGTCATACGAACTCTGTTTTTGGCGTTCTTCAAGGCGTTGAATTCCATTTTGAGGGTAGAATCTAATGAATTAAAGATTTCTTACAAATTCCTTTATTTCCTATTTTAAATAAATTAAAATATTTAGTATAGTTAATTCCATATATTAATTTCCAAATTCAGTAAAATGAGCATAAAATGTTTGGATCATTACACCCTGTGTCACATTATTATGTTTTTGGATATTTATTGTTTTGAAAATAAAGGCGCTGATGATTTTGACGTTGGATTTGATATGTGTATTGTCTTAAATGTATTACTGTGTCATTATAATTATATTTTAAATCATGGTCGTGATGTTTTGGAGAAAGGAGATAACACCTGGAGGTTTTTCAGTAAATGTTATAATAAAATAATAGAATGTTTTTATTTTGGGATCCCGACTCTTATTATTATTATTATAAAAAAAAAATGCTATAAAAACCTGGGGTGTTACAGACTAACATTGGAGATTAGGCAAAGATGGCCCCACATTGGTAATAATGGGTTTCTGCCACTATTTGAAGGCAAGTATAGGCCTCGAATCGAGCAGTGGAAACATATTTTTCTTGTTGTTGGTGATTAATGTTATGATCCTTCTTGATCTGAGATTCATTCATTTTTACACCTTATGTGTTGGCACCCTGATAAATATGTTGGTATATATGGTAGTCTGTGAATTATGTTGATGGGAGAGTTATTGAGATGTGTAAGTACTCTCAAGGGGTATTGGTGGAGATGATGAGTGAGAGGATAGATATTAATCTTGTCCTACTTGATTTGATTGATTATGATAGCATCCATGGGATGGATTTTACTTTTGGGGGATAGTTGATTGTAGTAAGGAAAAGATCACTTTTAGTGTACTTGGACAATCAGTAACCTCGTTTCTGTGTAGGGAGAGCATCATTGAGGTTTTTGTTATTTTGTCTCCAAGGTAGTGCAGTGCTTTCCTAAGATGTCAAGCCCTCCTTGGGAGTGTGATAGTGGATGATAGACAGCGGCCACAAATTGAGCACACATGTGGTGTGCGAGGGTTCATAATCTTTCTTGAGGAGGTTTCAAGATTTTTCATCGCAAGGGATTGATTTTTCATATTATTGATTTGGCATCAGACATAGTATCTCTTTCTAAGGTGCCATATAGGATGGCCCCAACTGAGCTGGAAGGGTTCCAACTAGAGTAGTTATTTGATGGGGGTTTATCAGACCTGGTGGGTCTTTATTGGGTGCATTAATTTTCTTTATGAGAAGAGAGACAGATCCTTATTACTATGTATAGATTATTGATTGTTTGATAGCACCACAGTGGAGAATTGATATTCCCTATAATGTATTGATGACTTATATGTTCAACTTGAGATGTGCATGGCATTGGTGAATATTGAATTGAGGATTGTGACTAAGATGTCTTTAAGACAATTTTTAGAACTTATTATGATTATTACAAGTTTTGGGTGATACCAATTGACGAAATTAATGCACTGATGGTATATATGGATATGATGGGCTGAATTTCTAATAGTTACTGAGATGAGTCATGACTATGTGGTGGATGATATTTTTGTGTATTTCATGACTTCGAGGGGAACAAGAAATCCTTGTACATTACTAAGTATCTAAAGGACTCATCTTTTGTTGTAAAGTATGTGAGTATGAATTATGGTCAAAGAATATGATTTTTTTTTTACCATGATGTCTCTATTGATAGAGATTATTTATTGGGACTGCGATGAACTGGGATTAGCCCAAATTAATGACTAAGGTTGATAGTTTAACCTAGTCTACTAAACTGTTATCGTTGAGTTATTGAGTTCTCCAAGATAGCAGTGACATGGATATTGTTTATATTATGTATATGAGCCTGATTTCTCGTGAAGGTGAGAAGTGTGACAGTAAAGTATGCTTGAATGAAAGCATTTTTCTTATGTGTAATATGATTCTGGATTATGGGGTATACTTGTGAGTAGTCAATAAGGGCAGCCTAAGAGGGCGACCGATGAGGGTGGGTGTGAGAGGCACTGACAGGCTTCTAAGTGGCGGGCTTCTAAGTGGCAGGCTTCTAGGTACTTATAGTATGATCTTACTTGCTTAGCATATGATTGCCTATTACTGAGTTGGTATGCTCTGATTTTGATTGTCATATGATTGCCTGTTAGTGAGCTGGTATGCCCCGATCTTGCTTGGCATGGATTGCCTGTTGATGAGTCGATATGCTCAGGTTTTTACTGGCATGTATTGCCTATTTATGAGTTGATATGATATGGTTTGATTAATATACATTACCTAGGAGTGAGGTAATGTATCTTGGTATAGATTTGGCATAGAACTGCGTATATATGAGCCGAGATGCTCTGATTGTACTGATAAGCTGATTTACTTATATTAGCTCTTAGATGAGAGTGTGATTTATGCTAATTGCATTATACATATGGTTATGATAAGTGTGTTATAATTCTAACCATAATATGAGTTAATTAATTGGTATATATACATTGGTTTTTATATATAAGTTGCTATATGAGGGAACAATATGGCATGCAATTATTATTGACAATAACTCTAAAAAATTTTGGTATGTTTTGTAGGGCTTGTGATATGGGGGATGTTTTAAAATTTTTGAAGGATAAAATGGAAAAAATTTCCAGGACAAAATTCCTATAAGGAGGGAAGAATGTAACATTTCAAAAAAAAAAAAAAATTTAAGAGAGGTGTCTTTTGATAATGGTACCCCCTCCCTTTTGTTAGGTGACAATCATTGACTGTCACCCATGATTGATGAAGGAAGGGGAAAAATAAATGAAGAAATAAGAGAGAGAGAGAGAGAGAGAGAGGCAGTTGCCGGCAATGGCAGGGACTGCCAGTGACTACGTGAAAATCCGTCGATCAGACCCCTCTTTTTTCGGCATTGACAAAAAACCTAGAAAGGGTTTTAACCCCAGTGACGGTGATGGGCAGAGACCTAATCACCCCCTCCCCAGCAGGTTTTCCTTTTCTGGCCATGTGCACCACTGGAGCAGGCCACAGACAGAGAACCCTGGCACCCTGTTCTCCTTTTCACCGGCGTTGACAGAACCCAAAACGAGTTCTTTTGCACCGGCATGTGGCCATTCCCCTCCTCGGATTATATCAGTCTCTGGCATTAACAGAAACCCAAATTGGGTTTCCTCTTTTGGCCATGAGTGGGGTTTTCCCCACTTTCTTCCTCCTCTTTCCAACGCGGACAAAAAAAACCTAGGTAGAGTTCGTCACCGGCGACGTGAGAAAACTGATCACCCCAAGGAAACCCTTTCCATGTTCCTCTTTCTCTCTTTCTTCTCTTCGATTAGACCCTGGTAGCACAGAGGCTGGCCACATACCCAAAACCCCTGCCATCTCCCCGTGCTTTTCATTCATGGTTGGGTTTGGGCGGTGACCGAACTGGCAACCAGTGACCACTGCCATCGCCCCCTCCCTCTGTTGTCTATCACTAGCATGGCTAGGCCATTGGGCAGTCGGCGTGCCAGGATTTGCATTGTCACCTCCCCTACCTCCATTGATCCTGGCAAGTTATGGTTGAGTTGACTCGCCGAGTCAACTCACCCTGACTCGTTTTGGAAGAGACGAGTTGACCTAGTAGCCCCATTTAACCCTTGAACTTCGAACCTCCATTCTATACAATCTAGGATGAATCTTAGAGACCCAAAGAACCCCCACGATCGTGGCAATGTGGGGAATGAAACCCATCTTCTCATTTGTTGATCAGGGAAGATCCGACTGCTGATTTTACATACCTTTGATCAGAGGTCGGATCGTTTGATCCGTGATGATCTGACTTTTTTTTTTTTTTTTTTTTGATCCAAGTAGTCAGTAGTAATCCTCATGAAGTGTAGAACAAGGATCTATACAAGGATTTTGGATCTAACGGGTTTATGGAGAGGATCTAGCCAATCAGATCAATGGTTGAGATCAACTAAAGATCCATGTATGAAATTGGATCCAAATTGATGATCGGGTCTGTTTAGAATTCATAATTGGATTAATTGACCAGAATTACTAAGTTGTTATGTGATCGAAGGAGACAAGGTGAGGATTTTTTATGAGATCAGCATGGATGTTTGATGATCGGGCACAATCGAGACGATTGGTGGGCGAAACGACCAAGTGGACAGCTAAAGGTTATTCATATTAACTTGCTCAAGGTAAGATTACTATCTTAATCATTTGATGGAGTGATTTGATTTCAATTAGATATGATTGAGCATGATATCCATATAGTAATACCTGATTTGTTGACTTAAATAATAAATCTCTTAAGATTGGTGTAATCTGAGCTTAGTGGCTCCTAAATATGAAATGATATAATTAAGAAGAAGAACTAAATGATTATGAGTGGGCCTGATTAAGTATAATTTGAATAAGTAGTTAGCGCAGGCCCTACCTTGAGATTTTAAGGCTAGCAATCATTGGAATGTCTTATACGTGATGTATTGAAAGATGAAAATATAATGTGGTATAATCAATAATCCAAGTTAAATAAAGTGGATTCTGAGTATGACTGGATGAGTTGTGTATCCAGGTATGAGTATTGAAGTGATTGTGCTAGACTGGAGTCTTATCGAGACTTGAGAGGTACACATGAGTGGTTCTTCGTTTAAGATAGGTGATTACATTTGAGATTTTTCCTTGATTTCATGATCATGACTTCTCACTTGAAAATTCTCGAGGCATGTTTTTTACACCCCATCATGCTTATTAAAACGTGTTTATCACTTCACCTTTGATAGCATGACATTGATTATATGATTATCTATGTTTTCACATGTGATGGATTATACTTTATCATGTATTTTGATTCATCCTATTGAGGTTATTTAACTTGGGAGTTTTCCATGATTTATAGCATGTTTTGTTTCTTTATGATGGGTGCTTCTACCTGGTGGGTACAATGCTAGAAGGGTTGTAGGGTTGGCCATCCGCCCTCTGACTTTGTGATGATGATGATTAGGCACCGCCCTTGAGTGGTACAGGGCCAAGTACGTAGGTGGTGGTATCATGGGTAGTCCCCCCTACGGGTCTGTTCCCCCCCATGGTGACGGAGAAAGTCTCCTGTTTAGGTGTCGACGGGGAGCGGTAGTGGTTTAGATCTTGGTGTGGTTGCCACTGCAGCATAGTAGCCCATACTCTTATTCTGTATGCTCATGTGGTATTTATATGTGGGGTGAACCAGGGTAAGCCGGGCTTAGGTCGTGAATGACTCTGAGGGTAGATCTAGGCTGCACTGGAGGGACCTAGGGAATTGGTATGAGTACTCATTACTGGTGATTGAGTGTTGTGAAACACTCTTAGGGCTTGTTTTTGTACGGTGCTCTGTTTTATCATGACATGCATTATATTTCAATGTGGACATGAATTCTTATTGCCGTTGATGGATACTCATCCATGTTTTGATCATGCCTTGCATGCCATGATGTTTTTCTTTAATACTACATTGCCTCAGATGAAAACATGCTTTTATCCTAATTGTTTTGTTCAGATTTATGAGATTCATGTGCTTTACATTCTGAATGCCTAATGATTTCATTTTCCTTATAAATGATTTACTCCATTGATACTTGACATGATATTGGTACTCTTTGCAAAGTGTCTATTGCATGTTTTATTTCTCGTAATCACCTACACAAGCGTAGCTTGCTGAGGCATTGCTTTGTTTGCAATGCCTCAAATATAGAGAGTTTCAATAGGTGGATGCATGGATAGAGGAAGCAAAAAGTGACGACAGTTACCAATGAAGCATCGAAGACATTTCAAAGATGATAAGGTTTGTTTAGAACCTCATTTTAGTTATTGTTTATGGATTGTACCTTAATGTAAATTGCAATGTGACCTAAAAGTGAGGATATGAATTCATGTTGGATGTGATGGCTGTATGGAGGGACACTGAGTATTTTTTCATGACTTGATTTTTTTATGTATTACTAGAGTATACATTTTATTAAAAATAATATTTGATTGTGTGGATGGGTATGGAGACTGAGTCTCCTATATGTCATGTATTATCTTATGTTTATCATGTTATTTTGTATTGCACTTGTCATGTGTAATGGTCCAAAATATAGAGGAGACTCTGTCGAATTTTCGATAGAAATGGTATTTCATTTCTCCATTAAATTCGTGGTTTTGTAGTTATATGACTCCTGGGATTTTGAAATACATGTTTTTATTGGAGCTTTGTTTTGGTCACTTTAAAAATTAAAGTTTTTAAAATAGGGATCCTGACTATTTTTATAAATTGTTATTAAATTGTTCTTTAAAACCTAGGGTGTCATAAAGAGCAATTAGAAGCTTGTGTTATGGAAGAGTAAGTTGAGTTTAATTCGTATTTATTTTTGTAGTTGGAGCTTCAAACTTTTGAGCATGTAATTAAGTAACTTCTTTTTTCACTTTGTAGTGGGTTTGATTTCAATGATAGTGTTGGACCTTATTTATTTATTTTTATATGAATTGGTGAGTAGTTGTTCCTATTTTGCTTCTTTGTGACTTTGAATCATGTTAGAATAATCATTTGAATTTCCATTTCCTCAAAGAATTAAAGATGTTCAAATGTATTTGAGGTAGAATCTCCAATCTAAATTGTAGATTCATAGTACAATTAATTATGCTTGTGGTGGAAATTCACCAATCTAAATTGGAGACCCTAATAGTTATAGTTTATAGTTCATCTCTTTCATAGTAATGTGATGGATAACCGTGTTTCTGTTTGAGCATCTAATTGTCCAATGTCATTACAAGTAGCGAAAAAGACTTCTACTCATAGGCTTGCATTTATGTGTTGCTTATTAACTAGAAAGAGAATAAAATTTCTTCAAATTGAGTCCTTCCATCAACTTCTGTATCCTCAACATGAAAAACAAGGTGTAGAAGATAAAAACTAACATGATTATAAGATAAATGGCCATGGTTGCTAACTTGTCTGAATTGGTCATAGCATTGGTTGACATTAGGGACTACAATAGTTGTTGGGGCAGGGTGGGTCAAGGTAGGCTTTTTTCATAACTTGCATATCCATGGAGTGGGTTGCAAACTTCCATGATATGTGGTGAGGAAGGGCAAGGAAATGTACTTGCTCCACCTGCTCGATAGCCATCCTTAATAATCTTTTTCAAGGGTTCTTCCACTTGTGAAGTTCTCTTTAGACAAGATCGAGAGTATCTTTTTCTACCATTTTATATCTAGAGGATTATGTGAATTTCTTATCATTTATATGATTTGACCTAGTCATGTTATGCTAATGGTACTCAGTTTCCCAGGAAACTTTAGATTCTTGATCTTTGATCTTGTTTTTAGATTTAAGTTTTGATTATCTTCTCTAGATCTTCTTGAGATCTCAAGAAAAATAGACATTTGACATAGTTTGTTTCAAATAATCATACTTTTTGAGATTTGAAGAGAAAAGGAGATTTGATTTTTGAAAATTTGATCTTCTTAAGGCATTCATAAATTGAAAAATAAAGTACTAGACCTAATCTGATAGTGTAGATTAGTAAAGGTAAAATATTGGCTCAGTTGAATCTTAGATATGGAACTACTAAGATCCCTTGTACATTTAGGAGGCATCAACCATCTTTAAGAACAGGCATTTGCACCACTCCTCTAAACTAGGTTCAAGAAATGCAGTTGTGAAAATTGAATATTTCTAACAATTTTAAGATATTAAAACTACCTCCATGGATATTATGAATGTAGAGATAGCTGGAATTGATATACTAGACTCTAACATAGTGTATCCAAACATATATTTGATGTTGCAGAATTTAGAAAATGGAAAATCTTTGAAAGACACTAGTGGTCTGACCAAGCTATATCTTTAAGCTGTTAAGTCAAGCTACTAAAAACCACAAAGTTAGCAAAAGAGTAGTGGATGCTATAATTGATATATATATATATATATATATAGAAGAAGATGCAACAAAAGTTTCTTGTTGGAAACTGTCGTGACTTGTGAATGACAAACATCTAGTACTAGAATTTCATATCACTAGGAGTCAATTGGAAATTAATGAAAATTTCGTGAAATGAGTATCATCTACAAACTACTGTCATGTTTCAAATAAATTTTATGAATCTCCCTTAGAAAGCTGATGTTAGGGATTCTAAAGAACCAATTTATAGACTCATTTGGTGGAGGAAAGTCAAAATAGTACATTAGGAGAGAAATTATCTACTTAAGAAATAAGTCAAAGATGAAGATACCCACAATAAGAAATATGTGAATGCCACCTTCAAAGCATGATTATTGAGATTAGTACAATCCCTGATGAGAGAGATAATGGATATACTCCAGTAGAATGAAGCATGAAATGAGTGAATAGTTTTAAAATAGTGATGATTGATTTTGAAATAGCTCATAAGGAATAGTCACCCGTGGTAACTAGTCAAGATGATATCAACCATGAAGACTTCTCAAAAAATTGTGACATTGGAAGTTTCAAACTATGAGAGTTTGGATACCTACATGTGAAATTAAAAGGGAAATTTTTCCTAAGGTACACAAACTCAAGATGAAAGAGTTACTTAAATAAATGTGTCTCACAAAAGAATGAAGCTCTAAATTACTTCCAAGCTTACAAAGCAGAAGTTGAAAATATTAAGATGCCAAGGTTTGATCGAGGTGGTGTGTACAATCTTGTAATGTAAAGAGGATGATATTAGTAGAAAATTAAGTGCTGCTTATATACGCTTTTTAGTAAAATGGTTTTGCCAAGTGAAATAATTACTTTAGATGTGCATTCCATTATAACTAGTCTAGGGTTATATTAAAACTATTGGGAGAAGCACTATTGTTGGTGTATCACACTCTAAAAAGTTGAGATTCCTACATATAAGTTATCGAAAGGAGGAGACTCAACCTTAGTTATATGAAGGTGTGGGGTGCCTAGCACATGTGATGTTCTTGGGACTTGAAGAATATAAAGTAGGATAGCTATAATTCATTGTGCTTCCATTGGTTATTCTATGACTAGCAATGACTAGCAAGGCCTAGAGATTCTTAAAGTTGAAAACTCCTCATGAAAACAAAAAATGGAGGTTGAGTAAGTATAAAAGAAATTTGAGTGATGAATCCTACAAAGTTTTAATGAAAACTATACAGTGTTTTATGAAAACTTTACACCATGACTTGCATAAGGCGAGATATTCATCTATAGTTCAGGACTACAATGATGCAATTTTGAACTTAGATAATGAAGATTTAAAGTATTACAGTGATATACTTTGAACTTAGATCATCATGAGGCAAATTTAATGGATATGTAAATCTAATTGGAAGCATAGTTTTACCCAATAAGGAGTGAAACCATTTTGTGGTAGACCAAGGAATGCACATGAGTTAGGCATTCCACTATGGAGTTAAGGTTTATGATTTTGGCTCCTGATGAGAAGGAGGAGAATGGTTAAGAAACCTTATTCATAGATATAGCTATCAAGGTGAAGCCAATGTAAGCTATAACTATTTATTTTCAGTATGATATTGACATACCTATGATGGAAGTGTATAGTATGCATTATTATGAGATTCTTAGACAATCATATTTGAAGAAAACTAGAGTAAAAGGTTTAATATATGATAAAAGGTTTAATCTATGAGAGATTTGATTTGAGCACTAAGAAGTTTATCCTCTCTTGAAGGCACTAGGAAGAGAGCATATCGTTAAACATAGATGGGAATGAGATTAATAAATTAATCAAATTGAAAATAGTGGCAACTTTACCTAAGGTTGTGTTGACTAGTTTCAAAGGAATTTTTTTTTTTTTTGGTAATTGTGAGAAGTACTATAATTTGATGAATTTAGTTTAATTACCCATTCATTGTGAGGTTGGTATTTTCTATCTTAATGAATCTATAGACCTTTTGGATTTTAGTGTACATAGGATTGTTACTGTTGGATTCACCTATTCCAAGAGTGGAAGTGAGGCTGCTTCGCATGAGATAAATGGTTGGTCTCTAGAGCACTTGGTTAAATAGAGCATCATGCACATGACCCATATAAAGGTGCAGGAGCATAAAACACAGCTGTCTTCATAAAGAGAATTGTGTATTATGGTTCTAGCTTATCATAAAGGGAAGTAGTTCAAGACTTTATCTACTTTATGTCCTCATATTCATTGAATTGTATACACTATGAGGAGGTTTAAGTCTGCAACATACTCTCTTTTATGCATTGCATCTTATGAATGCCTAGTTTTATTCATCTTGTTTTAATTTGAAAACAAGTGGGGGAGTTTGTTGTTTAAAATAAAATAAGTGAGGATTATTAGAGTTGTTTTAAGTTAAACTAACTTATGGCCATTTTTTAAATTTTATGAATTTTGTATTAACGTCTGTGGAGGATACACCCAATGAATTCTATTGTGCAATAGTTTTGGTTTTATATAGGCATTATATTATATTGGTATTTTTTTAGATTTTGGTAATGATTTTAATTCTTACTTTTGTAACAATTTTTTGGAATTATGGGCTAGCTATCCTAAACCTCAATATAAAGGGGCATCTCGTAAGCCATTCCTTGCATCAAATCATTCTCTCTCTCTCCTCTCTCTCTCTCTTCTCTCTCTCTCTCTCTCTCTTAGAGTTTGTCCAGTTAGAGACATTTTCTATCCTCTCTCTCTTAAAGTCTATTTAGTTAGAGACATTCTCTTTTATTGGTTCTTCCACTTATGAATTTCTTTGATTCTAGAGTTCTAGCTAATAAAGATGAGACTTGAGAGTATATCATTCTAACACTCTAGCTCTAGAGTTACTAATCTTATAAAGTTCTTATTGTTTATATGAGTTTACCAAATTATGGTGCACTCATGGTACTTAGTTTCTTATTAAAACTTTAGATTCTTTATCTATGATTTTCAAATTATCTACCTTTCTGAGATCTGAAGGTACTTATATCATGGAGATCTATTACAAGAAAAGAAAGATTTGATTGTAATTTCTAAATTATCATACTTTTGCAAGATGTTAAGAAAAAGAGAGATTTGACTTTTTTTTAAGCTAAATAATTGTACTCTTTGAGATCTTAAGGAAAAAGGAGATTAGATTTTCAAACTTTTTGATTTTCTAAAAGGCATTCACAAATTGAAGACTAAAGTACTAGCCTTGGTTTGATAGTGCAAATTAGTAAAGGTAAAAGATTAAGTTTGGCCTAGTTGAATTTCAAAGATGGAGTTGTTGAGATCTTTGCACATTTGGAAGGCATCAAGTATCTTTAAGAGGAGGCAGTTGCATTGCTCCTCCAAGCAAGGTTCAAAAATTTTAGTTTGTACAAGTTAAACATTCTTTAACAATTTGTAGGTCTCTCTACCTAAGCTCCTTCATGAGATTCGAATTTATCAACAAATTAGACTTATCATAAAGAAGGGTAAATCCCTTTTAGGATTTCATATAATCCCCTAAATAATATATATATAGATATATATATATATTTACGAGAGAAGTATTACAAAGCAAACCACTTAGACACTCATGTTCACATTAGTCATGAATCAAAAATTCCTTTGGGTGAGCAGGGCTGTGCCATGAAGGAGTAGGCAATACACACTCCTTAACCAATCCCCAACTACATGAAAAAGTGACAACTCAAACCTGTACATCAAGGGAGATGCCAAGTTGCTTGAGATCAAATTTATTAGATATTTCTTGTCCTCCATAATGATAATATTTTCCACAAAGAGATCTTTTGTTTCACTAGGCTCCACCAAACAACTTCTCTCTCTCAATCAAATTTTTTTTTTCATGCAAAACATCGTATAGTTTTGCAATGAACTAATGCATGCTTAACCCATTTGATCTAAGCTATTGATTTGATTTGACCTACGTTAGATGGTCAAAATACCAAATATATCCTCTATCAGGTACCTATAAGAACTTGTTTCTTGGAATTTTTGTGGTATTAAAATAGATGATATAACACAGAATAAGCTAAAAAATGCCTATTTTACAACCATAAAAATTCTAGTGAACAACATCTTGTAGATATCCAATAAATATGTGGTTAGGTATCTAGGCCATCTAGAACAAGTTGAGTTAGTTGAATGCCTTAGATTGCTAAAAAATGAAAAAAGAGAGCCAACTTGCCTTTTTTTAATGGGAAACTATTCTATGTTTTGCAGGGGGAAGAGAGAGAGAGAGAGAGAGAGAGAGAGAGAGAGAGAGAGAGAGAGAGAGAGAGAGAGAGAGAGAGAGAGAGAGAATTGCATGTTTTGTATAGGAAAAATATGCTTGTTTGGGACCATTTTTAACGACCCAATCCATTGCATTTGTTGAATACTTAAAAGATGTCATTTCTTGGAATTTTTGTAATTGCAAAATAGGTAATTTTAAGATTATTTTGTGCTACAACATCGACTAAAATATGTCCATGAAATGAGTCTTATAAGTATCCAATAGAGAAGATATTCGGTACCTTAGCTATGATAGGACAAATCAAATGAACACTTTAAATATTTTGAAAAGGATGTAAAAATTGGGGACAACATACACATTTTTAGTGCAAACACTATCAAAACAAAATAAATAGCTTGAATGCTAATTTGTTGTGTAAAGTCATAGTTTACATAGTCTATGACCAATAAGATAAAAATGTAGTCAAAAGAAGGTGGGAAAGGTTCCATGAAATCAATACCCAACAGTCAAAAACTTCGATGATGAGGATAGGGTTCAGAGGCATCATATTCCTGTAGGTTATTCCTCCTAACTTTTGACAGTGCTCATAAGCTTTACAGAACACGTGTATCTTTAAATAATGAAGGTCAGTGAAAACCACACTACAAAATCTTTGCAGTAGTTTTCTATGCAGAAAAACATCCACCACATGCTTCTGAATGACAAAAGGAGATGACACTATTTTGCTCTATGTTAGGCACACATATTCTAATTATTTGATTTGCGAAGTACTTAAACAGGTATGGATAATCCTAGAAATAGTGCTTGAAGTTGGAAAATAATTTCTACTTTTCTAATTTACATGTTCATGAATCTTCCTTGTGATTAAATAATTTGAAATATCTGCAAACCAATGAGAATGAGAGACATGAAGTGTCTTTAATTGGAAACTCATCCAAAGCAACTGCTAGGACTGTGAGAGATAATGGTTAGCTACAACATTCTCTACTCCTTTCTTATCTTTTATCTCAATGTCAAACTCTTGGAGTAGAAGAATCCATCTAAGTGATTTATAATTAGCATCCTTCTTAGAAACAAGGTACTTAAGGGCCGAATGATTAGTGAATATGACTATCTTAGAAGCAACCAAGTAAGACTTGAACTTATCCTAGGAAAAGACAATTTCTAGAAGTTCTTTCTCTGTAATGGAATAATTCATTTGACTGCTATTTAGGGTCCTACTTGCATAATAGATAACATATGGCTTTTTATCTTTTCTTTGTCCTAGTGCTACTCATACAGCATGATATAATCCTGCATGATATAAGAATGAGCAAATATCCCCAACAGATTTGAGGATGGGTAGATTGGAAATTAGATCAACTTTGGCCCTATCTTCCTCTATACCTTTAGATGATACTATGTGGCCAAGGATAATTCCCTTAGGAAGCATGAAATGACACTTCTCCTAATTAAGCACTAGGTTCTTTTCTCAAGACATGTTTCAAATGAATCTCCAAACATAGAAAGCCATCCATGAAAACCTCTAAAATTCTTATTACCATATCAATAAAAATGCTTAACATGTAGCATTGAAATGTGATAGGAGCATTACATAATCCATATGGCATTCTTTGCAAGCAAAAGTGCCAAAAGGACATATAAAGGTGGACTTTTCTTGATCCTCGGTACAATTTCTATTTGGTTATACCCTAAGTAACCATCTAGAAAATAGTAAAATTGACGTCTTGCACCTCTTTCTAGTATTTGATCAATAAAGGGCAAAGGAAAATGGTCCTTTCTAGTGGCATCATTCAATTTTCTATAGTCAATGCACATACACCAACCAGTGGTAACTCTAGTAAGAATTAATTCATTGTAGGAATTAGTAATTACTATTACTCTAGACTTCTTTGGAACTACTTGAATTGGGCTTACCCATTTGCTATCACTTATGGTATAGATGATTCACACATCAAGCAATTTAAGGACTTCTACTCTAACCACATCTTTCATATTAGGATTAACCTTCTTTGCAACTGATCGCATGGTTTAGTATCATCCTCTAAGTAGATTTGATGGGTGCATATCAAAGGGCTTATATCTTCAATGTCCATTAGGGTCCATCTTATTGCAATTTTATGTTCCCTGTGATCAATTGTTCCTTTTGAGATGATTCCAATTGAGTGAGAATTATAATAGAAAAAGTTTCTTCATCTCCTAAATAGGCATATTTTAGTTCAGAAGGTAGAGGTTTCAAATATTACTTAGGAGGTTCAACTAATGATGGAATGGGAGTGGACTCCCTCTTTGAAAGTTCCTTCAAATGAGGTTTCCATCTTTCTGTGTCCATAGGGGACATAGAATCAAGGAGGGCATTAACTTCCTCAATTAATGCATCCTCATTAAACTCATTGAAGTGGGCCAAACAAGCTTTGAGTGGGATTGACAAGGAAGGATTATGAAATGATCTTGTACAACTAAATTTATCATATTGACATAGTGCAAGTCATTAGAGGTTTCCCATGGTTGCTTACAGATATCAATGATGTTCAACTCTAGTGTCATGTTGCCAAATGAAAGCTCCATGACATCATTTATGCACTTTATTAACTCATTGGACATAGAAAAAAATGAACTTCCAAGGATGTAGAAATTTCCTTCTACTCATTAAGCACTGGTTGTGTGTCCAACATTAAGAAATTAACTGGGAAAAAGAATTGTTCTATTTGGACTAATGCATCTTCTATTATGACTCTGGGTATTACCATTGATCTATCAATTAACTAGTGTAGCAGATGTTGGCTTGAGGTCTCCTAGTCTTAGTTGAACATAGATTGTGTATGGTAACCTAGATCCTTATATTTTTGGTATTTATGGTGCTGAAGAATTGAACTTATTCAATCACAAATGCCATCTTTTATACATTCAATTTCCTTTTGACTGTGTATAATCCTTTAAAAATTTGGCATATGATGGGATTTTTTTTTATTACATCCAAGATAAGTATATTGATCTTGACTTGTTTGAATATGTCCATGACCTCATAATTAGTGGTACTTTTTGTGACTAAACATAACTCTTAAGTTAATATAGTAAGAATAGGACATAATTCAATAGGTGGAGTGGGGTCTATTTCTTTATATTTTTCTTTATTTTTAGTGTATTTTTCTATCTAATTAGTCTTTAGTGGCTCAACTTTCTCAATTACTTTACCACTCCTAAGAATGGTGACAACCTTAGTCTGTTCCATGTTAGAGCTTGATGATGTGTTAGGTACATTATTTCCTTTTGCATGCAAACCCTTAGGATTTGGTTGTGGTTGAGCTAGAAACTTTTATTTTCCCATATTTTGCATCATTTGACTTATTTTATTTTTCATTTCATTCATAGACTGTATGGCTTGTTTTATTTGGACTTCTAATTGAGAAGTTTTCCTCTCCTAGTTTTGGATAAGTTGATCTATATTATCCTCTATAGGCCTTTTAGGTGGGGGCAAGTAATGTCCAGGAGAAGGAGATTGTTGAGTTTGATATGGGGTTGGAGCGGGGGGGGGGGGGGTTCCATGAGTTTACTAGTATGGGCTTGAAGAAATGTGTCCTTGGTTTTGTTTATGAGGCTGGTATGGGTCAAGTCGTGAGACATTGGCTGTGGCTTCATATCTCCAACTAAAATTTCGATGGTTTCTTCAGTTGGGATTATATATTTCAGAGTATGGGGGAAAAGGTCTTTTATATGTACTCAAAGCAGTAGCCTGATCACAAATTACCTCTTGAAATGCTAGAATGGGGGGACATTCCTGAGTATGATGTGCGGTACTTTCATAGATGCTACACACTTGTTTATCCTTTTTAGAGATATTCTTCCTCATTTTTATGACCTATAATTTTTGGGCTAAGGATGTTACTTTAGCATTAAGTTCATCTTTTTTAGCATATATGCCTCCCCTAACAAATGTGGTGGTAGGCTTGGGCTTGTTTGAGTGTTCTACTCTTTGTGTATCAGCCCATGTTTATGCACTTTAAGCTGGACATTCCAAATAATCTTACATCTTATCTGGATGTTTAGTCAAAAAGTTGCCATTACATATCATCTCTATGAGCTGGTGCATGTTAGAAGTAAGAAATAAAAGAAGTTAATGATGCTCCATGGTACATAGTTATGATGCGGGCATGTGAGTAATAGATCTTTGAACCTTTTTTAGCATCGGTAGAATGACTCTTTATCCTTCTGGGTAAAGTTCATTATCTTATGATGGAGAATATGGGTTTTATGTGTAGGGTAAACATTTTCAAGAATTCCCTAGTCATTTCATTCTAGGTCCTTATGGAACCTATTGATAGCATATTAAACCACTTCTTTGCTTTTTCCTTTAAAGAGAAAGGAAATAGCTCAAGTCTTATAGTATCTAAACCAATGTTCAGTGTACATTGGGTACTGTATAACTCATCAAACTCTTTAAGATGCAGGTAAGGACTTTCAGTGTCTAAACCATAGAATTTGGGAAGTAGTTGGATTACTCCCATTTTCAATTCTAATGCACTAGTATTTTGAGGAACAATGACACAAGATTGTGTACTGGTGCATGTAGGCCGAAGGTAATATCTTAAAGTTCTTCCATGAAGATTTTGATAAAATCATTATCCCCATGGTCACTCAGTTTGTCCCACTCCCTATTATTATTCCTTCTCCAATCTCTTTCCATTTGTGGATGATTATTCCTCCTTGGTGGAACTTGATATTCATTATCAATTAGAGGTGGTGGTCCCTTATTCATGATGAGTGGAGGGCCTTGATCACCTCTATTACTTCTATAGGATAAGTTACCCCTAGATTGTTGATCATTCATTGATGGTAGCTGATCTAGTTGTTTGTTGTTTTGGTTGTACTTGACTAACCCTTCAATTTTGCTGCATATCTAAAAGTGCATACAACAGAAGAACCTTTTTTTTTTTTTGTTGGTATTTTTGGTATATTTTTTTTAATGAGAAAGATTACCTTAAATGATGAGACCTAAATTCCTAGAATGATACACAAACAAAGGACACAATTAAATAATCCCCAATGTTAATAAGTTGAAATATTTTGATTTCTTGAATTTGAGGAGGGTAGAAGCTTTTAAATTAGCCTATTCTAATGCTTCTCAATTCTTTTAGACTTGTCCCACTGCTCTTAGTAGGTCCTAACCTAATCAACCACTTTATACCCTCCTCAATTAGCCATAGGTAGTCTAAGTCATAGAATGTGTTGGCAGAGCTAGTCATTTAACTACCAGTGCATTCAGTTAGGGATGGATTATTGGAGTGGCAATGGGTCACTTCCTTCCAAAAGGGTCTTGCTAGCATATGATGACCTCTATAGGTCTCTTCTAATTGGTTTTAAATTAATTTTAAAGTCTAGGTTACACACTTGTGGTGATTATCCTAGGTGGGCCAAGATGTGCTGATTAAATCTACCCTTGATTTTATGGGGTGGGTGCCCTTACTAATTAATTTTCACACTCCATGGTAGTTTGATTAGCATATAAATCACCTTAAAGCAATAAACATGCCCTAAAAATGCAATTAAAAATAATAAACTAATGTAAACCCTAAAATGCAACAATTATCAAGTATGCTATCTATATGCAATTACACTACCAAACAATGCAAAGCTATTCTAAATATGCAAACTATAATCTAAGAATTTTAAGGAGTTAGGACTGCTCACAATGAGGTCCTAGATAAATTCTTAGTGTACAAGGGTGGGACCATTTACGTTCTAGCTCTACTTCCAGGTTACATTGTTCCACCCTTAATCTATATTATTATAATCATTTTTTAAATAAATTATGATTAATAAAAAATACAATGCATCCTCACTATAATTCACTAAAAATAAAAAAAATTTCTCTCCTGATTGAGATCCTCCTTGAATTCCTCTTTTTCCAATTTCCTCCAAAATAAAACTAGCAATAAGTATCAAACAAGGAATGGAGTGATTATGCACTAAGAAAAATTAAAAAATATACCTAAAAATGCCTAAAAAGTTGAATGGATGCAATTCCTAATTTTTTTTATTTTTTATTTCCTTATTTTTAAATATTTTTTATTAAATTTTATGAAAAGCTCCACTTCATGTCCCCAGCAGTGGTGCCAAAAACTTATTAATTCTTTTTCACAAGTGCACGGGCTATTGAAATATAGCTTGTGTAAGTACGGGTCAATCTCATAGCATCTCAACTTATGAAAGATGGAGTTTGAATAAAATTTAAATTTTGGCCACATTCGAGTCAATCACCCTTTATCAATCTGTTCTTCAAGTCTTTGATCAATGATTCAATGACTAGATTATGCAGATCTTCCAAAAATATGATGATCTAGATCAATATAAAAAATCAAGATTGGACGGTTTAGATGATATTTTGGGTGGCAAATTTAGATCAGGACCACTAAATTAACTAGGAAGTGTGTTTTGATGAATATCTTATAAGTGGTTAAGATTCAAAATATAAAAGGATGAAGAATTAACTTATACTGTTATTTAAAGCTAAACCATTAATTTAGTTAGGCTTTAATCAAATAGGGATTGGATTGAGTCATCCATGGATTACTAGAAATAGGACAAAGCTTGGATGACACAAAGCTATAATAAGAATAAGACAAAATAGGGAACATGATGAAACTGGGGAAAAAACAAACATAGGAGACAAATGGAATTAAAACAGAATTGTATGGGGTAGAAAATGAATTTTATTTCAAAAATTCCTTTCTCCAACCTATAGCTAAAGGGAGATGCAAGAAATGCTGGGCGCCATTTCAAATAGCCCCATGTGATGTTTTGAAGCTCAAAACAGAGGGGAAAAAAAGAATTTTGAGGTAAAAACCGAGTTGGGTTTTGGGTGAGGCAATGAGACCTTACAATTGGAATAAAAATAAAGTGAATAAAAGTGAGAAATCACTTAAAAAAGAAGCAATAGCTAAAGGAAAAACATGGTGAACAGAGGCTGGTTACGATGAAAACTAGAGATTGAAACAAGGGAAATAGAAGGAAATAAGAATGGTTATTGAACTCTATTACCTCTCACTTTCTTCTTCTAGTCCTCTTTAGTTCTCTCTGCTCTTCTAAAGTGGAA
This sequence comes from Warburgia ugandensis, assembly GCA_035236585.1. Classification (NCBI taxonomy): domain Eukaryota; kingdom Viridiplantae; phylum Streptophyta; class Magnoliopsida; order Canellales; family Canellaceae; genus Warburgia; species Warburgia ugandensis. The sequence goes on along the minus strand of CP141128.1, from coordinate 19,014,810 downwards.
CTCCTTCTAAGTGTGTCCCCTTTCGTAGGGTGTACCATCCTTTATATAGACTTTTCCTTAGAATTTGAAGTTGGTTTCAAATCAACCCCTTTATTCCTTATCCAAATTTAGAGTTTCTTTTCTGATTGTCTTCAATATCTTCTTTTTCTAAGTAGTTTCCTCCCAGATTGGATCTTTCATGATCTGATCTATTTAATTTGATTTGAGCTATAAGATTCTTTTTTGGTTCATATGCAACATATAAAACTTAATTAGAATCATCCTAATCATTCTTTAATCATCCAATCATCTTTAATGATCATCTCATCGTTATATTTTGAAAATCAACAATTGGATGATCAATTGGAGCTATAATTAACATTTAAGCTAAAAATTACAAAATTGAGTGATTGGATGATCTAATTAGATACAAGATTAAGGGTATATTATCCAAAATTAAACACTTAACATAGTATATGCTCAAAAGTGTGGAAGGAGTCGACACTAGCTATTTCTTATGCATAGAGATAGCTTCTTTTTTTTTTTTTAATATCTAAGCCATTTTCCATGTTTTTAGTGGTTCAGATAAGCTAAAAATGAAATTTTATGCCTAGTGAATGCTTTTAACCTATGTTCTTTGTGTTTAAAATGATGTCCAGTCATTTTCATATAATTTTAAATAAAAAAAAAAATTAAGTTGATCCAAATTCATTGATTTATTTAATGTTACCAAATTTTGTATGATAAACATAATGAATGACTTTGATCTTAAAAATGAAAAAAAATTAGAAAAAGGTATTATGGATTCCTTACATGTTTTTTACTGTGGACTCTTATTGGACTCATATGTGATTGATAGTCAAGAGGCTTACACTTTAAGAAGAGTAAGGCGTACATGGCCCTTTTTCTATACATTGTCAAACTTTGTTTGTTGATCTAAGTCATTCATCATGTTCAAGATACCAAAAATGGGTAACCATGAGAAATCAATGGATTAGGATGATCCTAACCACTTGTTTATGTTGTTTGAAAAAGTAATAAAAATGGATGTTTATAATATTTGACCTAAAGAAACATAGGCTAAAAACATTTAATGGGTATGAAATTTGATGCCTAATTTATCTAAGACATTTTTATCCTATTGAATTTGTTAGATCTAGAAAATAAAAAATAAAAAAAATTTGTGGATATGCGTGAGAATTTTGAGTTTTCCTCTTCTAAAAAAATAATATTTTTTGTTTGTTTTTTGCATTTTTTAGGTTAAGTTCCTTTACTATGATGAGAATTAGATTTTTAGAATCTTAGTATTTCTCTTACTTTAACTTTTTAATAGAAATGCATATGGTTACTTTTGTATTTTATTCATGTTCTAAAGTGTTTATGAAGTTAAATCTAAAATTATCATTTCATATTTTCTTCAGCTAACATCAATTAATTTGAAAGATCCCAATGTCATTTGTTTTGGTCAATTGCCAAGAATTATAATATGAGTACTAACTTTCTTTCCTAAACATTTATTGAATTTAATAGGCTTTACAAAAACCTATGAAATGATGTAGGCCATCATTATTTCAGCCAAGAAATATAAAGTCTACTTAGTATATTACACCACTAGTTAGACCCTTTAAGCTTCTTGGTGAGCTTTTCTTTTGAAGACCCTCATCTACTTTAACCCAAAAACCCTAGTTAAATATCCATTACCTACCATTCAAAAATGAGAAAAGATGTTAGAAAAAGGACAGATGAAGAAAAAGTGAAAAATATCAAAGTGTTTATCGAAGAAAAGCCTTTCTTTAGCGAAATATAAAAAAAGTAAAAAATAATTATTAGAAAAAGAAAGAAAAGTTGAGAAGAGAGGAAGGAAAAACAAAAAAGATATTCACTTCAGAAAATTTGTCAACAATTATTGAAAACCTTTACTTAGATTTGAGACTTTGTATCCTTTTACCTTTTCTTTCACAACATATCCCACACCTAAGTTTCATCCTATCCAAATACCTATTTATCTTAAGGTGAAAAATATCCTTAACGATGATATAAATTAAGAAATTAATGTGCACTACCCTTACTGGTCTTGGTAATGACATCCATTTTAAGGGATCATATTTTTTTGTCTCAATTGTGCTCATAAGTTTATGTGAACCATCAGATTGTTGGATCCGGTCACATAGTGAGAGAATTTTGTTTGACCCCTTTTCTCTAAGAGTATATTGGTGAGAATTTGAGGTCAAGACATTATTTCAATGGAGTATAAGCATTTCTGTTTAGAAGTTCAAACTTATGTAAGCCTATACACACACACTACACTTTGAGATATAATTGTAATGAAATAGCTTTGGTATATGGGTAACTTGTAGAATTTATCATTCATCTTTATTAAGTTGTTAAATCCAGTAGAGTACTAATGGATGAGAATTCTTTGAGATAAACTAATGAATTAAGACTTATGAAATTTTGTGAGTATATTTACTACAAACCCTCACAAGGCCTAACTCATCAAGTAAGGTAACCTAGGGGTTTAAAGGCTTGTTATATATGCTAAATACAATCCCGAGTATCTACGAAAATGAGAGTTATGTTTGTTTTTATGATTTTTTGCATATTTTTCTTGGGAATAGAAAAATGCTGATTGAGGTGTGTGATAAGTAGTCAATTTTACATTAAAAAAAGTATCCAATTATTAGCTCATATGTTATAAATTATAGGGTATTATTTTAGGATTTTTTCAAAAATCATGACACATGATTTTCTAAGCTAATGATTAAAAAATCTAGTATTGTATGTTTCGAAGCTAATCCCGAGTAAGTATGTGATTTATTATTATTTTTTAGGTATTGAAAGAATAATCTAATGTTGATGTCACTTTAAATGATCAAGATCAATCTAGAGGCCCAGGCCTTATTTTTCATCATTCCAAAGATCATGCGAGGGTCAAGATTATTCCAGGGTAAGAAGATGAATTTCATAGACAATTGAAAGAATCAAAGGTGACTAGAATGGTTCCTTGCAAAACCTACACAATTCCACTATCTTTGCATGAGAATTGGAGCAAAGCAAGCCACCTAAGCCACATGAGCCATGCTTGAGAAAGAAAAGCCATACAAGACATGAAGCCAGAGGACTAAGCCATTAAAGCCACCAAGAAAGAAGCCATAAAAAAGGCGAGCTATGAAGCCATCTAAGCTAAAGCTAAAGGGGGCCACACAACTAGAGATGAATTACATGCAATATTTATATGCAAAAATCATGATTTTCATACGGGATAATTAGAAAAAAAAGATCACAATTATCACATGGGAAGATATGCATGCAAGGTAGACCAATAGAAGAAAAGATTACATTCTAAATTTCACTCTTTCTCTCTCCAATCTCTCCCTCTCTCTCCAATGTGTTTCACTTAGAGGGAGATCACGCATGATGACATGTGATCTCCCCTTCCCACTTGTTAATTCCAAGACACCACTGCCACTTTCTCTCCTTATGTTTCCCACATTCCACCTTTTATTTCCATATTTCCAAATCCCCCATGACCTCTTCTAATTCCCTATTAGAATCTCACATCCCATTCCTATGGTCAATTCACGAGTTTCCCCCCCCTTTTTTACAATGGGTTTTTCACTTTCTAAAATTTAGCTCCACTTCCTAATTTCCATGGTTTTCCTATCTTCGATTCTTATCTTTCTTTCCCCTTCCTTAGGATAGAATCTTATCAATTTTAGAAGGTGCGACTATCTATAAAACACCCAATGCATTCCACACATAGGATATAAGGTGGAGATGCCTCTTTTCCTAAAAAAGTGGCACCTCCTTCTTGCTCTCTTCCTAGGGTTTTTAACATCTCACTCTTGGTTGCTTTTAAGGTGGTAATGCCTCCACCATTCCTGTTTTAGAACATCTTCTTCTTCTAAGTTTTGCACACAATTTCCAGGGTGGTTCCTTTACATCTTGTCTTTCCTTATAGACTTGCTTTGCCTTCTTATTTCATGCACATAGTTCTAGGTGATCTTTTCTTTTTTATTTAGTTCTAAGTGGCTTTATTTTTCTTTGGTTGAAGGCTAGCTATCTCTCGTAGTGATAGCTAAGAGATAGTAGCCTTTGAATCATCTTTCCTTGCTCATCTTTTGGTTTAGTTTACATATCATCTTTCTCTTTGAGTCTCTTTTGGATGTACAAGCATTCCATCTTGTATTGGATAATGATTGTTTTATTGGGTTAAAGAAGATAGAAGTCAAGATTTTAGGTTACTTTCATGTCTTTGAATGTGGTGCAATTTTCTTTCTATATTTCATGTAATATGTGAACCTTTCATGTAATATTTTGAATTCAATAAAATAATTTGGTTTATGCCCACTTTCTATGATTGTTTCTAATGCTTTAAGTCCCATAAATCTTGCTCACCATGGTTTTTGAATCATGCATACCGAGCTTATTTCCATGCAAACTCTTTCATGAATCATGCGCACCATTCTAGCTTACTTTTCATTTTATGTTTAATGTGCACACTCCCATGTTCTATGCACACTCTTCTTAAATCATGTTTTGTTGATTAGGTGTAGTTTATATTTAGGTAAGTTTAGTTGCATGTTAAGATTAGTTTTAGGAAGTATTACTTTTAGAAAGTTTTCTTAGTTTTAGTTTCTAAGAATTACACCTATTTAACAAAGGTTAGACTGAGCTTGGCCTATTATTTAAGCAACAATCCTAAATATTATGCACATATGCACCTCGGCAAACACATCAACTAGTTGGTCATGAGTACTCATCTAACCATCATCATGCCCATCTACATGGGATCACAAAACAGAAATCTCATGGAACACTATGCTCATGGCCAGTTCACGAAAATCGTGTATCTAGTATTTAGAGACAAGCCACCATGGCGATTGTGGATATGTCTCGAAAAGGGTGCCATGAACACCTCTACTGGTTGTTTCCCTACCACAGTAGTCCAAAAAAATAGGTACCTCTTTGGGCACAAATACCTACCACCTTTGGTGGTTAGAGGTTAGGAGGCCAAACCTGTACAACCTCTTACCATAGTGTCTACTAGGCTCATTAGCCTAAACAAATATATATCTCAATCCAAATGTCATTAAAACATATATCGTATATCTCACGCAAAATCATGCATTCCTTGACTCATTTCAAAGCGTGAGATTGTTGTAATTTCAAGTAAAATCACTTCTTTCAGAAACATACAACTATGTGTAATAGAATGAGCAGCATCATTTTCATTTTTCATAAAAAAAGTAGGTGTCATGGTTGTGAAGGTATACATACATACATACATACATACATACATACATACATACATACATACATACATACATACATACATACATACATACATACATACATATATATATATATATATATAACATGTGTCATTTGCAAACCATGCATTCTATTAAAGCTAAAACATCAATTTTATAATAATCAAGCAGTCTCAAATCAAAAGCATGATCATCAAATGATTTGATGATTTGAAATCTACATATTTTAATAAAGTTGATAACATGCTCAAAATCCTAATGGCAAATAGATGTTAAAACTACCTACCTCAAACATGGTTATCCCAATCCTCAGAATGCTAAATAAGCTTAGTTCATATTAGTCAGCATCTATGTCAACACACATGCATTATAATGTCATTTATCTTTGATCACTACTAATCTTGCTTTATCATTTTCTGAATATACGTATTCCTCTTTATTTTTGTTGTAATGTCAAATCTTGGCCATTAATTAAAGATCAATGGTCTAGATCATTTAATTGTCCTCAATTCCTATTAATCTCTAACTTGTAGATAGTTTATTTCATATCTCAATATTTGATCTTTTGATCTAACGGTCAAGTTGAATCTTGATTGGTCAAATCTATAGTTCCAAGTCATCTTGATATCAAATCTTCAAATCTAAGGTCATTAGAGCAATCTAACTATTAGGTTAATCTAAATACTAACATAAATAGTCCAATTGTTCTTATTAAGGTTTAATGCATTCTAGTTTTATTTATTTTCTAAATTTTCTACAATTTATTAGTCATAGCTAAGTTAAAATGAAATTTAATTGATTTAAATAAGACTCGGCAGGGTCTTACCGCTGATCACTTAAACTTATGTATGATCTTGTGTCTGATATGGTTTGATCAGGTTGATCTCCTTTGATAAAAAATTCAAGAAAGAACGTCTCAGATCAAGTGCTAGATCTATGGTCAAATCTAAATGGAAGCTTAAATTGGTGGCTGATCATGGGGTTAGGTAGTCGATCATGGGTTAGATCATCATAAAAGGACGGATTGATCGCAAATTTAGCATTTAGTGGTGGATTGATGATTGGATCATGATGAAAAGGTTAGATCGCTCATAGATTTGAGTTTTGGTGACTGATTAATGGTTGGATCATGTGCGAATTCATTGATTTGATCACAAATTGGATATTAGATGATAGATCATGGGCTAGATGATGATGGATGGTTGGATTTAATTTTGATTGATCACTTCTTAGGGTCTAATCATCTTTGATCTTATAGATTTATGAAATTTTTATAGTTTCTCAGTCATAATTAGTTAAAAATGTCCTCTGATCCTAATTTTTATTTATAATTAGGTCCATGTCATCAAGAGGAATCCAACAAACTTTTCTGATCATATATCAAAATTTTTTAGCCTTCTAAATTAAAGATTTTGTGTTTTAGATATTTTTAAATGGTCCAGATTTAATTTTTGGATGAGAACACATCAAAACAGGGTCAACAGGAAGCACTGGAATGGGACACACATTCCAGAATGCACCGGTGCATCCTAGTCTCCGAGACGCACAATCGATGCGTCACGATCCCCAAAACACACCTGTGTTCTGGTCGATCTGTGATTGTGTGGGCATGCACAGAGATGGAGAAAAAGGGTGGTAGCTAAAGGGAGAAGAAGGGAAAAAGGAAGAGAGAAAAGGGAGAGAGCCTAGGAAGGAAAGGGAACCACAATGGGGAAAGGGGAGAGGGGTTTTATTCCTAGTGATCCGCCTTCCTTGCGGGCAGGCGCAATCACCGACCTCTTTCCTTGGTGAAGGAGTCGGAGATGGGGGGCATTATTATCAAAACGGTCCCTGCATTTTTGAATCTTTCTATTTAGAAAAATAGTTAAACTGGCCAATTTAGAAAATTACTAAAATGCCCCTCAATTTCAAATGCTCATAACTTTTTCATCTGAACTCTATCTTGGGAGTTCTTGGTGTTGTTGGATTCCATTTTTCAAGTACAACCCAATTATTAAGGTTTCAACACTTTATGTAGATTGTATAAAAATCTCATTTATTTAAATTTCAAGAATAAAAGTATATTTTATCCTTTTTTTGCAATAAAATTTACATAAACAAGATTTAAAATTTTTGGTTATTACATCCTTTCCCCCTTAAAGAACTTTTTGTCCTTGAAAATTCTTTCTATGTCATTCCTAAAATAATTATGCATATGTATTTCTTATTTTACCTTTTTTTTTTTCAATTAAATGATTTTTGAACAAACCTTCCATCTAAGAGATCTTAGTTGTTCTTTCATTTTATTCTAAATCCTGTAACACTTTAGTTAATATCTTCCTCAAGAAATCATAATTTTTAATTATAATATTTGATTATATTGATATTATTATTATTATTATTATTATTATTATTACTATGATTATTATTATTGTTGTTGTTGTTGTTATTGTTGTTGTTGGTGTTTACATTTGTTGATACTACAATCCTCAATATATTCGAATGCTATCTTTTACTTTTCACATGAGACTTGATTCCTCAACCAAAACTTGCACCTCAACATTATCTGTTGGTAAGTGTTTTCAATGATGGGTGTCACTGTTAGGCCTGCAATGAATGCTTTACCTCGTTACCACTTTACTTATATCAATCTACTTCTTTTCACTTCTTGGAAGCATGTTTTCTCTTTCCTTATCCTATATCGATACATTATTCAATCATTTATCCAAGACATTGTCAACAACCATTTAGCCTCAATTATCAAGAGGTAGCGTAAGTATTGGTGCAAGGGTTGGTCCCTTCAATTTCTTAAAATTTGCCTTTCATGTGTCACCTCATACTCATCTTGTGTCTTTAGTCGTTATTTTAATTAACAGTAAAATAATAATCATCTAGTACACTATCATGGCATCTAGTAAGGTTTAGGAAATTCTGTAATTTCGTCACTATTTTAGATCTTTTCCTATTTCATTTCTACCTTAGCTGTCATTGGATCTATCACGATTATAAATTTTGAAATGACTTATCCTAATAGGTCAACTTCCTCTAGGGAAGACTCATGTATAAGTATCTGTGATGCTCATCTTAATGTATTATATAGTTTAAGGTGTTGCTTACTAATACATTAACAAGTTTATTAAGAAATGGTTGGAATACCTAGTTCAAGTGACGACAATATTCTAAGGTAACTACATTTAAATCCATTGTTGAGTAATGACCTTAAGATATTTTGCTATTGTAATCCTCCTATAAGATGTCAAGACCTCAAGTTGATCCTTAATAATACTCTAGTTAGTAAAGATTGATTGGAGTAATTGCTTTTCTTGAACATATATTTCATATTCCTCATTATAACTCCATTCAATCATGTAATAATAATCTAAGGTATTATGAACTTATTCTTTTATTGATGAGAATCACTAATGGCTCTTAGTAAAAGCAATGGTTCTAATAAAATTCTAGTTTTAATAGTTCATCTCATCGTTTTCTTAAGATTTTTTCAATTAAGTAGGCATCCTACAGTAAAATTTTAAAATTCATGGTAATTCTGAAAATTCATTAAAATACACTATCCTTAGTTTCGACACTCTATTGCTTCCAAACTCTATTTAACATCAATTTTACCTCTATTATATACTCCTCCACAAAAGCATCACTAGTTCGATCCTAATTAGTCTTTCAAATTTGATTGGTTCATCTTTCAACTTGGCAAAACAACTCATGACTCTTCATGTTTGATGTCTAGAATTAATCTATGTCTATCATCCTTAACCACATTAAGTTCATGATCTTCTTACTTCAACTATTCAATGTACATTAACTACTAGTATTTACATCTTATGTTTGCTCGAAGTAGAATCCTTCTTCTTCATGCACTTAGATTACTCTCTTCACTTAATTTGTCATACTTAATAGATACCACGTCCACACTTTTGGTCAACAGATTTATGAATTGAATACTTCCAAATAACGTTAGACTTATAACAACTTCAAAATCCTCAAATGTTCGTATTCCCAATGAATCATTGCAATACCTCCAGGAATCCATTGAATTTTTTGTCTATTACCTCCACATGACAATTCTCTAACTTATATGTTTATTCCTTTTTTGTGTTTAAATTCAATGATAATCTATCATCACATATCAAATATCCTTAAGCAGATTATCATCCAAATCTTCTATTAACTATGTTCTAGACAAATTCTTTGTAGTACCACTCAAATTCAGTCTTTTACATCTACTAACATGTTCATACTCATGTCGTGTTCCTCTTGATCATATAAAATATCATTTATTATAATTATTTTTCTAATCTACTCCATTATACTCGGGTTGTCATTGTAAGATAGTAGTTTCTTCTCACAAAATCCCATGTAGTTTATCCAGCATTGTGCTAAGTTCTCCATAATTATTAGTTTAATAGATCTAGTATAAATCAGGGTTATCTATTAAAGATATCATCAAAATAATCCTATATTCTCATCCTTCACACTCATTATATTAATCTCATAGAATTATTTATTCATTTATTTATTTTTATACCTACAAAGGTTAATAGCTTCCTTGTTTACTCCACTACTCATAACTTCTTAAACCTAAGTAGTTTAGACTTGAGTTTCATAGGGGTCACATCTACCAATGCCTAAGTATTTGTTAAATCCAACTCTCTTTTTTGCTAACTTACTTATGATGTATTTCTTTATAATTTGATACCATTTCCTGTACTAGTCATTTCTATAACTTGTAATCAAGGTTACTTGTTCTAAATTATTCTAGTCGTATATGACTTTTGAACATGTAGGACTGGCTATGAAAGGATAAACCTGAGCTCTAATACTAACTGTGATAACCCGAGTCTTCATATGCATTTTTAATACAAAACTAATTTCTAATACTGGATCGATCCCAATTTGAGAACAATTTACAATAAAAACATTGCAATGTAATAGAAGATTCCTTTTCTTTTAAATTCATTTTGAAAACTCCCAAGTGTCATCTATTTCCAAGGACACAAAATAGCTAAAAAATACATGTATCTCAGACCTATCTAGTTACATCTCATAGTCCTACTGTAAAAATTACATATACATGTCCAAATAGGATAAGTCATATACTTACATGGATTATCTTATGCTATTATCTTCATTCAGATTTGCATCCACCTTGATTTGCTCTACGTCAAGTTAAATTCTTCGAAAACCTGAGATAGTGTAAACAATTTATAATATCTTAGCAAGCTTGTGCTTGTGTAGGTAGTTTTGCATCTATTATACCAAATTTGAAATCTAATTCTAGACAATATTTTCAAATAATTTTTCAGGCAATTCTAGAGAATATAATGATCAGATCAAAGATAAAAAAAACCACATGTTAACCTCAGTTTACAATTTCATGCTAAAATTTTTCAAATTATATCAATCTAAGACATGCACAACTTTAAATGTATATTCATCAAATGATCAAGTCTTCATGGTAAACTCACATATATTATCAAATATAACATATCACAAAACCACATGGATGCATAACTTGTAAATTATGTGAAAGATCCTCCATTTAACTTGATAATTCAAATGTCATAAGATTGACAAAATATTAAAATAGTAATCGGTTAAATTGCAAATGTCGGCAATCCCAAACCGACAACATCATCATCACATGCACATATGCACATCGGCAAACATATCAACCGATTGGTCATGAGTACTCATCTAAAGACCATCATCTTGCCCATCTATGTAGGATCACAAAACAGAAATCTCAAGAAACACTATGCTTACGACCAACTCACTGAAATCATGAGTCTTTAGTATCTAGGGAGTAACCACCATAGCATCCATGAAGATTGTGGATATATCCCGAAAAGGGTGCTATGAACACCTCCAATGGCCATTTTCCTACCACAACAATCAAGAAAAACGGTATCATTTTGGGCACGGATACCTATCACCTTTGGTAGTTAGAGGCTGGGAGGCCAAACCCATACAACCTCTTAGCATAGTGCCCACCAGGCTCATTAGCCTGAACAAACATATATCTCAATCCAAATATCATTAAATCATATATCTTCTATCTCACGTAAAAATCATGCATTTATTGACTCTTTTCAAAGCATGAGATTGATACAATTTCAAGTATAATCATTTCTTTCAAAAATATGTAACTGTGTGTAATAGAATGAGCAATATCACTTTCATTTTTCATATACAAGTATGCATCATGGTTATGAAGGTATCTCTCTCTCTCTCTCTCTCTCTCTCTCTCTCTCTCTCTCTATATATATATATATATATATATCACATGTCTCATTAGCAAACCTCGAATTCTTTTAAAGCTAAAACAATACAACATGACCAAATATCAATTTTTATAATAATCAAGTAATCTCAAATTGAAAGCATATCATCAAATGATTTGATTATATAAGATCTACATATTTTAATAAAGCTGACGACAGTCTCAAAATCCCAATGGCAAATAGATATTAAAACTACCTACCTCAAACATGGTTATCTGAATTTGCGGAATACTGAATAAGCTTGATTTGTATCAGTCATTGTCTCTATTAGCACATATACATTACAATGTCATTTATCTTACTTATGATTTCTTAATTGTGACTTATTTATTCTTTGATCACCACTAACATGGTGATCTTGCTTTACCACTTTTTGATCATATGTATTCCTCTTTATTTTTGTTGTAATGTCAAATCTTGGCCGTTGATTAAAGATCAACGGTCTAGATCATTTAATTGTCCTTAATTCTCATTAATCTCTGACTTATAAATAGTTTATTTCATATCTCAATATTTGATCTATTGATCTGACGGTTAGGTTGAATCTTGATTAGTCAAATCTATAGTTCCAAGTCATCCTGATATCAAATCTTCAAATCTAAGGTCATTAGAACAATCTAACTATTAGGTTAATCTAAATACTAACATAAATAGTTCAATTGTTCTTATTAAGGTTAATGTATTCTAGTTTTGTTTATTTTCTAAATTTTTAATAATTTATTAGGAATAACTAAGTTAAAATGTAATTTAACTGATTTAAATAAGACTTGATAGCTGTCTTACCTCCAATCACTTAAACTCATGTATAATGTTGTGTTTGATATGGCCTGATTGGGTTTGATCTCCTTTGATAAAAAAGTTTAAGAATGAATGGCTTAGATTAAGTTCTAGATCTATAGTCAACTCTAGATGGAAGATCAAATTGGTGGCTGATCATGGTGTTAGGTAGTTGATCATGGGTTAGATCATCTTAAAATCATGGATTGATTGAAAATGTAGCATCTAGTGGTTGAATGACGGTTGGATCATGATGAAAAGGTCAAATTGGTCGCGAATATGAGTTTTGGTGATTGATTAACGATTGGATAATGTGGGAGTTCATTGATTTAATCACAAATCAAACATTAGATGATAGATCATGGGCTAGATGATGATGGATGGTTGGATCTTGATCTTATAGATCTATGAAATTTTTATATTTTCTAAGTCATAATTAGTTAAAAATGTCCAATGACCCTAATTTTTATTATATAATTAGATCCGTATCATCAAGAGGAATCCAACGGACCTTTTTGATCATAAATCGGACTTGTATAGCCTTTTCAATTAAAGATTTTGTGTTTCAGATATTTTTAATAAGTCTAGATTTAATTTCTGGATTAAAACGGGTCAAGATGGGCTCACCGGGATGCACTAGAATGGGACACACATTTCAAAACATACCAGTGTGTCCTAGTCTCCGAGACGCACAGTGGGTGCACCGTTGTCCCCAAAATGCCACTGCATTCTGATCGATCCATGACTGTGCTTGCATGCACGGAGATGGAGAAAAAGGGTGGTAGCCAGAGGGAGAAGAAGGGAAAAAGGAGAGAGCATAGGGAGGAATGGGAAACATGAAGGGGAATGAGGAGGCGTTTTTATCGTTAGTGATCCGCCTTCCTCACGGGCAGGTGCAATTGCCAACCTCTTTCCTTGGCGAAGGAGTTAGAGATGGGGGGTGCCACTATCAAAATAGCCACCCCCTCAGCATTTTCGAATCTTTCTGTTTAAAAAAAACCATTTAAACTAGCCAATTTGAAATATTATCAAATTGCCCATCAACTTCAAATACTCATAACTTTTTCATTCAAACTCTGTTTTGCTCGTTCTTGGTGTCGTTGGATGTCATTTTTCAAGTACAATCCAACTATTAAGGTTTCAACACTTTATTTGGCTTCTATAAAAATATCTTTTTTAGAATTTCAAGAATAAAATTATATTTTATCCTTTCTTTGCAATAAAATTTACGTAGACAAGATTTTAAAATTTAGGGTTATTAAAATTACACTACTAATAAATATGCAATTTATACTAAATGCAACTACATTGGAAAAATAAAGAGAGGGTTAGAGATACTTATAATGGGGTCCTTCATGTGAGTTGGACCATTCAAGTCTGGTGTAGCCCACACTTGACTTGTATTATTACACCCATTTTTAAATAAAATTACAATTTCGCTTCACTACAAGTCCTCTAAAAATAAAAAACCTAATATAGGAAAGCACAAAAATTCTAATAATCCAAATGAAGCTTTGGCCCACAGGATTGTCGTTGCTCCTTTTTCCAAATTTCCCTTCCACAAAACAATAAAATATGTCAATTTTTGAGGAATTAGCAATATATTCAACAATGACTGTAAAAACCTAAACTAATGCAACCTAAAAGCATGACTAGAGATAATCAATATAAATTAGAATCTAGTCACAATCCATTGCGATTCTCCAGCAATGTCAAGAACTTGATGTAATTCTAAATATACACTCAAGAACATGAATCAAAGTAGTAAGATGTATGTGAGTAAGGTCGATCCATGAGGAATCTCATAGATTTCTATGCTAATTGGATCTTGCTTGGATTACTAATCTTAGCCAAAGAAAGATTATATTTGATGTATTCTAGGAATTAAAAGCAAATGGAAGTAGATACATGAATGAAATTAGAAACTAAAACTAAGGAAACTTTTTAAAAATAACACTTCCTAAAACTAAACTTAGAAACTTTCTAAAACTAATCTAAAGATGCAACTAAAATTAGCAATGACTAATAAAAGCTAAACATAAACCAAACCTAATCAACAAAACATGCTAACATGATTTAAGAAGAGTGTTCATAGAATATGAGAGTGTGTGCATGAAACATAGAATGAAAAGTAAGCTAGAATGGTGCATATGATTCATGAAAGAGTGTGCATGGAAATAAGCATGGTATGCATGATTTAACAAGCATGATAAGCAAGATTTAAGGAACTTAAAGCATTAGAAGCAATAACAGAAAGTGCGTATAAACCAAATTATTTTATTAAACTGAAAATATTACATGAAAGGTGTGCATGTTACACAAAACATAGAAAGAAAATTGTGCCACCTTCAAAGACATGAAAGTAACCCAAAATCTTGACTTCAATCTTCTTTAACCTAATCCAACAATCACTGTCCAATCCAAGATGGAATGCTTGTACATGCAAAAGAGACTCAAAGAGAAGGATGAGATGGAAACTAAACCAAAACATGAGCAAGAAAAGATGATAATTAGCAGGAACAATCAAGCAAGTAAAGGAGAACTAAGATGATTCAAAGACTACTATCTCTTGGCTATCACTACAAGAGATAGCTAGCCTTGGATCAAAGAGAACTAAAGCAACTTAGAACCAAATCAAAAAGAAAAGAGCACCCAGAAATATGTGCATGAAAAAAGAAGGCAAAACAATGCATCAAAGAAAGACAAGATGTAAAGGAACCAACCTAGAAATTGTGTGCAAAACTTAGAAGAAGAAGACGTGCTAAAGCTGGAATGGAGGAGGCTAACTACCTTAGAAGGAAGCCAAGAGGGAGACAGTTTGAAAACCCTAGGAAAAGACCAAGAGGGAGATGTTCGAAAACCCTAGGAAGATAGCAAGAGGGAGGCAGAATATTTTTAAGAAAAGAGGCATCTCCACCTTATATCCCATGCATGGAATACTTTGGGTGTTTTATAGATGGTTGGACCTTCTAAAATTGATAAGATTTTATCCTAAAGAAGGGAAAAGAAAAGATATGAATAGAAGACAGGATAACCATGGAAATTAGGAAGTGGAGCTTAACTTTAGAAAGCCATTGGAAATAAGGGGGGAAAATCATGAATTGACTATAGGAATGGGATGTGGGATTCTAATAAGGAATTAGAAGAGATAATGGTGAACTTGGAAATATAGAAATAGAAGGTGGAATGTGGGAAACTTAGGGAGAGAAAGTGGAAGTGGAGGAGATTTGGAATTAGCAAGTGAGAAGGTGGAGATTGCATGTCATCATGCATGGTCTCCCACTAAGTGAAATATGTTGGAGAGAGAGAGAGAGAGATTGGAGAGAGAAAGAGTGAAATTTAGAATGTAATCTCTTCTTCTATTGGTCCACCTTGCATGTATATCTTCCCATGTGATAATCACACCTTTCCAATCATCCCCTTTGAAAATCACAATTTTTGCATATGAAAATTGCGTGTAATTCATCTCCAATCCTGTGGTCCCTTTTAGCTTGGCTTAGATAGTTGCATGGCTCGCTTTAATGGCTTCTTGTTTTGTGGCTTCAATGGCTTACTCCCTTAGCTTCATGGCTTGCATGGCTTATCTTCCTCTAGAATCACTCATGTTGCTCAAGTGACTTGCCTGGCTCTAATTCTTATGCAAAGGTGGTGGAATTGCATGAATTTTGCGTGGGCTCATTCTAGCCACCTTTGATTCTTCTATTTGTCTATGAAATTCATCTACTTGTCATGGAATAATCATGACCCTTACTTGATTTTGAAATGATGGAAAATAGGGCCTAGCTCTCTAGATTGATTTGGATCATCTAAAACAATATTGGCTGTTAGATTATTCTTTCAATACCTACAAAAGATAAAAAATTCTAATTAATATCTAAAAAATAATGATAAATCACATACTTACTCTAATAAGCTTTTGAACCTGTAAAATGTTAGATTTTTGAATCATTAGCTTAGAAATACATATGTCATGAATTTTGAAAAAACCATAGGATAATACCTTATAATTTATATCACATAAGCTATTAATTGTGTACTTTTTTATGCAAAATTGACTACTTATCATTTATCATACATGAAAAAGGGACATTTACTCCCTTTTCTCTCTAGCATGTACTTTTAATAAAACTCTAAAGTCAGTGTTAGAGGTGTCAAAGAGGTGGTCCAGCTGGTCATCACCGGTTGCAGGTCAAATGAATGCAAGTTGCACTACCTATGACGAGCAATTTCTCTGTAACACTCATCTAATCAACTTGCTGCATATTCAAAAGCCTTATATAAGATGTGACTTGAGCCTAAGACCTTAATAATAACATAAATGTACTCTAACCAACTAGAGTAACATTACTTTGTACATATAAAGTGAAAGCTTTATATGTAAACCAAAATAATTAAAATAAAGTCTTGGTAGGTACATATATTCCCAAATGTACTAAGAAGAAGATGTTGCCTCTAAAATTTTTTTCTTTAAGATCCTAGCCATTCATCATGTATGGAGTATACAAATTAGGTAACCCATGAGAAAATATCAGATTTGCACAATCCTAACCACTTGTTTTGGGTATTTAAAAAATTACATAAAAATGAATACTATTGATTTTCGACGCAAATAAAAGCATTCAGTGGTAATGAAATTTGATATCTAACCTATGTAAGCCATTCTAAACATGATGAATGGTTTAGATCTATAAAATTTGATCACCACAATTCAAGAAAGGCTGTGTATACTCCTTGGAATGCTTAAGCGCATCTACATCTACTTGGACTCAATAAGATATCATTGAAAATTCTAACTCTAGGTATTTTGAGTCACCTATTACTCAATTCAAGTAATGAAGATGTATGAGCTATATATGAAAATCAAGCTGTTGGATGATCTCAACTTTTAAGTTATTTGCCAAATATAAACTATTATAGAAGGTACTAGATGTTCTCATTAGTGTATTCTTATTAAAAAGTGAGATCCACTCAGGGATGCATGTATTTCTTTTGGAAAGTAGCTTGCAAGACTTAGTAAGGAGTCCAATGAATCTAAAGTTCTTTGATGTTAGATGGTCTAGTGTATACTTCCTAATAGGGGGTCCTTCTAGACTATTTATAGTACTAGATGGGCATGAATAATATTGACTACTTGACAAGCATATATGATAGTTGGATGGTGTTGAGCCTAATGTAACCTTCTCTGCTATTATTTTCTAAAAGAGAACTTTTCTCATCTACCACAAAAATCTCTTTGATTAGTGCGCAATATGAGGTTGCCTTTTACCGGTGAAAAATGCAGGGAAAATTTGTTAGATCTTTAGAATTGGTCATGCAAGTGTCTTGTTGTACTCCCCGATCTTCCTTGGTTTGTTAAGTTTTAAAATTCTAAGTTAGGCATATAATAATAACTTTGGGCCCAATAAGTAACTGTTTAATTCAACAATATGAAAACACAACTTGACTTGAAAGTGAGGTGAGCTGGATTATATATAAAAATTTCTCTTCATATGCACAAATTAAACCTAGCATAGCTAGTTGGGATGTTGTAACATTGTTTAAGAGGTCTTGGATTCAAGCATCTATATAAACACATCTTTTTTCTACTAAGCGAGTTGACTTGACTCGCACAGTTCAACCTGTGAACCTTCGGGTCCGGTGTGGGTACCGGGTCCAACTGGTAGCAGGTTAAATGTGACACCTCTAGTCTATTTATTATATTTATATTGTACGCCCCTCAAGAGTTGCTAGCTTCTGATACGCCGCCTCACAAACTAGTAGAAACTCGAGGTTAGTAAATACATCATAGCCATTATTTGGGGTGGAGATGTACTTGACACGCTTAAGCCCCTCACTGCATAATATCAGACGATGTGAGCACTAAATTCTGTGTGGATGTTGAATTTAGACACCTAATTTTTAATAACGAATAAAGCCACACTAACTCAGCCAGTGAATTTGTAGTAGTCTTATATCAACTTGGATAACTGTGCCATAATACACTGCTTATGGGAGGACCATGAGATGAGATCTGAACCAAGACAATTAGCACCAATATTGGTGGATCTTCTATCATCTTGGAAAGTAGCCAATTTGTACATGTAGTTCAGGCGATGAAACTCTGAACAAAAACAGTCGTGAGATAAGGTATTCTTCAAATATCGAAGAATGCGTTTCGTGCCTGCCAATGGACACCGTAAGATATTGCAATGCCCCGACAGTGCCTCTATAACAATGGGTCAGTCGTTGGCGTGCCATTAAATTTTGAGAGTTTTAGTGAAGAGGCCATCAGAGTAGATATGGGTTTCGATCCGATCATATTGGTCCATTGGAGCAAGTCAAGAATCTACTTGCGTTGAGAAAGAAGAGCACAATGATTTGTGCGAGTCACTTGGATAACGAGAAAGTAGTCAAGATCTCCCATATCTTGTAGCTAAAAATGGGATTGAAGTGCTTTGATAATTGCTTCAAGAACTTGAGGGTTATTGCCAGTAATAATAACGTTGCCTACGACACCCCCTTGTAGTAGATGAAAAGCAAGCTATCAGTGCAGGACCTAGTCGATTCATACTCTATAAGACACAAGCTGAGTTTGTAGAACCATGCTTATGGGGCCTCTGTTAAAGAGATTTGTCAACTTGTAGACGTGGTAGGCTGAGAGAAATCCGGAAGCCTGGAGGTTGGCATATTAAGACTTCTTGGAGATCGCCATGAACACATTAGATATGTTTAATTGGATAAGGTCCTACCTATTGGAGACTGTGAAGGGGAGAACCGTCTGGAAATCTGTTGTCGTGACCACAAGCGAGAATATCAATATAGTCAACTCCCTTTGTTGACTATGCCCCTTGCAACTGGGATAGCTTTATATTTATCAATAGGACCTGTTTGTCTTGCGTTTTATTTTGAATATATATTTTTATCCGTTGACGTTGAGATGAGACAAATGATAGACCAATATCTGCGTATGATTCTCGAACAAACATATTGTTCACAGATCATAGTAGCGTGCCCGTTGAGCTCTTGAGTGCTTCTGAGCCACTTCGTGGTCTGCATTGGGATCAAGGAATGATGGAATGGACCCAAAGGATACTTAGTGGCGAGATTAGCTTTGGAACCACTACGTTTAGTCATGTGTAGCACCATTGGATAAATTCTTGTAGGCTGTGGGGCTGTAGGCACCGTCTAATATGTTGTCCTTCCAAGGCCAACATACAGATCTAGTCCAGCTGGGTTATTTACATCGTTTTGGTCAATTTTGTCAATCATATATAGTTGGAAGTGGGTGGTGCGATTTTAAGGAGTAGGAGGATCGGTTTGGGTAAATTTGGATGATGCGGAAGATGTAGGGATATAGAGAAAGTGAGGAACTAGCATTCTATGCGATTGAGACCAAGATGGATGGGGAAGTTTCCATGTTTACAAAAGATTTTGACATAGATTCTGTAGTTGGAAGGCAACGAGGTAGATGTAGTTGTCCGAGATTAGATGGAGATAATTGAGGAGTAAAAATAGGAGATAATTGAGAGAAAGGAAACCGCGTACCTGTATGTAGCTCTAATTCCTCTGTTAGACGTCGAGAATCAATTACAATATTCGAGGGTAAGGTAGGAATGATCAGTGGGGCTCTTAAAATGGAATTACTAGCAGACGAAAAGGTTGACTCATCAAACCTAATATGTTTAGCAATGGATATTTTACCAGTTTTCCTATTAAAAAATCTATACACAGAATGATGTCTACTATATCCTAGAAACATACAAAGGACTAAAAAAATGTGAGCATGCGGTAATTGTGTGCCTGATACAGGGGTAGGATGCAGAACCAAAGATTATAAGAGAGGAATATTCATGAGATTGATTATGTAACAGTTCCAATGGAGTCTGCCTCTTAATAACTGCACTAGGCATCCAATTGATGAAAAGGTGGCCAATTCAATTGCATATTGCCAATATTTCATCGCACCATGAAAAATGAGCAATTAGAGCCACGGTAGTTTCAATTAACTGCCTAAATTTTCTCTAACCTGATCCATTATGCTCATGGGTGTGGTGGCACAGAGTCCGATGATGGACCCCACAAGTTCGAAGTGATTATGTAACTTTCTATGCTCTCCACCCTAGTCTGATTGGAAATATTTGATTTTTCTATTAATATATCTTAGTAGCAAGATTAGCTTTGGTCCACCACCTTTGGTTATGTGGCGTAGCGCCACTCGATGAGTCTTGAATGATGTGGGGCTGCATGACCATCTGATTGGCTGTTCCTGTGAGACCGCAAGCAGAGATTGATTATTTAAGCAACCCATGCTAGCATGCCGAGTGTCAAGAGAAACACATTCTACTACGATAGTCATGGTTATATGGACTTGAGGATCTTTCCATAGTGCCCGACGTTTGTATGATCCCTTGTTCTTCGTGCAACAACGAAGTGGAGTCTAGCGATGTCCTTAAAAACAAAGAAGCTCAGGCTTAAATTCAATATAACAACCATTCTTTACAGTAAATATGCTAACAAGCTATTTCTTTTGAATGGAGCGCATAAAGAATGTTTGAGCGATGAAATTTAGATGAATTAGAAGGAAAAAGGGTAACTTCCAATATGCTTGATCTACAAAATTGATCTATTTCCTAGTTTCCGCTGATTTGGACCTCTGTAATTCATTCATTAGATTCATGTTAGCCAATCCGACATCACATATGAGTGGCCCTTGTCCGGGGGCCACTGAACGAAATCACCTGCCAGGGGCAAAGTGAGAGGCGAGATGGGCGTTTGGATAAGATGATAATGGTGAAGAAGGATATTGGCCATGATAATAATGATTCAGGGTAAATGATGGTTGAGCAGATGGATTTCTGCAGCCGTTTAACGTGTCTATAACGCCTCCAGTTATAACATTCCATGGTACGGTGAGATTGAGTCCCTTGATTGGGTTGCAGAGTGGGTGCATTGTTGTTGGGCTTAACAAGTCTTTGGGAAGCACTATTAGAACCTCAATCATGATGGTGGATGTCTCCTCGTTGTACCAAGTTGGCCGAAGACATAAGTGCAATGGATGCGATTTGCTGCTTGTTGATAGGAATCACTTCAACTACTAAGACTACTATGAATATCCGCAAATGGCACTGAAGCGAGTAGAGATCTTGCTTGAAAGGCTACTACCATTTCACTATTTTACGGTCTAGGGTTGCTGAAGATGGTTTCATGGAACTCTCCCAGTCTAACCGAGCTACTAGCGGCTGCCAATTGATTCACTATTAATTTCGCCTTGGCAAGCCTGATAATCAAGTTGCCTTTGCTGCCAACCCCACTCCCCGCCCCACCCCGCAAATCATCTGCACCAATTAGGTCACACTTTTCATAGATATTCTTCCCAACCAACTCTTCTACGTGAAAGGAAGCTGCAAACCAAACAGTTTCCCGTTCATTATCTCAGCATTTCCCATAAATCCCTCTCCAGGGATCATTCCTCAGTCCCTTCTCTTCTTTATCCATTTTTCGTCTCAATCATCGCCGTCACCATCACCATCACCTTTCCTAAAGCCTAATTCTCCCGCAATGCTTGCCGTTTCCAATGACATTCATGCACTTCCGACCAGAAAAATCCCATGGAATAAGAAGACGAGATGCGTTGGATGCGGTAAGAAGCCTTGTGAGAATCTTATGTGTCTATTTCAAGCCCAACTCTGTACCATGTTCAAACCCTCTTCTATCTCTCCTTCTCCCAAGGGCCAGTTTGTGATTTAGTTTCAAAGACAATCATAAGCAACTAAAAAAGGTAAAGTGGCGGGCTATATTAGCATAGTATCAAAACGCACCTATTCGGTTTTGAACATTTGGCATTTTACATCTTGGATTTTGCTGAGTCGAGAAAAAATACTTTTACCCGCGGATGTTTTATCTTGCATAACAGAAACTTTTACCAGCCAGACGTGGTCCCGCCGGTAAAAACTAAACCAATCTCCAAATAGTCCGAGTTCTCCACCACGTTGACTCCAAGCTAACTCGTTCAAAGTATCTACATTTTTAGTTTTGACACCGTGATTCCAAGTCTAAACTTGATTCTTAGTTTTAAACTTTACGTATTTTACATCTTGGATTTTGCTGAGTCAAGAAAATATACTTTTACCCGCAGCCGTTTTATCATGTCTTATAGAAATACCGCCAGTAAAAACTAAACCATATATCCACATTTTCCACATTGTCCGAGTCCACCACGTTGACTCCAAAGCTAACTCGTTTAAAGTATCTGCATTTTTTAGTTTTGACACCTTGATTCTAAGTCAAAACTTGATTGCTCTTATAAAAATAATCCTTTTCTCTTCCGTTTTTCCCCTTGAACGGACAGACGGATCAGTTCGTTAATGACGAATGCACAGATATTTATTTGGAATGGTAAGTGAAAGGGTAAAAGTAGGAGCCGGCTCATAGTATGGCTCAACTTACGACCACAGACATTGAAAAGTAGCAATTATCATTTGCAACATTGGCCCATACTCAACGTCAAGCATCTAATGAGCTGGCTAGGAGCACTCTTCTTCAACCAATTCGAGTCTGCTTTCCACCAACTTCCCACAAAACTCGGTGCATAATGTCATCGACGGGGTTGCGTGGAACTAGCACAAGATAGCCTCCCAAGACCCAAAATCATCTGAACAGGGCATGGACTGGACTTATAATCTGATACAATGGGAAAATTAGATATCTTTCATTGAATCAATCGAGTATTATATACAAAAGAATACAAAACTAAAGAAGGAAATAATGCAAATCATATCCCTTGATTAAGGGATGATATATACTATAATGTAGATCTGATCCACTAATCTCCCTAACATATTTTTATCCGATAACACCTTCCTGCAAGCTATAGGAGCAAGGAAAGATAGTAACGGAAGCTTGGAAGATCGAGAGTTGAATTGGGCACAGACTGAGATTTGGTGAGGAAATCAACTAACAACAAATCGGTAGAGAGATGAGATAGAGATATTGTGCTAGTCTGAAAGTGATGATGAACCAGATGACAATCAATCTCGATATGTTTAGTGCATTCATGAAAAAACATCATATCACACACACACACACACACACACACACACACGGCACTTCTATTGTGGCAATAAAGATTAGTTGGGGAAGTTTATGGAAGACCAAGATCTACTAGTAGATGACAAAGCCACACAAGCTCAGTAGTAGTATTAGCGAGAGCCCAATACTTAGACTCAGCATTGAAGCGAGAGACAACATCTTGTTTCTTACTCCTCAAGTTCAAGAGCGAATTAGTAAGAAAAACAAGAAAGCTAGTGATAGACTTGCGATTAATAACATCTCCACCCCAATCAGTATTAGAATAAGCATGAAGAATTGGAGAGATACTAGATGCGAGCAAGATGTCACGCTGGTGAGTGCCCCTTATTATAGCATATGATGCGAAGAATAGCAAAACAGTAATCTATACTAGGAGGAGGCATAAATTGGGAAACAATATGAACAACATAGGTAATGTCAAGCTGATTAATAGTCAAATAGGTGAGCATACCAACAAGTTGACTGTAAAGAGTGGGATTCTGTAAGGAAGTACCATCAATAGGGCATAGTTTAACATTGACTACAAGGGCAGTTTTACCTTTAGACAAGTGAGGTGTAATGTGAGAGACATACTTGCCCTGGAAGAGAACATTGCCATATCGAGTTTGGCATATTTTAATGCCTAGAAAGTAGGTTAAGTTATCAAGATCTTTCATTTCAAAAGTTTGAGAGAAAAAAATCTTTAGTTGCCAAGATTTCCAAAACATTACTACTAGTCAGAATCATGTCATCCACATAAATAAGTAAGAACATGCACCAGTGGAGCTATGAGGAATGAATAAGGCATATTCATTGGCACACTGACGGAAACCAAATTTTGAATAGTAGAATAGAATTTCTTGAATCATGTGAGAGGAGACGGTTTAAGACCATATGATGCTCGACATAATTGACAAACTTGCCCAAGTAAGTGAGGTAAGTTAGGAGGAGGATCCATGTAGATTTCCTCATAAAGATTATTATTGAGAAAAGCATTTTTGGCATCCATTTGATATAATGTCCAATGCAAAAAAAAAAAAAGCAACAGTAATGAGAGTACGGATAGTAGTTATACAAGCTATTGGAGCAGACGCCTCTGCATAGTCAAGTCCACACTCTTGAGTATAGCCTTTGGCAATAAGGTGAGCTTTATACCATTCAATGGAGCCATTAGAATGGGTATTCATTTTGTAGATCTGCTTGCAACTAATGGTAGACTTTCTTAGAGGTAAAGTGGTCAGTTCCCAGGTTCAGGTCTTCTCCAAAGCTTGCAACTATGCTTGCATTGCCTTAGACCATTCAAGATGCACATTGGCTTCCCTATAGGTTTGAGCCTCATAGAGATAAAAAATATGAGTTGCATAACAATAGTAATAATTGAGATAAGATGGTGGAGCATGAGAACAAGGAGGAAGAGAGGTTACCTTGAGAGGATCCTTAATTGGTAATTCAACAAGAGCAGGAGGTAGAGACGGTGATGATGGAGCATTTGTAAGAGGGGAGTTGTCTATAGAAAAGGGATAAATGAGACTAACTTTAGAGGTAGGGTAACTATGAGGAATTTCAATGAAAGGGATAGACTCCTAGAAAACTACATTTGCAAGAAAGGTGTATTCATTTTGCCTTTGGGTCATAACATCAATAACATTTATGTTCAACACTATATCCTAAACAAATACAAATAATAGATTTGACAGATAGCTTGGAGCATTCAACAGTATGTAACAAGACAAAGCTGGTGCACCCAAAGGCATAGAAGTGAGAGTCGGATGAAACATGACTAAAGAGAACTTCATATGAAGAATTTTTAGGCAAAAGTGGGGTAGGGATACAATTGATAAGATATGTAGCCGCGAAAGCAGCTTCTCCCTAAAAACCTTTAGCAAGATAGGAGGAAAATGAGCAATGTAAGAATGGTTTTAGAGATGTGACAATGTTTTCCTTTTACAACACTATTTTCTTGGGTATATCAAGACAAGAGAGCTAGGAAGGAGTGCCATGAGACTTAAAAAGGTTCAAAAAATGGATAAACTCATATTTACCTCTAGAATTCGACTGAAAAAAATTCGACACATTTGCTAAATTATGTAAAAATTATAGTAATGAATTTTGAATATACTTGATAAACATATGATTTATTTTGAATAATATTAGTCAAGTATCTTGAGAGAAATTATTAATGAATAACACATAATAGCAAGCACCACTTAAAGAAGTACCAAAAGAAGTCCAAACATCATTTTGAATTAAATCAAATGGTGCACAAGTTTTCTGAGTACTAATTGAAAAGGAAAATACTATTTGCTTGCCAAGGACACAATGCATACATAAAGAACAGAGTTTAACATGAAAAGGACCCAAATATCCATCATAATGTAAAGTATTAAGATGTTCAAATGAAAGATGACCTAAATGATGATGCCAAAGAGATGTGGTGACAGTGGCTACCATATTTTATAGACTAAGAGAATAGAATGAATTAAGACGATATAGATCTCCAACTCTATGTCCGGCCCCACATGATTTTCCCATATGAGGATCCTACACAACACACCCAGAATCATTAAATTTAACATGTAAACCTTGATTACATAAGTGGTTAATGGAAACAAGATTCATCGGCAGTCTTGGAGCAAGTAATACATTTTCAAGAGCAAGAGAAGCAATGCGGATAAAACTAGTGTGAGTTACAGAAAATTGTGTGTTATTAGCAATATAAATAGGAAATGAAGAAGGTAGGGTATATGATGAGAAAGAATCGTAGGGCTGAAAGTCATATAATTTGATGCTTCAAAGTCTCGAAATGTCATACTCGTGTCCTAAGATTAGGGTAAAAATGGTAATTAACTTGTTAATTTTCTCAAACTTTGTAAAACAGGATAAACAAGGCTAGAATGACTAGGTGGGCCCCACATGAGTTTAGGTCTCCATTGAGCATGAATTGGGGTAAACTAAAAACTCTAAACCTTGTTGAATTATGTGTAATGCTAAGAGTTTAATGACTTGTAACTCCATTTTTTGTTCATAGCAAATTTCAAGCAATTTTGCTTCAAATTAAAATTTTTGAGGTTTTAAAATAAATTTAAAATTTTAAAACATTGAAATTAGAATACAAGAGGTTAAGTTATGGATTATGCTCAATAAGGGCTTTCCAACAATACTAAGAATGTGTAAAATGGAGATTGGGAGCTAAAAATCCAAAAGTTTTATACATGAAAAAGGGGGGTCCAAATTGATAATGGCACTCCATGTGCTAACTCTTTTGACTCGTGCAGTTATGGAAGTGAGTTGACATGTGAGAGTTGAATCAACTAGTGGATTCAGAACACCCCCCCCCCCTCTCCCTCCATGCATCGGTAATGGAAAAACAAGGGAAAAAGCAATCACCCAACGGCTTTTTCCCCACCGATCACCACCATCTCCAATCCCTCTTCCTCCGATGAAAGGAAATTGATGCCGATGATGCTGCCCTCTCACCCCATCATCATTCTTCTTCCTCCTTTTAGGCTCTTCTCTCAAGCAATTTTTCGACAAAAAAATAAAAAAAGAATTGAAAGGACAACCACGTAAGACGACTATTGGAAAACACAATCAGTAGAATGTCCTTAAGTGATTAGGGGTAAAAACCTTTTGATTTAATGAAGATCTATCAAGTAATGATGCCAAAAATTAAGAAAAATAATAGTTAGGGTAATTTTACAAACCTTGATAAAATTCAGCCAAAAACCTAAGATTCTGGAAGAATTTGCAGAGAAAAACTAGATAGAACTCTAATTCATGAAATTCTAAGCAAATTTGTACAATTTATGATGTTTTCATACTATGTACGTCATTGGCGAAGATTAGAATCAGGTCATCTTCTCTGACGATGCTGACTTTTTTCAGTGAGACCTTAAAAAATGGTAATTTTTGGGATTTGAATAATTCATGCTTGATCCTTTCATTTGTGACAATGGATTTTCAATCTGAGACTATTTGATCAAAGAAATTTTTATCGAAACAATTGGTAGTGTAGAGGGAAAACCTAGGTCTTTGCATCTAACCATTAAAAACATGATTGAAACATAGATCTACATAATTTGACACTCTAATTATACATCAGTATTGAAATGTGATAAAAATGACCTATCAAATATGGGCAGTCTATCCGACCTTAAGTGGTATTACCAGCCATTCTGGAGGAGCAGTTGATTTAACAATATTTAGTTTTCATCTATTAGGTGTTTCATCAATTTTAGGTTCTATTAATTTTATAACAACTATTAATACATGGTCTGATTCAACTATCTAGAACTCCATCGACAATGATCGAAGGTTAGGAAAAATGAATTTACTGTGGTGAATTGTGTGGATACTGAGTATCCAATAGACATTTTAAAACTATTATACTATTCATCAGGTGAGTCACAGTGCATGCATTAGATGCGTAAGTCTAAAAAATAGAGGAGACTCTGCCAAAATTTTGGCAGAATTAAGTATTTAAAGTTCTACTATTTAAACCATGACTTGCACAAGACAAGAGCATCTAGCTCTTTCGGTACTTGTGCTGTGATATATATAATAAAAAAAGAGAAAAACAACATAGGCTTCACTTGAGCCAATCATTATGTTTGATTATGTTATATTAAGCTTCAAGGTTCAGGGTCGCGATAGCTTGTTATCAAAGCTAGACATTAGGTCACTTAAGAAAAACTTGTTTACATAGTTTGTGCCTTCTGAAATACCTTTGTTGATTGTTGACTACTGTTAGCTTGTTTGATATATGACTTACTCTTATTGTTTGATATTTTTTAAAGGCACAGTCATGGTTGAGACTATAAGTGATGCCTTGAGTTCTAGAGGATTAGCATTGCATGCACGTGATCTGGTACCAAATGCTATAGGACAGATGGTGTAGGCAATCGTCAAAGCCATTAATAAGGGAGCGAGTTTAGCCCCTAGTTGCACCAGTCCCTTGATCTCCCAAAGAGGGCATAAGCAAGGAAATGTTTACCCTACAAGATTTCAGGAAGTTGGGACCACCCAAGTTCAATGGGATGTTAGATCCCACTAAGGCAAAAGATTTGTTAGAGGAGATCCAAAGGATCTTTGAGGCACTAAAAATTGACAAAATTTTGAAGGTAAGGGTGGAAAATTTTCAGATCCCAAGTGAGGCTTTCCATTTGTGGTGAGCGGCAAAGAGTGTTAGAGTTGATGAGGAATGGATTTGGGAACTCTTCCAGGTGGACTATCTAGGAAAATATTTTCCTAGTGCACAGAGAAATGCTTAGGTAGTAGAGTTCTTGAGGCTCACACAACATGATAATGATTGTGGGGTAGTATGCTGCTAGGTTTGATCAGTTGTCATGTTATTCTGTATTAATGATCCCTACTTTTAGGGATAAGGCATACTGCTTCATTCAAGACATAAGGCCTTCTATTTGATAGAGCTTAATACCCTTCAAATTGGAAGATTATGTGGAGGCCGTAGATAATGCCCAACTAATTAAGTAGGATCACAGTAGGGAAATGAGTGCACCAAAGTTCAGGAAGAGAAGTTTTGGAAAATTTCACTCATATAGTATAATAACCCTAATTTTTAAAACTTATTTTATGTAATTTTTATTACAAAAAAAGGATAAATTAGAATTTTTAGTATTAAAATTATAATAAATGAGATTTTTATAGAATCCAAATAAAGTATTAAAACTATAATAATTGAATTGTACTAGAAACATAGAATCCAATAACATTAAAAATGGAGTTTGAAAAAGAAAATTACATGCTTTTTAATAGGAGAGGCATTTAAGTAATTTTCAAATGGACCCATTAATATACTTTTAAAAAAAGAGTGTCTAAAAAAGAGGGGCCATTTTTTATAATGACACCCCTTGCGCAGATCTCCCATGCGTAGCTTTGTTCTTTCTTCCATCTTCCTCCCTAGCGGTGTAGGCCATCAAGAGGCTATGGCATGACGGAACATGCCACCATCACACAGTTGCCAGTAGGAAAGATGGACCACTAACATTAAAGGGCACCTCCCACTCCTCCATGCGATGCATCTCCCACTTTCTCTACCCCTAGCTCCATCTCCCACTATTTCTTCATAGCTGGCATCACTCAAGACAAGCTGGTTGGCAACACACCCATGAGCCCCTGCCCCCAGCTGTTCTTTCTCTCACTCCATCTCTTCCTTTCCCTTTCTTATATTCCTCCTTTTCCTCCTTTTCCTCTCTATCTTTTTCTTCTCCCCCTTTTCCTTTCCTTCCATTTTTTGGGTGACGGTAGCCTCAGTTACTGTTAGATTCCAATAATAATCACCCGAACGGTGGTGGATCAACAATCTAACATGCTGTTGCATTAGAGAGGATAAAAACCCATCTAACTATTTCTAGATTGAAGCAAGTTTCGCTAGTGATCGAGATGAGATTCTAACTTCGACAATTGTGATTTTTCAGCTTTAGTCCCGATGAGGAAACCCCTTTTGCTGGCATCAAATGACCACAGAATGACTCCAAATGTGACATGAGTGAAGGTGAGTGCCCAATCTATCATCCCTTTTAAAAATATGTCAATCCAAAGTAAAAAACATCACTGATGGCACCTGCACCGGTCACCTTCTTTGATGATGGCTAGTCACTACTAGTGACATAGAATTTCAAGTTGAAATCCCCAATTTTAGGGTTTTTTAGCCTGATCTTCATGATGGAAATGTCAGATCCTTGATCAGAGCTCATCCAACCATTCAAATCAGACACGATCCCAATCTGAGATTTTCAACATGAGATCTGCGAGATCTGACCATCCATCGTCATCTAGCCCTTGATCTAACCCCAAATATCATATCAGTGATCATATCCACAAACTCTCACATGATCTAACCATTAATTAATCACCAAAACTTAGATCTGATATCAATTTGACCTCCACCACTGCATGCTAGATCTACAACCGATCCACTCTTTGAGGATGATTTAACCCATGATCAACTACCTAACACTTAGATCAACCACCGATTTGAGCTTCCATTTAGATTTGACTTTAGATCTAGCACTTAATCTAGGCTGTTCATGCTCGAATTTTTAATTGAAGTTGTTCAAACCTAATCAGGTCATATTAGACACAACGTCATACATGGATTTAAGGAATTAGAGGTAGCAATTAGAGGTAACATAGCGACTAAGTCTCATTTCAATTAATTAAAATTTATTTATCTTATTATGCCTAATAAATTATAGAAAATTTAGAAATAAACAAGATTAGAATGTATTAAACATTAAGAAAACAATTGAGCTATTTATATTATTAATTAGATTAATCTAACAATTAGGTTATCTTGATAACCTTAGATTTGAAGTTTTGATTCTAGAATAAACTTGGAACTATTGACTTGATAGATCAGAATTTAATCTAACCATCGGATCAATAGATCAAACATTGAGATATGATATAAACTATTTATAAGTAAAAATTAATAAGAATTGAGGAAAATTAGATGATCTAGGCCATTGATCTATAATCAATGGCCAAGATTTGATATTACAACAAAAATAAAGAAGAATACATATGATCATAAAAAGTAAAGGTAGATCACCATGTTAATGTGGATCAAAGGCTAAATAAGTCACAATTAAGAAATTGTAAGTAAGATAAATGACATTGAATGTACATGTGTTGACAAAGACGTTGATTGGTATGAATTGAGCCCATTAAGCATTTTGATGATTGGGATAATAGTGTTCAAGGTAAGTAGGTTTAACATCTATTTGTCATTGGCATTATAAGCATGCCATTAACTTTACTAAAATATTTTATTTTAAATAATCAAATCATTTGATTATCATGCTTTCAATTTGAGACTACGTGACCACAATAAAACTAATATTTGTAATGTTGCATTATTTTAGCTTTTAAAGAATGCAATATTTGCAAATGAGGCATGTGAATTATATATATGTACATTCATAACCATGATGCACTCTTTTATATGGAAAATAAAGACATTGTTGCTCATTCTATTACACGCAATTATATGTTTTTGAAAGAAGTGATTATACTTGAAATTGCATCAATCCCATGCTTTTAGATGAGTTAAAGAAATGTATGGTTTTGCATAAGATATATCATATATGATTTAATGACATTTGGATTGAGATATATGTTTGTTCAGGCTAATGAGCCTGGCGGGCACTATGTTAAGAGGTTGTACGGGTTTGGCCTCCTAGCCTCTAACCATCAAAAGTGGTAGGTATCCATGCTTAAAGAGGCACCTATTTTTCTCAACTATTGTGGTAGGAAAATGACCATTAGAGGTGCTCACAATAACCTTTTTAAGACATATCCATAGTCGCCGTGGAGGCTATGGTGGCCAATCTCTAGATAAGTGAGACACACGATTTCAGTGAGCTGGTCATGAGCATAGTGTTTCATGAGATTTTTATTTTGAGATATTATGTATGATGAGGTTGATGAAGGTCTTTAGATGGGTACTCATGACCAACTGGGCGATGTGTATGATAGGGTGCATATGTGCACATGAAGATGTTGTTGGTTTGGGATTATCAGCATTTACGGTTTAACTTTTTGCTACTTTAATATTTTGAGGATCTTATGGAATTTGAATTATCAAGTTAAATGGTCAATCTTTCACATAGTATATAAGATATACATATATGTGATTTTATAATACATTATATATTATAATTTATGTGGGATTACCATGAGGATTCAATCATTCAAAAAATATATACACTTAAAGTCATGCATGTTTTATATTAATATTATCTAAAATGTTTTAGCATGAAACTATAAACTAAGATTGACATGCAGTTTCATATATGTTTCCTATCTTTAATTTGATCATTATATTCTTTAGAATTGCATGAAAATTTATTTGAAATATTGTTTAGACTTGAATTTCAAAATTTGGTATAGTAGATGTGACACTAACTATACAATCCTAAGCTTGCTGAGATATTGTAAATTTGTTTACAATATCTCAGGACTATGAAGAACTTGACTTGAGGCAAAGGTGTTTGAGGTAGATGTGAATAATGGATGAAGACAATAGCATAAGAGACTGTTTGAACAATGTGAGTAAGTGACTTATCCCTTTTTGGACATGCGCATGTAATTATTATAGTTGAACTGTGAGCTGTGACTGGCTAGATCTAGGATGCATGTATTTCTATTTTAATTTTATAGTTAGAAAAAATTCAGTGATTTTATTTTCTTGGAAGTAAATGATACTCAAGGTTTTCAAATGAATCTAAAAGAAAAAGATTCTTCTGATGCATTGCATTGTTTTAATAAAATTATTTTCAAATAGGGATTGATCTTGCATTAGGAATTAGTTGTGCATTTAAAAATGCATATGATGGGTCATCACACATAGTAGTAAGGACAAGAGGAGGAAAGGATATCCTCCTTGGGCACAAAATGCTCAAACATGTTCTCTACCTCTTGGAATAGCAAGTAAGACTTGTTTTGGTTGTAGCCATGAAGGCTATTTAAAGAGAGACTGTCCTAGGCAGAGAGCAACACAAAGTAGTGTACAGAGTAGCAGCAGGCCATGTACTCAAGTGTGTACGTGGCCACCAGCACAAAGGATAAATGTACTAGTTAGAGGCATACATCCTACATTCAAGTAGGGCAAAGTTTATGCACTGACGCAGTCAAACACCTAGCCCAACCTTATTGTTATAGAAGGTACATTTTCACTGTTTCATACTTGGGTCAAAGTGTTGTTTGAGTCTGGTGCAACAAATTCTTTTATTTCATTTTCAACTTTTTATGACTTAAGCTTAGCTCTACTAGACTCAACATTGCAAGTTGAGTTGCCAATAAGGATGATTATTACCTCAAACAAACTTTGTCGAGGATGTGATATTAACAGAGCAGGTCACAGGTGAAGCTTGATTTGGTGGTGATGAATATTACTCCTTATGATATAATCATGGGGATAGATTTCTTGTCAGAGTATCGGTATTATTAATTGTAATTGAAAGAGGGTTACTGTGACACTTCAGGTTTTCTCAATAATAAAATAACATTTATAAAAGTTTTGGGATCCTTGTTTTAAAAACTTTGATTTTTAAATCTACCAAAAACAAGCACTTGAATAAAAAGAATTTATTTCAAAATCTTGAGAGTCCTACAACTACAAAATCATGATTTTAAAGGTGAAATGATATCCCATTTCTACCATAAATCTGACAGTCTCCTTTGTATTTTGGACCATTGCACATCACACATGCGATATAGAATCCACCTGATAAATACAATGCATGACATGACACTTGGGCAACATGGTCTCCATACCCATCCATCCAAATGAAAAACTGTATTCAATAAAAACGTATACTCCAATTGTGGATAAGAAATCAACATACAATGACATTCCATACATAGCCATCACATCCAACATAAATACTTGTGCTTACATCTAAGTCACATTGCAATTTATATTAATGTATAATCCATAAACAATAACCACAGTGAGGTCCTAAACAAACCTTATCATTTCAAAATGTCCTCAATACTTCACTGAGAATTGTCATCACTTTTGCCTGCTTTATCGGCGCATCAAACTTGTTGCTACTCTCTATATATGAGGCATTGCAAACAAAGCAATGCCTCAGCAAGCTATTCCTTGTATAGCTGATTAGAAGTAATAAAACATGTGATAAAATAGTTTGCATAAGATATCAATATCATAACGAGTCTCACAGAGTAAATCATTTACTAGGCATGTTAAATTATCGGGCATCCATAATGAATAGCATATGAAAACTCACAAGTTTGAAAGAAACAATAATAATCAAAGCACGCTTTTCCCCTGAATAAAATAATATCATATCAAATCACCATGGCATGCAAAGCATGAGTAATACATGGATATGCATTTATTAAAAGTAAATAAGAATTTGTGTCTACATTATAATATCAATGCATGTCATGATAAACAGGGCACCGTTCATATTTAATCCCTAAGAGTGTCCATTACACTCATATCATTGGCAATGAGTACTCATTCAAATTCCAGGGTTTATTACCTGTAGCTCGCACACCAGATAGCTTACTTAGCTCATAGGCCTGCCCACATAGGCTTTACCCAATATATCAATACCACATATAATCCTAGGGTTCCTCACTTGTAGCTCGCTCACCCCATAGGCTTGCCCACATCTGGCCACGCATAAAAGCTTCACCCAATATATCCATGCCACATGAGCATACAGAATAAGAGTATGGGCTACTATGCTATAGTGGCAAGCACTCCCGGGAGATTAGTGCCCCCTGAGGCATGGGAGTTAGTCGGACTTGCGTGGGTGGCCTGCACATGATTACCACAAATTGAATGCGATTGCCCACATATCAAGGCTGGTGTCTATAATATATAAATTCAGAGGGAAGGTGACCAACCCTAATACCCTCCTAGCATAGCACCCACCAGGCAGAAACACCCATCATAACACATTAAAACATGATATAAACCATAGAAACTTTCATGTGAAAATAATCTCAATAAGCTTGAGTCAAAAGGGCATGATAACATATCATCTGTTATGTATTAAAACATGGATAATCATATAAATTAAGATGTCAAGATATCAAACATGTATAATGAGTACATTTTATTAAAAACATGATAGGGTGTAAAACACATGCCTTAGAGTTCCCAAATAATATGTCATGATCAATGAAATCATGGAAAATCCACACGTAATCACCTACCTCAAACATCATACTACTCGTTTGTACCTCCCAATTCAGTCGAACCTAACTCTAGTGTAGTCCACCACAATTCCATCACCTAGATACATATCACATTCAGTCATACTCAAAATCTAATTTACCTAACTTGGATTCTTAATTATACAACATTATGTTTTCATATTCATTACATTGCGTTCAAAACATTCCAATGATTTCCAACCTTGGAATCTAAAGGTGGGGCCTGTCTTAATTGGCTAATAATTCAAATCATGCTAAATCGAGCCCTCTCATAGCCATTTGGTCCTTCTTCTTAATTATATTAATGCATATTTTAAAGCAATTAGGTTCATATCATGTCAATCTTAAGTAATTTACCATTTAAATAAACTAATCAGACATTATTACATGAATCTCATCTCAATCATATCTAATTACAATTAGATCAACCCATCAAATGATTAAGATAGTAATCTTACCTTGAATAAGTCAATCTAAATAACATCCAACTGTCTGCTTGGTCGGATCGTCCACCGTTTGCCTCAATTGTGCCCGAGCTCAGACATCCATGTTGATTCATCAAAGATCCTCACCTGATCACCCTAGATCATTTAACAATTTAGTAATTCTAACTAAATATTCTAATTAAGAATTCTAAACAGTTTGAATCATCAAATTGGATCCAATTTCATACCTAGATCTTCAGTTGATCTTTGCCATTGATTAAAATCAGCTAAATAATCTCCATAGATATTTCAGATCCAATGTTTCTTTTATGGATCTTAATCTACACTTTGTGAGAGTCATAATGGACTATTTAAATATGAAAATAATGTCAGACAGTCTCAAATTATATGATCTAAAGTTCAATCAGGGTCTGGTCAAATCAGTTGTTAGATCTTCGTTGATCAATAAATAGGAAGATGGGTATTGTTCCTTATGTTACAAGGACGGTGAAGGTACTCTCAGATCTCAAAAATCCTTCCTGGATTGTTCAAAATAAAGGTTCAAATTTCAACATGGCCATAGGGCCTACTGAGTCAACTCAGCTCTCCCAAAACGAGTTAAGAGCTAGTTGACTTGGAGTGTCAACCATGCCCTAACTCATTAGAGCAAGGAAAAATAGGGGCAGAGGAGAAATGTTGGCCGGTAGTGACTATGGGGTTGTCACTAGCCGATCCCGACTATAGGAGAGGGAGGGGTGTAGGGTTAGAACTTGGCTTGCCAGTACCAGAAGACATAAGGGGGAAAACGAGCCGATGGAAGAGAACAGGAAGCCCGTGTGGCTGGCCATTGTGTATGCAAGCATATGTAGGCCAGTTGTGCAGGCTGGATCTTGAGTAGAGAGGGGAGGGAGATGGGGGGAAGAGGGCTCTTGCCTTGGTGTGTCAGCCTGCAAGGCCATTGCTTGTGCCGGAGGAGGAATAGGGGGAGGGCTTCTGGCTTGGCATGTGGCCAACCTATGTGCACCAACATCACAAGCTCGTTGCATTGCAAAGAACCCCGATTGAAGAGAGAGAGAGAGAGAGAGAGAGAGAGAGAGAGAGAGAGAGAGAGAGAGAGAGAGAGAGAGAGAGAGAGAGAGAGAGAGAGAGAGAGAGAGAGAGAGAGAGAGAGAGAGAGAGAGAGAGAGAGGAAGGTGGATCTGGTCTTTGCCCATCACTAGCAAATAGAGATGGAGCAAAACAATCGCATCGTCGGCTGCCTGAGGAAAAACCTGATTCAGGCTCTTTGTCAATGTTGAAAAAGGGAAACAAACTAAGGAAGAGTCATTAGAGAGAAAAACCCAGTCCAGGTTTCTTTCTATCACCAGGAA
This sequence comes from Warburgia ugandensis, assembly GCA_035236585.1. NCBI lineage: Eukaryota > Viridiplantae > Streptophyta > Magnoliopsida > Canellales > Canellaceae > Warburgia > Warburgia ugandensis. The sequence goes on along the minus strand of CP141128.1, from coordinate 18,977,947 downwards.
AAAGAGGGGTGTTTAGGGAGGAAATGGGGAGATCAGAGAGGGGAGGGTTTAGGTCGCCGGGTTTTTTAGCAACCCCCCTCTTTTCTCTCCTGTCTCAGCTGTATAATGCAAGGGGAGAAGGGGCAGGCAACACATGGAGATGTAGCTGTCACGTCATGTGTCAAGCCACTGGGGGTGTCATTATCAATTTGACCCCTCCTAAATAGTAAAACCCCAACAATTTCCCACTCTGATGTCCGTTTTATGCGTAATTGGTGTCGTTGAAATTTTATCAATGCATACATTCCAAATTTGATAGTTCCAAATCCAAATTTTGGGTTTACAAAGAGGTTATTTTCATAAAACCCAATTTTTCATGAAATTAAATTCTAATTTTTTTCTTCATCAAGTTTATGATTTGATATATAGAAAATGACCCAAAATTAATGGTTGTTACATTCTTCCCTCAAAGAAATTTCGTCCTCAAAATTTTTTCCATGCTATCCTTCAAAAATTTCCAGATTCATTGTTAATAACAATTCCATGCCATGTCATCCCCTTATATAGAAACTCATATATATATATATATATATAACCAATGTATATTTCAACCCTTGTGAAACAACTAACTCATATTATGGTTAGAATGCGTCATAACCACATATAATGCAATTAGCATAAACCATACTCTCATTCAAGAGCTAGTATAAGTAAATCACCATATCAATATAATCAGAGCATCTTAGCTCATACATACGCAATTCCATGCTAACCTTATATCAGTGCACATTAACTCATCAATAGGCAAATGTATGCCAACCAATACCAAAGTATATTAGCTCATTAATAGGCAATCCCATGCTAATCAAAATCAGAGCATACCAGCTAACTAACAGGTAATCATATGTCAATCAAAATCAGAGCCAGCTCACTAATAGGCAATCATATGCCAATCAAAATCCAGTTTGTAGCACAATCATACTGTGAGTACCTAGAAGCTCGCCACGTAGAAGCTTGCCAGTGCCTCTCGCACCCGCCCTCATCGATCACCCTCTTAGGCCGCCCTCATCAGCTACTCACACATATACTTCATAATCCAAAAGACAATTATGCATAAGAAAATGTTTTTATACTAAACATACATTATTGTCATAACTCTCACGGTCAAACTCATATACAGAATATAAAATAATATCCATGTCACTATTACCTTAGAGAGCTCCATAACCCAGCGATAATGATTCCACAGACTAAGGGAACTATCAACTTTAGTAATCAATTTGTGCTAATCCAAGCCCATCACAATCTCAATAAACTACCTCTCTATCAATAGAGGTATTGCAGTCAAGAAAATTTCACCCTGTTTGACCATAATTAATACTCACATACATTTATAGCAAAAGATGAGTCCTTCAGATACTTAGAATAATGTACAAGGATTTCTTATGCTCCTTCCCTTCATGGAGTACACAAAAACATCATTCACTAACATAATCATGACTCATCCAAGGAACCTTTAGAAATTCAGCCTATCATATCCATACATACTATCAATATACTAATTTTATCAATTGGTATTACCCAGAACTTGTAATAATCATAACAAGTTCAAAAAGAAATTTTTAATCTTAAATACATCTTAGTTACAATCCTCAAATCAATATCCACCAATACCATGCACATCTAAAGTTGATCATATAGACCATCAATACATGATAGAGAATATCAATTCTTCACTGTGGTGCTGTCAAACAATCAATAATCTCTGCACAGCAATAAGGATCTGTCTCTCTTCACATAAAGAGGATTAATGCACCCAATGAAGACCCACCAGGTCTGATAACCCTTGTCAAATAACTTCCATAACTGAAACCGTTCCAACTCAGCTGGGGGCATCTTATATGGCACCTTAGAAACATTATGAATCCTCATACACCACATGTGTGCTCAATCTGTGGTTGCTCTCTACCATCTACTGTCACACTAACAAGGAGGACTTGGCATCTCAAGAAAGTATTACATTGCTTTCAAGGCAAAAATAGCACAAACCTCAGTGATGCTCTTCCTACATAGAAATGAGGTCATTGATTATCTAAGTACACTAAAAGTGAGCTTTCCCCCATAGCAAACAACTGTGCCCAAATAAAATGAATCCATCCCAAGGATGGTATTATGATCAGTCATATCAAATAAGACTATACTAATATCCATCCTCTCACTCATCATCAACGTCATAACATCCAACTCAAAGACTATCATATTTACAAGCATATTCATCAAGGTGCCAATACATAAAATACAAAAATGACTGGATCCTAGATCAAAGGACCATAACATGCTTACCAACAACCAGGAAGATATTTTCCATTGCCCAGTTCGAGGCCTATACTTGCCTCCAAGTAGCGGCAAAAATCCATCATTACTAATGTGAGGCCATCTCTGCCCTATCTCTAATGTTAGTCTGTCTACCTCATTGTCCACTGGGATAGTCCCTAAAGAAATGTCCTAACTCTCCACAGTCAAAACATTTAAAGGATTACCACAGTGATGCTAGTTACTGATGCTATTACCACTGCTACGGTGGTCTACTAACTCTAGGACATAATTGTCTAGGCATCTGTCCTTACAACTAGTACACTTTCTCTCATCCGTATCCTAACACCTCTTGATCAAATGTCGATGGCTCAATGGCCTCTGTAGCTGTGTCAATGAAAGCCTCTTACCCTCATTAGGTTGACTCAAACTACTCATGTCTGAGTTTTTGTAGTCAGCCTTGGTCCTAAGAGGATCCCTCTTCACATAAAGGTTATGTTTGCAACCTCACTACCTATGTAGAATGCGACACAATCACCTGATCCCTCAATATAAGAGTCAACATATCACAATCTATCCATGGTCTCCTCCTTCATGGTGAAGGAGTTAGGGCAAGTCTCTTCAACTGTATATATTGGTTCAATACTGTTGAACCATCTAATTCTTTGCTTTAAGTGACAAACTCTCTTAGTATCATCAATTGCTCATAAGGCAAGGATACCGATCATTATACATGGAGGAACGCTTCCTCTCAAATAACCATTCTTAGGATCCTCATAATTATATTTTCAATGTCCTCACCTCCACCATTTCACTTTCTTGAACTAATGAATTATTTCATGGTCATATCAAGCGAAATCATTTACAACTCTATCAATTTCACACCCAATGAAATTTATCCTTTATAATACTTTCTTAATCATCTAAAACCACATTATTTTCTCTATCAATGTTGGATGTAAATCAATTATAATCAATTTCATTTTGCGTCATTCACTACTCATTAATGACTGGTTATCAATATTTCTATATATACAAAACTCATTAGTTTTCTCCTCAAAATTAGATATTTCACCCATAGAACATGTAAAATTTTGTTCTATCACATTTTCATTGATTTTCTTCATACCCTAACTTTGTTTTTCAATTTGTTCGACCACCATTTGACTAACACTAAAATTCTTTGAATTTCCCCAAGTTCTCTTTGATTGTTATCATTCTTAACCCTTTTTCATTATTATCGTATAATAGTTGTTATTCCTTTTCACATGTTTATACATATCATCCAATTTAGGACTTGAATTCTCATAGGGTAGTCCATGTGAATGGATCTTCTATATGAACAAGAACCCATAAAATTTCAACTCATAGTTTCGATAATTCATCATAGGAACATTAGGGTCTTACTTAATCATTGTTATCGTGCCATTGTTATTACAATAATTGTTAGGCTTTTTCCCAAAAGTTTACTCACACTGTTCAAGTTAGAACTTGAACTCTCAAAAGTAATTCATATAAACATATCTTCTGTCATATAATAATGTTCACATTAAAAACATAAGTTATGTTCTTTGTTCTAATTCATGATTCTAAGAATCATGCACGTCCCAAAAAATTGTATGCTTTGTACTCATACAAGGATTTAAAGTCTCACTTTCTCTAAGAAAATCTACCAACCTTCATGGCATTATCTATTTCACAATCATCAACATTCTCCATGTGAGTTATCTTTGTAACTCATAATTAGAAAATCACCTCACCTTATGTATTGTATGATACCTTTAAATTTGTTGGAATTGTTGTGATGGAGTAGACTTGGGCTCTAATACCAAACTGTGACATTCCATGTTTTCTCAACAATAAAATAAAAATTTATAAAAAGTTTCGGGATCCTTGTTTTAAAAACTTTAATTTTTAAATTGTCCAAAAAAAAAAATTAGAATAAAAGCATTTATTTCAAAATCCCAAGAGTCCAACTACAAAATCATAGATTTAATGGTGAAATGATATCTCATTTCATCTGAAAATTCGACATAGTCTCCTCTATATTTTGGACCATTACACATCACACGTGCGATATAGAATCCACTAAATAAATTCAATACATGACACAACACTTGGGAGACTTAGCCTCCACACCCATCCATCCAAATCAAAAACTATATTCAATAAAAGCATGTACTCTAACAGTGTATAAGAAATCAAGATACAACTACATTACCCAGGTTTGTCCATACACAACCATCATATCCAACATGAATACTTGCACTTACATCTAGGTCACATTGTAATTTATATTAATGTACAGTCCATAAACAATAACCAAAGTGAGGTCCTGAACAGACCTTATCATTTCTAAAATGTCCTCAATACTTCACTAGGAACTGTCATCACTTTTGTTTGCTCTATCTGTACATCAAACCTATTGCTACTCTCCATATCTAAGGCATTGCAAAGAAAGCAATGCCTCAGTAAGCTATTGCTTGTGTAGGTGATTACAAGTTACAAAACATGTGATAAAATAGTTTGCATAAGATATCATCCTCATAGCGAGCCTCATAGAGTAAATCATTTACTAGGCACATTAAATTATCAAGCATCCATAATGAATAATGCATGAAAACTCATAAGTCTGAAAGAAACAATAATAACTAAAGCATGCTTTTCGCCTAAATAAAACAATATTAGATCAAATCACCATGGCATGCAAAGCATGAGGAATACATGGATATGCATCTATCAAAAGTAAATAAGAATCCATGTCCACATCATAATATAAATGCATGTCATGATGAACAGGGCATTGTGCATAATCAAGCCCTAAGAGTGTCCATTACGCTCATATCACTGGCAATGAGTACTCATTCCAATTTCAGGGTTCTTCACCTATAGCTCACACACCAGGTTGCTCTCTCAGCCCATAGGCCTGCCCACATCTGGCCGCCCACATAGGCTTCCCCCAATATATCAATACCACATATAATCCCAGGGTTCCTCACCTGTAGCTCGCACACCATGTAGCTCACTCAGCCCATAGGCTCACCCACATAGGCTTCACCTAATATATCCATACCACATGAGCATATAGAATAAGAGTATGGGCTACTATGTTGCAGTGGCAACCACTCTCGGGAGACTAGTGTCTACCAAGGCATGGGAGTTGGTTGATTGACTTACGTGGGTGGCCCACCCATGATTACCACAAACCACACACGATTGCCCACATATTAGGGCTTGTGTCTATAATATATAAATTTAGAGGGTGGGTGGCTAGCCCGAATACCCTCCTAGCATATCACCCACCAGGCAAAAACACCTATCATAAAATAGCAAAACATGATATAAACCAATAGAAACTTCCATATGAAAATAATCTCAATAAGCTCGAGTCAAAAAGTAAGATAACATGCCATCTGTCATGTGTCAAAATATGGATAATCATATAAATTAAGATGTCATGATATCAAACATGTATAATGAATACATCTTAATGAAAACATGATAGGGCGTAAAACACATGCCTCAGAGTTCCCAAATAATATGTTATGACCAATGAAATCATGGAAAATCCTAAATGTAATCACCTACCTCAAACGATGTACTACTTGTTTGTACCTCCCAATTTAGTCTAACCCAACTCTAGTGTGGTCTACCACAATTCCATCACCTAGATGCATATCACATACAATCATACTCAGAATACAGTTTTTCTAACTTGGATCCTTAATTATACAATATTATGTTTTCATATTCATTACATCGCATTCAAGACATTTCAATGATTTCCAGCCTTGGAGTCTCAAGGCAGGGGTTGCCCTAATTGGCTAATAATTCAAATCATATTGAATTAGGCTCACTCACAACTATCTGGTCCTTCTTCTTAATTATATCAATGCATATTTTAGAGCTATTAGGCTCAAATCACGTCAATCTTAAGTAATTTACCATTTAAATAAACTAATTGGGCATTATTATATGAATCTAATGCTCAATCATATCTAATTGCAATCAAATCAATCCATCAAATGATTAAGATAGTAATCTTACCTTGAACAAGTCAATCTAAATAATATCCAGCTATCTACTTGGTTGGACTGTCCATTGATTGCCTTAATTGTGCCTGAGCTCAGACATCCATGTTGGTCTCATCAAAGATCCTCACTTGATTTCCTTAAATCATATAACAATTTAGTAATTCTAAATAAGTAATCCAATTAAGAATTCTAAATGGTTTGAAACATGAAATTGGATCCAATTTCATACTTAGATCTTCAGTTGATCTTCACTATTGATCAAGATCTGCCAAATTATCTCCATAGATATTTTAGATCGAATATATCTTGAATGGATCTCAATCTATGCTTCATGAAGATCATAATGGACTATTTAGATCTAAAAATAACATTAGATTGTCTCAAATCAGACAATCTAAAGTCCAATTAAGGGTCTAGTCAAATTGATGATTAGATCTTTCCTGATCAATAAATGGAATGATGGGTATTGTTCCTTTCATTACAAGGATCATGATGGTACTCTTGGATCTCGAAAATCTTTCCTGGATTGTTCAAAATAAGGTTCAAAGTTTAAGGTGTCCATAAGGCCTACTAAGTCGACTCAGCTCTCCCAAAACAAGTTAAGAGTGAGTTGACTCAGCAAGTCAACGCTTCCCTAACTTGTTAGATTAGGGAAAAATAGGGGGAGAGGAGAAATGGTGGCTACGGTGACTGTGGGGTTGTCACCGGCTGATCCCAACCATAGGAGAGGGAGGGGTGTAGGGTTAGGCCCTACCTCACTAGTGCTAGAAGAGAGAAGGGGGAAAGCAAGTTGAGGGAAGAGAAGGGGCAGCCCGTGCAAGCCAAATTATTACTTGTGCTGCCCCTGGTGCGTCGGCCTACAAAGTCGTTGCTCGTGCCAAAGGAGGAACAGGGGGAGGGTTTTGAGTCTGGCATGTGGCCGGGCCTATGCGCACCAGCATCATAGGCTATCTATGCTGCAAAGAACCCTGATCAGGGAGGGAAAAGAAGATAGAGAGAGGGATTTCAAGAAGGTGGATCAGGTCTTTGCCCGTCATCGGCGAATAGAGATGGGGGAAAACAGCCGCGTGGCTGGCCGCTAAGGTGAAACCTAATTTGGGTTCTCTATCGGCCCCAGAAAAGGGAAATGAAATGGAGGAAGAGTTGCTGAAGAGAAAAACCTAGTCCGGGTTTCTTTTTGTTGCCAGAAAAAAGATGGGTTTTCAGGGAGGAAAAGAGGAGATCAGAGAGAGGAGGGTTTTGGGACACTAGGTTTTTCAGCAACCCCCCTCTTTTCTTTCCTGTCTCAACTATACATTGTAAGGGGAGGAGGGGTAGGCAACGCATGGCGATGCAGCTATTGCGTCACATGTCAAGCCACTGGGAGTGTTAATATTAATTTTGACCCCCCTAAATAGTAAAACCCCAATAATTTTCCACTCCAATGTCCGTTTTATGCAAAATTAGTGTCGTTGAAATCGTATCAATGCGTATATTCCAAATTTGACAGTTCTAAATCCAAATTTTGGGTTTACAAGGAGGATATTTTCATAAAACCCAATTTTTCATGAAATTAAACTCTGATTTTTCTCTCCATCATGTTTATGATTTAATATATAGAAAATGTCCCAAAATTAAAGGTTGTTTAGTTAGTTTTGTCTTACTTAGTGGAATTCATTTCTATTTCTCCACCATAGAGGATTATGGTTGCACACAAGTCCATGTTGGTTACAAATGCCAAAAAGAATATAGTCAATGGATGGCAATCGTGATGATTTATAATAATGTTGATGTCAATATTGAATCCATTCTAGTAGTAAGGGAATTTGTAGATGTTTTCCCTAATGAATTATTGCGCTTACCTCCAAGGAGAGAAGTTAACTTTTTTATTGAGCTTTATCTTGGTGTTTCTCTAATTTCAATTGTTCCACATTGGTTGGTGCTTGCTGAATTAAAGGAGCTAAAGATGTAGTTGGAGGAGTTGTAAGGTAAGGGCTTCATTTTCCCTAGCACTTCTCCATGAGGAGCACCAGTGTTGTTTGTAAGGAAGAAAGATGGCACACTAAGGTTATGTATTGACTACCGACAACTGATTAGGTTGATGATCAAGAACAAATACCCATTGCTAAGGATTGATGATATATTTGATTAGCTAAGGTGATCTACATGTTTTTCTATAATTGACTTGCAATTTGGATACCATCAGCTACGAGTAAGAGAGGAAGATATCCCTAAGACGACAATCACAACTCGATATGGTGATTTTGAGTTTGTAGTGATGCCTTTTGGGTTGATAAATGCTTCAAAGGAATTTGTGAGTCTGATGAATTAAATCTTCCTCTCTTATTTGGATCAATTCATTGTTGTGTTTGTGGACAATGTGTTGATATACTTGAGGTCTAATGAGAAGCATGAATAACATTTATCTATTGCATTACAGTTATTGAGGGAACATCAGCTGTATGTGAAACTTAACAAGCGCGAGTTTTGGGCAACAGAGGTAAATTTCCTTGCTCATGTAGTTTCAAATGATGGGATTTCAATTGATCTATCAAAGATTGAAGCATTGCTACGTTGGGAAAAATTGAGGAGCATCACTGAGATCAAGAGTTTCCTTGGGTTGGTAGGTTATTATAGAAGGTTTGTGAAGGACTTCTCATGCATTGCAACATCCATGACAAGGCTTACGGAAAGGAGTGTGGTATTTGAATGGGATGATTCATGTGAGCAGTCATTTCAAAAGCTAAAGAGACAATTAACATTGGAACCTGTGCTTATCATTCATGAGTGAGGTGTGGGTTATGTTGCGCATTGTGAAGCCTAAAACTTAGGATTGTGATGTGTCTTGATGTAGGAAGGAAGAGTCGTGGCATATGGTTCTTATTAGTTGAAGCTAAATGAGAAAAAATACCCCACTCATGACTTAGAGCTAGTAGTAGTGATGTTTGCATTGAAACACTGGAAGCATTGTTTCTACAATGAAAAGTTTCATGTTTTCACACATCAGAAAAGTTTGAAGTATATCTTACCCAAAAATATTTAAATCTTAGGCAGGTTAGATGGGTTGAGTACTTTGAGCACTTTGATTTCACAATTCAATACCACCTAGGAAAAGCAAACGTCACTGCAAATGCATTGAGTAGAAAGTCTAGAGGTTTGATGGCAAATTTTGAGGTTTTAAATGGAAGGCTCATAAATCATTGACCGAGTACGACTTGCACATTGGCTCATTAGAAAGTTGTGCTTTTTTATGTTAAATGATTGCTCAACCTTCTATATTACAAAATATTTTGCAAGCTCAAATAGGTGATGATGAGGTTAAGAGTATTAGAACCTAGTAGATGATTGTGAGATTATTGAGCATAGGACAATGGACTCTTCCAATGGGTTATGGTATTTGAGTAGACTTTTGGCACCGCCAGTTGATGAGGTCAGGAGAGAATTTTGGGTGAGGCACATCGGCTAAATTTTCAATACATCTTGGTAGCAAAAAGATGTACATTAGTTTTAGGAGACACTTTTGGTGGAAAGCATGAAGAAGGACATTGCTGATTTTGTTGCTCAATGTTTGACATGTCAATAGGTTAAAGTAGAATATCAGAAACCTGTGGGATTACTACAGCTTTTACCAGTGGCAGAATAAAAGTGGGAGCACGTTATCATGGATTTTGTGGTAGGTCTTCCTCATAGTAAGCAAGGTTGGAATAACATATGGGTGATTATTAATAGATTGATGAAGTTAGCACACTTCCTACTAGTGAAGGTTACTGATTCACTCGAGACATTGAGTCGAAAATACATACTTGAGACTATAAGGTTGCATGGGGTACCTCTATCCATTGTATCAAGTAGAGATTCGAGGTTTACTTTTCAGTTTTGGAAGGGCTTACAGGAAGCAATGGGTATAAGGTTGACCTTTAGTTTTGCATTTCATCCTTAGACAAATGGGCAATTTGAGAGAGTGATTCAAGTGCTGGATGATTTGTTGAGAGCATGTGCATTATACTTTCAAGAGAAGTGGGCCGAACATGTACCATTGGTAGCATTGTACAATAGACCATGTTGATCCCTAGTTTGCTGCAGAGTTTTGTGAGACAACATTGTTAGGCCCTGAGTTAGTCAGAGAGACTATAGAAAAGGTGAAGTGAATCAGAAAACGACTATTGACGGTGCACAGTAAAACCAAGAGCTGTGATGATCAAAGGAGGCGACTGTTGGAGTTTGAGGTAGGAGATCACGTGTTCCTAAAAGCTCAACCAAGACTAGGAGTGACATGTTTTGGCAAGAGCAAGAAGTTATCTCCTTGATTTATTAGACCATTCGAGATTCTAGAATGGGTTTGAGAAGTTGCTTATCCTTTGGCCTTGCCTCCGTAGTTATCCCGAATTCATGATGCTTTTCACATATCGATGCTATTAAAGTATGAGCTAGACTCTTCTCATGTTCTTGATTAGACGGGATCTTATCATCCAAGAGGATGTTTCATATGAGGAGAAACCGATATAGGTAATTAATCGAAAAGAACAGGTTTTGTACAGAAAAGTGATACCACTTGTAAAAGTTGTATGGCAACATCACAGGGTAGAAGAAGCCACATGGGAGCTGGAGTCAGAAATCCAATGAAAATACCCAAAACTAATTAAGGACTCATGTATATATTTGTAGTTTGAGGATTAAATTTCTTTAAGGGGGAAGTGTTATCACACCCATGTCCTAAGATTAAGATAAAAAGGATAATTAACTTATTAATTTTGTAAAATAGGACAAAAAAGGGTAGATTGAGTAGGTGGGCCCCACATGAGTTTAGGTCTCCATCAACACGAATTGGGTAAATTGAAAACTTTGAACCTTGTTCAATTCTGTATACTACTAAGAGTTTAATGCCTTAAAACTTTACTTTAGATTCATAGCAAATTTTGTGCAAATTTGCTTTAAATTGAAAATTTTATTAAAATTTTTAAGAAATTTCAAAATAAATTAAAAAGAAATTTAAATCATTGAAATTAGACTATAAGAGGTTAAGTTTTGGATTATGCTCAATAAGGGCTTTCCAACAACACTAAGAACATGTAAAATGGAGGTTGGGATATAAAAATTCAAAAGTTTTACACATGAAAAAGGGGGTCCAAATTGATAATGGCACCCCCTGTGCTAACTCTTTTGACCAGGACAGTTATGGACGTAAATCGACACGTGGGAGTGGAACTCACCTAGTGGATTCAAACCCCCCTCCCTCTCTCCACACATCGATAAGGGAAACACAAGGGAAAAAGCCATCACCCCACTACTTTTCCCTTGCCATTTCCCTTGTCCCCTATTGATCACCACCATCTCTGATCTCTCTTCCTCTAGTGAAAGGAAACCAACATCGATGATGCTACCCTCTCACCCCACCATTGTTCTTCCTCCTTTTGGGTTCTTCTCTCAGGAAATTTTTAGAGAAAAAAATAATAATTGAAAGGACGATCACTTGAGACCATCTACGTGTAAGTCATCATCTCTATTTTCCATATTTCCTATTTTTCTTTTTCTTCTTCTTTCCCTCACAATCCAGCTAACCACCATTCTTGTTACTGTCAATGTTTTTTGGTGACAGAAATGGTGAAGACAACTATTGAAAAACATAGTCAATAGAATAGTGTTTGATCAATGATAAGAACCATTCATTTTGTTCCTTAAGTTATTACAAGTAAAACCCTTTTAGTTTAATGAAGACCCATTGTCAAAAATTGAGAAAGTAGTTAGGGTAATTTTACAAACTTGATAAAATTTAGACAAAAACCTAAGATTTTGGTAGAATTTGTAGAGAAAAACTTGATAGAACTCTAATTCATAAAATTTCAAACAAATCTATGTAATTTAGTGAAGTTTTCATACTATGTCCATCGCTAGCAACGATTGAAATCTGGTCATCTTCTTCGACGACGACAAATATTTTTTAGAGAGACCCTAAAAATGGAAGTTTTTGGTATTTGAATAGTTCATGCTTGATCTTTTCATCTGTGACAATGGATTTTCGATCAAAAACTATTTGATCGATGAAATTTTTACTAGAAGAATTAGTGATCGTAGGAAAAACCTAGATCTTTGCATTTGACTGTTAAAAACATGATCAGAATGCAAATCTATGAAATTGTGACTCTAATTACACATTAATACTAAATTGTGATAAAACTAACTAATCAAATATGGGATAATTAATACGAGATCTGATCTGACTATCTGAAACTTGATCAACAACAATCGAAGGCTAGGAAAAGTGACCAAACCATGGATTATGGTTAAAATCATTGAATTGCTAAATGAATTACCTTTAATGATGGGAATTGAAATCTTTAGAGGTACACGCTTGATTTGGACTGTGCACTAGAGACCAATGGTGCTAATCTTAGCAGATAATGACTAATTTGTGTCCTAATCATCAATCTAGATATCAAAAGTTAGATAAATGATATTACGAGTACTGATCTTAAAGTAATTATAGTAAATTGAATAGAATTCTAAAAATTACTTACAACTTGTATTCTCAATCTAGGTTTTGAATGCGATTTGGACGGTATTGATAATTAATTTGTGAGTTGTACTTAGAACTCATGTAAGAACCCTAAACCCTTCTTTATTTTTAAATTCTTATTGATCTGTGCACTTTGTAATTAACACTATAGATGTATAGAACACATAAAGTATCATATTAATTAAATGGATAATATGAATTGCAATTACTTGTTGAAATTTTTATGTTATTTTCTAATTAACCGTGCTTAACTGTTATGATGATGTTAGTTGTGATAAAATGTCATTCCCAAGATAGTAAGCCCTGAGGTCTGCCTAGTAGACTATGATGATGCTTCCAAGATGGTGAACCTTAAGGGAAAGGGCTACTTAGTTGATTGCAACTAAGGTGAAGCCCCCTAAGATGGTAAATCCTTATAATGGATTGTCAATTATTGAACCTCCCAAGATGGTAAACCTTGAGGAAAATGACTACCTAGTCTTTTGGGATCATGCTGGAGCTACCCAAGATGGTAAATACTAAGGGATGAGCTGTCAAACATTAATTCTCTCAAGATGGTAAACTATGATAGAAAGGGTTTCCTGGTTGTTTGTGACTATGGCAGAGCCACCCAAGATGGTAAATCCTGAGGGAACTTAACATTAAAGCCACTCAAGGTGGTAAACCCTAAGGGAAAGGGTTGCCTAGTTCTTTAGAATCATAGTGGAGCCACCCATGATAGTAAATTCTAGGGTTTGGTTGCCTTGTTTATGACACCCATACTGGGCCACCCAAGATGGTAAACCTTGAGAGAGATGACTACTTGATTAGTGTGATGATGTCATACTTGTTTATTATTGTTGAGAAAATAATCAAATGGAATACATTTCTATACGATTTTATTTGATTGCTATGCTTATTCTCTTACAATTTGAATTTGGAATAAACTATTATTTTAGTTAGATGCCAATATGTATACCTAATATTACATGTTCATGAATTTGTTAATTGTCTGTTCAAATGGAAATGAATGTTCCATGGTTGGACATGAATGCGGAGTTGAGCTAAGCTCAACCAGAATGGTAGGATATGCATGGGTTTAATTCTTTTTCCTTATTGGGTTTCACAACTCATATTGTTATTTTTTAGGTACTAGTCAAGCTAACAAAGGTAAGGCACTCGTTGGAAATGAATGAAGAATGACTAGCTCATGTTATCATATTCTATACTATATATGTATGTTACTGATGAACATAAGTTGTGCTATATTATCTGATGAGTAACCTTATGCATTTGTTTCTAACATTCTATATATTTTTAAGTTGATGATGTGTGCAAGATATTCAATTAAAACTTCAAGCTAGAAAACAAGAATTATAGTAAAATTACTATGGTGAATTGTGTGGAGATCGAGTCTCCTTTAGATATTTTAAAACTATTACACTATTTATCAAGTGAGTCATATTGCATGCATTAAATGCGTAAGTATGAAAAACAGAGGAGACTCTGCCAAAATTTTGGTAAAATTAATTTTTTAAAATTCTATTGTATAAACCATGACTTGCATAGGACATGAGCATTTAGCTCTTTCTACACTTTTGCTGTGATATATATATATATATATATATATATATATATAATAAAAAAAGAGAAAAATGACATAGGCTTTGCCTGAGCCAATCGCTATGTTTGATTACATTAAATCACGGCATCGAGTTTCGAGGTTGCAACAAGAAGTCATATAGTATCAAGTCATACTTGATGGTGTAGAAGTGAAAGTTGCAAGGTGAGGATTACCTAATGAGGTGAGATCCTAATGAATCATCTTCTGAACATCCGCGAAAGTGAGAGAATGTAACATCTAAAGCCACTAAATAAAAAGAATTTTCCTTGCGGCATTGATGTTTAAGACAATCTTTCTTTGACCAAAATTTTTGCAATAATTTCAAAATATTTTCTTTTGTTGAGTAGATTTGGAAGCTATAGCATGAGTAGTATCAATAGTAACAGGAGAAGAAAGGCCTTTCCTTATTTTCTCAGTAAGTAGCTTAAGAAGAATGTCATGACCAGTGGAAAGAGCTTGCAATGAAGGATTGAATTGCAAATATTTTCAAACCATTAGTCAAAGCAAGAAGAAATTGAACCAATTTAATACACTCGCAAAGTTTCTAATAATCCTAATCAGTATAATCCATTATGGTTTAGTCAAAACCAATTGATCTCATATGGTTGTCATTTGTGAATGAAACTCTAAGAGCAAGTGGTTGGGTTATTGATGTAATTTTTAAATTTCAATCTCAATTTGATTACTATCAACAAAATTAGTCTGAAGATTACGAAACCTGTAAATAATGCCAAATAGCTTCAACAGAATTAGATTTACTCATGGTGAGAGTAATAAATTACTTATAAGAAGCATGAATATAAGAAATAATTTTATAATTATTCATATCTCATTCTTCTAATTTCTTTGTATTCATGGATTCTAACTTAAAAATTGTTCTATCAATATATTCTCACATACAACATCTTCGAAGATAAACCTTCATACTATTAAACTAATAAAAATAATTAGAACCATCTAATTTAATATGAACAGGTTTTATAATTTTATTAATAGAGTTTGTCCTTATAAGAGGGGATAAATCTTCCAAAAATTTTCAAATAAGACGGAGACTAGATGTGTTGCTGTCAAAATTATGATATAATGAAAGGAGAACGGCAAATAAACCACAGAAAGGGTGACGCTATCAAAACAATGAATAGGAAAAGTCGCCTATTTCTTATCGTCTTTATCTTCCCACTTATCCTATGTCGGTGAAGAGTAATGGCCTTTGTGCTTACACATGTGACGTCCGATGAAGGCAGTGGCAGATCAGCTGGTATGTGGGCTATGGTAGTGTGATCAATGGCGGACTGTGAGTGACAAGTCGAGCACGGAGATGATGAATTTGAAACCAAGGCAAGGTGCAAGCGACAACGTCTATCGCAAACCTGTAGCGTCGAAAGAAGTTGAAGGATTCGGTGTGGGCGGCCGAAGCAGAGGACAGGTGTGAGTGATATCGTTACCGAGTCCGGCTATTGTGTGTAGGAAAACTTTCTGCGAGTGTTATCCCTGCCGAGGACAGGTGCGAGTGATATCCCTGCCTGCTACTATGTTCAAGAGCAGCCTTTCTTGTTTTCTCTGTTAGTAGCTCAGGAAGAATGTCATGACCAATGGAAAGAGCTTACAAAGAAGGATTGAATTGCAGATATTTTCAAATTATTGGTTAAAGCAAGAAAAAATTGAACTAATTTAATATGCTCACAATTTTAATCAAAGCCAATTGATCTCCTAAGGTTGTCTTTTGTGAATGAAACTCAAAAAATAGCTGAATGGGTTATTGATGTAATTTTTAAATTTCAATCTCAATTTGATAACTACCAACAAAATTAGTCTGCAGATTACAAAATCTGTAAATAATGCCAAATAGCTTGAGTAGAAATAGATTTACTCATGGTGAGAGCAATAAATTACTTTCAAGAAGCATGAATATGAGAAATAATTTTATAATTATTCAGATCTCATTTTTCTAATTTCTTTGTATTCATGAATTCTAACCTGAAAATTATTCTATCAATATATTCTCACATCAACATCCTTGAAAATAAGCTTTCATATTATCAAACTTATAAATATAGTTTTAACCATCTAATTCATTATGGACGGGCTTTATAATTTTATTAATAGAGTTTGTGATAAATCTTACAGAAATTCTCAAATAAGACGGAGAGTTGATGTGCCGTTATCAAAATTAAGGTATAATGACAGGAGCAGCAAATAAACCAAAGATGGGGTGCCGCTATCAAAACAGAGGATAGGAAAAGTCGCCTTTTTCTTATTCCCTTTTATCTCCCCGCTATCCTGTGCTCACACGCGTGACGTCACACGAGGGCGGTGGCCGATCAGCTGGTACGTGGGCTACGGTAGTGCCATTCGGGGCGGACTGGAGCACGGAGATTATGAATTTGAAACTAAGGCAAGGTGCAGGCGACGACCACTGTCGCAAGCCTGTAGCGGCCTAAAGAAGTTGAAGGATACGCCGTGGGTGGCCGGAGACGGGGGACAGGCGCAAGTGATATCCCTGCCGAGTCCTGCTGCTGTGTGCAGGAAAACAACTTTCCTCGAGTTCTTCGAACAAAGGAAAATCTCTTCTTCCTCTCTTGCACAGACAGATCATTCGTTCGTTGTTTGCTGTATGTCTGCTCTGCAACCAAAACCACCAAATCAAATTAGATGGTGAAGGAAACAGAGTTTTCTGTGAGATCTGCGAAAGGAATTTTGACGGAGCCGAATCGCTATTACTATATCGCCTGCAAGATTTCTTTCTTGGAAACCAAAAGGAGTTGCGGATGGATGAATCACCAGAAGCACTCCCTGTTTCACTGATGGAAAACGATGGCCGGAGAAAAAAATGCAGCGGGAGATTTTGAGTCGTTTAGGGCTCTGACATGATGATAGAATGGGAAAAATTAGCCATCTTTTACTGAATTAATCGAGTATTATTTACAAAATTTACAGAAATAAAGAAGAAAATAATGCAAATCATATCGCTTGACTAAGGGATGATATATACAACCATGTAGGCCTGATCCGATATCTTGTCTGATAACATAATCATCAATAGGAAAAAAGTATGAGGCACGACAACTTTCTATTGCCCATCCACTAAAGAAGTATAGATGTGCTAGTTTGAATCAGTCAAGAAAAAGAATCCTTCAGAAACAAATACGATATAATCACGATAAGAAAAAGCATAAAGAAAGAAAACAAACAAAAAGAACAAATAACAGACAAACATGTAACGTTACGGATAGTGCTTTCTCAGAAATAGAAAATGCAAGCATGAAACCAACCCGTTTTAAAAGATATAATATCCAAATCAACATTTCCAGACATCATTGATTGCCCACCAGGAGTCCCAGGAAGATAAGGTGCGTAAATGGGTGAAAATAAGAACATAGTTACTTTATAAGTGGTAAGTTTAGACGATAAACTCAAATCACTATTAGTAAGCTTGTCCAAATGCACCACAGGTTTTTGGTGCTCATACGGTTGTGCAATAGTTCCTGGCTGTAGATAAAATGGTGAATTTATGAAGGTTAAATGTTGAAAATAAATTTTATATTAAAAAACCGTACCACAAAAGTGGTGCTAAGGTCAGTGCTCAAAGGATTTAAGACCTAATACTGCGGACTGGTTCCCCAAGAAGCAGGGTTTCCGTCCTTCCAGTTGTCACTGATTCATTGTTTCCCAAGATTCAGAGTACCAACCGCTAGTTAAGTAGAGTATAATACCCAATTTAGCTAAATGCTTGTCCTTAGAAGCTTTCAATGACAAGAAACAGTCTGATATCTGCCCCGTTAACAGAAAACCAATCAGATAATTTACAAAATCATACAATCAGATTAGTGCACATTCATGTTACTATACAAACAAGAAACTGACCTAGGATAATCGGACAAGAGACTGACCTGGGATAATCTTACAATTAAGAGAGGGTTTACATACAGTAGAACCATGGATGCCGCATCTTCAAAGGCAATAGAAAACTTGGCGACATGTAAAACAAGTATCCCAAAATTTTTGCAAGTAATAGTACTTCATTGACAGGGGTTTTTGTATTTTGCAAATGAATGCCACAGTAAACTTCTACTTCAAGACAGAGATTAATAAGATGAAACCCAGAAAATTCAACAAAATGCCCTAAGCTGGCACAGGGTAAGTCTTGTCATTAAGGTACTAAGATTCGAGGCATATGCCAATATTATCATTAGGCCTAATGTTAAAGGAATAACTCTCAATCTATTATCTAAACTAATAAAACTGAAAAAGCAGGCAGTTCTCACCTGCTGCTTTTCGTCGTGCTTGATAAAGAGAAAAGGCTTAAGATTCTATGCCCTTTGAAGTCTTGTTATACTAGCCAATGCTTATTCATACTTTCCCAAACAAGTCTCCAAATCAAATATCTCTAATTTTATTAGTTTTAACAAGATCTAACCATACCACTGTATTCCTTGACATCCAATTATTCTTTACGAAAATTTCACTGAAAAATTTGTTCTTTAAGGTAATGAAATCAATGGCCGAAGTACACACTTCAACATACGTTAACTGGTTCATCGAGGGAAAATAAATTCACGTGAAACTCCCCATTGCTACTGTCACTGGCGGCTTAAGTTAATTTTCATATCTCACTCAATTCGTATGTGTTTTGAGTATGTAATAGCTAGTTTTTAAGGAAATCAAGCAAGGAGAATTTTTGGGAGTAAATCCTTAGCATATAACCACAGTTTCACTCTAGAAATTTAAATATTATTTTCTTTTTGATATGCTGGTGACACTCTTCGAGTTAGTGTTGCTCTAAATTCTGGTGCAGGTTCTATTCTGATTTGGATGAAATTTAAGGTGTAGAATCTTCTCTACAAGTGACACGTGACCCATCAAGGGATTGTTGAGAAAGCTAGTCAAAACTTAGAAAGTTTTTAATGTCAATTTTCTTTTCTTTCATTATTCTATATAACTTTTAATTTTTCTCAATCATTGTAACAATCAAGTAAGTAAAAAATAATGGAAAATCAGATACTATTTAGCATATGTTATGGGGTTGTTCTTTTCTTTAGTTGTGCGTTAGTTTAATTTATTTAAAATTTCATTATTTTAGTGTAATAGAGTTGATTAATTCATGTTTATATTAGAAATTATGTTAGGCTAGTTTATTCTTAAATATGATTAGAGGGATCCTAGCATAAAAATAGGAAATACCACTTGTTAATTTAAAATATCTTAAATGTCTTAGAAAATTTAATTTGAAATTTATCTCAATTTGGAAAAGAATTGCCCTTTGTATAATTTTTTGTTATTACCTTTCACAATGAATACTTGGACTTAATTCTTAATTTACTACAATTAGGTTTTAAATAGAATTCTTAAAATTTGATAATCTATTTAGTTTCTAATGATCAATGATTTTTAGATTAAATTTTTAAAGAAACCATATTTTGAGAAATGATCATAGTTTTGATGTACTTCTTGAGTTATAAAAGGAATAACCGACGGTGGACTCTAGTACTAATCTAGGTGATCTTTAATCTTATCCTTCAATCATAAGCTATTCTCTTATTCAATCTCATCTCATCCATATAATCATTTCTTATTGTAGTCTTTCTAGTTTAAATCCCATATAATCATTATAGTAGAATAATTTGGTTCTTTAAATTTATATTAAATTCTTTCTTATGAATTTGACCTTGTAATACTACAATTGACTAATTGTGCACTTGCAAAAAAACTCTCAATATCATACTACCATGCATCTTCCACAGCAGTCTTTAGAGACCTCAATTAGCTATTTATTAACTACATCTAATGTTAATAAAAAGTAGCAGGAAGTGCCATTGAGGCTGACTTCCTTTCCACCATCACTTCTTGTCATAGTGATTGAATCATTACTAGTATTTATGTTTATTTTTATGAAAAATTGAATATCTTTAACAAATAATATGGATTAAAAATCCCTCCAACTTTATAGCGAATGTCTAGGGATGGCCTAGAAGTCTCACATAATGTGCCTCTATCCCTAATGAACTTCTACATAATTATTAAAAAGGATAACGTAATCAAACTCGTATGGAAGAAAATCTCATAAGAGTTTGTGAATGGGATCAACTTGAGTACCCTCACATTGTCTCCTTCATGGGGTATGCACAAATATTTGATTCAATAACAATACTTGATATTACGTGTTACTTAGTAATAATTATCTCTTTTATGCAGCTTCCTGCATGATACAATGTAACAATTAGAGGTCGCAGATGTACTTCACCAATTCCTTGACCCTAGTGTCATTTGTGGAGTGGCAGAATAATGGCCAATGGAGAGACGAGTTGAAGATATTCTATCATAATTCTTCTATTGCTCAAAGGAGAAGGCATTAGTGATTCCTTACAATAATGGGTAAATTTCAATTTACTTATTGTCTTGCAATTCATATGATTGTATATATCAACCTTATTGGATACTAATGGTTTTGGATGTGCATGGTGGGCATGCATTATTTTTTTATTCTTGTGGACTGCACATTCATGTCCTACTTATTGAAATTATAAATAAGCCTTTTATTTATTCATGTACTATAGATAGTAGTTTATTAGCTCATAACTAATATTTTATTAATATTTAATGATATTACTTATAAATTTAAAGTTCGTGGCTTGGATGGGCTCAAATAATTGAGATTAATTACTTAGAAAACGTCATTGGGAAGAAGGTTAAGGTAAGAAAAATAATTAATTACTCTATTTTATAAACTAACGGTATAATTACACATGGTCTTTATTGATCTTTTCTATCTTCTATGTTGCACATTGTCCTAGACAGCATTTTGATTTGGAGGGTACTAGATGTTGAGATATATGAGAATTATGGTGTTAAGGTCTCACAATTTAAAAAGGCAAGACACCTTTTATTGGTCACAATCTTATGTTTTTTCACAATTTTTATCATGAATTGCAATTGAAAGAATGTAATAGAGTTAAATATATATGTTGTCTCATAAGTTACTGTACTGCCCGAAAGGGGATCCAATCAAAGTTACTAGAAGTTAGATCTCAACGAAATAAGAAGCAAATGGGCTAAGTATGTAATGCGTTTTAAGCATAAAACTTGTATTTTGAAGATAAGTGTAAAATTTTAATTGATTAATAAAAAATTAAACATTTTCATTTATATTGATGTGTCTTATAAGTGGTTTGCTTATGGGATGAATGAAGGTAAGTTGACGTATGAAAGTAATTTGGTGTGTGTGGAGAAGTGTGGGTGTAGGTACATGTGACGTTATTTTTTAAGTATCTTTAAGTTTATTATGATGGAAGTGAATTTGCATATATGGATATTTAACATAGACGGTGCAAGGAATGAAGTGAATGTTGGTGTCGTAGTTCCTCTTTTCAAGTCTATTGAAGATTGCAAGAAGATTATTTTGTAAGAAGATTATATAGTTAGGTTTCACATAAATGTACATGAATGTTGTAGTGGATGTTGAAGTTAATGCCAATTCATTTTTGTTTTCTTTGAAGATTTTAGGAAGAATGCAATAACAACAATTTATTGAATGTGTGCAAAAATATTGTAATAGTAGGTTAAGATTGTAGTATATAGTAAGTAAATTTTTTTTTTTTACAAAGTCTTTATAGTTGGTTTTGAAAAATGGACTTTAAGAGTGTGCACTTTCAAAATCAGTTTAGGAAAACCAACTTTAAAAGTGCACTTTTAAGCCTGTTCTGGTGAATCAACTTTAAAAGCACACAATTTTAAAGTATGTTCTAGACAATCTAATTTAAAAGTGTACACTTTTAAGGTCAATTCTAGATAATCGACTTTAAAATGCATTGATCTTCTAAAGTCAATTTTCATGTATTGACTTTAAAAGTATAAACTTTTGAAGTCAAATTTTTATAACTAACTTTAAAAGTGCAAACTTTTAAAGTCGATTTTCCTAAATAGACTTTAAATGTGCACACTTTTAAAGCTAGTTTAGATCGTCCTTCTTTTCTATCCAATTCTAGAAGAGGGATATATAGAAGATAGTTTTGGAACCATCTTTGATATATGTTTTTAACCAACTTTAAAACCCTTCTATCTTGAAGTGTGGGGTTTTAGACCTTAAGGTAGACTTAGAATTGTTTTAGAGCTCTTATGATTGTCAAACTATAAATTACTTTAGGAGTCCTTGTAAGCTTTGTTTTAGCATAGGATTCTAACATAACTCAAGAGTTAAGTAGAAAAAGAAAGATATTGGGCACCTAGCTTTGTGTATCAACTATTGCCCAACAAATGTATTGTGAAGCTAGAAGACTAGTAACTTGGTTTATTTTAGAAGCCTTGGGAAAGTAGAACTTTGAGTTGACTTGGGAGTTTTAGGAACTTTTTTTTGAAGAGGTTTTCTAGATTAGAAGGACAAAAGTAGGCACTTCCTTTTAAATAGTGGACTCATCATGATTCATAGAATCATTTACACTTTAGAACTTCAATTCAATTGGACTCTTTAGATTTCTTGTTGATTTAGGAGTCTTTAGTTTGTTGAACTCTAAATTGGTTCTAAAAGTTGATTCCTGTAAGGTTTTGAGTTAGTTCAAGAGTCCTTAGCTTAGGAATCTTTACATGGTGAGATTCTATGTAGTTTCTAAAAACTCTTTGTAGCAATGAAGTTTTGCTTTCATTGCTACTTGGAAGTAGAAAAATGGGCACCCCATTTATGATAGTGGGGACAACTTAGATCAATAAGCCCTTAGGACTTTAGGAATTAGAAAACTTTGAAGTTTTGAGACTTCCCATTCGATTAGGAATGTGTCATTTTTTACAGATCTTAGTAATCATAAAAGTTCAAATTTCTTAGAATCCAAATTGCTCTCCTATTTCCAATCAAGGAAAAATGCATGCCTAGGCCAAGTGGCAAGACAAGACCCATCTTGTTGGAATTAGGTTCACCGTAGGACTCAAAAAAAAAAAAAAAGACTGAGCTCCTAGTTTGCATACCATTTAGGCCTTGCTTCATTTTTTGAAGGGAATTCTAGAAGAATAGAAAAGTCTCCATTGATAAAACCAAAATAGAATGAAAGGATTTTTGGAGGCATGATTAGCTTTACCCACTAGAGGAATAACCCATTAAAATCTAACTTTAGCAAAACTCTCCTATGCATGTAAAACTCTACTCGAAGACTCGGAGAGAGATAAATTTCATAAGAAAAAACAAGTCTCTCTCTTTAGGACCTGGTGAGCTCTACCTATGAGAGACAGACTTAGAACATACACAAGAGAAGAAATAAGGAAGATCACCTTTCTTGAACTCTTTGAAACTTTTTGGAAAGCTTTTGCACTCTCTCTTGAAATCTTTCCTAAAGTCTCTAAGTTTCTTTTTCTCTTTCTCCGTTCTCCCTTTTTTGTGAATCTCTAATCTCTAGAAAGAGATGCAAGGTGGATTTTTATAGGCTCTAGGAGTTCTAGGGTCAAGCTAATGGGAGAGTCAAAGAACTAAGGATCAGGGATAGTTTCATGGGAGTGTATAGAGAGATGCATATGTTTTGGGTGATTAATGGGGCTGAGGTGTGTACAAGAAGGAGAGGGAAAATAAGGTAGGAAAGAGATCGAAAGAAAGATGTTGGATAGAGAGATGTGGAGGGTTGGGTGTGTGAGTTGGGTGCATGGAACAAGAAAAGCATGCGCGCATATATATATATATATATATATAGAGAGAGAGAGAGAGAGAGAGAGAGAGAGAGAGAGAGAGAGAGAGAGAGAGAGAGAGAGAGAGAGAGAGAGAGAGAGAGAGAGAGAGAGCGGGGGGGGGGGGGGGATTCTCTGGAGTTGTATAGATGAATCCTAACTATTAGAGGAAATTTGGTAGCCCATCTTGTGATTGGGCAGCCCTAGAGTCCATAACCTTGCAAAATTCTACTTACTTTGAGATAGGGCTCCTTGTAAGAATTTTAGGCTTTTGAGAGGCCTAAGATATTATGACTTCTTAGTAGATCTTTATTTATCTATTTGAACGTACCAATATTTTAAAAATGTGATTCCTACAAGAAACTTAAACATTTTAAATTTGGGAATTTAGAAAGACATGACTTTATGGTGGAACCAACCTAGCCTTTCTTCTTCCAATTTTTTAGAGTCCTAAAGAGGACCAAGGACTACACAGGTACCAAATGAGGCTATCCATAGTCTTAGTCCCTTTAGGAGACTTTAGTTTGAAAGTTTTGACCCAACCTAGCCTTTCTTCTTCCTTTTCTTTGGAGTCCTAAAGAGGACCAAGGACTACACGGGGTGCCTAATAAGGTTGCCCATAGTCCTAGCCCCTTTAAGAGATTTTCATTTGGGAATTTTAAGATATTGGAACAATTGAAAAATCCCTGGCTTACAAGTTCTCTTTGAGGAAGGAATCCCATGTAGGAATGACTCTCAAGTGAGTCCCAAAAGTTTTGA
This sequence comes from Warburgia ugandensis, assembly GCA_035236585.1. Classification (NCBI taxonomy): domain Eukaryota; kingdom Viridiplantae; phylum Streptophyta; class Magnoliopsida; order Canellales; family Canellaceae; genus Warburgia; species Warburgia ugandensis. The sequence goes on along the minus strand of CP141128.1, from coordinate 18,953,127 downwards.
CATATGGGAACAGCCCATACATATGGGGATATATATATATATATATATATATTTATATATATATATATATATATAATTTGAGAAACCCTCCACTTTATGTATAAAGTAGGTATCTCCTAGCATGCTTAGGTAAAAGTCCTAGGTTTTCATCAAAAAACTTTAGAAAGTCCTTTCTAAACTGGATTTCTAAGTATCTTGATTAGAATTTTCCTTTTTACTAGAGTGTCTCTACTAGTTGTTTTTTAATTAAAGTAGTGGAAGAGAGTTACAAAATTACTCTAACAATTTATCGTCTAGGTTCTTAAAATTTCTTTCTTATCCTACGAGTTGCCTGTTTTTTCTTGTGATAAAGACAAATTACAATCATTAGTATCTGATAATAAAATATGTGGAGTTTCTTTCCTTTTATAGAATAAATATCTCTTAGACCATTATTGCTCTCCAAATTGTCAAAAAATTCTTTTTTATCCTAATTGATGTTTGTCGAGATTATAAACAATGCCATTAGGTTTTATGTTATCTTATATCTTACATTAAGGAGAAAGAGATGCATGCAAAGAAGGTGATTTTCTAGGTTTCGGAGTTTCCAAATAAGATGTGGTCAATTGGGAGGTAGACATGGGTCATAAGATATTGGGGTTTCTACTCTATTCTTTTTTCTTCTTTGTATTGTTTATCATTATTGTTTATCCCTTTTTTATATTTGTTTGAGAATGTAAGATTATTACATTTTATTGGGGAAAGCTTGTTATTTTAAATTTCATTATAAAAAACTTGGGTTGTCAAAGTACATCCTTTCGGCTGTTTCCTACCAAAAACCTGCTTCACCTTTTAGGACAAAAGTGGCCATAGCAACCTTCCTTTCTTCAAGAATTTTCATTGCTTTGAATAGCTTTTCAATGTCAAAGATCCACTTCTTTTCTATTCCTGACTCCTCTTCACTAGAAAATGATGAGGTCATCTTCTGAAATCGTTTGAGTTGAGCCTCTGTTTGGCCAACAATCCTCTCTTATGATGAGATCTTTGCCACAAGTGCTTGTTGTTGATTATGTATAAACTACCCCATATGTTTCATAAAGAGTTAAAAGGCTTCTACCATCCCATTTCCAGATCCGGAGGAGTTAGTAGGAGGATTGATAGGTTCTGGGGCTGCACCTCCTCTTCTCTTAGGCAACATCTATTTTACAAGAGCAACATACTCCTTTTGAGAAATTCTATCATGTTAATCTAAAATTTTCCTATTGATGTAAACTGATTATAAGTTCTTATTTTATAACTTAGCTATGAATAACTTGAACTTGGGCTTTGATACTAACTTTGACGACCTAGGTTTTTTATAATGCAATTTAAAATAACAAGCTTTCCCTTACAAGATTGATCTATATTTAAAATTAGTTTTGCAAAATAATGGCAGCGAAAAATTCTTTTATCTTTGAAATTCATTTGTGAAAACCCTGAGTGTCATTATTTATTTCAAATAAGTAGATAATGAATTAACATCATTAATTAATAAAACATGCCATGACAATTTGAAAGATATAAAAAATGGAAAAATCTTTTTCCCAAGATTGTTAATCACAGCCCAAGTTAATAATAATAACTTATAATCAATTTACATCATATACTAAAATAATCACTACTAGTTCTAGGACAACTACATTCATAAGAGTCCTTACCATCTCTCACTTGATCGTAGCACTAAAACTTCTTAATGCTTCTTTTAATTTTAATTGAGCTGATCTGAAAAAAAAAATTTGGTTAAGTATTTATCATACCCAGTAGGTGATCCAATGCTCCAAAAATAAAAAACACAACATACACCATGTATAATTTTAAAAGGGTTTTTCAGGTAATAAAACCATGCAACGATCTTATGTAAACATAGGTATTGATATATAAATCATTTGCACATTTCTATATTCAAGCAAGAAAATTACTGACATAATCAATTAATTAATAAAATAGAGGTTACTAAATTCCTTAAAGTAGTAATCGATCAACTAGGAATCCCAACCCTATGGTTGTTATTACACATGTGGGTATCTTAGTGAACACATCAGCTGATTGGTCACGAGTACTCGTTCAAAGATCATCACAAAGCAATATATATGGAGATGCAAAAATAGTAATTATAGGGACCACTATGCTCACGAGCAGCTCTCTAAATTGTGTGTCTCTAGTATTTAAAGACTAGCCAGCTTAGCCTCCACAGACTACAAATACATCTTGAAAAGGGTGCCATGAACACCTTCAGGATCATTTCCTTACTACAACAGTCGGGAAAAATAGGTACCTCTTTGGGAATGGATACTTACCACCTTTGGTGGCTAAAGGCTGAGAAGCCAAACCTGTACGACCTCTTAGAATAGTGCCCACTAGGCTCACTAGCTTGAACAAATGTAGGTATATACATGTATTCCAAACTCAAACATCATAAAATAATGCAATGTTTAGCACATACTAAATCATGCAATTTATGTAACCTATCTTAAAACATACAATTAATGTATATATGAAATTGTTCTATCATTTAAGAATAAAAATTGACTATGAGAGATTTAAGTAGTAGTATTTTTAATTAAGATTGTAAATTATGGGAATAATTTGCATGCTCATTATAAGAATGCCATATACTTAATTATTTAAAGGTTAACCAAACTTAAAACCATGTATACAAAATTGCATGCATAGCTACCCACCCCTCATTGTCACTTAAAAAACATATTAAACTTGTAATTAATTTCAAGGAAATTGTTTAAGTTTTGAAATTTATTTGAAGCTTAGTAGCATTAGATACCTACTTCAAGGATATTACTTACGTGTTGTTTGTGTTTTTCTTCAATTCAAATCCTAAATTGCCTTCAAGGTCTTTGTGGGGTCCTAAGAATAATTTAAGGGTAAGAATCTAGTTATTATTTTCCATTCACATGTTACAAGGTTTTCTTGGTAGAATTTATTTTGAAAAATAATCTGTGGAACAAATTTTGTTGAATTAAGATCGTGCCTGAATTTAATATCACCCATTCTTTATAGATCATAAGTCAAATTCACATATCAATGGCTTAAATCATCAATCTAGACTCTGATCCTATTTATCAATGACTGGATTTATGATCTAAGGATTGATTTCCTTAATTCAAGGTTGATATGTGTATATAGATCTACTATATTATCTATTTGATTACTTCTTGGGGTCTGATAGTCTTTGATCTAATAGATTTATGAAAGTTTTATAGTTTTTAGGTCATGATCAATTAAAAATATTCTTTGATCCCAAATTTTATTGTATAATTACTTCCGTGTCATTAAGAAGAATCCAGTGGACCTTTTCAATCTTAAATTAGACTTGTATAGCCTTCTGAATTAGAGATTTTGTATTTCAAATCTTTTTGAATGGTCCAAAATTAAATTTTGGATCAAAACTTGTCAAGACAGGAGGCTACTGGGATGCATCAGAATGAGATACAAATTCTAAAACACACCGGTGCATCTTAGAGACTATAACACACTGGGCTACATCTTCGTTCCCAAGACGCATTAGCATTGCCGAGTGGGTCCATCTCTGTCGCACATCACCGGAGAGCATCCTAGATGCCTGATCAAGTTGACTGGGATGAGATGGTCTGATCTAGACTATCAGATCATTTTGGTCACTGATCAATGCCTAGGATGATTTTAAATTTTATTGTTTTTGAGGATTTTTGGGTTTGGGGTCCCATGAAGTCATCAAACATCTTTGATATCCCATTTGAGCTGTCCTTGAGTGGGTACCAACTTAGTTCCATCGGATCTATATTCACCAATGATTTGCAAGCCGATGAGAGCAGATTCAACCTACATCTGAGAGAAAACTACCGAAAAAGGGAAGAGGAGAGAGAGAAAGGGGGAGAGGGTGCTTGTTTATACTATTAAAATTTGGGCTTTATAAGATGACAAATATAAGATGGTTTTAATCCAACCGTCTTATATAAAAATCATATGAGATGATTATGATAACCCGTCTTATATATTATAATAATATAAGATGGTTTGAACATACCATCTTATATAAATTTATATAAGACAGTTATGGAAAATCGTCTTATATTATTAGCATAATATAAGATGATTTTCTACAATTGTCCTATATTTTATAAAGAATATAAGATGGTTTTCTAGAATCATCTTATATTATGTTAGTAATATAAGACGATTTTCCAAAACCGTCTTATACAAAATTTATATAAGACAGTTCTGGAAAACCGTCCTATATTATTAACAATATAAGATGGGTTTTAAAAATTGTCTTGTATTTTTCATGTCATTTAAGTTGAAGTTCAATGATTCTTAGCTTCTTCAACAAAAATTCAAACATTGGGTTGGATTTACATGCACTTTGTCCCAAACTTGTATTTCCTCAGTTGATATTGGTTGGGTTATATTCATTCTTGTACTTTGTCATCATGTTTACTTTATTTGATGTTTATGGCTCTAAAATTCCTTTTCTTTTTTCTTCTTGCATTTGTGTGACACACACACACACACACACACACACACACATGTATGGATCAGTGTGAACATTTATGTGTATGGATTAGTCACATTTTTACTTCATTCTTACTTTTTCCAATCCTAACTAGACTTCAATGTTGACTCCTCTAATATTTATTAATATATATATGTTAACTATGTATATTTTTTATATACACGCACCAAGTATTTGGTCAAATGCTTAACCAATATAATCTTTTCATATCTAAAAAGTCTTCACACTTTTGGAAAAAATGTACAAATATGCTTGGATGTTTGCAGAAAGATCATCAAGGGAATATGAGGAGGGAATAGAAGAGTTCATTGAGTTTGCACTTGGGGCAAGTGGTGCTTGTAATCAAATTTGATGTCCATGCTTGAGATGTGGAAACTTAAAAAAGGTTACTGTTGGTGAGTTGAGAGAACATTTGTGCTTCAATGGAGTTGATGAAAGCTATTGCCCCTAGATGTGGCATGGAGAGCAAATACCTTACAGGCCCTCAACAAGGGCTAAATGTGTATATGAAAAAGAAGCCACTCTAGGAAGTGGTAAAGATAGTAGGATAGCTGCACCTATGTTTCAAGATGTATACAATAACTTCCAAGACTACCTAGTACAATTTTAGATATCAAAGTTGAAGATGGGGTACTCTTCAAGATTTAGAAACATTGTCTCTTTGGAAGAGCTAAACTTGTTGGGGATGAAGTCTCATGGTTGTCACACATTGATGCAACAACTTCTGCTCATAGCAATACATTCAGTGTGTAATACCTCGAGCAATTTATGCTATTGAATTGAGCATTCTATAGGAAATAAACTGTGTTGAATGTTTTACTTTATTTAAAATAGTAAACGGAGTTCGTATGAAGAAGTTACGGCCGTTTAAAGATTAGGGGCATTTCTGTAATTTAAACAAAAAACGAAAAAGATAGAAAACGCAGGGGTCCATTTTGATAACGGCACCCCGTCTTCTTCTTCCTCTAGATTTCTCCAGAAACCCTAGTTTCCAAAGAGATCTGCCACCGCCATTGGCAGCACCGCCATAGCAAGGCTATAAAAAGCCCTATTCCCCTCTCTTCAAAACACGATTTTTTCGATCATTTGGGCCTGGGGTTTCCGGCAAAAATCAGAAACCCAGTTTCCCTGCAATTTCCGGCAATGGCCAGGACCATCAGGCCGACCATTGCCCTTCTTTCTCTTTCCCATTTCTTCCCTGGCATCACCCAAAAACTGGGTTTTTCCCTTCGCCGAGTTTTCCGGTGGCATGAAGTTTCAAAACCAGAATGGGGCTCTACCACCGGCGATAGGCGCTCCCTAGGCTACCCAGGTAAGCCCGTTTTTCCCTCTCTCTTTGGTTCTTCCTCCTTTCAGGCTAGATCCGTGCTGGATCTAGCATTTCCAGCCGGTGTTCATAGCTGGAAAACGACCCAACCGGTTTGTTAAGTGTTTAATTTTGGTCAAAATTCCCCTAATTTAGCGTTCAATTAGATCATCTAACCGTTCAATTTTACAAAACTTAGCTTGATTTTGAATATAAATTCAATTGACCATTCAAACCTTAATTTGTCAAAATCAACGGTCAGATGACCATTAGAGCTCATTAGATGACTAATGTACGGTTCAGATGAGTCTAATTTAGTCTATTCTTTTGCAAATAAACCAAAGGACGCACGAATGGCTGTGATTAAAAGATAACGGTGCAGATCATCTTAAAGGGCAATGGATGGACCAGATCAACCATGGAGATAGATGGAATAGAAATCATGGACAAAATGGAAAGAACATGTAAAGGGTAACTCTTTCCCCCACTTCTCTTTCCTTTTCTTCCTCTTTCCCTTCCCCTTCTCTTTCCCTCCTTATTCTCTTTTTCTTTCCTTCATTCTCTCTTTCCTTTCCCACTCCTTCTTTTCTTTCTTTTCTTTTTCCTCCTTTTCCTTTTTCCTTTTTCCTCTTTCCTTCCTTTTCTCTTTTCTTTCTTTTTCCTTTTCTCTTTTCTCTTTTCTCTTTTCTTTCTTTCTTTCCTTTTCCTTTTTCCTTCTTTCCTTTTTCTTTCTTTTTCCTTTCCTCACTCTCACGTACCCTCTTACCATATTTTTCTCTAACTCTCTCCATTCTCTTCTTCTCACCTTCTACTCCCTCTCCCTTGGGAACGTATTTTTTTATCCTTTATCACTTCCCAACTTTTTTCCCCTCTTCTATTCTCCTCTCCTCTCTCCTCTCTCCCGCTTCTTCTCCTTCTTACCCACTTCTTCTCCTCTCTTCCCATCTTCACGCACTTACCCCTGCTCTCCCTCCTTCTGCATGCTTCCTCTCCCTCTCCCAACGAACGTCTCTCACTATTTCTCTTCAACCCAGCTGCCTCCTCCCACTCTCTCTCTCTCTCTCTCTCTCTCTCTCTCTCTCTCTCTCTCTCTCTCTCTCTCTCTCTCTCTCTCTCTCTCTCTCTCTCTCTCTCTCCCCACACCATCTCGTTTACGGCATCGGCTTCCCATTTGTTTTCTTCTTTAGCATACAGACCAGGAGGCTAATTTCAGAATCGTGCGACGGCACCCATCCTTCATTCTTCACAAGCCTCCTTCTTTCACGTTCTTCTTCCCCGTAAGATCTCCTTCCCATCTATCTCCTTCTCTACTCTCTTCCCCATGTCTTTCTCTCTTTGCTCCCTCTTGTTCTCTCTTTCAAGCCGCACAAACTCAGCCCCCACTCTTCTCGTTCCCGCTCTCTATCTCTCTCTTTAACCGGATTGCCCAAAATCCCAGCAGGCAGTCCTTTCTCCTACTTCCGTATACCTCATCCACTGGCCGCACTGCCCTGCTTGCCGTCGGTCTCCCTCTCCCCAAATTGAGTTTTTTTTTTCCACAAGCCAGGAGACCCTAGCCATTCCCACCACGACGCCCAATCACTGGTCCAACAGAACCCGGAATCAATGCATCAGGCTCTTCCTTTGTCCGGCTCTCTCTCCAGCTCCGGCTCTTTCACCGGTCGAACCCAGCTCCAGATCGCGTGCCTATCCCTCCATTGCACCCGACAGCTCTGCCCCTATCTCCTTCTCGGGCGTTTTTCTGGTCGCCTGACGGTCTAGGGGAAGGAAACCCGAAACGGGTTTTTTCTCCCACACCCATCTCCTTCTCTTCCCTTCCTCTTTTCCTCTCCTTCTTCCCCATCTTCATTCGTTGGGTTTTCCTGGTTTTTTCTTAAAAAACCAGATTTTTATCAAATTCCAATTTTGCCCTCCCTCTTTAACAGAAATTACAAATCTTTTCATTTTCGTTAATTCCATTTGTGTCCCCAGTTTAATTCCATCTGTGTCCCATTTTATTCCGGTTTTGTTTTATCTGCGTTTTTCATATCCAGGAACTGCCTAATCTGAATCAGATCAATTAAGGCCTAACCCATCAACGGGTTAGCCTTAATCAAAAACAAATCTTCAATTTCTCCTTCTGTTCTCATCTGATTTCAAATTAATTTTACAGGTTCATTTTTAGGATATCTCTAGACATAACCAATGCTTTTGATCTTAGATCTGAAATTCAGAAATCAATCTGAGCTGTCAAAATCTTGAAATCACAATTTAGCCAAGATTTTAACCATTTTGAAGAATCTGTCAAATCCGACCAGTGGATCACTAATCAAGGACGTGTTGAAGATATCTGTAAAGGCGGATCAGCTTTTAGAAGACTAGAAGTGAAGATTTTAATGAAAATTGATCTAGGGAAGTAGTTTTTTCTCATTATTTGATTTTTTTTTCTTTAAGAACTGGAAATTCTGTAATTTTGAGAAGTTTATTAGATCTAAACATTGATGCTCATTTTAATAATTCCAGTAATTTTGAGTGATTTATTTTTAATTTTAAATAATTAGATTTTATTGAAAACTCCATTTTAAATCAAGTCCTCGTGGGATCGACCCGTACTTGCATAAGCTACCTATAAAAGCCCGTGCACTTGCGGTAAAACAATCAACAAGTTTTTGGCGCTGTTTTCAGGGACTTGCAAAGGAGTTTTCATAAAATTTAATTAAAAAATCAAAAAAATCCAAAAAAATACATAAAATTAGGAATTGCAATTTTTAGAATTTTAGGTGCATTTTTCAATTGTTTTTAGGGCATAATCACCTTGTTTCCTGAATTTGGTACTAATTTCTAATTTTATTTTTCAGGAAATTGGAAAGTGGAGGAATTGGGCAAGTGGATCTTCACCAAAATGGAAACTTCCATGCTTTCCTAGAATAGGACTTTCTTTTTCCTTTTGAGTGAATCTTGTAGTGAGGATCCTTGTAAATTGCAATTTTCATTTTAAATTGTAAAGGGTTGTATAATACAGGGCAAGTGTGGGATAAGGTGGCCCACACTTGATCTTCATCAGAAACCCCACTGTGAGTTTCCTCACTCATTTATTTCCTAGATTAGGATTTGCATTTAGAATAATTTGCATTGTTTGGTAGTGTAACTCATATAGAAGCATTTTTTTTATAATTGTTGCATTTTAGGATTTTGCATTAGTTTACTACTTTTAATTGCATTCTTAGGGCATGTTTAATGTTTTAAGGTGATTTATATGCTGATCGAATTGCTATGGTGTGTAAAAATTAATTAGTAAGGGAACCCTACCCCATAAGATCAAGGGTGGATTTCATCACCACCTCTTGGCCCACTTAGGATAATCACCTCAAGCACGCAAACATTCCTTTCACGTTAATTTAAAATCAATCATAAGAGACCTATAGGGCCATCACATGCTCGTAGGACCCTCTTAATAGGACGTGATTTACTGTCAGTCCAGTGGCTTTTGATCACTGTGGTTATTGGGAGTTACTTAATAGAGCCTCGCTCTTCCCCCACCTCCTATTGATGTTTGTTGAGGTCTAAACACCTCCTTACACGAGGGTTATATTAACCACTTTGGACAGAATCTAACTGGTAAGTAGTAATCAACTCCTAAGGAGAGGAGGAGCGCTAGTTTAGGCTAATAAAAGCATCATCCCCACAGAAAATCAAGAAAATCAAATATATTGCTGCTTATTAGCTTTAGGATTATTTGAGTGTGCCCTTTTGTTTGCGTATCATTCTAGAAGTTAGGTTGCAACATTTAGGTTGGTTTTCTCAAAGAAAAACAACAAAAAACAAACAAAAACAAAAAAAAAGCTTCCCTTGTATGCACTTTTGGAGACGCGACAAAACTGGAAGGTTAGTCAAGTATGACCAAAAAGACATACAACAAGATCAGGCCACATCTATGACTAATCAATGCTCAAGGGGTAATTCATCCCATGGAAGTCAAGGGGCTCCACTCATCATGAATGAGGACCCACCACCCTTGATGGACGATGAATATCAATCTCCACCAAGGAGGAATAATCATCAACCAAATAGAGATTGGAGAAGACACAATAGGGAATGGGACCAACAGAGTGAACATGGGGATGATAATATTGAGGGTCATCAAAACTTTCGTGGTAGAACTTTAAAAGACTACCTTCAGCCTATACGCACCAGCACACCATCCTGTGTAATTCTTCCTCAAAATGTTGGTGCGTTAGAATTAAAAACGGGAGTAATCCAATTACTTCCCAAATTCCATGGTCTAGATAGTGAGAGTCCTTATTTGCACCTTAAAGAATTTGATGAGGTATGTAGCACCCAACGAACACAAAATGTAGGTCTAGATACTGTCAGGCTTAAACTTTTTCCTTTCTCTTTAAAGGAAAAAGCAAAAATGTGGTTTAATGCACTGCCATCAGGTTCCATAAGAACTTGGAACGAAATGACTAGGGAATTCTTAAAGAAGTTTTTCCCTACCCATAAAACAAATACGCTTCGCCACAACATAATGAACTTTACCCAAAAGGATAAAGAATCATTCTATCAATGCTGGGAAAGGTTCAAAGAACTACAACTCACTTGCCCACATCATGGCTATGAACCATAGCGCATCATCAGCTTCTTTTATGAAGGACTAAATTCTGACATGCGCCAGTTTGTAGAGATGATGTGTAATGGTAACTTTATCAACAAACAACCAGATGAGGCGGAGGAGTATTTGGAATGGCTAGCTGAAAGTACACAGACCTGGGCTGACTCAGAAAGAATAGAACATACAGATAGACCTAAGCCCAATAACACCCATGCTAGGGGAGGCATGTATGCTATGTCTGAAAAAGATGATATCAATGCCAAAGTAGCATCCTTAACGAGAAAAGTAGAAGCCACAGAAATGGGAAAGAAAAACTCAAATAAAGAAGAACAAGTGTGTAGCATTTGTGAAAGTACGTCACATCTTACTCAGGAATGTCCTACAATCCTTGCTTTTCAAGATGTACTTCATGATCAAGCTAATGCACTTAACACATATAAAAGACCTTTCTCCCCATATTCAGAGACTTATAATCCCAACTAGAGAAACCATCAAAACTTTAGTTGGAAAAATGGACCTACTACTAATGTTCCACAACCAGGACAATATCAACCTCATCAACAAAACCAAGGACTTCTTACCTTACCTTATCAAACTCATCAACCTCCTTCTGGACCTTACTTGCCCCTACCTAAAAGGCATGTTGAGGATAATCAAAACGTTCAAAACTAGGAAAGGAAAATTTCTCAATTAGAAAATTCTGTGAATGAATTAAAAAATATGATGAGTCAAATGATGCAAAGTATGGAAAAAGGAAAATTCCCAGCTCAACCACAAGCAAACCCTAAGGGAGTGCATGTGGTTATCATTAATGCATCTGATGAAACATCTAGCTCTACCATGGAACAGACTAAGGCTGTTACCATTCTTAGGAGTGGTAAAAGAATTGAGAAAGATGAGCCTCAAAAGACTGAAAAGGTAGAAAAATCCACGAAAGTTAAAGAAAGCTCTAAACAAAAGGACCCTGTTTCACCTGTTGATCCATGTCCTATACCTGCTCCATTTCCTCAAAGGTTGCGTCAAGCCCCAACGTCTGCTTCTAATGATGAGATTTTAGAGATTTTCAAGCAAGTCTAGATCAACATACCGATCTTAGATGCTATAAAACAAATCCCATCATATGCCAAATTCTTAAAAGACTTATGCACCATAAAGAGAAAATTGAATGTCCAGAAGAAGGCATTTTTGACTAAACAGGTTAGTTCTATTCTTCAACACCATACACCACCAAAGTATAAAGATCCTGGTTGCCCCACTCTTACTTGCATTATTGGCAGCTGCAAGATTAGCCAAGCTCTTCTTGATTTAGGATCTAGTGTAAATCTATTACCATACTCGGTATACGAACAGTTAGGTCTGGGTGAACTGAAACCTACATCTACTACGCTCCAGCTAGCTGACCGTTCTGTAAAAATACTGAGAGGGGTAATAGAGGATGTGTTAGTCCAGATAGAACAATTTTGCTTCCCTGTAGATTTTGTTGTTCTAGATATACAACCGGTGGTGAATGAGTAGAATGAAATACCAGTCATCTTGGGACGACCATTTTTGGCTACGTCCAATGCCTTAATCAACTGTAAAAATGGTGTCATGAAACTGTCCTTTGGCAATATGACATTAGAGCTAAACATCTTTAACATTTGTAAGCAACCTGGTGAAACTACTGATGATTTGTACAGTGTTAACATGATCAATTCAGTTGTGCAAGATCAGTTTCAATCATCTTCCTCGTCGGACCCACTAGAGGCCTATTTGGCCCATTTTAATGAGTTTAATGAGGATGCATTAATAGAGAAAGTTAATGCCCTCCTTAATTCTGTTCCTATCATGGATACAGGAAAATGGAAACCTCATTTTGAGGAGCTTCCATTAAGTGAGATCACTTCCCTCCCATCATCTGTAGAATCCCTTACGGAGCCTAAAATCCAAAATAAGCCATTTAACATAGAATATGTACCTGATTGGGACCTACAGCCTTCATTTGAACAAACATTAGATAAGAAATTAGGCCCACCTGATTTGTTGCATGTGCCAATAGAACAGGAAAAGAAAGAGTTCATTGATATACTGTCCATACATCAACCAACTTTAAGGTACACACTAGACGAAAATCAGGATGTAAGCAAAACCATGCTCCCTCCTCTATTAATACAAGAACAATCTTTTAAGGAAGGGCATAGTCAGCTTATACCTCAATTTCAGGAAAATGTAAGGGAAAGGGAGGACTCTACACATTTATATGGTTCAAAAGAATTTAAATTCACGGTAGTTCACATTGTTATAGAGATTCCACCACCCAAATTTTCAAAGTGGAGGAATTATATTGATTACCGTGAAATTTTGAAGATAGGAAATCATCAAAGTGGTCTCATTCAACTTTCATTCATGGTAGTCTACTGTGTTATAATGCAACCATCACCAAAAATTTCAGGGTGGATGAACTATATAGACTATCGTGAGATTTTGAAGTGGCGTGAGAAATCTTGCCATTTCATTATTGGAATCAGGAAAACTCAAAGATAAATGAGGATATGTTTGGCTGAAGACGTTAAACTTAGCGGTCATTGGGAGGCAACCTAGAGTTTTTCCTTTTGGTTGTTTTCTGCATCACCCATATTCATTTTAGGTCCTACTTTTTAAACATTGAGGACAATGTTTCTATTAGGTTGGAGGGTGTAGAATTCTAGCAAATTCTAGTTTTTTTTAGTTTTTTAGGTGCTTTCCTTGAGTTTTCAAAACAAAAATAAAAATTTGAAAAATGTTAGGTCATTTCCTTTACTATGATGAGAATTGGATTTTCTAAAGTATAATCTAGATAACTTTAGCTTATTAATGGAATTGAATATGATTAATTCAGTATTTTACTCATTTTCTAAAGTATTTCATAAAAGTAAAGTCTCATATCACATCTGTACACGCAGTTGCATATAGATAATCTAAATTGATAAGTGGCTATAACTTAGAAATTCTGAAGAAATTCAGTAGAGATCTATAACCTAAAGTGAGTTTTAGAGCCATTCATTTTTTTGAGAGGTTATAAATATTCCTAATTTTGTTCAGCATGCTTAAAGAAAATTGATCCCAAACTCTTTAATTTGGCTAATTTCCTGAATAATTAGAATATTATCTTTAAAATTCTAGAAGTTCATTGAATTTGATGGATTATAGGAAACCTAGAAAATGATTTAGGTCATCCTTGTTGTTAACCTAGAGACATGAAGCCTACCCATAAAGTATTGTTACCACTAGTTAGCCAACTTGAGCCTTTAATATAAGCTTTTTCTTTTGCCACCCAAATTATCCTTTACCTAGATTAACCCAGTATAAATTATCCATTACTCATTTTCTTTGAAAAATAAGTTAGAGAAGAATGAAGAAATACCTTTTAGTTGTAATGAAAGTAGAAAGTGGATATCAAGAAAAGAAAGAGTCTTCAAAGTGAGTCAAAAGTACTGAAAAAGAAAGAAAAGATTTTGAAAAAAAAAAAAGTTTGAAGAATACAAAGAAAAGTGTAAAGAAGAAGAAGAAATATTCACTTCATCAAAGAAAAAAAAAAAGAGTTATCAACTTTAGAAGATCTCTACTTATTTTTTAAGAAACTTTGGATATTCGTATACCCTTTCTTTGCTACCCTGTCCTAAGCCTGAATTTCGTCCCAGTTAAAGACCTATTGATTCTAAGAGAAATATAGTCTTGATGAGGAAATGAATGGATAGAATCTAAGAGGCTGGTATTTCTAAATATTCAAAGGTAATGGCATCCATTCTAAAGGGATCAAAACAATAAAATTCCTCGGTAATTCTCATGTTTCATGAGTATATGTGAGATAATTTATTTTTATTGACTCAACTCACATAATTAAAAGAGAGATATGATTTGACCCCTTTATCTGAGAGATTTTGTTTCTGAGCATATGTCATTAGTGAGGATTGAGGTCAAAATATATTTCGGATGGAGTTCAAAAGTTAGAAGTTTACTTAGAGATTAAGATAATTCTATATGTAAACTGTACATGCACACACTCACTCTGAGATTTGAGCTTAATTGGAATTATTTTGGCATATGGGTAGGGTTTTGAATTCTTCAGTCATTTTATTAGTATGTTAAAGTGATGTGATTTATTGAAGATAATTCTTTGAGGAAAAAGAGGAGTTGACTTAAAAATAAAATTTGAAATCCTAAAATTTGGTTTTTCGCATGTTTTGCTCGGGACTAGCAAAATGCTGGTTGGGGGGTGTGTTAAGTGTTTAATTTTGGTCAAAATTCCCCTAATTTAGTGTTCAATTAGATCATCTAACCGTTCAATTTTACAAAACTTAGCTTGATTTTGAATATAAATTCAATTGGCCATTCAAACCTTAATTTGTCAAAATCAACAGTCAGATGACCATTAGAGCTCATTAGATGACTAATGTACGGTTCAGATGAGTCTAATTTAGTCTATTCTTTTGCAGATCAACCAAAGGATGCACGGACGACTGTGATTAAAAGATAACGGTGCAGATCATCTTAAAGGGCAATGGATGGACCAGATCAACCATGGAGATAGATGGAATAGAAATCATGGACAAAATGGAAAGAACATGTAAAGGGCAACTCTTTCCCCTATTTCTCTTTCCTTTTCTTCCTCTTTCCCTTCCCCTTCTCTTTCCCTCCTTATTCTCTTTTTCTTTCCTTCATTCTCTCTTTCCTTTCCCACTCCTTCTTTTCTTTGTTTTCTTTTTCCTCCTTTTCCTTTTTCCTTTTTCCTCTTTCCTTCCTTTGCTCTTTTCTTTCTTTTTCTTTTTCTTTTTCCTTTTCTCTTTTCTTTCTTTCTTTCTTTCTTTCTTTCCTTTTGCTTTTTCATTCTTTTTCCTTCTTTCCTTTTCTTTTTCCTTTCCTCACTCTCATGTACCCACTTACCATATTTTTCTCTAACTCTCTCCATTCTCTTCTTCTCACCTTCTACTCCCTCTCCCTTGGGAATGTATTTTTTTATCCTCTATCACTTCCCAACTTTTTTCCCCTCTTCTATTCTCCTCTCCTCTCTCCCGCTTCTTCTCCTTCTTACCCACTTCTTCTCCTCTCTTCCCATCTTCACGTACTTACCCCTGCTCTCCCTCCTGTATGCTTCCTCTCCCAGATTTTTATCAAATTTCAATTTTGCCCTCCCTCTTTAATAGAAATTACAAATCTTTTCTTTTCTGTTAATTCCATCTGCATCCCCAGTTTAATTCCATCTGTGTCCCATTTTATTCCGGTTTTATTTTATCTGCGTTTTTCATATCCAGGAACTGCCTAATCTGAATCAGATCAATTATGGCCAAACCCATCAACTGGTTAGCCTTAATAAAAAACAAATCTTCAATTTCTCCTTCTGTTCTCATCTGATTTCAAATTAATTTTACAGGTTCATTTTTAGGACGTCTCTAGACATAACCAATGCTTCTAAAGTGAAGATTTTGATGAAAATTGATCTAGGGAAGTAGTTTTTTCTCATTATTTGATTTTGTTTGTTTTCTTTAAGAACTGAAAATTCTGTAATTTTGAGAAGTTTATTAAATCTGAACATTGATGCTCATTTTAATAATTCTAGTAATTTTGAGTGATTTATTTTTAATTTTAAATAATTAAATTTTATTGAAAACTCCATTTTAAATCAAGTCCTCGTGGGATCGACCCGTACTTGCATAAGCTACCCTACAAAAGCCCGTGCACTTGTGGTAAAACAATCAACATGGTTTCATTCGGCTCTGTGCGAACAAGGTGTCCCAAGGATGCCATGCTTCACGTGCGCCTGGGACAGGGTCCCTAGGACGGGTTCTAGGTGTACGATAGTGCGTACACTGTCCCTGGTGAGGCCTTTGGGTGGGTGCGCAACGTGGGGCATGGGTCCTGGCTCGATTGGGATGCACGAGGTGCCATGGGGGCTGAGATGCGCCATGCTACACCAAAGGTGGGTCCGTGCGATGCCATCCAGGACGCGCGTCATAGTGCGTCACTTGAGCATGCATGTGTGCGTGCAAAACGCGTTCCCTGGCACGGCCTTTGGGGGAGCACGCACGTGAGGCGGTCGCGCTTTAACCAGGATGCACGGGTGTCCTGGGAACTGGGACACGCAGACCTAATGAGACTATAAAGTTAGGATCAGAGGACAATTTATAGAGTTTAACCATTGAATAGTAGATCCATATCATAGGATCTAACCTGACAATGAATTAGGCAAGGACCCATGGACCCTTAAAGGCAAATCTAGCGATCTAATTTCTAAATAGATCAAAATTGATAAGGACTCATTGTATCCATTCATATCCAGGAGTTTATAAATGAGACCTAAGGTCGGGTTGAGTGATGAAGGACGCGACTCTAGGAGACTTTGAGGTAGGTGCTCTATTGCTACTAGACTTTTAAAAAGAGCCCATGATTGTTTTGAGAATGCATATTTTAAGTATAAGTTATATGACTTGTTTAGCATAACTTAATTTTATATATGACTTGTTTAGCATATAAATGAATTCAGCATGCATATGATAAATACATTATGCATAGACATGTTTTGCAAACGATTGCATAAATTGCATGATTTGTGGTTATTGAGTTTTAAAAAATTGCATGTCCTTGAGGGTTACCAAAAGGCGCTGGAGTGCCCAAAAGACGCTGAGTAGGCAGTTGTGAGGGACCCAAAGAGGACAGGTTTTGAAAAAGAGGTTTTTGCTTGTTAGATCGTATATGATTTGGGCTAGTAAGCTCGTGGGCGCTATGCCGAGAGGTCTGGGGTGGCCTCCCAGCCTCTACCACTATTAGGTGGAATGGGTACCACACCCAAAAAGGACATGTCCTTGCTTCGACTGCATGTGGTACAGGGGGCTACCACTGGTGTCACGGCACTGGGTCGAAGTGTCATATGCCCCGTGGAGGCTATGACACTGTGTCCCTAGGTACCCGAGGACCACACGGAGGCAAGGTTGTGGGCATATTGGGCCCTATAGTTTGAGGATTTGCTTGCATTATGCATATGGCATGACAGGAGGTTGGTCGACCATACCATATATCCATGAGTTGGATTCAGTTGAGCATCTTATGCATATCATTATGTTTATGATATATATATGATACTTTCTACTTGGATTATGCGATTCTTTAAGTCGTCAGTATTCCAACTCGACAATGGTTTTTAATATTGATATTGAACATGATTATTCAAACATGCACATGTTTTAAAGAGCATATGATTTTAAACGTAGCATGCATTGTAAAACTAATAGTGATAGACTCCTACTAAGTATAGTATATACTCACCCAATCCTTAACATTTTTCAAGATAGCTCCATTCACGAGTAGAAGACGCCTCAAGAAGTGTTACTGCTACGAGCAAGAAAAATCAAAAGGAGACAATTATACATGTAAGTAAACACTCTACCCTTTGGACATGTATTTGTATTTATTTATAGTTGTGCTGTGAGCTGTGACTAGATAGACCTGGGAAAACATTTATGACTTCTAAAGTTTTTCAAAAACTACTTTGGTTGTTGTGAAAGCAAATGACACTTGGGGTTTTCAAAATGAGTTTAAAACAAAAGATTTTCTGTCGCATTGCATTGTTTTCATAAAATGGTTTTTCAAAAAGGGATGCATCTCGCCTTAGGAATTTAGATCTTGCATTAAAAAAATGCATGAAAAAACCCAGGTCGTCACAGTTGGTATCAGAGCCCAGGTTTTATCCTTTCACAGCCAGTCCAGCATATCCAAGGGTCATAGACAAAAGAGAAAATCAAGAAGAAGTAGTATAAATAGAAGTAGTAGAGGTGATTAGCATATTAATGCTCAAGGCATTTCACCATAAACAAATAGGTCACCATAAACAAATAGGTGAAAAAGGAGATGAGTCTAGCAAATACTTAGATATTGGATGGCTTAAATCTTATCAATAAGGATTGTTGTGCAGTGGTGCAAATAGGGAAACTCATATATAAATTAGATTATGATGAGAATGATGAATGAAGATGTTGGTGAACTTGTTAGTAGATAGTTCTGACCTGTGATAGATTAATCTCACCAAAGATGAGAACATCGAGAAACCTAGATGGCTACCCTACCATCATAAAGAATATCAGAATATGAATATGATAAGGGATGTAAAATACGGACTTTGAGAAGATTTTGATGATAATCTAATAGGGATGAGCATACAAGATGATATTAGGAGATAACTGTGACTCGTACTAGATCACAAAGGTATGGATCCTAAAGGACTTAGCTCGTCTTATGAAGAGTGAAGTGCTATCGAATAATAACTACCTGACTATTATGGAGCAAATCAGAAGATGTATACAAGTGACATATTATGTGATTAAGAGAAACATAACACGAATATGATAGGGAAATGAATTCGACCAAGTTATCAAAAGATTTTGATGATAATAGATTGATCCTAACATAAACTTGTAAGAGAAGTATAGCATGACCAAAACGTCAATGTCGTTATTAAGACATTGTATGAATTTTATTGAGGCTATAGGCAATTAGGTATTTCGATGATATTAGAAAACTTCAACATTTCCTAGAAGTATTAAGTTTCTCTTGACTGCCGCGTAGATCAAATATATGCAACCACTCAAATGAAAGCATTGATCTAGGTAGACAAAAATGAGGATTTTGAAGAAAAGAGAGAAAGAGATAGAGATGTAACTACCAGTATTCAATAAATATTGAATATTCAAAAGAAGAAAATCATGACTTTATGGAGATACATACAAATTTTTCATCTTGAATCCAATAGGAAGGTAGATCAAACAAATGCAAAGGAATAATACTGGATGAGTTGGTGATCTTATTGTAAAGGAGTATAAAAGAGAGAAAGCATATGGGGTTTAAGACTTTGAGTAGAGTATTTTATTAGGAGATTATGCTACAAGAAATTTCCGAAGAGGAATGGTGACCAATTAGAAATTAAATTCTACAAATGGTTTGATATCAATTAGATTCTTATCGGATCCATTAGCTTATGGGGAGCACCAATGGATATAGTCCATAAAAAGGAAATTTTGGTGATATCCGACCTTGCGACTACATGAGTAAATAAAGTATATTGAAAAAGGAATTAAGCCAGGACAGTGACTTGTCCATTTGTCTTTCTTCAGCAATTAGGGTACCATCAAAGATCGAATTGAGGTCTGCTATCATAGATTTGGAAGAGCAAATATCTTAAGACCATTATTTAGTCATTACCTTTAGAGTACTGTTGACTAAATAAAGGTATCCCACCTTATTTAATCAAATATGTTAGTATCTATTAGACAGTAGTCGAAGTTATACACTCAGAGGGATATTATAAGTATTTGGACATGAGTTTTACCTAAAAGAAGTTACTTGTTAGACTAAGTCATTTAAGGGTATGAGGTCAGTTGATTAGGCCACATCATGGAGGAGCTACGAGTACAATGAATACAGTAACAATTGAGACAGAAGAAAAAATAAGGAGCGATCTCCACCAATGAGACAGATTTTTCCAAACATGAATAGATACCATGACAAACCATAGAAATCATTGTGGGTCTGAAACATGTTGCTGACTTGGATAAGTACCGATCACTTTAGAGACCCTTGAGCTTATGACATAGATATATCTGGAAAGAGATCAATAGGTAATCAAATAAAGTCTTTCTATATGTCTACGAAAATGTTCCATGCTTACCTGAGTGTTTTTCAAATTTGATGATTTAACAGCTTCAACATAACTTGATGTAGTAGCTATTGAACTAGAACTGCTATTATAAGCTAAGTATGAGGAGGCACTTGAAGGATTAAATTTGAGGAATTGCGAAAATCACTACTTATGAGGATACCTCCTGACAATACAGACTGAATGGTTGACGATAACGTAGTAATAAAGGATTGAACAACATATCGATATAGGGAATGGAAGGAGAAAGTTGAGGTGGCCAGCACATTATAAGGTGAGATTTGATGTTACGTTGCCTTTAAACAAAAAGATAGGTGTTATGTGCATATACCAAGTACAAAAAATCAATTGAAGGAATTTCCTAAGGACTAACCCTACTGGATTGAGTATAGAACTTTTGGGCTGAAAGATTATGAAGGAAACCATCAAGCAAAGAAAGGACAAAAAGGATAATGACAAAGGATTCAACCATGTAGTAAGGGTACTCGGTTATGAATAAGAGACTTTTTGCATAAATGGGAACATTATTGGAAATCCTAATGACAAATTGATGTGAATAGTGCGATAGGCCTCTGGACGAGAACATTTGACCCATGATGATGAATCGATCATTACCATTTGACTTGAGTTTGGATAAAATCTTCAGGGAGAAAAGCGTTTAATGAATTCAATAATTATGAAACTGGATATAGAGTTAGGACATTTTACTTTCAGTATATAATAAGGTCCTCGATGGAAGATGCTACTAATTGGCTTTCATGATTTTATTTTGAATGTAACCTTGGTCGAGGAATCAAGTCACATATGGAAAACGATAGACAGTTGAAATTCAAAGTTAATCAAGGGTTTGGCTGTAGAGCACATGATAAAATGTCAGTTATTGAAGTATCTTGGGGACAAATATAAAAGATAAAAAGCAAAGTTAGACACAATAGAAAGAAGGTAACTTTTTTGGACTCTTACTAATGACATATAACCAACCATTAGAAGGAGATGTGGATGATGAAGAGATCACTAGATGAAAGACAAGAAGAAAAAGGGATTATCCTATGATATTCAAAATGAAATAGGAGAAATAAGATCATATGATCTCAAAAAAAAAAGTATGGAGTAATTTATACATGAATAAAGAAGCATGATCCTACGAGGAGACTATCCTATATATGATGAGAAAGGTATAGGCATCTAAAGATTTCAAGATAGATGAATTACAGCTAGAAACCGGTATTGTTAAACTGGCATGTATGGGAGTATGCATCATAGTACCTAGTGAAAGTGACCCTTATAGGTAAGGCCTTGTAGAAGGAACAATAAAAATGATAAATTGAGGTTGAGCCTAGATTTGATTCCTAAGGGGGGAATGCATTCACCAAGAAGTTATCTAAGAGACAAAATACCTTGAAGATGATAATTTATGGAATTTCGAGGACGAAATTCTTTTAAGGGGGTAATAATGTAATGCCCCGAGCAATTTACGCTATTGAATTGGGCATTCTATAGGAAATAAATTATGTTGAATGTTTTACTTTATTTAAAATAGTAAATGAAGGAATTTTTAAGGAAACTTGGTACCATTAGATTCTACTCAAAAAATGGAATCCAACGCCTCAAAGAACGCCAAAAACGGAGTTCGTATGAAGAAGTTACGGCCGTTTAAAGATTAGGGGCATTTCTGTAATTTAAACCAAAAACGAAAAAGATAGAAAACACAGGGGGCCGTTTTGATAATGGCACCCCGTCTTCTTCTTCCTCTAGGTTTCTCTAGAAACCCTAGTTTCCAAAGAGATCTGCCACTGCCATTGGCAGCACCGCCATAGCAAGGCTATAAAAAGCCCTATTCCCCTCTCTTCAAAACACGATTTTTTTGGTCATTTAGGGCTGGGGTTTCCGGCAAAAATCGGAAACCCAATTTCCCTGCTATTTTCAGCAACGGCCAAGACCATCAGGCTGGCCATTCCCCTTCTTTCTCTTCCCCATTTCTTCCCTGGCATCACCCAAAACTGGGTTTTTCCCTTCGTCGAGTTTTCCGGTGGCATGAAGTTTCAGAACCAGAACGGGGCTCTACCACCGGCGATAGGCGCTCCCTAGGCTGCCCAGGTAAGCCTATTTTTCCCTCTCTCTTTGGTTCTTCCTCCTTTCAGGCTAGATCCGTGCTGGATCTAGCGTTTCTAGCCGGTCTTCCTAGCCAGAAAACGACCCAGCCAGTTTCATCCGGCTCTGTGCGAACAAGGCGTCCTAGGGACTCCATGCTTCACGTGCGCCTAGGACAGGGTCCCTGGGATGGGTTCCAGGCGTATGATAGTGCATACACTGTCCTTGGTGATGCCTTCAGGTGCGCGCGCGACATGGGGCACAGGTCCTGGCTCGACCAGGATGCACGGGGTGCCCTAAGAGCTGAGATGTGCCATGCTACACCAAAGGTGAATCCGTGCGATGCCAACCAGGACGTGCGTCATAGCGCATCACTTGAGCATGCATGTGCGCGTGCAAAATGTGGTCCCTGGCACGGCCTTTGGGGGCGCACGCACGTCAGGCGGTCGCGGTTCAACCAGGATGCACGGGTGTCCTGGGAACTGGGACATGTAGACCTAATGAGACTATAAAGTTAGGATCAGAGGACAATTTATAGAGTTTAACCATTGAATAGTAGATCTATATCATATGATCTAGCCTGACAATGAATTAGGCAAGGACCCATGGACCCTAAAAGGCAAATCTAGCTATCTAATTTCTAAATAGATCAAAATTGATAAGGACTCCTTGTATCCATTCATATCCAGGAGTTTATAAATGAGACCCAGGGTCGGGTTGAGTGATAAAGGATGCGACTCCAGGAGACTTCGAGGTAGGTGCTCTATCGCTACTAGACATGTTTAGCATAACTTAAAAAGAGCCCATGATTGTTTTGAGAATGCATATTTTAAGTATAAATTATATGACTTGTTTAGCATAACTTAATTTTATATATGACTTGTTTAGCATATAAATGAATTCAGCATGCATATGATAAATACATTATGCATAGACATGTTTTGCAAACGATTGCATAAATTGCATGATTTGTGGTTATTGAGTTTTGAAAAGTTGCATGTCCTTGAGGGTTACCAAAAGACGCTAGAGTGCCCAAAAGACGCTGGGTAGGCAGTTGTGAGGGCTAGGCAGTTGTGAGGAACCCAAAGAAGACATGTTTTGAAAAAGAGGTTTTTACTTGTTTGATCTTATATGATTTGGGCTAGTAAGCTCGTGGGCGCTATGCCGAGAGGTCTGGGGTGGCCTCCCAACCTCTACCACTATTAGGTGGAATGGGTACCACGCCCAAAAAGGGCATGTCCCTGCTTCGACTGCATGTGGTACAGGGGGCTACCACTGGTGTCACGGCACTAGGTCTAAGTGTCATATGCCCCGTGAAGGCTATGACCCTGTGTCCCTAGGTACCCGGGGACCACACGGAGGTGAGGTTGTGGGCATAGTGAGCCCTATGGTTTGAGGATTTACTTACATTATGCATATGGCATGACAGGAGGTTGGTCAACCATACTATATATCCATGAGTTGGATTCAGTTGAGCATCTTATGCATATCATTATGTTTATGATATATATATGATACTTTCGACTTGGATTATGCGATTCTTTAAGTCGTCAGTATTCCAACTCGACAATGGTTTTTAATATCGATATTGAACATGATTATTCAAACATGCACATGTTTTAAAGAGCATATGATTTTAAACGTTGCATGCATTGTAAAACTAATAGTGATAGACTCCTACTAAGTATAGTATATACTCACCCAATCCTTAACATTTTTCAGGATAGCTCCATTCACGAGTAGAAGATGCCTCAAGAAGTGTTACTGCTATGAGCAAGAAAAATCAAAAGGAGACAATTATACATGTAAGTAAACACTCTACCCTTGGGACATGTATTTGTATTTATTTACAATTGGGCTGTGAGTTGTGACTGGATAGACCTGGGAAAACATTTATGACTTCTGAAGTTTTTCAAAAACTACTTTGGTTGTTGTGAAAGCAAATGAAACTCGGGGTTTTCAAAATGAGTTTAAAACAAAAGATTTTCCACTGCATTGCATTGTTTTCATAAAATGGTTTTTCAAAAAGGGATGCATCCCGCCTTAGGAATTTAGATCTTGCATTAAAAAAATGAATGGAAAAACCTGAGTCGTCACACAATGCTACCAGATAAAGTTAGAGGATCTATTCCTAAATTCTACTACTTCTTTAATACTTTGTGCTAGAAGGTGGCGGATACTTCTGAATTACAAGAAATCCAAGAACATTTAGTGACAACCATATTTAAGTTTGATACATTCTTTCCACCATCCTTCTTCGATATCATGGTACACTTAACAATGCACCTCATTGATAAGGTTAGGTTGCGTGGACCTACTTATTTGCTATGGATGTACCCATTTGAAAGGTACATGAAGGTGTTAAAAGGGTATGTACAAAATCATAATAGGCCAAAGGGGTGTATTGCTGAATGTTATATTGCAAAAGAAGTTGTCGAGCTTTGGACTGAGTATTTATCAGGAGTGGATGCTATTGGAATCCCAAGAAAGAAACATTTAGGTGCGTTAATTGATCCAAGAGTTGGGGAACCTCTATCTAGTGGTCACGTGTCATCTGTTGATCATAAAGAACAAGAGCAGGCACACCTTTACATCTTGTAGAATATTAATTTTGATGAAGTTCAGCCATACATTGAGTACGTAATTAATGTTCCCTCTTTGCTGGTTTCTTTCACATTAATTAATTGAATCATTGATGTTGCTGAAGTTTAACATCAGTCATGTTATATAATTTTCATCTTTGATCATTTTGTAGTATGTGCATGGACTTCTTAAAAGAGAGGTATTTAAGAGATGCATGGAAAGAGAAGTGCTACAAGGTGAGCATTGTCTTTCCTTTAAGACTTAGCTTCGTGAGATGGTATTTAATTAAATTAAATAGTTCTCTATGATTAATTAATTAATTAATTTGTATAATATATATAGTATATGCACGTATATATTAATTAATCATTTTAATTAGTATATTATAACATTCAGGTTTTAGATCAGCTAGGTGTTCTAGGTCATAGTATTTCTGAATACTTGGGTTGGATGGTAATGGGACCTCGACTAGAAGTAATAAAGTATTTTGGATATGCCATCAATGGTTATTAGTTTCATACAAAAGACCATGATAAGTTAAGAGCACAATAAGGTAGTGGTATTAGCTTAGTTGTTAAAGCCACTTTCTTTTCCAGTTTAAAGGACAACAACGCAGTTATAGCTAACAATACTTATTATGAGATTATACGGGAGGCATGGGAGGCATGGGATCTAGGTTATACATGTAGAACTGTGGTTGTGTTTAAGTTCGATTAGGTGGAACACAACAAAGATAGCATAAGAATCAATGCCCTTGGCTTGACATTGGTTGACCTCATTAAGATTGGCTATCAAAATGGCCATTTTGTTTTAGCATGTCAAGAAAAATAAGTATTTTATGTACAAGATGGACATGATATGAGATGGTCAACAATTTTATGAGCCCATCCAAGGGGCTTCAATGATGAAGATGACCTAGGTGACAAGGTAATTGATTACCCTTCAATCACTACAACAATGCCATCAATCGATCTATAGAGGAGAGTGAGAAGGGTTTATAGGTGGAATCTAATTGTATATGAGGGGACAAATTAAAGTGCATGTGTTTGTATCATGTGATGTATGAAAAATGATTTAATTAATCAATTTAAGTTTACACATCATGTGTCATGCCAAACACTAGTTAAACGTCAATGAAATAAATGATGGGGTAACCTTTGTACTTCAAAGGTTTTTAAGATTTTAAGAGTTCAAATAACTGGTAAAACTACTTTAATTCATATAAGACAGTTATTAATAAACCATCTTTTATTATTCAAACAAACATTTAGGTGCGGGAACGTATCGCGGTGAAAGCGACCATTAATATAAGGTGATTTTTTAAAACCTGTCTAATTTAATTATTAAAATATAAGATGATTTTTTAATAACCATCCTTTATTGAAATAAATATAGGATAGTTTTTTAAAATAATCTTTTATTCAAATAAATAAAGGATGGTTTTTGAAAAACTAACCTATATTAATGTGAATAAAGGACAATTTTTAAAAATCATCGTACATTTTTTTATAAATATAGGATGGTTTTTAAAAAACCATCCTATATTTCTAATGAATATATTAAAATAAATATAGGTTGATTTTTTAAAACCATCTTATATTCACTTGAAATATATCAAAACCACACCCCCCATAAGAAGAAGAAGAAGAAGAAGAAGAAGAAGAAGAAGAAGAAGAAGAAGGTTGGATCTCTCATTTTTTGATATTTTGCTTTGTTAATGCTTTAGATTTTGGTGTTTCATTTAAGATGGCATACAAAATGTTGCTTGAATATGAGTTTTTACTATGCATTTTTTTTTTACTGCATATGTTGCTAATTTTGTGCTTCTCTAATGCTTGAAATTGATCATTCTAAATATCCTCCATTGAGTTTAAGAAGACCAATGTTTTATATTTTAATGTTTCATTCAAGAAGACATGCAAAATGTTACTTAAATATGTGTTTGAACCATGCATTTTTTACTATATATGTTCTTGATTTTGTGCTTCTTTAAATGTTTGAAATTGATTATTCTAGATAGCTTCCATTGAGTTTAACAAGACCCTATGTTTTAGATTTTGATGTTTCATTCAAGAACGCATGCAAAATGTTGCTAGGATATGTGTTTGAACCATGCATTTTTTATTGTATATGTTTTTGATTTTGTGCTTCTTTAATGCTTGTAAAATCTTGAAATTGATCATTCTAAATAGCCTCCATTGAGTTTAAGAAGGCCCATGTTTTATATTTTGATGTTTCATTCAAGAAGCATGCAAAATGTTGCTTGAATATGCATTTTTACCATGCATTTTTTAATGTATATGTTATTGATTTTGTACTTCTTTAATGCTTGAAATTGATCATTCTAGATAGCCTTCACTGAGTTTAAGAAGACCTCTGTTTTAGATTTTGATATTTCATTCAAGAAAGCATGAAAAATGTTGTTAGAATATGCATTTTTACCATGAGGTTTTTACTGTATATGTTCCTAATTTTGTACTTCTTTAATGCTTGTATATGCTTGAAATTGATCATTCTAGATAGCCTCCATTGAGTTTAAAATATCCGTGTTTTAAATTTTGATGTTTCATTCAAGAAGTCATGCAAAATGTTGCTTGAATATGCATTTGAACCATGCATTTTTTACTATATATGTTCCTGATTTTCTACTTCTTTAATTCTTGAAATTGATCATGTATGCACTTAGATGGTGGTTTTTTCTAAACCAATATATATATATATATTGTTATATTCTAAATGTATTAATTTTACTTGTGCAGGCAAAATGGAACATTAAGAGATTGAGCATCATGAAGAACAGTGCAGCACAAGTACACCAATTAAGAGAAAGGGTAGAGAGCCAACAAAAATAGAGCATATTGTCACGAGAAAGTCAAAGGGAATAAGATAGATGGTATGGTTCAATAGTAAAGGGCAGGCAATAGGTGGTAGTGCACATTCTTACACTAGTTTTATTTCTTGCACTGCTAGAAGCATGGTGTAAGTATCAGTTATTGATTGGAGACATGTGTCACCATCAATAAAGGATGCAATATGGGAGATGGTGAAGGTTTGTAAATGCTTGCTACATACAACATACTATGTGCCTTATCTTGTTTTAGTTTAGACAGACTAACACTTGTTTTTACTTTGCAGTCTGCTTTCAATATCTCTAATGAGTATAAGAAGAATGCTCTACATGGGGTTGGCAAACAATGGAGGTAATGGAAGAGTGATCTAGCAAGGAAGTACATACTTCCAAATGCTAATGATCCATCTACAGTCTAGATAGTCTTTGAGTTATATTCCAGCATCATTGACCAAGATGCATGGAATGAATTTGTATAGTCCCACCTATCTTCAAATTTTGAGGTAATTACAAGATAGCCAAAAGGTTGATTTCTCTAATTTTCAACTCCATTGTGCTTCATTGCGTGTTCCTTTGACATGTAGGCAAAGCACCTCAAAGGACAAATAGTACATGCTACCAATCATATGCAACACTACCTCTCCAAGATTGGTTATGCACAGTTAGAAGAATAAGAAGTAAGTATATATGACAATTCAGTTCTATTTAACTATACCCCTTTTTTTTTGCATCAACTCCAAAGTAATGTCTCTCTTGATAGCAAAGGAAGGATGGGACCACAGATCCCATCAACTGTGCCATTCTTTGGAACATGATGCATTCAAAGGGGCATAACTCCTAGACCTTTATTGATGAAAATGCTGCCTTAGTTGCTTCAAGAATTGTAAGTAGTTTTACTTATCTATTTTTTACATCTCTTAAATTATATATATATATATGAAAATCATCGTGTTCGATTAATTGCATGTGCAGGAAGAGTTGACCTAGGAAAGTGGCACTATAGGAACTCCGAGCAACATTACTTCAAAGGGGGACATCCTGATATGTCTATGGGCAACAAAGAGGGGTACCCTGGCCGAGTAAGGGGTCAAGGGTACGGTGAGGTTCCTTCCAAATTCTTCCAAAAAATAAGAAATCCACCAATAGAGGACATGGATGCATGGAAGGAGATTATGTTGTATGAGCTATACACGAAGGTAAGGAATGATTTTTTTGAGGACCCTTGGGGTTTCAAAGGTCCAAGTCAAGATGTTCCCCCTTGACCCCCATCTTATAATAGCTGCACTCCTCCATCTAATGAAGAGATGGACGAGCAATAGTTCGAAGGAGATGTCCCAATCAAGAAGGTATTTATTAACATGCTTACCTTTTTCTATTTCATGTCTTAGTAATCTTCATTTATTCTTATGTATAGGTGATTTCTGATTTGTAGGTGGGTCAGTGCACGCTGCAGCTTCATACAGCTGAGAACTACATCGTTGTGGCTACACTACATGAGGCATTTTCTGTCATGCTGCATGGCAAGTTGATGCATCCACACACTAAGTGTTTGTGCATTACTATTGGCCTCCAACCAAATGCCCCCTACCATTTCCTATAGAAATAGATGATATCCATACTATTGGGGATCCAATTGGATAGCATGTAGTTTGGTCGGAGAAGTGTATCGAAACAATGATTTCCAAGGTATGTATATGGTATTAGAGCATTGTGTTCAATAATAAGTTTAATGTTTGAACTAAATTTTTAAAAACAATTTGCAATGTAATGTTAACCAGAAGAAGCACAAGGTGCCATTGAGGTTGACCCCTCCTCGGCAACAAATTATGGCACAGCGATTGCCCCATCCTAGGTATTTATGTCTATTTTTAGTATGAAATTGAACCTCTTTAACTCTTCATATATATATATATATATATATTCTTTACTAATTTTTGGAAAATTACATCTATAGTGTAGGGATTAGGTGCAAGTTCCACCCAATACTCCTCCATTCTTGAGGGTACTATATAGACTGATCAATAAAGATTTCAAAATTAGCTCTATAAGGATAAAGACCAGTGTGCTTGCACACGACAGTGTTGAGGTTCCAATCATAAAAGAAGACCTCTTAGCCATATGTAATATGAATCAACTGGAATACAATAACATCATTATCTATATTTGGTATGTCTTGTAATTACTCTATTAAGAATCAAATTGACATTACTTATTAATAGGACAAAGATATGTATTTGACATTAAGTTTATGAAGGTCTTTGCTTGATAAATTGCAAAGATTAGAAGTCAAGGACGCTCCCAAATTCCTTGACCCTGGTGTTGTCTCTTGCTCAAAGGAGCATTTACTTAAGGAGAAATAAATAGAAGAGATCATACCTGGGTTCTTGGGTTGTGACAAGAGGTAGGCCTTACTGATTCTATATAATAGTAGGTAAGTTATTACATGTCTTACTACCATTCCACATAAAAATTAATATTTATATAAGTTATTTATCCAGTTTCAATCGATTGATTATGCGTATAGGTCCCATTAGATGCTGCTAGCTTTAGATGTGCATAGAGGAATTGCAATGTTTTTTTATTCTTGTATAGCGCACATTCGAGGCCCGCTGATGGAATTGATCAAGAAGTAAGTTTGAATTTTATTTCATTCATTATAATAGTTGGATAACTGATAAATATCCTCTTTATTCATATATAATGTTTATACGTATATATGTGTAGTTCATGGTATAAATGGGTTGAGATGAAAGCAAAACTAACTTGGAAAAGGGTCATGGTAAGGTTTACTACTTCTTTAGTATAACCCTATAACATGTAGACTTATAATTACAAATGATATTTGAATCTTATAATCTGTTGACTTTATTGTGCAGTGCCCTAGACAACAATCTGATTGGGAGTATGGGTATTACTTTCTCAAATATATAAGATGTATCATTTGAAAAGGATTTACGATCTCCCAATTGAGAAAAGTTCAATTAATTGACTGACCATCATTCTTACAATTTTCTACATCTCTTAAATGACTCCAACAATAATCTCTCAATTGATGTAATATTTGTTGTCTTGTAGGTTGATTTAGGTAGAAAGAGTTACACCCAATTAGAAATAGATGACATCATAATGGAATGGACTGAATATCTTTTGACTTTTAATTTATAAATATTTGATCTTATTGAACATAAAACAATTTTATCGCAGAAATATAATTTACAATTGCACTAATTGGATGCAGGTGTTTCTTTTCTTTTCTTTTTCTTTTTAATTTAAGCATGTGTATGTTTTGTTTATTTCACTACAAACTGTGTATGGAGAAGTTTGATGTGGAATGTTGGAAATGTTGAATGTGCATGAATGTATTTTGTAAAATGATTTGCAATCTCCAAAAATGAAGTGTTAAACTTCAAAAACTACAGGAACAATGTATAAATAAAATCCTACAAATGAGCACACAATTCAGGAAGAAAGTATAAGCAATATAGGATGGTTTTTGAAAATTTGTCCTATATTTCTTAGAAAATATAAGACAATTTTCCACAAACCATCCTATATACTAATCAATATAGGATGATTTTTGAAAAACCATCCTATATACTGATAAATATAGGATGGTCATTCAAAACCCATCTTATATAGATCAGTATATAGGACAATTTTTCAAAATTTGTACTATATAGTATGATCTATATAGGACCATCCTATATTTTTTAAGTAATATAGGATGGTTTTCAAAAACTATCCTAGATTGATTGGTATATAGGATGGTTATTCATTTGTTATAATGATTTATAAGACAGTTATTGGATAATCGTCCTATATTAGAAACTTATAAAGGAAGGTTATTTAGGAACCATCTTAAATGTCACAAATATTACACACATGTATAGGATAGGTTTGGAAAAAGCATCTTATATTTTTTAATATTTATAAGACGGGTTTTTGGAAACCGTCTTATATAAGCCGAGTTATTTAAGATAGTTATTCAAACCTGTCTTATAATATTTTTAATATAAGAAGGTTTTAGGAACCATCTTATATTGGTTTCATTTTATAAGGCGGCTAGATAAAAGATGGTTTTGTAACCATCTTTTATAGCCTTTTTTAACCATATTATAAACCCATTGTTGTAGTAGTGTTACCAGAGAGGGGTGGGTTTGGGTTCTTCGAGTCGGTGCAGGTGCTTTGTGCCAATCGGATCATTAGGTTGATGGAGATGGAGAAATAAAAGGGTAGCTAGAGGGAGAAGAAGGGGAAAAGGGATGGAGTCTGGGGAGGAAAGGGGGGACGTGATGGGAGAGGGGAAAGGGGTTTTTATCATTGGTGATCCACCTTCCTCGTAGGCAAGCGAGATCACCAACTTATTTCCCCAACGAAGGAGTCAGAGACGGAGGGGCGGGGGGCAGGGGGGGCATTATGAAAAATGGCCCCCTCCAATTTTGATCCATTTCATATTTACAAATGTATAACTGTATTATTTGTGAAATTATCAGAATACACTTATACTTAAAACTATGTAACTTTCTCATCTAAACTCCATTTTTAGTGTTTTTTAGTGTCATTGGATTCCATTTTTTTAGTAGAATCCAATTATTAGGGTATTTTCACCACATTTGATTTCTATAAAATCCCACTTCTAAGATTTCAAAAATTATAAAACTTTCATCATTTTGTTCAATCCAAATTTTCTAATAAAATAGGACTTAAAATTTTGGGTAGCTATAGTTTTAGGTTAAAGATTGCTATCATGGCTGCTCCTAGGTATGCCATGGTGTTGCAAAGAGAGAAATCATTTGGTAATGTGATAACTTTTATTTCTTTTATGGGTTATATAATGCTGCTTATTATGTAATATGTAGGTTTTCAAACATTTTCTCTATTTTTAGAGGTGTGTGCTATTGAGCTTGGGGTTGTTATGAGTTGGGTGCTACACATTTATTTGGAAATTTCAACTTGATTTATTCCTTCTGGAGTGTTAATTTTCCTTTTTTGTTGTTGTTGTTGTTGTTGTATTTCTTTCTTTATCTCTAATTTTGATTGTGTGTTAGTTTAGAGATTCAAACATGTGGGTGTTGCATATTTGTTTTGGTTTTGAACAGTTGCAACTTTCTCATGGATCTTTGCAACCCTTAGAAATTTTAAACAAGAAATCCTCTTGTAGAAAGATCATAAAAGGACTAATTTTTAACTTTGTATCAACTAATATGGTTTTCTTCTTAGGTGACACCACATGAGATATCAAGATGAGGGTTTATACAACTAGCCATTTTCAAGGGTTTTTTGTTTTAAAAGTTGATTTGCAGACATCTATACAATTGAGTTCCCTAAAACACATTAATCTCACAAAGCTAACATCATTTTAGAGTTTTCATGGAGTACATAAGTATAACACTCTAACTTGTAGTAGTAAAAGTAGAAGTTGAGAGTTTGGATTTCAATATGTGTTTCCTTTTTGTTCTCATATTTTATTTTTTCTTCTTCATGTTGGTTGAACTAATTATACCTTTGTTCCCTCATTTTTTTACATAGTTCAATGGTGGTCAGATTAGTAAGTTGTAAGTTCTGAGTTATTTTTCTATAATATTGGGAAGAAGAAGAAAATGATACTGGTTAGTAAGTTCGAAAGAGTTTTTTTTTTCTTCCTTTATTTAGATATGCATTATGATCATTTTTATTTATTTATGTGAACTGAGTTCTTTATCTGAGGAGGTGCAATCTGAGAGTTGAGTTCAATATTTGTTAGTATTGTTAATTCCATCAAATTTTGTTATTGTTTTTCACAACTGCATGGGGTATTGTACTATAATGTGTGCAAGTAGGGGTCAATCCTCCCGGGACTTGACTTGGAAAGTGGGAGTTCAAATAAAATTTAGTCACTAACACAGAAATTAAAGCAAGTAAAATTCACAATGCACTAAATAAAACTTAGATTTATTATTGAACTAAAAAATGCAAAATTCTCAATCTAATTTTACTTTCCTAGCTCGATCACAATGTCACGCAATGAAATTCTCCATATCTGATCACATTCGAGTAGATCAACCCATCCAATCAATCACTGAAGTCCTTGATTGCTGATTCAATGGTTTGATGGTGCAAATTTTCTAAAAAATACAACGATCTAGATTGATACATGAAACTATGAATTGGATGACTAAAATTGGCTGTATGAAATGAAGATGTATGACTAGAGCTTCTAGATCAACCAAGAATTGAATTTAAGTGAAGTGAAATTAGGAAAAAGCTAAGATAGGAATTAGGATGGTCCTCCAATTTATACTAAACCATTGATTTAATTAATTAAAACCAAATAGGGATTGATTCTCCATAATTCAGGGACTCAGTGAGAAAAGGACAAAATAGGAAACAAAGGCAAATAGAGACACATAAGGAATTAAATAAAAGGGACTAAGGGCAAAATTATAATTTTATTTTAAAAGTTCCTTCACTTAAGTGAACTGAGAGAAGAAGAAGAAAATGACATAGGGCTCCCAATGTCTTTTTGAATTGCAGAAACACGATGGAGAGAAGGGAATTGTGGTGAAACTTGAATTGGGTTTTTCCTAAAACAAAGGAAGGTAGCGAAGATGAGGGAATTCAATGGAAACTCCACCAGAAACGAAGGAAAAAATGACGGTCAATAGGGGCTATAATGATGACAAAAGTAGGGCAAAACAATGAAAGACAAGGATTGAGAATGGTGAAGGAAGCAGGGAAAGAAAATGGAGTGGAAAAAGATTGAGAACTATGATTAAAATAGGGGAAAACAATGAAGAAATCCTATCTCTTAATCAAAATGGCAAATGAGAGCTCGTTCATTGTGAACCTGATGTGAACGTAATCGAAAATAAATGGATTTAAAGAATTAAGCGATGACTGGATGACATGATTGAACGGATAAAAGCTAGACTACTGACTAAAGGTTAATCTCAACTTGATGGAATCTATTCAATGAAACCTTTATTCCGGTGATTACACCTACTACAGTCCACGCTGTTCTCTCACTAGTCGTCTTATATGATGATTCTTACATTAGTTAGACATTTCCAATCCTTTTTTCTTACATGGGGGCCTATAGGAAGATGTCTATATGGCACAACCATAGGGCTACATTGATCTCAGTGGCTCCATCATGCGTGTATATTACGGAAGTCGTTGTATGGCTTCAACTAGGGCCCACTTGCCTAGTTTCATAAATTGAACTCCCTCCTCACTCAAATTCGCTTTGTGGGCTCCAACAGATTCATTCCGACACAGACGTGGTACGAATATTGCTTATTTTCTAGTCTATGTTGACGATATAATCATGATAGAAAATTATTTGTCATCCATTGATTGTGTTATTGCCCATTTATCTGACAATCTCACAGTTAAAGATATGGGTGATCTTACATATTTTCTAGGAATTGAAGTGATCAAGCAACACAATGGTCTTTTGTTCTCTTAACAGAAATATATACATGATCTTCTTCAGCGCGGACATATGGATGGGTCAAAACCAATCAATACCCCAATGCATAATGTAAATTGTCCAAGTATGTTGGTTCCTATTTTAAAGATCCTCAAAAATGTCGCAGTATTGTTGGTGCATTGCAATATCTTATCATCATATGGCCAGGTCTTGCATTCTCAGTCAAGATCAGAGAGATGATCACTGGATGGCTGTTAGGAGAATCTTGATGTGTGTCTATGTCACACATCATCTATTGGATTATTCTTGTTTAAATCCACTCAACAGCACATCATCATCATCATCAAGACCTTATCCCAATTAAATACCATGGCTTCATTTAGTCCCAACATTTTTAAATCTTTCCTCACCACTTCTATCCACATTCTTTTAGGTCTTTCGGGGATCCAAGCGGGTTGGAACAAATGGAGATGTGCATTTGAAGTTTTATGTGATCGGCGGGTGCCACTCAAACTAAAAGGAAAATTCTATAGGATGGCTATAAGGCCAGCAATGCTCTATGAATCAAAGTGTTGGGCAGTTAAGGAACATTATACTCATAGGATGAGCATCGCAGAAATGAGGATGTTGAGATGAATGAGTGGTAAGACAAGAAAGGATAGAATTAGAAATAAAAATATTAGAGGAAATTTAGGGGTAGCACCAATAGGTAACAAGATGAGGGAGATTAGACTTAGATGATTTGGACATGCTCAAAGGAGACCAACAATGGCACCGGTTAGGAGTGAGTCAATACAAGTAGAAGGTTCTAAAAGGGCAAGGGGAACGCCCAAAAGAACGTGGATAGGAGTGGTGAGGAAAGATTTAAAACTTTAGGACTAAATGAAGACAAGGTATTTAATAAAGTGGAATGGAGGAATAAGATTCATGTGGCCGACCCCTAATTGGGATAAGGTTTTGATGATGATGATGATGATGATGATGATAATCATGTACAATTTCAAGACATTTCAAAGTTGGTAAAGATGATTTCTAGAAGTGAGGAAATCCATTGGTTTAGGACTAACCTACTGAAAGAGTTGTGATACATTTATAGCAGCCATGGTATTATTTAGATAAAGATTGAGCAGGAGATCCAGACACCAGTAGGATCAGTCATGCAGTATTATGTGCTAGTTAGCACATCTATAGTATTTAACAAAAGATCAAACATCAGCTGACAGTTTGAATCCTAGAATGGTTGGTACCTTAAATGCAGAAGCTGGGTATAAAGGACTGACTTGTACTACAACCGAGAGGACATGAATGAGACGTTGGATCCTGATACCTTTATATTTTGTGAGAATCAGATTGTTAATTAGATGTTGCAAAATCCTCCCTTTCATGCAAAACACAAAGCAGATAGCCAACTCGTGATTGACTTCCTCTTCATTCATGAAACAGTGGAAAGAGGAAAATTGTCTTTGGGTTTATCTCAAGGGTGTAACAGGTTATTGCCATTTTCATTAAAAAGCTTGCCTTAGAGAGTTGATAAATATTTGATCAGAAAGTTGAATATGTTTGAAAATAAGTATCCTCTTTGCGGGGGCATTAAAAGTAGTCATATGTCAATAGTATACCCTTATACTTACCCCCTCGGCAGCTGCCTACACCAATGATATCAATTTTCCACCAAGGATATTATTGTCAAGTGTACACATGTTGCTTGTCTCTTATACAGGTTCTTCCTGCATCTTCAATGGACATGCTCCTGTTTGTTGATTCCGTCCCAGTTTTGCAACAAAAAGACAGGCAAAAGGTGACTCTATCAACAAGTGTAACATATATGCTAGTTTAGTAGTCTAACTAATACTATTTGTTCTTTTCATGTTTATGGTAAGTTAGTAGTCTAAACAATACGTGCTTGTATTTTTCATGTTCTCTTTTAGATTTTTAGTTGTTCATATTGTTTTTCTGAATATCTCCAGATCCTCCCAATACTCTGATCTTGCAAAAGGCAGATGGAGAAATTCTTTTCATCTATTCTAGCAGAGATGACACTGATCAATGTTGTATGCAATGGATTACTGATAGTTCTTTTAACATAGGCATGAAGGTAGAAGTGTAGTCTATTCTTCTTCTTTCTTTTTTATATGGTTGCTAGTCTCGAGTATATTCATTGCAAGAGTTAGGTTCAAAAGTCCACCCCTATGCTAAAGATATTCCATTATTTCATTAAGCCTCTGAGT
Organism: Warburgia ugandensis; assembly: GCA_035236585.1. Classification (NCBI taxonomy): domain Eukaryota; kingdom Viridiplantae; phylum Streptophyta; class Magnoliopsida; order Canellales; family Canellaceae; genus Warburgia; species Warburgia ugandensis. The sequence goes on along the minus strand of CP141128.1, from coordinate 18,915,883 downwards.
GTAAGTGTGTGAATATATGACCAATATATATATATATATATATTTTCAAGTAAATTATAACTAAATTACCATCCAAAAGTATGTTTTGACTTCAAATCTCAAAGGATATTCTTAACACTTAGAAGTAGGTTACACTCTTATAAATAGTGAGTAGAATTATGTTTAATAAGCCCAACACCCAATACTTCAACAACTCCCATCATATGAAATGAGTTCAAGGTCCAATTATGAAATCTTTGGAAGAAGAGGATGGATCAAAATATAGTTGCTACGCCAAAAACTGGGCACAAAGAACCAACCAGACTAACATAGTGGATAAATCAGGAATATAGAAACAAAAGCAGCAACTGGACTAGAGAATGAGATGGTATTATAAGGTCACAATTGAACAGATCAAGCAAGTTTGAATTGACGTAACGTGAAACCTATTAGTCCAAAAGAGCCATGAAGAGCAACAAAGTCCATAGACCACCTAATTGACACCAACGAGAAAAATCTCCTTGTGCTTCAAGACCCCATAATAGTAACAAAGAATGTGCTAAATCATAGAAGGTGGATTGGCTGTTCTGATTCTTGAAATAGTCACAGGAGAAATTAACTACATTTATTTGTTAATTTAGATGGATCATAATTTGTCGTTCAAACTTCAAAACATATTGATACTTTTGAAAGTTTCTTGATTATTATTATTTTACATTTTGTTCCATCTCAAGGTCGTCGTGTGACCTTGAGGTCATGGGTTCAAGATGTGGAAACAGCCTCTTGCAAAATGCAAGGTAAGACTGTGTACTTTAGGCCCTTGTGGACCGCCCCTTCCCCAAACCCTGCATAAGCAGGAGCTTCGTGTACCAGGGCTGCCCTTTACATTTTGTTCCCTCTTATTTAGTCATTGAACTCCATAGCACCTGTTCCTAACCCATAACATTTTATTCTTCAGATATCTGGATGAAGGCAATGGATCATTAGCAATCCAGCAATAAATATGGTAAAGTACTGGACAGAGCCAATTCACGCCCAAAAAAAATAGAAGGAAAAGCTGAGGTCTTCTTGTACAAAAGGGATATTCCATGAAGAAAGACAAACTACGTTTTCCAATAGAAGTTTTTCAAATTTTAAAGATCAGAAAGAATTTTTCAATAGTTCTTCAAATTTTAAAGACCATAAAGAAAATTAAAGTGATGATCATTCCTTTGGCATTACAAGAAAAAGGTCGCATCCAAGTTACACAACAGGTACTTAATGGTACATGAGAAGAAACAATAAAGAGCAATAGTAGTAATACAGTCAAAAAGACAGACTAAGGAACTTGGAGCAAAATTGAACAGACTCTGAAAGTGAATGCTTGGCACATCAGTTCCACTAAACTGCATGAGTTTAATTCTTGCCCAGGTAAAAACTGAACTTAGAAGAAAGAAATGATACTATAGCATAGAATGTCAAATGGAGAGAAAAGACCAGAATTCAGTTTCTAAAAACCAGAAAATGTCACTAAGAAAACCAGTATCTGGCAAACCAAATTTACGTCAGTAGCATATTGCCTTGTAAATGATTTGACATAGTCCAAAGTCATCCTATACCATCGCTCTTGTCCTCCTAGGCTATAGTCATTGTCTAACCTTTCCTCATTTAACTGACTGCTAAACAAAAAAGATAAAATAATGAACCAACAAACCTGGTCAGAAATGCAACATTCAATTTGCTAACAAGCTATACATTAAGAAACTCACTACCTGTCACTTCTTCCAATCTCTTTGTCCACATCCATTGTTGAAATTACTTCTGAATCAACAGTCATGGCATCTGCAGAATCAGATTGTAACCAATGAACTTTTACCTCAGTAGAGACGTGAGGTATGTGTTCCATCAACATATTTGCAAAGTGCTTTTACAAAGATATAAATACTGCCTGCATCACATGAAGAAAATCAAACCATGTAAGAGACTGAAAAGAAGTTGAAGCTCAGAGCTCAGCTAAATGTATGAATATACAACCAGATGAATGTTGGTGCAGCCATGGATCAAATGTGCAAGTGAATGGCAATATGCACTTACAATAGAATAAACAAAATCAACAAAATTAACAGATGAAGCCATATATTACATATACAAAATCCATAAAACATAAACTATTTTTCTCAAGAAAAAAGGTTAGCAATCTTTAATAATTCATATGCAATTTTTCTTTAGTGTTTTCTGAAATATTCTGAGAAATGAAGGAAATGTGAAGGAGGCTCTCTTAAGTCTTAACAGATAGTTAAAAGTCAATAATGTGCAGTTTTATAAGATATGCAGTATTTAAAGCATATAAGACATGTGTTACTACCATTTTCTCAATTAAAAAATGATAACAATAGTAAATAACAAACTAAAGGATACATCTTTTCCTTCCCTAGTAGAGTAGCCTTTGTCCTGATTAGCGACCAACTAAGGGTGGATTTAAAGAGTTCCTTAAGTTATATAATCTACATAAATAGAAATAGTTGATTCGGTAAATTAGTAAAAGAAAAAAAGGAAGAAAAAAGATCTGGGTTACCAGAACTCTGGATATCTCAACGATATTTTGACAAAGGTTTGAAGGGGAGCCTTGCCACAATGGTAAAAGTTGTCGTCATGTGACCTTGAGGTCACGGGTTCAAGGCGTGGAAATGACCTCTCTGCGTAATGCAAGGTAAGGTTGCGTACTATAGGCCCTTGTGGTCTGCCCCTTCCCTGGACCCCACATAGGTGGGAGCTTCATGCATCGGAGCTGTCCTTTTATATTGACAAAGGTTCCAAACATTTTCCTGGCTGCATAACTATGCCCTAGTACACACATAGCAACAATAGAAGCAATTATCACAGTAATAACTATTAACTAATGTATTTATCTTTGTACCCCATTTTCAGCAAGCGCTCGAGCTAGGAGAGCTTCCTTGGCCTCCAAAGACTCGCGTATGGATAACTCCTCTTTTGCCTGCATATCCTCTCAAGCGCTTCAACCTCACTGGATTTTCAGCTTGTACAGGTTCTCCATCCACAATTTCAAGCTTCGATTCAGCAGCATATAGCTCTGCCTTAGCCTTCAGAGCAGAATCCTCAGTGGATACAACATTTTTCTCGAGAATTGAGATCTCTCTTCTTAGGTCAGAGATTCGGTTGTAAGTCTTGCTTAATGCATTACTAAGAATCTTCAAGCAAAAGAAATAAACGACGAAGAACTATGAGATCTTAAAGAAAAAGAAAACAGCCATAAAAAGATAACTGATGAGCAGAATCCACTCCCAATAAAATTCCATTGACAGACAGGAAATAGTTTAGATACTCAATAAGCAACATATGTCGGTTCCAGAGGAGTTATTCTATATTTTGCAGCAAGAAATGTATCAAAACATAGTCAAGAGGAATCACCAATGTTTCAATGATAAATTTTATAGATTTTGGAACTATCAACTATTGGTAAAAGTAAGACGAACATGACTAATCAGAAACTTTAAGCAGTTCACTTTCCAAGAATATGCTTCAGCTCCTTCTTCACCAAAAAAGGCTCTCAAACTTGAGAGCGTCAATTTATGCAACCATTAAGGAAATTTTAAAAAATCAATTATCTTATTAATTTAGTGAGTTAATTAATTTACCACAGTAACACAAGTTGGGACCGGACAGTTTGTTTAGCTTAGCAGGATAATTAATTTATCGGATATTAATTTAAGGGGGTTCTGCTATACTTGATCAGATATTGTTGTCAAATGTTTGTCTTCCCAGGTGGGTCTCAATGTCTCATCTAAAAGGCAAGCAAATACTGCTGCAATGAAGACAAGATAGCTTGTCCTAGAACATGAAAAAAAATCTGCATATTGTGAATCAGAACTCACCTCACACAAACGATCTTATGTATGGAATTGCTCAATGTTAGTGGTGGAAAAAACCCAGCTGACAATTGCCAAATTAGATACGAGACGGTACCCCATCATCCGGTCAATGGCTATGGGCATCATCTGAGCACTATTTTTCCAATACTGACTCACTTCATCAATAAGCAAAACTTGTTTTTCTAGATCAGGACATAATTTAGCAATGACTTGGCCATATCTCTCTAGTACGGTGATTAGATGAGTGAAACTCTTTGGCCCTATTTCAAGAAGTGTCTGTATGACCACTTCAGGCACCAACTTTGATCCATGAAGTGGAATTATAGTATCTTCCATCCATGAAATAACTTCCTGGGCTGTCTTCTTTCCCTTCACCATGCCAGTAAGTTCCATGGAGATGGAGTGTCCGTTGCTATCTGTATCCTCTTCTGCACTGTACTTGAAGCTTTGTCCACCCTTGGGTGGGAGTAACTCCTCAATGCAGGGGCATTCTCTATGCTCTACATAGCAAAAGAAATAAATCATAAACTAAATAAAATGAATTTGACACCAATAATCACATGCAGATGCATTACAGAGACAAGCAGAAATGCAGTAGAACATCATATCCAATTAAAAGGAAAGCATGCTAACAGGAGACAAGAAGAAAAAGCAAGCAATTCTAGGAAATTCTCAAAGAAGTTCTGAACGCAGGGAAATAAGATATTATCACTTCATTTATGCATACTTCTGTTCCCATCTTTTAGCAGACTTCAGAAGCAAAAGTAATACATAAGCAATTAAACACAAAGAATCCTATCTGCATTCCTCCATAAACTGATAAACTAGTCTTGCTAGACAAACAAAACTGTCAGATCATAGACAAACTACTAAGGTTTACAATATGGAACCAGCTGATTTGGTGATATAATCAACCATTCAAAATATTAATCTAACATATTTCAGAACAACTATTTATTGATCTATCAAATAGTTAACTCAGAGATATATACTTCTTGACCGACTGCTCAAAAACTGTACTTAAGAGGAAACTCATCTAAGAGGTGTTTCAAAGAAGCAAGGGAAAGATCAAGAAGTAAGCTGAAAGAAAGAGAGAAATCTTTTGATCAGGGGTTTTCACCCTGAACTCTGGATGTTGTTTGACAGCATCAAATGGGCAGGTGTAAATGTAATTGACATAAACCAAACCTGGTTGACTTATAACCCAAGTGAATGACTTCCAAAATGTCATGAAGTAAATAGGATCAGCATTTCATAGTCCGTCTAGAACTTCCTCCAAATAGGAAGAACATTACAGTACAAATAAGTATCTCAGAACATTTAATAAGTGGAAACAAGAAGCATATATTTAAGATCCTCCCTAGTTTCAGAATGCACTTTTCCATGCAGTCAGATGTAATATGCATTGCTTCAAAATTTCCAGTGCACAAGTGGAGCTGATTCTGGCAAGGGAAAAGCAAAGAAATAGCAGGTTTCATGCAAAAATAACATAAACGACAAGATAAAATGATAAGTAAGAATTCAATAAAAAAAGCATAAATGACAATATAGACATCAACCTCATATATGCAGTAGAGAATTTGAATAGCACCAACAATTCCAAATTTATTCTTTTGCATCATACAAGAATCTCTTGAGAGTCAATACTCAAGAATGAAAGAAAGTAAATGAATTCAATGGGTCAAATAAAACTCAGAAGTATGTGTTATCTGCACTGTACAAGAACACCCTTATTTACAGGCAACTAGCTTGGTTTCCAAGCGTAATATTCATTTTTTTTCAAATACTAGCCAAGTAAGACTCCTGCATAGGACGAGGTAGTTGTGTATTTCCTTGAATTAGGGTCTCTAGCAAGTGAAGACTTAGATAAATGACAACCTTTCCTTCAATCAGGACTCCAGAAGGAAACTTCTTATGTTAGTATGCCCTATATGTCTTAATAAAGTCCTACTTTCTTTCTAATTCTCTAGCATATTTGACTTGCCCAAACGCACCTCACTTGATGCATACTGGGAAACACAATTGCCCTCTGACTAGAAATAAATCAAGAAATTAGTCTGAGTAATGTCAGCTCTTTTCTTTCCCTTCCATGGTAAACTTTGGGCTCCCTATCTCTCTCTCCAATGCAGGAAACTACACTCTAGTGAGTCCTCTTGATTGTGATATAAACATGACGATAATGTGCCAGAAATCTGCCAGGTTCATCAAGACACTGTCAGATAAAGGTCTAGCCTTGCATTTTAAGAGAAATTTATGATATCCATCGGCTGATCTTCAGAAACGTTGTAAAGTTAGACCTTATTGGCTGGATTAGCTTTGATACTGGCCAGGACTTATTCCAATCTTCAGGAAGGCCTAAGATATGGATTGAAAATTCATCTTCTTTGATATCTTGAACTAGTGAGAACTTACAGATTAAAACCTTTAGTGTTTTGATTAGAAAATCAAGTTGAAGACATCAGATTCTGCAAAACAATGACCTAGATCTACTATAGCCTTCCACTCATTGCTTACTGCAGTTTTCCTTCTCATCCCTATGAATATCAGTCATATATTTAAGCTCCTTCAATTGGATGTGCATCAACGGGAAACAGAATCATTTCAATTAGCTGTAGCTGATTTATTGCTATTACAACTTCAATTGGCGACAATCAGTAGATGGACTAACAACATGGTAGTTCATATATAACTCTAAAAAATTAAACAGAAAACACCAAAAAGAAACCTGCAATAAAAATGTCAAGAAGTATGGCTCCAGTGCCAAGCTTGTAAATTTATGATACTTTCAAGATCATTAACACAAAAATCAGAAAAGAAAAAACCATAGTAAATTAATAAATATCATTAAGATCCATTAACAAATGAATGAATTTAGTTCCACGTCCATTTCTCTGAACTTCATACATGCTATAATCAAACTAAAAAGTGCAAAAAGCAAAAACTAACAAGAATACTGAACATTCAGTATGTAATACAGCATCAAATTAAATCATGACTACGTCAGTCTGGTTCCAACCATTGATTATTATTATAGGTATAGCTCTATTTTGGGCACCTATACTATAGAAAGCAGGCCAGAAGACCAGATTGCACAAAAATGGATTGTCAATGAAGAGTAAGAATGAATCTTTTACTCATGGTCCCATCGTGCTTTATAGTTCAATCATATTTGTGATCTTCTTCTTCAGATTTACATAGCAACCAGAGAATTCATATTGGGGTAATGAAAACGGCAAATAGGAGTTTCATCTTATTGTTTTGGAATGTAAAAGCTAAGGCACGTGAAGTAGGACAGCATGCAAAATGACCTAATCTATCTACTGAGATCAAATCAGAACTAATTTAAATAAGAAAACATAAATTAAACTACTATGAACACTTCAATATGCAGAAAATCAGTCCTAATTAGCATGAATAGCCTACAATGAGTTGCAGGATCTATAGACTGCCCCAGATCTCTATCGATTAAGGTAAGATCGAAGTTTCAATCCAGATTGTCCCTCTAATTGGCAAACGGTCCTGATTAAGCTTCGAATCTAGGTTCAGGAATTTGTACAGGATAAGAATTCTAGGTTATTACCGATGCAAATCACATAACCACACACAGCTCAGAAATCTCTCTTTAAAAGACAAGGTAGAAATGTACTGACTTACAGAACAAGATGAAACAAAAGTGATTTGGCCTTGTACCGAACGCAACTTCACGCCCACAAGAAGGAAGCTAGAACAAGGAATACACCAAGTCTAACTAAATTTGCATTCACCATTCATAAAAAAAATTTCAAACAAAAGAGAAAAGTATCTTAGGTAGGGGACGTCCAACCCTAATCTAGAAAGAGAAAAAAATGCCCCTACTTAAATCGCAACATACTCATCATCATCATCAAGACCTTATCCTAATTAGGGGTCGGCCACATGAATCTTATTCCTCCATTCTACTCTATTAAATACCACGGTTTCATTTAGTCCCAAAGTTTTTAAATCTTTCCTCACCACTTCTATCCACGTTCTTTTGGGCCTTCCCCTTGCCCTTTTAGAACCTTCTACTTGTATTGCCTCACTTCTTCTAACCGGTGCCATTATTGGTCTCCTTTGAACATGTCCAAACCATCTAAGTCTAGTCTCCCTCATCTTGTTACCTATTAATGCTATCCTTAAATTTCCTCGAATATTTTCATTTCTAATTTTATCCTTTCTTGTCTTACCACTCATCCATCTTAACATCCTCATTTCTGCAACACTCATCCTATAAGTATGATGTTCCTTAACTACCCAACACTCTAATCCATAGAGCATAGCCGGCCTTATGGCCATCCTATAGAATTTTTCTTTTAGTTTGAGTGGCACCTGTCTATCACACAAAACTCCAAATACACCTCTCCATTTGTTCCAACCTGCTTGGATTCTCTTGGTAACCTCCGTCTCAATCTCTCCACTCTCATGAATCATTGATCCTAAGTACTAAAAGTGGTCTTTAGTGGGGACTTCTTAGTTATCAATCTTGACTGGTGTTCTACTCCTACTCTCCTTGCTAAAATTACATTCCACATATTCTGTCTTAGTTTGGCTAATTTTAAATCCTTCAGATTCTAATGCTTCTCTCCATAACTCTAGCTTTATGTTTACACCCTCTCTTGTCTTATCAAGTAAGACTATATCATCTGCAAATAGCATGCACTAGGGAATCTCCTCATGCAAATGTTTTGTTAACTCATCCATAACCAATGTGAAAAGTTATGGACACAATGCCAATCCTTGGTGCAATCCTATAATGACATGAAAATCACCAGTCACGCCACTAGTGGTCTTAACATTTGTTACCGCTTCCTCATACATATCTTTAATTATGTTTATATATCCCTGAGAAACCCCTTTACCACCCAACACCCTCCATAATAACTCTCTAGGGACTCTGTCATAAGCTTTCTCTAAGTCGATAAAGACCATGTGGAGGTCCTTCCTCCTCTCCCTATATTTCTCTACTACTTGTCTTAGTAAGAAAATAGCTTCCATGGTAGACCTCCCAGGCATGAAATCAAATTGATTCTCCGATACACTTGTTTCATGTCGTAGCCTCTTCTTAATCACTCTTTCAAAAAATTTCATAGTGTGGCTCATAAGTTTGATCCCTCGATAATTAGTGCAGCTCTACATGTCTCCTTTATTCTTATAAATTGGTACAATAGAGCTTTTCTTCCACTCATCAGGCACTTTCTTTGATTTTATAATCTTGTTAAACAATCTGGTCAACCAAACTACCCCAATATCTCTCATATGCTTCCAAACCTCTATTGGTATACCATCAGGCTCCATGGCCTTTCCTGATTTCATCTTTTTCAAGGCCTCTTTTACTTCAGGTATTATAATCCTACGTTCATATGTATAATATCCCACGTTATTTAGATTTATATTATTTTCAATCCTTATATTCTTAGAGTCGTTGTCATTTAACAATTTTTGAAAATATGTTTCCCACCTTTGTTTGATCTCACCATCTTTGACTAATACCCTTTGATCATCGCTTCTAATACACCTAACATGATATAAGTCCCTACTCTTCTGTTCTCTTACTTTTGCAAGTTTAAACACATCTTTCTCACCTTCTCTTGTTCCTAGTCTATTGTAGAGCTCATCATATGCTTTAAGTTTAGCCTCACTTATTATTCTCTTAGCAACCTTTTTAGGATTCTTATATTGTTCATAGTTTTCATTATTTTTAATCTTCTGCCATGCTTTAAAATGCATCCATTTTTCTTTAATAACTTTTTGCACTATTTCACTCCACCACCATGTTTCCTTTGCTAATAGCCTTTTACCTTTAGATACTTCTAAGACATCTTTTGCCACTTTCTTAATGGACTCAGTCATATTAGTCCACATGGTATTTACTTCTATTTCATAGTTTCAATTTCCTTCTACCATCAACTTATTTTTGAATGAGGTTATTTTCTCTCTTTTTAAGTTCCACCACTTAGTTTTTGGATGTGTATTAAGTTCAGTTCTTTTTCTTCATCTTTTGATATGGATATCCATAACCATTAACCTATGTTGTCAAGTTAAACTCTCATTGGGTATCACCTTACAATCCTTACATATAGATCGTTCGTTATTCTTAAGTAGAAAAAAGTCAATTTGGCTTTTATGAAGTCCACTTTTAAAGGTTATTAAGTGTTCATTCCTCTTCTTAAAGAGTGTATTTGCAATGGACAAGTTATATGACATAGCAAAATCGAGGATATTCTCCACCATCTCATTTCGTTCACCTATACTATGCCCTCCGTGTATTCTATCATATCCTTCCTTATCTTTTCCTATATGGCCATTTAAGTCTGCTCTTATAAATATCCCCTCAGTGTTGGAAATTTCTTGCATGACTCCATCCATATCTTCCTAAAACTATCTCTTGATTATATCTTGTAACCCTACTTGTAGTACGTATGCACTTATAACATTAATAATCTGCTCTCCTAGAACAAGTTTTATTATTATAATTCTATCACTAATTCTTTTAACGTCCACAACTTTATCCTTTAATTCCTTATCCACTATTATTCCTACGCCATTTCTGTTATTTTCCTTTTCTGCATACCATAATTTATACCCATCTATTTCTCTAGCTTTAGCCCCTTTCCACTTAGTTTCTTGGATACAAGCGATGTTGACTCTCCTACGTTTCATCGCATCTACTAACTCTAAACTCTTACCTATCAGTGTCCCTATATTCCATGTGGTGATATGAATCTTATGTTCTGGAGATACCCTTTTTACTATCACCTTTCTTGACCTCCATGGTATGAACCCATGTCTACTTTTCACTGCACCTGAGTTTTGATGCAATGCGTAGCTTTCGAGGGGACGCTCTAGCAGCCCTTGCCCATTTTTCACTACACCCGGGATCCAATGTAGCGTGTCGCTTTTGGGAGAATGCCCTAGCAACCCTTGCCTATTTTTCACCACACCTAGGATCCGATGTAGCACGTCACTTATGGGGAACGCCCTAGCTTGAGGGAATGTCTGTTTTTGATTCATGTCATAGTTGGGCTTGCCATAGTTTTAAAAAGCTGAAGATGATTTTCATTTCTTCCTTACAAACTAATATACAAATGCATATTCATTTGCAAGAAGAAAAGAAATAACAAAACCATCTTCAGCTTCACCCTTTCCAGTTGGCTACCTGACGCAAATGTTAAACTTACACCAATGATAACAATTAAAATGCTTGACAAAGTATTCCAATATAAAATCAGTAAGAAATTGAAGTATTCTAGCAGCATACAATATAGTAATCCTCCTCTAGGCAATCTTCTAGGGGATAGGGAGGAATTCTTAGGCTACCTAATCTCGAGCTCAAGGAACCTGTAACTAGAAAGAATAGTCATATAAGAATTAGCTATAGCCTTGGACTACTAGGAGTATGTGTTAAGTGTTCATTTTTGGCTACAAGACCCCTAGTTTAGCATTCAATTAGATAATCTAATCATCCAAATTTCAAAATTTAGCTTGATTAACCATCTAGACCTTAATCAACGGTTAGATGATCATTTAAGCTTATTAAAGGGTTAACATACAGTTTGATTATTCTAATTTAGCGTTTTATTTTGCAGATCAACTAAAAGAAATTGGATGGCTTGGATTTAATCTCAATGTTGCAGATAAGTAAAGATCAATAATGAGAAGAGTTCTAACTGGAAAAGAATTCCTATTAAGAAGATTCCTAAGTTGGGAGAGGATAAAGTTTCCTCATAGGAAGTTATCTCTTCAAGGAAGGAGTTGGATGAAGATAAGGAAGGAGGTGGAGAAAAAACAAGGAAGTGAAAGGCTATAAAGAGGAAAATCGTATTGGGGGAGAGGGGAGTTTTTGTTTTGAGTTTGTTTTGCTTTCCCATTGCTTCTTTGTCTTTTCTTTCTTTGGTTTTCCTTGTTCAATCACAACGTTTGCTTTCTTCTTTTCTTATGCACCACCTCACAACACCACCTTTCCTTCCTCTTCACATTCTCACCTTCCCCTTTCTTCTCTTGTTGTAGTTCAAGCACCATTTTTTCCCTTTCTATTTTCCCATCTTCTTTTGTTCCTCGTCAACCCTGCACCCTCCATCGCTCATCTCCAGAATCACATTCATTCATTGCACAAGTTGTTTTCATAGTTTCCCTCTCTCATTGCTCCACACTCTCACACTTTATCTAATTCCCAGGCCAGCCAAATAGAAGCCAGGCGTCTTTGCCTAGGTTCCTCTGTTCCATGCGTTATCTTCCTCGCCCAGGTCACCTCCACCTTCCAGATCAACAGCGTCTGCTCCATACGAACCAGTGGGATGCCCTGTCCTCAGAAAAGGCAGCTTCCAGCACCGCTCCAGTCTCCATCTCTCTCTCGCGCTCATCTGACATGGCAGCCCCGGCTCTCTTGCCCATCTGCCCAAACTGTCGGCAGCACCATCCTTGTCTTCATCTCCCCATTCTAGCCTGGTGATCAAAGCCAGAGATCCTTAGTGAGCCACCAACACCCAAAAAGGCGTCATTTTTTTTTTTCTTTTCTCCTCTGCTTCCAATCGTCCATCCACTCCAGTGGGCAACCCATCTATTTCGGACGACTCGGAGAAGGAAACCTAAACTGGGTTTCCTCCTGCGTCGCTACCCTCTTCTCCCTCCTCCGAATCCATCTCCTCCATTCACCTGTCATCTTCTTTGTTGGGTTTTCGTTTGGTTTTTGTTAAAAACCAGATTTTGAATACAATTACGATTTTGCCCTTCTTGTTTAAATGCAATTACATTTCTGTTCATTTCCATTAATTACATCTGTGTCCCTATTCCATTTAAGCTTTATTTTATCCATCTTTTGACAGTGTTATCCAGGGACAATGATATTCATGGACAATATGATTCGGTGAAGTTTTGATTATTTTTATTTTATATTTTCTGGAATTGAAAGTTATGTAAAGTGCATAATTTGAATAAATTTGAATAGTTAGGTTAGTTTTGTTATTTTCTTTAAGTTTTAAATAATTAAATTTTATTAAAAACTCCAATTAAAGCGAGTCCCTGTGGGTTCAACCTGTATTTGCATAGCTATGCTACAATAGCTCGTGCATTTGCGGAAAACATCAACAGTATGAATAAAAAAGGAATTATGTAATCCAAGACTTTGTAACAATGACAAAATTTGAAAGCATGCATTTCTATCAGTGTTACCGCATGATCCACTTACGGTTACACATGACTGAGCCTTAGCACATACAACCAGCACGCTCAACAGCACATCCATGCACTAAGTGATGCCAATTGGGTTGGCTCAATCGATGATCGTTGTTCAACTCGTGGCTTCCTTATTTATCTTAGATCAAATCTCATCTTTTGGTCTGAATGAAAGCAAATAACAGTTTCTCGATCATCCACCCAAAGTGAGTACAGAGCTATAGTAAATTCAATTGTGAAGATAATCTGGATTAATTCATTGCTACCTGAGCTAGGAGTTCAAAGCGGCGAACCCCAATCCTATGGTGTGATAATCTGTGGCCTACATATTCAATGGAAAATCCATTGTTCCGTTCCAGGAGCAAACATATTGAAGTTGATTTTCATTTTGTCAAAGATCAGGTCTCTAGAAAGTCTCTCCTTGCTCAGTTCATTTTTACAAAAAATCAATTGCCCGATATTCTAACCAAACCATTATCTACGGCTTCGTTTGAATATTTACAAACCAAGTTGAAGTTTCAAGCCAGAGAAATCATCAACTTGAGAGGCTGTGTCACTGAATAATATTTATTCTCAGTCATATATTCACTTTACATCTTTCTATATATTTTTCCATTTGTACCATTTTTAGGGCTTACGTGTACACACCATGTATATATTGTGTAATTTCTTGAGATGAATATATGAAAACACGTTAAACTTACACCAATGATAACAATTAAAATGCTTGACAAAGTATTTCAATATAAAATCAGCAAGAAATTGAAATATTCTAGCAGCATACAATCTGGTAATCCTCCTCTAGGCAATCTTCTACGGGACAGGGAGGAATTCTCAGGCTACCTAATCTCGAGCTCAAGGAACCTGTAACCGGAAAGAATAGTCATATAAGAATTAGCTATAGCCTTGGACTACTAGGAGTATGAATAAGAAAGGAATTATGTAATCCAAGACTTCGTAACAATGACAAAATTTGAAAGCATGCATTTCTATCAGTGTTACCGCGTGATCCACTTACGGTTACACATGACCGAGCCTTAGCACATACAACCAGCATGCTCAAGATGATGGCGGTGTAGATGAACAGAATTCCTCTATAAATGTGCTCCACCGGGCCTTGCTTACCCTGTTAATAATGGTACAGACATGCAAGTCCCGCAAAAGCATCAAGCCAGACAACAAAGTTCAGATTAAATAAAGAAACTCACTTTACAGGCCCGTCGGGAGTACATACAACATCATTCATGGACCCGTGTTCGTATATCGGTCTTGGGCATTAACGTGTCTCAATCTTGTTTAACAAGGACAACCTCAGACCTGTCTGGAACTCCTTGAAGCACCTGCCAAATAAACTACTCTTTCAAACTCTCCCCAAAGAAAAAGCAAGTCAGGCATCCTAAAACATCGATAAGAAACAGTAGGCGAGGGCCTTGTAAAGCGCTTCCATGTATGGAAGGCTGTCTCTCATTGGCTGAGAGAGTGCCGATGGTACCCACATATTAGACTGTAAAGTGTGTAACCAGGTTGCCTGGCTGATGCTTGGAAGGTTTTTCTGACAGAAAGAAGCGTAGCAAAAACAGGAGAGAAGCATAGCAACATTATTTCCAGGTCCATCAGAGATTTCAACAAAGATTTCTCTAGAATAAAACATATGTCCCTAGAGGCCTAAATAGAAATTTCATCAAAATCTCTGACAGAAGTTTAGAGACTAAACAGGTGAACAAATCCAGCAGTCAAAAAGGCAACTTCATGGGCACAGGGTCCAACAGCTAGATGGTAGTGTTCACTTCTTCGAAGACTGGATTTAATCCTTGATATGATCATGATTAACGCAATGAGCCGCAGGAGAGTAAAAGAAATCCTACATTTTACTTTATGTTGAAAGGTACTCAGTGATTTGCATTTTTTTCTTCTGATGGCTGAGCTTGGTTTCACATCTCTACAGAAGTATAACATTAAAGAAGGGGATCTGGATATGAAGATCAGCATCTTTTGACGAGAGGAACAAGTTAGATTTTGCTGACCAGTTGAGCAACTCCATAGAGCAAGCAACCGTCTATAAGCTGGTGTCGGATCATAAGAAAGATATGACAGCGAGTGTGGAAAAGATTTCTTACGCTTACCTATTTTTAAGAATTCGATATGGTGTGGATATTCCCAAGTGAAAAAGGACCCATTAATATGAAAAATACTGGATACGAGAGTGCAACAGTGCAGATTCTGGAGATAAGAGCTAATTTAGAAGTTTTTCTGAGTATGAGAAAGAAAAGCAAGCAATTATTCCAGATGCATGCACATTTATCAAAGTGACAAGTATTCTTTTCTGCAAAACAATTAGTAATTCATAACAACTAATAGTACACGATAAGTAATACATTTTGATGAAACCAACATTATAAGTTACGGGGTTTGACTTTATACGGACTTCTAGATGGTTTACATTTTTTGCATAAAACTATTAAGGCAATTTCTTGGGCTTCGACTTCTTTCTCATTTGAAAAGTTTCCAAGATGGAAAATGATTCAAATTAAGGAATCTATTAATCAAATACAAACATAAGATAGAAATGTTCTAAATGTCAAAAGGATAGACCTAGATGCAAGGAGTTCCTAAGATCTCTAATTGTGAATTTGATCTTGGAACTGATGTGGAAAGAGTTCCCACGTTAAAACTTCTCAGAGGTTCTAGTCTCCTAGAGCATAATTTTCTGGGCCTGCTTATTCTTAGAAACCGGTAGAGAGTCAGAGGAGCCCCGGTTTAGATAAAAAGCCACATTCTCTTCATGTTGATGGTATGAGATTTCAGAAGAGTACTCGTGTTTATACACCTTTAAGCTTTATGTTTGAGCTTTTACCAGGGAAACCTTTTTTCTTCTAATCTCTATCACTTTGGCTTTCAATCTTAGTTCCTAATTAACTGCACAAGCGTCTCCTCATCCCTGAAATGAGTCATTCTGTACACGTATAATTACGCCAAAATTCATGTTACTGTAGCACATTCAACAAGTGTGAGGAACCATATAATATCGACTAAGAAAAATATTGTGAAAAAGAATGACGTTCTTACTCAAGCAGCACTAGATCATATAATTCATAGTGGCCCATCTTACTAACACCAAAGTTATTTCAGAGCTTTCTACAACATTGCCGGCTTTCAATTAGTGCACCAGGAGTCAGAAAATAAAAAACTGCCCTCAAAGCTGGCCCTTCTGTGAATTACCCCTTACAACTACAACAAAATGGTCTTACTGGCATAATCCAT
This sequence comes from Warburgia ugandensis, assembly GCA_035236585.1. Lineage (NCBI taxonomy): Eukaryota > Viridiplantae > Streptophyta > Magnoliopsida > Canellales > Canellaceae > Warburgia > Warburgia ugandensis. The sequence goes on along the minus strand of CP141128.1, from coordinate 18,899,585 downwards.
ACGCGGTAAGATTAAAATCCGCCACTAAAAAATTATACTGGCGGCTACAGAAGTGCATAAGCATCTGCGGCTTAAACACCGGACACCAGCGCTCCAGTAACCGTTGGGGGAGACCACTAAGCGAACGTATGATGGTTTTTTTGGTTTTATTTTTTCTGGCGGTTTTATCCGCCAGGATAAATTAGTAGCTTCGCTATTTTAGAACGTTTATCCATTAACTGATTCTAGCATCATAGTGCATTTGGACTAGTGGCTAACATAGAGTGAGAATTTTTTTTCCATTAAATGATTACAAAAATATTTTTTTATTATACTAAAAAACATCTAGTAACATCCACTAAATAAGAAGTTAAGAAGAAAATATGCAAGTAAACGGTGGAGCTAATGCATCTCCTTTTCTGGCTCATGCCCAGATTCACGTTAGTTCTAGTAGCAGCCAAAGTCCAATAAAAATAGAAAGCCTCCCAAGTACCCCATAAAATATATAAACATACATTACGAAGGGCCAATGAAGGAGCATGAGCTTGAAATTGAAAGAAATAATACCAACAAGTGGCAACTGAAATTTAAAGAGACGTACAGTGATTGCTTATTACCTTCATGTAATTCTAGTTTCTAACAGTGATGTTTTTTCTTTCTCAAATTTATAATCCAAAAACTATAATTAGTGTAGAAAACTATGTTTAGTTGGAGAAGAAGGTTTCTTGTTTTATTTCTAATTTTTTATCAAAGTCCAAATAATACCCGCCAGAGTATGAAGATGAGACTGAGAAGAAGTTTACACATTTACATGATCGGAACATTCCTATGGTTGTTCCATTCCATATCCCTTAACAGTTCACAATGTTTGATTGGTTGTTTAATGACCTGAAAAGACTGATGATTAGTGACATATGGTTGACTTAACAACGTATCTAGCACAAAAAGAATGAAGCATGAATTTGATAAAATGAGTATAAAAACTGTGGCAAAATTATTGTTCTTATTGTTAATTATTTCAACCTAAGTTTACAGCTTCAAGCCCCATTCTCTGCTGGTGAATATGCTGATTGTTAGGTGACTAAGATGATGCCAACGGTGGCATGTGACGGTCTTACATCCACTGCTAATAGATCTGGATCCAAAAAGTCTGTTGGTTTAAGGAGTGTCTCGCATGGGCATGAAAAATTACAGAAATAAACAATCGTAATGACGAGGCAGCAGGAGAATGATATAGCATCTAAAGCAAAATGGAATAAAAAATTAGAAAAAGAATCTGCATTTATCATAGTGGAGCTAATGCAAACGCCATAATTTTATTTAACATCTATAAGCCGTACATGAGAACCACAAGTTTATAATGATATCATGCACACAATGGCCATTAATGAATAGACACAACAAATGCATCACATAACATGAGATCCAAAAATTAGTATATCACTTATTATTGCATTCTAACTAAAAAAACCCTAATTGCATCAAGTATTATGAGACCCAAAAATGAATAGTATATCATGTCTTCATGCATACTAATCAGAAAGCCACTCCTGAGCCCGCTTGCCATGAATTTATAAGCAACCTTGACTTACATGATTTAGTAATGAAACGAAAATATTGCCTCACAGGTCGTCTATGGCATACTTAAAAAGTAAAGTAAAGTTAATAATTATTATTTTCAGAATATTTAAACAAAAACTTATGATAAAATTTTGATCAGAATTACCTAAACTATTAATTCTCCAACATGCAAGCAACAAGTGCTCACTCAAGAGTCATAACTATATTTGCATAATGAATTCAAGACTTCTTGCACTGGAAAATTAAGAAACAATTACCACAAGCCAATACCGGAGTAAGTTATGTGTCCCAAGTGTTGGAGGAAGTTTATGTTCGAGTTCTATAAGAGCAAATTTAGCAGAATGTATGTTGTATTTTATACCAACCCTCTATGTGGAACCAAATAGAATAATGCCTGGGGATAACACTGAAATTATGACATTTGTCTGCAAAAGAGAGATTGGTTATCAGCACCAAGTCATGCAACTTGAATGCCACATTTGCTTGGCAAAATATAGTTTCTAGAAGGTTACATGGAACCAATGACTTTAGTCTTGTTTCCGCTAGTTCCGATGTTTGATTGAAGAGCCATAAGCTAGGATTTCATGCTTCAAACCAAAAATAATGTTTCCAAAGAATAAGCACAGACCTGTATCCCAGCTGAGAACTGATGGTGCCACTCGGCTATATCTTGTCAAAAACAAAGGTGAGTTCACATAACTACACAAAATCAATGGATCTGTGTACTTCCACTGCTCCCAAAAGAAACCAACAATAGTACTGAAAAGAATGATGTTACATTCTTAGAAGTTACAAATGCATGCATAAAGTGAGGAATGACTCAAATAAGTTACGAGAAAAATTTCCACAAAAATCATTTGAAGTTTTTTAATTATTAATAAGGTTAGAATATCGTACGAGGAAGAGTACTATACAGTAATGTTACATGGAAAAATATATAGTCTGTATCAAACCTAAGATTTAAACATCTGCAGAAACATTGAAGAAATTGTGTGCCACTGCAGGAAAAAGGATAGAGAAAAAATATATATATAGAACTCAAATATCAGCTATACCTCCAATGTAGCTTGATTACCGAAAGACCCTAATGGGCTGAACTCTCCATGGGAACTATCTGAGAAGATCCAGCAACGCTTCCCAGTAAAGGCAACTTGTCCAACTATTATAGTGAAAACAACATGCATAAAGTTAGATAAGTATCGAACTTACTGCTTAAACTCAAACAGTACACCTATACCTATATTGCTTATAGATCCTGTCAACAGTTATTGAAGTTGAATATTCAATTATAACGAAGAAAGCCCAACATATTTGAATTCTGAATGCTAACTCACTTAATGGCCCAACTTCGAAGAGAAAAATAGTAAATGACAAAAAGTAGAGAGAATAATATTTGTATGTTAAGAAGTTTGATTACAACCATGTGAAGTATCGACTGCAAATTTGACCAGACTACATAACAAAATTTTCCATTTTCATAATGAAAACTGAGCATATCAACACCAACCTACATGCTCTACAGATTTAACTCTAATGATTCCAGCAACCAAATCCTTCAGTACAAAAGACTACAAATGAGAACTAATATATACCTTAGATTGTCTATGCAAGAGACCACTTTCAAGGTGCATAGAATTCAACATTGTAGATGCTTGGAACCTGTCAAGAACAAACAAGCTATAAATTGTTGCATGAGGAAATTCTGTAGTGCATATTATTTGTAGATGACATAATTTTGATTGATAAAGGGAGACATAAAACACAAAGGAAGACGCAAACACAAAGCTGGAATTGTGGAGAGATGTTGTAAAGTCTAAAGGATTTGAAGTTAGCCAAAATAAGGCAGAGCGTGCGGATGCAATTTTGGCATGGAGAGGAGTGGGACGAAGCACCAGTAAAAATTGATAACCAAGAAGTTCACCAAAAAGATCATCTTCAATACTTGAGACTAATAATTCATGAAAGCAGAGAGATTGAAAGAGATGTTACCTAATATAATACTGCTAATTTCTCAATTTCTATTTCTTGTAATGTTATTTAATATTCAAATAAAATGCAAATTTTAAATGTTGCATTTTGAGATTCTGTGAAGGTGAACTTTTGAAAAACACTTGATTTACTCTCAAAACCTCAGAATTTGGAATGTATTAGAGAAAGCTTTCTAATGAGATTGAGAATGCTGAAATTGAAGTTTGGATGAGTGAAAGGAGAGTATAAAATTAGTAAAGACACCATAAGGGTAATTTAGGTAATTTTATCTTGCAGACCCATTAGTGAAACTCAAAAGAGACATTTGTTAAACCAGGGCATGTAGGCAATGCTATTTGTAACAGTGTCAAAAATCAAACAAACCATCTATTAATAATATGATTTAATAAAATAAAATATAAAATAAATAAAATATAAAATGATAGCTAATAAATAAAAATGTCAGCTGACTTAAGTCAGTTGATACAATCATTAAAAATAAGAGAGAAGAGGATGAAGGGGATGAAGAAGAAGAAGGAGAAGAAGGAGAAGAAGAAGAAGAAGAAGAAGAAGAAGAAGAAGAAGAAGAAGGAGAAGGAGAAGAAGAAGAAGAAGAAGAAGGAGAAGGAGAAGAAGAATAAGGGAAGGAAGCTCAAACCCTTCAACTTTGTACACGCACAATGAAAGACAGCAAGGATCAATGATCCAAACCATTCATTGTGTTCCTTGGTGCACTACGACCAAAATCCCTCTTGCTACACATCCATCGGTGGAGAATTGCCACCAAATTACAGTGAAATAGTAGGTTCACTATGTCTGTTGTTGGAAAACCATGGTTTCCACAATTTTCAATGATGATTGAAGCTCAGACATACAACATAGAGGTGATAACTCTCTCTATTCCTCTTTAACTAATTTGAAAACATAATTGTTCATCAAATTTATTTTGGATTTCATTGAGGAACATTAATGAATGGTGATTATGATGTCTCAGATGATTGTTCTCCTTTTCTCGATAACCACATAGAAGGGAAGCTTATAGGGGTGGTCAGGAACAAAGGTGAACTATAAATATAAATATTTCATAAAATTTTACATAATTTTTACAAAAAAAAAAAACACCAACAAATGTTTGTTTCTATCATGTTCTGCAGCAATAGCTAATCATCGACAATGATCTTTAGTAAATAGACAGAGGGAATGGGACTCTTTCATTTGATCTATGCACCAAAAACTAGTGGAAATTCAATCAGAGCTCTCATAAACATTCAAAAATGGATTTGATTCTAATCCATGACTGATAATTACTAATCCAAAAGATCCAACTTCTTCACACTCAGATTGGAGTTGCAGATCTGTGGTCAGAAACATTGATTCACAAATGTAAGATATTAAGATCAGATCCATTTGAATCACATTAGACCAACAGTTGATAAACATTGATTCATGTGATTTGTATTAATAAGTGAGATCTAGATGTTGATCCATGAATCCTAACACTCAAATGTGCAGATTTTTATGATTTGAGGACAAATCAATAGATCAGCCATTATATTACCATCCATTTTAGGAATTTACTGTATCAATCTTAGATAAGGAGACCAATTGATTATTTTAATTACATATAAATCTCAAATCAACAATGTATCATAGTTTAGAACTTCAATTCAATGATCTAAACTGTGGATCAGGCCTCATATCGATCATTTATGGATTTTGGTAAATTAGAACAGTTGATATTAGGTAGGTGGTTTAAGATTGCTTATTTTTAAGTATAATTGGTTTATGATTGGACAATTGATCTTGATAAATTATTTTAATAATTGAATTTCCATTTGTTTGGACATGCATCACATCATCTCTGATCATACTTTTGGTGTCTTTACCTCAAATGGACAAATTAATAGATTTATGAAAGGTGCTTGGAAATTGTTTAAATGTGATTTCATTTCACTCCATCTTTAAAATTGAAACATAAATCTCATTTGAAAATTTGAATATTGTTGTTTATGACATCCATGTTTTATCCACTACATAGTTTGTGAATGATGAAAATGAGACAATTGAGCTACACTCACAGTAGACAAATACCTATATTCTTTGTATATATATTTTTGTGGATTTGTTTTATCCAAGAGCGTTGCCTGGTGGATGTTATGCTAGGAGAGTTGTAAGGCTGGCCACCTGGCATCTAAATTTATGATATGATAGGTGCATAGCCCAAAGAATGGCTAAACCTTGATGGGAAGGCCACACTGCATGATTCATCTCTCCCTGTGCAGGATGGTAACTAGTCTTTCACATTTGGTATTAGCAATAGCATTGCAATGGATTTGGGTTGGATGGGCACTATGGCATAGTAGTCCATGTGTTTTGTTTTATGATAAGCTGATGATGCCCGAGTGTGATGACTCGAGTTTTCATATGCATTTTTAAATTCAAAATTAATTCCTAATGTGGAATTAATCCTTATTCAAAAATAAATTTGAAAAAAAGAATGTAGTAAAAGAATCTTTTTTTTTTTAATTCATTTTGTAAACCCGAGTGTCATTTCTCTTCAAGAAAATAAAAAAAATTAATTTTTTCTAATTATAAAATTAAAATAGGAATACATGTATCCTAAATCTAACCAGTCACAACTCACAATCTAATTATAATAATTACATATACATGTCTAGAAAAGATAAGTCATATACTTACATTGTTTATATAGTCTATTATGCTATTGTCTTCATCCCAAATTCGCATCCACCTCGAATTGTTGTGCTTCAAATCAAATTCTTCTAAGTCCTAAGATATTGTAAGCAATTTATAATATCTTAGCAACATTATGCATGTGTAGGTAGTTTCACATCTATTATACCAATTTTTTAAATCTAATTCTAAACAATATGAAAAATCATTTTTTATGCAGCTCTAAATATTAGATGATCAAATCAAAGATAGGAAACAAAACTTGAAATCACTTGTCAATCTCAGTATACAATTTTATGCTAAAACATTTTAGATAATATCAACATAAAATATGCATGACTTTAAATATATGTTTTCAAATGATTGAATCCTCATGGTAATCTCCCATAAATTATAAATTATAATATATCATAAAATCACATATGTGCATAACTTTTAAATTATGTAAAAGATCCATCATCTAGCTTGATAAATCAAAAGCTATAAGATCCTCAAAATATTAAAGTAGTAATCGGTTAAATTGTGAATGCCAAAAATTCCAAACTGACGATATCCTCATGTACACATGCATCCTAGCAAACACATTAGTTGATTGGTCATGAGAACTCATCTAAAGATAGTCAACAATCTCATCATACATAGTATCACAAAATAGAAATCTCATGGAACACTATACTCTCAATCATCCCACTAAATCATGTGTCTCGAGTATCTAGAGACTAACCACCACAGCCTCCATGACAATTATAATTATGTCTTGAAAAGGGTGCCATGAACACCTTCAACGGTCATTTCCCTACCACAACAATAGAGAAAAACATGTGCCTAAAAAGGGCACTAGACACTTACCATCTATGGTGGTTAGAGCCCAGGAAGCCAAACATGTACAACCTCTTAGCACAGTGTCTACCAAGCTCATTAGTGTGAACAAACATATATCTTAATCCAACTGTCATTAAATCATATAACATGTCTCATGCAAAGCCATGAATTTTTGTAATTCATCTCAAGACATGGGATTGATGCAATTTCAAGAATCATCATTTCATTTAAAAACATGCAACTGCATGTAGTGAAATGCACAATATCATTTTCATTATCAAGGAAAAAGTATGCATCATGGATATGAAGCCATATATATAACTCACATGCCTGATTTGTAAATATTACATTCTTTAAAAGCAAAAATAAAACAATATGACAAAACATCAGTTTTATGATAATCAAGTAATCTCAAATGGAAGCATGATAATCAAATACTTAATATGATTTGTGTTGATTATTTAACCGCAAGTGGACATGCTATTGTAGTGTAGCTTATGCAAGTACGGGTCGATCCCACAAGGACTTGATTTAAAATGATGGAGTTTTTAATAAAATTCAATTAATAAAAGAATCAAAATAAAGAATATAGCAAAATTCAATTAACAATAAAATAAAATTCATGTTTATTTAGTTGTTGCAATGTACACAATTATTTATTCCAAAAACACAGAAAATGCAACAAAATAATCAGTCCTAGATAAGCCTGTCCTGGATTGCACTGTCCCTGGATAGTCAAAATTAAGATAAGGTAAAACCAGAATAGCACAGGGACACAGTTGAAATTAAATTAGGGACACAGTTGGAATTAAATTGGGGACACAGACGGGATTACTGAAATCTGCTAGGGGACACGTTTGGAATTCCTGAGATCTTCTAGGGGCAGATACGTAATTTTTGGGGTTATGGTTTTAATCGAAAACCAGGAAAACATGGGATTTGAGAAGGAAGAGGAGAGAAGAAGAGAAGAGGAAGGAGGGAGAAGGGAAGAAGAAGGAGAGAATGGAAGGAGAGAAAGAGGACCGCGGGAGGAAATCCGACGTGGGTTTCCTTCCCCAGGACGTCCGGTGAAGAGAAGTGAGAGGGTAGGAGGAGGGATAGAGATGAATGGGGAGAGGAAACCCAATGGGCAACTGGACTGGAGAAAAACGAGGAAAGGAGGGCATGCGGGAGGAAACCCAGTGTTTTTCCTTTTTGTTGTTTCTACATCACCCATATTCATTTTAGGTCCTACTTTTTTAAACATTGAGGACAATGTTTCTGTTAGGTTGGGGGGTGTAGAAATCTAGCAAATTCTAGTTTTTTTTAGATTTTTTTTAGGTACTTTCCTTGTTTTTTTTTTTAAAAAAAAAATGAAAATATTTAGGTCATTTCCTACACTATGATGAGAATTGGATTTTCTGAAGTATAATCTAGATAACTTTAGCTTATTAATGGAATTGAATATGATTAATTCATATTTTTAATCATTTTCTAAAACATTCTATGAAAGTAAAGTCTCAGATTACATCTGTACACACAATTGCATATAGATAATCTAGATTGATAAGTAACTATAACATAGAGATTTTGAAGAAATTCAATGGAGACCTATAACCTAAGTGAGTTTTTTGAGCTATTCATTTTTTTTTAGAGGTTATAAATATTCATAATTTTCTTCAGCGTGCTTAAAGAAAATTGATCCCAAACTCTTAATTTTGGCTAATTACCTGAATATTAGAATATTATCTTTAAAATTCTAGAAGTTCATTGAATTTGATGGATTATAGGAAACCTAGAAAATGATTTAGGTTATCCTTGTTGTTAACCTAGAGATATAAAGCCTACCCAAAATTATTGTTACCACTAGTTAGCCAACTTGAGCCTTTTATATAAAGCCTTTTCTTTTGCCACCCAAATTACCCTTTACCTATATTAACCCAGTATAAATTATCCATTACCCATTTTCTTTGAAAAATAAGTTAGAGAGGAATGAACAAATACCTTTTAGTTGCCATAGAAAAGTGGATATCAAGAAAAGAAATATTCTTCAAAGTGATTCAAAAGTGTGAAAAAAGAAGAAGAAGAAGAAGAAGAAGAAGAAGAAGAAGAAGAAGAAGAAAAGTTTGAAGAATTCAAAGAAAAGTGAAAGAAAAAAGAAATATTCACTTCAGCAAAGAAACAAAGAGTTATCAACTTTAGAAGACCTCTACTTATTTTTGAAGAAACTTTCAATATCCTTATACCCTTTCTTTGGTACCTTGTCTTAAGCCTACGTTTCGTCCCAGTTAAAGACCTATTGATTCTAGGATGAAAATAGTCTTGATGAGGAAATGAATGGATAGAATCTAAAAGAGTGGTATTTCTAATTGTTCAAAGGTAATGGAATTCATTCCAAAGGGATCAAAACAATAAAACTCCTTAGTAACTCCCGTTTTTCATGAGTATATGTGAGATACATTTACTTTTATTGACTCTCTCACATAATTAAAAGAGAGATATGATTTGAACCTTCTATCTGAGAGATGTTGTTTCTGAGCGTATATCATTAGTGAGGATTGAGGTCAAAACATATTTTGGATGGAGTTCAAAAGTTAGAAGTTTACTTAGAAAGAAAGATTATTCTATATGTAGACTGTACATGCACACACTCACTCTGAGATCTGAGCTTAAGTAGAATGATTTTGGCATATGGGTAGGGTTTTGAATTCTTCAGTCATTTTTATTAGTATGCTAAAGTTGATGTGATTTATTGAAGATAATTCTTTGAGGAAAAAGAGGAGTTGACTTAAAAATAAATTTTGAAATTTTGAAATTTGGTTTTTTGCATGTTTTGCTTGGGACTAGCAAAATGCTAGTTGGGGGTGTGTTAAGTGTTCAATTTTGGTCAAAATACCCCTAATTTAGCATTCAATTAGATCATCTAATAGTTCAATTTTACAAAACTTAGCTTGATTTTGAATATAAATCCAATTGACCATCCAAATCTTAATTTCTCAAAATCAACGGTCATATGATCATTAGAGCTCATTAGATACTAATGTATGGTTTAGATGATTCTAATTTAGTCTTTTCTTTTGCAGATCAACCAAAGGACGCACGGACGGCTATGATTAAAAGATAACGGTGCAGATCATTTTAAAAAGGATTGATGGACCAGATCACCTATGGAGATGGATGGAATAGAAATCATGGACAAAATGGAAAGAACATGTAAAGGGCAACTCCTTCCCCCACTTCTGTTTCCTTTTCTTCCTCTTTCCCTTCCTCTTGTCTTTCCCTCCTTATTCTCTTTTTCTTTCCTTCATTCTCTTTTTCTTTCCTTTCCCACTCCCTCTTTCCTTTCTTTTCTCTTTTCCTCCTTAGTTTTCTTTTCTTTTTCCTTTTTCCTTCCTTTTCTCTTTTCTTTCTCTTTCCTTCTTTCCTTCCTTTCCTTCTTTCTTTCTTTCCTTTTCTTTTTTCCTTCCTCATTCTCACGTACCCACTTTCCTTACTCTCTTTTTGCCTTCCTTCTTAACGTACCCACTTCCCATCCTTCTCTTTCTCTTCTTTCCCACCACCTTCATCTCCCCCTCTTCCCATTCTCCTCTTCTTCCCTACACCCTGCTTCTCCTTCAACGCCCCAATCACCCCCATTCTCTTCTCTCTCTCTCTCTCTCTCTCTCTCTCTCTCTCTCTCTCTCTCTCTCTCTCTCTCTCTCTCTCTCTCTCTCTCTCTCTCCCTCTTCTTTGCCTCACTTTCCTTGTTTCTCCACATTACAAACCCAGAACACAGATCATCAACCCATCACCCATCGCACCCCTATTTGTTCTATTTCTGTTGATCGCATTGCTCAAGACTGTGTGCAACCTCTTTTCCCAGTCGATTCCCAACTTCCAACTTCCTCTCCGTCAACCCCCATCTCTCTATCAGTTCAAAGCACCTGGTTGCTTCTACCACACCACCTCCTCAGTCCGTTTCACATTGCACTGACTCTTCCTCCTCCTACCGGCAAACCTACTGCCCACTTCTGGTCTATCTATTCAAGCCCGACCGTCACCCAGCCATCTCTAGCACCATCTTCTTTGTCTCCAATTAGCACTGGTGTCTTTGGTTCCCTATACACCCAATCCCATCACTGGTCCCCCAGTACACCACGCACCTTTCTCTCCATTGTGACTCCACACTGCACCACCCCCACATCATCATCATCTCTCTCTCTCTCTCTCTCTCTCTCTCTCTCTCTCTCTCTCTCTCTCTCTCTCTCTCTCTCTCTCTCTCTCTCTCTCTCTCTCTCTCTCTCTCTCTCTCTCTCTCTCTCTCTCTCTCTCTCTCTCTCTCTCTCTCTCTCTCTCTCTCTCTCATGCAGCCACGCTCCGGACGCTCTAGGGAAGAAAACCCAGAACTGGGTTTCCTCCCGCGTGCCCTCCTTTCCTCGTTTTTCTCCAGTCCAGCTGGCCATCGGGTTTCCTCTCCCCATTCATCTCTATCCCTCCTTCTCCTACCCTCTCACTTCTCTTCATCGGACGTCCCAGGGAAGGAAACCCAAGTTGGATTTCCTCCCGCGATCCTCTTTCTCTCCTTCTTCTTCCCTTCTCCCTTGTCCCTCCTTCCTCTTCTCTTCTTCTCTCCTCTTCCTTCTCAAATCCCACGTTTTCCTGGTTTTCGATTAAAACCAGAACCCCAGAAATTACATATTTGCCCCTGGAAGATCTCAGGAATTCCAAAAGTGTCCCCTGGCAGATTTCAGTAATCCCGTCTGTGTCCCCAATTTAATTCCAACCGTGTCCCTAATTTAATTCCAACTGTGTCCCTGTGCTATTCTGGTTTTACCTTATCTTAATTTTGACTATCCAGGGACAGTGCAATCCAGGACAGGCTTATCCAGGACTGATTATTTTGTTGCATTTTCTGTGTTTTTGGAATAAATAATTGTGTACATTGCAACAATTGAATAAACATGAATTTTATTTTATTATTAGTTGAATTTTGCTATATTCTTTGTTTTGATTCTTTTATTAATTGAATTTTATTAAAAACTCCATCATGTTAAATTATGTCCTCGTGGGATCGACCCGTACTTGCATAAGCTATACTACAATAGCCCGTGCACTTGCGGTTAAACAATCAACTAGGAGAAATATAGTCTTGATGAGAAAATGAATGGACGGGATATAAAAGAGTGGTATTTCTAAATATTCAAAGGTAATGACATCCATTCCAAAGGGATCAAAACAATAAAATTCCTTAGTAACTCCCATTTTTCATCAGTATATGTGAGGTAAATTTGTTTTTATTGACTTTTCTCACATAAATAAAAGAGAGATATGATTTGAACCCTCTATCTGAGAAATTTTGTTTCTGAGCGTATGTCATTAGTGAGAATTGAGGTCATAACATATTTCAGATAGAGTTCAAAAGTTAGAAGTTTACTTAGAGATCAAGATGATTCTATATGTAAACTGTACTTACATACACACACACACACACACACACACACACACACACACTCTGAGATCTAAGCTTAAGTGGAATGATTTTGGCATATGGGTAGGGTTTTGAATTTTTCAGTCATTTTTATTAGTATGCTAAAGTGATGTGATTTATTGAAGATAATTCTCTGAGGAAAAAGAGGAGTTGACTTAAAAATAAAATTTGAAATCTTGAAATTTGGTTTTTCGCATGTTTTGCTCGGGACTAGCAAAATGCTGGTTGGGGGGTGTGTTAAGTGTTCAATTTTGGTCAAAATACCTCTAATTTAGCATTCAATTAGATCATCTAACCGTTCAATTTTACAAAACATAGCTTGATTTTGAATTTAAATCCAATTGACCATCCAAACCTTAATTTGTCAAAATCAACGATCAGATGATCATTAGAGTTCATTAAATGACTAATGTATGGTTCAGATGATTGTAATTTAGTCTTTTCTGTTGCAGATCAACCAAAGGATGCACGGATGACTAAGATTAAAAGTTAACGATGCAGATCATCTTAAAGAGGAATGGATGGGCCAGATCACCCATGAAGATGGATGTGATAGTTTCCTAGAAGATAATTGAGCTCAAGTGGAAATCATAGACAAAAAGGGCAAATTACAAATCTGTAGGAGTTTCCAAAGTCAAGAGAGGGGACCCAATTTAGCAAGGAGCAAAAGGCAACCCCTTCCCCCACTTCTACATTAGTCATTGTTATATTGAGATTAGACAGTTCCTGGATAAGAAAAACGCAGATAAAACAAAACTGGAATAACTAGGACATAGATGTAAATAAACTGGGGACACAGATGGAATTAACGAGAATGAACAAATTTGTAATTTCATTTAAAGAGAGAGGGCAAAATCGAAATTACACAAAAAATCTAGTTTTTAGAAAAAAACCAGACTGAGAACTCGATGAAGAAGGGAAACCGGAGGAGGGAGAAAAGGCAAAGGGAAGAAGAGGGAAGGGATGCGGGAGGAAAACCTGTGTCGGGTTTCCTTCTCCTGGCCGGCCGGTGACAAAGAACGGCGCCGGAGATGGAGAAGAGGGAGTCGGAGGAGAAGGTGGGGCGTCACAAGGTTATGCGGTCCCGGTTGGGTATCGTCTGTTACCGTCAGGTTAGATGGGACCAGGCAACTGGGCGCCATCTAGTGCAGATCGTCTGGAGCAGATGGGACCAGTTGATATGGTAAAATGACCCTGGTGCGGTGAATAGAGGAGGACCTGAGGTGTCTAGAGCGCTGAAGAGGATGTCTTGGGTGTCGTCCACTTCTGATCTGGGCGTGTGGCTGGTGGAAAAGGAGGTGTGATGGAGGTAAGGGCTGATAGAGTGCTGGAGCGTGGTGGGTAAAAGAGGGAGAGAAAGGGAAAGTCGAGAGAGGGAATGTGGTGAAAGAACGAGAGAGAGAAAAGTAAGAAAAGGAAAAGTGGAGGCAGTGATGCGGTGAAGAAGATGGAAATTGGCTATACGATGGTGATTAAGTAAGAAACGCGGATGGAACTCGGGTTCCTATAGAAAATAGAGAGCGGGTTTGCTGTGAGAGATAAAGAGAGAGAGAGAGAGAGCAGAGATCGAGAGACAGAGAAGGCTAGTGCGGTTGAGAAAGAGAGAGGAGAAGAGGTCTGGGGCAATGGAGACTGGGGAGTGAGAGAAGGGAGTAGAGAGGAAGATGAGAAGAGAGAAAGAGAGGAGAAAAGAGCCGTACGTTGAGAAGGGAGAGGGAGTAGGAGGGGAAATACGTAAGAGAGAATGAGAGAAAAAAGTAGAAAGTCCCATGGTGCTTGGGTTGTGCGGTAAATAAAGAGTAGAAACGGGAGGGAGAGTAGAATAAGGAAGGAAGAAAGAGATGGGAAAGGAGGAAGACGGGTATGTGAGACTGAGGAAGGGAAAAAGAAAAGGAAAGAAGGAAAAGGAAGGAAAGAATGAAAAAGAAAGAAAAGAGAGAAGGAAGGAAAGAAGGAAAAAGGAAAAGAAAGGAAAGAAAGAAAAAGAAAAAGAAAAAGAAAAGGAAAGAAAGAAGTGGGGGAAGGGGTTGCCTTTTGCTCCTTGCTAAATTGGGTCCCCCCTCTTGACTTTAGAAACTTCTACAGATTTGCAAGTTGCCCTTTTTGTCCATGATTTCCACTTGAGCTCAATTATCTTCTAGGAAACTATCACATCCATCTTCATGGGTGATATGGCCCATCCATTGCCCTTTAAGATGATCTGCACCATTAACTTTTAATTGTATCCATCAACGCCTCTTTTGGTTAATCTGCACAAGAAAAAAACTAAATCAGAATCATCTAAACTATACATTAGTCATTTAATTAACTCTAATGATCATCTGACTATTGATTTTGACAAATTAAGGTTTGGATGGTCAATTGGATTTAAATTCAAAATCAAGCTAAGTTTTGTAAAATTGAACGGTTAGATGATCTAATTGAATGCTAAATTAGGGGTATTTTGACCAAAAGTGAACACTTAACACACCCCCAACCAGCATTTTGCTAGTCCCGAGCAAAACATGCGAAAAACCAAATTTCAAGATTTCAAATTTTATTTTTTAAAGTCAACTCCTCTTTTTCCTCAGAGAATTATCTTCAATAAATCACATCAACTTTAGCATACTGATAAAAATGACTAAAAAATTCAAAACCCTACCCATATGCCAAAGTAATTCCAATTAAGCTCAAATCTTAGAGTGAGTGTGTGCATGCATAGTTTACATATAGAATCATCTTAATCTCTAAGTAAACTTCTAACTATTGAACTCCATCCGAAATATGTTTTGACCTCAAGCCTCACTAATGAGATATGCTCAGAAACAGAATCTCTTAGATAGAGGGGTCAAATCATCTCTCTCTTTTAATTATGTGAGTTGAGTCAATAAAAGCAAAATTTTCTCACATGTACTCATGAAAAATGGGAGTTACTAAGGAATTTTGATCCCTTTGGAATAGATGCCATTACCTTTGAATATTTAAAAATACCAGCCTTTTAGATCCTATCCATTCATTTCCTCATTAAGACTATTTTCATCCTAGAATCAATAGGTCTTTAATTGGGATGAAACGTAGGCTTAGGACAGGGTACCAAAGAAAGGGTATAAGGATATTCAAAGTTTCTTCAAAAATAAGTAAAGGTCTTTTAAAGTTGATAACTCTTTTTTTTTTTTTTTCTTTGATGAAGTGAATATTTCTTTTTTTTCACTTTTCTTTGTATTCTTTAGACTTCTTCTTTTTCTTTTTCTTTTTCTTTTTAGTCTTTTTTTTATATTTCAATACTTTTGAATCACTTTGAAGACTATTTCTTTTCTTGATATCCACTTTCTACTTTCATTACAACTAAAAGGTATTTCTTCATTCTTCTCTAACTTATTTTTGAAAGAAAATGGGTAATGGATAATTTATACTGGATTAATATGGGTAAAGGGTAATTTGGGTGGCAAAAGAAAAGGCTTTATATAAGAGGCTAGAGTTGGCTAACTAGTGGTAAAAATATTTCTAGGTAGGCTTTATGTCTCTAGGTTAACAACAAGGATGACCTAAATCATTTTTTAGGTTTCCTATAATCTATCAAATTCAATGAACTTCTAGAATTTTAAAGATAATATTCTAATTATTCAGGTAATTAGCCAAATTAAGAGTTTGGGATCAATTTTCTTTAAGCACGCTGAAGAAAATTAGGAATATTTATAACCTCTCAAAAAGGATGAATATCTCTAAAACTCACTTAGGTTATAGGTCTCCACTGAATTTCTTCAGAATCTCTAAGTTATATCCACTTATCAATCTAGATCATCTATATGCAATTGTGTGTACAAATGTCATCTGAGACTTTGCTTTCATGAAATACTTTAGAAAATGAGTAAAATGATGAATAAATCATATTCAATTCCATTAATAAGCTAAAGTTATCTAGATTATACTTTAGAGAATCCAATTCTCATCATAGTATAGGAAATGACCTAAAATTTTTCATTTTTTTCAATTTTTTTTGTTGAAAAAAAAAACAAGGAAAGCACATAAAATCTAAAAAAAACTAGAATTTGCTAGAATTCTACACCCCCAACCTGACAGAAACATTGTCCTCAATGTTTAAACAGTAGGACCTAAAATGAATATGGGTGATGTAGAAAACAACAAAAATGAAAAACTCTGGGTTGCCTCCCAGTGAGCGCTAAGTTTAACGTCTTCAGCCAGACATATCCTCATTTATCTTTGAGTTTTCCTAATTCCAATAGTGAAATAGCAAGATTTCTCACGCCACTTCAAAATCTCATGATAGTCTATATAGTTCATCCACCCTGAAATTTTTGGTGATGGTAGAATTATAACACAGTAGACTATCATGAATTTAAATTGAATGAGACCACGCTGATGATCACCAATCTTCAAAATTTCACAGTAATCAATATAATTCCTCCACCTTGAAAATTTGGGTGGTGGAATCTCTAGAACAATGTGAACTACCATGAATTTAAATTCTGTTGGACCATATAGATATGGATGGTCCTTCTTTTCCCTTACATTTTTTTGAAATTGAGGTATAAGCTGACCATGCACTTCCCAAAAAGGTTGTTCTTGTATTAATAGAGGAGGAAGCATGGTTTTGCTTACATCTTGGATATCTTCTTGTGTGTACCTTAAAGTCAATTGATGTATGGACAGTATATCAATGGACTCTTTCTTTTCCTGTTCTATTGGCACATGCAACAAATCAGGTGGGCCTAATTTCTTATCTAATGGTTGTTCAAATGAAGGTTGTAGGTCCCAATCAGGCATATATTCTACATTAAAAGGCTTATTTGGAATTTCATGCTCTGTAAGTGGTTCTACTAACAGAATCAAGGAGGGCATTAACTTCCTCTATTAATGCATCCTCATTAAACTCATTAAAATGGGCCAAACAGGCCTCCAATTGGTTCGACAAGGAAGACGACTGAAACTGATCTTGCACAACTGAATTGATCATGTTAACACCGTGCAAATCATTAGTAGTTTCGCTAGGTTGGTTACAAATGTTAAAGATGTTTAGCTCTAATGTCATATTGCCAAAGGACAGTTTCATGGACACCATTTCTACAATTGATTAAGGCAGTGGACGTAGCCAAAAATGGTCGTCCCAGGATAACTGGTATTTCATTCTTCTCATTCACCACTGGTTGTGTATCTAGAACTAGAAAATCGACAGGGAAGCAAAATTGTTCCACCTGGACTAACACATCCTCTATTACCCCTCTCGGTATTTTTACAGAACGATCAGCTAACTAGAGCGTAGTAGATGTAGGTTTTAGTTCACCCAGACCTAACTGTTCGTATACCGAGTATGGT
The DNA here is from genome assembly GCA_035236585.1 of Warburgia ugandensis. Lineage (NCBI taxonomy): Eukaryota > Viridiplantae > Streptophyta > Magnoliopsida > Canellales > Canellaceae > Warburgia > Warburgia ugandensis. The sequence continues at coordinate 18,881,782 of CP141128.1, read as the reverse complement.
AATAAGTTTACACTAGATCCTAAATAAAAAAGAGCTTGGTTAATCTTGTAGCTACCAATAATGCAAGTAAGAGTGGGGCAACCAGGATCTTTGTACTATGGTGGTGTATGGTGTTGAAGAATAGAACTAACCTATTCAGTCAAGAATGCCTTCTTCTGGACATTCAATTTTCTCTTTATGGTGCATAAGTCTTTTAAGAATTTAGCATATGATGGGATTTGTTTTATAGCATCTAAGATCGGTATGTTGATCTTGACTTGCTTGAAAATCTCTAAAATCTCATCATTAGAAGCAAACTTTGGGGCTTGATGCAACCTTTGAGGAAATGGAGCAAGTATAGGACATGGATCAACAGGTGACACAGGGTCCTTTTGTTTAGAGTTTTCTTTAACTTTCGTGAATTTTTCTACCTTTTCAGTCTTTTGAGGCTCATCTTTCTCAATTCTTTTACCACTCCTAAGAATGGTAACAACCTTAGTCTGTTCTATGGTAGAGCTAGATGTTTCATCAAATGCATTGGTGCTAACCGCATGCACTCCCTTAGGGTTTGCTTGTGGTTGAGCTGGGAACTTTTCTTTTTCCATACTTTGCATTATTTGACTCATTATGTTTTTTAATTCATTCATGGACTGGTTGGTTTATTTTATTTGACTTTCTAATTGAGAAATTTTCCTTTCCTGGTTTTGGACGTTTTGATTATCCTCAACATGCCTTTTAGGTGGGGACAAGTAAGGTCCAGAAGGAGAAGGTTGATGAGTTTGAAAAGGTAAGGTAAGAAGTCCTTGGTTTTGTTGATGAGGTTGATATTGTCTTGGTTGTGGAACATTAGCAGCATGTCTATTTTTCCAACTAAAGTTTGGATGGTTTCTCCAGTTGGGATTATAAGTGTCTGAATATGGGGAGAAAGGTCTTTTATATGTGTTAAGTGCATTAGCCTGATCATGAAGTACATCTTGAAAAGTAGGGATTGTAGGACATTCCTGAGTAAGATGTGACGTACTTTCACAAATGCTACACACTTGTTCTTCTTTATTTGAGTTTTTCTTTCTCATTTCTATGGTTTCTACTTTTCTTGCTAGGGTTGCCACTTTGGCATTGATATTATCTTTTTCAGACATAGCATACATGCCTCCCCTAGCATGGGTGTTATTGGGCTTAGGTCTATCTATATGTTCTATTCTTTCTAAGTCAGCCCAGGTTTGTGCACTTTCAGCTAGCCATTCCAAATACTCTTCCGCCTCATCTGGTTGTTTGTTGAGAAAGTTGCCATTACACATCATCTCTACAAACTGGCGCATGTCAGAATTGAGTCCTTCATAAAAGAAGCTGATGATGCGCCATGGTTCATAGCCATGATGTGGGCAAGTGTGTTGTAGTTCTTTAAACCTTTCCCAGCATTGATAGAATGATTCTTTATCCTTTTGGGTAAAGTTCATTATCTTGCTGCGAAGCGTATTTTTTTTATGGGTAGGGAAAAACTTCTTTAAGAATTCCATAGTGATTTCATTCCAGGTTCTTATGGAACCTGATGGCAGTGCATTAAACCACATTTTTTCTTTTTCCTTTAAAGAGAAAGGAAAAAGTTTAAGCCTGATAATATCTAGACCAATATTTTGAGTTCTCTGGGTACTACATACCTCATCAAATTCTTTAAGGTGCAAGTAAGGACTCTTACTATCTAGACCATGGAATTTGGGAAGTAATTGGATTACTCCCGTTTTTAATTCTAACGCACCAGCATTTTGAGAAAGAATTACACAGGATGGTGTGCTGGTGCGTGTAGGTTGAAGATAGTCTTTTAAAGTTCTACCACGAAAGTTTTGATAACCCTCAATATTATCATCCCCATGTTCACTCTGTTGGTCCCACTCCCTATTGTTTCTTCTCCAATCTCTATTTGGTTGATGATTATTCCTCCTTGGTGGAGGTTGATATTCATCGTCCATTAGGGGTGGTGGGTCCTCATTCATGATGAGTGGAGCCCCTTGACTTCCATGGGGTGAATTATCCCTGGAGCGTTGATTAGTCATAGATGTGGCCTGATCTTGTTGTATGTCTTTTTGGTCGTACTTGACTAACCTTCTGGTTTTGTCGCATCTCCAAAAGTGCATACAAGGGAAGCTTCTTTTTGTTTTTGTTATTTTGTCTTTGAGAAAACTAACCTAAATGATGCAACCTAACTTCTAGAATGATGCACAAACAAAAGGGCACACTCAAATAATTCTAAGGCTAATAAGTAGCAATATATTTGACTCTCTTGATTTTCTGTGGGGATGATGCTTTTATTAGCCTAGACTAGTGCTCCTCCTCTCTTTAGGAGTTGATTACTGCTTACTAATTAGGTTATAACCAAGGTGATTAATACAACCCTCGTATAAGGAGGCGTTTAGACCTCAACAAACGTCAATAGGAGGTGAGGGAAGAGCGAGGCTCTATTAAGTAACCCCCAATAACCACAGTGATCAAAAGCCATTGGACTGACAGTAAATTGCGTCCTATTAAGAGGGTCCTACGAGCATGTGATGGCCCTATAGGTCTCTTCTGATTGATTTTAAATTAATGTGAAAGGAAGGTTTGCGCGCTTGAGGTGATTATCCTAAATGGGCCAAGCGGTGGTGATGAAATCCACCCTTGATCTTATGGGGGTAGGGTGCCCTTACTAATTAATTTCACATACCATGGCAATTCGATCAGCATATAAATTACCTTAAAACATTAAACATGCCCTAAGAATGCAATTAAAAGCAGTAAATTAATGCAAAATCCTAAAATGCAACAATTATAAAAGATGCTTTCTATATGAATTACACTACCAAACAATGCAAATTATTCTAAATGCAAACCCTAATCTAGAAAATAAATGAGTGAGGAAACTCATAGTGGGGTTTTTGATGAAGATTAAGTGTGGGCCACCTTATCCCACACTTGCCCTATATTATACAACCCTTTAAAATTTAAAATGAAAATTGCAATTTACAAAGGGTCCTCACTACAAGATTCACTCAAAAGAAAAAAGAAAGTCCTATTTCAGGAAAGCAGGGAAGTTTCCATTTTGGTGAAGATCCACTTGCCCAATTCCTCCACTTTCCAATTTCCTAAAAAATAAAACTAGAAATTAGTACCAAATTCAGGAAACAAGGTGATTATGCCCTGAAAATAATTGAAAAAATGCACCTAAAATTTTCCTAAAGTGCTAAAAATTGCAATTCCTAGTTTTTTTATTTTTTGGATTTTTTTTCAAAATTTTGGATTTTTTATTTTTTAATTAAATTTTATGAAAACTCCTTTCCAAGTCCCCAGCAACAGCGCTAAAAGCTTGTTGATTGTTTAACTGCAAGTGCACGGGCTATTGTAGTGTAGCTTATGCAAGTACGGGTCGATCCCACGAGGACTTGATTTAAAATAATGGAATTTGAATAAAATTTAATTATGTAAAAATAAAAAGAAATCACTCAAAATTACTGGAATTATTGAAATGAGAATCAATATTCAGATCTAATCAACTTCTCAAAAATACAGAATTTCCAGTTCCTAAAGAAAACAAACAAAATCAAATAATGAGAAAAAACTACTTCCCTAGATTAATCTTTATCAAAATCTTCACTTTTGGTATTCTAAAATCTGATCCTCCTTGACAAATATCTTCAACATGTTCTTGATTAGTGATCCACCGGTCGGATTTGATAGATTCTTCAAAATGGTCAAGATCTGGGCTAAATTGTGATTTCAAGATTTGGATGGCTCAAATTGATTTATAGATTTCAGATCTAAAATTAGAAGCTTTGGTTATGTCTGGGGATGTCCTAAGAATTATTCTGTAAAATTAATTTGAATTCCGTTGAGAAACAAAAGGAGAAATTGAAGATTTGGTTTTGATTAAGGCAAAACCGTTGATGGGTTAGGCCTTAATTGATCTGATTGAGATTAGACAGTTCCTGGATAAGAAAAATGCAAATAAAACAAAACCAGAATAACTGGGACACAGATGTAAATAAACTTGGGACATAGATGGAATTAACAATAATGAATAGATTTGTAATTTCATTTAAAGAGAGAGGGCAAAATCGGAATTACATGAAAAATCTGGTTTTTAGAAAAAAACTAGACTGAGAACCTGATGAAGAAGGGAAACTGGAGGAGGGAGAAAAGGGAAAGTGAAAGGGAAGAAGAGGGAAGGGACGTGGGAGGAAAACCCGCATCGGGTTTCCTTCTCCTGGCCGGCCGGTGACAGAGAATGATGCCGGAGATGGAGAAGAGGGAGCCGGAGGAGAAGGTGGGGCATCGCAAGGTTTTACCGTCTGGTGTCTGTGGAAGAGAGAAACCCACCATTTTTTGTCAGTGACAGAGAAACGAAAGAGAGAGGGAGACGAGATCGATGGAAGACTGGCCAGTGGAGAGGTGCTGGGTTGCTTATATGTTTAGACCACGCAAATGATGATGAAGGGGGCCTAGAAATCTAGGTGCGACGAGAGGCTAGAGATGGGTTTGGCTCTGGGCTGTCCAGTAGCAAAGGAGACTAGAGAGAGGTAGCAAAGGAGTAGCTCTACATTAGTTAGAACACGAGAGAGCAAGAGAGGAAAACACGAGATCCAAGAGTTCTGGGGTGTGCTCGACTTGCTCAGGCGCGTTGGGGCATTGAAGATAGGGCGGAGAGAAGGGGGGTTGAAGACTGGCGATTGGGTCTAGGCAGTGGTGTGGTAGATCAAAAGAGAAAAATGGAGTGAGGAAGAGATGTGGTGCGTGGTGGACTAGGGGACTAGTGACTGTGGCTAGAGAACGGAGAGGTCTGGATTGGGGTGAGGATTTGGTGCAGTGGAGCAAATAGGTGCTGTGAACTGATAGAGAGATGGGGGTTGACGGAGAGGAAGTTGGAAGTTGGGAGAGAGAGGAATAGAAAGGAGTAGAGGAGTAGAGGGAAAGAGAGCTAGGGATGAGAAGAGAGAAAGAGGAGGAGAAGGGAGAAGTGGTAGAATGTAGAAGGAGAAGAGAAAGATAGAACTTTAGAGAGGGTGGTGGAAGAGATGAGAAGAAGCCCAAAAAAATAGAAAAACGTTGGGTACGTTTAAGAAGGAAGGCAAAAAAAAAAAGAAGGAAAGTGGGTACATGAGAATGAGGAAGGGAAAAAGAAAAGGAAAGAAAGAAGGAAATGAATGGATTCCTATATCCACGGCAACGGCGCCAAAAACTTGTTGATTGTTTAACTGCAAGTGCACAGGCTATTGTAGTGTAGCTTATGCAAGTACGGGTCGATCCCACGAGGACTTGATTTAAAATGGAGTTTTTAATAAAATTCAATTAATAAAAGAATCAAAACAAAGAATATAGCAAAATTCAACTAACAATAAAATAAAATTCATGTTTATTCAATTGTTGCAATGTACACAATTATTTATTCCAAAAACACAGAAAATGTAACAAAATAATCAGTCCTGGATAAGCCTGTCCTGGATTGCACTGTCCTTGGATAGTCAAAATTAAGTTAAGGTAAAACCAGAATAGCACAGGAACACAGTTGGAATTAAATCAGGGACACAGTTGGAATTAAATTGGGGACACAGACGGGATTACTGAAATCTGCTAGGGGACATGTTTGGAATTCTTGAGATCTTCCAGGGGCAAATATGTAATTTCTGGTGTTCTGGTTTTAATCAAAAACTAGGAAAACATGGGATTTGAGAAGGAAGAGGAGAGAAGAAGAGAAGAGGAAGGAGGGAGAAGGGAAGAAGAAGGAGAGAATGGAAGGAGAGAAAGAGGATCGCGGGAGGAAATCCGACTTGGGTTTCCTTCCCTGGGACGTCCAGTGAAGAGAAGTGAGAGGGTAGGAGAAGGAGGGATAGAGATGAATGGAGAGAGGAAACTCGATGGCTGGCTGGACTGGAGAAAAACGAGGAAAGGAGGGCACGCGGGAGGAAACCCAGTTCTGGGTTTTCTTCCCCAGAGTGTCCGGAGCGTGGCTGCGTGTGAGAGAGAGAGAGAGATGATGATGTGGGAGTGGTGCAGTGTGGAGTCACAATGGAGAGAAAGGTGCGTGGTGTACTGGGGGACCAGTGATGGGATTGGGTATATAGGGAACCAAAGACACCGGTGCTGATTGGAGACAAAGAAGATGGTGTTAGAGATGGTTGGGTGACGGTCAGGCTTGAACAGATAGAGGAGAAGTGGGCAGTAGGTTTGCCGGTAGGAGGAGGAAGAGCCGGTGCAATGTGAAACGGACTGAGGAGGTGGTGTGGTAGAAGTGCTGTGAACTGATAGAGAGATGGGGGTTGACAGAGAGGAAGTTGGAAGTTGGGAGTCGACTGGGAAAAGAGGCTACACACAGTCCTGAGCAGTGCAATCAACAGAAATAGAACAAAGAGGGGTGCGATGAGTGATGGGTTGATGATCTGCGTTCTGGGTTTGTAATGTGGAGAAACAGGGAAGGTGAGGCAAACAAGAGAGAGAGAGAGAGAGAGAGAGAGAGAGAGAGAGAGAGAGAGAGAGAGAGAGAGAGAGAGAGAGAGAGAGAGAGAGAGAGAGAGAGAGAGAGAGAGAGAGAGAGAAGGGAGAAGTGGGAGAATGGAGAAGGAGAAGAGAATGGGGGTGATTGGGGTGTTGAAGGAGAAGCAGGGTGTAGGGAAGAAGAGGAGAATGGGAAGAGGGGGAGATGAAGGTGGTGGGAAAGAAAAGAAAGAGAAGGATGGGAAGTGGGTACGTTAAGAAGGAAGGCAAAAAGAGAGTAAGGAAAGTGGGTACATGAGAATGAGGAAGGAAAAAAGAAAAGGAAAGAAAGAAGGAAAAGGAAGGAAAAAGGAAAAAGGAAAAAAAAAAAGAAAACTAAGGAGGAAAAGAGAAAAGAAAGGAAAGAGGGAGTGGGAAAGGAAAGAGAGAATGAAGGAAAGAAAAAGAGAATAAGGAGGGAAAGAGAAGAGGAAGGGAAAGAGGAAGAAAAGGAAAGAGAAGTGGGGGAAAGAGTTGCCCTTTACATGTTCTTTTCATTTTGTCCATGATTTCTATTCCATCCATCTCCATAGGTGATCTAGTCCATCAATCCTTTTTAAAATGATCTACACTGTTATCTTTTAATTATAGCCGTCCGTTTGTCCTTTGGTTGATCTGCAAAAGAAAAGACTAAATTAGAATCATCTAAACCGTACATTAGTATCTAATGATCATCTGACTGTTGATTTTGAAAATTTAAGATTTGGATGGTCAATTGGATTTAAATTCAAAATCAAGCTAAGTTTTGTAAAATTGAACGGTTAGATGATCTAATTGAATGCTAAATTAGGGGTATTTTGACCAAAATTTAACACTTAACAATTTGATTATTTAACTTCTCTATATTTTAGTAAAGCTAATGACATGCTCAAAATCCCAATAGTAAATAGATGTTAAAACTACCTACATCAAATACGGCTATCCCAGTCACCAGAATGCTCAATAAGCTTAGTTTGTACGAGTCAGCATCTCTGTCAACACATATGTACATTACTATGTCATTTTCTTACTTATGATTTCCTAAATTGTAACTTATTTAGCCTTTGATCACCATTAGCATAGTAATTGATCCATTACCGCCTTTTGATTATAAGTATTCCTCTTTATTTTTGCCACAATATTAAATCTTACCTATTGATTAAAGATCAATGATCAAGACCATTTAATTATCCTCAATTCCTATTAATCTCCAACTTGCAAATAGTCTATCTCACATCTCAACATTTGATCTATTGATCTGATGGCCAATTGAATTCTAATTGGTCAAATCAATAGTTTCTAATCATTTAGCTTAAATTTCTTAATCCATGATCATCAGAGTGATTAAACCATGTGATTCACTCTAATTAATAGTTCAAATAGCCTAATTACTCTTCTTGGGGTCCAATCCATCTTAATCACACCTATTTTCTAAATATTATATAATTTAGTAATCATAATATAAGTGCAAATAAAATCTAATTAATTTAAATAAGTTTTAATGGTGATCTTACCTCCACCCGCAAAAATCCAAGTATGATGTATTGTCTGAGGTGGTCTGATCGATTCTAATTTCATGTGATCAAGTTGATCAAGATCGTACAAAATCTCCATCTTTAGATCTATGCCCGATCTTACAATTTAAGCACTGACCATTAATCAAGAGTCAAATTTTGAAAAAAAGGGCCATATATGTCATTGTTTTAGGGTTTTGGTGATGGATCTATGGTTAAATTAGGGTAAATATCAATCATGAATTGTGATGTTGTATCACTAATCTATAGTTGGATGTAGGGTGAGATAAATTACAAATTGGATGCTTTGTTGTTCTATGGTCAGGTCTACTTAGAAGCTTTAATTGATCATAGATCTAGGTCCTAAGTAGCTAATCAAAGATTAGATTATCTTAAAGGGGCAGATCGGTTGCAGATCTAAGCATCTAGTGGCTGATCAATGCTTACATGATAAAAAGTCAGATCGGTCGTAAATCTGGGTTCTAGTGATTGACTAACAATTGGATCATGTGGGGGTTCATGAATTGGACCATGGATCTAATATTTGGTGTTAGATCAAGGGCTACATGACAATGAATGGTCATATCAGTCATAGATCAATAAGATCTTGACCATACATTGCTATTGGCTTTAGATCACCACTAAACATTCAATGATGGCCAAATTGATTGATGGATTTTGTTCTTCACATTGTGATGATTGCGATGAACAATGCAGATCTTGAATATCTCACCTCGCACTCTTAGATCGAGATTGTATCCAATTTGGATGGTTAGATGATCTCTGATCAAAGATCTAACATTTCTATCACTTATATTTTGTTGAAAAACTTTAGAATTGTGCTTTTTAGCTAAAAAATCAATGTCATCATATGTGACTGTTGCCAAAGAAGGTGACCAATGTGGTCATCATTGGTGATGATGTTTACATCGAAATGACATTTCCTTCAAATGGTTTGTAGATTGGGTACTCATCTACATTACTGTAAGTGGAATCGATTCATGGTCATTTGATGCTGAAAAAAGGAGATATTTCCATTGGATTGTCTCCAAAAAATGTAGTCTCGCCAAATTTGGAATTTTCCTTCAATCAAGAAATTTCTAGAAGAGTTCTTATCCTCTCTCCATGGGGAATCCAATGGTGGTGTCTGATTTCTGATCCATCACCATTTGGTCATTGTGCATTGAAAACCCATGATAGCCAAAGGTTACTATCACCAGAAATCATGACACGTGGGATAGGGGAGGAGATGAGGAAAAGAGAAGAAGAAGAAAAGAAAGTGAAAGGAGGAGAGAGAGAGAGATGGGAGGCGCAGTCACTAGTTTGGTTGCACTCCAATTGCTGAAGAAGAGAGAGAGAGAGAGAGAGAGAGAGAGAGAGAGAGAGAGAGAGAGAGAGAGAGAGAGAGAGAGAGAGAGAGAGAGAGAGAGAGAGAGAAGATTGTGTGGAGGAAGAGGGAACAAGATGGGGGTTTTACTGCATAGTAGTCCGGCAATGGAGGGGCATGTGGGATGGGCAAGGCGTGGAAAGTATGTCTCATGGGGTGATGTTATTTAAAATGGCCCCTCTATTTTAGACGCTTTTCTATTTTAAAACATATAAATGGGGCCTATATGGATTCCATTTTTTGAATAAAATATAGTTATTAAGGTTTCAACACTTTATTTGGATTCTATAAAAAGCGTATTCATTGAAATTTCAAAACTAAAAATTCTATTTTATCTTTTCCTTGCAATAAAAACTACATAAAATAAGCTTTTAAAAATTAGGGTTATTATACTAAGCCATCCTAGTGTGATGATTCCAATATTATTATGGTATAAGTACTCATGACAGGACTAATGTGGGCCCATGTGTGATTGGGATGACCCAACAAATGGTGACATCATTGGCCCATGTGTGATTGGGATGATCCTACTAATGTTGAGATTTTATGATATTTATGAGTTTAGTATGGTTTTGAACTAATATTATTATCTAGTGCATTTTATAAATATTATGTATTGTTATCGATATGACATGCATTGAAAGTTTGAACTTATGAAGTATTATAGTTGAACTTATTCATGATATAGATATAAATTTCTTTTCATTTTTTGAATTTGATATTGAACATTGTTTTAGATGATATATTCTAATATGACATGCATTACCATGTTTTCATCATGTGAGTTGCAGACTTCTTGGTTTATTTGATGCATTACATTTTTCTAACAAATTTGGGGATATAATGATTCAGTTTTAACCATTGAAAGCATATCAAAAGTGATTCCTATTATTCAAAAATTAATTAATTTTCTATAGATGAAATCTTATTCCACCTACACAGGTATTGTTTACTGAGATATTATAGTTGTTTATAATATCTCAAATTTGAAGGAATAGAACAAGAAGGAACACAGGAGATAGAATGATGAATGTTATCAAAGTAGATTAAAAATCTTGGCTAAACTAGTTGAGTCTTTTATTTTATTTTTCATTGATCATGTTTAATTTTTGAATATATATTTAAATGTGATTGAGTGAAGATGGAGTCTCTCATGTTGTTTTATAATTTATAATATGGTTTATTAGGGATACTACATTGCATGCAAAAAATGAGAATTATCCAAAAAAATAGAGGATACTTTGCTAGATTTTTGGTAGAAATGAAATAATTATTTTATAATTAAATCTATGTTTTATGAATTATAAATGACAAACGGGGTTTTGAAAGATCCTTCCATAGAAAAAGTTTTCCACTATTTTTCTCTTAAAGTTATTTTCAATAACTTGGGCCCACATTTCAAAAAGATTTGAGCAAAAGTCATATGAAAACCCAAGTAGTCACAATTAAAAAATCTAAGCGGATTAGAATAAATGGAGATGTGGCTCGAGAGTTTTGTGTGATCAACGTGTTCCACCCAAGCTAAAAGAAAATTTTTACAACATGGTTGTAAGGGAGATTAGGCTCTATGGATTAGAGTGTTGGATAGTTTAGAAACAACATGTACGTAAGATGAGCATAGTTGAAATGAGGATGTTGAGATGGATGAGTGACAAGACAAGAAAGGATAGAATTAGAAATGAAAACATTACAAGAAACTTAAAAGTGTCATCAGTAGGTATGTTGTTAGTAGTAAATAAGAAAGGAAGAATGTAGAGAATTTGAATGAGAAAGAATCATAAGGCTGAAAGCCATATGTTTTGGTGCTCCAAAGTCTAGAAATCTCATAGAGTCTCTAGTCATACTTGAAGGTGCAGAAGTGGAAGCTACAAGTGAGGATTACCCAGAAGAGGTGACAGCCTAAAGAATTATCTCCTGAACATCCATAGAAATGAGAGGACGAGACTAAGAGAATGTAATGTTAAGTTTCCATTTTTATATAAATTACCCTCATTTAGCATGATATATGATATATTTTTAGATGATGATCTAAGATAAGTATATGCAAAACCACATACTATATTATATTAATTAGAATTTTTTTGTGTTTTCTAATTAGTAGATCTATATCAAATGTTTAGATCAGACAATCAACATTCTAGATTATTAATCAAGTTTAGATTGAAATGGATGGCTATGATCAATTCTAGATGAATTTGGATGATCTAGATCAAAGCAAGAAAAATGTTCAATTACAAATGGTCTAAGGATTCAAAAATTTGAAACAGATTGATGAAGATCAATGATAATCTAAATGATGTATCTTTGAAAGATCAAGATCACTGATGAATGCCTAATTTTTTATGGAAACCACCCAATTAGTGACCCATGCATTACAAATTATAAGGGTAAATTAGGGTTTTTGACCAAAATTCGTAACACATGCGTTTTTGACTGAATAACTCAAAATTTTGATATTTTGTAGAGCCAGGGGCTAATCCGAGGTAAGTATATGATTAATTATATTTTGTAAGATTTAATTAGAGTTTTTCACTTTTTTTTGTAGGCAGTGAGATGATGATTTGACAGTCGAGATCAATTGGGATGAAAATGGAAGATCATGATCAAAAGATCAAGCTAAAGCATAAAAATCATCAATCCAACTTGAGATCAAGGTCAAGATCATCTTTTGGATAAGCAATGGATGTAATTAAAAGAGCTAAAGGTGGATAAAGTGGACCCATGCATAAGTCATGCAAAGTCCACCACCTTTGCATGGGTTTCACTTAAGCTACTTAGCCATATTCAACCCCTGAACAAAGAGACAAGATAAGTAGCCAAGCTAAGGATTTGAGCTATCAAACTAAGCCAAAAAATCCATCTAAGCCAATGGAGCTCTCAATATTAGCCATCAAAGCCACATGAGTTAAGTTAAATGGAAGGCCATGATTGGTGGAGAATGCAAAGAATTATTCTTGAGATTTACGGAGATATTTTGAAGATAATTGAGGAAAAATTCACTATGATAAGGTAGCATGTGGACCAATAGGAAGAGACCCCTCCTTTTTTTTTTTTTCCCCCACTTTCCACCTCACGACTAAGATGCACTATGAATTTTACTTTCCATTCAAGAGTCCCACCTTTCTAAGACTTCTTCACCTTCCTAAACTTCTATTCCAACCATCCAACCAACCCCACCTCTTAGAAAACTACTTAGCCAATCACTTTTCCAACCTCACCTCTCTCTCTCTCTCTCTCTCTCTCTCTCTCTCTCTCTCTCTCTCTCTCTCTCTCTCTCTCTCTCTCTCATCCCCAACCAAACCACTTTTCATATTCTGTACTTTCAATGAATTTTGCAAAGGGAAGACACCACCACTTAAAAAAGGGCATCTCTCACCTTAATGCACTCAAAAGGTCAGCCAACCTATCCCATATTCTATCTCTTGTAAAACCCTAGCTACCCAACCATCCTAGGCATCCAATTCCCTTTATTTTTATCCCCACCTTACCTTTACCTTAGGTTACCCTAGAAAACTTAGGAAACAAAATATAAAAGAGATAAAAGACATCAAAGAGAGGACTTTCTGGAAGGAAATTAAGAAGAGAAAGCCGCCTCCAAAGTGAGGAGGCATCCTCTTCCTTCAACTATTACCTTACCTTTTTGTCTTGAATTCTCTTCTCCTTGGGTGGATTCCATCTTCTCCCAATGTTCCATGCTTGATTCCTTTAGTTTCTCTTTGGAAGGTTAGTTGGTTCTCCATGTGATCTTTCTCTCTTTGCTCTTTCTTAACTTCCATTGTTTCCTAGTTTAATGCTTTTCCATTCCATTAGTTCCTCTTGCTTGTTTATACTAGATCCAAGGTTGATTTTCCCTTGAAGCGACAGCCAAGGGAAATCCACCTTGAATCTATCATTTTCTTTGTTTTTCATTGCCTTTAGATTTCCTTTAGTTTCATTGAAATCCCTTCTTGCTTCCCTTAGTATTCCTTAAGTTTGCCTTTACTTTCTAGTGAATTTTCTCTTGATTTCAATACAAGATTATTCATGATTGATGTTGGAGCATTGAAGAAGATTTATCTTGTAGTTTTGGGTTGATTAAAATCGAGTAGCTTTCATTGTAGTAGGACATAATTTTCAGATTTGGATTACATGCAGTGAGTCATTATGTTGATGAATTTTTTATGTGATTCAATGATGGTGATTTGAGTTTTCAATTCATGCTTGTGTCCAATAGTTAATGATCTTAATTATTGAATGTTTTCTTGTGCTAGAATTTCTTAATTCCATGTTTTCCATGTTACATTGATTGAATGATTCAAATACTATGCTGCTGAAATTTCTTTTCATGGATTGTTATGCATAGTTTCTAGGACCATACACTTTATGTTCACTTGATTTTTCAAGACCAAATTAGGTTATTACATTGCTTAGTTGATGCTTGAGTAAGACTGATTGTTTTAGGCTTTCAAAGTAGTTAATTAGATTTATTCCTACCCAATGAATCATGCATACCATTTCATGGTCGCATGCATGAAACTTGGGTAGTTCTCATTTCTTTACTTGATTAATGATTGCTTTCACTAGTTTTATTATTTAGTTAGTTAAGTTTATATTTCATTGTTAACTAGTTTGCATCTTAATTAGTTTCTAATTCTTAATTTAGGAAAGTTTTATTTTTAGAAAGTGTGTTTTTAGGAAAGTGTTGATTTTAACATATTTTAAGTTTTAACATAATTCCATGTTTCATATGTTTAGTTTCCATCATGAGTTTAGGTTAAAAATCTCATGATCATTGGCTATGCTAGATAATTTAAGTAGGGACCACTAGTTCACATCCATTCAATTCCTCGTGGGATCGACCTCCTCATGTGAATTACTACAATCAATTTATGCACTTACAAGTTTAACTTAAAATCACAACAATCACTTTAAAACCACTTCGAAGTGTGATGTTTTAAGCATGACTAGTCAAAGATGTGATGTTTTTCATCATCCTAGAGGTCTTTAATGGATTGGATTGCCCAAATTCATTGCTTTCACGCAAAATAAAAAAAGTTTCCCAATTTGAACTATTTTGGACGTTTGAGATTAGATCTCAAGAATGGATTGAAGATTCGATGATTGGATGTTCTAGATGTATTGTTTGATAATCAAGGAAGGAAACAAGGATGAAGATGAGAGATGAGAGATGAAAGATAAGAATAGAATTTTCCTAATTGGATTAGGAAACTCCACTTGATTAGAAGGACAAGGATAAGGGAAACTTTACTAATGAACCTAAACAAATTAGAAACTCTAATCAACTTAGAGTTCCTTGGAAAAAAAGGAAACTACTAAAAAGCAAGTCAAAATGAATTTTCGTCATCTATAAATACCAGATTGAAGATGGAGTGAAAAAGAGTGAATTTGGATATTCAAGATAATGAATAGTGTGCACGTGAGCTAGTGAAAAGGGGTACTTTGTGCATCAATTCCCTCTTTGATGCTAGACAAAAGTCTTTGAAATTTATTCCATTGGATAGAAGACATCATGAAGAATAAGGATCATGTGTTTTCTTTTAAATTTTAATTCAATTTTTTTTATATCAAAGTAATCAAAGATAGCTGGTCACAATTGCTCACATGAATATTAACAATATTTTACATATGCTTTGCACCTTTAATTTAATTTAATATGTGTACCTTTTGTTGATCTAAACCATTTATAATGTTTTAATTTAAGTTGTGAATAGTTTAGTATTGATTATTAAAGATAAATTATGATTTGATTTGTTTAATTTCATTAAATAAACTTGAAAGGTATTGTTGTGCAGGTTGGTGAATAGCCGATATTTGCTATTGAATATCTTAATGTCTATTACCTTTATTTGAAATGTAACCATGCAATTGAATTTATTTCTATCGAATTGTTCTAAGTACCAAGTTTCCTAGAAGAATTTCATCAAAAAGTAGAAGAAATCATTGGCCAAATTTGGTGTAATATACATGGATTCTAACTATCCTTGGATTGTATATAGAGACTGAACTATTTGAGAATTGTAAATAGGGATAAGAAATTGGTTAGCTAGTGTCACACGCATATGGCAACACATGACTTATTCGGTCATACATCCTTTTCTAGTGATACTCTCTCATGAAAATGCAATGAGAGGTGTTACTTTAGTATTTTAATTTTAAAAAAATTAAGAAAATTCATGAATAGGATTTGTTTTAGATTATTATTGACTGGTTAATTCATATTTAATTATTTAAAATTAGTTAATTAGAAATTTATATTTTTTGAATTATTTATTTATTTGTTTCATAATTTCTAGAATAAGTTTTGGAATCATGTTAGGCTAGTTTTCTTTTGCCTAGGATTAAAGTTATCTTACTTTTAGGTTAGAAACACCACTTATCAAATTTTCAATGTTTTAGTTTTCTTAGAAATTAATTTTTAAAATTAAATTAATTTGAAAAGATAATTTTATTCTCAGTATAATTCTTTGATTGTATGTTATTATTTGTAGTTGATGCTTGGAATTGATCTTTGATCCTTTATAGTTAAGTTTTACATAGATGCTTAGAATTTGGTGAATAATCTATGTTTTTAATGTTTAAACATTTTTAAATTAATTTTCAAAGAAATATTTTTAGAGATGGTAGTGCTAGTTTCAATTTAATCTTTTAGTTATAAGAGAGGATAAATAAGTGGTGGATCTAATTTACAAAAAATTGAACTTTAATGTTAGCAATTCAAATTTAGATTAAAAATTCATTTTCTCTCTCATCCATTCAATTGGAAAATTATCATCTTTCTTTAATTTTGTATTAGTTTTAGGATAATTGGTCTACATCAACTTTGGTGCTTTATTTTCTCACTATATCCTTGTGGATTTGACCATGCATGATATTATAAGCGACTACTGTACACTTATAGGAAACCTTAAACAAGTTTTTGGCATTGTTACCAAGGAGCTGATTATGTGACCAAAGTACCATCAAATTAAGATAGAATTTTCTCTTTCTCATTTTTATTTTTGAGTGAAATTGTAGTGAGGACAACTTGTATTTGAACTTTACTTGTAATTAAAATGGTTGTACTAATACATGTCAAGGGTTAAATTATCCTTTCCTTGTAAGTGGTTTGTAAATGGTTTATCCTTGTTGAGAAGACCTAAATGTAGGACCTCACTGTAAGGTCTACTCACTCTTTTCCTTTTCCTAGCTCTAGGTTTTCCATGTTGCATATTAATTTAGTTTTATATTATTGTTTAGTAGTATATTTGCATATAAATTGTATCCATATTACTTGTTACATATTTTCTAGGGCTATTGAATTAGTTTCCTATTTTAGTTTGCATTCATAGGACAAGTTTACCCACTTTAAGGTGATATATATGTTGATTGAACTACCATGGTGAATGAAAATTAAATATTAAGGGCACCATACCTACAAGACGCTCTACCTACACATTTTAGGACTAATATTACCTACGACTAATTGAGGAGGGTGTGAAGTAGTTGATTTATCAAATACCTAACTAGTAAGCAATAGAACAAGTTTGAAAGAGGCGACGAGCAGCCTAGAATAGATTAATCTAAAAGCTACACCCTAGGCAAAAATTTAAGATAATCAAACCACTTTTGTTAACAATGGGTTTATCAATTCCGTCCTTTGGTTGTACACTATTTATACTAGGTTGTATAAATTAGTCTAGGTTTTTTTCATAAAAAGAACACAAAAAACTTTCTAAACAATTAAAAATGAATTAAACTAGCTAATAATAATAATCTAAAATAGATCCTATTCATAGATTTTCTCAACTTTTTTTCTAAATTAAAATATAAATTAACACCTCTCATTATGTCTGTAGGTGAAAGACTGTCATTAGAAAAGCATGTATAAATGAAACAGTCATGTGTTATAGCATCCATGTGACACTAGCTAACCAATTTTCTTATCACTATCTACAAGGTGCGTGTGTTGTTCCTAAAGTGATACAATTTTGTCCTAATCAACTACCTACATGGGCTTAGATCCTTGCTTTTTTATCAATCTAATTCTGATCTTCTTCCCCAATTTGATATTATGGTACCGATATAGACAAAAATTCCTTTATGGTCCAATTTTGAACTCTAATAAATATCGAGACTATGCAATATTTGATTGATCACAATTTTGTATATTCCATTTATCATAGATGTTTTAAAGGAATTCATTAGAGGAATGTTTCCAATGAATACAGTTTGTTCTTGCTACCTCTTCTAGCTTTCCAAATTAATCCTCTAAGTATATATAATTCAGAAGAATATGGTAGTGATTCATATACAACATCTCTTTCTCTTATCAATGGTTTTAGCCAATTGATATGTGTCCACAAATAGTTGAAATTCAATTTCTTTATCTGTATCTTCAATTTTTGGAAACTTATGAAGTTCTTCCATCAAGCCCTAATGAATAAATCTACAAACCCCTCAAATAGTATCTAACTAAATCTAGGTATTGTAGACATTCCCTCATTTCCAATCCTTAGCATCTTCAAGTAGTCCAATCTATATTTACAATCCATAGATAGTCAGAATCCATGAATTTAACCAACTTTGTGCCATTGATATCTCCTGCCTTTCAATGGAACTTGGAACATAGAACAATTTGAGAGCAATAAATTCAATCATATGGCTTGATTTCAAATAATAATAATAGAAATTAAGATATTCAATCATTAACATTGATTGTTCACCAACTTGCACAATGGTACCTTCATGCTTATTTAATGAAATTAAACCAATCAAACTATAATTTCTCACTAAAAATCTATATCAAACTTTTTTTTAACTTAAATTAAAAAATTATCAATAATTGAGATAAATAAAATACAAAAAATAAATTAAACTAAATGTACAAAACATAAGAAAAATACTATCAATATTCATTCTAATAGTTATGACCAACTATCTTTTATCACTTTGATCTACAAACTTTTGAAGTAAAATTGAAAATAAAACACATGATCCTTCTTCTCCTTTATATCTTTCCAATGGAACAATTTTTGAGACTTTCGTCTAGTATTAAAGTGAGAATTGATGGATGAAGTACCTTGTTCACCAGCTCCCATGCACAGTATTCATCATCGTCAACCTCGAATTTCTCTAAACTATCACTCTTTTTTCACTTCATCTTCAATTTGTTATTTATAGATGATGGCAAGTTGGCTTGCATTGCTTTTTAATAGTTTCCTTATTCATGCTCTTTCCTTCTCTCCAAGGATATCTAGGTTGATTAGAGTTACTAATTTGTTTAGTTTCCTTAGTAAACTTTCTTTTGTCCTCATCCTTCTAATCAAATGGAGCTTCCTAATTCAATTAGGACATTTCTATTCTTATCTTCCAAATCTCTCATCTTCATCCTTGTTTCTTTCCTTGATCATCAAGGAATATATCTTGAACATCTCAATCTTCTAATCTTCAATCCATTCTCAAGATTTAATCTTAAACATCCAAAAGAGTTAAAATTGGGTAGATTTTCTATTTTGCATAAAAGCAATGAATTTTGGCAATCCATTCCATTAAAATCCTCAAGGATGTTGAGAACGTCACATCTTTGGCTACTCATGTTTGAAACATCATGTTCCAAAGTGGTTTTAAAGTGATCTTGATCTTCAAAAAATACATCATTTAGATTATTCTTAATCTTCATCAATTCACATTACTTCATAGGATACTTTTAAAGTCGGTTAAAAACACCAATAGAAGTTGATTAATAAACCGACTTCTATCGATTCAATTTGGAAAATCCATAAGTAAAGAAGTCAATTAAGAAATTTTTTTAAAGTTGGTTTCAAAACAACTTTAAAATACTTGTTTTTAAAGTCATTCTAAATTTAAAAGTAGCTATAAAGTAAATGACAGAGGTAGAAATTTTACAGTAATTTTTTTTAACTTTAAAATTATTTTTTGTATATTTATATTTCCTTTTACTTTAAAATATCTTACTTACATTGACACCAATTTTTCATATAATTCAACATTGATTCATGCATTTTGTGCACACACACACACACACACACAAAACAAACTCAAGAACAAGGAAAACCAATTATTTTTTGAATAACGACTCATTTATCATTCTTTCATTATATATATCAAATGTTACATATTATTACATCTCATTAGTAGAAGATAGCACATGACCAAAGGGCTAATGTGGAACTATTTTGTCAAGATTCAATCTCTTAATATTTAGTTCACACTACTCTCTAAAGGGGAGAGAGATGGTAAAGCTTCAAGTTCTAACTTTTGCAGCCAAAGTGATGAAACTATTTCTCTTCATCAAACCTTAAATTTAGACGACAACCAAAAAACATAAGGCTCTCCTTTTCTCCAATAGTGAGGCTTAGAGAGAAGTACTTATTGTTTTTATTAAAATTGTACTATTTTTGCTGAATTCACGACGATTTAACCAACTTCTTCAACCCCGTCATCTACAATGTCAAAATCCACTTCATTTACAAAAATGCAAATAGAGAGTTAGTAATAAGAAAATCATGAATGACAATAAGAGGTTTTAGTATCTTTAGTCATACCACAAACATTCAAAATATTTGAAACAAAAGGCAAGAAGGGGAACATCAAAGAGAGATGATAAGTAGCCAATTTTGAATAAAAAGCACCCAATTAGCAATACATGTGTTATAAATTATAGGGCATTATTCTACGAATTTTTCAAAATTCATAACACATGTATTTCTGAACTAATGATTCAAAAATCTAATATTTTGTAGGTTTAGAAGCTAATCCGGACTAAGTATGTGATTTATCATAATTTTCTAGGTATTAATTAGTATTTTCAATCTTTTGTAGGTGTTAAGAGAATAATCCAATGTTCAATGTTGCTCCATATGGAAATTGATGATCCAAATCAACTTAGAGAGCTAGGACCCATTTTATATCAATTCAAAGAATCAAGCAAGGGTTAGGATTGTTTTAGAGCAAGCAGATAAGTCCTAGAAGCAATTGAAGATTTCAAGGGGACTAGAAATGGGTCCGTGCAAAATCCACCACCTTTACATGTGATTTAGAGCCATGTAAGCCACATAAGCCACAAGGAAAAGCTAGTTGAAGTCAAGCCATGTGAGCCATGAAGCCAAAGATGCATGCCATTAAAGCCACCAAGAAGCCATCTAAACCACATGTTTCAAAGAAAAACACAATTTTTGCAAGCTACAAAAAAAACTGTGATCTAAAGAGAAAAATAGAAAGAAAAAAGATGGGCTTTATTAATAAGAGGATATGCATGCTAGGTGGACCAATAAGAGGAGATTCTCATTTCCATTCTTCCCTTTGTCTCTCATCCTCTCACTTTCTTTTTCTCTCCATTCTCTCATCCACTGTCATGTTACACTTAGAAAGGAGATAACGCATGATTTCATGCAATCTCTCTTTCTAATTTCCTCCACGGTCTCCCCCTCATGATTTCCCATGTCCCATTCCTAATTCCAATTCCTAGTTTCCACCTTCCCATCTCTGCTTCCTAATTCTCATCCTCATCTTATCTCCATTTTTTCCCTAGATCTTATCCCTCTTTTCTATCCTTAGGATAAAATTTAACAAGTTTTTATCTCTTTAGAATGGGTGAACATCATGTAAAACAAGGGGGACATCCCAAGCAAGACATATAGGGAATTCATACCTCCTTCAAGGCTAGAATTCCACACAATCTCCTTGCCTTTTAATGCCTCTTCTCCAAGTCTTTGTCTTCAATTCTTTCAACACCATCTTCAAGGGAGTTCCACACCTCTTTCCTCTAGATTATCAATGAAACTTCTAGGTTGGTTTTGATGCAATTTTCTTTTCTTTTTGCAAATTCTTGCTTTTTTTTATTATTTTTGTGTGCACTCATCCTTGGGTTACTTGTTGTTTTGCTTTCCCTTGTTCTTTAGAGAGTGTAGCCTTTAAATCATCTTTGATCTTCTTTAGTGCTTGCTTTAGGTAGTTGCTTGTTCTTTTCGTAGTTACCACAATGCATCATTTTACTTACTTGTCTTTTGGATTCATTCCTATTTCTTTTTAACTCTGTCTTTGATTCTGTCCATTATTTCAAATGCATGCCATCTATTGGCCATTAGAAAACACATGAGATTGAAGATAGAAGTTAATTTCTTGAATTTTCAAGCCAATGAAGTATGTGCACTCTCCTCGTAATGTCTTGAATAAAATAAAACACATTTATGAATCATGCACACTCTTCCTTTGGATGTTTCTAAGTTTAATTAGCCATAGAATCTTGTACACCACTCTTATAATGGTTTTCATTCAATAAATAAATATGTTTCATATGCACTCTTCATTCTATGTTCCATGCACATTCTTCTTGATTCGATCTTGCATGTTTGTTTCATTAATCATGTTTATATTTTTTATTCATTGATTAAGATTAGTTGCATCTTTAGATTAGGTCTTAGTTTTTAGTAAGTTTTTAATTTCTAGTTTTGGAATGATCATTCAACTTTAGACTTCTAAATTATTCATGTTTTTAGTTTTGTATTAGTTTCCTTATTGCAATGCATATTAGCTTTAGAAAGTTTCCATTTAGGTTTTAATTTTATGCATGTTTCAATTCCATGTTCTTTTAATTCTTAGATTAACTAAAAATCTATTCTCTTTTGGCTACAATAAGTAATCTAAACAAGTTCCAATTGCATGCAAATCTATGAGATTCTTCATAACATCATACTACTTTTATTTGTGTGCTTGCAAGTAATATCTAGAACTACACCAAGGTTTTAGTGCCATTTCTAAGGAATCACAATATATTTGTAATGGGATTCTAGTTTAGAATGATTCATCTCTAGTTATAGTTTAGGTTGCATTAGTATAGGATTTTTGCATATGTTTCTAATTCCTCAGAATCAACACATCTTCTTTGTTTTATGTGAGGGGACTATGGAAAAAGGATTGTCAGCAATCCTATGGGCCAAAGCATCATCGAAGTAATTAGGAATTTTTATTTTTCTAGATTAGTTTTTTTTTTAGAGGACATGTAGTGAGGCCAAGTGTAATTTTTATTTTTTAAATGGATTGTAGTAATATAGGTCAAGTGTGGAGCATTTCCACTCTAGGATTGGATGGCCCCACATATGTGTGAATTAACTCACATCAAGGACCCTTCCTTAAGTAGCTGACCCTCTCCTTTTATTTCTAGTGTAATTGCATTCAGTATAAATTACATTTCTGGTTGGTAGTTTAATTCACAGCGTATAACTCACGCATATTAAATTGTTGAATAATTTTAATACTTATTGCATTAGAATTGCACCTATCTAATAAGGGTTAGCCTAAGCTTGGGTATAACCAAGACATAGGCTGTTTGGTCCATCTCAGAATACAGAATTAGCACTGTTTGATTTTGAAATTGAAGACTCTCTTAGGCAAGGGGTAAGAAATCATAACTCCATCGCCAACCTAGATGTAGTTGAAGCCAAGGCATTAAAATGAATTTTATGTGCCACTACAATGGAATATTCTCTAATGCATCACATTACCACCTACTAATTTATATCATTTTGAGCTAAAACATGGAGTCATTTAGTTACTCCCATCATATTATGATATATATAGAGAGAGAGGATTCATGCCTTTATATTAAGGAATTCCTTAATATATGTGCCACATTCAAGTTCTAAATTTTTTTTTGATGATTCTATTAGACTTAGGTTATTTCCCTTCTTATTAAAAGACAGGGAAAAATCTTGGCTGAATTCCTTAGAGGTTGGTTTCATCACCACATGGGACTAATTGTCCAAAATGTTCTAGAAAAAGTTTTTCCCTGTACATAAAACTAATGTTCTTCATAAGGAAATCATTAATTTCTAGTAGAGAGAAGATAAACAATACTATGAGTGCTAGGAAGGTGGAATGAATTGCTGTAAAAATGTCCCCACCGTGGATTTGAGAAGTGGCAGAAAGTTCAGTACTTTTATGAGACACATACACCTCAAAATAGAAGGATGGTAGATGTCGCTAGTGGAGGGGCCCTCATGATGAAAAATGAGATAGAGGCCTATGATTTTTTTGAAACATTAGCTAAAAATACCCATTAATGGGATTATTCCAATTGATAAGATCAAAATTCCTAGCCTTAAAGGAAATGAGGCCTCTATGAATAGGAGTAACTCCAGATTTTTCATATAAATTAGACTCCTTGGCTCAACAAATGGACAAGGTTGAAAATATTCTTCCTGAGAATTGATGCCTTCATGGCTGGAAGTTCATCCATGAAACCTCCACAAGAGGTTTTCTCTATTTGTTCCAGCCTGACACACTTATCATCAGCTTGTCCATCACATAGTGCATTGGTAGATTTAGGAGCTAGTGTGAACCTATTGCCATATTCTGTCTATGTGCAACTAGTGCTCAATGAACTCAAACCAACCAAAACCATGTTACAACTTATAGATAGCTTAGTTAAAAATTCGTGTGGTATGGTTGAAGATGTTTTAATATAGGTGAGCCAATTTTATTTTCCTATTGATTTTATTGTCCTAAGCACCCAACTGTATCAAACCCTAATAGTCAGATCCATGTTATTCTTGGACGTCCTTTTCTTTGAAATGTCCAATGACATCATAAATTGTCATAATGGTGTGATGAAATTGTCTTCCGATAACATGAAAGGAAATCTCAATGTGTTTAATGTTGATCATCAACATTTAGACCTTGATGACTCCAGATGCTTTTCCATCTTCCTCTTCTGTAGATCTACTTGAGGCCTATCTTGCATATTTTAATCTAGCTTTTGACATAGACATATCTATAGATGAAGTGAAATGCTCTTCAAGATGCTATATCAATCATCGATACTTCTAAATGGGGACCTCAAATAAAACCTCTCCACCTATCCAAATCTGTTCCTGTACCTTAAGTTGACAAACCACCTACTATGGTTCTAAAATCATTACCTGAAAACTTGAAATATTCTTACTTAGGACCTGATAATTCCTTGCCTGTGATCATTGCCTCATATCTCAATAAAAAATAGGTAGGAAAGCTACTTAATGTTCTATGTATTCATAAGACAGCTTTAGGATGGACTATAATAGAAATAAAAGGGATTAGCCCTACTGTGTGTATGCATGAATTCATCTTGAAAAAGATGCTAAACCATCTAGGGAAACATAGAGAAGGCTTAACCCCAACATGAAAGAGGTTGTTAGAGATGAAGTGTTTAGGTTGCTATATATTGGTGTAATATACCCCATTTCTAATAGCACTTGGGTTAGCATAAGATAGAGAGTCTATATTGATTATCATAAACTAAACTATATCCCAAGGAAAGATCACTTTCCTCTTCCTTTCATTAACCAAATGCTAGAAAGGTTAGCTGGTGATAAATATTATTGCTCTCTTGATGGTTATTCTAATTACAACTAAATGCACATAGCACCTAAAGACTAAAAGAAGACTACCTTCACCTGCCCTTTTGAGACCTTCTCCTTCGATCATATGCCCTTCGAATTGTGCAATTCCCCCACTATTTCCAAGGGTGTATGTTAAGCATATTTTCCTATATAGTGGGGAGGTTCTTAGAAGCATTCATGGATGATTTTTAGTATTTGGATCATCTTTTGATGAATGCTTATACCACTTGAAATTAGTCCTTGCTAAGTATCAAGAGAAAAATTTTGTGCTAAACTAGGAAAATTGTCATTTTATGGTACAAAGTGGCATTAATTTAGGACACATAATATCACACAATGGTATAGAGGTTGATAAAGCCAAAATGGATACTATTTTTTATCTTAACCCTCTTAACACAGTGAAGGAAATCCACTCATTTTTAGGCCACATTGGATTTTGGAGACAATTCATCAAAGATTTTAGCAAAATTTCTAAACCCCTATATAATTTACTTAAGAAGGAGGCAATTTTTTAGTTTGATGAGAATTGTATGAAAGGATTTTCGTGCCTAAAGGCTAAACTCACTTTTTCACCTATCATTCAACTTTCGGATTGGAGTACATCATTTGAGATAATGTGCGATGCTTTAGACTACGAGATCAATGCTATATTGAGGTAGCGCACTGATAAACTCTCCCAAGCGATATATTACTGTAGTAAGACTCTCAATGATGCCTAACTCAATTATTCTACTACAAAAAAAGAGTTGTTGACTATCTTATTTGCGTTGGACAAATTTAGATCTTATTTGTTAGGATTTAAAGTCATCATCTATACAAACCATGCAGTATTGAAATACCATCTTTCCAAAAGGTATGCTAAACCGAGACTGATTTGATGGATTTTATTATTCAAGAGTTTGATATAGAGATTCAAGACAAGAAAGGTTCTAAAAATGTTGTAGTAGGCCATTTGTCTAGGTTGATTGTAGGGTCTTCTAGTGAATTTATGCCTATAACAGAATCTTTTCCAAATGAACAACTTTTACAATTTTTCCAATTACCTTGGTACTTTGATATTTTCAATGACCTTGTTACAAGTCAAATGCCTAATTATTACTCAAAACAAGATAAGAATAGATTTCTTACCTAGGTCAAACACTTTTCATAGGACGGTCTATACTTATTTAGGTACTATTTTGATCAGATTATTAGAAGAAGTGTACCAGATAGTAAGCATTAACAAATCATTTCCTTTTTCCATGATCATGTATGTGGGAACCACTTCAATGCAAAGAAGATGTCTGCAAAAATTTTGCAGTGCAATTTCTACTGACCTACCATTTTTAAAGATTCTCATGCTTACTACATAGTTTGTTGTCGATGTCAACAGTTAGGGAGTATAGTGGTGTAGCTTTAATATTACTCACAAGCACATGAATCAATGTAGCAATGAATGAGGTTGATCCCATGAGGAATCTCACAGATTTGTTATGTAATTGGATCTTAATTTAGATGAATTATCCTAGCCAAAGAGTTAGTTTGTATTAATCTAGGAATTTAAAATGACTTGGGAATTTAAACTAAAGGAAACTAATATGCATTCGAGTAAAGAACTTATGCAAAACATGAATGAATTGGAGTATAAATCTAATGATGCAACTAACATAATCAATGAATCTAACATCTAAAAATCTAACCAAACATGATCGATAACCCTAATCAAACTAAACAAACAACAAATAAGAGTGCACATGGAACATGGAATTTATGCATGAAACAAGACTTCTTATTGAATGTAACAATTTACAAGAACGGAGTGCATGCCAATAAGGAAAGTGTGCATAACCCTTAAACATGAAAATAATGTAAGCTGTTCCAAAATTTCAAAATTTACACCATCTATGTATCATTATGTGAACCAACAAGGAGAGAACTAATGGAGAAAGAAAGCAAGATGGTGAACCAAAATTCTAAGAGTTAAAGGAAGGACAAGCAACTAAGGTAAGAAAATTAAAGGAAGAACAAAGAACAACTAATTTGATCCTAAGGTTACCATCTCATGGTTATCTATAATGGCCCTCAATTTTGGGTCATTTTTTGTGTATTATATTATGTTTTAATAAAAATAAAATCAGGAATTTAATTCGATGGAAATTGAATTTTATGAAAGTGACTTCCTTGAAAACTCAAAATTTGAACTTAGAACTATCAAATTTGAAATATACGCATTGATATAATTCCAACAACATTAACTTTAAGTGAAATGGAGGTCGAGGTAGAAAAACTCAAACGTTTTACTAAATTAGAGGGGCTCGAGGAGGGAACTCAGGCGAAAATGGGACTAGACGAGGGGGGAACTCAAGAAAGAGAAAACCCTAATGACTAGCACTATTCTCACCCTCCATTCGATCTTTTCCCCTCTGATGATGTGTGGAGATCCTAGATCATCATGGCTTTGGCACACAGGCCATTCCAATCAAATTTTTCTACTCCCCCTCATGCCGCCCCCCCTCCGTTTTGTCAGGTTTTCTCAGACAATATGGAAAGAATTCCCCCTCTCTTGGTCCTCTTCTCAGATTGGCAAGCAAACCCCCTTTCATCATCAGCATGTGAAGCCCCTTCCCTGGGTGATGAGCAAGTGACCGGTGCACAGCCCGATCTCCCCTACTGACGATGAGCACAGATATCCAACCACCTCGGCTCCAGTGCCCAGATTCCCCTCCCCCCCTTTTCCCCACATTGGATTCCCCCTTTTTCCAATGATGTGCAGTGGGAAATCCTTCGCTCAATCTCCCCAAGCAGAAATCCTGTTGTTCACTAGCGATGCACAAAAAACCTGGAGTTCCTCTTCCCCGGCACCAGCGTTTCACCCCTTCCTCTCCTTTCCCCCCTCAATTGGGTTTTCTCATAGTGCAACCAGCTTGACAAGCTAACGCACATAGGCTAGCTGCATGGGCTGCCACCCATTTTCCCCTTGTCTTTTCCATCACTGGCTTAATTAGGCCATGGGTGGGCCAACGAGCTAGGACCCATTTCCCCGCCTCTTCTCTCCTATCATTGGGCTTAAGCTGTGACATCACCATAGCCATTGTTAGTCACCATATTCCCCTTCCCCTATCCTCCTTTACTCTGGTGAGTTAGGGCTGAGTCAAATCACCTAGTCAACTCACCCCCGACTCATTTTGGGAGAGTTGAGTTGACTCAGTTGACCATAGTAAACTCTTGAGCTTTGATGCTCTATTCTAGCCAATCAAGGAAGGATCTTAGAGATTCAAGATACCCCTCATAATCCTTTCAATGTGACGAAGAATACCCATCTTCCCATCCATTGATTAAGGAAGATCAGACCATTGATTGGATCAAATCTTTGATCGTAAGTGATTGGATCAAATCTTTGATTTTATGTCAGATCATTTGATTTGTGATGATCTAACCTTATTTTCTAATCCAAATTGTCCATTGTGATCCACATGAAGTGTAGATCAAGATCAATACAACATATCTTAGATTTAAAGCAATTTTGGAGATAATTTAGCTCATCTTGATCAAAGGCTAAGATCAAATAAGGATCCAAGTTTGAAATTTGATCAAATTCTATGATCTATACTAATTTGTTATTTGATTTGGGGTGATCAAGTGGAGAATTGAGACTAGATCATCATAGATATATGAGATTGGGCACATTTGAGGCGATCAGTTGACGATCCTACTAAGCAGACAGTTAGATGTTATTTAGATCGACTTGTACAAGGTAATATTACCATCTTAACCATTTGATTTGGTTGTAATTAGATAAGATTGAGCATGAATTGCATGTAATAATGCTCGATTGATTAATTAAACAATAAATTACCCGAGATTGATATAATTTGAGCATGATAGCATTGAAATGTGTAATGATATAATTAATAAGAGGAATTAGATAGTTAATAGTGGGCCTAATTCAGTGTGATTCAAATTTTTAGCCAATTAGGGTGGGCCCCACCTTAAGATTCCATGGTTAGGAACCATTGGATTGTATTGAAACATAATATATTGAGATACAATTGTTTTATAATTAAGAATACAACTTAAATAAGAGTGACATGGATGCGATATTTATCTAAGTGATGGGACTAAGGTGGATTGATTCAGTGTGGAGTCTGACTGATTTAAGAGATACAAATAAATGGTTCTTTGTCTGAGGTAGGTGGCTACATTTAGTATTCCTATGATTTTATAAATCATGATTGTTCACTTGATAGCTTTATTCACGTTGACAGTTTAATGCATGGATATGTAAACCAACCCCATGATTTCCTTAAGATTATGATTCAGTATGTGTTGCCAATGCTTATACTACCTTCTCATTTTACATGATTCATGTACTGTTCTTGATACATTATATGCATCACCGATTGGATTATTTGAGGATGTTATACACGAATTTTTTATGCACGATTATTGATACATTAAAATACTTTGTCAACTTAATTTTATCGAGAATGATTATGCATGCATTTCTGATACTTGGTATCCTATTTTTGTTTATTTATGATGGGTGTTTCTGCCTAGTGGATGCTATGCTAGGAGGGTCGTAGGGCTGGTCACCCGTCCTCTTAGTATATGGATGATAGATACCCCGCCCTAATATGAGGGCAAATTGTGTGCAGTTGCGGTAATCATGGGCAGGCCACCCACATTGTCAAATCAACCCCCATGCCTCGTCGGACAGTAATCGCACTTTCTGGTGTCGACGGTAAGCGACAGTTGTTGATACCCTGGAGTAATTACCATTGCAGCATAACGATCCATGTACTTATTCTGTATGCACATGTAATTATAGCCACATCTAGATGGTTATATCTTGATGCACCCATAGTGTGATGACACATCCTCAAGGTGAAGCCTATATGGGCAGCCAGATATGGGCGAGCTATAGGTGAGAAACCCAGAGGGTTGGTATGAGTACCCATGGCTGGATATGAGAGTGTTGTGGGACACTCTAGGGACATGGTTGTGTTACATGCCTTACTATTTGTGACATTCATTCATGCTTTGATATGATGGATTTGACTATATTTAGCTCTACTAGTATCATGACATGTGCATTATTCATGTTATGCATGCCATGGTATTTGGTTTATGATACTTTTACATTTTATGCACGAAATTGTATCCTCGTTGATTATTGTATTTGATTTGGACTTTATATTATTCATGAATCATTTCATTCTTGACATCTGATGATTCATCTTCTAATATGAATGTTTCACATCCATGAGCTTTATCATAAACCTTGATCTTTATACGTCACACTACCTATTCTTTATTTGATATTAAAGGTGGTCACTTACACAAGCATAGCTTGTTGAGGCACTACGATATTTTTGCAATGCCTCATATATAAAGAGAGATAGCAGGTTTGACATACTAACAGTGTAGGCAAGGACATGGGCAGCCTTTGGCGATGTCATCATCATCATCATCATCATCATCATCATCATCATCATCATCATCATCATCATCATCATCAAGACCTTATCCCAATTAGGGGTTAGCCACATGAATCTTATTCCTCCATTCCACTCTATTAAATACCATGGTTTCATTTAATCCTAAAGTTTTTAAATCTATCCTCACCACTTCTATTCACGTTCTTTTGGGCCTTCCCCTTGACATTTTAGAACATTCTACTTGTATTGCCTCTCTCCTTCTAACTGGTGCTGTTGTTGGTCTCCTTTGGACATGTCCAAACCATCTAAGTCTAATCTCCATCATCTTATTATCCATTGGTGCTACCCCTAAATTTCCTCTAATATTTTTATTTCTAATTCTGTTCTTTCTTGTCTTACCACTCATCCATCTCAACATCCTCATTTCTGCGACGCTCATCTTATGAGTATCATGTTCCTTAACTAGTCAACACTCTGATCCATAGAGCATGGCCGACTTTATAGCCATACTATAGAATTTTCCTTTTAGTTTGAGTGGCACCTGCCAATCACATAAAACTCCAGATGCACATCTCCATTTGTTCCAACCTGCTTGGATTCTCTGGGTAACCTCCCTCTCAATCTCTCCACTCTCATGGATCAATGATCCTAAGTATCGAAAGAGGTCTTTCATGAGGACTTCTTGGTTATCAATCTTGACTGGTGTTTCACTCCTACTCTCCTTGCTAAAATTACATTCCATATATTCTGTCTTAGTTAAGCTAATTTTAAATCCTTCAGATTCTAATGCTTCTCTCCATAACTCTAGCTTTATGTTTACACCCTCCCTCATCTCATCAAGTAAGACTATATCATCTGCAAATAGCATCCACCAGGGAATCTCCTCTTGCAAATGTTTTGTTAACTCATCCATAACTAATGTGAAGAGGTATGGACTCAATGCCGATCCTTGGTTCAATCCTACTGTGATAGGAAAATCACCAGTCACGCCACTAGTGGTCTTAACACTTGTTACCTCTCTCTCATACATATCTTTAATTATGTCTATATACCCCTGAGAAACCCCCTTACCACCCAACACCCTCCTTATTAACTCTCTAGGGACTCTATCATAAGCTCTCTCTAAGTCGATAAAGACCATATGTAGGTCTTTCCTCCCCTCCCTATATTTCTCTACTAATTGTCTTAGCAAGAAAATAGCTTCCATGGTAGACCTCTCAGGCATGAGGGTGATGTTATAGAGGAAATATCAGAAATGGATAAGGTTTGTTCAGAACCTTACCTCAGTTATTATTTATGGACTATATATTGGTATAATTTATATTCTAACTTGGATGTATGGATATATTCATGTTGGATGTGATGGTTATGTATGGACAGACCCTGGGCAATGTTGTCATATCTTTGATTCTTATTGTTCACCTTTGAAGTATATGTTTTTTTATCAAGAATTGTATTTGATCTAGATAGATAAGCATGGAGACTGAGTCTCCTAAGTGTCATGTTATGTTATTGTATTTATCAGGTAATGTTATATTGCACATGTCATATGTGATGGTTTAAAATACAGAGGAGATTCTGTCAAATTTTTAGTAGAAATGGGAAGATCATGTCACCATTAAAATCTATAATTTTGTGGTTGTATGACTCCCCAAATTTTGAAATGAACACTTTTTATTCGAGTTTTATTTTTAGTCAATTTTAAAATCAAAGTTTTTAAAACAGAGATCCCAACATCAGTGAGGATTGAATGCATATAAATTATTTTGTGGGTTTTAATTATGATTTAAAGTGCATATTGCTTGGAGGACATGGAAACTATTTCACAAGAATAATTATTAAATAGTAATGATTTCATAATGAATCAACTAGGAAGAAAGACATATAAAGTGAATGAGGTAAGATGAAATTGATTATAATTGATTTACTTTCAACATTGACAGTGATGATATTGTGGTTTCTAATAACTATGGAAGGTTATTATTAAAGATCAATTTCACTGGGTTTGAGATTGATAGAGTTGTATATGATTTTGATTGATATGGCAATGAAATAATTCATTATATAAAGGTAATGGAATGGTGGAGATGAGGACACTGAAAATATAATTATGAGGATTCTAATGGTGGTCATTTAAGAGGACGTATTCCTCCATTACTGAGACTTTTATTTAGAACACTCTTAGAAAGGTTTGTAATGATCAATATCTTTACCTTATGTGCAACTAATGATACAGATAGAGTTTGCCACCTTAAAGCAAAGAAATTAGATGGTTCAGTGGTCTTGAACCAGTTACACAGTTGAGAAGACTTACCCCTAACTCCTTCACCATGAAGAAGGAGACCATAATAGATTGTGATATGTTGACGCTCAGACTGAGGCATTAAGTGATTGTAGCACGTTCTACATTAGTGGCAAAGGCTGTAGACATGGCTTTTATGTTAGAGAGTAATTCTCTTAGGACCAGGGCTGACCGCAATAACTCAGACACAAATAATTCGAGTCAGTCCAGTAAGGAAAAAGTGCCTTTCATCAATATAGTCACAGAGGCCACTAAGTCAGTGACATTTGAGCAGACAGTGTTGGGATGAGGATAGAAGAAGTTGTACTAGTTGTAAGGATAAGCACCGAGATAATTATGTCATAGAGTTGGTATACCACCATAGCAGTAGTAATAGCTTCAATAGCCTCCAATACAATGGCAATTCTTTTAACATTTTGACTTTGGAGAGTCAGGGCATTTCTTTAGAGATTTTCCCAGAAGACAACAAGTCAGACAAACTAACATTCAAGACAGGGCAGAGATGGCCACACATTGGTAGTGATGAACTTTTGTCATTACTTGAGACAAGTACAAGCCTCAACCCAAGTTGTGGAAGGTAATCTCTTGAAATTCTAATAGACATGCTAGGATCCTTCTTAATCTAGGATCTAGCCATTCTTATATTTTATGTGTTGGCACCTTAATGAATGTGCTGGTATATATGACAGTCTCTGGGTTGGATATTATAACTCTAATGAAGAGAGTTGTTAAAGCTTATAAGTAGCTCCAACGAGTGTTAGTGGAGATAACGAGTAAGAGGATGGATATTGATCTCATCTTACTAGATATGATTGATTAGAATATCATGCTTTGGATGGATTCTATTTATTGGAAGACAGTTAATTGTTATGAGAAGAAGGGTACTTTTAGTATACCTAGACAGATATTGACCTCACTCTTGAGTAGGAAGGGGCATCACTAAGGTTTGTGTTATTTTTTCCTTGAAGGTAGTATGATACTTTCCTGAGGTGTGGAATCCTCCTTGTTAATGTGATAGTGGATGATAGAGAACGACTATAGATTGAGCACACTGATGGCATGTGAGAATTCTTAATCTTTCCTGAGGAGGTGTTAAGAATTTTTCCCACAAGATATTGATGTTGATATTGATTTAGCATCAGACATAGTGCCACTTTCTATAGTGCTATATAGGATGACCTTAGTTGAGCTGGAGGGGTTCCAGCTATGGGAGTTGCTTGATGAGGATTTAATAGACCTAGTAGGTCTTTATAAATTACATTAGTCCTCTTCTTGAGAAAAAAGATAGATCTTGGTTGTGATGCATATATTTTAGCTTATTAGATAGCACCATGGTGCAGAATTGATATTCTCTATTGTATATTGATGATCCACTTGATCAACTCTTGAGGATGCATGGTATTTTTGGATATTGATTTAAGGTCCAGTTATCACCAGACTAGGATAGAGGAGCAAGGCATTTTTAAGATGATTTTTGAAATTGGTTATGATTACTACGAGTTCTAGGTGATACCAATTGATGGAACCAATACACTAATAGTATGTATGGATATGATGGGTTGAATTTTTAAACATTACTTGGATGAGTCATGATTATGTTAGGGAATGATGTTCTTATATACTCCATAGCATGGCGGACCATAAGAAATCTTTGTGCATTATTCTGAGTATCTTAAATACTCATCTCTTGTTGTGAATTTATGTGAGTATGAGTTATGGTTGAAGAAGGTCAATTTCCTTGACCAAGATACCCCTATTGATGGAGAGACAGTTTATTAAGACTATGATGGGTTGGGATTAGCCAAATTAGTGATTAAGGTTGAAAGTTTCCTTAGTTTGGTGAACTGCTATTGTTGAGTTATTGAGTTCTATGGGATAGTAGTGATATGGATGATGTTTCTATATTACATATATAAGCTTGATTTCTCATGAGATGAGAGGTATGACACTGATGTATGTTTTATACAAAATCATCATAGATTGATTTATGCTCTACCCTTGTGATAGCTAATGAAGGTAGGTGCGAGAGGCATTGGCAGGCTTCTAGGTACTCATAATATGATCATGCTGTGGATTGATTTTGTTTGGCATAGATTACCTATTTATGAGCTGATGTGTTATGGTTTTGACTAGTATACATTGCCTATTGGTGAGGTAAGGTGCTCTAGTATAAATTTTTGCATAATTTTTCCTATATGTGAACTAAGATGCTCTGATTTTTATTGATATGGTGATTTTACATGTAGTAAAGTTGTACATAGACAACTAACTCCTGCATAGAAGTATGATTTATGCTAATTGCATTATATGTGTTTATGATGCTTTCTAATTAAATTATGAATTGTTTGATTCAAGATGGTTTGACATTTATCAGTTTATATATGAGTTGATATTTGAGGGGATGATATGACATGCAATTTGTTTATTGATGTTGACTTTAGAATTATTGGTATGATCAGTAGATATTGTGAGATGGGATGTTTTTAAAATTGTTTAAAGGATAATGTGGAAAGAATTTTAGGGACAAAATTCCTATGAGGGAAGAATGTAACACCGTCAATTTTGAGTCTTTTTTGTGTATTATATTATGTTTTAATAGAAATAAAATTAGGAATTTAATTGCGTGAAAATTGAGTTTCATGAAAGTGACCTCCTTGAAAACAAAAAATTTGGACTTGGAACTATCAAATTTGGAATATACGTGTTGATATGATTCCAACGACACTAATTTTGAGGAAAATAGAGGTAGGATAGAAAAACTAAAAAGTTTTACTAGATTAGAGGGGGCTGAAATTGATAGTGGTACCCCCTATTGTCTGTTTGGGGGATGCAGAGTATGAAAACTAGACTAGACAAGGGGGAACATAGGGAAGAGAAAACCCTAGTGACTCATGCTGTTCTCCCCCTCCATTTGATCTTTTGCCCTTTGGCACATATGACATGGAAATCTGCTTCCCCCTTTTGTCAGGTTTTCTTTGGTGATGTGAGTGGAATTCTCCCTCCCTTGTTCCTCTTCTCGGAATGGCATGTAAACCCCCTTTCGTCATCTGCACACGAAACCCCTTCCCCGGGCAATGAGCAGGTGACCGGTGCATTACCCACCTTCCGATCTTCCTTACCGACGATGGGCAGAGATATCTGACCACCTTGACTCTGGTGTTCAAATTCCCACTGCCTCCCCAGTTTCTCCACCTTGAATTTCCCCCTCTTTTTGGTGACATGCAATGGAAAATCCTCCCTATTGCTCGATCTCCCCATGTAAGAATCTTGTTGTTCACCGGCGACACACGAAAACTCTTGAGTTCCTCTTCTTTGGCATTGGTATTTCATGCCTTCCATCTCCTTTCCCCTATGATCTGGTTTCCCTGTAGCACAGCCAACCTTACACGCTAGGGCACACAGGCCGACTGCATGGGCTGCCACCCATTTTTGCCTTGCCTTTTCCATCACCATCTCAATCAAGCCATGGGAGGGACAGCAAGCCAAGACCCATTTCCTACCTCTCCCTCTCTTGTGGTCGAGCTCAGGTAGTGACATCACCATAACCACCGTTGGCCACATCCTTCCCCTTCCCCTGTCCACCTTTACTCTGGTGAGTTAGGGTCGAGTCGAATCGCTGAGTCAACTTGCTCTAGTCTAATTTTAGGGGGGGGGAGCTGAGTTGACTCAGCTGACCCTATTAAACTCTTAAGTTTTGATGCACTATTACAGCCAATCTAGAAAGGATCTCAAAGATCTAAGATAACCTTCATGATCCTTGCAATGTGAGGAACAATGCCCATCTTCCCATTCATTGATTAGGGAAGATTAGATCATTGATTTGATTAGACCTTTGATCGGATATTAGATCATCTGATCTGTGATGATCTGACCTTATTTTCTGATCTAAATAGTCCATTGTGATCCCCATGAAGTACAGATCAATATCAATACAACATATCTTGGATTTGAAGCATTTTTGGAAATGATTTAGCTGATCTTAATCAATAGCTGAGATCAACTGAGGATTCAGGTATGAAATTGGATCAAATTCTATAATCTATACTATTTAGATTATTTAATTGGATTATTTAGTTAGAATTACTAATTTTTTATTTGATATGGGGCAATTAGGTGGAGAATTGTGACTAGATTAGCATGGATATATGAGATTGGGCACATTTGAGGCGATCGGTTGACTTTTTGGCCAAGTAAAGAGCTAGTGTCATTCAGATTGACTTGTACAAGGTAAGATTACTATCTTAATCATTTGATTTGATTGATTTGGTTGTAATTAGATAAGATTGAGCATGAATTGCATGTAATAATGCCCGATTGGTTAACTAAGTAATAAATTACCTGAGATTAATATAATTTGAGCATAATAGCTTTGAAATATGTAATGATATAATTAAGAAGAGGATTTAGATGGTTAATAGTGGGCTTGATTTAGTGTGATTTGAATTATTAGCTAGTTAGGGAAGGCCCCACCTTGAGATTCCATGGCTAGGAACCATTGAATTGTATTGAAAAGCGATATATTGAGATATAATTTTTTTATAATTAACAATCCAACTTAAATAAGAGTGACTTGGATGTGATATTTATCCAGGTGATGGAACTGAGGTGGATTGATTCAGTGTGGAGTCCAATTGATTTGACAGATATAGACGAAGGGTTCTTCATCTGAGGTAGGCGACTACATATAGTATTCCTATGATTTTATAAATCATGATTGTGCACTTGACAGTTTTATTCACATTGACAGTTTGATGTATGGATATATAAACCAACCTCATGATTTCTCTAAGATTATCATTTAGCATGTGTTGCTGATGCTTATACTACCTTCTCATTTTACATGATTCATGTACTGTTCTTGATACATTATATGCGTCACCGATTGGATTATTTAAGGATGTTATACATTGATTTTCAATGCTTGATTATTGGCATATTAAAATATTTTATTGACTTGAATTTATCGAGAATGATTATGGATGAATTTTTTATACTTGGTATCGTGTTTTCACTGAATGATGACGGGTGTTTCTGTGTGACGACTTGGGTTTTCTCATGTATTTTTAAATGCAATATCTAATTCCTAAGGCGGGATGCATCCCTATTTGAAAACCATTTTATAAAAACCATGCAATGCAGTGGAAAATCTTTTGTTTTAAACTTATTTTGAAAACCCTGAGTGTCATTTACTTTCACAACAATCAAAGTAGTTTCTAAAAAACTTCAGAAATCATAATTTTTCCCCAGGTCTATCCAGTCACAACACACAGCCCAACTATAAATAAATACATGTCCAAAGGGTTGAGAGTTTACTTACATGTATAATTGTCTCCTTTTTAATTCGCTTGCTCATAGCACTAATATCTCCTGAGGCTTCTTCTATTTGTGAGTGGAACTATCCTGAAAAATGTTAAGGATAGGGTGAGTATATACTATACTCAGTAGGAGTCTATCACTATTAGTTTTGCAATGCATGCTATGTTTAAAATCATATGCTCTTTAAAACATGTGCATGTTTGAACAATCATGGTCAATGTAGATACTAAAAATCACTGTCAAATCGGAATACTGACGACTTCAGGAATAGCATAATCCAAGTGGAAAGTATCATATATCATAAACATAATGATATGCATAAGTTGCTCCCCTGAATCCAACTCATGGATATTTGGTATGGTCGACCAACCTCATGTCATGCCATATGCAATGCAAATAAATCCTCAAACCATAGGGTCGAACTATGCCCATGACCTTGCTGCCGTGTGGTCCCCGGGTAACTGAGGACACAGGGTCATATGCCTCCACGGGACATATGATACTTCGACCCAGTGCCGTGACACCAGTGGTAGCCCCCTGTACCACATGCAGTTGAAGCAGGGACGTTGCCCTTTTTGGGCGTGGTACCCATCCACCTAATAGTGGTAGAGACTGGAGGCCAACCCAAACCTCTCGGCATAGCGCTCACAAGCTTATCAGCCCAAATCATATCATATCAAACAAGCGAAAACCTCTTTTTCAAAACCTGTCCTCTTTGGGTCCCTCACAACTGCCTGGCCCTCACAACTGGCTGGCCCTCACAACTGCCTACCCAGCGTCTTTTGGTAACCCTCAAGGATATGTAATCTTTCAAAAACTCAATGCTCACAAATCATGCAATATATGCATTTGTTTGCAAAACATATCTATGCATAATGTATATGCGATTATTTGCAAAACATATCTATGCGTAATGTATATGCAATTATTTGCAAAACATATCTATGCATAAAGCATTTATGATATGTATGCTGAATTAAGTCATGCTAAACAAGTTATATAACTTATACTTGAAACATGCATAAAACAATCATGGCTCTTTTAAAAAGTCTAGTAGCGATAGAGCACCTACCTCAAAGTCTCTTGGAGTCACGTCCTTTATCACTTCAACCCATCCTTGGGTCTCATTTATAAACTCCTGGGTATGAATGGATACAAGGAGTCCTTATTAATTTCAATCCATTTCGACATTAGATCATTAGCTCTGCCTTGAGGGTCCATAGTCCTTGCCTAATTCATTTGTCAGGCTAGATCCTATGATATAGATTTATTTTTCCATGGTTAACTCCGTAAATTGTATCCTGGTTGAACCGCTACCGCCTTACGTGCATGCGCGCCCAAAGGCTATGCCAGGGACCGTGTTTTGCACGCGCACATGCATGCTCAAGTGACGCGTCAGGACGCGCATCATTGCATGGACGCACCTTGTAGCATGGCGCGTCTCAGCTCCCAGGGAACCCTGTGCACCCTGGTCGAGCGAGGACCCATGCCCCATGTCGCACGCGCACCTGAAGGCCGCACCTGGGACAATGCACACACTGTTGTACACCTGGAACCCATCCTAGGGACCCAGTCTTAGGTGCACGTGGTGCTTGGCATCCTTGGGACGCCTACACGGACGCACCTTGTAGCATGGCGCGTCTCAGCTCCCAGGGCACCCTGGTGAAGCCAGGACTACTGCCCCATGTCGCACGCGCGCCTGAAGGCTGCACCTAGGACAGTGTACGCACTGTCGTACACCTGGAACCCGTACCAGGGACCCAGTCCCAGGCGCACGTGGTGCTTGGCGTCCTTGGGACGCCTGGTTTGTGCAAGGCCGGCCCAAGCCAGCTTGGAGTGTTTTTCAGTCAAGAACCTAGTTGGAAATAGCTGAAGGACCAGATCCGGCGTGGATCTGGCCTGGGGAAAGAAAACGAAGAGGGAGTGGAGAAAATTGGCTTACCTGGGTCGCCTGGGGACGCCCATCGCCAGTGGTGGAACCCCGTTTCATTCCAAACCTCCTGCTTGCAGGAAAACTTGAAGAAAGGGGAAAAACCCTATTGCTAGATCGGAAAGGAGAAAGGGCCTGGAGAAAACTGGCAATGGTCGGCCTGACTTGGGCCTGGCCGTTGCCAAAAAATGCAGAAAGATGGGTTTCCAGTTTTTGCCGAAAAACCCAGTCTCAAACAACTGGAAAAACGCGATTTGAAGAGGGGGGAGATGGAGTTTTTATAGATGAGTGAAAGGCAGTGCCCCTCAATGGCGGTGCCGCCATTTCCCCTGGTGTATTCTAGAGAAATCGGGAAAAACTAGTTTCTAGAGGGGTCTAAAGGTTGAAGATGACAGGGGGTGCCATTATCAAAATGGCCCCCTGCGTTTTTCGTCCTTTTTTTGTTTTTTTTGTTTTTCTATTTAATTTTCAGAAATACCCCTATCTTTAAATGGCTGTAACTTCTTCATACGAACTTCGTTTTGGGTGATTTTTGAGGCGTTGGATTCCATTTTTTGAGTTGAATCTAATGGTACTAAGTTTCCTCACAAATTCCTTCATTTACTATTTTAAATAAAATCAAACATTCAACACAGTTCATTTCTCATAGAATGCTCAATTTTCGTTAAAAATAGTGCAAATTGCTCAGGCATTACATTCTGCCTGGTGGATGTTATGTTAGGAGGGTTGTAGGGTTGGCTACCCACCCTCTAAGTATATGGATGATAGACACCTACCTTGATATGTGGGCATATTACGTGCTGTTGTGGTAATCATGGGCAGGCCACCCACGCCGTCCAACCCATTCCCATGCCTCTGCAGACATTAGTCTCATGTTCTGCTATTGGTGATGAGGATAATGGTTGATACCCTAGAGTGGTTGCCACTATAGCATAGCGATCCATGCATTTAGTCTGTGTGCACATGTAGTTACAGACACATTTGGATGGTTATATCTTGATGCACTCACAGTGTGACAGTGCATCCTTAGGGTGAAGCCTATGTGGACAGCTAGATGTGGGCGGGCTATGGGTTGGGCGAGCTACAAGAGAGGAACCCAAAGGGTTGGTAGGAGTACTCATGGCCAGATATGAGAGTGTTGTGGTACACTCGAGGGACATGGTTGTGTCACATGCCTTGTTATTCATGACATGCATTCATGCTTTGATATGATGGATTTGACTATATTTGGCTCTACTAATATCATGACATGTGCATTATTCATGTTATGCATGGAGAACCAGCCCCTAGGAGGGGGCGTGGAACCCCTTTCATTAATGTATGGGATGCCTTGGCTTGTTTCATAGATGGTTGCACTTTCTAGCTTGTTAGAATTCTATCCTAAGAGGTTGAAAAGGGGGGATAAGGAAGTGGGGAAAGATAGTTATACAGGATAGGTAACTTAGGAAGGGAATTAGAAGTAGGACTCTAGGAAGGTGCTAGGAAGGTGGGAAACTAGGGCGTGGTAAGTGGAAAACTAAAGAGGAAAGATAAGTAAGGGAGATTGTGTGAGAGATCAAGGAGTGAGATGTGGGAACCTGTGGGGGATTGGAAATGGAAAGAGGAATTGGAAAATGGGAAATTGTGGAAACCTAGCAAAAAGGAGATCTAGGATGGGGAGTTGAAGATACCTGATTACACTTTCTAAGTGCAACACGATAGGAGGTGAGATAGGGAGGGAAAGAAATAAGAAACAGAGAAATGGTTTAAGTCTCTTCTCTTAGTTGTTCACCTTAGAATGCCACATACCCTTATTTGACAAGTCAATTTTCCTTCTCATAATCCTCTTAGAAATCATGATTTTTTCAAGAGCAAATTTTGTGGAAATTTCTCAAAACGTGCAACCCATGTTGACTTGTCTTAAGTGGCTTAACTGGTGTTAAGTGTTCAATTTTAGTCAAAATACCCCTAATTTAGCATTCAATTAGATCATCTAACCATTCATATTTGTAAAATTTAGCTTAATTTTGAATTTAGCTCCAATTGACCATCCAAATCTTAATTTGTCAAAATCAATAGTCAGATGATCATTAGAGCTCATTAAATGACTAATATACGGTTTAGATGATTCTAATTTAGTCTTTTCTTTTGCAGATCAACCAAAAGACGCATGGATGGCTACAATTTAAAGTTAATGGTACAGATCATCTTAAAGAGGAGTGGATGGACCAGATCATCCATAAAGATAAATGGGATAGTTTTCTAAACGATAATTGAGCTCAATTGGAAATAACATGGGGAAGGCAACTTTAAAATTTGGAGGAGTTTCCAAAAGGGGGCACCTAAATTAGCAAGGAACAAGAAGAAAGAGGCATGAAAACCCATTTCACATTCACTCTCTCTCTCTCTCTCTCTCTCTCTCTCTCTCTCTCTCTCTCTCTCTCTCTCTCTCTCTCTCTCTCTCTCTCTCTCTCTCACACACACACACACACACACACACACACACACACACACACACACACACACACACACACATCTTTCTCCCTCTCTTACCTTTCCATCCCCACATCATGCAACTATATCTACCCCCACTTCTCTTACCTATTACTCTCTCTTTCCCTCTTTGTTATTCTTCTCTTTCTCTCTTTCCTTTCCCATCCCCTTACCTTTCTCTCTTAACCACCAACTTCTTCTTCTTCCCTTATTCTCCTCTTCTAAACCCATTCCTAAAAACCCGTAGGAGGGGAGCCTCTTCTCCCACTACTTCTCTACCCTCCTTCTGATTCTCCCATTCTCTTCTCTTTTTCTTCTCCTCTCTTTCTTCTCCCCTCTACCTCTTCCCATTCTCTCCTCTTCTTCTCCTCTCTCTATTCTCTCTTCTCTTCTCCTATCTCTCTTCCTTTGTTTCCCACGTCTCTCCTCCACTGGACGGCTCAGGCTTCCTCGCATCACTAGCCCCCTAAGCCAGTTGCACAGACCTAGGGGCGCATCACTCATTGTCTTCTTTGTCTACCCCCATCTCAAGCAGACTCACCACCACACTCTCTCCCTTCTCTCTCATGCTTGACCACTCCAATTCTCCTTCTCTCTCTCTCTAGCGCTTCTTTGTTTCAACATTCTTCCTTGTCATCAGAAGGTCCAGGAAAGGAAACCCGGCCCAGGATTTCTCTTTTCCTCCTTTCCTTTCCTCTCTTCTTCTTCTTCTTCTTCTCCCTTTCCCCCTTCTCCCCCCTCCATCATCAGAGTCTCTACGTCATCGGACGTTCAGGGGAAGGAAACCCAAAACGAGTTTTTCTCCCGCGTCCCTCTTTCTCTTCCTTTTCCTCCTTTCCTCTCTTCTCCTCTTCCTTTCCCTCTTCTACCTCCTCCATTTCTCTCTTCCTTCGTCTGGTTTTTCCTAAAAACCAGATTTTTCACTACATTTTGGTTTTGCCCTCGCTCTTTAAAAGAAATTGCAATTATGTCCTTTCCTAGTTAATTACATCTGTGTCCCCATTTTATTTACATCTATGTCCCATTTTATTCCTGTTCTGTTTTATCCTTATTTTTCTTTTCCAGGAACAGCTTAGTCCAACCCAATCAGTGGGTTAGCCTTAATCAAACAAAATCTTCAATTTCTCCTTCGTTTCTAAGTGTATTTTAAATTAATTTTACAAGTTTATTCTTAAGACATCCTTAGATCTAATTAACATTTCTGATCTTCAATCTAAAATCCAAAACTTAATATGAGCAGTCCAAATCTAAAAATCACAAATTAGCCCAGATCTTGACCATTTTAAAGAATCTGACAAATTGACTAGTGGATCTCTAATCAAGGACGTGATGAAGATATATACGAAGGATGATCATCTTTCAAGACATCATATTTGAAAATTTTGTAGTGATTGATCTAGGGAAGTAGTTTTTTCTTGTTATTTGATTTGATTTGTTTTATTTAGGAATTAGAAATTCTATAATTTTGAGAATTTGATTAGATCTGAACTCTGATGATGATTTCAATAATTCCAGTAATTTTTAGTGATTTATTTTTAATTTTAGATAATTAAATTTTATTGAAATTTCTACTTTTTAAATCAAGTCCTCGTGGGATCGACTGGTACTTGCATAAGCTATACTACAATAGCCCATGCACTTGCGGTTAAACATCAACAAGTTTTTTAGTTTTCTAAAACAAAACAAAAGAAAACGAAAAAAAAAAGAAAAAAAGAAGCTTCCCTTGTATGCACTTTTGTAGACCCGACAAAACTGGAAGGTTAGTCAAGTACGATAAAAGAGACATACAACAAGATCAGGCCACATCCATGACTGATCAACGCTCAAGGGGTAATTCGCCCCATGGAAGTCAAGGGCCTCCACTCATCATGAATGTGGACCCACC
This sequence comes from Warburgia ugandensis, assembly GCA_035236585.1. Classification (NCBI taxonomy): domain Eukaryota; kingdom Viridiplantae; phylum Streptophyta; class Magnoliopsida; order Canellales; family Canellaceae; genus Warburgia; species Warburgia ugandensis. The sequence continues at coordinate 18,837,726 of CP141128.1, read as the reverse complement.
ACCCCTGATGGACAATGAATATCAACCTCCACCAAGAAGGAATAATCATCAACCAAATAGAGATTGGAGAAGAAACAATAGGGAGTGAGACCAATAGAGTGAACATGGAGATGATAATATTAAGGGTTATCAAAACTTTCGTGGTAGAACTTTAAAAGACTACCTTTAGCCTACACGCACCAGCACACCATCCTATGTAATTCTTCCTCAGAATGCTAGTGCATTAGAATTAAAAATGGGAGTAATCCAATTACTTCCCAAATTCCATGGTTTAGATAATGAGAGTCCTTACTTGCACCTTAAAGAATTTGATGAAGTATGTAGTACCCAAAGAACACAAAATGTAGGTCTAGATACTGTTAGGCTTAAGCTATTTCCTTTCTCTTTAAAGGAAAAAGCAAAAATGCAGTTTAATGCACTGCCATCAGGTTCCATAAGAACCTGGAATGAAATGACTAGGGAATTTTTAAAGAAGTTTTTCCCTACCCATAAAACAAATATGCTTCACCGCAAGATAATGAACTTTACCCAAAAGGATAAAGAATCATTCTATCAATGTTGGGAAAGGTTCAAAGAACTACAACTCACTTGCCCACATCATGGCTATGAACCATGGTGCATCATCAGCTTCTTTTATGAAGGACTAAATTCTGACATCCGTCAGTTTGTAGAGATAATGTGTAATGGTAACTTTCTCAACAAACAACCAGATGAGGCAGAGGAGTATTTAGAATGGCTAGCTGAAAGTGCATAGACCTGGGCTGACTTAGAAAGAATAGAACATGTAGATAGACCTAAGCCCAATAACACCCATGCTAGGGGAGGCATGTATGATATGTCTGAAAAAGATGATATCAATGCCAAAGTAACATCCCTAGCAAGAAAAGTAGAAGCCATAGAAATGGGAAAGAAAAACTCAAATAAAGAAGAACAAGTGTGTAGCATTTGTGAGAGTACTACCCATCTTACTCAGGAATGTCCTACCATTCCAGCATTCTAAGAGGTACTTCATGATCAGGCTAATGCGCTTAACACATATAAAAGACCTTTCTCCCCATATTCAAAGACTTATAATTCCAATTGGAGAAACCATCTAAACTTTAGTTAGAAAAATGGACCTACTGCTAGTGTTCCTCAACCAGGACCATATCAACCTCATCAACAAAACCAAGGACTTCTTACCTTACCTTATCAAACTCATCAACCTCCTTCTTCTGGACCTTACTTGCCCTCACCTAAAAGGCATGTAGAGGATAATCAATACGTTCAAAACTCAGAAAGGAAAATTTCTCAATTAGAAAGTCAAATCAAACAAACCAACCAGTCCATGAATGAATTAAAAAATATGATGAGTCAAATGATGCAAAGTATGAAAAAAGGAAAGTTCCCAACTCAACCACAAGCAAACCCTAAGGGAGTGCATGCGGTTAGCACTAATGCATATGATGAAACATCTAGCTCTGCCATGGAACAGACTAAGGCCATCACCATTCTTAGGAGTGGTAAAAGAATTGAGAAAGATGAGCCTAAAACACTGAAAAGGTAGAAAAATCCACGAAAGTTAAAGAAAACTCTAAACAAAAGGACCCTGTTTCACCTATTGATCCATGTCCTATACCTACTCCATTTCCTCAAAGGTTGCATCAAGCCCCAAAATCTGCCTCTAATGATGAGATTTTAGAGATTTTCAAGCAAGTCAAGATCAACATACTGATCTTAGATGCTATAAAACAAATCCCATTATATGCCAAATTCTTAAAAGACTTATGCACCATAAAGAGAAAATTAAATGTCCAAAAGAAGGCATTTTTGACTGAATAGGTTAGTTCTATTCTTCAGCACCATACACCACCAAAGGACAAAGATCCTGGTTGCCCCACTCTTACTTGCATTATTAGCAACTACAGGATTAACCAAGCTCTTCTTGATTTAGGATCTAGTGTGAACCTATTACGATACTCAGTATATGAACAGTTAGGTCTGGGGGAACTGAAACCTACATCTACTACGCTCCAGCTAGCTGATCGTTCTGTAAAAATATCGAAAGAGGTAATAGAGGATGTGTTAGTCTAGATAGAACAATTTTGCTTCCTTGTAGATTTTCTAGTTCTAGATACACAACCGGTGGTGAATGAGAAGAATGAAATACCAGTCATCTCGGGACCACCATTTTTGGCTACGTCCAATGCCTTAATCAACTGTAGAAATGGTGTCATGAAACTGTCCTTTGGAAATATGACATTAGAGCTAAACATCTTTAACATTTGTAAGCAACCTGGTGAAACTACTGTTGATTTGCATAGTGTTAACATGATCAATTCAGTTGTGCAAAATCAGTTTCAGTCATCTTCCTTGTCAGACCCACTTGAGGCTTGTTTGGCCCATTTTAATGAGTTTAATGAGGACACATTAATAAAGGAAGTTAATGCCCTCCTTGATTCTATTCCTATCATGGATGCAAAAAAATTGAAACCTCATTTCGAGGACCTTCCACCAAGTGACTTCATTCCCCTCCCATCATCAATAGACCCCCTTATAGAGCCTGAAATTCCAAATAAGCCTTTTATTACAGAAGATGTACGTAATTGGGACCTACAGACCTTATTTGAACAACCATTAAATAAGAAATTGGGCCCACCTAAAGTATTGCATGTGCCAATAGAATAGGAAAAGAAAGAGTCCATTGATATACTATCCATACATCAACCAACTTTAAGGTACACATTAGAAGATAATTAGGATGTAAGCAAAACCATGCTCCCTCCTTTATTAATATAAGAACAATCTTTTAAGGAAGGGCATAGTTAGCTTATACCTCAATTCTAGGAAAATGTAAGGGAAAAAGAGGTCCATTCACATCCATGTGGTTTAACAGAATTCAAATTCATGGTAGTTCACATTGTTCTAGAGATTCCACCACCCAAATTTTCAAGGTGGAGGATTTATATTGATTACCATGAAATTTTGAAGATAGGAGATCATCAAAGTGGTCCCACTCAATTTATATTCTTGGTAGTCTACTATGTCATAATGCTACCATCACCAAAAATTTCATGTTGGAGGAAAAATATTGACTATCGCGAGATTTTGAAGCTGCGTGAGAAATCTTGCCATTTCATTGTTGGGATTAGAAAAACTCAATACCAATTAGGTGTAGATTAGAGTAAATTAGGATCTGTCTGGCTAAAGACGTTAAACTTAGCGCTCACTGGGAGGCAACCCAGAGTTTTTCCTTTTGTTGTTTTTTGCATCACCCATATTCATTTTAGGTCCTACTTTTTAAACATTGAGGACAATGTTTCTGTCAGGTTGCGAGGTGTAGAATTCTAGCAAATTCTAGTTCTTTTAGGTTTTTAGGTGCTTTCCTTGATTTTTCCAAAAAAGAAAAAAAAAAGGGGGGGGGGAGAGAAAATTTTTGAAATTTTTTTATGTCATCTCCTACACTATGATAAGAATTGGATTTTCTGAAGTATAATCTAGATAACTTTAGCTTATTAATGGAATTGAATATGATTAATTCATCTTTTTACTCATTTTCTAAGGTATTCCATGAAAGCAAAGTCTTAGATCATATCCGTATACACAGTTGCATATAGATAGTCTAGATTGATAAGTGGCTATAATTTAGAAATCCCAAAGAAATTTAGAGCCATTCATCCTTTGTGAGAGGTTATAAATATTCATAATTTTCTTTAGCATGCTTAAAGAAAATTAATCCCAAACTCTTAAATTTGGCTAATTACCTGAATAATTAGAATACTGTCTTTAAAATTCTGAAAGTTCATAGAATTTGATAGATTATAGGAAACTTAGAAAATGATTTAGGCCATTCTTGTTATAACCTAGAGACATAAAGCCTACCCAAAAGTAGTTTTACCACTACTTAGCCGATTTGAGCCTTTTATATAAAGCCTTTTCTTTTGTCACCCAAATTACCCTTTACCTATATTTACTTGGTATGAATTATCCATTACCCATTTTCTTTGAAAAATAAGTTAGAGATGAATGAAAGAATACCTTTTAATCGCAATGAAAGTAGAAAAGTGGATATTAAGAAAAGAAATATTCTTCAAAGTGATTTAAAAGTGTGGAAAGAAAGAAAAGTGTTTTTTTTTTTAAAAAAAAGAAGAAGAAAAAAAAGTTTGAAGAATGCAAAGAAAAGTGGAAAAAAGAAATATTCACTTCAACAAAGGAAAGAAAGAGTTATCAACTTTAGAAGACCTCTACTTAATTTTTTGAAGAAACTTTGAATACCCATATACCCTTTCTTTGGTACCCTATCCTAAGCCTTTGTTTCGTCCCAATTAAAGAACTATTGATTCTAGGATGAATATAGTCTTGATGAGGAAATGAATTGATAGGATCTAAAAGAGTGGTATTTCTAGATATTCAAAGGTAATGGCATCCATTCTAAAGGGATCAAAATAATTCCCTAGTAACTCCAATTCTTCATGAGTATATGTGAGATAAATTTGCTTTTATTGACTTTTCTCACATAATTAAAAGAGAGAGATGATTTGAACCCTCTATCTGAGAGATGTTGTTTCTAAGCGTATGTCATTAGTGAGAATTGAGGTCAAAACATATTTCAGAAGGAGTTCAAAAGTTAGAAGTTTACTTAGAGATCAAGATGATTCTATATGTAGACTATACATGCACACATATGCTCTGAGATCTGAGCTTAAGTGGAATGATTTTGGCATATGGGTAGGGTCTTGAATTCTTAAGTCATTTTTATTAGTATGTTAAAGTTGATGTGATATATTGAAGATAATTCTCTGAGGAAATAGAGGAGTTGGCTTAAAAATAATTTTTTAAAAATTAGAAATTTGGTTTTTCGCATGTTTTGCTCAAGACTAGCAAAATGCTGGTTGGGGGTGTGTTAAGTGTTCAATTTGGGTCAAAATACCCCTAATTTAGTGTTCAATTAGATCATCTAACCATTCATATTTGTAAAATTTAGCTTGATTTTGAATTTAGCTCCAATTGACCACCAAAATCTTAATTTGTCAAAATCAAAGGTCAGATGATCATTAGAGCTCATTAAATGACTAGTGTATGGTTCAGATGATTCTAATTTAGTCTCTCTTTTTTTACAGATCAACCAAAAGACGCATGGATGGCTACGTTTAAAAGTTAACGATGCAGATCATCTTAAAGAGGATTGGATGGACCAGATCACCCATAAAGATAAATGGCATAGTTTCCTAAACGATAATTGAGCTCAATTGAAAATAACATGGAAGAGTTTCCAAAAGGGGGCACCTAAATTAGCAAGGAACAAGAAGAAAGAGGCATGTAAACCCATTTCACACTCTTTCCTCTTCATACCACCCTCTCTCTCTCTCTCTCTCTCTCTCTCTCTCTCTCTCTCTCTCTCTCTCTCTCTCTCTCTCTCTCTCTCTCTCTCTCTCTCTCTTGCCTTTCCATCCCCACATCATGCAACCCTATCTACCTCCACTTCTCTTTACTATTACTCTCTCTTTCCCTCTTTCTTATTCTTCTCTTTCTCTCTTTCTCTCTTTCTCTCTTTCCTTTCCCATCCCCTTACCTTTCTCCCTTAACCACCAACTTCCACTTCTTCCCTTATTCTCCTCTTCTAAACACATTCCTAAAAGCCTTTAGGAGGGGAGCCTCTTCTCCCACTACTTCTGTACCCTCCTTATGATTCTCCCATTCTCTTCTTTTCTTCTTCTCCTCTCTTTCTTCTCCCCTCTACCTCTTCCCATTCTCTCCTCTTCTTCTCCTCTCTCCATTATCTCTTCTCTTCTCCTATCTCTCTTCCTCTATTTCCCACATCTCTCTCCCTGCTCCCTGCTCCCTCTCTTCTCTCTCCCACTTCCCATCTCATCTTCTCCCTCTATCTACTCAACGCCAAGGCTGACCCGTAGGAGGAGCAGACCATCTCCCCCTTCCTCTTTCTCTCTATCCCTCCTTTCCCAATGTCTCTCTCTTCTCCTCCACTAGACGGCTTAGGCTTCCTTGCATCACCAGCCCCTTAAGCTAGTCGCACAGACCCAGGGGCGCATCACTTGTTGTCTTCTTCATCTACCCCCATCTGAAGTAAACTGACCACCGCACTCTCTCCCTTCTCTCTCACACTCGCACACTCCAATTCTCCCTCTCTCTCTCTCACTTTTTTTTGTTCCAGCATTCTTCCTTGTCATCAAAAGGTCCAGGAAAGGAAACCTGGCCTGGGATTTCTCTTTCCCTCCTTTCCTCTCTTCTTCTTCTCCCTTTCCCCCTTCTCCTCCGGCTACCTCTTCTCCCCCCTCCATAATTGGAGTCTCTGTGTCGTCAGACGTTCCGAGGAAGGAAACCCAAAACAGGTTTTTCTCCCACGTCCCTCTTTCTCTTCCTTTTCATCCTTTCCTCTCTTCTCCTCTTCCTTTCCCTCTTCTACCTCCTCTGTTTCTCTCTTCCTTCGTATAGTTTTTCCTAAAAACCTGATTTTTCCCTAATTTTGGTTTTGCCCTCACTCTTTAAAAGAAATTAAAATTATGTCCTTTCCCAGTTAATTACATTTGTGTTCCCATTTTATTTATGTCTGTGTCCTGTTTTATTCCCATTCTATTTTATCCTTATTTTTCTTATTCAGGAAAGCTTAGTCCAACCCAATCAATGGGTTAGCCTTAATGAAACAAAATCTTCAATTTCTCCTTCGTTTCTTAGTGTATTTCAAATTAATTTTACAAGTTCATTCTTAAGACATCCCTACTTCTAATTAATGTTTTTGATCTTCGATCTAGAATCCAAAAATTAATTTGAGCCGTCCAAATCTAACAATCACAAATTAGCCCAGATATTGAACATTTTGAAGAATCTGACAAATCCGATTGGTCGATCTCTAATCAAGGATGTGATGAAGATATATATGAAGGCTGATCATCTTTTAGGACATCGGATTTGAAAATTTTGTCGTGATTGATCTAAGGAAGTAGTTTTTCTTGTTATTTGATTTTATTTGTTTTATTTAGGAACTGGAAATTCTGTAATTTTGAGAATTTGATTAGATCTGAACTCTAATTATGATTTCAATAATTTGTGTAATTTTAAGTGATTTATTTTTAATTTTAGATAATTAAATTTTATTGAAATTTCTACTTTTTAAATCAAGTCCTCATGGGATTGACCCGTACTTGCTAAGCTACACTACAATAGCTCATGTACTTGCGGTTAAACATCAACAACTGGTTTCCTTTGATGGTTTCTTACTTGGTGGCTTGTGTAGCTTGATCTTGGCTTCTTAGCTTGAAGGGCTCATCTTCTCCTAACACTACTCACGTGGCTCAAGTGGCTTGCATGGCTCTAAATCACATGCAAAGGTGGTGGAATTGCATAGATTTTTGCACAGGCCATTAATCGCCTTTGATTCTTCCAACTGCATTCTTGAATTCATCATCTTGCCTTGGAATGATCTTGAACCCTGCTTAAACTTTGAAAAGATGAAAATTAATTCCTATCTCTCTAAGTTTATCTAGATCATTGATTCTCATCTTAACAATCTCAGCCATTGGATCACTCTTACAAAAGATAAAAAATCCTACTTAATACCTAAAAAATTGTGATAAATCAATATTTACTATGGATTAGCACTTGAACTTGCAAAATATTAAACTTTTGAATTACTAGCTTAGAAATGCAAGTGTCATGAATTTTCAGAAAAACCCTAGAATAGTGCCTATAATTATGACATACAAGATACTACTTTGGTACTTTTTATATAATGCTAAATCATTGCATTTGTTAGATGCCAATAGTTAGGGAGCATAAGAAAAAAGAAATATGATGCCCTTGAACCCCATTATGATTATTAAGCCTTTTGATGTTTGGGGCATTGACTTTATGGGACCTTTTTCCAATTCATTTAGTAACCTTTACATCCTTATGGGAGTAGACTATGTGTCCAAATGTGTGGAAGCCATAGCATGTAAGACCAATGACCACAAAGTGGTGGTCCAATTTTTGAAGGAGAATATGTTTGTACACTTTGGTACTCTACGAACCATTATTAATGATGGGGAAAAACACTTTTCTAATTGAGTATTTGAAAAATTAATGAAGAAATATGGTGTCACTCATAGAATTGTTATCCCATGGCATCCTCAAACTCGTGGATAAGTAGAAGTGTCCAATAGGAAAATTAATCAGATCTTGGAAAAGATAGTTAATCCTAGTCAGAAAGACTAGTCACTAAGGCTTAGTGATGCATTATGGGCTTATCATACTACATTTAAAACCCCTATAGGCATATCTCCCTACCATCTGGTCTATGGAAAGGGCTGTCATCTCCTAGTTGAACCCAAGCATAAAGCATATTATACCACTAAAAAACTTAGTTTTGACTTAGATAGTTATGGGCCACAAGAAGCTCCAACTCATTGAGTTGGACAAACTTAGCAAAGATGCATATGAGACTACTAGGATATACAAGGACCAAATGAAATCCCATCATGATAAGTACATCTTACAAAAGTACTTCACAATTGGACAAAAGATTCTCTTATATAACTCTAGGTTGCATCTCTTTCTTGAAAGGCTTCATTCTCCATGGACTAGACCTTATATTGTCTACATTACTTGTCCTTATGGAATGGTCAAAGCTTGAAACCCTTTCTAGAATTGCTTAACCCCAATGTGGAGGAAATTCTACTAGAGGATCTTGTTCTCAAGAGTCATCACTGCATGATCCATGTCATATACATTCATCATGAGTCTGGCATGCATCTATCACTATACTAACATTGTTTGTCTAGTTGATGTCATTAAACTTAGCAATCACTAGGAGGAAACCTAGTGTTTTTTAAAGTCTCATTTTTCTACATGAGAAAACATGTGTGACGACCCGGGTTTTCCCATGCATTTTTAAATGCAATATCTAATTCCTAAGGCGGGATGCATCCCTATTTGAAAACCATTTTATGAAGACAATGCAATGCAGCAGAAAATCTTTTGTTTTAAACTCATTTTGAAAACCCCGAGTGTCATTTGCTTTCACAACAATCAAAGTAGTTTTTTGAAAAATATTGTAATCATAAATGTCTTCCCAGGTCTATCCAGTCACAGCTCATAGCCCAATTGTAAATAAATACAAATACATGTCCAAAGGGTAGAGTGTTTACTTACACGCATAATTGTCTCCTTTTGATTTTTCTTGCTCGTAGCACTAACATTTCCTGAGGCGTCTTCTACTCATGAGTGGAGCTATCCTGAAAAATGATATATTTGGGTGAGTATACACTATACTCAAAAGGAGTCTATCACTACTAGTTTTATAATCCTTGCCACGTTTAAAATCATATGCTCTTTAAAACATGTGTATGTTTGAACACTCATGTTCAATATCAAAATTAAAAACCATTGTTTAAATAGAATACTGACGACTTAAAGAATCACATAAACATAATGATATGCATAAGATGCTCAACTGAATCCAACTCATGGATATATGGTATGGTCGACCATCCTCATGTCATGCCATATGCAATGCAAGTAAATCCTCAAAAACATAGGGCCCACTATGCCCACGACCTCCTTGCTATGTGGTCCCCGGGTACCTGGGGACACAGGGTCATAGCTTCCATGGGGCATATGACACTTCGACCCAGTGCTGTGACACCAGTGGTAGCCCCCTATACCACATGCAGTCGAAGCAGGGACATGCCTTTTTAGCATGGTACCCTTTCCACCTAATAGTGGTAGAGGCTGGGAGGCCACCCTAGACCTTCGGCATAGCGCCCATGAGCTTACTAGCCCAAATCATATATGATCAAACAAGTAAAAACCTCTTTTTCAAAACCTGTCCTCTTTGGGTCCCTCACAACTGCCTACCCAGCATCTTTTGGGCACTCCAGCGTCTTTTGGTAACCCTCAAGGATATGCAATTTTTCAAGAATCAATAATCACAAATCATGTAATATATGCAATTGTTTGCAAAACATATCTATGCATAATGTATTTGTCATATGCATGTTGAATTCATTTATAAAATTAAGTCATGCTAAACAAGTCATATAACTTATACTTAAAACATGCATTCAAAACAATCATGGGCTCTTTTTTAAAAGTCTAGTAGCGATAGAGCACCTACCTCAAAGTTTCCTAGAGTCACGTCCTTCATTACTCAACCCGACCCTGGTCTCATTTATAAAATCCTAGATATGAATGGTTAACAAGGAGTCCTTATCAATTTCGATCTATTTAGAAATTAGATCACTAGATCTACCTTTTAGGGTCCATGGGTCCTTGCCTAATTCAGTGTCAGGCTAGATCCTATGATATGGATCTACTTTTCAATGGTTAGACTCTATAAATTGTCTTATGATCCTAATTTTATAGTCTTATTAGGTCTGCGCATCATGGTTTCCAAGATGTGTGCGCGCCCTGGTCGAACCAGGACCCATGCCTGCACGTCGTGCATGCCTAAAGGCTGTGCCAGGGACCGCGTTTGCATGCGCACATGCACGCCCAAGCGACGGGCTATGATGCGCGTACTGGATGGCGTCGCGCAGACGCGTCTTTGGCGTAGGCGCGGTTCACCTCAGCTCCCGGGGCGCTCGTGTGTCCCAGTCAAAACTGGGACTGCGCCTGTATGCGGCGTGCGTGCACCAGTCGTCCCAGGGGTCGCGTCACTCATGTGCATCACGCACTGCGTCCCTGAGTCGTCTTCTTCGATGGGTCATCAAACCCATCACGAGTCCGGCATCTTCAGGCCAAAAAAATGACCAGATCTGCCATGGATCCAGCCTGAAGGAAGGAAAAATGGAGAGAGGGAAAAGAGGCTTACCTTGGGTAGCCTAGGGAGCGCCTATCACCGGTGGTAGACCCCCTTTCCGGTTCTAAAACTCCATGTCACTGGAAAACTCAACGAAGGGGAAAAACCCAGTTTTTGGGTGATTCCAGGGAAGAAATGGGGAAGAGAAAGAAGGGAAATGGCCAGCCTAAAGGACCTGGCCATTGCCAAAAATCACAGGGAAACCTAGGGAGGGGTTTTCCGATGAAAACATTGTCGGAAACCCTAGCTTGGAACGGCTGAAAGAGGAGGAAAGGAGATGATCAGAGGAAGAGGGAGAGGGAGAGGGAGAGGGGGTTTTTATAGAGGGTGAAAGGCGGTGCTACCAATGGCGGTGCCGCCATTTCCTCTGGTGTTTTCTAGAAAAATCGGGAGAGGGGGGTTTCTGGAGAAATTGGGAGGAGGAAGACGACAGGGAGTGCCGTTATCAAAACGGCCCCCTGTATTTTCGTTCTTTTTCGTTTTTAAGTGCAATTTATAGAATTGCCCCTAATCTTTAAATGGCAGTAACTTCTTCATATGAACTCCATTTTTGGCGTTCTTTGAGGCGTTGGATTCCATTTTTCGAGTAGAATGTAATGGTACCAAGTTTTCTTAAAATTCCATCATTTAATATTTTAAATAAAGTAAAACATTTAACATGGTTCATTTTTCTACATGAGAATACATGAGAATTCTAAGTTTTCCTTGTCCTTTATATGATTTTTTTTTTTTTTAGTTTCAAGTTTTTAAGGCTAAGTTCCTTTACTGTGATGAGATTTGAATTTTTTGTATCTTAATATTTCTCTTACTTTAACTTATTAATAGGCATGCATATTGTTAATTTTGTATTTTATTCATGTTCTAAAGTATATATGAAGTTAAATCTTGGAACACACTTCCACATAGTGTATAGTCTAGACAAATAGATGGCTATGATTTAGAGACTGTAAGGAAAATTAGTGGAGACCTATACCCAGTGAGTGTTGGAGACTATTATCTTTTTTAAGGTTATATATAATTTATAATATCCTATTTTCTTTAGTGAACATCATTTTTGAAAGATCCTAGTATCTTTGTTTTGGTCAATTGTCAATAATCACCATTAGGAGTACTAACTTTGTTACCTAAACATTTTTTGAATCTAATAGACTTTAAGAAACCTAAGGAATGATATAGATCATGCTTATTTTAGCCTAGAGACATAAAGCCTACCCAATATATTATACCACTAGTTAGACCCTTTGAGCCTCATGGTAAGCTTTTTCTTTTCAAACATATCTACCTTAACTTAGAAACCTAGTTAAATATCCATTACCTATCATTCAAAAATGAGTTGTGATGGTAAAAAATTCCAAATGTGACAAAAGTTCAAGAAGTTAAAAATATTAAAGTGTTTATAAGAAAAAATTCTTCTTTTAAAGAAATACAAATAAAGTAAAAAAGAAGTGTTGGAGAAGAAAATAAAAGTTATAAAGAAAGAAAAAATAAATAAAAAAGTTATTCACTTCAATGCACTCAAAAGAAAAGCTGTCCAGCATTCATTGAAAACCTCTATTTAAATTTGAACCCTTTTGATCATTTAATTCTTTCTTTTAGAACCAATTCCCAAACCTAAGTTTCTTCCAATCTAAAGTCTGATTAATCTTAAGTTGGAAGATAGCCTTAATGAGGGTATAAATATTGAGGAATTAAGTTGAACTATTCCTTCGGGCATTGGTAATGGCATCCATTCTTAGGGATCATAGTTCTTTATATTATTTGTGCTTATAAGTTTATGTGACCCATAGGTGTTGTTGGATTTGATCACACAATGAGAGGATTTTATTTAACTCTTTTCTCTAGTAGCTTCATTTCTAAGTGTATACCAATGAGAATCAACAAAGAATAAATATTTTTGTTTAGAAGTCCAAACTTACATAGCTTGTATCCACATTGGACTTTGAGATATAGCTATAATAAATTGGCTTTGGAATGTAGGTAAATTGTAGAATTTTTCATTCAATTCATCTTTATTAAGTTATTAAATCCTTATAGTACTAATGGATGAGAATTCTTTGAGAGATGTTAAGGAACTCAACCTTATTGAATTTAACAAGTATATTCACTACAAAACCTAATGAAGCCTAACTTGTCCACTAAGGGTAACTTAGGGATTTAAGGGATTGTTGTATATGCTAAATATAATCTTAAGCACTTACTACAAAAAAGGCAACCATTTATGTTTTCATAATTTTTTGAATGTTTTACTTGTGACTAGAAAAATGCTTGTTGGGGGGGGGTAATAAGTAGTCAATTTTACATCAAAAGAACCCAATTAGTAGTATATGTATTATAAATTATAGGGCATTATTCTATGAGTTTTCCAAAATTCATGACACATGTATTTCTAAACTAATGATCCAAAAATCTAATACTTTGTAGGTTTAGAAGCTAATCTAGAGTAAGTATGTGATCTATCATAATTCTAGGGCATTATTCTAAGAATTTTCCAAAATTCATGACACATGTATTTCTAAACTAATGATCCAAAAATCTAATATTTTGTAGATTCAGAAGATAGTCCAAAGTAGGTATGTGATCAATCATAATTTTTTTTTCTAGGTATTAATTACTGTTTTTAATATTTTATAGGTGTTAAAAGAATAATCTAATGTTTGAAACCGTTGCAGATGGGAATCGATGATCCAGATCAGCCTAAAGAGCTAGGACCCATTTTACATAAATTCAAAGAATTAAGCAAAGGTCAAGATTAATTCAGAGCAAGAAAATAAGTTCCAAAAATAATTGAAGAATCCAAGGTGATTAGAAATGGGCCTGTGTAATACCCACCACCTTTGTATGTGATTTAGAGCCATGTAAGCCATCAAGGAAAAGCTAAGATAAGTTAAGCTACATGAGCCATGAAGCCAAGGAAGCAAGCCATTGAACCCACCAAGAAGCCATTTAAGCTACATCACATTGGGTCCACATATTTCAAGGAAAAACACAGTTTTTGCAAGCTACAAAAAAACCATGATCTAAAAGGAAAAATAGAAAGAAAAAAAGATGGGCTTCATTAATAAGCGGAGATTCTCATTTCCGTTCTTCTCTTTATCTCTTGTTGATGTTTTCTACAAGTACACGGGCTATTGTGGTATAGCTAATGCAAGTACGGGTCAATCCCATAGGGACCTGCTTTAAGAATTTGGAGTTTTTAATAAAATTTAATTATTTAAAAATATAATTAATTGACAAAAATTAAAAAATGAAAAGAAATCAAACTTCATCTTTAGTTTAATAGTGAAATTCTAGAAAGAACAAAAAAGGAAACAATAAAACCTTAACTAAACTAGAACTCAAAAAAATTTAAAAATATCTAAGTCCCTATCTTAAGTGCTGTCCAATTCTTCAATTCTGGCATCACAAACCTTGATTAGACTCCATCAATATATTCAATATGTCCTGGATTAGTGATCTAATGATGAATTTGTCAAATTTTTAGAGATATAATCTAATTAAAGAATTTAAGAATTAATGGCTTATATATGTTTTCAACACCCAAATTGAAGATTAGGAACAACAATTAAACTATAAATTATCCTAAAAATATGTTATAAAATTTAATTGAAATTCTGAATTAAAACAGATAAGAAATTAAAGTTTTCCTATGGTTAAACCAGAACCTTTGATCTGGTTAAATAGGAACAGATAAGATAGTTCCTGGATTACAGGAACAGATAAGATAGTTCCTAGATTAACTATGGAATAACATAGAATGTGAATAATCAAAACTAAAAAAACATAAAACATGAATAGTAACAGTAATACGATAGAACATGTAATTTGAAATATTCTTCTAAGGGCAAAACTGGAATTTTATTCCAAAACTTCCTTAAAAATTATGACAAACTCCAAATCCACACGACTTTGCTAGAGGAGATGAAGAAGCCCGAGATGGTGTGGCGTCGGACGATCCTAGAAGTAGCCTAGGCTATGGGTGCTTGTCTTGTTCTGAGGTCGTGCCTGGTCGATGATGTAAGGGATCAAATCTGGGCAAGGCGTCAATGTCTGAGCTTGCTCCTAGCCGACAAAGATGATGGCGTGGGGCAGAGGAGGAAGGGAAGAAAAGAAGGGGAAGAGGGGAATTGGAAGGGAATGGAAACCCGAATCAGGTTTTCGTATCCGGCCCGTCCAATATTTGTAGATGAGAGCAGGGCCCAAGCAAAACATCGTCTGGTCGACCCATGCTCTGGTTTGGTGCGTGGAGGAGAGTAGCGGTGACGGGCTGATGAAGACAACAAGATAACAGTGGAACTGGATGGTGGATGGCTGTCGGCTGATGCAAAATGGCATGCTGGGTTGTGAATGTGAAAGAGAGAGGGAAAAGTGGAAAGGGTTTTATGTGGTAGATGATGCGGTAAAAAAAACCAGAAATTGAGAACAAAGAGGGTGAAATAAGGAAGGTGCAGTCTGGAAAGTGGGAAAAACTAGAACAACGAGATGGAACCATGGTGGATATGGAAAACAAAGTTAACGCTAATGGTAATGAAAATAGAGAGATGCATTATCCTCATTTTTGACTACCGTGACCCAAGATTTCTTAGGTACAACCTGAACAGGGTTGACACAAGTACTATCAAAGATAGGATATTTGACACCAACATTTAAGAGCTTTAGTACTTCATCTCTAACCACGTCCTTCATGTGGGGCTTCAGCCGCCTTTGAGTTTCCCTAGCAGGTTTTATATTTTCTTCTAGATGTATCCTATGCATGCATACGACTGGACTTATCCCTCTTATGTCTGCTATTGTCTACCCTGGAGCAGTTTTATGTTCCTTAAGAACATCTAAAAGCTTACCCTCCTATTCTTTATCTAGTCTGATGCTATTATTATATGTAAGGTTTCATCTGGGCCTAGGTATAAATATTTCAAGTTATCAAGCAAGGGTTTTAGGTCCAAAGATGGTGGTTGCTCTATTGAGGGTATGAGGACAGATTTAGGCAGCGGGAGTGGTTCCACAAAAGGAGCCCACTTAGATGTATCCATGATTGGTTCAACATCTAAAAGATTGTTTACATCCTCAATAGACTTGTCTATATCAAATTCTTTATTAAAGTGCATCAGGCAAGCCTCTAGTGGGTCCGAGATTGACAATGGTAAATGAATCTCATTAATTAGACTCTCTATCAAGTTGACATCACAGGGATCATCAAGGTCTAAATGTTGTTGATCGACATTAAAAACATTAAGCTTAACCTTCATGTTGCCAAATGAGAGTTTCATTACACCATTCCTACAGTTAATAATGGTGTTGGACATTGCCAAGAATGGATGCCCAAGGATGACTGGGATTTGACTACCAGGATCGGATACAGGTTGGGTGTCTAGCACAATGAAATTAACAGGGCAATAAAACTTATCCACATATATCAAGACATCTTCAACCAAACCATGATGTATCTTGATAGATCTATCAACTAATTACAGCATGGTAGTGGTTGGTTTTAACTCACCAAGTTTTAGTTGCTCATAGACAGAGTATGACAACAAGTTAACACTAGCCCTAAGTCAAGAAGTTCCCTATCTATGACATGATCTCCAATGATGCAAGTGATTATCGGACATCTTGGGTCTCTAAACTTTGGTGGGGTCTTGTGTTGAATCAAAAAGCTCACCTGTTCTGTAAGGAAGGCTTTCTTTTGCACATTAATTTTTCACTTTGTTGTGCAAAGCTCTTTTAAGAATTTGGCACAGGCAAGGATGTCTTTAATTGCATTGAGCAATGGTATATTGATGTGTACATGTTTAAATACCTCCATTAACTCATTGAAGTTTGATACCTTCCTAGCTTTATTTAGTAATTGGGGAAAAGGGGCTTTAGGCACATAGGGTGCTTGCACTATAAGTTCTACAGGGTTGTTCTGTCTTTTCTCTTTTACTTGTATTTTTGTTGCCTCTTTTTCCTCTACTATTTCATTAACCTACCCTTCTTCGTTATCAATTTGACGACTACTCCTAAGGGTGGTTATGGACTTGGCATGCTCATGAGGGTTAACGTTTTGAGAACTTGACCCCATCTCAAATTGACCTTTAGGGTTATGGATGGCTTGACTAGGAAACTGACCATTTCCTCTATTATGTAGTTTAACTAACAATTAGCTTACCTGCATCTCTAACTTAGCTATGGCTTGAGAGTTGACATTGGCTGACTGTCTACTCTCATTTTGGAATTGGTGTAAGGCCTTTTTAGTGTAATCATTACCTTTTACAATTTGTTCCAGCATCGTATAGATGTTTTCCTCTGAATATGGTTTCTTTTGTTGTAAAGGTTGTTGAAAGCCAGGTGGTTGATGGGGAACTATAGTTCTAAGAGGAAATTTTTGGGCAAGGGGATTTAAAGATGGCCCCCCTTGGTGGTTATTCTTTAACCAAGACAAATTGGGATGCCTAGCCCATCTAAGGTTGTAGGTCTCAGAATATGGGTTGACGCTAGGTTGGTGATATGCATTCAATGCATTCGCTTGGTCTACAAGATATTCAGGGAATACTTGATTAGATGGACACGCTGAGGTTAAATGGGCTGGACTAGAACAAGTAACGCATACCTCTTGTGGAGGTTTTTGGGATAATGTAGCAGCCATGAAAGATTGAAACATAGCTTCAAGCTTATCCATTTTGCCACCTAATTTTTTAGTGACATAGTCAAGCTTATAGGATAGATCAATATGCACTCCTATCTCATAGATACCTCCTTTCTTAGTGGGCTAGTTATTCTTTCTCTCCTATTTGAATAATCCCATTACAGTTTGAAAGAATTCCCATGCCTCACTTTCATCTTTTAACATGAGGGTGCATCTATCATTTGCCTATTTTGAGGCGTCAATGCCTCATAGAAGTATTGAACTTGCTACCATTTCTCAAATCCATGGTGAGGGTATTTTTGCAGTAGTTCATTCCACTATTGCCAACATTTGTAATATTGTTCATCATCCCTTTGTTGGAAATTTATAATTTCATGATGCAGGGCATTTGTTTTGTGAGCAGGAAAGAACTTGTTCAAAAACTTCTTAAACAATTGGTCCCATGTATGTATGGAACATACCTCCAAGGAATTAATCCATGACTTGGCTTTGTCCTTAAGTGAGAATGGGAATAACCTTAGCCTAATTGAATTGGCCCAAAATTTCAAAACCTAAATGTAGCACAAATATCAAGGAATTCCTTGATATGTAGGAATGGGTCTTCTCGATCTCAACCATAAAAAGTAGGGAGTAATTGAATTACTCCCGGCTTGAACTCAAAGTGGTCGGCAATAGTGGGAGGTAAAGCTATGCAGGAGGGGGTATTAAGTTGGAGCGGTGCACAAAAATCTCTAATCCACTTACGCTCAATCTCTGCTGGTGGTTTAGTCATAGGGATAGGAACTATGTTTCTTTCCCCTTATTGTTAAATGCATTGAATCTCTGGGTTTAAAGGTAGTAGCTATGAGTTCTGAGATCGACGCCCTTGCATGAACTATTCCTAATCTAAAATGTCCTAATCTAAATGCTAACTCTAACTCTATGTGATGCAAGCAAAAGGAACAGTCAAACACCTTAGGCTAATAAGCAATATATTGATTTTCTTGAATTCGTGTGAGGACAATGCTTTTAATTAGCCTAATCTAACACTCATCCTCTCCTTTAGATTTGATTATTGCTTACCAGTTAGGTTTTGCGCAAGGTGGTTACTACAACCCTCATGTAAGGAGACGTTTAGACCTCCCAAACGTCAACAAGAGGCGAGGGAAGAGCAAGGCTTTATTAAACAACCCCCAATAACCACAGTGCTCAAAAGCCACTGGAGTGACAATAAATCGTGTCTTAGTAAGAGGGTCCTACGAGCATGTGATGACCCTATAGGTCTCTTCTAATTAATTTTAATTTGATTTGAAGGGTAGGCTAGCGCGCTTGAGGTGATTATCCTAGGTGGGCCAAGGAGTGGTGATGAAATCCACCCTTGATCTTATGGGGGTAGGGTGCCCATACTAATTAAATTTCACACTCCATGGCAGTTTGATCAGCATATATATATATATATATATCATCTTAAAGCATTAACCGTGTCCTAAGAATGCAATTAAAATGGTAACCTAATGCAAAACCCTAAAAATGCAACATTTATAAAGGATTCTTTTTATATGAGTTACACTATCAAACAATGCATATTTACTCTAAATGCAAACCCTAATCTAGGAAAATGAGTGAGGAAAATTGCAGTAGGGTTTCTGATGAAGATCAAGTGTAGGTTACCTTACCCCACACTTGTCCTGTATTATACAACCCATTAAAATTAAAATTAAAATTGCAATTTACAAGGATCCTCACTACAAGATTCACTCAAAAGAAAAAAAAAGTCTTATTCTAGGAAAGCAAGGAAATTTCCATTTTGATGAAGATTTTCCTTGCCAATTTCCACTACTTTCATGTTTCCCTGAAAAAGAAAATTAGAAATAAGTACTAATTTCAAGAAATTAGGTGGTCATGTACTAAAAAAATTGAAAAATGCACCTAATATTGCCTAAAATGCTGAAACTCTGCAATTTCTATAATTTTTTATTTTTCTAGATTTTTTTATTTTTTGGATTTTTAATTAAATTTTATAAAAACTCCATTGTGGGTCCCCAAAAATAGTGCCAAAAACTTTTTGATATTTTTCACAAGTGCACGAGCTATTGTGGTATAGCTAATGCAAGTACGAGTCGATCCCACAGGGAGGCGCTTTAAGAATTTGAAGTTTTTAATAAAATTTAATTATTTAAAATTAAAATTAATTGAAAAAAATTAACAGAAAGAAATCAGACTTCATCTTTAGTTTAACAGTGAAATTCCAGAGGTCTAATTCCAAAAAGAACAGAAAAAGAAACAATAAAACCTTAACTAAACCATAACTAGAAAAAAAAAAAATTAAAAAAATATAATTCCCTATCTTAAGTACTATCCAATTCTTCTATTCTGGTATCACAAACCTTGATCAAACTCCATCAATATATTTAACATGTCCTGGATTAGTGATTTGATGGATGAATTTGTCAAATTCGTCAAATTTTTAAAGATCTAATCTAATTAAAGAATTTTAGAATTAATGGCTTAGATATGTTTTTAGCACCCAAATTGAAGATCAGGAACAACAATTAAACTAGAAACTATCATAAAAACATGTTATAAAATTTAATTGAAATTCTAAATTAAAACAGATAAGAAGTTAGAGTTTTCTCGTGGTTAAACCAGAACCTTTGATTTGGTTAAACAAGAACATATAAGATAGTTCTTGGCTTAACTATGAAATAACACAAAATGCAAATAACCAAATGGGAATAACATAAAACACGAATAGTAAAAGTAATAGGAGAGAACGTGTAATTTGAAATATTCTTCCAAAGGCAAAACTGGAATTTTATTCCAAAACTTCTTTAAAAATTCCAATATACTCCAAATCTACACGACTTTGCCAGCGGAGATGAAGAAGCCGGAGATGGTGTGGCATTGCGCGATCCTAGATGCCGCCTGGGCTGTGGGTGGTTGTCCTATTCTGAGGTCGTGCCTAGCCGATGATGCGAGGGATTAGATCTGGGCAAGGTGTCGATGTTTGAGCTTGCTCCTAGCCGCTGAAGACGATGGTGTGGGGCAAAGGAGGAAGGGAGAAAAGAAGGGGAAGAGGGGAATTGGAGGAGATAGGAAACCTGCATCGGGTTTCCGTATCTAGTCCGTCCGACATTGATAGATGAGAGCAGGGCCCAAGCAAAATGTCATTTGGTCGACCAGTGCTCTGGTTTGGTGCATGGAGGAGAGCAGCGGTGATGGGCTGATGAAGACGATGAGATAACACTGGAACTGGATGGTGGATGGCTGTAGGCTGATGCAAAAGGGCGTGCTGGGTTGTGAACGTGAAAGAGAGAGGGAAAAGTGGAAAGGGTTTTATGTGGTGGATGATGGGGTAAAAAAAACCAGAAATTGAGAACAAAGAGAGAGAAACAAGGAAGGTGTAGTTTGAAAAGTGGGCAAACTAGAACGACAAGAGGGAACCATGGTGGATATGGAAAACAAAGTTAATGCTAATGGTAACGGAAATGGAATGATGCCAGGAGATGAGCATGAGAGATAGAGGTTGAATGGAAACAAAGTTAAACAAGCCAATCTAAGGAAAACAACTACAACACCCCCCCCCCCCCACACACACACACCTTTATAATTTTTTCCTTTCCTAATTTTCCTCCACCTCTTTCCTTTAAGAGTTACTTTCCTATTAGGAAACTTCCTCTTCTTCCAAATTAAAACTCCTCTTCCTTTAGGAAACCTTCTTCTTTTAGGAACCCTTCATCCCTTACCTTATTGATCTTCAACCTAATCTGCACTATTGAAATTAACTCTGAGCCATCCAACCCGTCTTTAGTTGATCTGCAAGACCAAAGACTAGATTAGAATCATCTAAATCATACATTAAGCATCCACTTAGCACATTTGATCATCTGACCGTTAATTTTGACAATTTACGGTTGGATGGTCAATTTGAGCTAATTTTATCCAAAAAATTACCAAATTAATGAATTAGATGGTCTAATTAAATTCTAAACTATGGGTCTTTTAGCCAAAATTAAACACTTAACATCTCTCATCCTCTCACTTTCTTTCTCTCTCCATTCTCTCACCCCCATTGTGTTAATGATCTCGTTCCCATGATTTCCCATGTCCCATTCCTAATTCCAATTCCTAGTTTCCACCTTCCCATCTCTACATAATTCTCATCCTTATCTTATCTCCATATTTTCCCCAGGTCTTATCCCTCTTTCCTATCCTTAGGATAGAATTTAACAAGTTTTTATCTCTTTAGAATGGGTGAACATCATATAAAACAAGGGGAGAATCCCATGTACGACGTATAGGGAATTCATGCTGCCTTCAAGGCTAGAATTGTACACAATCTCCTAGCCTTTTAATACCCCATCTCCATGTTTTTATCTTCGAGTCTTTCAATAGCATCTTCAAGGGAGTTCCACACCTATTTCCTCTAGGTTTTCAATACAAATTCTGAGTTGGTTTCCATGCAATTTTCTTTTCTTTTTGCAAATTCTTTGTTTTTTGTTTTGTGTGCACTCATCCTTGGGTTATTTTCCTTATTGTTTTGCTTTCACTTGTTCTCTAGTTCTCCTATTTCTCGTTCACTCTCTCTTTGATTCTCTCCATTGGTTCAAATGCATGCCTTCTATTGGCATTTGGAAAACATTAGAGGTTGAAGATAGAAGTTAATCTCTTAAATTTTCAAGCCAATGAAGTGTGCACTCTTTCCTTGTAATATCTTGAATACAATAAAAGACATTTATGAATCAAGCTCATTCTTCCTTTGAATGTTTCTCAGTTTACTTTGCCATAAGATCTTGTGCACCACTCTTGTAATGGTTTTCATTCAATAAATAAATATGTTTCATGCGCACTCTTCATTCTATGTTCCATGCACTTTATTCTTTATTCAATCTTGCATGCTTATTTCATTGATCATGTTTACTTCATGTTTATATTTGTTATCTATTACATAAGATTAGTTGCATCGTTAGATTAGGTCTTAATTTTTAGGAAGTTTCTAAGTTCTAGTTTTAGAATGATTATTCAACTTTAGAATTCTAAATTATTCTTATTTTTAGTTTTGCATTAGTTTCCTTACTAGAATGCATATTAGTTTTAAAATTTTCCATTTATGTTTTAATTTTATCCATGTTTCAATTCCATGTTCTTTTAATTCCTAGATTAATTAAAAATCTAATTTCTTTTGGCTAGGATAAGTAATCTAAACAAGTTCCAGTTGCATGCAAATCTATGAGATTCCTCATGGGATCGACCTCACTTACATAACATCATACTAACTTTATTCATACGCTTGACAGTAATATTTAGAACTACACCAAGAGAGATAGAAAAACTAATGGAAGAGGCCCTCATGCCCACAACAACCCCCCCACCCCCCCCACCACACACACACACAACAAAAAAGATGAAGAAAGTGATTGAGGAATGCATCAAAAATAAGATAACTTCAGCCTTTTATAACATGCTTTTGAAGATGACTTTAAAAGTTATTGTAGATAAGTACTTTGATTGATGAAATTATTTTTGTAATATAAGGGTAATTCGTTGCAGTATCACCTAGTTCATCTTCATCATAAAAATCCCCTAGATAGAATGATAAAACAATTGATCATCTCTTATCACATCCATCTTGTACATAAAATACCTATTTTGTTTGAGATGTCCAAATAAAGTGACCATTTTTATGACAGATCATATTGAGGTCAACCAATGTTATCCTTTGAACTAGGAAAGAATGTACCGTTGGCAACTAACCTGATCCTACTATTCTATTGCACTCTTAAGTTATCATGATCTTTTGTGTAAAAGTGATAACCATTAATGGCATATATAACATATTTTATTACTTCTAATCATGGACTCATTACCATCCATTCCAAGGATTTTGATATACCATTACCTAGAACTTCTTACTGATCTTGAACCTATATATACACATATTCAATAAGATATTTGCAAGTTAGTATGATATTATATATACATAATGCAATTTATTAGAAGTGTGAATTCATTCATTTTATCTTTTGACAAAGCCAAGTATTAAAACTACAATAATGCTCAAATTGTAGCCACTTCTATTTTTTTGTGTAATTTGGACTTTTTGCTTTGAGAATGTCCATGTGTTCACTATACAGACATAAATTAATAGAGAGATCAAAGAAAATATATCCATTAATAAAAATAACTTACTAGATGTATGGTTGGACTGCATCGATGGTTCACTACTCATAAAGGTGCACTTGGTCCCATTCTTTATAGTCAGTGATGAATATATGACCACTCAATAGAGGTTCACCAACCTTGGGATCATGAAACCCAACTAATTGTTTCTTTCTTCATATTCTAATAGTATCAACTTTGGATAAGGACTATGCAAAACACCACTGCTTCCTCCCTACTACATAAGAGGGTTTTAAAGTCCACATAAAGAAGTTGTTTATACTACTATCGACTTTAAAAATATTTTAGAAGTTATTTTAAAATAAATGAATTTAAATGTATATATATACTTAAGAATTTATTTAAGTGTAAGCAACTTTAAAAAACTTGCGCGAGTGAATTTTTCACCGGAAGAACTTTTAAAGTTGTTTTCATTAAAATGACTTTAAAAATGCCCAACTTTTGAAGTCGTTTTAAGGAAGCGACTTTAAAAGTATTGCGATAAATTTGGCAAGAATATTTTATTTAGTGGGAATGGACTTTTAAAGTCATTTAGTGCTAAGTGACTTCAAAAGTTATATATTTTCAAAGTCGTTTAACACTAAACCACTTCTAAGGTCTTCAATGATTTATAAATAGTTGTCAAAGTATGTTTTTTCCTTTATCTTCTTCCTCTCACCATTTTGGCATGACAACTTCATCTTTGAGCCTGCTACTCACTTTTTCCCTTCTTACTTTCCATTTTTATATTTTGACTATTTGTGTCATGGAAAAAATGTAAGTAAACCACAACTTATTTTAAATCACACTTATGTTTCTTTTTTTGTTACTAAATTTTTTGTGTTTTTATTTTGTAGATCATGTGGGTTTTCACACTACATATCATGGGATTAAAGAATCTATTTGATCATCCTGGTTTTGCCAAAATCATATGATTTCAGTGAAAATGACAACTACTTCTCTCTAGAGCCTCACTATTGAAGAAGGGAGAACTATATGATTTGTGGTTCTCACCCAAAATTAGGATTTGATGAAGAGTGGCAGTTTGAACATCAACTTTTGGCCTATTTCGATGAAAAGGAGTGGTGTCAGCTAAACATTAGTCCAGATTTTAATGAAAAATAGTAGATTCACTCTTTGATCTTGGCTGACAAGATCTAATAATATGTAATATTTTGATATATATATATATATATGTGTGTGTATGTATGTAACATTGGATGTAATCAAAAAATAATTTGATTTCCTTGTTGATGTGTTTGTTTATATATATATATATATATATATGATTGTGTTGTAAAATCAGTTTCATTATGTATTTATCCAAATTTGTAAGGTACAAAAGGTAAATAAATATATATTTCATGTGAAAAATTAAAAATTATTAAAGTCATTTGTATGGTCATTTCTATAAAAGTGACTTTAAATCTGCATACATTTAAAGTCATTTTTCTGAAAAATGATTTTAAAAGTGCAAACATTTAAAGTCATCTTTTTGGAAATTACTTAAATTGTACTTCTATTTTAAGAATTATTTTGTCGACTTCTGCCGTGCCTTTTCGCTCTATGTTTATTATCTGTGCACAAAAACTAAACTAGACTTCTATTTCTCTACTCTAAACCAAATCCTACTTGTGTGAATTGAAATTACATTCACAAATTCATGGTCAATATCGATTATTGAGTGTTGGTTAGTATTACTATATTTGTCTCATATTTACTATTATGCATATTTGAAGAATTTTTACAAGTTGTGGGTTAGAAATTGTTCTTTTGAAAGTTATTTCATTCGTGAATGTGTCTATTATAATTTTCTTTTTTTGTTGTTAATTGAAAATTTCCATGAAATGTAGTTATTTTGAATACTTCTAATTCATGTATATTTAGTGTTTGGTAAAATGCTTAACCTAATCTTTCCATGTCTTATAAGTCTCTAAGCAAATTTACTTCGCTTTCTTGGGATAATAGACAAATATACTTGGATGGCTGCGGCAAGGACATTGAAAGAATCTGAGGGTATAGAAAATTTCATAGAGTTTGCACTTAGGGCAGGTGTTGATCATAATTGCATTCGTTGTCCATGCTCAAAATGTGAAAACTTAAAAAAAGTAACTGTAAGGGTGGCAAGAGAAGACTTGTGTTTTAATGGAGGGGTGTCGAGAGAAAACTTGTGCTTTAATGGAATCGATGAAAGCTACCACCTATGGATTTGGCATGGAGAAGAACTTCCGTATAGGCCCTCAACAAGGCCTGGAATATATGTTTTAGATACTAGAGGAAGTCTTGAAGACAGTAGTACACCTATACCCATATTTCGAGATACACATGATGACTTCCAAGATGACCCTAAACAATTTCATGCTACATTAGAGGAAGTCGATCAGCCATTATACCCTAAGTGTAAAGATTATACCAAGCTATCCATAGTGGTAGAACTTTATAATGTGAAATCAAGATTTAGTTTGTTAGATCAAGGTTTTACAGAAGTCTTGAAAGTAGTGGGTAAAATGCTACCGAAGGATAATAAATTAACGAAGTCCACATGGGAGGCAAAGAAAACCATGGCTGCACTAGGGTTGAAGTATGAGAAGATACATGTATGTCCCAATGATTGTGTCTTGTATAGGAAGGAGCACAAGGATAAAACTACATGCCCAACTTGTGGACAGCCAAGATGGAAGTTAAAGAAGAATTCAACTAAGACAGTTACAGGCATTCCTGCAAAGGTTTTATGGTACTTCCCCCATATTCCAAGGTTCAAAAGAATGTTTCGTATAATAGAAACAATGAAGAAATTAGTATGGCATGCCAATGATAGAGTAGCTAATAGCTTTTCATGCCATCAAGCAGCTAACCCAGCATGGAAACTCGTAGACTTCATGTGGCTTAATTTTGGTGAAGAACCTAGAAACCTACGTCTACCATTATTTGCAGATGAGATTAATTCGTATGGTTCATGATGGTAACTATATTGATTTCGAGTCCAAAGTAGCCAGGGAATGACATTGACGTGTACTTGTCTCACTTGATTGATGATCTTGAGATATTATGGGATGTAGGCATTGAAGCATATGGCGCATACAGGAAAGAGTCATTCACCCTAAAGGCTATATTGTTGTAGACAATAAGCAACTTCCCTACATACGATAATGTTTCTGAATGCATTGTGAAGGGATACAATGCTTGTCCTGTCTACAGTGATCAAACATGTGCTGTACGACTTGAACATGCTAGGAAAATGACATTCCTTGGGCACAAAAGATGGCTGTACAGAGACCATCCATATTGTTTTAAGAAGGGAGAATTTAATAGGAGTGTGTAGACAAGGACACCTCCAAAGATGTTGATAGGACGTCAGGTATTGGAGCAAGTTGAAAATATTAATGTCTTGTGGAGATAGAATACAAAGAAATCAAGTAAACGAGTAGGTGAAAGTAATGTAGAAGTTGTTGGAAGATGAAATCAATATTTTTTTGTCTGCCATACTAGAAATCATTGCATATATGCCATGTGCTTGATGTCATGCACATTGAGAAGAATGTGTGTGAAAGCTTGACTAGTACTTTGCTTAATATTGTAAGAAAAACAAAGGATGGACTTGCCGCTCGAATGGATCTTATGAACATGGGTTTGAAGAGGAGGTTGCACCCTGAGGATAGGGGCAGT
This sequence comes from Warburgia ugandensis, assembly GCA_035236585.1. Taxonomy (NCBI): domain Eukaryota; kingdom Viridiplantae; phylum Streptophyta; class Magnoliopsida; order Canellales; family Canellaceae; genus Warburgia; species Warburgia ugandensis. The sequence goes on along the minus strand of CP141128.1, from coordinate 18,810,526 downwards.
CAAGGAACATACCTACCTAAGGCAAATTATACTCTCAATAGAGAGGAGAGGAGAACAATGTGTAAAACATTGTTCAAGCTTAAAGTCCTTGACAGCTACTCTTCGAACTTTAAAAACATTGTTTCCATGGAAGAGCTAAAATTGTTAGGGATGAAGTCCCACGATCAGTAGCAATACATTCTGTGTTACTAAACAAAGTTCAAGGAGCTATTACAAAATTCTGCTACTTTTTTAATGCTTCCTGCAAGAAGGTGGTTGATGTTTCAAAATTACAAGAAATTCAAGGTTATCTAATGACAACTTTATGTGAGCTTAACATAATCTTCCCACCATCCTTCTTTGACATCATGGTACACTTAACAATGCACCTCATTGATGAGGTCAAACTTTGTGGGCCTGTTTACTTGTGATGGATGTATCTGTTTGAGAGGTACATGAAAATTTTAAAAGGGTATGTACATAATCACAACCGGCCAAAGGGGTGTATGCCCAAATGTTATATTGTAGAGGAAGCAGTGGAGTTTTGAACAGAGTACTTGGCAGGAGTGGATGCCATTTCAATCCCAAGAAACAAACAATTAATTGCATTTCATGATCCAAAGGTTGGTGAACCTCTATCGAGTGGTCATGTATTGGTCGTTGATTATAAAGAACAAGACCAGATGCATCTTTATGTGTTGCAAAATGTTGATGAAATCTAACCTTACATTGAGTAAGTTGATCATGCATGCATGCATGCACATGTGTAAAATTTAATTTTTGATGGTTAACTACATTTTTCATGATTACTCTATTAATTTGTGTGTGTGTGTACACAGTTAACACATTGATGTACTCAAGGCAAGGAATCCAAGTTACACAAAGAAACAAAAGTGGCTACAATTTGAGCATTGTCGCACTTTCAATAATTGGCTGTGTAAGAAGGTAAAATGAAAGAAAGCTCACTTAAGTTAAAGAACTATATTCTATATGTATGTATGTATGTATGTATGTATGTATGTATGTATGTATGTATGTATGTATGTATGTATGTATGTATGTATGTATGTATTAATCATACTTAAGCCTACTTAATATACTAAGATTTAAATCAGTGAGTAGTAGTAGGCAACGATATATCGAAAACCTTGGCTTGGATGGCAACGGGACCACAACCAGAAGTAATAAAATATGCCGGATATGCCATCAATGATTATCACTTTTACACAAAAGACCATGATAACTCAAGAGTGTAATAGAATAGTAGAGTTAGCTTAGTTGCCAATGCTACATTCTTTTCAAGTTCAAAGGATAACAGGCTAATAGTGGTGAATGATATTTATTACGAGGTTATAAGAGAGATTTGGGCCTTAGATTATACTTTCAAAACTATGGTTGTGTTTAAGTGCAATTGGGTGGAACACAATAGCATCAAAACTGATGCCCTAGGATTGACATTGGTTGACCTCAACAGGATTGGCTATAAAAATGATCAATTTATTTTGGCATCTTAAGCAAAACAAGTGTTTTACGTACAAGATGAACATGATAAGAGATGGTCAATAGTTTTATCATCTTGTCTGAGGGATTTTTATGAGGAAGACGATGTAGGAGATGCTGAAATCAATTACCCTTATATTACCAAAACAATCCCATCAATCAAAGCACTACTTGGTTATAATTTTTAACTCTGCTTTTGTCACGATCTATATGGATCAATATTGATAGTGAGCTATATATATATATATATATATATATATCTGTATGTGTGTGTGTGTGTGCATAAAAAAAATGCATGAATCAATGTTCACTATCATAAAAAGGTCATTTCATTGTGTATTACTTGTTAGATATTGTGAAGTACTAACTTAAAAGGTGTATATATTTTTCATTAAAAAATTATAAAATATTGTATACTTTGAAAGTTGTTTTCAATCAAATGACTTTAAAAATCAAGACTTTTGAAGTCATTTTCTTGAAAATGACTTTAAAAGTTAAGACTTTAAAAATATAACAGACATCATAATTAATTATTCATCTTTTTTTGCTTAATGTTCTTTTATTACTACAGCTTTTGTACTTCTTTGGTTATCACATATTTTTATTTATTTAGGAGTCTTTCTACAATATTTTGTGATGCAAGTAAACTTTGAAAGCTTAGTGTCAATTAAATACATACATATATATTCATTTGAAATTAAGAATGAGTGTTGAACCCTAACCTTAACCCTGTGCCCTGAACCTTAACCCCAAACCCTGAACCCTAATTTCGTATTTATATTTTTAATTAGCTCTTTGTCATGAGCTATATATATATATATATATATATATATGGATTGATAGCTAGCTATATATATATATATGCGTACAAAGAATATATGCATGAACCTATGTTGACTTCAAAAGTGTACACTTTTAAAGTATGTACATCAAATAACAATTTACAAAAGTTTGAATTAAGTGAATTTAGCGTCAAGAAAACTTTAATATAAGAACCTCTCTCTCTCTCTCTCTCTCTCTCTCTCTCTCTCTCTCTCTCTCTCTCTCTCTCTCTCTCTCTCTCTCTTACACACACACACACACACACAAACACATGCATATAGCTCGTGAAATGGATAAGGAAATTTAAGCTAACACACCTACATTCCCACCTTATAATTAATTTACCATCTTATTTTGCTTAATGTTCTTTTATAACTACAGTTTTGTACTTCTTTGGTTATCACATATTTTTATTTCTTTAGGAGTCTTTCTACAATATTTTTTGACCCAAGTAAACTTTGGAAGCTTAGTGTCAATCAAATAAGTATATATATATATATATATTCATTTAAAATTTAATATATAGAACCCTAACCTAACCCTGTGCCCTGATCCTTAACCCTAAATCCTGAACCTTAAATCCTGAACTCAAACCCTAACCCTGAACTCTAATTCTATATTTATAATTTTAATTAGCTCTTTTTTCATTAGCTATATATGAATATATATATATATATATCTATGGATTGATAGCTAGCTATATATATGTTTGTGTGTGTGTGTGTGTACAAATAATATATGCATGAACCTATGTTGACTTCAAAAGTGTACACATTTAAAGTATGTAGTACATCAAATAACAATTTACAAAAGTTTCACTTATGTGAATTTAGTGTCAAGAAAACTTTAATATAAGAACCAAAGTCTCTCTCTCTCTCTCTCTCTCTCTCTCTCTCTCTCTCTCTCTCTCTCTCTCTCTCTCTCTCTCTCTCTCTCTCTCTCTCTCTCTCTCTCTCTCTCTCTCTCTCTCTCTCTCTCACATGCATATAACTCATGAAATGGACATAGAAATTTAAGCTAACACACCCACATTCCCATCTCATAATTAATTTACCATATTATTTTTCTTAATGTTCTTTTATTAATATAGTTTTTGTAATTCTTTGGTTATCACATATTTTTAGTTCTTAATTTTGGTAATCACCATATTTTGTGGCCAAGTAAACTTTGGAAGCTTATAGTGTCAATCAAATATATTTTTTTTCATTTAAAATTTACTAATTTTTATATATGAAATACTAATATAAAAAGTGTATATATTTTGAATAAAAAAATTATAAAAAAAGTGTATACTTTAAAAGTATAAGCTTTTAAAGTCATTTTATATATAAATGACTTCTTTATTCACCCTTATTTAAACCACAAAAAAGACTTCCTGTATCAGAGAAAAAACAAGGGAGAAGAAAGAAGAGAAGAAGAACAACAAGGAGAGGAGAAGAGAAGAGGGAGAATTTCGATGGTCAAAGGAGAAAAGGGCTACGTAGGTAGGGGTGGGCAAGGAGGAACTGGGTTCTAACAAGGGGGATGGGTGGGAAGCGGGTTTCCAAGGAGGGGGTTCGTGTAGGGAGGGGGTTCATGCGGGGGTACTAGAGAGGGGGAGGTGGGGGGCAGGAAGGGGGTCTAGGTGGGGTACTAGAAAAGAGGGAGGTGGGGGCGAGGTGGGGGTTCTAATGGGGTACTAGAGAGGGGGTGGGGGAAAAGGGGGGGGTTTGGGTGTGGACCGAGAGAGAGGGGAGGTGGGAGACGGGGAGGTAGTTCGGTGCAGATCGAGAGAGTGGGGAGGTGGGGGACAGGGAGGGGTTTGGGTGTGGTACCGAAGAGGGGGAGGGGGCAGGGTGGGGGTTCAAGTGGGGTACCTGAGAGGGGGGAAGTGGGAGGTGGGGGGCAGGGAGGGGTTGGTGGGAACCGAAGAGGTAGGCAGTGGGGGGTAGGGAGGGGGCTTGGGTGGGGTACCAAAGAGGGGGGAGGGGGAGAGAGGTGCAGCAAAGGTGAGGGGGAATCCAAGCAGTGGGTTGGGGGGATACCTCCATTTACTGTTGTTGATTGATTTAATCTTAATGACCAATTTTCATGGTTTTCTGTAAAGAATTAAGTGATTTGTGTGCAAATCCTAGCTTTGGAGGTATTCATTTAGATGAATCAAAGCTGACAAGTGTGATCTTATAGGTGCGCTTGATTGCTTCCTCTCTTCTTTTGCCAACATTTATGGTAATAACATCTAGCAACTCCAATGCATGTTTCCATTTTCATGTTATTTTCTTTCCTAGTTAAAATTACTGGCAATGCCAAAACCATGAGTTTGTGCTTTAGATGTTAATGAATCTAATCCAATGTCAACCTACACATCAGCCAAAGATTTTTGAGTCAACCTATAACTAATCCATAACTATGAATATTTTTATGATGAAAAGTAATGATTCTATTTTTGAAATCTATTACTACATTTACCAATGTTATTAGTGGTTTGAAATCTTTTGGTAAGTTTTTTACTAGCTAAGTTGGTGAATAAGATTCATAGGTCTTTCCTCACTTTTTGAGATGCCAAAGGGTCAAAAATTCAAGAAGCTAAAGATTTAGGGAATTTGAAACTTGATGAGCTTATAAGGTCACCATGACCTATAAGATTTCTTTTGAAAAAGAAGAGAAGCCAAAGAAGGAGAAAGGAATATCACTTAGATACACTATAGAGAATGACCAATCGATCTTAGGCAGGACCACCATAGTTGAGTTAGAGGCATGGGTCAAGGTGTTGTTACCTCTAAATTCTTTGGTAGACAACGTATACCTAGAGTTCAAGATGATCAACAGGCTTACAATGAGCTTGTCGAGAAAATAAAGAGTAATTTATTTAGATAGCTACATGAGGGAGCTATGATGATTATTCCTCGACCCCAGCTCAACAATCACATCCTGCTGTACCTCCATCACATGCAAGCTATAATTCCCCATCTGAAGAAGATAATGAAGGACATCCACCTCCCCCGAAAGGGAAATTCCTGCCCAGGAGGTGTATACATTAACAAAACTAAAAATTTTCATTGTACATTTATAATAATTCTATATCTCAACCTCTATATTGCATATTTGATTTGCCGTGGGTCAATGCCTATTGACCTTGGATTCCCATTAAAATATCGTGGCAGTTGGCTCATGCTAAGAGCATGAATCAAAAGTTTTGCATGGAATTAGTATGTCACCGCATACTAAGCGGTCTCCATTACCATGGCTTTGAATGCTAATGCCTACCTACCATTCCCATTAGAAATGAAAAATATTATAATCTTTGGAGAGGTAATTGCATACCACGTCGCTTGGTCAGAGGCAGTAGTCATTCCCATAGAGTCCACGGTATGTATCTTATCATATTACGCACATTTCTCATTAATATTTTTTAGCTAAAGACCTCACTTAATTGTTTAATAACTCTATACGGTTAATCAGCAACAAAATGAGGTACTGAGGTCAACAGTCATTCCAATGTCACCTTAGCTACTATACCAATGGAACATGTACTTGTATATATCTTTGGCTTTTCTTTCATCATAAATCAGTCCCCTTTATAGATTAATATTATATTATTTAGCTAAAAAAATTTACATCTTTTACAGTAGTCGACCCAAGAGAGTGTGGAAGTCTCACCTGACATGCCTCTATCCCTTAAGTTAATCTATGGTCTCATCAATGACTATATGGCCATCAATCCTGTATAAATTAAGCGGGGAGTGCTTGCCAAGGACGTTGTTAAAGTGCCACTTATAGCAGAGGACCTATTACGAGTTTGCCTATGGGATCGGCTTGAGAACCCTCACATTGTCTCCTACATGAGGTATATGCACATACTTGCTTGTAAATCATTTGGTATTCCATTACATATTATATTTTAATGGTATATGTAATAATTATTTCTTTGACGCAGCTTCTTGAATGATGCTACTAGCCTTTTTGAGGGTGAGGGTGCACTTTACCAATTCCTTGACCCTGGTGTAATTTGTTGAGCGATAGAGCAATGGCTAATTGAGAGGAGTATTAAGGATATTTTGCAAAGCTTCTTTCACTGCTCCGAGGGACAAGGCTTAATGATTCCCTACAATAACAGGTAAGTTTTAATTTTCTTGTGTCAACTTCCATTACAATACATATGACTGTCTATGTAGGTCTCACTGCATGCTATGGGTTTTGGATGTGCATGGTGGTCATGCTTTCTTTTTTTATTCTTGTGGAGTGCACATCCGCTCCACCCTCCTAGATATTAAAAATAAGTAAGAATTTTTTTTTCATGTGTTATGTGTAGATAAGTAATTTTTTATTCATCTATAATGCATTTGAAATTTAAATTTGTAGGACTTTGTGGGAATGGGCTATAGTGACTGAGACTTTACAACCACCAAACTCATGTGGAAGAATGTCTAGGTATATGAAACAATTAATTGCTCTAAGTTATTACTAGTTAAACTTACATTATTAAAAAAGATATTTATAAGTTCTTTTTTGTTGTCCTTGTTGCCCAGTGCCCTAAACAACAGTTTGATTAAAAGTGTGGGTATTATGTCTTGAGGTACATAAAGACCCTAATATTTGATTGTATTCATGTCTCCCATTTAAAAAAGGTAGAACACTTTCTATTTTGCATAATCTTATATTTTTCTACAGTTTTTATGGATCTACCTAAAAAGTTTTAGCTTAATTAAATATATTTTATTTCAAACTGTTGTGCTTTCTAAGTGGGCAAACAAGAAGAGTTACTCCAAAGTAAATGTTAATGAAATATGAAATGAATGGGCTGAGTATGTTATGAGTTTTAATTAGATTACTTGGAGTAACTACTTGGACTTGATATACATAATAAAGTATTTTTTTCATTGACTTGTTTATGTTCCTTTAGATTTTATTATTTTCTTTAAAATATATATACATATATATGCATTTTAAGCAATGAATGAATGGAAATTTAGAGTATGGGAATAAAGGAGTATGGATGTAGTAAATTTGGAGTTTGAACATGAAGTGAATATGCGGTGGTTGAATTATATAACTTTTACAAGATGAAGAATGAGAGGTTACTTAGAATGTGTATGGATTTACAAATGAAGTGAATGTGGATGTCATAGACAATACATATGTTGGAGTTTCTTTTATAAATTATTTTCAAGATAGATGTGGATGGATAATGATGAGTATGGATGTTTTATAGCCATTATGGATGTATTATGTGTTGTATTTTAACAACGATTCGGGGTATCAAGAAAGAAGTGGATGCATGTTAGATGTTTGGTTTTTCATGTTTATAAAGATTGTTTGTATCATGTGTATTGAATGTTTGTTATTCAATGTATACGTAGGTGGTAGTGTGTCAAGAAAGATGTCAATGCATTGCAGTGGATGGTGGTATAAAATGCGTATGGAAGGTGTATATGATGTTTGGTTTTTCATGATTTTAAAGAATGTTTGAATTATTAGGTACATAGGATGTTTGTTATTCAATGTATATATAGGTGATAATGTATCAAAGCATGAAGATGTGGATGCCATGTAGTGGTTATAGGTTTTTCATGTTTGTAGAGAATAAAGTATTTTAATGTATACATGGTATTTTGTATTAAGAAGTGGATGAACATTGTTTGTAAATAGGTTCTTAATATTTAACACATTGATTGAATATCAGGTGTTTGTTATTCATTGTATACAAGGAGATGGAGCAAATAAACAAATTTGTAAATATACATATATATACTTTTAAAGTCATTTTTGAAAAAACAACTTTAAAATTAATGATATAATTGTTTAAATGTTTGTACTTTTGAAGTCACTTAAATGAAAACGACTTCTAAAATCACAAACATATGAAGTCATTTTTATATAAGCGACTTCAAAAGTCAATTAATATTTGGTTGTTTTTGAAGTTGCTTACGATAAAACAATTTCTAAAGTTGATGACTTTAGAAGTCATTTTTATATAAGTGACTTCAAAAGTATATAACTTTTGAAGTCATTTTAAAATAAAATGACTTTAAAAGTTTGTGACTTTTAAAGTCGTTTTTTTAAACGACTTTCCAAGTCGCTTTGTAAGCGACTTCTATTAGCACTTTTTACCAACTTTAAAAGCCCCCTATGTAGTAGTGCCTCTATAATATAACACTCATTATGCACCCCTCTGGCTGGTTATGATTTTGTACATACCCTTTTAAAATTTTCATATACCTCTCAAGTGGGTTCATCAATTGCAAGTAAACCAGCCCATGAGGTGCACTATTAAGTGTACCATGTCAAAGAAGGATGATGGGAAGATTGTCTCAAGCTCACATAAAGTTGTCACTAGATGTTTTTGAATTTCTTTTAATTTTAAAACATCATCTTCCTGCACAGAGCATTGAAGAACTAGTAGAATTTTGTAATAAATCCTCTAACTTTGTCTAGTGGCACTGCACAGAGAGGAGTTAAATCAATGGAAGGAAATTGTGGGATTTCATTCCTTACACTTTCAGCTCTTCCATGGAGATAATGTTTCTAAAATTTGAAGAGTAGCAATCTAGGACTTTGAGCTTGGACAAGGTTTTACACACTATTCTTCTCTCCTCTTTGTCAAGCATATAATTTGCTCTAAGCGGGTATGTTTGACTCCCCATATTCTATGGATGCAACCTTCTCTTTAAACCTCATCTTCATAAGATTCATTTGAGTTGCAAGTCCATCCTTTGTTATTCCTAGGATTTCAAGCAAGGTATTGGTCAAGCTTTTACACACATTCTTCCCAATGTGCATGACATTATGAACATGATGTAGATGCAGTGATATCTAGTATGCAAGCTGAAAGAATATTGACTTCTTCTTCCAACAAGTTCTGAGGTTGCTTTAACTTGGATGTTTACCTACTTTCTTCTTTCCCCCACAAGACATTAAGGTTCTCAGTCTATTCTAATACTTGTCATCCTGTCAATATCTTTGGAAGTGTCCTTATCTCTACACTACCTTTAAATTTTCCCTTCTTAAAACAATATGGATGTCTTTACGCAAGCTTTTATGGCCAAGGAAAGACATTTTCCTACCATGTTTAAGTCATATGACATATGTTTGATTATTATAAATAGGACAAGCATTGTATCCCTTCATGGTGCATCTACACAAATTATTGTACATAAGGAAGTTGTTTATTATCCACAACAGTATAGGATTTAAGGTGAAGGACTCTTTTTTGAATGCGTTATAAGCTTCAACACCTATGTCCCATAATGTCTCAAGATCATCAATCAAGGGAGCAAGTACATGTCAATGTCATTCCCCGGCTGCTTTAGACCCACTATCAATATAGTTAAGATCATGATCTTCCTCTTCAAGCATAGAAATTGTGAGAGGTTGTAATAAACCAATATAATAGGCCAATAACTATACATACTGCTCAAAGAACCATGCAGATTAATTTGATGTACAAATAATGCAAATAGTAGGTTTGTAAGTTTTAGTCCAAAATTAGGCCACATGAAGTCTAAGAGCTTCCATGATAGGCTATCTACTAGGTGGCATGCAAAACTATCATCCACTCTCTCCTTGGCATGTCCTACTAATTTCTTTGTTATTTCTATAATATGAAACATTCTTTTGAACCTTGGAGTAGGAGGAAATACCATAAGACCTTTCAAATAATGCCTTTCACTATCTCAGTTGAATTCTTCTTTAACTTCCATCTTTATTATCCATAAGTTGGGTATGTAGTTTTATCCTTATGCTCCTTTTGATAGAAGATGCAACTGTTGGGACACACATGTATCTTTTCATACTTCAACCCTAGTGTAGCCATGGTTTTGTTTGCCTCCTATGTGGACCTCACCAACTTATTATCCCTCAATAGCATCTTACCCATTATTTTCAATACTTTTTACAAAACCTTGGTCTAAAAAATCAAATCTCAATTTCACATTATAAAGTTTTTCCACTATAGACAACTTGGTATAATCTTTACACTCAGGTACAATGCTCATCAGCTTCCTCTAATGTAGTATGAAATAGTTTAGGGTTGTCCTAGAAGTTATCGTATGCATCTTAAAACATCGATGCAACTGTACTGTCTATGACACTTACTACAATGTCTTTAAATCTTCCCACCCTTGTCAAGGGCCCATGTGAAAGATGTTCCCCATGCCAAATCCATGGGCAATAGCTTTTATTGGTTCCATTGAAGCACAAGTATTCTCTCAACACCCCTATAGTTACTTTTTTCAAGTTTCCAACTTTCAAGCATGGACAACACATGCGATTGCAATCACCACCTGCCCAAAGTGTGAACTCTACATACCTTTTTGTTCCCTCATATTCTTTGATATTATTACTGTGGTCATCTGAGCATATTTGTCTACATTTTTAACAAATTGAAGCTCATCTATTTGTGAAGACTTATTAGACATGCAAGCACACATGCAAAAATTTGCAATTAACAATGAAGAATGGTACAAAACATGAAAGATCTATTCAAAACAAAATTTAACTTTACAAAGGAAAGTTCTAACCATAACTATCATGCACACAAAATATATCAAACATGCATATATATGAGACTAATAAGAAGACACTAACCAACACTTAGTTGGATATTTACTAAGAATGTGTGTGTGTGTGTGTGTGTGTGTGTGTGTGTGTGTGTGTGTGTGTGTGTGTGTGTGTGTGTGTGTGTGTGTGTGTGTGTGTGTAATTCCAATTCACAACATAGTTGGGATTTGGTTGAATATAGGTACAACAAAAATCAACCTATATGAGTTCTAGTTTGTGCATAGATGAAGATAGCTAGAAACAAAAAACCAAAAGTTGATGTAAAGTTCTTATAATAAAGTAGTACTTTTAAAGTCAACTTTAGAAAACAATTTTAAAAGTGGTCACTTTTAAAGTCATTTCCAAAAAACCCAACTTTAAAAATTCCAACTGATAAAGTATTTTTCCAAAAACCAACTTTTAAATTCTTTTTTTGCATAAAAAATGCTAAATTAAAATAGGGACTTTTAAAATCATTTTCAAATAACAACTTTAAAAGTAAAGCTTTTATAGCATTATCCTTTCTCATGAAAAAAAGTGCTTCATGCTAGATGAAAGAAGTCAATTTTTGACAAACTGATTTCTTCAAACACCAACTTTTAAAATCTTTTTTTGCAAAAAGAAAAAAGCTAAATTAAAATAGGGACTTTTAAATTCATTATCCTTTCTCAGGAAAAATGTGCTTCACGCTAGACAAAAGAATTCAATTTTTGACAAACTGATTTCGTAAGTGTGATTTTTAAAGTTGTTTTTTTAAAAGACTTGGAAATATTTACAACGTCGATAAACTAAAAATCTACTTCTTTATGCGGACTTTAAAACCTTTTATGTAGTACTGCTGCTTCAAATCATAGAATCTTTAGACCATTTTAATTATAAAATATTGAAACTTAATCCCTTTTTTCTTAATTCAATTTAGATCATCCAAATTCATCTCAAATTCATGATGATCATCCATTTCAATTTAAACTTAATCGATAATCCTAAATGTTGATTGGTTTGATCTAAATATTAATATTGATTTACTACCTACAAAACCAAGAAAAAGTCTTAATTAGTATTATACAACATGTGGTTTTGTATATACTTACCTCGAATCATCATCATCATCATCAAGACCTTATCCCAATTAGGGGTTGGCCACATGAATTTTATTCCTCCATTCCACTCTATTAAATACCATGGTTTCATTTAGTCCCAAAGTTTTTAAATCTTTTCTCACCACTTCTATCCATGTTCTTTTAGGCCTTCCCCTTGCCCTTTTAGAACCTTCTACTTGTATTGCCTCACTCCTTCTAACTGGTGCTATTGTTGGTCTCCTTTGGACATGTCTAAACCATCTAAGTCTAATCTCTCTCATCTTATTTCCTATTGGTGCTACCCCTAAATTTTCTCTAATATTTTCATTTCTAATTATGTCCTTTCTTGTCTTACCACTCATCCATCTCAACATCCTCATTTCTGCGACACTCATCCTATGAGTATCATGTTCCTTAACTGGCCAACACTCTGATCCATAGAGCATGGTCGTCCTTATAGCCATCCTATAGAATTTTTCTTTTAGTTTGAGTGGCACTCGTCGATCACATAAAACTCCAGATGCACATCTCCATTTGTTCCAACCTGCTTGGATTCTCTAGGTAACCTCCCTCTCAATCTCTCCACTCTCATGGATCAATGATCCTAAGTACCGAAAGAGGTCTTTCACGGGAACTTCTTGGTTATCAATCTTGACTGGTCTTCCACTTCTACTCTCCATGCTAAAATTACATTCCATATATTCTATCTTAGTTCAACTAATTTTAAATCCTTCAAATTCTAATGCTTCTCTCCATAACTCTAGCTTTATGTTTACACCCTCCCTTGTCTCATCAAGTAAGACTATATCATCTGCAAATAGCATGCACCAGGGGATCTCCTTGTGCAAATGTTTTGTTAACTCATCCATAACTAATGTAAAGAGGTATGGACTCAATTACCTCGAATCATCATCTAACCCTAAAATTTATCAATTTATGATTATATGATAAAATATTCAAATGATATGTTTTTCAAATAAATTTTTAAATAATGGCCTAAAAACATATCAAATGTCATGCTAAATGAAGATAATTTATACAAAACTAGATACTTAACACACCCCCAATTAGCATTTTGCTAATCTGAGCAAAATATGAGAAAAAATATTTTATAAATTATCAATTTCATACATACTCATGATTGCATTTAGCATATGTAATAAGCTTCGTGAAGGTTTGCACAGAATTTACTCACAAAATTCAAGAAAGGCAGTTCTTAAATTTATGTCTAAAAATTCTATTTTATTCATACTCAAATCACCACTTTAGCAAGTTAATAAAAATAAATAAAAATTTTAAAACCCCACTCATATGCTAAAAATATTTTATTTAAGCTCGAATCTCAAAGTGAAGTGTGTGTGTGTGTGTGTGTGTGTGTGTGTGTGTGTGTGTGTGTGTGTGTACAATCTACATATATAATAGATCTTTATTTCTAAGTAGACTACGATTCTTGAACTTCATCTCAAATATATTTTAACTTTAATCCTCACCAATAGACATATACTTAGAAATGAAACTCTCAAAAAAAGATAAAATATATCTTTCTTTAATATGTAAGTAGAATCAATAAGAAAAAACTATCTCATATATACTCATGAAAGAAAGGGAGATACTAAGAAACTATTTTTGTTTATCCCTTTAGAAAGGATGTCATTACTAAAAAAGTTTAGAAATACTACAGCATAATTTCTATCTATTCATATTCTCATCAAGGCTATATTCCTTCTAGAATGAATATATCTTCAACTAGGACAAAATGTAGGGTTAGACAAGGTTATGAAAAGAAAGGGTATATAGTATATTCAAAATTCTTAAAAGATAAGTAGAGGTCTTCTACTACCAAGTTGACACTTTTTCTTTATATAACTAAAGTGAAATTCTTATTTCACTTTTTTCTTATTATTTTTTAGAACTTTGAAATCTCTTTGAAGATTTTTTCTCTCTTTTGATATTGATAAGTGTCTAATATTGTATAAAAATAACCCAATTAGTTGCCCATGTATTATAACTTATAGTGTTAAATTAGGATTTTTACTAAAAATTATAACACATGCATTTTCCAACCTAATGACTCCAAAATTTGATATTTTGTAGGGTTAGAGGCTAATTCAAGATAAGTACATAAACAATCATATTTTTCTAGAATTTAATTAGAGTTTATCATCTTTTGTAGGAAGCGAGATGGTGATCTAGCAGTCGAGATCGATCGAGATTTGAAGATCATGATCAAAAGACCCTAAATGTTATCAATCCAAAGTGAGATCAAGCGTCATGATCACCTTAAGGTAGGCAAAGGATGGAACTAGAGAAATCAAAGGTGACTAAAGTAGGGCCATTCATGAGCCATGTAAAGTCTACCACCCATATAAGCCATAGAGAAGGTGATAAGCTATGGAGCCTAGCCAAGCCATCAAAGCCAAGAGAGTTGAGCCATCAAGACAAGCTAAAAGAGCCCCAAAGCCAGCCATGAATGCAAGCCAAAGGAGCTCTCAAAGCAAGCCATCAAGCCACTTAAGCCAAACTACAAGGAAGTCCATGTTTGGAGGAAGAATTATAAGCAAAAATGCTAAAATGAGAATTTATAAGAGATAATTAGCAAGAATATCATAGCATGCTCATATAGTCCAATAGGAAAAAAGCCCACACTTTCTTTTTTCTTCTCTTTCCTTCCCATTCTTTTTCTCTTTCCCATCTTTTTCTCTCCACATATCTCTCTCTCTATATATATATGGTTTTCATGTGGAACACCCTAATGGGAGCTCCATGCCCAACTCCTACAAAGTGGGAGTCTCCTTCCACACCTCATCCTCCCCTCTCATCTTACTTGTCTTAGGTGACTAATCTCCCTCTGCCACCCAACTCATTTTCCCTTATCACCCTTTCCCTCTCTCTCCTTCTGCCTTCCATACATTCCATGCGAAATGTCCTACAAAGAGGGAGTCCCACGCATTGATTCTACAAAATAGGAATCCCCCTCCCCTCCGTATCTCATGCACTCCACCACCTTCCTAATCCCCTTCTAACCCAACCACCTCACTCCACCTTTGTAACACCTCGGGTTTTTATAATAAATTTTTTATAATAATAATAATAATAGTCGGGATCCCAAAGTTAAAAGATTTTATTAATTATTTTATTAGAACATTTACTGAAAAACCTCTGGGTGTTATCCTCTTTTTCCAAAAACATCACGGCCACGATTAAAAGATAAATAATAATAATAATAATAATAATATCAAATCCAATTTCATAAATCAACATCGCCTTTACTTTTAAAACAATACTATTCAAAAACATAATAATGTGGCCCAGGGTCTATCCATCATAATGTTCTACCATACCTTAAGACATGTCCATAATATATATAATGTCATAATCAAATCCATCTAAAGAAGGTATACAGTCCATAAAATAAGTTCAACAATAATCCATCTAACCACTCACGTCAAGCTATTTATCAATCAAATCAAGTAGTCCCCATTGCTATCATTGTCCTTCCATAGCCTTGCCCTTCTTGTTGCCATGCTCGATATCTGAGGCATTGCAAAACAAAGCAATGCCTCAGCAAGATATTGCTTATGTAGGTACATAGACATTTAATGTAATAACAAGTAAAAACAAAATCGGATAACAATATGGACATAATGTGTAGATCAATTATCCATGAAAATATAGATATCATAAGTAATGCTAATATAGCCTTGAAACATCACATGCGATAAAACATGCATCTCATGGATATAAAACCGTGATAATCTTATAGATGTAAAACATGATATGATCCACTATTAATGAGCATACAATCACAACCAGGGCACCCAAAGGTACGTGGGTTCCATGATTGTCCTATACACTTGTCTAATAGATCATGAGTACTCATATCAATCCTCTGAGTGTCGTCACACCCAAGCATACAATGACATCTCTATGCTCATCATGCAAGCATACAAAATATTAGTATGGATCATCATGCCACAGTGGCAACCCCTCCAAGGTTTCAACCACCTCCGCCCCCCGTCAATACCATAACGGGAGACTTAACATCCATCCCCATGGAAAGGCCCAGACCCATAGTGTGGACTATCCATGTTACTAAACCCCTACCAAAAGCCATCTGTGGGTAAGTGTCTATCACATCACAATTTCAGAGGGTGGGTGGTAGGGCATGACATCCATCGGGTGAGAGCATTCGTCATAAATCACAAAACACAAAAATCACTAATCTCATAAAACCAAGAGCACTAGTGGCTCACAATCCCTAAGGCACACCCCTCATCCCGAGGTTAACCTCTCAAAGGACTAGCCACCAAGCCTCCACCATCAATGTTATGAAAACCAATCAATCTCAATTATGTAATAAGGAAAAATAATTACTAATAATACATAAGATACGCAGTATCAGTCTCATAAAACAATCGATCATGAAAACCCATTCAATACACTGTTGAAATCTTATATCGATCATAATATTAAACTTTGAATATCACAAAATCACAGACTAAATAAACAAGTGTTGATCAATCACAACCAACCATGATGCTATGATAATGCAAGGTTTTAGAAATTAAAACATCACATTAAATGTCGTCACCTACCTCGACAAAGGAACAATCCAATCAAGCGTGTAATCCTCTCAACTAACACGCTTTAATGCACCTGTCAATACCACAATACAATTTTTGCATCATTTATTGTCCCTCAATAAAATTCATCCTACACTTTTCTCTTAATTTGCACCCATTTACATATCAATTTATATAATGATCTCTCGGATCTAGATCTTGATCTTAATCAATAGTCTAGATGATTTGATTCATCTTTATTTACATATTTATCTAGAGAATGACATATATCTCTGTAATTACAGATTGATCTGAGAGTCAAATCGCTCTCTAATCAGGCACTCCTAAGACACTTGATCAGATCAATGGCCAAGATCACTTCTTCTTGATAATTGCTAGAGATCCAATCTTCTAATCCTCTAGATCATCTCATATTTGACACATGCAATCCATTTCTAAGGCCTAATTACCCATTAATCGGATTGATCTATGTTATTGAATAATATTTTATGATTTGACCAATTTAAAAGTGGTTAAATATGAGTTTTCAAGTCAAGTCTAGGTCTACATCGTCAAGACAATCGCAACAGATGTTTTCGATCACGATTTGGACCTCTATAACTCCTAAAATAAAGCTTTTAGTGAAAAGACTTCATAAATTAATAAATTAATTTATAGGAGGTGGGCAGGTGTTTCCACTAATTTAAACCGGTGGACCCATAGCGCACTGTCGTCAGGACACCCAGTGCGTTCTGGTCGTCCAGGATAGTGCACGTGAGCATCCTACTGCACGTGCACTGCGCATGCCCACGACGGAGCGCTAGCATGCGTAGTTCACCTCTGTGAATCCCAGTGGGTGTCTTGGGTGCACCATCCATCAAGGACGATGAACCTGAGTTGTCCACCTTCTTTTGGCTTGATCAGAGCCGTAGATGCTTTGATTTCTTATCGGTTTTCACCATTCCTATGGTTTTTGGGTCCAAAGATCACAATGAACAACTCAGATCTACCATTTGAGGCATCCTTAACGTCGGTCTAACCATGCTCCATGGTTTTGATTCCCTAGGCCATCTAACGGCCATTCAGCTTAGATCTAGCCTGGATCTGTGAGGCAAAAGTTGAAAAACAAAGTAAATAATAAGTTAGAGTGTATAGCTTACCTGATCAGAGCTAAAGCATAGAGATCAAGCCCTATGAAACATGCAACCTTCGGTTTGTTTTCGAGGTGTGCACAGGGGAAAACGAGGGTTCTTCTCTGGTTATTTGGCGTGGGAATGGAAGGGAAGCATTTTTTTTTTATAGGCTAAGATCTGATTTTCCCAAATGGAAGGTAGATCACTGCCTTCCTCCATTGAAGCTGCAATGGAAATGGAAAGGGGTGTCATTATCAAAAGGACCCCCTCTAATTCGCATCCCTGACTAATTACCAATTTACCCATACAACTTAAAATGGCCATATCTCACTCATTTGAACTCCATTTTTGACGTTCTTTATACCGTTCAATTTCTCTCGATGTGTACTTTCTAGTTTTAGTGGTTTTAAAATCAAATTCTATGCATAAAAAATTTTAATTTAATTTATTTATTTTATTACTAATTTAGGGTTAAAAATTGAGGATATTACAACCTTATTCCCTCTCTTTCTCCTTATCTTACCCTTTCTCTCCCCATCCTTATCTCCACCTCTTTCTATTTCCAAATTATCACATGATTTATACAAGGGGAAGACACCCCCTCCTAAAAAGGTGGCCTCTCCCACCTTATCTCCCATCATATTCTCTCCTTAAGAAAACCCTATGCAGCCACCCCATCCTAGCCATCCACTCTCCTTCTCATCTCATCTCCACCCTACCTTTTCCTTAAGTCACCCTAGAAAAATTTAAGAAACAAGGTACATATAGGCCCCAAAAAAAGTTCCATGTATAGATTTTTGGAAGAGAGGAATGCCTACTCCAAAAGAGGAGGCGTCCCCATTTTTCTCCTCTTTAAGCCTTTCAACGCATTCCTTCTTAGGGGCAGTCATTGATTCCAATTCTTGCACGAATGGTTATGGCTAGTATTCTTAGTTTATTCACCTCCATTCCAAGTCGATCTTCTTCCCTAATCATTCTTTGAGTTAATCCTTTAATGCTTTGGTTAGAGTTTTTCCTTTTTCAGTCCATGCTTATGTTCCTAGTTTTGTTCCTTTATCTTTCAAGCTTGTTTGCCTTTTGTTGTTAACCTTAGATCCTTGTTTTTAAGGATCATTAATCTTTGGCCGTGACATCCAAGAGATAGTGTTCTTTGGATCAAGTGATTTGATGCTTGATGCGCACCACTCTAGTAAGCAATTATTTAAATGAAATGCAATCTATGTTTGGTGATAGCTTTAATGAATGATGAGATGAGTAATGTCTTACCTATTACTTGCTTGAATTCATGCTTTTTCATATATTTTTCTAGTTCATTCAATTTTTCAAGCATGCTAGAGTAATTGTAGCAAAAAGCATTTAGATCTAGCAAAATAGTCACACGCACCCACCTTAGCACCATACGCACAACTATTGTGATTTTAGGTTAAAAGTCGTAATCACACAAATCAGTTGGAGTATTTCCCGCAAGGAGATTGATCCCATTAGAAATCGAACAGATGTGTGATTTGTAGTCTATACTTAAATTATCTAACTTAGCTGTTACATGTTCAATTTTAGCCAAAATACCCTAAATTTAGCATTTAATTAGATCATCTAACCGATCAAATTTGTAATTTTTAGATCAAATATGAATTTTAGCTTCAATTGATCATCCAGCCATTGATTTGTAAAAGTTAATGGTCAAATGACCATCAAAGCAAATTAGCAATGTAATGTACAGTTAGATGATTCTAATCTATTCTTATATTTTGCATGTCAATCAAAATAGGCTTGGCTGGCTCAGATCAAAACTCAATAGTTCAGATCATCCTAAAGAGATTGAATAATTGGGATCAAATCAATGAACTAGATCACTCACAAGGCAAGAGAGAATACGAAATCTAGGAAAAGGAAACACCCAAAGAGGAAGGCATTGGTTAATATAAAAAGAAGGAAAGTAGGGGAAAAACAAAATTAAAAGTATGATAAGTTAGGTAAGAGATCAATAAAGGAAGTTTGATTATACTATAAAAGAAGAAGAAAACATCTCCACCATCTCTAATCTGCACTAGGCAAAGAAGGGATGCAGTTGGCTGCCCTTCACCACACTCCTCTACACCCCCCCCCCCTCCCCCCCTCCCCCCCTCTCTCTCTCTCAGTTCTTCTCCACCGCATCCTCCTCACACATTGTACCCCCTCTGCTCCTCACCTCCTCTGTTAGCACAACTGTATCTACACGAAGTCGGCCAGTCCTTTCTCACCCATCTTCTCTTCACCAACCAATGGGTCCTTTCTTCAGTTTCACTTCCGTACCCACCTCTAGTCTTTCTCTCAGGTTCTTCTTTCCCTTGCACCAAACCCATCACTGCACTCAATCCCAACCCATCTCTCTCTCTCTCTCTCTCTCTCTCTCTCTCTCTCTCTCTCTCTCTCTCTCTCTCTCTCTCTCTCTCTCTCTCTCTCTCTCTCTCTCTCTCTCTCTCTCTCTCTCTCTCTCTCTTTGCTCCTTGTTTTTCCCTCTCGCACTACCTCACACTCCTTTTGTCTCTCCATCTCTGCACCTACATGAAGCCGATAGCACCCCATAGCTCCTGCACCTCTTCTCTCTTCCCCTTCTCCACCACACTCCTCATCTCTACCTCTCTCATTCTCTCTTTGCACCCTAGTTAACCACACCCCCACTCAGCCGATCAACTACATCGACAATGCCCAAATTCCTGCCCCAGCACCACCTACATGCTCTTCTCTTCCCTATTCATCAATAACTCTCCCATTCCTCCCATCCTTCTGTCACTTCTTGGCACGCAGCCGACAACTTTCTTCTCACCTACATTCTCCCTGTTTCCCATCTCCCTTCCCTGTGGAACAAAACCCATGTCGAGTTTTCTTCTCCTCCCCCCTTCTTCCCCTCCTTTTCTTCTTCCCCAGTACCTTGCTTCATCACCTTTGGGAAGCTGTTCCTTTTTTTCTCATTTAAAAACTAGATTTTTGTTAATTCCAAAATTGCCCTCTGATCTTTAATTCTAATTCCAATTTCATCCATTTCAGCTTATTCCAATTTTTCTTTATCCTTGTTCTACTTATCTAGGAACTATATAATCCAAATCCAATTTGATTAGAGCTTACCCTAATTAATGATTAGCCTTAACAAATAAGATTAATATATTTCATGATCTGTTTCACGTCTGAATTCAAATCAGTTTCTAGATTTTTTTCTTAGGACATTTCTTAGCTTATCAAATGTCTTTGATCTTCAATCTGAAATTCAAACATTGATCTAAGTTATCCAAAACCCAAAATCATTTTTTAGGTTAAATCATCTAAATCTTGGGAAATCTAAACAATCCAACCATTGGATCTTTAATCAAGGATTTTGAAGATATTGATGAAGGCTGATCGACATTTATAGTATTAAATTTGAAGAAATTGGCCATGATTAAGCTAGGGAAGTAGATTTTATGTATTTTTAGTTAATTTTTTCTCTTTTTGAATTTGGAATTCTGTAATTTTTATCAATTAAATAGATCTAAAATTTTATTTTACTGTTAGTTAATTTCTATTATTTGTTTAAATTTTTAGATAATTAAATTTTACTTAAACACCATCTTTTTAAGTCGAGTCCCCATGGGATCGACTTGTACTTGCATCAGCTACACTACAATAGCCTATGCATTTGTGAAAAATAATCAACATATTTTGAGCACCGTTATCGGGGACCCGCAATGTTTTCATAAAATTTAATAAAAATTCATAAATAAAATAAAATTTTTAAGAATTACATTATTTTAACATTCTAAGAATTTTTAAATGCATTTTTAAGTACAACGATATTGATTGCTATTTTTATTTTTTTTAATTAAAAAGTGAAAAAAAATGGCAAGTGGAGCTTCATCAAATAAACAGAATTTCTCTACTTTCCTAAAATAGAAATTTTCCTTTTTTTTTTAGTGAATCTTGTAGTGAGACACATTGTAACTTACAATTTTAGTTCCAAATTTTAGAAGGGTTGTATTAAAATAGGGCAAATATGGGATAAGGCAGCCCATACTTGATCTTCATCAGAAACCCCATCGTAAGTTTCCCTCAATCTTTTTATTTTCTTAATTTAATTGCATTTTGAATAATTTTTCATTGTTTGGTAGTGCAATTGCTTATAGACAACATATTTTATAAGTATTACATTTTTAAGGTTTGCATTAATTTATTGTTTTATAATTGCATTCTTAGGGCACATTTATTGCTTTAAAGTGATTTATTTATATGTTAATCAAGCTGCCATGGAGCATGAAAATTAATTAATAATGGCATTCGACTCCATAAGATCAAGGGTGGATTTAATCACCCCCCCTTGACCCACTTAGGATAATCACCACAAGTGCACAACCCAACCTCTCAAATTAATTTAAAATTTATTAAAAGAGACCTATAAAGGCCATTACATTCTTGTATGACCCTCTTAATAGGATATGATCTATTGTCACTCGATGTCGTTGTAGTGGGTGTTTTAAAATCCAAGAGATTTTTCAATGCCTTCTATTGACGTCAGTTAAGGTCTAAATGCCTCCTAACACGAGAATTGTATTAACCACTTTAGAGAAAAACCTAACTAGTAAGCAGTAGTCAAATCTAAAAGAGAGGAGGAGCCTTTTGTTTCTGATTGTTAGCCTCAAGGATTATTTGATTATGCCTTTTGTTTGTGCATCATTCTAGGAATTTAGGTTACATCATTTAGGGTAGTTCTTTAAAAAAACAAAACAAAACAAAAACCAAAACAAAGAAATAAAACAAGACAAATAATAATAATAATAATAATAATAAAGAGAAAAAAGAAACATAGTCAGTTGCATTCATTGAATAATCTAAACACTAATCAAAGGGTAATTAATACCCAAACATTAACAGAGAAGATATTTCCCCATGGAGAAACAATCCCCTCTTTAATGATGATGAACCACCTTTCATCCTGTATAATTATGATGTTTTCTCATTGACGAGCAATCCTCTCTTTGATGCTGATGATCCTCAACCTCTATTTAATGATAATATACATCCATAGAGGAATCATTCTCATTCACAAGGAAATTGGAGAAGGGACCAATTTAGAACATATGAGGATAATTGGCATACCCAAAATCCTCGTGGAAAACACTAAGAGACTATTTATAGCCTAATTATACCAGCACATTTTCATGTATACTTTTACCACCAAACACTGGTATGATTAAATTAAAGGTGAGAGCAATTCAATTACTTTCTAAATTTTATGTGTTGGATAGTGAGAGTCCTTACCTTCATTTAAAAGAATTCAATAAAGTGTGCATGACCCAACATACACAAAACATTAAAGTAGACATGGTAAGACTTAAACTATTTTCTTTTTCTTTAAAGGAAAAAGCTAAGATGTGGTTTCATTCACTCTTAGTAGGTTCCATACGAACATGGCAAGAAATGATTAGGAAGTTCTTGAATAAGTTCTTTCCTATACATAAGACAAATACTCTTTGCCAAAATATAATGAATTTTACCTAGACAGATAAAGAAACTTTCTATGAATACTAGGAAAGATTTAAGAAATTATTGTTAAACTTGTCCACATCACAGATATGAACTTTGGTGTATCATTAACTTCTTTGATGAAGGACTTAATTCTAATATGCACTAGTTTTTTGAAATGATGTGCAATGGCAATTTCTTAAATAAACAACCTAAAGAGGTATAAGAGTATTTGGAATGGCTGGCAGAGAGTGCACAAACTTGTGCTGATTTAGAAAAAGTAGGCTACCTAAACATGCCTAAGTCCACCACCACATCTGCTAGGCTAGGAATATATGCTATGACTGAAAAAGACAATATGAATACTAAAATAGCATCCCTAGAAAGAACAATTGAGGCCATGGAAATGGACAAAAAAAATTCTTTAAGAAAGTTGTACAAGTGTGTGTTACTTGTGAAAGTAATACACACCCCACTCAAGAATGTCCTAGCACTCTTGCATTCCAGGATGCACTTTGTGAACAGACAATTTGTTATGAGCAACATTTTTTCCCATCTTCAAAGACATATAATTCCAATTAGAATAATCATCCTACTATAAATTGCAAAAATGAATATAATGCTAATGTCTCACATAAGGCCCAATGCAACCCTATTGCCAAAATCAACGACCACTTGCTCCTGGACCTCACCTTCCTCCACCTAAGGGGAAAGTGGAGTATAACTTTCATCAAGTCATGCAATATTAGAAGAACAAAATTAGTCAAATTAAATCCCAATTAAAAGAGAACATAAAAATCCATGAATGAATTGAAGGACATGATGTCCCAAATGCTATAGACCATTGATAAAGGGCAATGTTCTATCCCACCAAATGAAAACCTTAATGATATGGATATGGTAGGTCAGATTAATTCTTCATTCAAACAAAGGTAGTTACCATTCGTCATAATGGTAAAATAATTAAGAAATATGGCCTTAAAAAGGCTAAGATAGTACCAAAGCCTATTAGAAAAAAGATAAATTTGTTGATAAGGGAAATGTCCCACCCACTAAGCCATGTGACATCCTTGCTCCATTTCCATGAAGGCTGCATCATGCTTCCAAAATTGTCTCCAATTATGAGAAGTAGCTTGGAGATATATTTATCTTACATTATGATCAAATAAAAAATTCAAAATTACAAGATAAATTCACTCACCTTTCCTTTTCAGAGACTTGCCTGGCTCATTTCCTATGGGACACAGGGAAGTATCGAACTCTGTAAAAAAAATTCCTTTGAAAATTTTCCATCTGTAATAATTATGTACCTTAGTTTTTTCTTTTTAGAACTTTTCTTTTCTACATCTCCCATTTCTCATTTCTCAATGCATTATCATCATCCTACTTTTTAAAAAATGAGAACAATGTTTCTTATAGGATGGGGGTGTAGAATTCTAACAAATTCTAGTTTTTATTAGGTTTTTCTCTTAATTTCAAAAAAATAAAAAATTTGCTAAAAGTTTTGAAATTTTTGAAAATTTTTAGGTCAATTCCTACACTATGATGAGAATTGGATTTTTTGAAGTATAGTCTAGATAATTTTAGCTTATTAATGAAATTGAACATTATTAATTCATTATTGTACTCATTTTCTAAAGTATTCCATGAAAGCAAAGTCTCATATCACATATGTACACACATCTGCATATACATAGTCTAAATTAATAAGTAGTTATAACTTAGAGATCTTAAAGAAATTCAATGGAGACCTATAACCTAAGTGAGTTTTAAAGCCATTCATTCTTTTTGAGAGGTTGTAAATGTGCCTAATTTTTGTCAGCATGCTTAAAGTAAAATTTGATACCATCAAATATTGAATTTAGCTAATTACCTGAATTATTAGAATATTACCTTTAAAATTCTAGAAGTTTATTGAATCTAGAAGATTATATGAAACCTAGAAAATGATTTAGGCCATCTTGTTGTTAACATAGAGGCATTAAGCCTACCCAAAAGCATTTTACTACTAGTTAACCAATTTGAGCCTTTTATATAAGCCTTTTGTTTTTCACCCAAATTACCTTTACCAAAATCAACCTAGTAAAATTATCCATTACCTATTTTCTTTGAAAGATAAGTTGGAGATAAATGAAGATATACTGTTTAGTTGCAAAAAAAGTGGAAAAGTAAATATCAAGAAAAGAATACTCTTCAAAGAGATTCATAAGTGTTGAAAAAAAAAAAAAGCAATGAAAAAAAAAGTAGTTTGAAGAATGTAAAACATAGAAAAGTGAAAGGAAAAAGAAATATTCACTTCAGGAAAGCAAAGTAAAGAAAGAATTATTAACTTTAATAGAAGACCTCTACTTATTTTTGAAGAATTTTGAATACCCTTTAAACCTTTCTTTGGTACTCTATCCTAAGCCTACGTTTTGTCCTAGTTGAAGACCTATTGATTTTAAGAAGAATATAGTTTTGATGAGAAAATGAATGGATAGGATTTAAAGAGAAGTATTTATAGAAGTTCAAAGGTAATGGCATCTTATCCTTTCTAAAGGGATCAAAATTAAATTCCTTAGTAACTCCAGTTTTTAATGAGTATATGTGAGATAAATTTGTTTTTATTGGCTCTGCTCACATATTTAAAAGAGAAATGTAATTTGAACCCTTTATCTAAGAGATTCTATTTTTGAGTAAATGTCTATTAGTGAGGATTGAGGTAAAAATATATTTCAGATAGAGTTCAAAAGTTAGAAGTTTACTTAAAGATAAAGATTATTTTGTATATAGACTGTACACTCACACACTCACTCTGAAATCTAAGCTTAGTTAAAATATATTTAGCATATGGGTAGGGTTTTCAATTCTACATTCATTTTTATTAGTATGTTAAAGTTGATAGATTTATTAAAGATAATTCTCTGAGGAAAATGTGAAGTTGACTTGAAAATAATTTTGTAAATTAGTATTTCGCATGTTTTGCTCAGGACTAGAAAAATGCTAGTTCGGGGTGTGTTAAGTGTTCAATTTTGGTCAAAACATCCCTAGTTAGCATTTAATTAGACCATCTAATTGATCAAATTAGTAATTTTTAGATCAAATATGAATTTTAGCTTTAATTGATCATCCAACCTTTTATTTGTAAAATTTAATGGTCTAATGATCATCAGAGCTAATCAGAAGGGTAATGTACAGTTAGATAATTCTAATCTAGTCTTATATTTTGCAGATCAACCAAAATAGGCTTAGATCAAAATTCAACAATGTAGATTATCCTAAAGAGCATTGAATAGTTGGGATCAAATCAATGAATAAATCACTCACAAGGCAAGAGGGAATAGGAAATCTAGGAAAAGGAAACACCCAAAGAGGAAGGCATTGGTTAATATAAAAAGAAGGAAAGTGTGGGAAAAACAAAATTAGAAGTATGATGAATTAAGCAAGAGATCAATAGAGGAAGTTTGGGTATATTATAAAAACAAAAGAAGACAACTCCACCATCTCTGATCTGCACTAGGCAGGGAAGGGAGGCAGCCAGTTGCCATTCACCGCACTCCTCTACCACTCCCTTTCTTCTCCTCGTCCTCTCTTTTCCTCTCCCCCTCTCTTTCTCCTTCTCCTCCCCCTTCTCTCCTAACACAGGCTTCCTCTCTTCTTTACCACATCTACATGAAGCCAACACCAAGCAACCACTATCTCTCTCTCTCTCTCTCTCTCTCTCTCTCTCTCTCTCTCTCTCTCTCTCTCTCTCTCTCTCTCTCTCTCTCTCTCTCTCTCTCTCTCTCTCTCTCTCTCTCTCTCTCTCTCTCTCTCTCTCTTCACTGTGAGAAGCCCAGACTAGTCACCCAACTCCTCTTAACACATC
This sequence comes from Warburgia ugandensis, assembly GCA_035236585.1. NCBI lineage: Eukaryota > Viridiplantae > Streptophyta > Magnoliopsida > Canellales > Canellaceae > Warburgia > Warburgia ugandensis. Next base: position 18,783,615 of record CP141128.1, on the reverse strand, counting down.
ACACCCCATCTGCACAACCATGTCCGTACAAAGCTAATTAGTCCTTTCTCACCCATCTCCTCTTCATTGGTCGGTACCCAGCTCCGGTCTCTCTCTCAAGTTCTTCTTTCCCCCATACCAGACCTGTAACCACACTCTCCTCTTTGCCTCATTCCCTCTATCACAACTCACCTCCCTCTATCTTTCTCCTCTCATTCTTTGCTCCCTGCTTCTCCCTCTCCCACTGCCTCGCACTCCCTTTGTCTCCCCATCACAACACCTGCATGAAGCCAATAGCACCCCAAAGCTCCCACACTTCTTCTCTCTTTCCCTTCTCCATCACACTCCCATCTATTCCTCTCTCATTCTCTCTTTGCACCCTAGTTAACTGCACCCCCACTTGGTCGGCCGGCTACATCAACAATGCCCAGCATCCTGCCCTAGCACCACCTCCCTGCTCTTCTCTTCTCTATTCACCGGCAACTCCCAAATTCCTCCCTTCCTTCTGTCATTGCCCGACACATAGCTGCCAGCTCCCTTCTCCCCCGCATTCTCCCTGTTTCCCATCTCCCTTCCCTGTGGAACAAAACCCAAGTCGGGTTTTTTCTCCTCCTCCCCTTCTTCCCCAATACCCTGCTTCATCACTATTGAGAAGTTGTTCCTATTTTTTTTCGTTTAAGAACCAGCTTTTTGTTAATTCCATAATTGTCCTCCATCTTTAATTCTTATTCCAATTTCTATCTTTTTGAATTTAAAATTCTGTAATTTTTATCAGTTAAATAGATCTAAATTTATATTTTACTGTTAGTTAATTTTTATTATTTTTTAATTTTTAAACAATTAAATTTTATTTAAATTCCATCTTTTTAAGTCGAGTCCCTATGGGATCAACCCGTACTTGCATTAGCTATACTATAATAGCTCTTGCACTTGTGGAAATTTATCAACACTAGCCAAATTAAGGAGATCTTTTCTAAACTAAGAATGAAAAATTAAGACAAGAATAATGCTAAAACTAACAGATCCACTCTGCTGTAGATTGATCATTAGACAGAGATGAAGTTGGAAGTCATCAATATGCTCTTCCGACAACAGGTCATTGGGCAAAGAAAACTCACAGATCCACTTTGCTGAATGGAGTTGAAAACTCACGGATCCACTCTGCTGGATGCCAATCAGGGAATATAAACCAAAAGGAAGAGTTGGGGTCTCGGATTCATTGTTTCGGGTGTAAAACAGTGATACTAGAGGAAGTTGTTTGTTCAATGCTGTAATTCCTGTTGCAGATGATTCAATCAATCTCCAGACCAATACCAGCTCTCAAGATCGGTTACTTCTCACTCCTGATTCAAACAAAAGCCAGATGATCAACAAAGAAGATATCAATGGTCTCTGTTGAAGCAATCAAGAGAGATTGGAGATTGAAAATCAGTAAGCTCGAAGATAATTAATCTTCATGAGAGCTTTCATACCTCGAATGGGAAAATTTAGATTGCTTGCATTGAGTCAATTAAGTAATATATGCAAAGAATTCTGGAATGGAGGAATGGAAATAACGCTAATCATATCCCAGCATTGTAGATATGGTATCCGATAACCTCTCTAACAGATCTTATGTGATAACACTTGCTACATAAACCTCGCAGTTTCACTTATATGTTTTGTTTAGTTAGGAACAACAGGTTAACAGGAAGGTCACTATGCTATGAGCGGTGCCTTTTGTCACAGGAATGATGAATGACTGGACTGAAACAAGGACCACAAGAAGACAGACAGAGGAGCAGGCAATGAATGGTACAGACGTAAAGAAGATAGAAATCAGTTGGTGCAAATGTGGCTCAGGCGCATCTTCTGTTTGATAGACCGACAACCAAGCTTTCGTACGTGCAACAGGACAGATGCAATTTCTCTCAGCCTCACCCCCTCTTTTTGATCCATTTCTTCAGAGAGCCTTTTCCAGGATGGGAAAGAGAACCGTATCTCCAGGGGACAGTTTGGATAATTACAGAAGAGCTACCATTTGAAATTTATGTTGTATAAATTCTGAAGGGAGATGGTACTGCATCACCAAGTGAAGACATACACATGAACTCACAACCAGGAAAACCAAAAATGAATTGTCCCGCTTTCCTATAGCTCTCTCTTCCAAAAGATTTCAATGAATTGTGAGAAATGAGATCATTGATTGACAGGAGAGACTAAAGGTGTTGCAATTTGGATGTTGTGGAATGAGAGGACAAATAGACTTCTGTAAACATGGAACATAACTTCGAGTAGTGTTTCTTGGGGGGCTAGTAGGAAGCACTTCAATGGCTACTAATCCAAGATACTTTTGAGGAGTTGGAGTACATGGTAGTGGACAAAGTTGTGAAAGCCTATGTGAGAGTGAATCGGATTACACCCAAGGACTGCTTAAACTTTTCTCTGATGGATCGTCAAGTAATCGTCTACGGAAAGCAGCAGTTGGGGGAGTCGTCTGTGATCGCAGTGGGGACATCCTTCATGTTTTCTCCCAGTTCTGTAGGCTCTTCTTGTGGTGGTGGTGCAGTCCAGCAGGCACGATTTGGGGAATAATTTAATTGTTAAAAGGGTCTCTTGGATGGTAATTTCTTGTAAGTCAGTGGATCCTCGGAGCTTTGCAGCTTTAACAAGGGAAAGCTGTTGACAGGGATGGTAGTGGTGATAAGGACTACTAAAATAAGTGGTTCTTAATGGGAAAAATTCAGCTCAGACTAAGCTTGACAAGGAACTTCAGGTTGGGCTTTTTGGGGCAATCAGATCAAGATTATGTTGGTTTTGTCATAGTTGCAGCAGAGGTTTATGAGATGCAGAACCTTTTCGTCCATTTAAAATATTATCAAAACTAAACTTTTACATAATATGAAAGCCAGCAATTTTTTCCGGATCACTTATCTTTTATTAGGTTAATATGGTTATTTATAATAATAAAAAATTTTAATTGTTTCACAACATTCAAGGGTGACTGAATCTGACCTCATAGAGTTCGCAATTGGTCTCTGAATTATATGTGCGGGTGGTTGCATAAGATATAGAGGCAGTTCTAGTCACACCCCAAAGGACCCAATGAAGGCACATCGAGCTGCTTTCAAAGTGTCAAACCCATGACGGCGGCCGTAATTGACTCCAAAGGCCAACAATTGCAATGGAACCTTTAGTGGCGGCTCTAGAAAACCATGGCCAGCACCCTCTGAAGGTTACAGAGTCGGCTTTTAGCATATAAGGAGACGGTTTTCGCCACCTGTAAAAGTGCATTTTTGTAGCTTTCTAACAATCATATCGATGTAATTGGGGCCCCCAGTATTTAGTTCTTCCATTTTCCTTAATAGTAATACTCTCCCCGAAAATAACAATGTTTAGTATTTTTAAAAATCTTACTGAAAGATAGGTTGATTTACCAATTCAAAGTCATAAGTTAATTTAACTTTTGCTTCTTTAGATCCAATGATTAGGCATGTAAGGACCCAAAATTTTAAGTTCTATTAGTCAAACAAAAGTAACCCTCTTTTGACTACAATCAATTATAGTATTTGAAATCAACTGAATTGTTAAGTCCTATTTATTTTGAAAAATAATTGGATTGGATAGGAAAATAAATATTTTATTAATTTCTAAAATTAAAATTTATTGAAAATATCTCTATAATTAGATTCTACTCAAAAAATAAAATTCAACGACTCAAAGAATACTGAAAAGTAGTTCAAATGAAAAAATTATGAGCGTCAGAAGATGAAGGGTATTTTGGTAATTAAAAGTTCAAAACAAAACAAAAACACATGGCCTGTTTTGGTAATGGCACCCTCTTCCTAATTTGTGTCAGCTTTCTCGTCACAGCCTTGTCACCCCATCTGCATCGAAAACCCTTACAGGTGCCACCTCGATGCGGTCTCCTTCTGCGGCGAATGTGCCGCCGCGGAGATAGTGCACCGCCACCTTCACCAACTTTAAATACTAGACTTTTCCCCCTCTCCACCCATTGCACTCACCTCCCCTTTTCCCTTTTCCTTCACCCTCTTCTCCCCGGCTTCCTCTTTGTCGCTGTTTTTCTAACGACTAGGCTTTCCAGTGTGCACGGAAGAGTCTGCACCCACCGGAGACATCAATCTTTGCCCTTCTCCGACCAACCCAAGTAAAAAACCCCTTCGCTCTTTCCATTTTCCTTCTTTCCGATGCTCCTCTACTTCCAAATCAGGCAGATATGCTGCCAATCTGCCGATGGAAACAAATTTGTTGGATCTGATCTGGAACCATCTTAAGGACAGCTCAGATGGAAGATCTGAGCTATTTGATGAGATTAGGGGACCTCAAAACCCTAAGATCTATAAAAACAATGAAGTGCGATGATTGGAGGTGAGGATGATTGGACAGTCCAAATCAGACTGTCTCAACCCCATGGGTTTGGTCTGTGCCCAAGACACCTCCTTGTGACGCGCAATGAGGATGCACGTTTGGGAGTGTCCTTCGAGTGTGTGTACATTTGCTGGTGTGGTCTCATTTCAACTGGGATGCATGCGTGTCCTGGGAACCATGATGCGCAGGACTTGTTTTGTTGCGTTATGGATCCAGAGATTTAATCTAGTCCATTCATTTGACCTGAAACACTAAAAGGGAAATTCAAAGAGCTATAGAAGCCAAATTAACAAACCGAAAAGTCTGTTGGAATCGTATCAATGACACGGACCTAAATATATAATAAAAGTTAGCATCAAAGGACAATTTTATCTTATCATGGCCTAATAACCCTTATAATCGTATGGATCTATATGATCAAATCTCATGAAATAATCTATTATATGATTTCGTAGGTCAAGATACCTAAATCAACGGCATTAACCTTTGAACATAGAATTGACAATTCAAATCAAGTACGAAACAGATCTAAGAATCGTAACAAGCGATCTGAGAGATCCAACTGTTCATTTACAAGATCTTGATGACATAAATGTTATTGAGAGAAATCTAACATTAAATGCTAGATCTTTAAGTAAGATCTAGTTTAAAAATACACTAATTAATGATCTATAACCTAAAGAGTGGATCTAACCTTTAATGTATAATCCTAACTAATGATCAATAGGGAATCAGAGATAATACTTGAATTCTTACCCTTAAGAATTATATCCAGAACCCACAAAGACCATAAAGGTGATCCAGGATTCAAATTGAAGGAGAATGCAATCAACACTTAAGCGGTATCCTTGAGGTAGGTAGTCTGATGCTATTAAGTTTTTAAATTGCATTCTAAAATCTAAATAATTTACTTGAATCTATTTTCGTGTTTAGTATTCTTTTCGATATGATATTGAGATATGATATTTTTATCTGGATTGTCCTCATGATTCATGATCTTGAATGCTATTGCTAACCTCTTCCATGAGTAGTTTTATATACACATTGCTTGCATGTTTTGAAATAAGTTGCAAAATTGTAAGATATATGATGATTGAGATTTGGATTATATGTATATATCTTTTTCGGGCTAATAAGCCTGGTGGGTATTATGCTAAGAGGTTATTTGTGTACGGGGTTGGCCTCCTGGCCTCTCACCACCAAAGGTGAAAGGTATCATTACCCAAAGTGGCACTTGTCCCTTTCTCGACTATTGTGGTACTAGGACTATCACTTGAGGTATTCACGACACCCTTTTCGAGATGTATTCACAATCGATTGTGGAGGCTATGGTAGCTGGTCTCTAGATACCAAAGACACACAATTTCAAATAGATCTGGTCATGAGCATAGTGGGCCCTATGATTTTGGTTTTTGGTATCACCATACATGATGTATTGAGATGTTATAGACGAGTACTCATGACCAGTTGGCTTAATATGTTTGCTGAGAAACCCACGTGTATGATATCTGTCGTTAGGTTGAGATTCTAGTATCTAGTTTGATCGATCACTAGTTTAAGATTTTCGTAATGTTTTATATTATTGATTAATAGATTTTGATGGAAAATTCTGTTATTTGGAAATACACAAATGAGCAGAATGATTTACACATGAATACCCATGTTTGCATAAATTGTATGATTTTATTACCTAAAAAATCCCTATTGAAATTATGCATGTTGCATGCCTTGTTTTCAAATTAGTAGCATCAGATCACCTATTGAGTATGTTAAATACTCAGTCAAATATATTATTTTTACAAATCAGCTTCAACAAGGTTAGAAGAGGCATCAGGAAGATTTAGTGATATAATTAAGTGAGTTAAAACAAGTATGAATATAAGTATATGACTTATCCTTTCGACATTTATATGTAATTATTATAGTTGGGATGTGATTGGATAGATCTAGGATACATAAAATTTCGTCTTGGTTTTAAAAGTTAGTTTGTTTTTCTTGGAAGTAAATGACACTTGAAATTTTTAAGATGAATTTAAAATAAAAGATTTTTTTACTGCACTACATTGTTTTTATAAAAAAAAAAATTCAAACAGAGATATCCCGCATTAGGAATTAGTTTTGCATTTAAAAAATGCATATGGAAATCCAAGTCATCACAAAGCAACAATATCATTGAAATGAAGTAGATGTTAAATGCTAGAGGAATGCGCTAAACAAAAGCAACCAAAGTGCTCATTTTAGTATGTAAGAGGCCTACTTTTGAATGATATGATCAATTCATCTTATTGCTCCTAATATGAATGTAAAAAAGGGTAGCTCGATGCACAGAACTTCTCGCATATGCGGAGTCCAAGGAAGGGGGGACCACAAGGTCTATAATATGCCGCCTTACGTTGCATTTTTACAAGAGGGTGGTTCCACGTTTCGAACCTATGACCGAAAGGGTCCATTAAGTAAAAAATGCATGTTGATTGGGACTTCAACATCTAAAAAAATGTATTTTGCTTATAATTAGCCAACAAGATACAATGGTTCAAGAATAGTTCATAAAATACCTCATTCATGAATCATCAAATACTTACATCTCTCATTGGATATTATAATTTAATATCTAGTTAATTATAATTCCATATATTCAAAAAAAATTATATAACAAAGTGACAAGCCATACTTGGTACCATTTACACTGATTACCTAAGTTTCAGCAATTAGAAAAGACAACCTAGAAGTTGCAAGATATTTCAAGGATATTCTAGCTACTTAGTTAAAGCCTAAGCCAAGGAGAATTATCACTCCTGCTATAAGTTTATAATTTTAAACTCTTTTCCATCTTACTTTAAATATAAAAAGTAAACCAGCCAGAACAATTACCTAGCAACTATTACAATTTAAACCAATTGTCCAATTTGTTAACATGAAACATATAATAAATGATGTTCTAAAATATTAGCTAAAAAAGTTCTAGTGTACAAGCGACATTATCAGCCAACTATTTGAGAACATAAATATAAGTTTCAATATCTAGAACAAGCTTGAATAATCAAATTTTCAATCACTAATTCCTATGAACATGCAATTCCATCACTAAAACACATAACTATGTAAACTAGCTTAACAAGCTGACTAGCATGGACTTAAATTACACCCCACATAGACAACCATCAATGCTTCATACTATATGCATATAAGTGAATTGGATGAGAGTTAGAATAGTCTTAAAGAGAAAAATAACTTGCAACATACTATCAATTGGTAACATAAATTTTCAATTTAGCTGAAAGAAAACTAGAGACTTTTATATATAAACAAGTCCCAAGTCCCTAACTTTTAAAAAACATTAAGCTAACATAATCTGAAACAGGCGGTGACACAAAACATGAAAATAGAAAACCAAAAAGGGCTTATAGCAATCCCTTACAAACGATTAAATTTAGTAATAATTAGTGATTCAGTTAATCACTGTTTTAGGTCCAAAAACCTGCCCTAAATACATCTCAACTATCATTCTAACTAAAATAAACTTTTGGATTTTAAGATTATATTACAATGACTGGAATTCGAGTTGATACCCTCTAAAAACAACATATAACAGTAACTATAACCATGTGAAGTTCTGCCTAAAACATTGTATAAGCAATCATAGAATTGAGGACTATTATTGGATAGAAACAAGATATCAATACAATCTCAAAATTTAAAGATTAATGGCCGAAAACAAACATGTAAAAGCAGGCCTTAACGCAAGCAAAAATCCACTCAACACATGGAACAAAACAGTCCTATTTTTAGGACAAAATTCACTTGCCAAATAGGACGCCTAAATCACTAAAGTTGTTGCCCTATATGGGTGACCTGAAAACATCCATTTAAGGCCCTCGAAAAAATGATTTTGGGTTAGAGAAAACCTTGTCTCTGATACCGATGTTGGTCCCAAGGTTCTCCAACGTTGATGTACATGTAAAAACAAGATAAACAATGGCATTCAATTACTACATATATTGTATGAATAATCAGTCATATAAACAACGAAAATTGAAACTTACAAATACATACACTTATCTCCGTCGACCGATGGAGTTTTCCCTTGAAAACCCATCTCTAAACATGCTCTCAAAAGACCAAAGATTAGAAAGTTAACTTACAACATTGGGAGAAACCAAGAGAGCAAAACCTATCCAATATTAGCCCAAGATCCAATAGCCAAGATCTCCCAACTAAGCTTGGAAATCAATTAGGAAAAGTCGCACTTTCAAGGTATAGACTGCTACTTTTTCCTCTCCTTATCTCTCCAAAAATAGTGCAACATTGTAAGAACTAGGAAAGCATGTTTATTAATTCTCTCAGTCTCTTTAATGTCGGCTTTAATATGTTCAGCCTAAAGCAACTTCTAATTTTGGCCATTTATTTGACCAGGTAAACTAAGTGAAACAGGAAGCACTCATAAATATGGCTATTCTGAGTGTATCTGAACTAGATCTAATGATCAAAACTGTACAAATCTACCTAGGTGATCATGCCAGATAAATGATATTGATGCAAACACTTTTAACAATTACATGATCATGATCCTGTTGTTTGGTCGACCATTAGAACTATCAACACTCTCCTACATTTAATCCCTGGCCAAAGGTGGAAGCTACGACTTAAACTTTCAACCAAGCGTGTTCTAAGGATGATGCCCCAGTTGTCTCAACCGACTCCAATGGTGCGAGTCATTAGAAATCGTATACCGCTGCTCCCTCCCCTCTCTCGCTATACCCCTCGATGATTCGACGATGATATTTTTCGACCATGAACAATCTAAGTCATGACCAACATTTTAGGCGGTCTTGATCTTTGTAGGACGCCCTCCACGGGGATCACAGTTTTATACGCACCCTTCATCCAATTTGATCACGAATAAAGACAGAATTGCGCAGACAGGAGGGCAAAACAAACCGATCAAGAATATCACAAAATTAATTCAAGCGTCTATTGAACTTCCTACTAAGCCGCCGTGCCTGGGTCTGGTTTTGTTTACGACCCAAAAGCTTGTAGTTTTCTCTCCTGTCACCGAGATTGGGATGGTGCAAGGTCTTGGTTGTAACCAGCTACGACAGGAAACTAGTAAATAACAGTCATTTTACAAGTTGTAACAAGCTATGACTGGTAATACAAAACCTCAAGCTTGACTCATGGATTCTAATTATATACTAGATGCAATTTATAAGTATGCATATATGTTGAGTACTAAACGAATGAAACTTTATATGTTGTACAATTATGATGTCCTCTCATGCTTTGCAAATATTAGTATATAATAAAAAGAGAGAGAGGTGGTGTCTGTCATCTTTGTTATGATAATATGCTTCTTTTCAGAAAACTTAGTATCACAGAAAACTCATTGAGTTGATTATCTTGCATTTTGAAAACTAAGAGATATTTGATGCTCATGCAGCTATTGAATTGCTAATTGAAGAATGTTTGTATCTCTAATGATAGCTAGTTTCAGGTCCCATGTGTGCCATGTAGAGGTGATTAACTGTAAACCCCTACCTCTTCCCTCTCTCTTTTTGGTAGAGATTCAGTCTATTGTTTAACAGTCAGCCACTGCTACAACGAATTATCGTTCATTTCACCTTGATTAGGTGATCCTAGCTACTAGCCCCATGATCCATCAGGACCTATTTAGGTAGTTTGCCATTATAAGCCCATGTTTCTCGAACTTTAACTAACGAAATGGACCTTTGTAGGAAGAGATGATAAACTAGACTTTTAGGAGTCTCAATGGGAGACTTCAGCCGAGGTACGTTTTGTGAAAGATACATACCATTTCTTTTGTTCACTGGCCCTTGGATAGGGTACCAACTGTTGGGAATGGGACCAATGAATTAAAAAGAGACCACAAACGAAGAAGAGTGGCAATATCAGTTACTCGTGTCGCCACCATCTTTCAAAGCTTTGGATGGTGCCAACGTCAGTTACTCATCTCTACCATCTTTTAAAGCTTTGGCCCCAAAAGGCTAATGGATTAGATCATTAATCAATGCCTTCATCAAGAACGATTATCATCTAATATTAAAATCTCAGCTTAAAAATGATAATCTGACTACTTCAAGCAATTTTCCAGTTGAAAAATCACGACCATTGATTCAGAAACTGAAAAGAATTCGTTAGAATCATTCAATTGGCGTGATTTTTCACGTGCAGATTAAACAAGGGACGTTTAGGGAGCAAACCAAATAAACCATAGTCGATCCTTGCATAAACCTAACATAAAAGGATTAGACGATATTACCATACTTCAACGAAGCCAGTAAAGCAATTGGTCTATTCAAAGGTAGGTTTCGATTCACTGATCTTATTTGCATTCTTATCCTTATCACATATACATGATTATATCCACTCACACCGTAATCATCACCTAGAAGAGTAGTCGTTTTTCACAACTGCGAACTCCTTAGTGCCAAATATCAATGTCTTTATCAACTTGTTTAGTTGGAATGCTGACAATTCATTTCATTCACTTGTTACTATCTATTCAGCAATCCACTTTGGTTTAATCTCGCCACAGACATCTGCACTTCCACTTGATTTCAAAAGTAAGGTATTAGAACTATTTGTGTAGATTGACGATACCAACCCTTTTCATTGCAGGAAACATTTTTCTCCAACGAAGTACGGCATGAATGGGGAAAATCTTGCGAGATTTTCTTTGAAAAAAGACAGCGGCACAACTGAAGACTGCGATACCGATCTTTGGAAAAACATATGAAATAGAAATATCTGGCGGTTGAGAAGGCATCAGGAAACAAATTATATATGATGCATTCATGGCTGTGTAAAATAAAGATAGCTCCGGTTCTCGTTTTAGTTAACAAAATAGTTTTTCTAATGGCGTCTCGTGAAGGTTGGTCGCGGATAAGAGGCGCCCTCTCCCGTTTGTACATCAGGTCGAGGATTCAAGGTAGGCAGCCATTCCAAACAGGAGGTGACATCCATCGCAATAATAGAAAGACCACGCGTGAGCGTATGAGAGTAGAAATTAATGTTAAAAAAAAAAATTTGGTTATAGATAGTTTCGATTTTCATACACTGGAATCTAGAAACCTACCTGTATCTAATATAGAAATAAAACAATAAGAACCCATTTTTAGATTTTGATAATTTCTAAAGATTTCGACCCAAAGAAGAACCAATTTCTAGAGCCACTTACAAGAAAAAGAAACCTAATCTAAATCACCAACGGATAGAACCTAATGCAATCATCTGCTATAGAAAATGCAATCCCACTTCCCATATCAAACGAAAACCAAAACACTAATAATGTCGAGTGCAATTGGTTGAAGAACCTCCTATGGAATATGCTCATAGGTTTAAGTTGTTACTGTAACTTTTGCTTGGATTAGATTGAGAGAGTGAATGAAAGTTTGCGAATGATTACTTTGTAATTCTTTAATTGTAAAGAAAAAACCCGGGCAAGTGTGTCACTTAGCTGTCCATTTTTTAACTGTAGCAACTTGATAGAAAATGACAAATCTTTTTACTCAAGCCTTCTCTTTTCTTTTTCTAATTACATTAATTTCTTCCTGAGTACACTTGTGTACACTATCATACCTGCTATTGGTTACACAATAGACCTTTTGTTGGAAATCTTGCAAAAATTGAATTTGATAAACCTTAGGTTAGAGTCCCACTTATAGAAACTTCTTAAAGATAGTTGAAGCCTCTCAATTTGTACAAGGGATATAGAACCTTTATTGTAGAGATTCAACCAATCCAAACTTAAATATGTACCTCAAATAACTTGAAAGATTATAATTGATTCATATTTTTGTCTCCAAAATGAATGTCTTCAAATACAATCTTCAAAATCTCTCTTCAAATCACAATGAACCTCTCTGGGAGAAGCAATATCATAAAAGGATCAGGAATGTGAAGTGTCATGAGAAATTGAAAAACATGAACTTCTAAAGTTTGCAAACTTTAGAACAAGGGTCCTAGAAAGAGATACTCTCATGTCTCATCATTCTAACTTCGACTCTAGAACCAACAACTAATCTTCATAAGTGGAAGAACACACGAAGAGAATGTCAATAATGGGCAATCTCTTAATAAACCAAGCAAAGAATGCCTCTAATTAGGTGGACTCTAGAAAAGAAGAGAACATAGCATTCAAATATGAGCAAACCTAAAAGAGAATAGAGAGAATAAAATATGTCTTTAGCTAGATAGATTCTAGAAAGCTAGATACTAGAAAGCTTTGGGGAGAGAAAGCACTTGGTGCAAGAAATGGCCTAAGGGGTAATCCCTTACATAGGAAAGACTTGCTTCCGCATTAACTCCTTTCTTGGTAGGCAAGGCACCTAGCTTGACCTTCAAGCATCTTAGAACCACCCTAGCACTTTTCTTTACACTAGTAGTCCCCATGAGAGAGTTGGGCTGTGTAGCATTGGTCCATCTCTACAAAGATGGGCTCATGCACATGGACCATTTGCACTAGGCACACTATACACACATCATTCCAAACTGGCATTTTTTTTACACAAAAGTAAAGGGAGGAAGGCCTTATAAAGGGATTCTCATACTTGCTTACTTTTGTAATAGGTGATGTGGGACAGAAGTCCCTTAACTTTGAAAACATAGTCTAACACCTAGCACTAGTGAAACAGGTAGGAATCTACATATATTTGTTTTCCATTTAATAGCACGATACAAGCTCGATAAATTTGATCCACAGATAAAAATAGATCAAATCAATTTGATCTCTTAATCGATGATCTGTGTGGATATATTCGTGAATGTATGCAAATATCCATTTAAAATGGTATTTTGGAAATTTTGAAAAATAAAATAAAGTGTGGATGTTAACTTCTTTTAAAATATCTAAATCTTTAACATTTTTAAGCATCCCTAAACTAGGGGACCCATAAAAATTTGTTGCAATTAGATTATTCTAACTACTTGATTTATTTCTTTAAAAAGCAAATAAATTAGTGGCTCTATTTTCAACTTTTATAACTTGAGTTATAAGAATCTACTACTCTTGAAATGTTGTACATTGAGTTATAAGAATCTACTGCTCTTGAAATGTTGTACATAGGCTATCTAAGGCATTATAAAAGAAGTCAAAATCTACAATTGTACATGACTTATGTGGAATGGACATATGATCCATGAATCATACTCTGATTAAATATGGATTGAGGTTTTTTTTTTTGTTTTTGCAATTGACATTGATCAAAAACTCAAATTACTATCTGGCAGATCGAGTCAAATTCAATTCGCTTATTCATTTTGCTAGCACTACTAACCATAGTAACAAAATATTCCATTTATTTTCCTTTTTTGTTGAAAGAGACTTGTATTTCATGAGCTATATCATACTTTAAAAGGATTGTCTTTTTAATTTTTTCTCAAAAATTTATTTAAAACCTAACTTTTTTACTACTTCTTCTATTTTTGGCTTTACAATTTTCAACTTTTATTTTTAAGTTCCTTTTTGTTTTACAATTGCATGATTTTATTATTTTTTCTTTTATAGTTTTTGTCTTTAACTTTTTATTTTTTGACTTTTCTTCAACAATTCAATCCTAAGCTTCAAGCCTCTAATCTATGCACAACTCAAGTTGATGAATTTATGTGTTGCTTTTTTATATTTTATAAAAATTTCTAATTTTTTTTACTATGACCATTTTCTCTTCTACTCATATCCAAACTTTGTAATTTTTTTAGGAGTTTAGACACTAAGTTTAATTTTTCTATAATAATATCTCTTGCTACTCAAGAAGTTGTCAAGTAGATTGTATATTTACTTTTTTTAGTCTTTATAATTTAAAAAAGTTTATTTGTTTTTACCTTTTTTCTTAATTTTCCAACTTTTTCTTAGCTGACCTTTTTAAATTTTCTTGACTCCTTTTGGAACTTTTGCATCTCTTTTCTGCATAATTCCCCATTTTTCATATTTTATGACTTTTCTCTGAATCCAAACTTTGTGACTATGCTTCTAACAACCCTAATGGGGATGCTTTCTTGCCTCGAATCTATGACCTAATGTACAAATGGGATAGGTGCCTCATGCTTAGGATCAACTATAGTAGATGGCTTTTGGCATCCTTCAAACCCTTTAAATGAAGGAAAATGATATATTGGGTCCACTTTTTTCATTAGCTACTTAGTTTTTTATAATTTTTATTTGCTGCCCTTTTTAAATTTTCTTGAACTTTTTTTTCAAACTTTTGCATCTCTTTTCCACATATTCCCAAAAATTTTCAGCTTTTTTACCTTGCTGATTTTTTTTCTGAGTATAAACTTTGTGACTATGCTTCTAATGACCCTAATGGAATGGCTGCCTACCTTGGACCCGTGACTTATTTTACAAACCAGTTATGGTCCTCTTGGCTAGGACCAATCTTTTGGCATCCCACATATGCTTTAACTAAAGAAAAATGATATATTTGACCCACTTTTTTTATTAGCCCCTTACTAAATTATTTTGACGGCCATAACTTTAGATATGCCTATATTTCTAAATAAAAACTATTCAAAATGTTTCCTTGACTTAACTGGACAATGCTCTAAAAGTCTCATCCATCTTATAAATGTGGCCTTTGGATTCTTGAATTGTAAAATGATGAAAGGTTTCACCATCCATCCTACAAATAAAAGCAGGGGGTGCTAAATGGCCGAGAATTTTAGAGCATGGCTTAGGCAAGTCATGGGAAACTTTGAACGGCTCCGATCTTCGAAAATCTAGACACCACCTTGTTTTATCGCCATTGCTATCATTTAGTAAGGGTATGGTGAAGAAAAAGTGACGGACAAATGCATCACTTACCTTCAATTAAAGGGTGAAAATATCAAGGGCCAACTTTAATCGCAAGTGAAAAAGAACTTAATTAACCTTGGGATCAAATCGTTCATTAATTTGTCCCCTAGATGTTGGTCCTACATGACCACAAGGCCCGTCCCAGCTTTTGGCCATCACCAACTCAACACATGTAGCTTTCAATTTAGAGCACGGATTAGTACATGGACATTGTGACCCGTAGATTACTTTTAGGCTTTAGCGTCGGATACATGTGAGAAGTGTAGCAACCATTTAGGTAAGAGATGGGAATGGTTGTACTTTCTTCTGGAGACCTATTAAGGAGGGGTCAAACTGAAGCAGGACCTGCCATTGGCAATGTTGTGTTGCATCCTCACAGTACTTGCTAAGGGAAGAACTACTACTGGGATGCCGTTATGTGAACACTGTTTACTACTTCCAATCAGAGATTATAGTTCAGTGAGACTTCTTATTAAGTTCGATGGGTTCATTCAACGAAGACTTCATGGTAGAATTTTTGCAGTGCTACGTAGGTCACGCCAAAGTAACTAAGCTGTCAATCAAGATCGAAGAACCAAAGAATTGGAGTTAAAAATTAGGTCCTGATCCTTGTGGTCATAGGTTCAAGGTGTGAAAACAGTCACTTGCAAAAATGCAAGGTAAAGCTAAGTACTATAAACCCTTGTGATGCGCTCCTTCTCCAGACCCTGCATAGGTGGGAGCTTCATGCACTTGGGCTGCTCTCTCTTTTTTATCCTTCATTTGGATTGATAGTCTCATTGTGCTTCTTTGCTAATATCATCAAATTTATTTTTAAAGTGAACTCTAAATCACAATGGTCATGAGTTCAAGGCTCTACAAAAGGGGTGCATGAGTAAATTTGTGAGTCCAAATTAAAAAAAAAAAAACTACTTCTGTGCAAGAAAAACTAGATCAGAACCAAGAACTAAAAATTTAGACTATTATGCCCTTAATATTATGCAATCAACATTATTTTAATAAGAGTAAATTTGTCTTTTAAGATTAAGTTTTTGAAAAATATTATCAAAATTGATTTCATACTCACTTTGTAAACTTTCCCTCTAGGCCTCACTACTAGATGATCTAACCCATTCATCTTCTTCACACTCCCAATTTAGGCTGCCTATAAAAATTCATATCCATTTGATACTTTTAGCTACTATTTTTCCCTAGTTGAAAAGTATTTTAATCATGATCAAGAGATTTTTCAATTGAAGAAACTATAAAATACTACAAGCATTCAATGGAAGTGAGTTTTTGCACGTAGCCTGTCTATGGGAGGATAAAGAAGGTGAATAGGTCAAATTATCCAAAGCAGGGGTTTTGATAGAGGAGTTAGAAAGTTAGTCTTTCTCCAAATTTTATAAAACTAAAAATACACTCAACATAAATATGTTGATCAAAAGGGATAAAATTGGTCATTTTAGGCCAATGAATAGAAAAAATAAAACATCGAATATTCTTCCTATCACTAAATGCCCCTAAATGAAAGTATAGGACTAACCATTTAGGCATGTCCAAGCAGGATGTAAAAACATATGAATGAAAGAATTACTGGACTCTAGATCAAAGAAGATCATAACATGCCTACTAGCAATCAGGATAATACTTTCCACCCCTTGGTACGAGGCATGTGCTTGCCTTGAAATAATAGCAGAAACTTGTCACTACTAATGTTGGGCCATCTCTGCCCTGCCTCCATTGTTAGTAAGTCTGACTTGCTGTCCTCTGGACAATCTCTAAAGAAATGTCCAAACCCTCAACATTCAAAGTATATAAAGGATTGCCATTGTAATGGAGGCTACTGACACTATTACTGCTGTTGTGGTGATCTACCAACTCTAGGATATAATTGTCCAGGTACTTGTCCTTGGAAGTAACACACCTCTTGTTTGCATCCCTACTCAAAGGCCTTTGTGACCTCATCAGCGAAGAAAAAAAAATATCTTGCCTTTACTAGGTTGACTAGAACTACCCGTGTTTGAGTCTTTGCAGTCAGCCCTGGTCCTAAGAGAATCCCTCTCAAACATAGAGGCCATGTCTACTGCCTCTGCCACCAATGTAGAACATGCTATAATTACCTAATTCCTCAATCCATGTGTCAACTCATCAACAAATCTATCTTTCATCTCCTAATCTGTGGTAATGGCAATAGGAGTAAACTTACTCAACCTGTAACCCAGTTCAAATACTATTGAACTATCTGATCTCTCTGCTCCAAGCTAGCCAACTTTCTCTGTATCACCAATTGCTCACAATGTAAAGACACTGATCATCATTGGCCTTCCTACGGACCTTCTAAGTAAAAGTCTCACTAATGGAGAAACGCACCCTCTTAGACAACTATCACCCGAATCCTTATAATTACATTTTCAATGTCCTCAAATGAGATTCATATTGAGCTTTGAGCTAAAATGTCTAAAAGGACCAAGTAGCATCTTCTCTCAATGATAATAGCCATACACTAGGGTATTTTGATACTTATAAAGGCTCATAACAATATATTATGTTCTATGGATTCTAAACTCATCAAATAATTCTCCACTTCAAAATTTCAATCATAATCATGTCTAAAATTTATGATCAAATTATCATTATGAATTAAACGTTCTCATATAGATTGACATTAGCACCTTCTAATATCCATGCTTTCAATTCTCCACTTATCTACTGATCTTTCTTATCATTTAGTAATCATCCTTATAAAATAATTTTTATATCATTTAAGCATTGTGCACATACAATTCATTAATAGAACTCTTAAGAATCATTAAATAGGTATTTACCTCTCAATGATAACCAGTTGTCACTATTTTTGTATATATAACGAATAACTCATTTCCCCCTTTTGATCAATAATTCATTTATATAAGTAGGTCAAACTACCACTAATTTTCATAGTATCGAAATTTAATCCATCAAATGTATCCACCACATGTACAGACTAATGTTGTAATTTTCTTAATTTCCCCAAGTTCTCTTCCATTGGAACTATTTTTTGCGATCATTTTCATTATAATCAAAATATTATTATGCAATAGTTATCATGATCTTCGAAGGTTTTTACACATCCTCAAAATTAAAACTTGAATCCTCAGAAGATCGCCCATGTGAATAGATCTTTCATTAGCAAAGTTTGCATTTAGATATACCAATTTTATACTCTTATACTACTATTCATTACTCTAAGAAATATACTAATTTCGTTGGAGTACTCCTCTTACTCATATCAAGACTAAAAAACTATTGTTTTTTTAGACTTGCCAACCCTCATGGGTTGCATCTGTTTTTACATTCATCAACATTGTCTATTCAAGTTATTCATATAACTTGCATCTAGACAACTCATTCTCACTTAATTGACTATATATGACTTTTGGACAAGTTGGACTTGCTATGAAAGAAGTGACTTGGGTTTGAGAGAGTTCCCCAAAACTCTTATAACTAGTGCAGCTCCTACCCCCAGGTGATGTGGGACTAACTCTTGGGGTCACCTAGGTAGACACCCCCTTGGAAGCCTACCTTGGAGTAGTTAGGCTTAGGGCCGTAAGGCCCCCTTTTCCCTCCTTAGGGAACCCACATCCTTGTAGACAATGAGTGGCTAGCCCACACCATGAAGGGAACTGGCTTTGATACCAACTATGACATTGCGGGTTTTTATAGAACTTTTTTCACAAAATATTTTGTAATTATGGGGCCTCGAGTTGGAAAAACTATTTAGAAACCAAATAGAGGAAAATAAGTTTCATGAGAAGACCTTAAAAATCTCATGTGTCATTTTTATTTTCAAAAATAAGGATTTTTAGAGGAATGAATACCACATTCTTATCGAAAATCCGATAAAGTCTCCACTTGTATTTTGGACCTCGCGCAGTTAATGCATGCAATGCGACAACCTGAAAAGCACAATACAGGTGAAATAAACAAAGGAGACTCTATCTCCCTCCAAAATATATCCACACACATGTATTTTTACATTCAAATAAAAAGAAACATTATGTAATGCCAAAGGGATAGGAATAAAACCAACTTCCCCAAGACCACTCCAGTCACAACTATATCTCCATAACTCTAATTTACATACCCACATGTAAATAAAGTAAAGTCATATTAAGTCAAACATTATATCAGTTTCACAAAATCATCAACTATATTGCAAACCTGTTTGTTATACCTGTCATGTTCTTCTCTTTAGATCTCTATCACCATCTTTTCCTCCATTTTCCTTATTCTATTTCTTCAGACTTGAGATATTGTAAACAATTTACAATATCTCATCGAGCATGTGCTTATGTAAGTAGTTTTATCATCGAAATATGAGTTTATATAGTTTTAAATAAATAAGGAACACATAATCACATGTTATGCAGTTTAGTAGAGTATGATGCATAATGAGTAATATAATGAACTCTGAAATCTCAATCATGATTTACAAATCAATGCCATGCTAAACCAATTCAATTTATCAATTGCAAGAGTAACCTTTACGTGGTATTTTACAAAATATGAAAGACCACCACAACTCATTTCATGCATCATCTCATAAATGCACTCATCTAAACTCAATAGTGAACCATCATCAAAATCAATAGACCAAAAGCATTTAAATCATATAACTCTTCAATATAATCAATGTGTCTCAATAAACACACACACACACACATAACCATCAAAACCTCCTCAAGGTCTCACGAGTGTATGGATACTCAAAATCTGGCCACCTGCCATTGGTCACGAGTACTCATTATAGACTTGAAATATCAAGGTGCCACATACCTACACTATCGCACAATATACATATAAATTTGAAAATAATGACCCTCTATGCAATGGATAAGCACCAATGAAGTCTATGACTATCACGTCGATACCAAGATGAATACACTCCCTACACCATAAGAGTTCCCCATTGCAGACACCCGAACTAGACATCTTGTAGCTCGACGTGCCACTCAGGACCACCCACTAGAAGTGACCAAGGCCGTCAAGTACCCTTTTGTGGCCAAGTATCATATATATAAAGTTGTAGACGAGGGGTAATCTATCCTCACCCTCCTAGCATAGTGTCCAACAAGCCACCATATGCCCTCCATAACATACTAATACTAGGCATCATCGCATGCCTTCATAACATATAAAACCATAGAATTTCATACACTAGTGAAATCATGAAAATCAATCTCATGATATGATATAACCATGTAAAAGCAACCCTTACAAGGGTTGAGTATGAGGATCCCTCGCTCCTCATCAATTCATAAATCATATACTCCATGAAAATTTCAAATACATTTTCATGTACAAGTTTTCACTTTAATAAATAAATCAACATGGTATTCCAAAGACATAAGTTGCATGAAATACAAATATACTCACTATATTAATAAAAAAATATCAAAAAACTTGATTTTAACTATTTACAAACATGAAAGGATAGTCATGGATAGTTTCCATGTTTCACAAAAGCATATCTAAGTTAAAATACCTACCTCTCTAGTTGTGCTTCACGATTCAGTTATATCCCTCCAAATCAATTCATCGATCAACCTGTCGATATTCCAGATTTCTTGTCAATATCAAGTTATATTAACAATTACAAAAGGAATCTATTCTAACCCTAATTTGATGATCCAGATAATCTTTTAATTGTGGAACCATTAGCTTTCATATAATTTGTCACTCCTCACTATATGATCTCACATACTTAGACTATTGGTCTACTTTCCAGATCATGGATCATTTAAGGCCATTAGAATTCTAATAAGTCATTCACTAATAACTGCTCATTGATCAGATGTGAAGAATAGTGTCAGATTAGTGGTCAAATATGCTGTTCATTCCCAAGATTGGTGATCCGACAGTTAGAAGTGGTCGGATCTTGGTTTTAGTATGTTATTAAACATTTTTAGATAATGGATCGGTGAAATTTAGATCCTCTGTCAATTTGGTTTAAGAATGCAACGGTGGCATGTGATCACAGATTAGGGGTTGCTAAGTTCTTATTCCTTATTCAATTGGAAGATTCTGATTATTCACTTAAGTTCCATCTAAATCTTTAAATTTCTGCAATATCCTAATTAATGCAAGGTCTTAGAATTCATCTGTGATGTTTGATTATCAATCAAGCATCAAGAAGTCACTGTTTGAACAGTGATAGATTGGATGATTGAGATTGTCCAATCAATTTTCAACCTAGATCAACAATCTCAGTTAGATCTGAGCTATATCAAGTATGTATTTACCTATTTCTAAGCTTGGACTAGGGAATGGATGGCTGGATCATCCATAAAACCTAGATCTAGGGTGAAATCATATGGATTTAGCAAAATACCTCAAATTAAGAACAAGGTTTCGTAGATCTTACTTCTTGGATGTATTTTCATGTTTTTCTCACCCTTGGATGAGCTCGATTGACTTAATTTTCCAATGAAACCCTTCGATCAGTTTGTGTGCCTTTCACCTCTCTAATTGGGGGTTTTGGTTGTCTCTATGAGCTAAGTGGAATGATTGACTCAAATTGTTGATCTGAGACATCATCTTCTTTGATGATGACTGAGTCGCTAGTAACCCGAAAAACCTTATTTTTCTTGCTCGCTGGTGTGACAAAGTTTTCTGGCAAGTTTTGTTTCTCTCCTACCTCTCTCTTCCTTCTCCTTCTTCCTACTTGTCTTCTTTCCCTTCTTCTCCTTTCTCCTCTTCGTCAGGTTTTTTCTATTTGTCAGGCTAAGAACAAGTTGAACAGTCCGTTCGTTCATTTTCAGTGAGAGGGTGCCTGTATCAGATATGGCCTCCTTTGGCTTAGGCATTTCCTCTCTCTTTTTCTCTTAATTTTATAAGAATGCCCTTCATATTTAAAGTATAATAACTTCTTCATTTGAACTCCAATTTCAGTGTTCTTTATGCCGTTAGAATCGTATTGATGTGTGCTTTTCATTTTTGATAGTTTCGAGTCAAAATTTTTAGTTTTCAAGGGGTCACTTTCATTGAACTCAATTTTATTGAATTTAATTCATGATTTTCATTCAATTAAAATATAATATATTGTACAAAAAAGAACACAAAATTTGAGAGTTGTTACATTCTTTCATCCTTATAGGAATTTTGTCCCCGAAATTCTTTCCACATTATTCTTTACACAATTTTAGAAACATCCCCAAATCGTAAGATGTACTACTCAAGCTAATAATTCCAAAATCAACATTGATAAATAGATAATTTTACATCATGTCATCTCCTCAAATACTAACTCACACATAAACTGATAAATGTTAAACCATTTTAGATCAAACAACTCATAATTTAATTAGAACATTTCATAGCCACATATAATGCAATTAACATAAACCAAACTATCATCTAGGAGTAGTTATATGTGTACACTTTTAGTATAGGTAAAATCACTATATGAATAAAAATCAAAGCATTTCAATTCACTTGTAGGAAAATTTATGCCAAATCTATTATGGAGCACATCAGTTCACTAATAGGCAATCTATGCCATTCAAAAATAGAGCATACCAGCTCACCAATAGGTAATTATCTACCAATTAAAACTAGAGCATACAACTCACCAACAAGCAATCATATGCTAATCAAAATTAGAGTATATCAACTCACTAACAGACAATCATATGCCAATCATAACTAGTCCATAACATAATCATACTATAAGCATCTAGAAGCCTGCCACCTAAAAGCTTACCACTTAAAAGCTTGCCAGTGCTCCTTACACCTACCCTCATCAGTCACCCTCTTCTGCTACTCACAAGTATAGATCATAAATCAAATTCTAATTTTATAAGAAAACATCCTCGTACAAAACATACATTACTGTAATGCCCGAGCAATTTACTCTATTTTAACAAAAATTGGACATTCTATAGGAAATAAACTGAGTTAAATGTTTCACTTTATTTAAAATAGTAAACAAAGGAATTTGTAAGGAAACTTAGCACCATTAGATTCTACTCGAAAAATGGAATCTAACGCCTCAAAAATCACCCAAAATAGAGTTTGTATGAAGAAGTTACAGCCGTTTAAAGATAGGGGTATTTTTGGAATTTAAACAGAAAAACGAAAAAGACGAAAAACACAGGGGGCCGTTTTGATAACGGCACCCCCTGTCGTCTTCAACCTCTAGACCCCTCCAGAAACCCTTTTTCACGATTTCTCCAGAAAACCCCATAGGAAAGGGCGGCACCGCCATTGAGGGGCACCGCCTTCTCCCCTCTATAAAAACCCCATATCCCCCTCTTCAAAATCGCATTTTTTCCAATTGTTTGAGACTGGGTTTTTCGACAAAAACTGGAAACCCGTCTCTCTGCAAATTCCGGCAATGGCCAAGCCCTAGTCGGGTCGGCCATTCTCCCATTTCCTCTCTTCTTTCAGGCCTTAGCAATGGAGTTTCCACCTTCATCGAGTTTTTTTCCGGCAACAAAGGGTTCAGAACCGGATCAGGCAAACTACCAGGCAGAAGGAGCGCCATCTCCGGCTACCAGGTAAGCTCTCACCTCCCTTTTTCATTTTCCTTGGCTTTCTCTTTGTTCCAGCTTAGATTCATGCCGGATCTGGTAAGTTCCGGCCGAAAATTCATGATTTCTAGGGAACGAAACCAGACGGGTGAAAAATCCGTCCCCAGTAGCACGTCCCAGGGTGCACGAGCGTCCCTAAGGTGTGGGCGTCCCAGGGTGCACAAGCGTCCCAAGGGTGTGTGGGCGTGATGCGCAACCATGTCGAGCTCCCTGGGGCGATTGTCACATGCGTGCAGCGCACGGACAGATGCCCAACTCGACCGAGACGCACGAGTGTCCCAGGAACTAGGACGTGCGTGCAACCCCACCTAAGACTCATCCGTGCAATGCCGTCCAGGACGCGCATCTTAGCACGCCATTCAGATGTGCACACCGTACTATTCGGACAAACACATGTGAACTAATGTGGTTTAGGCAGAACCAGGGCACGCACGCATCCTAGAACCTGTGGCGCAGGGCCCTAATTGACACATCTGGGTCGTCCATTACACACGTCTTGGAAACCATAATGCGCAGACCCAATGAGATTAAAGAGTTAGGATCAGAGGACAAGTTACAGAAATTAACTATTTTATAGAATCTAGCCTGACAATGAATTAGGCAAAGACCATAGACCCTAAAAGACAGATCTACCGATTTGAAGTCTAAATGGATTAAAACTAATAAGGACTCTTTGTATCCATTCATACCCAGGAGTTTATAAATGAGACCCAGAGACGTGACTCCACGAGACTTTGAGGTAGGTGCTCTATCGCTACTAGACTTTTTAAAAGAGCCATGATTGTTTTGAGAATGCATGTTTTAAGTATAAGTATATGACTTGTTTCGCGTGACTTAATTCAGCGTATATGTGATAAATGCTTTATGCATAGATATGTTTTGCAAATAATTGCACATACATTATGCATAGATATGTTTTGCAAATAATTGCATATACATTATGCATAGATATGTTTTGCAAACAATTGCATACATTGTATTATTTGTGAGCATTGAGTTTTTGAAAGATTGCATGTCCTTGAGGGTTACCAAAAGATGTTGGAGTGCTCAAAAGACGCTGAGTAGGCAGTTGTGAGGGCCAGGCAGTTGTGAGGGACCCAAAGAGGATAGGTTTTTGAAAAGGAGGTTTTTGCTTGTTTGATCTGATATGATTTGGGCCGATAAGCCCGTGGGCACTATGTCGAGAGGTTTGGGTTGGCCTCCAGCCTCTACCACTATTAGGTGGATGGGTACTATGCCCAAAAAGGGCAACGTCCCTGCTTCGACTGCATGTGGTACAGGGGCTACCACTGGTGTCACGGCACTGGGTCGAAGTGTCATATGTCCCGTGGAGGCATATGACCCTGTGTCCTCAAGTACCCGGGGACCACACGGTGGCGAGGTCGTGGGCATAGTTTGGACCCTATGGTTTGAGGATTTAGTTGCATTGCATATGGCATGACATGAGGTTGGTCGACCATACCAGATATCCATGAGTTGGATTCAGTGGAGCATCGTATGCATATCATTATGTTTATGATATATGATACTTTCGACTTAGATTATGCTATTCTTTAAGTCGTCAGTATTTCAGTTTGACGGTGGTTTTTAATATCGATATTGAACATGATTGATCGAACATGCATATGTTTTTAAGAGCACATGATTTTAAACATAGCATGCATTGCAAAACTAGTAGTGATCGACTCCTACTGAGTATAGTATATACTCACCCTATCCTTAACATTTTTCAGGATAGTTCCGCTTACAAATAGAAGATGCCTTAGGAGATATTAGTGATATGAGCAAGTGAATAAACAAAGGAGACAACTATACATGTGAGTAAACTCTCTACCCTTTGGACATGTATTTGTATTTATTTACAGTTGGCATCAGAGCCCAGGTTTTATCCTTTCACAGCCAGTCCAGCATGTCCAAGGGTCCTAGACAATAGAGAAAATCAAGAAGAAGCAATATAAATAGGAGTAATAGAGATGACTACTTCTATTTGAGGATTACAATATTAATGCTAAAGGCATTTCACCATAAACCAATAGGTGAAAAAGGAGATGAGTCTAGCAAATAATTAGACATTGGATGGCTTAAATCTTATCAATAAGGATCATTGTGCAGTGGTGCAAATATGAAAACTCATATATGGATCATATTATGATGAGGATAATGAAGAAAGATGTTGGTGAACATGTTAGTAAATAATTCTGACCTGTAATAGATCAATCTCACCAAAGATGAGAACATCGAAGAACCTAGATGGCTATCTTACCATCATAAAGAATATAAGAATATGAGCACACTATCACAAGGGATATGATATGAGTATGATAGGGGATGTAAAAGACAGACTTTGAGAAGATTTTGATGATAATCTAAGAGGGATGAGAATGCAAGATGATATTAGGAGATAACTGTGACTCGTACTAGGTCACAAAGGTATGGATCCTGAAGGACTTAGCTCAATTTTACCTTGATTGGAGTCTTATAAAGAGTGAAGTGCTATTGAATAACAACTACCTGAGTATTATGGAGCAAATCAGAAGATGTATACAAGTAACATATTATGTGATTAAAAGAAACATAACAAGAATATGACAGGGAAATGAATTCGACCGAGTTATCAAAAGATTTTGATGATAATACTAGGGATGATAATAGATTGATCCTAACATGAACTTGTAAAGTATAGCATGATCAAAACATCAATGTCATTATTAAGACATTGTATGAATTTATTGAGGCTATAGGCAATTGAGGATTTCAATGATCTTAAGACAGTTTAGAATTTCTGAGAAGCATTCAGTTTATCATATCTGTTAAGTAAAAGAGTAGATGCAGTATCGATTATATGCAACAAAGCACATGAAGACATTGATCTAGAAAGACAAAAGTGAGGATTTTGAAGAAAAGAGAGAAAGAGATAAAGATGTAACTACCAGTATTCAATGAATATTGAATATTCAAAAGAAGAAGATCATGACTTTATGAAGATACATACAAAACTTTCGTCTTGAATCATCTGGGAAGATAAACCAATCAACTTCGAAGGAATGATACATGAATTGGTGATCTTATTGTAAAAGAGTATAAAAGAGAGAAAGCATATGGGGTTTAAGACTTTGAGAAGAGTATCGAATTTCAGGAGATTATGCGACAAGAAATTTTTGAAGAGGAATGGTGACCAACTAGAAATTAAATTCTACAAATGGTTTGATATCAATTAGATTCTTATCGGATCCAGTAGCTTATAAGGAACTCTAATGGATATAGTCCATAAAAAGGAAAATTTGGTGATATCTCACCTTGCCAATAAAGTATATTGAAAAAGGAATTAAGCTGGGACAGTGACTTGTGCATTTAGAAAGTAGGGTACCATCAAGGATCAAATCGAGGTCTTACTATTATAGATTGAAAGACCAAAAATCTTAAGACCATTATTTAGTTATTACCTGTAATGCCCGAGCAATTTACACTATTTTTAACAAAAATTGGACATTTTATAGGAAATGGACTGTGTTGAATGTTTGATTTATTTAAAATATTAAACAAAGGAATTTTTTAGGAAACTTAGTACCATTAGATTCTACTTGAAAAATGAAATCTAACGCCTCAAAAATCACCCAAAACGGAGTTCGTATGAAGAAGTTATAGCCATTTAAAGATAGGGGTATTTCTGGAAATTAAACACAAAACGTTTAAAACGAAAAAGGACGAAAAACACAGGGGGCCGTTTTGATAACAGCACCCTCCTGTCGTCTTCAACCTCTAGACCCCTCCAGAAACCCTCGATCCTGATTTTTCTAGAGGATTCTACCACCGCCAAGGGCAGCACCGCCATTGGCAGCACCGCCATTGGCAGCACTGCCATAAGCAGGGCTTTAAAACCCCATCTCCCCCTCTCCAAAAACACAAGTTTTTCGGCATTTTTCCAGCCATTTGAGACTGGGGTTTCCTACAAAATTGGAAACCCATCTCTCTACGTTTTCCGGCAATGGCCAGGCCCAAGTTAGGGCAGCCATCCCATTCCCATTTCCCCCTCTTCTCTTTTCCAATCTGGGCAATAGGGTTTCCACCTTGTTCGAGTTTTCTGGTTTTGACGTTGGGGTTTTTCTGCTTCAAGAATTCCGGCAACATAAGGGTTTAGGCAGGCGAGAGGAGCACGATCTCTGGCGACCCAGGTAAGCCATTTTCCTTTCCTCCTCTTCCCTTCCACTTTCACTGGTCAAAACCAGGCTGGACCTAGCGTTTTTTGGCCAAAAATTGCAGAACCCAGGACCGGACCAACAAGGGAGATGATCCTGGGCATGGTGCGTGATGCACACCTGACTGAGCCCATGGACGGACCACAGGCACGCCACTGTGCACGAGGGCACGCGACTGTGTATGGGCGTGGCCTTGGTGCGTCCCAGGCACAGTCCAGGTTCGACCGGGACGCATGGGCGGCCCAGGAGCCAAGGCACATTTCGACTACGCCAAGGTGTGTTCGCGCGAGGTCATCCAGGACGCGCGTCATAGCGCGTCGCTTGGGCATGCTTGTGCACGTGCGAACACTGTCCCAGGTGCGGCCTTCGGGTACGTGAGCGACATGGGGCATGGGTCCTAGCTCGATTAGGATGCACCGGGTACCCTGGGAGCTGAGACGCGCCATGCTACAAGGTGCGTCCGTGCGATGATGCGCGTCATAGCGCGTCACTTGAGTATGCATGTGTGCGTGCAAAACGCGGTCACTGGCACGGCCTTTAGGCGCACACGCACGTGAGGTGGTTGCTGTTCAACCAGGATGCACGGGTGTCCTGGGAACTGGGACACGTGGACCTAATGAGACTTTAAAATTAGGATCATAGGACCATTTATAGAATTTAACTATTGAATAAGTAGGTCCATATTATAGGATCTAGCCTGACAATGAATTAGGCAGTTTAACTATTGAATAGTAGATCCACACCATAGGATCTAGCCTGACGAATGAATTAGGCAAGGACCATGGACCCAATAGGCAGAGCTAGCGATCTAATATCTAAATGGATTGAAATTAATAAGGACTCATTGTATCCATTCATACCCAGGAGTTTATAAATGAGACCCAGGGATGGGTTGAAGTAATAAAGGACGCGACTCCAGGAGACTTTCATGTAGGTGCTCTATCGCTACTAGACTTTTAAAAAGAGCCATGATTGTTTTGAGAATGCATGTTTTAAGTATAAGTATATGACTTATTTAGCATGACTTAATTCAGCGTACATATGATAAATGCTTTATGCATAGATATGTTTTGCAAATAATTGCATATACATTATGCATAGATATATTTTGCAAATAATTGCATACATTGTATGATTTGTGAGCATTGAGTTTTTGAAAGATTGCATGTCCTTGAGGGTTACCAAAAGACGCTGGAGTGCTCAAAAGACACTGTGGGAGGGCCAGGCAGTTGTGAGGGACCCAAAGAGGACAGGTTTTGAAAAAGAGGTTTTCGTTGTTTGATCTGATATGATTTGGGCTGATAAGCTCGTGGGCACTATGCCGAGAGGTTTGGCTTGGCCTCTAGCCTCTACCACTATTAGGTGGATGGGTACCACGCCCAAAAAGGGCAACATCCCTGCTTCGACTGCATGTGGTACAGGGGGCTACCGCTGGTGTCACGGCACTGGGTCGAAGTGTCATATGTCCCGTGGAGGCATATGACCATGTGTCCTCAAGTACCCAGGGACCACACGGCGGCAGCGAGGTCATGGGCATAGTTTGGACCCTATGGTTTGAGGATTTATTTGCATTGCATATGGCATGACATGAGGTTGGTCGACCATACCAGATATCCATGAGTTGGATTCAGTGGAACATCGTATGCATATCATTATGTTTATGATATATGATACTTTCGACTTGGATTATGCTATTCTTTAAGTCATCAGTATTTCAGTTTGACGGTGGTTTTTAATATCGATATTGAACATGATTGTTCGAACATGCACATGTTTTTAAGAGCACATGATTTTAAACATAGCATGCATTGCAAAACTAGTAGTGATAGACTCATACTGAGTATAGTATATACTCACCCTATCCTTAACATTTTTCAGGATAGTTCCACTCACAAATAGAAGACGCCTCAGGAGATATTAGTGCTACGAGCAAGTGAATTAAAAAGGAGACAATTATACATGTAAGTAAACTCTCAACCCTTTGGACATGTATTTGTATTTATTTACAGTTGGGCTGTGTGTTGTGACTGGATAGACCTGGGGAAAAACATTTATGATTTCTGAATTTTTTCAAAAAACTACTTTGATAGTTGTGAAAGCAAATTACACTCGGGGTTTTCAAAATGTGTTTAAAACACAAGATTTTCCAATGCATTGCATGGTTTTTATAAAATGGTTTTCAAATAGGGATGCATCCCGCCTTAGGAATTAGATATTGCATTTAAAAATGCATGAGAAAACCTAGGTCGTCACATTACCTTTAGAGTATTGTTGACTAAATAAAGGTATCCCACCCTAATTAAATACTCAAAGGGATATTATAAGTATTTGAACATGAGTTTTACCTAAAAGAAGTTACTTGGTAAACTAAGTCATTTGAGGGTATGAGGTTAGTTGATTAGGCCACATCATGGAGGAGCTACAAGTACAATAAATACAGTAACAACTGAGACAGTTGCAAAGATAAGAAGTGATCTAAACCAATGTGAAAGATTTTTCAAAACTTAGTGGCTACCATGACAAGGTAAAGAAATTACTTTGCGGTCTGAGAAATACTACTGACTTGGATTGAAAAGAAAGGTAGATAAGTACCGATCACTTTAGAGGCCCTTGAGCTGATGACATAGATATATCTGGAAAGAGACCAATAGGTAATCAAATAAAGTCTTTCTATGTGTCTACGAAAATATTCCATGCTTACCTGAGTGTTTTTCAAACTTGATGATTTAACAGCTTTAGCATAACTTGATGTAGTCGCTATTGAATGAGAACTGCTATTATAAGCTAAGTATGAGGAGGCATTTGAAGGATAAAATTTGAGGAATTAAGAAAATCACTACTTATGAGGATACCTCCTGACAATACAGACTGCATGATTGACAATAAAGCCTTGATAAAAGATTGCACAATATATTGACATAGGGGATGGAAGGAAAAAAGGTGAGATAGCTAGCACACTATAAGGTGAAGATTTAATATTACGTTACCTTTAGACAAAAAGATAGTTGTTATGTGCATATACCAAGTACGAAAAATCAATTGAAGGAATTTCCTAAGGACAAACCTTACTGGATTGAGTATAGAACTTTTGGACTAAAAGGTTACGAAGAAAACCATCAAGAAAAGAAAGGACAAAGAGGATGATGACAAAGGATTCAACCATGACCTAGTAAGGGTACTCAGTTATGAATAAGAGAGTTTTTTCCTTGCATAAATGGAAACATTATTGAAAATCCTAATGACAAATTGATGTGAATAGTGAGATAGGCCTCTGGACAAGAACATTTGATCCATAATGAAGAATCGACCATTAACGTTTGACATGAGAAAAGCATTTAATGAATTCAATAATTATAAAATTGGATATAGAATTAGGACATTTTACTTTCATTATATGATAAGGTCCTCAATGGAAGAAGCTACTAATTGGCTTTCATGATCTTATTTTGAATGTAACCTTGGTCAAGGAAATCAAGTCACATATGGAAAACGACGGACAATTGAAATTCAAAGTTAAGTAAGAGTTTGGCTATAGAACACATGATACCATATCAGTTATTGAAGTATCTTGGAGACAAATATAAAAGGTAAGAAGCAAAGTTAGATACAATAGAAAGAAGGTAATTTTTGGACTCTTACTAATGACATGTAACCAACCATTAGAAGGAGATATGGATGATGGAAGAGATCACTAGATGAAAGACAAGAAGAAAAGAGGTCATCCTATGATATTCAAAAAGGACTATGAGAAATAAGATGATATGATTTTGAAAGAAGTATGGAGAAATTTATACATGAATAAAGAAGCATGATCCTACGAGGAGACTATCCTATACATGATGAAAGTGTAGGCATCTAAAGATTTCGAGATAGATGAATTACCACTAGAAACTGGTATTGTTAAACTGGCAAGTATGGAAGTATGCATCAGAGTACGCAGCGAAAGCGGCCCTTATAGGTAAGGCCTTGTAGAAGGTACAATAAAAATGATAAATTGAGGTTGAGCCTAAATTTGATTCCTAAGGGGAGAGTGCATTCACTGAGAAGATATCTAAGAAACAAAATACCTTGAAGATGATAATTTATGGAATTTCGAGGACGAAATTCTTTTAAGGGGGTAATAATGTAATGCCCGAGC
Organism: Warburgia ugandensis; assembly: GCA_035236585.1. Lineage (NCBI taxonomy): Eukaryota > Viridiplantae > Streptophyta > Magnoliopsida > Canellales > Canellaceae > Warburgia > Warburgia ugandensis. The sequence continues at coordinate 18,751,575 of CP141128.1, read as the reverse complement.
AATTTACTCTATTTTAACAAAAATTGGACATTTTATAGTAAATAAACTGAGTTAAATGTTTCACTTTATTTAAAATAGTAAACAAATAAATTTTTAAGGAAACTTAGTACCATTAGATTCTACTCGAAAAATGGAATCCGACACCTCAAAAATACCCAAAACGGAGTTCGTATGAAGAAGTTACAACCATTTAAAGATAGGGGTATTTCTGAAATTTAAACAAAAAAATGAAAAAGACGAAAAATGCAGGGGCCATTTTGATAACGGCTCCCCCTGTCATCTTCAACCTCTAAACCCCTCCAGAAACCCGTTTTTCATGATTTCTTCAGAAAACCCCAAAGGAAAGGGTGGCGCCGCCATTGAGGGGCACCACCTTCTCCCCTCTATAAAAACCCCTTCTCCCCCTCTTCAAAATCGCATTTTTTCCAGCTGTTTGAGACTGGGGTTTCCGGCAAAAATCGGAAACCCGTCTCTCTACAAATTCCGGCAACGGCTAGGCCCTAGTCGGGCCGGCCATTCTCCCATTTCCTCTCTTCTTTCCGGCCTTAGCAATGGAGTTTCCACCTTCATCGAGTTTTTTTCTGGCAACAAAGGGTTCAGAACCAGATCAGGCGAACTACCAGGCAGAAGGAGCGCCATCTCCAGCTGCTAGGTAAGCTCTCACCTCCCTTTTGCATTTTTCCTTGGCTTTCTCTTTGTTCCAGCCTAGATTCATGCTGGATCTGGTAAGTTCTGGCTGGAAATCCATGATTTCTGGGGAACGAAACTAGACGTGTGAAGAACCCGTCCTCAGTAGCACGTCCCAGGGTGCACGAGCATCCCTGGGGTGTGGGCGTCTAAGGGTGCACAAGCGTCCCTAGGGTGCGGGCGTCCCAGGGTGCACGAGCGTTCCTGGGGTGTGGGCGTCCCAGGGTGTACAAGAGTCCTAGGGGTGTGTGGGCGTGACGCGCAACCATGTCGAGCTCCCTAGGGCGACTGTCACATGCGTGCCGCGCACGGACAGATGCGCGACTTGACCAAGACGCACAAGTGTCCCAAGAACTAGGACGTGCATGCAACCCCACCTAAGACTCATCCGCGCAACGCTGTCCAGGACGCGCTTCTTAGAACACCATTCAGATGTGCACACCGCACTATTCGGACAGACACATGTGAACTAGTGTGGTTTAAGTAGAACCAAGGCACGCACACATCCTAGAACCTGTGGCGCAGGGCCTTAATTGACACATCTTGCTTGTCCATTAAGGCGCACACACGTCTTGGAAACCATAATGCGCGAACCCAATGAGATTAAAGAGTTAGGATTAGAGGACAAGTTACAGAAATTAACTATTTTATAGAATCTAGCCTGACAATGAATTAGGCAAAGACCATAGACCCTAAAAGACAGATCTAGCGATCTAAAGTCTAAATGGATTAAAACTAATAAGGATTCCTTGTATCCATTCATACCCAGGAGTTTATAAATGAGACCCAGGGATGGGTTGAGTGATAAAGGATGTGACTCTAGGAGACTTTGAGGTAGGTGCTCTATTGCTACTAGACTTTTTAAAAGAGCCATGATTGTTTTGAGAATGCATGTTTTAAGTATAAGTATATGACTTGTTTCACGTGACTTAATTCAGTGTATATGTGATAAATGCTTTATGCATAGATATGTTTTGCAAACAAATGCATATATTGTATGATTTGTGAGCATTGAGTTTTTGAAAGATTGCATGTCCTTGAGAGTTACCAAAAGACGCTGGGTAGGCAGTTGTGAGGGACCCAAAGAGGATAGGTTTTGAAAAAGAGGTTTTTGCTTGTTTGATCTGATATGATTTGGGCTGATAAGCTCGTGGGCGCTATACCGAGAGGTTTGGGTTGGCCTCCAGCCTCTACCACTACTAGGTGGATGGGTACCACGCCTAGAAAGGGCTATGTCCCTGCTTCGACTACATGTGGTACAGGGGGCTACCACTGGTGTCACGGCACTGGGTCGAAGTGTCATATGTCCTGTGGAGGCATATGACCTTGTGTCCTCAAGTACCCGGGGACCACACGGCGGCGTGGTCGTGGGCATAGTTGGACCCTATGGTTTGAGGATTTAGTTGCATTGCATATGGCATGACATGAGGTTGGTCGACCATACCATATATCCATGAGTTGGATTCAGTGGAGCATCTTATGCATATCATTACGTTTATGATACATGATACTTTCGACTTGGATTATGCTATTCTTTAAGTCATCAGTATTCCCGTTTGACAGTGGCTTTTAATATCGATATTGAACATGATTGTTCGAACATGCACATGTTTTTAAGAGCACATGATTTTAAACATAGCATGCATTGCAAAACTAAGTAGTGATAGACTCCTACTGAGTATAGTATATACTCACCCTATCCTTAACATTTTTCAGGATAGTTCCGCTTACAAATAGAAGATGTCTCAGGAGATGTTAGTGCTACGAGCAAGTGAATAAACAAAGGAGATAATTATACATGTGAGTAAATTCTCTACCCTTTGGACATGTATTTGTATTTATTTACAGTTGGGCAGTGTGTTGTGACTGGATAGACCTAGGAAAAAACATCTATGATTTTTGAAGTTTTTCAAAAACTACTTTGGTTGTTGTGAAGGCAAATGACACTCGGGGTTTTCAAAAATGCGTTTAAAACAAAAGATTTTCCACTGCATTGCATGGGTCTTATAAAATGGTTTTCAAATAGGGATGCATCCCGCCTTAGAAAATTAGATATTGCATTTAAAAATGCATGAGAAAACCCGGGTCATCACAAATACAGTCATAACTATCACCTAGTTTGAAATTAAGTTCACATATGTATTATAAAAATAGCAATCACCATAGATATGTACCACTGGTATCCTGGAGAACTCAATAAACCAGCGATAGAGTTCATAAGACCAAGGAAACTATAAATCTCAATCACTAATTTGGCTAATCCTAGCCCATCATAGTCTCAATAAACTACCTCCTTGTCAATTGAGGTATTGTGGTCAAAGAAATTCACCTGCTTCAACCATAATCCACACTGACAGGTGTTTGCAACAAGTGATGAGTTGGTAAGATACTCAAAACAATGCACACGATCTCTCATACCCTTCTATGCCATGGTGTATACAAGGACATCATCCACTAACATAATCATAACTCATCTTGCTAACATTTGAGACTTAATCCATCGTATCCATGAATACATCAGTGCCTTGGTCCCACCCAAAACCCATAGCAATTGTAATGAGTCCTAAAAAGTGTCTTAAAGACATCTTCCTCAAAATCCTTAGCTGGTAATAACTAGACCTCAAATCAATATCCAAAAATACCATGCATCATCCAGATTTGATCAAGTGGATCATCAATACATGATATAGAATAATGGTTCTCCTCTATGGTGCTATAAAACAAGCAAAAATTTGTGCATGGCAATAAGGATCTATCTCTCTTCTCATGAAGAGGACTAATGCACTTTATGAACATCCATGAGGTCTGTTAAAACCCTTATCAAAAGCTCATATAGTTGGATCTTTGCCAGCTTAGTTAGGGCATCCCATATGGCATTCTAGGTAAATAATGGTATACTTGATGCCAAATCAACATCAAAATCAATTCCTTGCAGCAAAAGTTCTAAAAACTCTTCAGAAAAGACTACAAACTCTTACACATCATTTTTGTGCTCAATTTGTGGCCACTCATGGTCCTCCACTGTCACTATAATAAGGACTCAGCAACCTCTAAAAAAGTTCTGCACTGCCTTCAAGGTAGAAATAACACAATTTTAGTGATGCTCCTTCCTACATAGAAATGAGGTTGCTAGTTGTACAAGTATGCTAAAAGTAACTTCCTTTTCACAATAATCAACTGTCATCCAATAAGTAATCATCCAATCCATCCCAAGGATGACTTCATAATCAACCATATCAAGTAAGAATCATCATTCATTATCTCACTCGTTATGCAGATGTCCCTAGAAGGCCCTCACTAGCCTCAAATAACTCTCCCACCGGATCCTGAATCAAAGAGAATTATAACATGCCTACGAGCAATCAGGATAATACTTTCTACCACCTGGTTCAAGGCATGTGCTTACCTTGAAGTAATACCAGAAACTCATCACTGCTAATGTGAGGCCATCTCTACCCTGCCTCTAATGTCAGTATGTCTAACTTACTGTCCCCTACACAATCTCTAAAGAAATGCTTAGACCCTCAACATTCAAAGTATATAAAGGATTGCCATTGTAATGGTGGCTGCTAATACTACTACTAATGTTATGGCGATCTACCAACTCTAGGATATAATTGTCTAGGTACTTGTCCTTGCAAGTAACATACCTCTTGTTTACATCCCTAATCAAAGACCTTTGTGACTGCATCAGCGAAGAAAAAAAAAAATCTCTTACCTTTACTAGGATGACTCGAAGTACCCATGTCTGAGTCTTTGTGGTCAGCCCTGGTCCTAAGAGAATCCCTTTCAAACATAAAGTTCATGTCTGCTTCCTCTGCCACCAATGTAGAACATGCTATAATCACCTAACTCCTCAATTTAGGTTTTAACTCATCAACAATTCTATTTGCCACCTGCCAATATGTGGTAATGGCAAGAGGAGTAAACTTCCTTAGCCTATAACTCGGTTCAAAGACTATTGAACTGTCTAATCTCTCTACTCCAAAGTAGCCACCTTTCTCTATATCACTAGTTTCTCACAAGGTAAAGACGCCAATCATCATTGGCCTTCCTAAGGGCCTTCTAAATAAAAGTCTCACTAATGGAGGAATACACCTTCTTAAATTACTATCACCAGAATCCTTATAATTATATTTTCAGTGTCCTCAATTGAGATTCACATTGAGATTTGAGCTAAAATGACTAAAAGGAGCTAGTAGTATCTTCTCTCAATTATAGTATAACAACCCCAATTTTTGTAAATTGATTTGAGAAAATCATGAAAGTTTGAAATTTCTGAAGACTCAGGCTAGAATATTAAGTTAAAAGCAAATATCTTTTCATAGAGATTAAATCATGAGTGAAAACATAGAAATTAATAATTTACATGAAAAATTAAATAAATGACACTAATTTTGTTAAATTTTGAGTTAGAATGAAATCTCAATTTTCTACATAAAAGGGCAAAACGGTCATTTTCATCCTCAACCAAGATTTAAATTTTGAATATTTGGAATGTGCTCAAAAAATTGATTTTGGCTCCATTGAGTACACTAAAATCCAAGTTTGGATAAATAATATACACTTTTCTTCATTTTTATGAATAAAAGGGCAAAATAGTCTTTTCACATGAAAGTGGGGCCCACAAAGTAGGCCAATGTTCTGGAAGCAACAATAATTGAGCAATGCACTACCAGATTGTAGTGGAGGAAAAGAGGGAGGTGGAAACTCCACCCATAAATATAATAATAATAAAAAGAAGGAGATTTTTATGAAAAATTAATTTAAAATTCAAAAACTTGCCTATAAATAATTCTGAAAATTTCACAAAAATTTTCACAACTTTACCACAAAATCCCCTTGACACTCCGCTAAAATCAAAGAAAAACTCTTCCCTCAATCTCTCTCTTTTTCCCTCTTTCTCTCTCGTCTCTCTAGAATAGTACCAAGAGCCCTAAATTTAATAAGCTACTCCGTTCTAGATCAAATTTTACAAATCGCACCATCTATATTGTTCTAAATTCCTTGATCGACAAAAACCCAAAGTAATTTCAAGATCCAACGATTCAATCAACAAAAAAATACAAATCAAAATTTATTTGGTGTGTTATGGCATACGAGGAGGATTTATTTATTTTGGCATCAATTCTGAGCAAATCAAGTAGGGGGATATCATCCAATATTTAGTTTATATCATATTTTTAATTTTTAATTTTACTGGATTTGATTTTTTATTAATGTTTTAAAAAATCATGTTCTAGTGAAAAACCCTCTAAATCTACATCGTGGAAGGCTCAGATGAAAAATCTGAGCCATCCAATAGATTTAGAATGGTCCAAAACCCCTAAGTATGAAATAACAACCAATTTAGTGGAGATATGATGGCCCAATTTGATGGGAAAAACGGGACTGGTGATTTGATGGTCCAATCTGGATCGTCTCACCATTTACAGGTCACCACCCCGTTTCCACTTGTGCACACCAATAAAATAGAGTGGGATGACCAGTTCCACCAGTTCTGCCTATTTTGTCCTGTTCTAACTGCAAATCAAATCTGGACCGTTAAAACAACTATGAACTTCAAACTTGAATTTCGAAGTCATCTGAGCTCCAAATCATGAGCAAAAAGAAGATGTGAAAAGCTTATGATGTCTACTTTCATATGAAATAATAAAATTTAGGAAATATTACAAGAAACATTCTGTTTAAAGAAAATAAGATTCTTACTTCCATGATCTTGAGGATCTAAGATGATCAGACCTTAAGGATCTGATCTATTTAAGTTATAATGATAAGAATATGTGAAATTCAAGGTTTAATATGATAGATCTATGATAATTTAAGAAATCTACCCTTTATTGTATAAGTAACCTAAAATTTGTAAAGGAACTTTCTTGATCAGTAAGATCAAGCATGATCAAACCCTATGGATGGGTTCGATAGAGTTAGTAATGATAAGATCTAGTAAGATCATTGATCAGTTATGACAAAAACATATAAAGATGATCTTTGAACCTATAATGAAGTAAAAATCCTAGATCTAAGAAAATGACTTAAGATCTAATGATTGGATTATATTAAAAGCCTCTAATAATGCAAATTGATTAGTATGATTTTATTTAATTATTAGATTTATTTTAACTTTAATTTATGGCATGATTATAGGATCCATGCTAAGTTATTTCTTCATTTTGATGTAAATGATCTACATGTTATTAGATGGTTAGACCTAATCATCTTAGGGTCATGTTAGTACACATGATTTTCTGTAAATATCCTTAGGATAGGTAATATATGAATTAAGGTCATGCTAGTTCAATTTAAGTATGGACTATAGTATGATTTCCATTTAAGATGGTGATGGTAATGGAATTGTAATTTAAGATCATGTTAGTTTAATTTGATTTCATTAATTAGGGATCATGATAGTAGTTACATAATATTGTTATCCTTAGATTATTGAATTTATATTAGTTTTATGCTTTGAAGTTTATGATTCATTATTGCCATATTTCTTAGTAGATTTAATTGATAATTAGTTATGATAAACAATATAAAACACAAAAAATGTAACCTAATGAGAAATTAGAGTTTCATGACATAAATAGGAAGGAATTACTTGACTTGGACTTAAATAGTAAGGGCTATAGTTAGTAGGACAATATAAGGAATGGTTTACCATTTCCTTGACCCAAATTAGGAGAATAATACACATCTATTAATGATATTTTATATGATCATGGACATTAATAAAAATCAAGTAGAGATAAATTAGGGTTTACGAACTCATAGGAACCTTATGGAAAATTGAGCTAAGGTCACTCCAGTGGACGTTGAACATTGTGGTTAAGGGGTTTATCTAATAGAGCATCACTCTTCCCTCTCCATTTGGTGATGTTTGTTGAGGTCTAAACACCTCGTTACATGAGAATTGAAGTAGCCACTTTTTGAGCAGCCTGTAGCTGGTAAGCCTTAGTCAATTGGAAATAAGAGGAGTTGTCTAGAATTAGGAGTGAATAAATTATCCTCAGACCAGTAACACTAACTGGTTGAGAAATAATAATAAAAACATGAAAGGTTAGCAAATTAACTAATCCTAATAAAATTTGTAAATAAGATAAGGATGATCAAATAAGAATCCAAGAGGAGATCTTGAATGATCAAAAACAACAAAATACAAGAAATACAAATGTAGAGTAGATTATTATTATGTGAATATACTTGTAATATAGATTTATTAGGTTAGAAGATCTAAACCTTTGATCATATGTGATTCAAAGAAGAAAGATTCAAAACATTCTACTTAAGGATGATCAAAAGACTATGCAGTATGTACCTTTGGATAGAAAGATGACATTATACGTATGATTTGATAGATATACGTTGATCGTGACTATGGTAGACTTCAAAGAGTAAGAATACCCTATTGACGTAGAAGGATTTTATGAATACATCTATATGAAAGGTACATGTTGAATATATGATCTTATGTATAGAAATGTTGACATGTATAATGCAAATACCTTGTGCTAAATCCTTATGATCCAACCAAATAATGAGAAAATAGATATGAAATGGTTAAATGTAGAGTTGAAGAAAACCCTTAGTGAATAGGGAAGTAGAAGATATTCCAGCCCTAGATAAACAAACATATTGTTTGATACATATAAGAAATATTTTACATCTGAGCATGGAGGCTTGTAGTTTTATTTTAAATAGGCGTAGGCTTGGGGATGCTATGCTAGGAGAGTTATGAGGGTTTGGTCACCCGCTCTCTGAAATTTGTTGATGATGAATTCCATGCCTAAGAAAGGCACAAAGTCGGGTGGGGCAATTATGGGAAGGCCACCACTGTGACAGCCATGGTCCCCCCATATGGACATGGATTTTACATTTCCACTGAAGTTGATATAAGTTGATTATTGAGCAGTTATCTGGGGGCACTGTATGGATTAAACTACAAGCATGGTAGTCCTTTGATTTATTTTGTACTATGATGCATATGAGATAGGCATAGTGAGATGCCTTATATATTGCGTAATGAAATGCTAGGTAATTGTATATTACCAATATTCCTAAGAAAAAGGAAATTCCTAATACAGTAACTAGATGATATACTGATCTCTTACAATTGAAAGAGTTGGTCAGCTTAACTGGGAATGAGAATTGAATATTTTCACTATTTTGATGAATTTGTTCATACACATTATGTATAAGGATGTACATAAATGATAAAAGAAAGGTTATAGAAATGAGATTGATCCATGATCATGTTTATGATAGAAATGAATAATGGGATTAACGAGTATTAGGATTATATTGTCACATTATGTTACTTCATTAATCCCCTACCAAGCATAGCTTGCTGATATATTGTAAATGTTTGAATGTTTACAATATCTCAAATACAAAGAAGGAGAGTTAGGAACTCAAGACTTGAGAAGACTTGAAAGAAAAAGTAATCAGGGTATATCCATTAAAGACATGTATTTTACTTAAGAACTTTATATGTATTGAGAGTTTTTATTGTATGTGAGCTTTGAAATTTGGATTATGTAATTTGGACAAGTATTGTAATGATACCAGGCTATACTGTGAACCACTGGATGGATCCTAAAGTTTAATAAAATTTTATTCCTTCAATAGAATTTTATCTTGTACAAAACTCTACTTATGTTATGAAGTAATGACTTAGGTTTTACAAAACAAGTTCTAAAGAAAAGAATTTTCGCTGCTTTCTTTTGCAATTTTTTTTTTACCAAGGGCCCTATCTTTGCAAAATGTATTACAAAATGTATTATAAAAACCCGATTTGTCTCAGTTGGTATTAGATCTAATCATCCAATCATAGTTACATCCTAGTATGTCCAAGGAAGAAATTACAATCCAAATATAGATTTAGATAGAAAGAGTTATACAGATTATTGATAGAAAATTTGGTTTATGAGCAGATGGCACCCAAAAGAGCAACTAGGAAGACATCTCAGAATGCTCCAAAGAGTAATATGGAGGGATTAACCATGAACGATATAGAGGAAATGGTGACTAGAATATTGAGGAATCTTCTTCCTCAAATCCAACAGCCTCAAAGTTCTTCACCTCTAGTTGATATACCAAGTACTTAGGTTCAGCCTAAAAAAAGACACAACACACCAACACCAACACTAGATACTTTCACACCAGTACAAGGGCAATCTTCCCTTATGCCAAGTAAGGGAGTTGGAAATTCTTCATTAGCACTAGAAAATATTGATAAAATGATGGAGTGATTTCAAAAGATGGTTATCAGATATAATGGCAAGGGGGATCCGAGAAGGCGGAGGAATAGGCATATGAAATAAAAAGGACTTTTAGTGCATTATGTACTCCTCCAGAATTGAAAGTCAAGTTTGCCACATATCTATTAAAACAAGAGGCTACATTTTGGTGGAGGTCAGCCAACAACACCTTCTTTTCAAATTTTGAAGAAATTGCATGGGAGGAATTCAAAGAAGTTTTCAATCATAAGTATTTTCCTATCCATGTAAAATTAAGAAAGGAGGAGTTCTTATAACTTAAACAAGGGAATCTATCGGTGGTGGATTATGACAATAAATTCACCCAATTGAAGAGATTTGCTGCACATGTTTGTGATACAGAGATGACACAGTGGACAGATTCATGGAAGGGTTGCAACTAGGGCTAAAGGTGAAAGTGATGGGTACTAAACCCGCCACTTTGGCAGACTGTGTAGAAATGACTTCTAAGTTTGAAGAAGAGTCAAACCATTAGGTTTGGAGGAGGTGGAAACTTCAACCAAAGGCCTTTTCAGAAGGGAAACAAGACCCTTCAACAACTTTAGACCTCCAAGAAGTCAAGGGAATCATATTAAAAGAAGACCTTATCCTAAATGTAGAAGATTCCACTTTGGGAATATATGTCCCACTCCCATACAACAACGACCTCTAATCAAATGTTACAACTATGGAGAATTTGGACACATGTCTACAAACTGCAACAAACTGTTAGTAGTTAGGGAGTCAAAACCAAATAATGTCCATCATCCCCAAGGGAGGGTATTCGCAATTACTGACAGCCAGGCTGGAACATCTAATGCAATAATAGAGGGTACATTACTAGTATCTGATACCCATGCTAAAGTATTGTTTGATTGAGGATCTACTCATTCCTTTATCTCATGTGTATTTGCATTTAGTATACAATTGTCAATGAAAAAATTGGGATTCAATCTAGATGTATTAACATCGATTGGTAAAACAGTTAGACTAGAGAGAATACCTTCATAATGCACCTATAGAAGTGTTGGGGAAAAGAATAGATATAGATCTGATTCTACTCAACATGGTAGACTTTGACATTATACTAGGTATGAACTGATTATCAAAATATTGGGTAATCATGGATTGTCACAATAAGAAAATCACATATAGCATACCTGGTGAGGAAGTATTAGTACTGTATGGGAAATACAATGACTTAGACAAATCAATCATATCAACTATGAAAGTTGCCAAACATATGTCTAAGGGATGTTAGGAATTTTTAGCAACATTGGTTGCTTTGGATGTTGAACAACCCAAGATAATAGAAATTGATATAGTTAGGGAATTCCCAGATATCTTTCCAGAAGAACTTCCAGGATTACCACCCCATAGGGAAGTTGAGTTTACCATTGAATTAATTCCTGGTACAACTCCAATTTCCAAAGCGCCAATAGAATGGCCCCAGCAAAATTGAAAAGCCAACTACAAGAGTTGTTAGATAAAGGGTTTGTTCAACCAAGTAGTTCACCATGGGGAGCACCAGTGATATTTGTGAAGAAAAAGAATGGGTCCATGAGATTGTGCATCGGCTATAGAATGTTGAACAATCTAACAGTAAAGAATAGATACCCCTTACCTCACATTGATGATCTCTTTGATCAACTTCAATCTACTAAGGTCTTTTCTAAAATTAACCTTAGATCAGGATATCATCAATTGCTTATTAAGGATGAGGATATACCCAAGTCAGCATTCAGAACTCGGTATTGGCATTATGAGTTTCTAGTTATGTCTTTTGGACTGACCAATGCACTAGCAGTATTTATGGCTTTGGTGAATAGAATATTCAAGGAATACTTAGACAAATTTGTGATAGTATTTATTGATGACATATTGATCTACTCTACTAGTATCAAAAAACATCAAGAACACTTACAAATTGTACTAAATACCTCAGGACACACAAATTATTTGGTAAATTTAGTAAGTGTGAATTCTAGTTAGAGAAAGTCAATTTCTTGGGTCATGTAATTTCTAAGAATGGGGCAGAAGTGGACCCAAGCAAGGTTGAAGCGGTCATGAATTGGGACAAAACCTGAGATAGTAACAAAAATACGTACTTTTCTAGGATTGGCAGGATACTACCATAGGTTTATTCAAGGATTTTCCCATATAGCCCTTCCTTTGACTACATTAACTAGAAAAGGGGTATAGTTTAGCTAGACAGAGGAGTGTGAGAATAGTTTCCAAGAATTAAAGAAGAGATTGACTACAACACTAGTATTGACAATATCATCAGGTAGTGGGGGTTATGAAATATACTACAATGCTTCAGGCAAAGGATTAGGTAGTGTATTAATGCAAAATGGGAAAGTCATTGTTTATGCTTCTAGGCAACTAAAGAAGCATGAAATGAACTACCCAGTACACGATCTAGAGTTAACAGTTGTAGTATTTGCCTTGAAAATTTGGAGACACTATTTGTGTGGAGAAAAATTCAATGTATTCATAGATAATAAGAGTCTCAAATACATCTTCACTCAAGCTAATCTAAACATGAGACAAAGAAGATGGATGGAATACATCGAAGACTATGATATCACCATCCAATACCATCCTAGAAAAGTGAACATAGTGGCTAATGTGTTAAGTAGACAGACAAGAGCTATACTTACAAACATCACCATAAAATCAGATTTTGTGGATAGAATTCTTAAAGCCCAAGAAGGGGATACAGTAACTCAGGAATTGTGTAGAAAGACAGGGTTTTGTAAGCGTATAGATGGAGGGATGCGTTTTCAGGAGAGATTAGTGGTTCCTTCAAACATAGAATTGAGAAAAGAACTGTTATAAGAAAGCCATCAGTCCAAATTGTTTATACGCCCAGGGGGGACAAAGATGTATCAAGATTTGAAAAGAAACTTTTGGTGGGAAAGTATGAAAAGAGGTATAGGAAAATTTGTGGCTAAGTGTCTAAATTGTCAACAAGTAAAAGCTGAACATCAAAGACTAGTTGGAATGTTACAAACATTGGAACTTCTAGAACGGAAATAGGACAACATCATTATGGATTTTGTGGTAGGATTACCAAGGACAAGGGAAGGTCATGACATGATTTGGGTAATTGTGGATAGATTAACAAAATCAACACATTTCCTTCCAATTAGACAAAATCAGTCAATGGACAGTCTAGCTAAGTTGTACATAAAAGGAATAGTAAATCTTCATGGGATTCCATTATCCATCATCTCTAATAGAGATAGGAGATTTACTTCAAGATGTTAGAAAGTGTACAACAAGCGTTGGAAACTCGCTTAAGTTCAGTACAACATTTCATCCCTAAACAAATGGACAGTCAGAAAGAACTATATAGACACTAGAAGATATGTTGAGGGTATGTGCATTAGACTAAAAAGGAAACTGGGGTGAACATCTTCCACTGGTAGAATACACGAATAACAACAGTTTTCAGACTAGTATTGGTATGGCATCATATGAAGCATTGTATGAGCGACCATGTCGATCACCAACTTGTTGGAGTGAAGTTGGAGAAAGAAAACTAATGAAGTCAAAACTTGTGGAATAGTGTACAAACAAGGTTAAAATGATAAAGAAGAGGTTGTTAATGGCACACAGTTGTTAGAAGAGTTACACTAACAAAAGACGTAGAAATATGGAATTTGAAGTGGGAGAGCACGTATTTTTGAAAATATCACTAGTTAAAGGGGTCATGAGATTTGGAAACCAAGGAAAACTCAGTCCTAGGTTCATTGGTTCATTTGAAATATTAGAAAGAATTGGTCTAATAGCTTACAAATTAGCTTTACCACCTCAACTCTCTAAAGTACACAGTGTATTTCACGTATCCATGTTAAGGAAATACCTACAAGATAATATGCATATACTTCAAAGTGTGCCAGAGGAATTGAAGCTAGACTTAACCTTTGAAGAAGGGTAATACATATTTTGGACCACAAAGAGCAGAAGTTAAGAACCAAAACAATTTCCTTAGTCAAGGTCTTGTGGCAACATCACTCTGTTGAAGAAACTGCATGGGAAACAAAAGTAGAAATGAGGAAGTTACATCCTAATTTATTTGAATAAGTTGTAGTATTAGAAATTTTGAGGATGAAATTATTGTAAGGGGGAAGATTGTAATAACCCCAATTTTTGTAAATTAATTTTAGAAAATCAATGAAAGTTTGAAATTTTAGAAGACTTAGGCTAGAATATTAGGTTAAAAACCAATATCTTTTCATAAAGATTAAATCATGAGTGGAAACTTAAAAATTAAGAATTTACATGAAAAATCGAATTAAATGACACTAATTTCATTAAATTCTGAGTTAGAATGAAAAATCTCAATTTTCTACATAAAAGGGTAAAACGATCATTTTCACCCATGACCAAAATTTAAAATTTGAATATTTGGAATGTACTAAAAAATTAGAAGGTACTTAAAAATTGATTCTGAGACCATTAAGTACACTAAAATCCAAGTTTGGATAAATAATATCCATTTTTCTCCATTTTTATGAATAAAAGGGCAAAACGATCTCTTCACATGAAAGTGGGGCCCACAAAGTAGGCCAATATTCTGGAAGCAACAATAACTGAGCAACGTACTACCAAATTGTAGTGGAGGTGGAAACTCCACCCATAAATAAAATAATAAAAAAGGACATTTTTATGAAAAATTAATTTAAAACTCAAAAACTTGCCTATAAATAATTCTAAAAATTTCACAAAAATTTTCACAAGTTCATCATGAAATTCCCTAGAAAATTAGAGAAAAATTCCTCCCCCAATCTCTCTCTTTTTCCCTCTTTCTCTCTCCTCTCTCTAAAATAGTACTAAGAGTCCTAAGTTCAATTAGCTACTCTGTTCTAGATCAAATTTCACAAATCCCATCATCCATATTGTTCTAGATTCCCTAATCTACAAAAAGCTTAAAGCAATTTCAAGATCCAACAGTTCAATCAACGAAAAAATACAAATCAAGATTTATTTGGTGTGTTATGGCATACGGCGATGATTTATTTATTTTGGCATCAATTCATCAATTCTGAGCAAATCAAGTATGAGGATATCATCCAATATTCAGTTTATGTCATTTTATATATTTTTAATTTCATTGGATTTGATTTTTTGTTAATGTTTCAAAAAATCAAGTTCCAGTGAAAAGCCCTCTAGATCTATATCATGGAGGGCTCAGATGAAAAATCTCAGCCATCCAATAGATTCAGAAGGGTTCAAAACCCCTAGGTATGAATAACAACCAATTTAGTGGAGATATGATGCTGAATTTGATGGAGAAAAGAGGGTTGGTGATTTGACGGTCCGATCTAAATCGTCTCACCATTTACAGGTCACCACCCTATTTCCACTAGTGGCCACTGGTAAAATAGGATGGGATGACCAATTCCACCGGTTCTGCCTATTTTGTCTTGTTCTAACAGCCAGATCAAATATGGACCGTTAAAATGACTGTGAACTTCAAACTTGAATTTTGCAGTCATCTGAGCTCCAAATCATGAGTGGAAAGAAGCTATGGAAAGCTTATGATGTCTACTATCATATGAAATAATAAAAATTAGGAAATATTGCAAGAAACTTTCTATTTAAAGAAAATAAGATTCTTACTTCCATGATCTTGAAGATCTGAGATGATCAGACCTTAAGGATCTGATCTATTTATGTTATAATGATAAGGATATGTGAAATTTAGGGTTTAATATAATATATCTATGATAATTTAAGAAATCTACCCTTTATTGTAGAAGTAACCTAAAATTTGTAAAGGAACTTTCTTGATCAGTAAGATCAAGCATGATCAAACCCTATGGATGGGTTCGATAGAGTTAGTAATGATAAGATATAGTAAGATCATTGATCAGTTATGACAAAAACATATAAAGATGATCTTTGAACCTATAATGAAGTAAAAATCCTAGATCTAAGAAAAGGACTTAAGATCTAATGATTGGATTATATTAAAAGCCTCTAATGATGTAAATTGATTAGTATGATTTTATTTAATTATTAGATTTATTTTAACTTTAATTTATGGCATGATTAAAGGATCCATGCTAAGTTATTTCTTCATTTTGATGTAAATGATCTACATGTTATTAGATGGTTAGACCTAATCATCTTAGGGCCATGTTAGTACACATGATTTTCTGTAAATATCCTTAGGATAAGTAATATATGAATTAAGGTCATGCTAGTTCAATTTGAGCATGGACTATAGTATGATTTCCATTTAAGATGGTGATGGTAATGGAATTGTAATTTAAGATCATGTTAGTTTAATTTGATTTCATTAATTAGGGATCATGATAGTAGTTACATAATATTGTTATCCTTAGATTATTGAATTTATATTAGTTTTATGCTTTGAAGTTTATGATTCATTATTGCCATATTTCTTAGTAGATTTAATTGATAATTAGTTATGATAAACAGTATAAAACACCAAAAATGTAACCTAATGAGAAATTAGAGTTTCATGACATAAATATGAAGGAATTACTTGACTTGGACTTAAATAGTAAGGGCTATAGTTAGTAGGACAATAGAATAATACACATCTATGAATGATATTTTATATGATCATGGACATTAATAAAAATCAAGTAGAGATAAATTAGGGTTTACGAGCTCATAGGAACCTTATGGAAAATTGAGCTAAGGTCACTCCAGTGGACGTTGAACATTGTGGTTAAGGGGTTTATCTAATAGAGCATCACTCTTCCCTCTCCTTTTGGTGATGTTTATTGAGGTCTAAATGCCTTGTTACATGAGGATTGAAGTAACCACTTTTTGAGCAGCCTGTAGCTGGTAAGCCTTACTCAATTGGAAATAAGAGGAGTTGTCTAGAATTAGGAGTGAATAAATTATCCTCAAACCAGTAACACTAATTGGTTGAGAAATAATAATAAGAATATGAAAGGTTAGCAAATTAATTAATCCTAATAAAAATTATAAATAAAATAAGGATGATCAAACGAGAATTCAAGAGATCTTGAATGATCAAAAACAACAAAAGACAAGAAATCCAAATGTCGAGTAGATTATTATTATGTGAATATACTTGTAATATAGATTTATTAGGTTAGAAGATCTCAACCTTAGATCATATGTGATTCAAGGAAGAAAGATTCAAATCATGCTACTTAAGGATGATCAAAAGACCATATAGTATGTACCTTTGGATAGAAAGATGACATTATACATATGATTTGACAGATATATGTTGATCAAGACTATGGCAGACTTCAAGGAGTAAGAATACCCTATGGAAGTAGGAGGATTTTATGAATGCATCTATATGAAAGACATATGTTGAATGCATGATCTTATGTATAGAAATGTTGACATGTATAATGAAAATACCTTGTGCTAAATCCTTATGATCCAACCAAATAATGAGAAACTAGATATGAAATGGTTAAGTGTAGAGTTGAAGAAAACCCTAAGTGAATAGGGAAGTAAAAGATATTCTAGACCTAGATAAATAGACATATTGTTTGATACGTATAAGAAATATTTTACATGCTAGCATGGAGGCTTATGGGTTTGTTTTAAATAGGCGTAGGTCTGTGGATGCTATGCTAGGAGAGTTATAAGGGTTTGGCCACTTGCTCTCCGAAATTTGTTAATGATGAATTCCATGCCTAAGAAAGGCAAAAAGTTGGGTAGGGCAATTATGGGAAGGCTACCATTGTGATAGCCATGGTCCTCTCATACAGACATGGATTTTACATTTCCACTGAATATGGTATGAGTGGATTATTGAGCAGTTATCTAGATGCACTATATAGATTAGACTGCAAGCATGGTAGTTTTTTTATTTATTTTGCACTATGATGCATATGAGATAGGCATAGTGAGATGCCTTATATATGGCATAATGAAATGCCAGGTAATTGTATATTACCAATATTCCAAAAAAAAATGGAATTCCCAATATAGTAACTAGCTGATATACTGATCTCTTACAATTGAAAGAGTTGGTCTACTTAGTTGGGAATGAGAATTGAATATTTTCACTATTTTGATGAATTTGTTCATATACATTATGTATGAGGATGTACATAAATAATAAAAGAAAGGTTATACAAATGAGATTGATTCATGATCATGTTTATGACATAAATGAATAATGGGATTAATAAGTATTAGGATTATATTGTCAAATTATGTTACTTCTTTAATCCCCTACCAAGCATATATTGCTTAGATATTGTAGATGTTTGAATATTTACAATATCTCATATACAGAGAAGGAGAGTTAGGAGCTTAAGACTTGAAAGATAAATTAATCAAGGTATATCCATTGAAGACATGTATTTTATATGAGAGCATTATATGTATTGAGAGTTTTTATTGTATGTAAGCTTTGAAATTTGGATTATGTAATTTGGACAAAGATTGTAATGATACCGGGTTGTACTGTGAACCACTGGATGGATCCTAAAGTTTAATAAAAGTTTATTCCTTCAATGAATTTTATCTTGTACAAAACTCTACTTATGTTATGAAGTGATGACTTGGGTTTTACAAAACAAGTTCTAAAGAAATGAATTTTCACTGCTTTGTTTTGCAAAAAAAAATTTTTTATTGAGGGCCCTATCTTTGCAAAATGTATTACAAAATGTGTTATAAAAACCCGGGTCGTCTAAGATAGTAGCCATGCGCTAGGGTACTTTGATATTTATAAAGGCTCATAACAATATATCATGTTCTACAGATTCTAAACTCATCAAATAATTCTCCACTTCAAAAATACATTCATAATCATGTCTAAAATTTATGATCAAATTATCACTATGAATCAAACGTTCTCATATAGATTGACATTAGCACCTTCTAGTATCCATCCTTTCAATTCTTCATTCATCTGCTGATCTTTCTTATCATTTAGTAATCATCCTTATAAAATAATTATTATATCATCTAAGCATTGTGCACCTTCAATTCATAACTAGAACTCTTAAGAATCATTAAATAGGTATTTACCTCTCATTGATAACCAGTTGTCAATATTTTTGTATATATAAAGAATAACTTGTTTCATCCTTTTGATCAATAATTCATTTACATAAGTAGGTCAAACTATTACTGATTTTCATAGTACCAAAATTTAATCCATCAAATGTATCCACTACATGTACAAACTAATGTTGTAATTTTCTTAATTTTCCTGAGTTCTCTTCCATTGTGACTATTTTTTGTTATCTTTTTCATTATAATCAAAATATTATTGTACAATAGTTATCATGATCTTCAAAGGTTTATACATATCGTCAAAATTAAAACTTGAATCCTCAAAAGGTTGTCCATGTGATTAGATCTATCATTGACAAATTTTTCATTTAGATATACTAATTTTATACTCTTATACTATTATTTCTTACTCTAAGAACTACTAATTTCATAAGAGTACTCCTCTTACTCATATGAGGACTAAAAATCTATTGTTTTCTTAGTACTTGCCATCCCTTATGGGTTGCATCTATTTTTACATTCATCAATATCTTCTATTTGACTTATTCATATAACTAGTATCTATACAACTCATTCTCACTTGATTAACTATATATGAGTTTTGGATATGTTGGACTGGCTATGAAAGAAGTGACTGGTCTTTGAGAGTGTTCCTCAGAACTCTTATAATTAATGTAGCTCCCACCCCCAGGTGATGTGGGACTAACTCTCAGGGTCACCTAGGAAGACACCCCCCTGAGAACCCACCTTGGAGCAGTTAGGCTTAGTGCCGCAAGGCGCCCCTCTTCCCTCCTTAGGGAACCTTCATCCTTGCAGACAATGGGTGGCTAGCCCACACCACAAAGTGAAGTGGCTTTGATACCAACTATGACATCCCAAGTTTTTATAGCACTTTTTTCACAAAATTGTTTGTAATTGTGGGGCCCCAAGTTTGAAAAACTTATTTAAAAACCAAACATTGGAAAACAAGTTTCATGAGAAGACCTTAAAAATCCTGAGTGGTGTTTTTCTTTTCAAAAATAAGGATTTTCAGAGGAATGAATACCACATTCCTACCAAAAATCAAACAGAGTCTCTCTTGTATTTTGGATCCTGTGCATTTAATGCATGAGATGTGATAACCTAATAAACACAATACATGTGAAATAAATAAAGGAGACCCTGTTCCCTCCAAAATATATCCATACACATGTTTGTTTTCATTTAAATAAAAAGAAACATTTTACAGTGCCAAAAGGCTAAGAATAAAACCAACATCCTTAAGACTACTCTAGTCACAGTCATATCTCCATAACTCCAATTTACATACCCACATGTAAATAAAGCAAAGTCATATTGAGTCAAATATTACATCAGTTCGACAAGATCATCAACTATATTGCAAATTTGTTTGTTATACTTGTCATGCTCTTCTCTTTGGATCTCTATCACCATATTTTGCTCCCTTTTTCCTATTCTATTTCTTCAAATCTGAGACATTGTAAACAATTTACAATGTCTAAGCAAGCTTGCACTTGTGTAGGTAGTTTTATCATCAAAATATGAGTTTATATAGTTTTAAATAAAAAATGAACACATACTCATATGTTATGCAGTTAAGTAGAGTATGCTACATAATGAGTAATATAATGAACTCTGAAATCTCAATCACGATTTACAAATCAATGCCATGCTAAACCAATTCAATTTATCAGTTTCAAGAGTAACCTTTGCACGGTATTTTACAAAATATGAAAGACCACCACAACTCATGTCATGCATCATCTCATAAATGCACTCATCCAAACTAAATAGTGCACCATCATCAAAATCAATAGACGAAAAACATTTAGTCTCAATAACCTACCTACCTCCCTCGTTGTGCTTCACGATTTAGTTATATCCCTCCAAATCAATTCATCAATCAACTTTTCAATATTCCAAATTCCTTTTCAATATCAAGTTATATTAACAATTACAAAAGGAATCTATTCTAGCCCTAATTTGATGGTCTAGATAATTTGTTAATCGTGGAACCATTAGGTTTCATACAATCCATCACTCCTCACTATATGATCTCAGCTACGTAAGCTGCTGGTCTACTTTCCACATCATGGATCATCTAAGGCCATTAGAGTTTATGTCAATTATTCACTAATGACTGAACATTAATTAGATATAAGGAACAGTGTCATATCACCCTTTGATCTACTATTCATTCCCTAGATTAATGATCCGACTACTATAAGTGGTTGGATCTTGGTTTTAGTATGTTATTAAACATTTTCAACTAATGGATTAGTGAAATTTAGCCCATCCTATGTCAATTTGTATTTAGAAATGCAATGGTGGATCTAATAACAGATCAGGGGTCACTAGGTTCATGTTCCTTTACTATTTGATCAAACGATTCAGATTATTCACTCAATTTTCATATAAATCTTTCAATTTTTTCCATATACTAGTTAATTCATGGTACTAAAATTCATCCATGATGTTTGATCATCGATCAGGCTTTAAGAAGTCACTATTTGAGCAA
Organism: Warburgia ugandensis; assembly: GCA_035236585.1. Lineage (NCBI taxonomy): Eukaryota > Viridiplantae > Streptophyta > Magnoliopsida > Canellales > Canellaceae > Warburgia > Warburgia ugandensis. The sequence goes on along the minus strand of CP141128.1, from coordinate 18,730,113 downwards.
TGATAGATTGGACGATTGAGAATGTTTGATCAAATTTTAGCCTAGATCGACAATATTAGTAAAATTCAAGCTATATCATGTATGTATTTACCTATTTCTAAGCTTGGAATAGGAAATGGATGGCTAGATCATCCATAAAACCTAGATCTAGGGTGAAATCATATGAATTTAGCAAAATACCTCAAATCAAGAATAAGGTTTTGTAGATCTTACCTCTTGGATATATTTCCATGCTTTTCTCACCCTTGGATGAGCCAGATTGACTTCATTTTTTTGTGAAACCCTCTGATCACGCTATGGGCCTTTCACCTCTCTATTTGACTGTTTAGATCACCTCAAATTCCCCATCAACCTTGGGGGTTTTGGTTATCTCTCTGAATTGAGTGGAGTGATAAGCTTGGATCGTTGATCCGAGCTATCATTTTCTTCAGCAACGGCTACATCACCGACAACCCGAAAAAACCCTATTTTTCCTGCTCGTTGGCATGACAGACTTTTTTAGCGAGTTGGGTTTCTCTCCTTCCTCTTCACCTCCTTCTTGCTCCTCCTCTTCTTTCCCTTCTTCTCCATTCTCCTCTTTGTTGGGTTTCTTCTGTCTATCCAGCTAAGAACAAACTAAACAATTTGTTCATTCAGTTTAAGTTGGAGGGGTGCCTATATCAAATACAACCCCCTCTAGTTTAGGCATTTCCTCTCTTTTTTCCCTCTTAATTTTACAAAATGCCTTTCATATTTATAGTCTCATAACTTCTTCGTTTGAACTCCGATTTCAGTGTTCTTTATGCTGTTGAAATCATATCAATATGTACTTTCCATTATTAATAGTTTTGAGTCCAAATTTTTAGTTTTTAAGGGGTCACTTTCATAGAACTCAATTTTACTGAATTCAAGTTTTAATTTTTGTTCAAATAAAATATAATATATTGTACAAAAAGGAACATGAAATTTGAGGTTTCTTACATTCTTCCCTCCTTATAGGAATTTTATCCCTGAAATTCTTTCCACGTTATTCTTTAGACAATTCTAGAAGATCCCCATATCTCAAGATGTACTACTCGAGCCAATAATTCCAAAATCAGCATCAATAAACAGACAATTTCATATCATGTTATCTCCTCAAATACCAACTCACATATAAATCGATAAATGTCAAACCATTCTAGATCAAACAAATCATAATTTAATTAAAATATGTCATTACCACATATAATGCAATTAACATAAACCAAATTCTAATCTATGAGTTAGTTATCTATGTACAACTTTAGCACAAGTAAAATCATTATATCAATAAAAATTGAAGCATTTTAGCTCACTATTAGGAAAATCTATGCCGAATCTATTATAGAGCACATCAGTTCACCAACAGGCAATCTATGCCATTAAAAAATAGAGCATACTAGCTCACCAATAGGCAATTCTGCTAATTAAAACTAGAGCATACAATTAGGGGTGGCAAAATATGACACGACACGATAACACGACTCTAACCTGACACGAATTTAGCGGGTTAAGGTCGAGCCTTATCATGTTCGTGTCATTTTCGGGTCAACCTGAAAATGATATGCCAAAAATCGTGTTATGTTGGGGTCAATCAATGTTGACCCGTCGTGTTGACCTGTTTAACACACAACTTATTAATTCGTCGTGTTAACCCATTTGACCGGTAACTTATTAACCAATCGGGTTGAAAAACCATCTATATTACTAATATAGGGCGATTTTTGAAAAATCGTCCTATATTTTTATGGTTTTTAAAAAACCATCAATATATAGTACAATTTTTGAAAAACCGTCCTATATTACCCATCCTATATTTTTATGGTTTTTGGAAAACTAGCCGTCTATATTCTTATACGAAAAATCACCCTATATTAGTTATTTTACATTCATTTAATCGTGTTACACAAGTTGTGTCATGTCAACTCGTTTAATAATCGTGTTGTGTTCGAGTCATGGGTTCTTGACACAATTATTAAGCGGGTTGTGTTCGTGTTGACCCATATACTATAATGGATCAATCTCGACACGACATGAACACGATCTGTCAACCCAAATTGTCAGGCCTACATACAACTCACCAACAAGCAATCATATGCCAATCAAAACCAAAGCATATTAGCTAACTAGAGACAATCATATGCCAATCAAAACTAGTCTGTAGCATGAAATTTGAGGGTTGTTTTATTAACAGCTTTTAGAAGAGAATTAGAATTAAAGTTTGCTCTCTTGTGGGTTCTTTATGTGTAGTTGAGAGATAACCTTCAAGCATACACGAAGCTTTTAGTGAGGTAGCAAATTCTCAAGGACTTGGCACTATTGGAGTTTTGAGACCTTGGCAATAGTGGACATCCATGGAATAGAACCATAATTACATTAAGTTATAGGACCAATAAGGATAAAAAATTGGACTAAAATTGAATAGTTTAGTTATGATTCCTAAGCTTGGAACTGAACTTCTGTTTGGTTCAACTCCAATCCCACTCAAAACTAGACTAAAATTGGACCATTGGCTGTGCAAAAATTAAACCAAGCAATGTATGGCCAATCCCACAAAAGGCCCACCCCCACACATCTAGTAAAATTACAAGGTAGTGGTCCAACAAGGACAAACTGTGATGCCCCAGGTTTTCAGAAAATTAGTTTTTAAAATTGCTTTGAAAGTGATCAGGATTTTGAGTATTTTTTTTTATTTTTTTTTCTAAAACATTAAAAGAATGCACTATATTTTAGTTTCCAAAGATGCCCTTCCAAGGCTGGGTGTCTTATCAAAACTCCACATATAATCAAAATAAGTGTGTGAGAATAACACGACCAAGACCCACTAGTCACAGCCCAAACAACCATAATGAAATTATAACTATATGACAAATTCTAATGTTCATAATAAAATCCATTGTCTCATTACATTATTGTTCTTAATATTCAATAGTAGTCTAAAACAAATTAAGGTAACTTATTCATTCGTTTACTTTCTCTCTCGTTGTTCCTAAGCCTCCTACAATGCTTAATTCTCATGCTGAACAGAAGATTGACCTAAAATTGTTGACGAGAGTGAGTATGACCACTCGATGGGAAATTCTAAGCTAGATAAAAACGTGTAGAAAACACATAAATGTGTAGAGATATCAAAATGTACAAGGTTAAACCTGATCAATATCAAACCTCAAAACTATTCAAAACTTAAAATCAGCTATAAATCACACTCATATCCAAAATAATATATATCACCATAAGTTATTCTTAGTGTTTAAAACATATCATATAGTATCAATCTCAGTAATGTGTAAAATTCAAAATTCGCGATGCATCACATAAGGTACACAAATCATATTATGTTAGAGATAATGCATTAGGTTTGAAAGATGTCATATAATATCAATCAAAATCACACAGCAGCATCCTGCTAAGGCCATAGAAGGCGAATGGTTTAAATCCCTTGAGGTTGATTGACATACTATTAATGTCCACATCACAATTTAGCTACTATGCACGTAGATAGAACCAACTTCTCCTGCCTATAATTGATTGTGGATACCACAAGACCTACACCAAACCTCATGGAGGAGAAAGGATCACACTAAATGGAATGTCGCGTGACTCTTCCAAGTGCAAAAACGCCTTTACCTCAGGCGGGTATCAAATTTCCTGTTCAGAAGTGCCAGTGGCCAAATGAACTCCTAGCATAGCAATTAGAGGGGTCTTACAACTTGCCCAGGCTAGGCTCAACTCTTACAGGTCGCCTAATTTTAGGTTAAGCACAACTCTCTAGTGTCGCCTAATTTTCATTCATTAAAATATTTCTCATGAAAATTCATATAGAGTCACAATTCAATCACTCCTCACACATGATACCAAAGAGTCTCATTATAGTTCTGATAATATATTTATTGTGCAATCATATAAATACTCCTTAGATCGAATAACACAAAGTCATGATAAACATATCATGGTTTAAAAGAAAATTGTATAATAGAGGTGGTGCTACCCATGTTACAATGTATGAATTGTTAAAATATGGGTCTCATAAATAGGTACAGGGCACCAAATTCCAAGACAATTATGAAGTGCCAACTACAAATGTTCATATGGAACGGGAGATGTATGCAATAACACAAACGATCAAAATCGTTCGAGAGCCTCATCATAAAATCCTGAAAATTCAAAACGTGTTTGCCATAATACTATGCAACTATGCCATCATGCAATTTATATATTTTCAAGCAAGCATTTCTAGCATGTTCTAGCACTCAATGCCTCAAACATGTGCATGCATCCCATGCAACTATTTGATCATACACATGTTAAAATCAAGCAGCAATCATGATCGTATAAACATATTCCTATCTAGAATGATAGCATGCATACTTGAAGGTCTAGATCAACTCATTCCCTAAAGATCCAAGGTCTCGAAATCCAGTTCGTGTAAAATTTTCATCTACCATGCATGTGTTATTAAACAGAACTTAGCATTAAGCATGAGTTTCTATCGTTTTCTACCTTGGCTTGATTTCACCACGCTCAACCAGTAATCAGCGATGTCAATGTACACAAATAGATTCCAAATATTGGGTGTCATACAATAGCATGACATGAACTCTTTCCTATCATGCACATGATGCCTTTAATTATCTTTTCATCATGCGTACATTTACAAATTGAACTTATTACTATGCATACATCTAATTATAATCATCATCCTATTAATGTTGAATTACCCACCCGTGCCTTAATTTCATCATCATCATATATGTATTTCACTTTTCATGAACCAGAACTATCTGACTACATCCTTAACATGCACATGTAGAATTATTCACTGCAATCTTCATGCTCATCATATATGTTATGACAAGTAAGAACCAACTAAGTTTGGTGCTCATATATCAAAATGAATCAATGAATGGATTTAAAACGGTTAGAGATGATGCTCCTATGTTCAAATAATCGACCAATGAGATTAGAAACAGTGATATATGGTATGCTTATATCAAAATGAATCAATAGAGTGTATGAAATTGGAACTAGGAAACAACACCATGCAAGCATCTAAAACCAAAATCAAAGGAACATATGTAATGGATCAAGATTAAACTACATGCATGACCTTGAATTAAACAATAGCTCATGCCCTTGATGTTGGACTAACCAAATCACTCAAATCAATAGCTCTACACACGACGTTGGACTTAAATCAATTGGTAGTATAATATAGTATCTCTATGTGCATGCATTGGTACACAAGATCGACTCATGCGCACATGGATTTGCATGCGAGATCAATTAGCATTTCACCATCAAGACATAGAATGATTGGCATGCACTTTCAAGTGGAATCAAGTGGTAAAATACTGTAAGTTATATAAATGAATATGTGCATACTAAGAATTGGGTCAATTAATAAAAGGTGTTCATGGATTAAACTTAAAATGATCATATGATTTGCATGGCACATGAGTGTGGGGCATGGGTTAAACTTTAGTATTTAGAAAACTATATGTGCATGTTCCTATAGATCTATGACGCATTAGTCTTAGGATTTAGAAAAACTATATGCGCATGCACTTATAAGATAGATCTAGGACCTATAAACTTTATAACAAAAAGGAAAACTATGCAGCGTATGTACATTAGAACATATTAAATAATGTGCACACGAGCATTAAAAAGTAATCAAATAAAAGTGCATGGTATGAAATTTCAAGGATTAACGATGCTCATGGATGGATCATGGGAATAGAGGGTATAATGTGCCTTGGCTATGGATAAAGAATTTTCTTCAAAAAGACTATCTTATGGCTAATTTAAAGACTTCAACTCTACTTCTAAAGTATTCATACTCACCTTATAACTAGTAGAGCTAACTAGCCTTTTATTGTCAATCTCCTCTAACATAAATATTTATATTATAAAAACTCAAGTTGTTAGACAAACTTTTTAGACCTTCTATGAAAAACTTAAGCTGTTCATTTTACAATTAAGAAAAAATAAAGCTGTTGATATCTCATAAATAAAAAGTCACGAATGATTGGAGGAATCTAGCATCTTAAAAATCTTGGTCCTTATTTATGCGAGTTGAATTCAAACCCTTGTTTACAAACAGTATCTAATCGTCCATTCCTTGTCACCAAAGGTTCAAGCTTATAGATGCTGCAATCATTCAATACATATGCTTTTTAAACTTCTTAGAATTTCCGAAGTGGGTCTTATTCGGGCAAAATTTCCAGACCTTATAAGGAGTGTCCGTTCAGCATTTCTCACATCTCGATGCCGATAAAATTTGTCTAGAGGGATGGAATGGATGAGATACACCAAAAGCGGCGACACAAATTGCAGTGCCCGCGGTTCCCGTAATTAATCTTCTCATGTTTCTGCGGGACGCCTCTCCCGTCACAGAGCATGGTGCATGTACAAAACAATGAGCAACGCAAACTCATCATTTGACGATGATGGAATTCCATGTAAAACATACATATCAACACCATCAACGGCTAGTAATACTTCTCACCGACAGGGTAATAATCAACGGTTGTAATTTTTAGGCGTCACACGTGTCAACCCTAAGTGCAATCAATGCATGTAGGAGGCCCCTGTGAAATATGGGTGGAGGTTTTGCATCCTTCTTAAATGAAAACAACAGGTCGCCATTCGCTCTACTTTCCTTTTGATAAAGACACCTATTTCTCTCCTTATATCATCGCTCTCTTGCTCTTTTCCCTCGCTGTCTCTCCCTCACTCTCGAAGATGGAAGGTATCAAAGGGTACTGGAGAAAGAGAAGCTACCAGCGTCTTGATGGCTCGGGCCGCAGACGGTCAAGGCGGGTCGAGCTGGCCCGAATGGGTGGGCCAAACCGTAGAAGGCGTTTCTGGCAGATCCGGGTTGCGCCCAGGCTCCGATTTCTTCGATTGAGTTCGGCCAGGAAATTCTTTGCTAGGATCAGAGATGCATACGTGAAAATGATGCTGAGTTTCGCCAATTCCAGAGTTTTCAGTGGCGGGTTCGCGTATGGTGGGGAAATCGGGTACGGTTTCGGGAAGGGTCCATTGAAGGAGTACGACGAGAAGATGATCGTAAAGATCTACAAATCGCTGCTGGAACAGGGGCAGTTAGTGGCCGTCGATGGTGCGAGGACCGGTGGCGAAATCGTCCTTCGACGGTGAGAAGAAGACGATGTATGCGCTCTTCCATCTTTTTCTTCTTTTGGGCTCCTTGATGTTGTTTAAGTTCTAATAATTGTAAATTCATGTTTTCAGCCGATGGTAATCCCACTAGTATTTTTTTCCCTTGAGAAATAATATTGGTATCTTCTTCGGGTACTTGCAAACCGATTGATCCGTTTGAGTTTGGAATTTTTTCATAAATTTTATGGGGTTTAAGCTCAACATTACCCTTAAATAATTTCTTTATGAAAAATGACTCACTTGTTTCTTACCAACCGATCAGTTCTTGTTTAGAATTTCTCGTTGCTTAACCTTCACAGTGGACGCATCTCATTTCCTTGTTGGCAGAAGCAATGAAATACTGTGAGAACCGACAATATTACCCTTAAATAATTTCTTTATGAAAAATGATTTTCCAGTTACTTTGGTTTCTTACCAACCGGATTTATTCTTGTTTAGAATTTCTGTTTGCTTAACCTTCACAGTGGACACATCTCATTTCCTGGTTGGCAGAAGCAATGAAATACTGTGAGAACCGGATAGGGTTAGCAGCAAAACCAGCTAAGTCTTGCTTTTTTTAACTTCTTTCTGGTGAAGTATTTATTTCCGCAGAAAGTAATGGTAGAGCTGAACACCAGGGCAAGTCGACCTGTAGCGTCCCACTTTTGCTCGAAGGGCCCACCTTCGGATGATCCGACAACTTCAACTGATTGCCCCTGCTTTGGTTTCTTGTACTCTGATGAGAAGTCAGATTGGATGGTTTGATAGAACAACAAGCAAAGATGATCGACAGATGTGGCCAGGTCAGAGCAATCAGATGAACTGCTCGGATCATCCAAAGATGGGCCTTGCGCAGAAACTTCCCATGGTGTCGTGCTCTACCATTGCATTACTCTTGATTATCTTCCTTTTTTTTATATACATATAATTATTTTGGTGAGAGACGAACAGAAATATTTTCTACCAGACAAAAGAAAAGGTATCGAGATGTTAATGTTAAGAATGGACGAGGAGTTCTGTTTACCTATCGCAGAAGGGTAAAAGAAGAAGAGAGCCCTTCATATCCTTTATCTCGTTATCAGATGGATGAGAGATAGTATCCGCAAGGAAGATGAATGGATCGAATTATGAAAATGTCTGCTGATTCGACGGTGACAAATGCCTGATTCGTGAGATTCCTTCTCGTCGTTACCCGTTTTGTGGCCCCACCGGATGGAGTCATATGCCTTCCTTCTTGAAGATAGGGCTAGGTATGGCAGCCAATTTGTAGTTTTGGGTTCGAAATCTTTGTACGGTTGTAACGACGGTTGTGTCCTCAAATGTTGAATTTCACGGCCTCTTTTGCTTAGGTTATTGCCATTCTTTCTGCAGGTCTCACTTTCTTACCACCACTGCAGCCTGCCCCACATCGTAACAAGCCTTTGTTGGAGCAAGATCCATGTCAAATATAGGTCTCCTGTTATCCCATGCCTCACTTTCCGTCTTCCATTTCTTCCTTTTGTTTGTGTTATTAGAAGTATTTCCCTATCTATAATTTTCTTCCTTTTGGCATGATAGAGATTTCAACATCAATAACAAAACTAACCCGAAGTTGGCATGTATTCAAGGGAACAACTTGGCTTTGTGTTTTCTGCCTAATAGCCACAGATCCAATCTAAACTTCACTTTATTGAAGTCTGCTCATGATGAAAACTCTAGTCCATAGTGGCTCCAATCAACTTCTACAGGAAAATTAAGTTCAAGTGATCAGACATGGAACCCATCTTGTGGAGGCTTCTGCTTGGCCTATCCTTAGCTAGTGAATTATTTAAATTATATACAATTGAAATCGACTAAATGAACATGGCATGAGCAGACGTGAGTCAGATTCATTTAGCACCGTTTTATGTAAGTAGGGTGAATGTCAAATGTCGAGGAGATTAAAATAAAAACTAAACATTAAATAAGGTGAAGCGGATCTTATGGTATGAGGCACGCCTACTATGACACAATGTGTGCCAAATTAATTAAGCTGAGCCGTTTATATGATTGTTCTTATGCCAATGGTCCAGTCTGTACCTTTAGTTGTTCATCAACATGACAACGGAAGTTACATAAGAAGCAATAGGTCCCATTCAATAACAAAAAAACATACATATTATTGGTTCTCAATATTATCATGTAGTGGTGATTTCTAGGCCATTGGGTAACAAATATGAGAGAAGGCCAAATAGATGAACCGTCATGATCCATCAAAGTAAGAGCCAGTATACATGTGTCACAGTAAGTGTGGTGATTATAATTAGTTTTTAGTACAAGTCTACAAGATAGTGAGTGATATCTACCTCAGCACATCGTGATTGGTGGCCTTAATTCTGAAGTTATGATCGAGAAGTGCTTAATTTGATCGATTGAACTTTCAAGAAAGATTGAAACCGGGGAGGCTTGAGTTTGACTAGTACTGGTTTCCAATTAAAAAACAGATTTTTCGGGTGGATGCCGACGAGCACCGACGTTTAGCCTAAATTAGAGATCTTTTCATGGCAGCCACATGATTCTTGTGTCTCATTAGAATCTTCTGCCGGCAACAAGCGCGAGGGGTCTACGTCACATGAAACTACTTTTTTAGAGCAGAAAATGTGAACAGTACACTTAATTTCCGGGTAATATTATTATACAAAACATCCAAAATAAAACAGATGGGGCGGCAGACTGCCCATAAAATCGTGTTGCCTCATTAATGATGAGTCATGCCTTGTGTTTGGTTATAGATCTGACAACAGCGCATCATCCATAAAGCAGCCTGTCATATGGATGGTCCAGATTTAATAGCTGATCCTGTCCAGCCGTGTTGCAGTTTTTCTTCGACAATCTCCAATTGATTCTCCATGTTCTACTGGAGTCCGTCCTTTTATCTCCTTTTTCTTTCCAAATGCGCGCAGAAAAGCAAACGTAGACGGTGTAATCTAACTTTTACACCATACGTAGCTCATGAAATAAAATGGACGCAACTTGGACAATATAACGATTCTAGAACAAACTCTAAATGGGTTTGATCACTGGCTCATGGCCCATCAACTATTCATACATTTAGATATAAGCTTAGCCAATATTGCAACTGATTTGAATCTAATTTAATGTTCATATACATAGACACTCCCACAGATGGTGGTGGGGTAGGGTTGGCACTCAAATGAAATGATAAGAACGGTTACCGACTTGAGAAGGCAGTGAAACAACGAACAGCTGGGATCGTTTTCAAGTCGTAGGTGTCAATATTTGACGCCCAAAAGGGAATATGCCGCATGCTCTCCGCTCTTTTTCTTCCTTGCCCTCAAATGACCGCATGTCTCACCGGCTATAAAATTTCATTTTCTACTTCCAACCAGCATAATCAATCCGACTAAGTCTGTCTTTGGTAAAATTCCCAAATGGGAGCTTTGGATGTCTTATACAGTTGAAAAGGGCATTAGCGGTGGAAAGTCAAAAACCATTGCCTCCACATTTAGTGCTTTTAGCTTCCTATCATCGTTATCCTTTATGTTATGTCATCGAATTCACGCTGGGGACTTTGGTATTCCTCTCCTTGAGGGTAGACCTTTCCTCTTCTTTTCCTTTTTCTTTCCCCCTTAACAGCTAGACACACAAATGCAAGTCTGGTCGCCCAAGTGAGAAACGAAATGCACTAAAGGCTTTTGGTTCACGAGTGAAGACACTTTTCACCATGATAATTTGCGTAATTCGGCACTTTGGCATGATAGACCTGCTTTTAATTGATCAAATTGTCTATCTGATTTCTCTAGCCTGAGATATCATTTATGTCAACCATCAAGATGGTTGGATGATCTTAAGATGTGAAAACTTGTGCTTCTACACATTAATTGTAGACCGTATTTTGAACAGTGTTTCCAACCATCCATGTTCTGTGACCAAGAACATGTTTTTCATATGTTCTGTGATCAAGGACGTGTTTTCATATTGCATGCTCATTCAATACTCGTTATTTTTGAACCGTTAGTCATTCAAAGACAGATAAATCGGATTTGGACGGATCTGATTAATCAAAGGTAGGGCCCATAACTGCAACTTGCTGTAGTGCGCACACCATACTATCATTCCTGCTTAGCAAATCACCTCATCCAGATTCCGAGCATAGTCCTGTGATAATCTGTGACATATCCACTCGATTCGTTCAATAAAAATAAATAAATAAAGTTTGAGTAGGATTTGAAATCAGGCCGTGTCCAACAACGTTAACAAATCTTAACCAACTCGCCTGACAAGTAGAATTTGGAAGTGAGTAAAAATATTTTACACAGAGAGAGAAACCAAAGAAACTTTTTATTCGACTTTTATTCTTTCCGTTTGAAATCTCATGGTATGCCTTCAAACTCAGCAAAAGGAATAAATGTCATGGAAGATGTCAGCCATGAAATGAATGCAACCAGAGGTGTTTTAGAGGAAAGAGTAAACCCGAAGATTTCATTAATGAGGCCTCTTTGAGGCTAGCCATATGATGGCCTTATCTTTCAAGCCCTTCCAACATCGTTAGGAACCGAAAATCTATCATGATAATAAGACCAACAAATGCTTTCGTGTGATGGCACTTAAATTGAATAAGTTAATTCGTTAAGAGTCCAATTGAAGTAGATGCAAGATGAATAAAGTAGTTGTTAGCACTTAGCAGTTCCCATTTTGTAATATTTTGTTGTGATCTTCCTAGTTTTGAAGTGATTACCATTAGAGTTCTCCTATTTTGAAGGGGCTAAATGTTGTAATAGTCCTTATTTAAGAAGTGGGATGAGAAAAGGGGTATCATCTTAGTCATGATCCTCGCACTAACATATCAATTGGAGGCATAGGGTCCGTTAGTGTGTCCAAGTACATTTTTATCTATCGTTCCATGCTTACTTCTTCTTTTTTCAAGACAGGGAAGAGCAAAAACAACGCCGCTATTCCAAACTGGAATCAGAGCTCAGGCATGGACCAGCAAGTTGAGCCCTTGGGATAGTAAGGTTGGAAATCTAATGCCATATTAGGAGAGCAAGTTTCAGCAAATAGAAGAGCAGATGCAACAAATGTTTGCGACCATGAAAACGAGCTGCAATCAGATAATCAGCAGCAATACTGTGATCGTGGATAAACATCTCGCCATCAGTCAAGGAATGGAAGGATATGGACGTGCTAAAGGTAGAGCAACTGTTGGTATGTACATCGAGGTCAGTTGGATCCTACCTTCGCAAAATTGTGAAACTCAATTTTGCACAATTCACCGATAGAGAAGACCCCAATAGTTAGATCTGCAGAACTGATCAATTTTTTAAGTTTCATCAAACTCCAAATGAGGAATGAGTGCCATTAGCCTCTTTCAATCTAGCTAGAAGGAGACGCACAGATATGATATCAGTTGATGAAGGAGAACAACCCATCATTACATGAGAAACATTCAAGGAAGGTCTACAGATTAGATAAGGAACAACCCTATATGAAGACTTGTTCGTTGATTTGACAAAGTTACAATAAACATGACCTGCTATAGAGTATCAGACTCAATTTAAGAAGTTATTGATGAGGGTCGGACGATTATCTCCAGCCCAACAAGCTGCGTGTTTTGTTGGCAGGTTGAAGAAGAGCATCAGAACTGATGTTCAAGCCTTCAAACGTAATAATCTTTTTGCTGCAATTGGGTTAGCGCTTGTACCAAGCACGTAACTTTTCTCAACGGAGCGCGAACTGATTTGCTCCAAAGCCTAGTTTCTACAACTCCCAACCAATCTACACTTTTAGTGCAAACTTAATTTGCAGTGGAATTGCAACAATTCAGAAGGAAAGCGCTTTGCTACGAATTGATGATAACTTCAGCCCCGGACATCGTCGTAAAAGACATTTTATGAACGAGATGTGCTTCCTGGAAGAGCATGGTGACGTAGTCATGGGTGCAGACAAACAAAGCAATGATACGCCTAAAATTTCTTTCCACGCCTGTGGCCTTGAGCCTTTTGTTGTTGATTCGGGAATTACTCACAACCATGTGAGTGTTACACTAGCAAGACAATGGGATTACAACCAAGTGGAGACGCCCAATTACAAGTAATGGCAGCACCAGAACAAAGGTTAAGAAGTCCAGGTAAATGCACAAATGTTCAGCGTAATTTGCAAGGAGTTCCTATTTATGTTGATTTCTACTTACTATTATTTGACGGCTATGATTTAGTATTAGGGACTCACTGGCTGTGTAAACCTTGGACCATTATTTGGGATTTTTTCAAAATTACAGATGAAGTTTTATGCCAATGAGATCATGTTACAAGCCACGCCTAATCCAGAAAATGTAAATGGACTTCAAAAGCTACGTGCGTCTAAAAAAAAAAGAAATGAGCTCTGTTGCAACTATTCTCCTTAGGGCCCCCATCAATATAGTTTAATTCTCTGATTCCTCAAGGAGTCCAACAAGTCATAACAAGAATACAAGCAGGTACTAGTGGAGCCCAAGAGTCTTCCGTCACAAAGGGGCCTAGGATAAAAAAATTCCGCTGTTGCCAGGTTAAGGTCTAGTTTGTGTTAAGCATACAGATATCCAGACTATCAAAAGTTGGAGATTGAGAAATTAGTGGCTGAGCTACTGTCATCAAGAAAAACGATGGCTCATGGAGGATGTGCATAGATGACAGGGCCTTGAATAAAATTACAATCAAAGACAAGTTTTCAGTCCCCTTAATCGATGAGCTCTTAGATGAACTAAATGGTGCACAATTTTTCTCAAATCTGGATCTATACCCAGGATGTCATCAAGTTTGGGTAGATCCTAATGATGTTGAAAAGATTGTGTTTAGAGCCCATCAAGGTCGCTACTAATTCTTGACAGTGCCTTTCGGTCTCAGTAACGTGCCTTTGATATTTCAATCCCTCATGAACAAGGTATTTCAAAATCACCTGAGAAAATCTATTCTCCGTTTTCTACACGATATCTTAGTATAAAGAAAATCATGGCAGAAAAAGTAAAGCATTTGGAGATTACTTTTTCTATCCTATAGTCTCACCAATTGTTTGTAAAGCTTTAAAAACCCCAATTTGGCCAAAGGGAAATTAAGTATTTAGGCCACATTATCTCTGGTGTAGGCGTAGCTGTGGACCTAGACAGAGTTGCAGCCATGGTAAGTTGGCCCAGCCTAAGTCACCCAAAGCCTTATGTGGTTTTCTTGGTTTGACTAGATAATATTGAAAATTATCAAAAGCCATGGTAAAATAGTCGGGCCCTCACAATGATGCTTAAGGACACTTTCTCCTGGTGTCCACTTGCCGAATATTCATTTCAACGGCTCAAGGAGGTGATAACATGTGCACCAATCCTGACCTTACTTTATTTTATGAAGATATTTAATGTAGAATACGATGCCTCCGGTTCTGGTATTGGAGCAATGTCGGTGCAAGAGCGATCAATTGGGTACTCTAACCATGCCCTTCAAGAAAAGCATCTCATGCTCTCAACCTATGAGAAAGAGGTATTAGCCGGCCTTATTCTGGCCATACAAACGCCGCAGCTTTATCTCTTGGGAAGGAAATTTGTAGTACGCACTGATGAGCAAAGTCTCAAGCATTTGTACTGATCAGCAAAGCCTCAAGCATTTGTAGGCCTTAAGATTACAATAATGCACAACACAGACATGGCACTACAAGTTGATGGAATTTGATTTGTGATTGAATATACGACTAGAATGGAGAATATTGTCTCTCGGCGAGAAGCAAAAGGACATAATCAAGGAGAATATATGGCAATCTATATGCCTATACCCAATTGGGTAGAAGCATTCAAGGAGGAAACCAAACATGACCAATTTTTATATAAATGGAAATTTCAAAATGACATCTAACTCTTCAAGGAAAGGAACCTTGGCGCAACGGTAGAGTTATCATCGTGTGACCTTGAGGTCATGGGTTCAAGGTGTGAAAATAGCCTCTTGCAAAATGCAAGGTAAGGCTGTATACTATTGATCCTTCACCAAGGACTGCTCTCCGGTATGTGACATAACTGGTCAATTCCAAAACAGTACACGAGAAGGGTTCCAAAACTCTTTACATTGTATTAGCTCTACCTTTTCTTGGAAAGATAAAACGGCAGCCACGGTGCACGAAGCTCCCGCCTATGGGGGTCTGGGGAAGGGGTGGACTACAAGGGCATATAGTACGCAGCCTTACCTTATATTTTTACAAGAGGCTGTTTTCACGCCTTGAACCCGTGACATCAAAGTCATATGACGACAATGTTTACTATTGCACCAAGGTTCCCCTTCTTTTCCTGAAAAGGTATGAAACAAAAAAAAAATCAAGGCTTACATTCGAAATTGTCAAGTCTACCAATATCATAAGATTGAACAACTTGCCCCAGTCGGTCTTCTACAACAGTTGCTAGAGCCATGCAGCGTATGGGAAGATATTACCATGGATTTTAATGGTGGGTTACCTATTTCGAAGGAAAATTCTACTATTTTTGTTGTTGCATGTCCAGTATCAAGACATGGACACCTCACTGTCATATCTTGCACATGGCCACAAAGGTTGCTCAAGTCATCTTCGATGAAATCATTCAATTGCATGGAATACTGAGATTAATTGTATGTGATAGAGATCTAGCGTTCACAAGTATGTTTTAGCATGAGTTGTTCCGATCAAACGACACTAATTTTTATTTCAGCTCATCAAAACATCCTCAAAGGAATGGAGAAAGTGAAGTAGTCAAGTAAACCATTGAGATGTACTTACGTTGCTTTAAAGTTCTCAACCTAAGAATTGGACCAAGTGGCTCAATTTTGTTATAATACTATTTGACATTCAACTAATGGGAGAAAACTATTTGAAATGGTGTATGGATGCGCCCCCCTACACTCGTAACCTATGTACCTGGAACACCTAAGGTGGCTGCATTTGAACAAGATTTATTTGATAGGGATGATATTATCAAGGAGCTAAGGGAGAAAATCAAGGAGGCTCAAGCAAGAAGCGTATCTATGATTCCAAATATATAGAGAGAGTTCAATTGGTGGTTGAGTATACTTGAAATTACAGCCTTACAAACAACTTTCTATATTTATGAAAAAAATTAAAACTCTACCAGACTTGCCATCGCTTATTTAAGATCATGCAACAAATTGGAATGGCGGTCTAAAGTTAGAATTACCAAGTGATTTGCCCATTTATCCGGTCTTAAATATTTTATTTCTCAATAAGAAAATGGGAGACCAAGCTGGTGTTCAATCCCCATTATGATGAGAGGATAATTTCAAAACCTAAAGCTATTTTGGACTGTTGGATAGGAAAGAGGAAGCAAGAAATTTTAATCCATGGGCAGGGGCACCTTTCACCAGTGGAGACAACACGGAGGATATTGATCTTTTGAAGAACCAGTTTCCTGAGTTTGCCCTCGGAGACGGGCAATGTTTAAGAGGGAAAAATACTACACGTGCATGCATTCATGTGATGGCACTTAAGTTGAATAAGTTAATGGAAGATTTGCTTTAAGAACTTTGAACTTTTCGTGTTATAACATTTCTACATTAGGTCCAATATATCCTCCATTTGAGAAGTAACATTATAGCACCAAACTACAAAATGATGTTAGTTGGCGTTACAATACTTTTGGGGACTGGAGTTGTAAAGGTGAATAACAAAGTGAATGGGCATAGAGAAAGAGGTAAAAGAGAGAAGAATATGCCAAATTTTGCCTTCCATGGTACATGTAAACTGCCACATCAAAAGTACCTTAATAGTGACTAACATCGTTGGTAGTTTTGTGCTATTGTTAACACTTCTTAAATTAAGAATATATTAGAATTTTTATAAATTTTAGGGTAAAAATATTAAAACACAAATAATTTACGAATTTTTAAGAATCTTTTGCTTAGTTAATTTATCAAGAGTCTAATTAAAGTAGGAGGTTTAAGATGAATGGAGTTGTAAATATATAGGCAATAAATATATAGCATAATTTGTCGTAAGGTAACTCAACATCTCCCTTAAAGTATACTTGGTTATAGGTTTGAGTCCACTTTATCATGAATTAGTTTTCAGGAATGTGTTTGAGTGATTTGCCTTGTAATTCTTTACTTATACTTATAAAGACAAAGGAGCAGTTAGTAGTCCAAACTATGTTATATATTTTTTCATTGAATTTTTTTCTATTTCAAAACATTTCAAAATAAGAAAGATACATGCCTAACTTAAATACTCATTTGAGGACCATATTATAAGCATAACTAGTTATTCAAGAATTTTTTTTTCTTTTACTATTATTTTTAACATTTTTATTTTGAGACTTCAGTTTATATGTTCGAGCAAGAGAACATCCAATTGAGAAGATTTTTTGGCATGGCACGTCTAGGATCGGATTCAAAAGATGAATATGGTTTTGATGAGCACAAAGACGGGCTGAGCATAGTTTTAAGCCATACTAGAATTTGCATGTTCAAAATCTACAATAAGTAGATCCAGTGAATATGAATATGAGTTTGCTAAAAACTGGACTAATATATGGTCAGCGCAAATTGAAATAGCAAAAGCACACTTAGAGAAGGCAGCCAAGATAATAAAAAAGTCATAATGAGCTAAAGGTGCTATCAAATGAAATGGTCGAAGATCTTTTCAGTTCACCTTCCAATTGGGCCTTATATTACTACGTTTAGAGGGGCCCCTCATTTACTAATAGGGCTAATGGAGGCCCTCTCACTTAGAGTACAAAGTTCAAAGCCTTTGCAGGAGATGAAAATATAACAGGTTTTTAGCACGAATGTTAGAGTTATCCACACGTTTTCGGTTTTTTTTTTTCCTTTTGAATATTGAGTTATCCACACGTTAATTAGTTTACTTTTATAGTTCTGGAGCTTTGCTAGGTAGAATGTGTTTAGGTTCATGAATCAAATTCTCTCCTTAATTTGTAAAATAAAAGCTTCATTAAGCTAGCTCCTTGGTTCAATTAATTATATACTTGGAAGTTTCCTGATCTACGCCCTACTGTATAATGAGAGAAGTCATGAATCTCATCTGTCCTAGATGTCACTTTCTCTAATCTACTAAGTAAAGATTCTCAAAGTAAGAAAGAAGCTAGCAAGCAAAGACACTAATCAATTAGGTCGGCTAACTATTATATGAGCCTCGTCAATTTTGGATCTCTCAAAAGAAATAGTCATGAGATGAACGTGAACAGCATCTCATATACATTGCCGTTCCACAGTGCTAGACTGCCTTATTTTGGGCAATGCCTGGTGAGCCAAATAATGATATATTTCTCGTTAGGTAACTCGGACTGATTCTCTTGATTAGATGGTCTGAGGCCCCTGATCTACGAAGCATTGTTTAGGGTTCCGCCAAATGTGAACCACTGAGTTTTGCTGGACTATATCCTGCGGATTGAAAAACAATTTGCATGGGAAGATGTCGGTTGCTTGTTGACCATCGACAGAGATTTTCAGGATGGACTTGGAAGTTATGTTTCTCCCTTGGATCTTGACACTGACTTCATAAAAAATCCGCATTCAACAATTTGTCGTTAAAAATGCAAAGGCTGTAGTAGTCTTTCTATCATGATAAGGAGGGCAGTCGAGCCATCAAAATCAAATTATCTTCTTTTAATATGCTTGAGCATGTTCTTGCTTAGGTAAAATTAATCCCATAGAGTCCTTCTAGAAGAACTCCATATGGCAATATAATAGTAATATGAGTGATGCTCTTGGTAGTGGGAATAACTTCTAGTGATGGTTATGTTGACTCCACCTAGCAGATAGCAATATCCCATGAAACCCGTATCTCGTCTAATTTAAAAATATAAAACATCATGTTCAAGTCGTGCGCACCTTATTATGGTAAGCTACTTTGTGACTGCACATGCTTAAACCAAGGATTTACATAACTAGCTGAAAGCATAGGAGGACCCATGAACTTGTAAGGCCACGGTTAATTAGTCAGAAGATATCGGAGCTGTTTGGGATGCGAATAAGAAATCATGGATTAAAATTATCCCAAAATTGCTATTTATCTGCTGCTAGTTGTGGCTTTAAAACATGTAATGAAATTCAACTTTTATATATTTTGGCGAGCATGAAAAACAGTATTCATTGTGAGATAAGTTGCATCGAGGATGTCACCCCACAAGGTTGTGTCAATCAAAAGCCCAATGACTTCAGCCGTAGTGTTGGACAATTGAAGAATGAGCTATAATCATATGCCTCTTCGCGACCAAGCGACCAAATTTGCAAATCGCCCGTTGATTCCCCATCATCCAGATATAGATAGGCCAACCGGCGTCTGAGAATGCATGAAGGCTATTATTTGGAGAGCGAGTAATCACTGGATGCTATGCAATTATGTAATATCTGCTAATCACTGGATCCTATGCAATTATGTAATACATGCTTAACTGCCGTCCAGTGATTAGTCATCAACAATTGTAAAACTACGATTCATAGTGAAAGAGAGGTCTAGCCTTATCAACGGGAGACATTAGAGGGCCTCCACGGCACTACAATATAAGTAGGGATCATCAAGAGGGTCTCCCTTAAATATGAATAAATTTTTTGGAAGATGACATTGGTGTGGTCAAAGACTTGTCCCAAATGTCGACAATTTACTTTTATTGAGAGACATTACTAAGGAACTAAGGGTGCGACGAACTTTGATGTCCAAAAAATAATGGGGAACTGAAGGTTGCCGAAACCTTTCAGCCCAAATTGAGATTGTAGCTCCACATATGAATTTAATAGTGGATAAAGAATTCTCCGTGATAATCATATCATTGAGATAGATCGAAGCATAAATGGTTAGTCTTTGATCCAACAAAGCTAAGCTGCGCTAATCACTGCCAAGCGTTGAGAACCACGCACACGTTGAGCCTGTTTCAAGTTGTAGATCAATTTGTGTAATTTGCAAACGAGATTAGGGTGTAGATTATCAAGATATTTTATGGCTTGTTCCATGTAAATTTCTTCTTGTAGATCACCACATAGAAAAGCATTTGATATATCTAATTGCCGAATGATCTACTTACCATCATTCTTTCAAAAGGTCTAGTAATCTAGTTATTGGAGAATGCAATTGAAAGTAAGGTCTTGATCGTCGTGGATTTCTGTCACCAGAGTGAAAGTTTGATTAAATTCCTTTGCAATCGGCCATGTATCTGCTTAACAGATCTATCAAGGTATCTTAATATTATAAAGACCCACCTACGTCCGATGATCTTGTAGTGGTCTTTGAATGACACCAGGGTCCAAGTCCCATTCTTAAGTAGGGCCTTTAATTCAGTAAAAATTCTAGCAGCGCTCTCTGTAGTATTATTCTTCAATGCTTCTTTGAATTTAGCGGGCTCCACTTCATCATAGATCATATAGTGACCAGGGATATTCGGGTGCAATATTGACATGTGGGCCACTGAATTTCTTCATATGATAAAGAACTCTGAGGTGTATGACCCATTGGATTATCTTGAGTTAGAGCACCTATAGAAGAGGACAAAGGAGTTAGCATTCACCACTAGATTAATAGTGGGGTTGGGGAACGAATGCTATGAATGGGAAGCTAAATGGAAGACACACACACACACACACACACACACACACACACACACACACACACATTTTAGCCCTCGTGGACTATAGCTTTTATCATTAATATTGTGGATGAAAAAATAGCTGGATTTAAAATTAAAGTGGTCCATATTAATCTATGTGAATCAATCTAAAAAATAGTGGTCTATTAATAGTGGGATATATGATTAGTATGGTCTACACTAATAATGTTTGAAGGTTGTGCGCTAAGAAAAAATAGTGTGGATTATTACTTGTCAAAAAAATAACCACTAACATTGAAATAACTCCAAAATTCTACTATTGCATAATTGAGGTATGAGTCTTCTAGGAGGATAATTTTTTATGAAATTAAAATTTAGAATTGAAACATAAATAATTATATTCTGCCCAAAAAATAGAATTCAACGACCTAAAGAAAGTGAAAATAGAGTTTGGATGAGAAAGTTATGAGACTTTGAAGTCAGGGGTATTTTGGTAATTAAAAGAAAAAAAACTTATAACTTAGAAATTGAAATAATCAAATCTTGATTTTAATCGTTGATATGAATCCAAGGACACTAAGATTGCGGAAAATGGAGTTCAGACATATAAATCACTAATTTTCTTACAAAGGGTAATTTGGTAATTATACCAATGGGCCCCACTTGCAGAAATATGGGTTTGATGATAATTAGATGTTAGTGAAACATCACGTGTAGAAATCATGCCTTATGTTTGAGGAAAAACATCTTGATTAACAACAAACATAAACTAATTAAAGGAAAAGAAAAATAAAATAAAATAATTAAAGGAGGGGCCAGAATTGATATTGCGCCCCCCCCCCCCCATCCTTTTTTGTGACTTTTCAAAAGAAGAACAAATCATACAATCTGTCCTCCAGCCATGAAACCCAAACTCGACTCGACGACAATGAGAGAATCGATGGGGAAGAAGAAAAAGAAGAAGGAGAAGGAGAAGGAGAGGAGAGAAGAGAAGAGAAGAGAGAGGGAGTAGGAGTGGAAGCCTAGTCACACTGGAAAATGGCACTATTACCAGAAAAAGGGGATTTTGAGTTTTTTAGGTCATTTGAGAAACATAGATCGCCAGAGACGATAGTGGCTTTGATCTCCAATCCGACTGGTGGATCTAAACTATAAAAGGGCATGATCAAAAGCCCTTTTGTTTCATAGTGATCAGAGAGGAAATAATATTAGGTTGAAGTGGGGAACAGTGCACACATGAAGGTTTGCCAAAAAAATTCAACAGAGAATTGTCTTCTCTGGTGGCAATGGAGGATGTTGATTACTTCGCAGGTAATTTCTCCGCTAGTTTTGTTTCCTTTTGCTCTCCTTCAGCTAGTGTAGCTCCAATAGTACGCCAACAACTTACATGGCTGATATTTCCCTCATCTTCCCCAATAGGCGCACTACCTGAGCTAACCATCTTCCATGGCACCAACACAATCAAGCCTTTAGGTGTGCTGGCATGCCCAGAACTGACCGATAACCCCTCTTTTTCTTAAGTATGATCCCAAGCGACGACCATCCCTCTTCATCTCTTTGGCACTAGTGCAAAACTCCTTTTTGACCTTCTTCCCCAGCACCAATCGAAATCCAAAAGGCCCATTTCTCTCTCTTACCCATCCAGTTTCTCCATCAGTGTCAAACCAGTGACGAATGCTCGCACACCTGGCTCTCGTTCCCAATGGCCACCCTACACCAATGACCCCTATTCTACATCCAATTTAAACCCACACAAATCTAACCCTTGATCATGATCAGTCTCTTAATCAGCACTAGGTCTGTGCTCTAATATGCAAACCCCTACATGATCCAACCAGTTATCAGCCACCACCACCTAGATTAGTGATTGATATGACATTCATTAAGATTTAAACATTTATCGGTCACTCAATGATAGATCTAACTTCAATCCAGCATGATTTTAAATAGGAATCTATTGTTTCAAGGCTTAAAGTGGAGAATTTGTGTTTGGTTATAGTATCGGCATTACATGCTTGAACTATACACTCTTGCATGGGCATTAGCAGTACAAAGCGGGCCTATGGAAGGGATTTTGGATTTGTTGAAATATCCAAGGGATCAACTACAACTACAAATGTATTGGAAAGAATAGGAATGAGAATAAGAGGGAGATTTGTCGTGTTTTGATTGATGATAGTGAGGATGAGGTTGAAGAAAGTAAAGTGAAGACAAAGAAGAAAGGGAATTAGAGGAAGGAGAAATTTACTTGGACATCTGTTCTTTGATGGGTTCACTAATGGTTGTCGGCATAAAAGCCATTGGTATCGCAGTAAAGCTTACAATAGAGGGGATAAGGCAAGTTACTTATCCTAAAACTTGTTTTGTTCTTTTTGTTTCTGTAGCAGTTGTGTGCATTCTAACTTAATTTAATTACCTGAATAAGATTGAAGTGCGTGGTCGATCGTGGAGAAGAGGGCGATTAAAGTTAGTGGAATCTGGTGAACGTGTCTCATGAGGTAGGTGGAAATTTAAGATAGAATGTCTAAATAATAAGATGCATGTTCTAAACATGATCTTATTTCTGAGTATGGATGTTATGAAACTAAAATGGTATGATTGATATTCGACATGCTTTAAATTGAAATGATGAAAATAATGTTAATTAAAAGAATTGCATGTTATAATTGATGCTTATAACTTGTAAATTATATTTGTGAATTGTGAAATTATGTTTATAGTACATAGGTACCTTGTTAGTATTGATGATGTATGAGTCTAGGTTTATAGGATACATCCTTGGTGGATTATTACCAAATAAGTGAGGATGTTATTCTTGTTATGAAATATATAAATAGGCAAATTGCTTGTTATTATGATTATTTTAAATCCGGGCATGGAGGCTTTAGAGTTTTGTTTTAGACAGGCGTAGGCCTGGGGATGCTATGCTAGGAGAGTTATGAGGGTTTGGCCACCCGCTCTCTAAAATTTATTATGTTATGGATATTAAGCACTATGTGTTGCTAAAAGTCAGGTGAGCAATTATGGGAAGGCCGCCACTGTGACAGCCGTGGTCTTCCCATACTGGATATTGTAATTTTCACCGAGGATGGTATATGTGGATTATTTAGCAGTTATCTAGGTGCACTGTACGGATTTTGACCACAATCATAGTAGTCCTTATATTTGATATACTATGGTGCTTATATGATAGCATTATGAGATGCCTTATATGATATGACATGATTATATGCCTTATATTATTTTCCCAGTGGTCGTTGGAGGATTGTGGACCCCGCATAGTAAGGGGCATGATGATTATATTAATATACCAGCAGAGGTGGATGATTATGAACCCACATGATGAGGGGTATGAGTCTAAAACTCAATATTGTCTAGGAATGTAGATTAGGAGACTTATTAATTATATTCATAAATTTGTATGTCTTTTAACAATTTCCATATGTGTGTATGTATGCTATATGTATATGATTAAGGGCGTAGTTTCATATAAGTTTATATGAATGGGTAGAATTGTTATGCAGAGTATGGTTCATGGAATTGGATTAGTTTATTTATATAACAAATAATAATTAAAGATGTTTGATAAATTAATGAATTACTTATAATTATGAAACATGTAGATATTGATAATTATGAAACATGTTAATAATTGATTTATCAATGGATTGTTAATGATTATGAAACATGTAGATATTTGGTTTATAATTAGATTATTGAAATGTAAAACATATAGTAAATCCAATTCAATATAATTTGTTATGAAAATGAATATTCTAATTACTATGGAATAATTAATGTATATTAAGATTCAACATGTTTCTTAAACTCCCCTACCAAGCATAGCTTGCTGAGATATCGTAAATGTTCTATGTTTACAATATCTCATATACAGATAGACAGGAGAAGATGTACATAAGAAGAGGAATCTAGCAACCATACTTCTGTGCTTAGGTATACATTTTATTAAAGCTTTTGTATTGTGTAGTTAGTCATTTGAATTGTGATATTGGACATTTAATATAATGTTATAGGGGCTGTACAACTGAACCATTGGATGAGTCCTGTTTTAAGAAACGAATTTCTATATTCTAGAAAACTATATATATATGTATAGTGTGAGCATGAAAGTGACATTCGGGTTTTTGAAAAAATGAATTTCAAAGTAAAATCTCTTGCTATTTTTGAATTTTAAAATTAGAGGCATGCCACCCTTTGAAAGTGAACGCAAAAAATTTTCATGAAAAACTTGGGTTATCACAAACATGATCCTCTCTTATTTTTTGTTATAATTATAGTGTGGATCTTTTGTTTGCTCTTTAATCCTCTTGTAATATTTTGTTTCCTTTAATCTTATCAATTATTTAGTTATATAAAGACTTCAATGTCTCTCATATTGAGGGATAAGATTTTAGTAGTAAGAATCTTTCTCACTTCCTTATTGTTTTTCTTGAACTCAATTTTTTATTTCTTTTTGCTAGAGTTTCAAATTTGGTATACTGTAGATTATTATTATTTTTCAATTAGACTACTACGGACAGTGGCGAGGAAGCATTGGATATTCCTAGCATGAATAAAGAAAATTCCAAGTCTCCAAGTATATATATATATATATATATATATATAATTTGTTCTTATTTTTGTTGTATTGAATCCTTAAAGACCATTTATCTTTATGGAGGACAAAAGTGATATTATATTAGAAGGACTAGCTTGTTGTATTATGTGAAAGTGGTGTGAATCAATGGCCAATGCTTTAATCATTTTTCCTTGATTGCCTTTTTTCTTATAATCACACACTATTATTAGGCTATAGGTATATGCAATATCTATATATTTTGTACAAAGACACTCTATTTTGATAAAGATAAAGCCATAGGTATATACAAGTATCGGCCTTAAGCTCGTACTTTTTCAAGTTGATTATGGATGAGTTAGCAAAACATTTGTACAAGGAGATTCATGGTATATGTTATTTGTAGATGATATATTTTTAATTAATAAGACAAGGGATGGAAAAAATACAAAGCTAAGAGTTGTGGAGAGAAGCTTTAGAATCTAGAGGATTTAAAATCAACCAAATTAAGATATAGTATATGGAATGCAATTTTAGTAAGGAGAGGAGCGGGACTGGAGCACTATTAAAGATCAAGAACCAAGAAATCCCCCTAAAAGACCATTGTCATTACTTAGAATTGATGATTCACCAGAGTGGAGAGATTGAGAGAGAGGTTACCCAAAGAATTAAGCAAGTTGGAACAAATGGAGAAGCACCTCTGGAGTTTTGTGTGATTGGTGGGTGCCACTCAAACTAAAAGAAAAATTCTATAGGATGGCGATAAGGCTGGTCATGCTCTATAGATCAAAGTGTTGGGTAGTTAATGAACGTCATGTACATAGGATGAAAGTAGCCAAAATGAGGATGTTGAGATGGATGAGTGGCAAGACAAGAAAGAATAGAATTAGGAATGAAAACATTAGAGAAAACTTAGGAGCAGCACCAATAGGTAACAAAATGAGCGTGATTAGACTTAAATGGAATGGGCATGTTAAACGGAGACAAAAAATGGCACTGGTTAAAAGTGAGGCAATGCAAGTTGAAGGTTTTAAAATGGCAATGGGAAGGCCCAAAAGAACATGGATCAAAGTGGTGAGAAAAGATTTAAAAGGTTTAGGACTGAATGAAGCTATGATACTTAATAGAGGAAAATGGAGGAATAAGATTCATGTGGTTGACCCCTAATCAGGATAAAAGTCTTGATGATGATGATGATATATATATATATATATATATGATTATACATGATTTCTTAATAAATTCTACTTTGATCAGTGACTTTGAAACTGATTTTAAAATCATGAATAATACATAAGAATATTGTTCACTAAAGAGTCCATAAAGGAACTTAATAAATTGAAGTATAATTTACTCGTCTATGTAAATAACATGAATGGGGGCAAATTGCCAGAATCAACAGTGACAAACACATGTATCATCCTAAGAGACTTTTAACATATCTAGTCAAATAACTTCATTGCTTAAAAGTAGCACAAGTTGATTAGTTCAAAGCAAGAATCAAAATGCATAAAGAGCCTCAAATGATGAAGGTGTCAATTTAGTCTTCCTCTCCAATTGTAGCTGCCTTTGCTTGACAAGAACAAAACACAACTAAATTGGTGACACAGGAACCTATACAACAAGAGAAAGTTGTCAATGATCAGCCTGAATCCTCAAGTGCTCCAATAAACGATCGCCTACAAGAAAATAGAGCATCAAAAGAAGCTATATTAAAAAGGTGAGCTGCTAGCAATCAAGCTAAATCTGCAAGTGTTAAAAGAAAACAAAACCTACAACAAGTAAGCACTTTGATTAATCATGAAATCATTATAAAGCGGATGCTTAGTAATGAAGATGAAAATGGAAAAGATCATGTTCTTTCTTGGGCAATGAGATAGTTCATAAACATCTTTTAGACATAATATAAGGTGAACGTTCAAAAAGCATCATGATAGTGGAGGAGCTAAGAGATGATTGAAAATATTCAAGTCTTGAAGTTGGAAAGTGGGTTAGATTATTAAAAAAAGCCATTACCTGGTCATGGAAGGTCAATGCCACCTTGTGCTTAGTGGTTGCATACAAAACTTCTTGATGAATTTATGAAGCTAAGTACAATGAGTTCAAGTTCTCCTCAAACATTTTAGCACTTTTTTTGGTGATATTCTGGAAAATAATATTGGAGAATTTAATGCTAACTTCATTGACAAGGATGAAAAATAAATCATTTCAAGATCACCTTTAGATGGATCCAAAATTTTCAAGAGAAAAATAATATTGTGAACCGAAAGCAAATGAGAAAGTTGAATTCTAGTCCTAAGAAACAATCTTTCATAAGAAATGTAGTTTCTTACCATTTAGAGCAATGGAAGAGAGATACTTTGAATTAGGAGTATTGGCTAAAGAATTTTATTGAGAATATGAATGAAACCTATTTTGTGATGATTGTTGATAGCATCAGTACTTTAGGGTTCTCTGGATATCAAGTAAAACACGATGACATTGTTTTTCTCAACAAATTAACAATAATGGTGGTTTGTATCACTAGAGGAGCTTCAGCCCATATAGAAGCCCCCATGGTGAGTTTTTGGAATAAGTTAGGCATCCATCCAATGTAAACAATTGATGATGTCTCAGAAGCATGTTATTGAACAAGTTTCAAAGGATGAATGGATCAAATCTTCTCATAATATATTGAATAAATAAAAATGTATTAATCTAATCTATTCAACAACAAAGGGTGAGGGAAGTAATATGACATCAAAGCTTCCGACTGCGATTGAAAGTAAGGATACAATTTTAATATATTTGTCATTTATGTAGCAAATCTTTGCCAACCTTCTAATTCATTCATGAATTAAAAGAAAAAAAATGCATGTTTGGCCAGATGGGAGATTGTGACACTCTAGGTTTTCTAAACCTTTTTTCAATTACAATAATAATAATTTTTTATTTATAAAATACACGGGATCTCTAAAAATAAAACTCACAAGTTACATAAACAATGCAACATAAAAAATTACAACAAAAGAAAATCCTGAGGCTCATCCAACACCCAAAACTATGACATGTGACCAAAATCAAATCTTTGATACTCTAAGCATACTCAATTGAAAACCACGATAAATCATCACAAGCTGTGACAAGGACAGTAATAATAATAAGTCCAAAAGTCCAAGGTTCCATCCATGATCACCACATCATCCACATATGCAAGTAAATGTACACTATACAATAGTGTGGGTCCAATCTATCAAAAATATAAAAATCAAGTACACTCCAGAAAGCTTAACACAAGTCCAAGGGACGTACAGTAATTAGTCTCTAAGTACAAAGGGGCAGATGGTCCTCAAGTCCTTGCCCTAATCAACACTGCTCCACCTGCTTTCCCTTAGCGCCGTTGCACTCCAAATCTGAGGCATTGCAAAACAAAGCAATGCCTCAGCAAGCTATGCTTGTGAAGGTGATTCACATTTGATAATAAATAAGATGAAATCATATGGTGCAAAGTATTAAGATCATGGTGAATCTCATAAGATGAATATATACAAAGCACGTAAAACATCAGACATCCATGATGAATAATACAAGAAAATCATGATATGAACAATTCGATATCACTTTTTAGCATCATGGCATACAAGGCACAAGAAATACATGGATACACATCCATCAAAACAATACGAATCCGTGTTCACAGAATAATATGAATGCATGACATGATAAATAGGGCACTGTACAAAAGAAGCCCTGAGAGTGTCCCACAACACTCAATCATCAGTAATGAGTACTCATACTAATCCTTAGGTCCCTCCCGTGCAGCCCGCATCAGCTCCTAGAGTCAATCATAGCCTAGGGGCAGCTTACCTCAGTTCACCCAACATATAAATACCACATGAGCATATAGAATAAGAGTATGGGCTACTATGCTGTAGTGGCAACCACACAAGGATCTCAACCACTGTTGCTCCTATCAACACCATAACGAGAGACTTTGTTCGTCCCCATGGGGGGGGAACAGACCCGTAGGAGGACTATCCATGATACCACCACTTGCGTACCTGGCCCTCTCAATGGCTGTGTCTAATCATGATCATCACAAAGTCAGAGGGTGGGTTGCCAACCCTACTACCCTCCTATCATAGTACCCATCGGGTGAAAGCAACCATCATAAATCAACAAACATGCAATAAACCATGGGAAAACTCTCATGTAAAATAACCTCAATAGGTATGATCAAAGTCCATGATAAAGTACAATCCATCACATGTAAAACATGGTATTAGTAAAATCGAATGTCATGCTATAAACAAGAAGTAGGGAACATATTTATGTAAACATGGTAAGACGCAAAACACATGCCTCAAGAAGTTTAGATAATAGGTCGTGGTCAATGAAATCATAGAGAAATTTCAAATGAAATCACCTACCTCGATAAACATAGTACTCCAATCAGGCGCATAAGAAATGTTACGTCGTGCGCTCTGACATACCTGTCACATCATAAGTCATCTATCATTTGGTGTTCTCATATATCAAAAGTAAACAAATCCAAGTGGTAATTTCCTTGATCTGACCATTAATCATAGATTAGCAACCCAAATCATTTGATTAACTCTCTATTAGGTCAATCTTGAATTAGATGTAGCTTTTTCTAACATCTAGTCAATTAATTAATTCAATTAATGTCCCTTGATCAATAAAGGGTCAGTCTCTGGCATCTCAGGAAGTTTGGAGACGATCCAACCGTTGAATTGCTCTATATCACTTATAATTAATATTTGATTATCAATTCTAATACTTCTCATCATGATACTTCTAATTAAAAATCAATATATTAGATTTCCTAATTGAACAATTAGATGCTGCTTGACTAGAATTCTAATACTTTTAGAATTCCTTGTAGATGCACAAGGTTTCTTGCACTCCTCCAAGTCATGGACTATACAAAAGCATCATTCACTACATAATCATGACTCATCTCAATAACTATAAAAAATTTAACCCATCATATCCATACATGCTGCTAGTGTACTAATTTCATCAATTGGTATCACCCAAAATTTGTAATAATCATAACAAGTTCTAAAAATTGTCTTAAAGACATCTTAGTTACAATCCCCAAATCAATATCCACCAATATCATGCACATCCCAAGTTGATCATATAGATCATCAATACTCGATAGAGAATATCAATTCTCTCCTATGATGCTATCAAACAATCAATAATCTATGCATAGCAGTAAGGGCCTATCTCTCTCTCCTCATAAAGAGGATTAATGCATCCCATGAAGACCTACTAGGTCTACTAACCCTCATCAAATAACTACTATAGCCGAAACCCTTCCGGCTTAGCTGGGGCCATCTTGTATGGAACCTTAGAAAATGGCACTATATCTGATGCCAAATCAATATCAATATGAAAAATCAATCTCTCGCGGTGTAAAATCCTGAAACTTTCTCAAGAACATTATCAATTCTTGCACACCATGTGTGCTCAATTTGTGGCTATTCTCGGTCATCTCCTATCACACTAAAAAGGAGGACTTGGCATCTCAAAAAAGTACTGCTCTGCCTTTAAGGCAAAAATAATACAAATCTTAGTGATGCTCTTCCTACATAGGAACGAGGTCACTGATTATTCCAATACACTAAAAGTAACCTTTTCCTCATTGAAATCAATTGTCCCTCAATAAATAGAATCCATCCCAAAGATGGTATCATGATCAATCATATCAAGTGAGATTAGGTCAATATCCATCCTCTCATTCATTATCAGTATCATAACATTCAACTTAGAGACTGTCATATATACAAGCATATTCATCAAGGTGCCAATACATAAAATACAAGAATGAATGGATCCTAGATCAAGGAGGATCCTAACATTACTCACCAGTAATCAGAAAAATATTTTTCATCACTCGGTTTGAGGCCTATACTTGCCTCCAAGTAGTGGCAAAAATCCATCATTACCAATGTGGGGCCACTCCGCCTTGTTTCCAATGTCAGTTTGTCTGACTCATCATCCATTGGGATGGTCTCTAAAGGAATGTCCTGAGTCTTCACAAGCAGAATATTTAAAGGATTGCCACTATAATGGTGACTACTAATGCTATTACCATTGCTGCGATGGTCTATTAAAACTAGGACATAATTGTCCAGGTGTTTGTCCTTACAACTAGCACACCTTCTCTCATTCGCATCCCAACACCGCCCACTTAAGTGTTGTTGGCTTAGTGGCCTCTTCAGCTATGTAAATGGAAGGTCTGTTGCCCTTACTAGGTTGACTCGAACTACCCATGTCCGAATTTCTGCAGTTAGCCTCAGTCCTACTAGAATCCCTCTCTAACATAGAGACCATGTCTGCAATCTCTACCCCCAATCTAGAATGGCTAAATTCACTTGACTCATCAATACAGGTGCTAATAATAATCTATTTGTAGCCTCCTTACCCATAGAATGGGAGTTATGGGAAATTCTCCTCAATTGTATATACCAGTTTAATACTGTTGAACCGTCCTAATTTCTCTGCTCTGCAGCAACATCTCTCCTAGTATCACCAGTTGCTCACAAGGCAAAGGAACTGATTATCACAAGCCTTTCTATGAGCCTTCTAAATAAAAATCTCAAAAATGTAGGAACACATCCTCTCAAATACCCATCATTAAAATTCTCACAATTTCATTTCCGGTGTCCTCACCTCACCTCACCTCCCTCAATTCATATCTTTTAACAAGTAATTTACTTCATGGTTATATTAATCAAAACCATTTACAATTGTCAATCTCACACCTAATGTAATTGATCTTTTATAATAACTTTCTTAACCATAGAGGATCACATTATCATTTCTATCCACGTTGGATGTCAATTATTTATAATCAATTTCATCTTACCTCATTCCCTTCATATGATAGAGACCTCTGAATTGAAATCAAGTAACCAATTTGTCAATCACTCATAAATATAGTATGATATTTAATTAAACCTTTTCTGTTTCTACCATCCCATCCCCTAACTAGGAGATTGTTTGATATCATTTCTTACTCAACGCTTGTTTAACATCATTACTACTAACCATTATTGTAAAATAGTTGTTATTTCCTTGAAGTACTATGTGTCTCTAGATGCTAAATAAAATCCTTAGAATAATTCATAAGCATTGGCTTCTCATTAATGACTAGCTAGGGTTTCTATGTGCATAAGAACTCATTAAGTTTCATCTCATAGCACATTAGGATCTTACCTCATCAAATTTTTAATAATTTTCACTATATTACAATTTATTCGTCAAATAAATCCACTTCAAGTTTAAATTTATACAATATTCTTGTCAACTTTCTTAAGTTCTCTTTAGTTGTAATAATTTCTGATCCTTTTCTATTATTATCTCATGATTGTCGTACAATAGTCGTTATGCCTCTTCACATGTTCATACATACTGCCCAAATTTGGACTTGAACTCCCATAAGATAGTCCATGTGAATACTTTCCATCATATAATAAAGTTCTCATTTGCAATTATCTATCATACACTCCATTTAGATTCTATAATATAAGAATCAAACACTTTCCTTGAAAGTGCATTTCCTCATAATCATTCAAGGATTCAAAGTCTCATCTTTATTAAAGAAAGTCTGCTAATCCTCATGGAATCAACTATTTTGCAATCATCATATCTCTGTAATTCACACTTAGGAATTACTTCACTCAATGGACTATATATGTAATACCAGGCCCTGTACCAATCGGGCCACTAAGCCATTGTCATGATCCCCTTGCCCTGATAACTCGGCAGGGGTGGCAACTGGTGGAGCAGGGATGGACCTAGTCTTTCTTTAAGGAACCATCTATCAAGGTTTCAACATCACCTCTTATAAGTATTCCTCTTATCTCAGTCTTAACATGAACTCATGGGCTGTCAACCTAATTGGGCTCTTAAAGTGGTGATGATGGAATAAACCCTGGCTATAATACCAAACTATGACACCTCGGGTTTTATAAACCTTTTTCCAATCACAATAATAATAATAATAATTTTTTATTTATAAAATAGGCAAGATCCTTAAAAATAAAATTCACAAGTTACATAAACAACGTAGCATAAAAAAATACAAGAAAAGAAAACCTCAAGGGTCATCTAACATAAAAAACTACGACCTGTGACCAAAATCAAATCTCTAATACTCTGAGCATGCTCAATTCAAAACCATGATAAATCATCACAAGCTATGAAAAGTAGAATAATAATAATAATAAGTCCAAAATCCCAAGGTTGCATCCACGATCACCACATCATCAGCGTATGCAAGTAAATGTACATCATACAATAGTATGGGTCCAATCTATCTAAAATATAAACATCTAGTAATACTCAAAAAGTCCAACACAAGTCTAAAGGACGTACACTAATCAGTCTCTGAATACAAAGAGGCAAATGGTCCTCAAGCCCTCACCCTAATCAATGCTGCTCCACCTACTTTCTCTTAGCGCCATTGTCCTCCAAATCTGAGGCATTGCATGCCTCAGCAAGATATGCTTGTGTAGGTGATTCACATTCGATAATAAATAAGATGAAATCATATGGCGCGAAGTATCAAGATCATGGCGAATCTCATAAGATGAATATATACAAAGCACATAAAACATCAAGCATCCATGATGAATAATACAGGAAAATCATGATTTGAACAATTCGATATTATTTTTTAACATCATGGCATACAAGGCATGAGAAATACATGGATACACATCCATCAAAACAATACGAATTCGTGTTCACAGAATAATATGAATGCATGCCATGATAAATAGGGAACCGTACAAAAGAAGCCCTGAGAGTGTTCCACAACATTCAATCATCGGTAATGAGTACTCATGCCAATCCCTGGGTCCCTCCTGTGTAGCCTGCATCAGCCCCTGGAGTCACTCATAGCATAGGCCCAACTTACCTTAGTTCACCCAACATATAAATACCACATGACCGTACAGAATAAGAGTATGGGCTACTATGCTGCAGTGGCAACCACATAAGGATCTCAGCCACTGTCGCTCTCGTCGACACCATAATGGGAGACTTCCTTCATCCCCATGGGGAGGAACAGACCTGTAGAGGGGACTACCCATGATACCACCACCTGCAGACCTGGCCCTCTCAAGGGCTGTGTCTAATCATGATCATCACAAAGTCAGAGGGCGAGTTGCCAACCCTACTACCCTCCTAGCATAGTATCCACCGGGTGGAAGCACCCATGATAAATCAACAAACATGCCATAAACCATGGAAAAATTCTCATGTAAAATAGCATCAATAGGTATGATCAAAGCCCATGATAAAGTACAGTCCATCACATGTAAAACATGGTTATTCGTAAAATCGAATATCATGCTATCAACAAGTAGGGAACATATTTATGTAAACATGGTAAGACGTGAAACACATGCCTCAAGAACTTTAGATAATAGGTCATGATCAATGAAATCATGGAGAAATTTCAAATGAAATCACCTACCTCGATAAACGTGATACTTCAATCAGGCGCATAAGAAATGTCACGTTGTGCCCTTTGACTTACCTATCACATCATAAGTCATCTATCACTTAGCGTTCTCATATCTCAAAAGTAAACAAATCCAAGTGATAATTTCCTTGATTTGGCCATTAATCCTAGATTAATAGCCCAGATCATCTGATTAACTCTCTATTAGGTCAATCTTGGACTAGATGTTGTTTTTCTAACATCTAGTCAATTATCTGTGGTCTTTCAGCATCAATAAAGGGTCAGTTTCAAGCATCTCATGAAGTTTGGAGACGATCCAACCATTGGATTGCTCTATATCACTTATAATTAACATCTGACCATGATACTTCTAATTAAAAATCAATATATTACATTTTCTAATTGAACAATTAGATGTTGCTTGACTGGAATTCTAATACTTTCAGAATTTCTTGTAGGTGAAAATTTTACACATAAAATTCTGGGGACTAGAATTCCATTGTGGGACTGGAATTTCATAGAACTCGAGCATTTTAGATTTTACGCTTAAAATTCTGGAGACTAGAATTTTAGGTAACTCGAGAATTCTAGTTGTTTTCTCCCTTCCTTACTCAATCAAAACCCTCGATCTAGCATATTCCTCAAAATAGTAAATAAATTGGACAAATAAACAAATTTGAAGAAGGATCTTACATCTGCAACGCTCTTAGCTCCCCCATCGTTGCAGGAGAAAATGGATTTTGTTGAAATTCCCCGACAAAGTTTCATGCATGCGAGAATTTCCCTCCTATCCCATGTCATTTCCCTCTTTGATCATAGTGGAATTAAGGGGCTTATGATCCCTTCTCTGTGAGGGAAAAATGGATGGCTCTGATCAAATATTCGAGTAGTCCTCATTGGCAACACCAATTTTTTCGGCGACAAAAAACCTAACATCTCCTCCTTCTCCGACATGGCAGCCTCTTTTTCGGTGTGCAAATCTAACCTTCCCCCTCTCCTTTCCTCTCTCTCCCTTCTCCTCCTTTCCCTTCTCCTCTCCTTCTTCTTTAATTTTTTTCTTCTTTCCCATCGGGTTTCCTTTGGTTCTGTCATGTTTGGAACATATCGTAGATCTGCTCTCTTCATGTTTTACTTAAGTGGGGGCACCATTATCAAAATGGACCCCTCCTTTTACTTATTTTATTTGTTTATGTTAATAATGTTTTCAAATATCATGATTCCAATAATAAAAAAAAGTGTTGACCACCAATTATTAGATTCCAATGTCTCTTGTCTATCTGAGTTAGATTTCTACAAGTGGGGCCTATTATTGAAATGACTAAAATACTCTTTGTAAGAAAATTACCATTTATTCGTCCGAACTCCAATTATAGCATTCTTAGTGTCGTTGGATTCCATTTCTCGAGCACATTCCAAATATTGAGGTTTTAGCTCATGATTTCATTACTAAATTTCTGAAATCCCCAATTTCTGAAAATTCCCAATTTTCCATAATTCTAAGAAATTACGCATTTTTTAGAATTTAAAAATAGTGGGTATTACAAAGATGAAAAGAACAAAATGATTATGAGAAAAGAATGGTCAAATCAAGAATGTGTAGGACCAAGATTGTTGAGATAATTAAAAAAAAAAGGTAAATAAATTTTTTTTCTTCTATAGTTAGATGTATATGTTGTGCGTAACTCCAATCTATACAATTTGTGCAAGGTTTAACTTATGCTAAGAAAACCATGATCCAATGTAGCTTCACTATTGATGTTAACAGCCAATGATATGAGAAGAAGTTGACTTTAGAGTTGCAGCCCATCATTGTCAAGCACCAAAACCATTTTGATGGGAGCCAATTCTCTAAAAATCAATTTGCATGTCATAAGTTAGACAATATCTTTGATTCAATATGAATTGCACTGTTTTTTGTCTCTTTTGTTATTGATGTCCACATTAATTTTCAATGTTTGTATTTACTGTGGACCAAAATATTGGTTTTTTTTTTTTTTTTTTTTTTCAAATTTAAAGTGAATTCAAAATCAGTGTGGTCCATATTAATATATGTGAATTGTTCAAATTCATAGGTTCATCATAAGTGTAGTCCACATTATTAGCAAATGAAAGGTTTCGTGTCAGGAGCAAATAGATCATGGTAGTGATTTAAAAATGATATAACCAGCCCATCATGTAGTAGTTATGGGAAAATCTACATTAGTAGATGTAGTTGGAGTGGAGGTAGATAAGAAAGAATGTGCAAAATTGGTGGAAAAGGATGGACAAAATGAGGATTCTATAAGAAATTGGGAGGGTTGACTATTGTTGTCAGGGAATGATAATTATGAATTGAATAGAGAGCTAACCATATCTAGTGGGAAATTAGAGTTTAAGGATGGGTAGGAGTTTGAAGGAAAGGGTTGACTATTAGGTAGAGAATTTGAAGATAAGGACAGGTTGAAATTGGTAGAAATAAAAAAAGATTTACCATTAAAAAGAGTTGGGCATCCTTCAATTGATAGATTAGATTGTATAGAAATATGTAGTGTCTTATTTGACAATGATTGTGGGGTCCCCATGATTGACATCTTAGCAAATAGGAAAATTGTCTTACAAAATTTAGCACACTTGGCAAAGCAAATGCAACCTGAGGCTAGCTCAAGGCACCTATACCCATTATGACTCAAGCTATAGCCTAAGAAAACACATGATCCATTTCATTGATAGGGAAAGGCTTCACAACCAAATACCTTAAGAAAAAAAGATAATTCGGAGTTTCTTAAGACAAAATATCCACATGACTGCACCATTTGAGTATAGGGGTGGGCATTTTATTGATTAAATAGGTGGCACTTTCAAAGGCACAATACCATACTTTTTGAGTGACACTAGCATGTGCCATCATTGATAATCCAGTCTTAACCAAGTGTCAAATTTGATGTTCAATAGATCCTTGTTGTTTGTGCATATGTAGACATGCAAGACAATGACAAATACCATAAGTATTCAAGTACAAGTTCAAGAGACGATTTCTCCTTCCCCAATTAGACTGGAGTGGCTTAATTTTTTTTTTACCAAACTAAGATTCTACAAGAGTTTAAAATTGACAAAAAAGTGTCATGTAAATTTGATTTACATGCAAGAGGGAATAGCCAAATGATATTGACAAATCATCAATGAAAAGTACCATATATTTAGAATTTTTTTTGGAGAAAATCACTTTTGAAATATGAATTTAATCTTTTCATTTAATATTCTAATATAAATACTATTTAAGAAGTTAACAAATTATTTTGTGAAATTTGAGTCATCAGGTCATTTATGTTAATTTTGTTAAATTTGATTTGAATTTGAAAAATGTAAGAACTTAATATTCATTTAGAAAAATGTTGGGGCATAAAAGGTCAAGTTTTTTCAAAAAAATTTCAATTTACACAAAAAGAGAAACAAGACTAAAAAGAGAGGGACTTCATCAAGTCTGATCCTCAAGTAGTTGGGAAAGCATAGGACCATAAAAAAAGAAAAAAGAAAAAAGAAAAAAAGGATGTCAATAGAATCTAAAATAAAATTTGATTGGATCTCAAACTTCAGAGTCCAAAAAGAACATTGGTTTTCTCAAACACAAACACATTGAGAAACTCCATGATTCAAAACCCAATTCAAATGATGGGTAGGAGAAGTAAAGGATGAGGTTGAGAATCTTTGATCACCACAAATGGAGGGAAGAGAAAGTAAGAACTGTAGAAAAAAGAAATGAAATTGTTGAAGAGAAAAGCAAAAACTCTTGAGAAGAAAAATAAACATTAAGATTTAAGAGACCATATAATTAGCAATATCCTCTTATCTTATACGATTCCCTAAAACTATGCATTCGTTAAATACACCAATCCTAGACCTTAATAGCGCATACCTAATGTGGAAAGGGCTTTAGTAAGGCAACTAGCAGCTTGATTGGTAATGAAAAATAACAAAAATGAAGGAGCCCCTTTGAAATCTAATTTCCTAAAAATCAAAATTTTCATGTTTCATTCAAGAATAGAACAATGATATTAGGCTTAAATATATAATACTAACTTTTTCGTAGAGAATGGTTGGTGGCTTTGAATTTTGAATTCCAAGTTCTTTGAGAAAAGCTTCAATCCGCACTAATTCACTAACTGCAATAATGATAACATGATATTGTTCATCTGGTACTCTTTTTTTGCTCACAAGATCTATAGGAAAAGACATTACATTTAAGAAAAATAATATACACACGTACACAATCATTTGGATTGTCTGCCTAGTTTGCATCAAAATATACAACTATAGACAAACTTGTCAACTTCTTGATAGTGAACACAATCAACTGTTGCATGAATAAAAACTGCTTATTGACTAGTAATGAAATATATGGACAAATGATATGAATATTAAAAAGCAACAACTATTCACCAATATTCTTGATCACCATCAAATATAGAAAAATTCCATGGATTACCAATAGGAATGAATACTTGTTTGGTGTTAGTTATTGTGTTTCTTCTAATAAATCTCTAATGAAACTTTGACTGCAAAACATTCCACCTTGTATAAGAAGCATTTCAAAGAAAAGAACTTTACCACATCTTTTACTAAAAAAGTAGTGCTCAAGTCATGCAATAGTAATGGAATAGGAGCTGGATAAATTTCCTTATAATGAAAAGATAACTGAATACAATATAACATATGTGAGGAAACCATTAAAAAAAGAAAAAGAAAAATCTATGATGTATGAACCCTTGACTTGTAAAATCCATAATCTAGAAGGAAACAACTAAAATCTTTATATCATGAACAATTTTACACTAACTTACATATCACACAAAGGAATGAAAGAAAAAGAAAAAATAATATAGAGAGAAGGCCTAAAAACAAAAAGAAATGATATATAGGGAAAAGATAATTAGAAAGGAAGAGAAAAATATAGAGAAAGTCAATAATTTTGAGAGAGAATAGTCCCATCTCATAGTCAGTGCACATAAGTTTACTAAAGGTAGTGCGAGCATTTCTCCTCTCCTATTGATTTCTTCTCTCTCACTTTCTCTAAATGAAGGAGTGGTAGAGTTTATTCCACTAATAAATCTCTCCACTCCATTGCTTTAAAAGTAATGATGGCAATTCCTTTAGAATATTCTCCTTTTAAGAAGTGTAGATAATTCCTTTCATAGATCTCATCATGCTTTGATTCATTAGAAGTGGCGATGATTCATTTCCTAGATCTCCTCATTCTCTGATTCATTAGAAGTGGAGATGATTCATTTCCTATATCTCTTCCTTCTCTGATTTATTATAATTGTAGTTGATTCCTTGAGTAGATTTCTCCTTTCTTTGATTCATTAAAAGTGGAGATGATTCCTTTAGGAGATCCCCCTTCAAGAAGTAGAGATGATTCCCTTTGGTAGCTCTCTCTCTCTCTTTCTCTCTCTCTCATCAAAATATAGAGAAAGATCCCTTTGGTAGATCTCTCTCTCACTTGTGAATGTCTGAACTATTGTCGTGGATTCTCATCATGAGCTTTTCTAAACTCTTGCTATCGAACACAAGAGATCTCTTGCAACAAAACTTCAACAAAGAAAGCATATATGTGAGTGTTTTTAGGTAACCAAAAGAGGCACCCACTTATTGTGGCTAAGTTAATGAAGCCATTGGCCCCTTATTTCACAAAAAAGAAAAGAAAAAAAAAGACAATATAATAGAGGCCCTCTCCTCGTGGCTATATTAATTAAACAAACTCTTGCTCCCCACTCTTACACTAAAAAGAACTACAAATTTCTGTCCTCTTAAAGTGCTTAATCAGTGAAAAAACATATATTTCCCTCCAATCACTAGATGGCCAAAGGGATGCTAAGATATTGCCAACGATACTAAGCATCTCTTATAAAATATAAAGAAAAGATATTGTTATGTGATAAAGGCTATGACAATGTAACCTATGCCTATTAGATTAAAGAGGAAACATGCCAATTCTAGACCCCATGTTGGAGGGACTTCAAAGATTATACTTTCTTATTGAAACTAAGTAATACTTTTAAGGATTCCTTGGCAATCAAGCCATGTAGTAAAATTGATGTAATAAATTTTGACCTAAAGTCAAAACTAAAGTGTATAAAAAATAAGGAGACAAAGACTTATATTATGGTTACTACATATAGCAACCTGTAGTCAATGGTATCTCTCTTTACTTTATTTATTTCATTCAAAGGAAATGTAATTAATGGGCCACTAGAGCCAGAGCAATGTACCCACAGCACTTGATATAGTAAAATGCAATTTATACCCCTTTATTCTAGGAAAAATTTCCCTTCATGTTTTTTTGTGTAAATTTGCTCATGTTACAAACTGCAAAATTTAACATTGAGATAGATAGACTTTTGATGCATTGGGTGTAGTAGAAGAAAACCTTAGATTCACAAGGCAAGAAGATAGAACTTACTCAAAGAGAGAAAGCAATTATACTCAAAGGATAGAGAATTTGGTTCAAACTTTGATGTCTCATCCATAGGTTTACATGCCTATTTATAGAACTAAAAAGAAGACTCTAGTACATAACTAGAATTATCTCTGACCTAAAACCATCTACTCCTTTTTGACTATAAGTTAGAACACTCTACATATTCAACCAATTCTAGACTCTTCTTATATTATTATATTTTAATTATTTTTGGAATGGTGTGTTGTCTATAACCTTCTTGATTTGGACTCAACACATAGGCTCATGGGCCATCATGCTTATAGAGGTTCATGGGCCATTACGTCTAGAGGCTTATGGACCATTATGTCCTTCACTAACTTTCATTCAAAGTGATAGTTTCCTCATAGATAGTCGGCTGTCTTCATTAAGCTATGGACTAGCCTTGTATGTATGTTAAAATCTTCTTTGAATATAATGGCCCTAGTAGTCAATTAAACCACATGTATATAAGCTAGATTATATGTTTAATAATCTTTTTGGTTTGATCAACCATTAGATGATTTGGATAGTTGAAATTGAAGGAAAAACATTAGTTTAATTTATGAATGGGATGTATTACTTCTTCCCTATTTAATTAGAACTTTTAGATCAACTTATAAGCATTGGAGGGCAAGGTTAGAAATCGCCATGTACTTGTCGAACAAGTAAACTAATTAGAAACATGTTCTAATTAGGAAACCAAACACAAATCATATGTTACATAGTTTTACCTTTCTTCTTTGGAGAGTTGATCAATCATCTTTGATTGATCTTACCTTGTGTGGAAGAAAAGCTAATTCTAGTGCATGCTTGAATAGGTTAATCAGAAGGGATGCTCTATAAGATTTATTTATGTTTGCTTGCAAGTTATCATTATTTTTCCTGTGTTTTGATCTATAGGTTCATGTTCAAAGATTGATGTTTAAGAAAAAAAGATTTAGGGGAAACTCCATCAATTGACAGAGTAACATTTATGCAATCTAAGGATCCTAATTTATTTTATTGGCAATTATTTTGTACCACAAAAATTTGATTCTATCTATGTTTATTGTTTATTTTTTTGGATGCACTATGATTTAGAATGTTTGGCACCTCCATTGGTATCATAGCCCCATGATAAATGCTCTAGATCAATTAGATTTGACATGTTTTAATAGAAACTTTGTGCAAAAATTTAGCTCAATAATAGGGCAATATTTGGGCCTATTATTTTAGGAATTTATTATGAAAATTTTTGGTCAAAAAGAGGAATTATTTTTTCTAAATTTTGGGCCTCAATTATTCACCTAACTTTCTAGAGATTAATTAACCAATTTGGTCACAACTATTCTCTAACTTTAGGCATGATTCTTCATACCTATTTTTCTTGTTTGATCATAGTTTTTAACATGAAATATTTTTATTTTAATTAGCATGATTGAAGTATTATTTTAATAACTTTTTTTTGGCATTGATCTTATGCCTATGTTTAGCAATCCTAGGGACTGAAGTATAGGACTGTTTTTATTCCACAACTCTTATAAAGATCAATCTAAATTAAGCCTATTGATTGTGAGCAATTAATGTGTTATATCTTATTTGATTTTTTCCTTATAGTTGATATGTTTATGCAAAAACACTTGATATTAGATATACTCAATTTAATCTAACATTGTTATTTTTTATAGATTAATTCCTCTCATTTTTAAGTAATCGTCAGAACTAAGTTGTCCTTGGTTTTGTTCACCTATTAGGAAGATTAAATAGTGCTAGAATTGGAATAGTTTTTATCCCATTAATTAGCCTATAATTGTCTCTTAAAGAGGGACCATTTTAGGATTGTTTTAGGTACTACTTAATTATTATTCCATGTGTTAATTATAGAACATGCTTGGATAAATAGCATAATTTAGCTACGAAATGGATCATGGGCTAGATGGTTCATAGACCTAGAATCTCATCTCTAGATTGCTATGGGCACTCTTTGCTTTAGTTGCAAAATTGATGCTAATAAGTTCACCACCTTTTTTTGCAATTAATTGCAAACTCCATTGTAAAAATAGCCCTTCCCTTATTTTTTTTGGTTGAGCTAAGTTTGTAGTTTATTATACTATACACGATCCCTATAGCTAAAAATCAACCAATTTCTAGCAAGACTAAGAAATAGTTGATTAATGAAGAGTTGGTGAAGTTTCAATAAAATTTTATAAACCCTTAATGTACTAAATTGAGTTAGCAAGATAATCAACTAAAATCCTGTTAGGCTAACGTTAAGGTAGCAAAGTAGGAGAAATCAGTCAAATTTTTCCAAAATTGACTGAACTCTTGGTGGACTAATGCCATGTTAGCTTTTTCAAAGATTTATGAGGAATGATTGAGTAATGAGTCCTACACAGAGCTTACAGGTGTTGCGCCTCACTTTATTGTGGTGGACCTAAACTGGGTTGATCAGACTTGTCCATCTATTTTCTTTAACAACTAATATTTTGTATACTAAGTAGAGGTGTCAATTTCAGCGCGTAACCCATGGGAGCTGTAATCTGCACCCACGTAACCCAAGTCAAGGTCACTGGTACCTAACCTCTTTAAAAGCCAGTAATTCAACTCATACCCATTTGACCCGCAACCCACACCTGTCCGTTTAATAGCTAAATTAATATTGACACATATTGTTTATAGGGAAAAAAAGGAAATAAAAAAGACGCCAACTGCTAGACCTTTCTCTATCAACTACTTTTGATGGAACATATGGGTAACATGGACATTATTGGGTCCACTAATCTAACATTCAAACACTTGTTCTGAGATTTTACCTAGATATCCCGCAAGCCTTATTAGAGGTTCTCTTGATAGCATTTTGACCTTCTGATGTTTTATTTTGTTGATGAATATTACTTTCAGCATGGCCAACTTTTACTGATCCATAAATTCAATGGTATTGATCATATGCATCTTTTCACATGGGCCTGAGAATTCAAATGTCAAATAGATCTTGATAATATTGTTTGCC
This sequence comes from Warburgia ugandensis, assembly GCA_035236585.1. Classification (NCBI taxonomy): domain Eukaryota; kingdom Viridiplantae; phylum Streptophyta; class Magnoliopsida; order Canellales; family Canellaceae; genus Warburgia; species Warburgia ugandensis. Next base: position 18,685,918 of record CP141128.1, on the reverse strand, counting down.
TAGATGATCCCTTATCTTAATCAGCTCACTAGACTTATATTATAGTCTCATGATAGCTTTTTTGGAAAATGTCAACGAGAGAAATCTAAAATAAGTGCAGAGGGTCCGAGAAACCTGATATTGAACCCGAAGGCATTTGGGAGATTCAAAGTCTAACATACGTGAAGCACCTCCTTTCTACTTCCTAACCATTCAATGGAGTGTCCAATTTATGTAATTGTTGAACATATATAATGCATGAAAGATGTAAACACATGCAAGGATTATTTTGTAGCCATCTCTGCATTTTGTCACCCGTTCAATAACCGTATCTATTTAACTCTCAACCCGCAACGCAAATACTCTCGTGGCTAGCTCGTTTGACGCCTCTAATACTAAACATCACCATAAATGAATAATTTAGCCATCCAACAAGTTCTTTCGGTTTGTTGACTTTGAATCCCTCTTTAAGCAGTTCATATTTTTGTGGCCGAAAGCACACTTTCGTATTGGAGAATCATCCATATTCGCTTTGTTTTAGGACAGTAATCATCTACAGTCGGAGAAATCAGATGAATAAGTCTCGTCAAGGTTTAGGATCAACATGGTAAAGTGGGGGGACTCAGGTATTCCTCGTAGTTTATATCTTATTCTCCAACGCGAGTTTATCTATCACCTATTGTAAAGGCTGAATGAAGGCTCGTCGAAGCTCTTCGATCCAACTGCCACTTTGAGACTTTAAACAAGCAGGTCCACGGTCGTCACCTCCCTGCTTTGTTGTTCATCGCCTTAATTATCAACCTGCCTAGTTCAGCAACCTGAATTTTTTCAGCTGCTCTTGTTACAATTTTGGACTGAGTTATCCATGGATAATGATTTTCTCTCCAGCGTTTTTCAGCCTTAGAAGACGGATCGAGGGATGCAGGCTTCTTATTTGAGTGGGACAAGGCAACAGTATCACATCCATAGGTTGCGGGTTCCAGACGGCTCATGTCCCTCATGTATGTAGGATGTGAAAATGACGAGGTAAGTTAGGTCTAGGTATAATCTCCTCCATCAAACGGGACAATTATCAAAGAACAAACAACACTAGGTGTCATTGTAATTTATCACGTTGGATCAAAATTATCTATGTTTAAGGAGTTCCGATAGAAAGGGATAAAATCACTATCCCATGTAATCTATTTTATACTAACCATCTCTGTCATTTATGATCAATAGATCCACAATTATATAAAAGAACAGCCAAATGTTTGCGTCTGCGGCTTAAGTCCGCAAATATGCACCCTGTTCGAGTTAATGGTACAAACTAATGGGTCTTTAAGGATTAGAATAACAAATCTATGGATTAAGTTTTTCCCACAGAATAAATCTCTCTTGCCATTTACAGCTTTGAAACATTTAAAAACAAACGGCCCAAGATTTTAGGCTACATTATCTATGTTTGAATAATTTTGTCCACATAAAAAGACTACAAGTAGCAAGGGAAAGTCATTTTCAAGGATAACTTAAACTCTCTGTTGGTTATTCTAGTGCTAGACAACCCCCAGTCACAAAATTCTCTGAATAAGTGAAAATTTCTTGAAAAGTCCAGACTTATTTATGCCTGAGCTTTTCGCACAGTTGTAAGATGAACCCAATTCAATCCACGGGACTTGACGTTTGTATGGAAAAGAACAAGCAGAGTCCCAAACCGAATGGACCTTGTAAATTTATATGGGGCTGAAACAATTTTCTCTTTCTTCTTCTTTTCTCACAACCGTAAATTAATTCAGTCAGTAACACCAAGTGACCAGATAAAAGATAGCCTCGTAAGATCCCAAAAGCTTACAGAAAAGACATTTGGGCCTGCAAACGGGCATGCGACATCCAAGTGTTACCTATGGGGCCTTCTTATAAATGACCGGTAACGGTATTACCTCAAATGTTTGTCGTTCACATGAGAGGCCTTGTTATTATAGATGGGCGTGATCATATGCAGTTGGTTTCTGTTTCTTGTCATCACTTAAAAATCTTGGTTCAGTTTCTTCACCGACCAATATCAAAAGAACATGCTAAATATGTTCTCATTCATGTAAAACTTCAAAGAAAATCGTAGTTCTACGAAACATCTGCCCCGGCTTCATTCTGTGCCAATCCTACTTTAATTAGGAGCATCGAAAACTTCGTTCCAAGGTGTCAAAACTCAAAAGCAGACAAAACGTAGGTTTCCACAGGAGTCGACGAGCGAACCAGCACAAAACACTTAGATTCGATCACTTTCTGCTTTGATGTTGCGATTTTTGATACTTTCCTTTATGCCCTCCTCAAACTTTATGCTACTCATCAGCTGAATTTGTGAACTGAAATCGTATAAGAGGAGTTTTCTGTAAGAAATTTTCTGGTGTATGCTTGTGTAAACCAAATGAACATCTAAGCTTACATGTGGGCCTGGGTAACTCAAAATATTCATCGCCAAGGTCCCATCATAAATGCATGACACGCCACAAAAGATCTTGTTCATTGCATGATGTTAACCTTACAGTGAATTAAGATGTTTCATAATTATCTTCTCCACTTCTTGCAAGAGTAATAGTGGTTAAGATGATCGACAAAGAAGATGCATTGGGGCACAATCAATCTAAGATGTGGCTTAGAACAAGAGAGGTTTATATTACCGAACTCACGTGCCCTGGAAAATCTTATGCTTTGTAGAAGTGTTTGTCTCTCTTTTAACATGGGCGAAACATGCTGAAACCGACCAAGTTCTTAATATCATTGATTGCTTCTCATAACTTCCATGGACCAAAAGGACTTAGATTCAGCCACCTAATGTTATTCACGGAGTCACCTCCAATGATGAGTGGCTGAAATCTATGATCCAACCATAATTTGACAGCTCTGTTGATGGCAAGGACCTCTGTACCTTGAAAATTTGAGCTCCCAATTGGCTCTGGAAAGTCTGCTAAAGTCTTCTAGTTTGGTCTCAGAGAATACCTCCTAATCAGTGTCCAGGATTACCTAATGAAGCCCCATCCAAGTTGAACTTAAAGACCCAGCAGGAGGTGCCTTCCAAGTTTGGATAGTCTTTTGCTTTCTGCTGCCTAATAGAACAATTTCAGACCATTTTCTGAGAGGTAATGCCTTTGAACTCTTTGCTTAATTAACTCCGTTACAGATTTGTCTAAAAAATTTTCTTCTAACACCTTGGATGACCTCCTTTTGCCTTGAAACACTCAGGTTCTCTCAAGCCACACCTCCCAAAGTACATCCAAAATGCTCAGGCACCAAATTACTCTCAAGCCATGCCATTGATATAGTAATTCATCAGTTGATCTGGGAAGACTCCACTTGAGATTTGGGTTATTGAAAAACCAAGTCCAAATGTTCAAAATGAAAGGGGAATTAAGTCAGGTTTGGTCTCCATTTTCAGTGATCAAGTCACATAGAAGCCATAAAGATGGTCCATTGCACCCTATAGCTATCACCTTATCAAAAGTGAGCATTTTGTTTCAAGCTAAGCTCCAACCAAAAGCTGAAACCCTTATTGGAGCCATAGGAGCCCACAAGTACTCGAAGCATTGTCTTAAGCTCCTCTCTCCAATCTTTCTTTTAACTGCTGAATCTTTGTTTGATTGACCAATATGTGATATTCCCACATTAGTTACATTTATCTATGAAAATTCAAGATTGGATGATATATCTCAAGGTAAGCAGACGAAACTGAAAACAAAAATCTTGAAGATTCTCTACTCCAAAAAATATTGTCTTTTTAGCTAGAGATAAGTAAAGCAATATTAAACCTCTCAAGAAGTTGTTGAAACTGATGAACTTAAAACCAAACAGAGGCCTTCTGGGTTTGTTGTTCCATTCCATAAAAACATTCACTTCTTTAGTCATCTCTTTCACTATCCATTTTCTTATCCTAAAAATACTTGGGAAGTCATTCATAAGAGCAAATCACCACAACACAGGTTAGACCAAAATGATGTTAATAGTATAGTAGTGTAACGCCCGAGCAATTTACGCTATTTTTAACAAAAAATTGGACATTCTATGGGAAATGGACTATGTTGAGTGTTTGATTTTATTTAAAATAGTAAACAAAGGAATTTGTGAGGAAACTTAGTACCATTAGATTCTACTCGAAAAATGGAATCCAACGCCTCAAAAATCACCCAAAACGGAGTTCGTATGAAGAAGTTACAGCCATTTAAAGATAAGGGTATTTCTATAAATTAAACAGAAAAATGAAAAAAAAAAAATATGAAAAGGACGAAAAACGCATGGGGCCGTTTTGATAACGGCACCCCCTATCGTCTTCAACCTCTAGACCCTCCCAGAAACCCTCGATCCCGATTTTTCTAGAGGGATCTACCACCGCCAATGGCGGCACCGCCATAGCCGGTTTATAAAAACCCCATCTCCCCTCTCCAAAAAACCACGTTTTCTAGTCATTTGAGACTGGGGTTTCTGGAAAAAACCGGAAACCCGTTCCTCTGTGTTTTCGACAATGGCCAGGCCAAGACTGGTCGGCCATTCCCGTCTCCCCATTCCCCTCTCTTCTCTTGTTCTGGCCTTGCACGACATGGGAGTTACCTTCTTCGAGTTTTCCAGCACCAAGGGTTAGGCAGGCAACCTACTAGGAGGAGCGCCATCTCCGACTGCCAGGTAAGCCCCTCCTTACCTTCCCTTTTCTCCGTTTCAGATCCCCCAGGCCAAGATCCATGCTGGATCTGGCCTTTTTCCAGCCGATTTTTCCAGCCAGAGAAGACAATACCGGTTCCAACTGGCCATGAACGACCCAGGTGTCCTAAGGACACCAAGCACCACGTGCACCTAGGACTGGGTCCCTGGGACAAGTTCCAGGTGTACGACAGTGCGTACACTGTCCCAGGTGCGACCTTCAGGTGCACGCACGTCATGGGGCACGGGTCTTGGCTCGACCAGGGTGCATGGGGTGCCCTGGGAGCTGAGACGCGCCATGCTACAAGGTGCGTCCGTGCAATGATGCGATTCATAGCGCATCACTTGATCATGCATGTGTGCGTGCAAAACGCGATCCCTGGCATGGCCTTTAGGCGCGCATGCACGTGAGGGAACTGGTACACGCGGACCCAATAAGACTTTAAAGCTAGGATTAAAGGACAATTTATAGAGTTAGTTATGGAATAGTAGGATCTAGCCTGGCAATGAATTAGGCAAGGACCATTGACCCTAAACAGCAGATTTAGCGGTCTAATGTCTAAATAGATTAAAATTAATAAGGACTCCTTGTACCCAGGAGTTTATAAATGAGACCCAGGGACGGGTTGAGAACTAAAGAACGCAACTCCAAGAGACTTTGAGGTAGGTGCTCTATCGCTACTAGACTTTTTAAAAGAACCATGATTGTTTTGAGAATACATGTTTTAAGTATATGACTTATTTAGCATGACTTAATTCAGCATACATGTGATAAATGCTTTATGCATAGATATGTTTTGTAAATAATTGCATATACATTATGCATAGATATGTTTTGCAAACAATTGCATACATTGCATGATTTGTGCGCATTAAGTTCTTGCAAAAATTACATGTCCTTGAGGGTTACCAAAAGACGCTGGAGTGTCGAGGGCCAGGCAGTTGTGAGGGACCCAAAGAGGACAGGTTTTGAAAAATACATTGTACATGTATTGCCAAGACATGTGCTACATGCATAGATTGCATGATAAGTGTAGCCTTGACCGATGAGGGCGAGCTGATGAGGGTGGGCCGACGAGGGCGGGCCAGAGAGAGCTGACAAGGCTTCTAGGCTGGCAGCCTTCTAGGCTGTCAGGCTTCTAGGCAGGGTTATGACTTTGAATGCAATCCTAGCATGAGCAGATTTTATGCATTGCATGCACGTTTTGCAATCGATTACATAAATTGCATGATTTACGACGAATAAGTGTCATATGCCCCGTGGAGGTATATGATCCTGTGTCCCTAGGTACCCGGGGACCACACAGCGGTGAGGTAATGGGCATAGTTGGACCCTATGGTTTGAGGATTTATGTGCATTGCATATGGCATGACATGAGGTTGGTCGACCATACCAGATATCCATGAGTTGGATTCAGTGAAGCATCTTATGCATATCATTATATTTATGATATATGACATATATGATACTTTCGACTTGGTTTGTGCGATTCTTTAAGTCGTTAGTATTCCAATTCGACAGTGGTTTTTTGATATCAACATTGAACATGATTGTTCAAACATGCACGTGTTTTAAAGAGCTTATGATTTTAAACGTAGCATACATTGCAAAACTAGTAGTGATAGACTCCTACTGAGTATAGTATATACTCACCCTATCCTTAACATTTTTCAGGATAGTTTCGCTTATAAATAGGAGATGCCTCAGGAAATATTAATGCTACGAGCAAGTGAATAAACAAAGGAGACAACTATACATGTGAGTAAACTCTCTACCCTTTGGACATGTATTTGTATTAATTTACAGTTGGGCTGTGTGCTGTGACTGGAAAGACCTGGCGAAAAACATTTATGGTTCCTAAAGTTTTAAAAAAATTACTTTGGTTGTTGTGAAAGCAAATGACACTCAGGGTTTTAAAATTGAATTTCAAATAAAAGATTTTCCGCTGCATTGCATGGTTTTTATAAAATGGTTTTCAAATAGGGATGCATCCCGCCTTTGGAAATTAGATATTGCATTTAAAAATGCATGAGAAAACCCGGGTCGTCACAAGTAGTCTTGCACAAAATAAATTTATTAAACCTAGCTTGGAGGTAGACTTAAAGCAGCTTCTTGAAGATAGTTGAGCACTACTACACAGTGGACTTTTAAAGTCAGTTAAAACTGATAATAGATAAACGACTTCTACCAACCCAACTTGAAAAGTCGTTAACTTTAAAAGTCATTTAAATAAATGACTTCTAAAATCATAAACTTTAGAAGTCGTTTAAATATATACGACTTCTAAAGTTTAGGATTTTTGAAGTCGTTTATCTAAACGACTTCTAAAATTAAATAATTTAGAAGTTGTTTATAATTAAATGACTTCTATAGCTTAGGAATTTAGAAGACCTTTAAAAGTCATTTAAAAATAAACGACTTCTAAAGTCTTTAATTTTAGAAGTCATTTATTTTTAAAGGACTTCTAAACTATACAACTTAGAAGTTGTTTAAAAATAAATGACTTCTAAAGTTATAATTTTTTTTTTTTTCTTTTCTAGATCCACCACCTATATACATTGAAAACTTGATACTCAAACAATGTTTATAAACATTAAAAACTTGTTAACATACAACATTAATCCACTTCTTTATACAAATCCACTTGTATACATCAATTGGACATGAAACATCATATATTCACCTAGATACTTCAATCTACACAAACATGAAATAGAAACAACCACTACAATGCAGCCACATCTTTATTTATTGATACATTACCACCTGTGTATACATTGAGTAACAAATAATTTATGCACCTAATACTACTTCAAACAACCTTTATAAGTATGAAAAACCAAACATCATATACACCTAATACTTCAATCTCCATAAGCGATTCCAAACCACCATCCACTACAATGCAACAACATCTTCCTTGATACACTACCACCTATGTATACATTGAATCATATACTCATAATACAAAATTTCTTTATAAATAGGAAAAACCAAACATCCAATACAACATTCATTGACTTCTTTCTTGATACCCAGAATTGATCTTAAAGTATCATGCCTAATACATCCATAATGACTACAAAACATCCATACTCATCATTACCCATCCACATCTATCTTGAAAATAATTTATATAAGAAACTACAACATATGCATTGTCTATAAAATTCACATTCACTTCATTTGCAAATCCATATACATTCGCATTTACTTTCACACTCTAAGTAACTCTCTCATTCTTCATCTCATAAAAGTTATATACTTCAACTGCCACATATTCACTCCATGTTCAAACTCCAAATTCACTTCATCCATACTCATTTATTCCCACACTCCAAATTTCCACTCATTCATTGCTTAAAATACATACATATATATATCAAATAAAATAATAAAATCCAAAGGAGCACAAACAAGTCAATGAAAAAAATACTTTATTATGTATTTCAAGCTTGTGTAGTTACTCCAACAACTACTTGAAAGTCATTACATAGTTAGCCCATTCATATTTTATTTCATTAAGAAATACCCCAGAGTAAGTCTTCTTGGATGCCCACTCCAAAAGTACAGCAACCTGAAATACAACATATTTAATTAAGTTAAAACTTTTTAGCTAGATCTATAAAAACTATAGAAACATATAAGATTATGGATTTTTTTTTTCTACCTTTCTTAAATGGGAGACAGGGGTACCATTGATTGTGAGGGTCCTCATGTACTTTAGGACATAATACCCACACTCCCAATCTGACTGTTATCTAGGGCACTGTGGAACAAGGACAACAAAACAACTAATAAATATCATTTATAATAATGCAGGTTTAATTAGTGATAACTTAGAGCAATTAATTGTTTCATATACCTTGACATTCTTCTAAGTGAGTTTTGGTGGTTGTATAGTCTCGATCTCAATGGCCCAATCAAACCAAACCCTATAAATTTATATTTCAAATGCATTATAGATGAATAACAAATTATGTACTTATATATACATAACATATGAAAAAAATAAAATCTTACTTATTTATAATATTTACGAGGGTGGGACGGACACGCAATCCATAAGAATAAAAAAAGAAAGCATGCCCACCGTGCACATTCAAAATGAGAAACATCCAATGAGACCTACATAGATAGTCATATAGATTGTAACGGAAGTTGACAATCCCTAGGTATAGAATAATTTGACAAGAAAACAAGAAAATTAAAACTGACTCGCTATTGTAGGGAATCATTAAGCCCTGTCCCTTAGAGCAGTAAAATAGGCCTGCTAAAATATCCTGACTATGACGCTTGATCACCCATTGCGCTGAAGCTCCAAAAATGATGCCAGGGTCAAGGAATTGATAAAGTGTACCCTCACCCTCACCCTCAAAAGTGCCAGTAGCATCATTCAAGAACCTACATAGAAGAAATAATTAGTACATATACTATTAAAATGTAACATTTATGTGCATAGATACCCAATGTAGGAGACAATGTGAGGGTGCTCAAGTTGATTCCATCAACAAATGTGTAATAGGTTCTCTACCATAAGTGGCACTTCAACAATGCTATCGGCAAGCACTCCTCACTTGATTTGTATAGGATTATTGATGCCCATATTGCTATTAATGAGACCATAGAGTAAACTTAGGGATCAAGGCGTGTTAGGTGGGGCTTCCACATGCTCCTAAGTCGATTGCTATAAAAGATGTAAAAATTCATAGCTAATTAATGTCAATATATGAAGAGGGCATAATTTATGATGAAAGAAAACTAAAGATATATACAAGTACCTGTTCCATTGGTGCAACAGCAACAGGTGCCACTAGAATGGCGGCCGATCTCGGTGTTGCATGTTGTTTCTGATTAATCATATATAGTTATTAAATGACTTCTATGAGGCCTTTACCTAAAGAATGCTAATGAGAAAGGTAGTATGATAAGGTACATACCATGTACTCTATGGGAATGACTAGTTCCTTTGGCCAAGTAATGTGATATGCAATTGCCTGCCCAACGGCTATAATATTTTCCATTTCTAATGGGAATGGTAGGCATGTATTAGTATTTAAAGCCATGGTAATGGAAACCCGCTTAGTACCTTATGGCATAATAATTTCGTGCAAAATGTTTGATTCATGCTCATAGCATGAACCAACTAGCATGATATTTTGATGGGATTCCAAGGCCAACAAGCACTGTCCTACCTGTAGCGCAAATATGCAATAGATAGGTTGAGATATATAAAAGCTTATTACAAAATAACAATGAAAATTTATAGTTTTGTCTATGTACATATATATCTCCTCGGTAGGAATTTCTTATTCATGGGAAGGCAGATGTCCTTCATCATCTTCTTTGGTTGGGGAATTGCAGCTTGCATGTGATGGAGGTATAGTGGGGCTAGGAGTATTATGAGTAGGGGGTGCAGCAACCACCATCAAACCTCCCTCTTGAATCTATCTAATTATATCTTGCCTTACTTTCACGATGAATGCATTATAGGCTGCCTCATCATCTTGAACATTAGGTATACATCCTCTACCAAAGAATTTAGAAGGAACAATACCAAAACCCATGCCCCTAACTCGACTAGGGTGGTCTTCCTTCTTGCCCATAGCCCTATACAAGATGTCTTCCTTCATAGCAGTGCTGCTTAAAGTTCTTATAGTAGTGCTTTCTTGGGTAAGAGCATCCTACAAAATTTAATTAGAAAGACATGATTATTTGATCTAATTAATTGTAAAAAATTTATAGAGAGGTGGAACCACTTACTATGCTTGAAACAATTTGCACAGTAGTTTCATCTGAGAACTTCTTACCAGTACGGCCCACCGAATGCTCCATCTTCCAAAGAACTATTAATGGGTTCCATAGTCCCATCTTTTTTTAGCTGTCAAGCAACGACACTATAGTTAGAGAACATGTATATAATTATAGTAGCATTAAATTAAATGGGATAAATTATCATAGATGCTTACTTCGTGCTCTTCTAAACGAGTGTAGCCCATCCTAGATAGGTGGTACTACAAATTTGTTTAGTACACCTTTCTTCCTCTTGCACTCACACCTGCACATTTTTACATGTGTGATCAAGTACAATAAATTGAATGTTACATGTAATTAAAAGAATGAAGCATCATTTCTGCATATACCCCAAACTTGGCGGAGGTGAGGTTCTGTACAAATGCATTCCAAGCTTCCTGGTCGATGAAATTGGAGTAAATGGAAGGCACCGTGTTCAGCCTTGACAGATCATTGACATTTGAAACTATGTACTTGTAAACAAGGTAGTTCTTCCATTTTCTCCGTTGCTCACGAGCACTTTGTAAAAAACATGTATTCTTGTCATCTAGCACATCAAAGGTAGACTGTAAATGGAAGACATCAAATTATTATATTTGAAAAATAAGGAAAGTTATAATGTAAATAATACATGTACTTAATGTTTACATACCTTCACCATTTTCCATATTAAATCTTTGGTTGAAGATGGCACAAGTCTTCAATCCTCAAATGTGATAGAAAGCATACTTCTTACTATAGAGCAAATGAAACTATTATAAGTATGGGCACTCTCACCAATTTCATGCCCTCTGCTATTGTATTGGATAGTTTCTTTAATTCCCTTCGATTTTCTCTTGATAACCTTTTCTATTGTTGTTTGCCCTTTGCCCTTTCTTTTTGGAGTAGTGTGCATGCTTGTTTGTGTTCTTCATTGAAGCCGTGTTCCTCAGTTTGATGTTCTCCTAGTTCCATTGTTACTACAAAGAAACATTCAATGATATTAGAACAATACTTTTAAATGACCTTTCAATAATTACATGGTAATTAAAACCCTCATCTAAGTAAAACATGAATAATCATCATCAACAACAAAGGAAAATATTAATTTGTTCTCCAAGACTATAGATTTGCTTATAATATGTAGTATCAACTTTATCACTAATAAAAAGGCACAATGAAAATTCAAGTGAATTATTTTTCTATCATTTATCATTTACTAATACTCATTTTCATGAGACAAACTCATTTACTAATACTAATCATCATCATCTTACTTGGTCATGAACTTATATGAAAACATGTTGATGGACACAACATATTAGCTACTTGTGGCTATGTTATTAGAAAACTTCCCTGCCTTGAAAAGCAATGCATAGGATAGCCCATTTAATTTGTTTGGAAAGAGTGTGGGAAGCCTAAGATATCCCATTTAATTTGTTTGGAAAGAGTGGGAATCTTAAGCTTGTGGAGAAAACATAAAAGAATATATTTGTCACTTCAATGATATTAGAACAATACTTTTAAACGACCTTTCAATAATTACATGCTAATTAAAACCCTCGTCTAAGTAAAACATGAATAATCATCATCAACAACAAAGGCAAGTATTAATTTGTTCTCCAAGACTATAGATTTGCTTAAAATATGTAGTATCAACTTTATCACCAATAAAAAGGCACAATGAAAATTCAAGTGAATTATTTTTCTATCATTTATCATTTACTAATACTCATTTTCATGAGACAAACTCATTTAATGATACTAATCATCATCAACAACAAAGGCAAATATTAATTTGGCAATCATCATCTTACTTGGTCATGAACTTATATGAAAACATGTTCATGGACACAACATATTAGCTACTTGTAGCCATGTTATTAGAAAGCTTCCATGCCTTGATCAGCAAAAGGAATTCTAGATCTGTGTTTTCATGCTAGTTTGTGATTACCCCATACCACATCCTAATTATCTTATCCATACCACATACTAATTACACTTAATAACACTGATCTAGCATGAAAACTTAAATCATGAAATGAGTTTAACGCATCTTACCTCCTACGTGAGTCACCGTGGTTTTCTCTGGCGTGTGTGCAAATCGGGTCCCATCGGCTCCCACTCTCCACTCCTCTCCCTCTCTATTCTCCTCTCTCTTCTTCTTCCCTCTCTTCTCCAATGTGGGTGCAACATGCAGATTGGCTCCCACCCTCTACTCCTCTCTTCTTCGGTGTGGGTGGTTCTCTGGTGTGCAGATCCCCTCCAACCCTCTTCTCTCCTTTCTCCTCTCCTTCTCTCTTCTCCTCTCTTCCCTCTCTCCTCTGTTCTTCTTCCCTCTCTTCTTCGGCATGGGTGTGGTGTGCAAACAAGCTCCCACCCTCTCCTTCTCTCTTCTCTGGCATGGGTGCGGTGTGTAGACGAGCTCCCACCCTCTCCTTCTCTCTTCTCCGGCATGGGTGCGACGTGCAGATGAGCTCCCACCTTCTCCTTCTCTCTTCTCTTTTCTCTTCCACATTTTCCCCCTCTCGTCAAGTTGCTCTATCTGGTTTTGGGAAGAGATAGAGATATCTATAAGGGCATGTGCAAAGATCAAAAGTTTATACTTTTAAAGTTGCTTATTTATAAATTACTTTAAAAGTATTGATTTTTCAAGTCATTTTGTTATAAACGACTTTAAAAATGTACAATTTCAAATTTTTTTAAATTTAATACACACACACACACACACACACACACACACACCTCTTTTGTTAATTAGTACATACTCCACAATATCTAACAATAAGCAACGCAAGCAATCAATGAAACGAGATTTTAATGATAGTGAGTTCAGGAATTAAGGGTTAGTTTAATTAAGGGTTCAGGGTTCAAGTGTTTAGGAAACAACATGGGGTTAATTTGGTTGAGGGCTTAGGGTTCAAGGTACTTATGTATGTAAGTGTTCAAAGTTTAGGGGTTCAAGAGTACATAATAAACAAGTTTCAGGGTTACAAGTTAAGGGCTCAGGGGTAAGGTTCACTGTTATAGTTTAAGGTCTCAGGGTTAAGTTCAGTATTAGGGGCTCAAATTGTACTAATATAGAAGTTAGGGGCTCAAGGGTAAGGTTCACCTATGTGTGTCAGAGTGGTAATAATAAGTAATGCAAGCAATTAATGAAATGAAATTTTAATGATAGTGATTTCAGGAATCAAGGGTTAGTTTAATTAAGGGTTCAATGTTCAAGTGTTCTGGAAACAACATGGGGTTAATTTGGTTAAGGGCTTAGGGTTTAAGGTACTTACGTATGTAAGTATTCAGAGTTTAGGGGTTCAAGAGTACTTAGTAAACAAGTTTCGAGGTTAGGAGTTAGGGGCTCAGGGGTAAGGTTCACCTGTGTGTGTCAGAGTGATTCTTATAATATATATGTATTCGATTTACACTAAGTGCATCGCAAAGTACTATATAGAAACACTCCTAAATAAATAAAAATATGTGATAAACAAAGAAATACAAACATTGTACTAATAAAAGAACATTAAGCAACATCATCATTATCCTTAAGTCCTTATCCCAATTAGGGGTCGGCCACATGAATCTTATTCCTCCATTCCATTCTATTAAATACCATGGCTTCATTTAGTCCCAACATTTTAAAATCTTTTCTCACCACTTCTATCCATGTTCTTTTGGGCCTTCCCCTTGCCCTTTTAGAACCTTCTACTTGTATTGCCTCACTTCTTCTAACTGGTGCCGTTCTTGGTCTCCTTTGAACATGTCCAAACCATCTAAGTATAGTCTCCCTCATCTTTTTACCTATTGGTGCTATCCCTAAATTTCCTCAAATATTTTCATGTCTAATTCTATCCTTTCTTGTCTTATCACTCATCCATCTCAACATCCTCATTTCTGCGACGCTCATTCTATGAGTATGATGTTCCTTAACTACCCAACACTTTGATCCATAGAGCATGGCTGGCCTTATGACCATCCTATAGAATTTTCCTTTTAGTTTGAGTGGCACCCGTCGATCACACAAAACTCTAGATGCACATCTCCATTTGTTCCAACCCGCTTAGATTCTCTGGGTAACCTCCCTCTCAATCTCTCCACTCTCATGAATCATTAATCCTAAGTACCAAAAGTGGTCTTTAATAGGGAATTCTTGGTTATCAATCTTGACTAGTGTTCTACTCCTACTCTCCTTGATAAAATAAAATGTATAATTTATTATTAATTTAGTTATAATTTTAAAGTTGTTTATTTATAAACATCTATAAAAGTACATACTTTTAAAGTCATTTATTTATAAATGATTTTAAACTTACATACCTTTAAAGTCATTGATAAATAAACGACTTTTAAAGTACATACCTTTGAACTCAACATTTTAAAGTGTTTTTTTGTTTAAATTATATACTCCTTTTATATGTACTTACAATATCTAATAATTAATACACAATGAAATATTTTTATATTTTTTTATTTATAGTCAACATTGCATTCATGCATTCTTTTTGTATACATATATAGCTAACTTATATATCAATCCATGCATATATTATTGCTCATGATAAAAGACCTAATTAGAAATTATAAATATTGAATTACATAGATGTTGCAACTAACTAATATACATATTATTCCACAAACCCCAATATATATTGCTTTCAAACCCAAGCACCTTCCTCACCATTGTCACGCACATAATCCTCATTCTCACTAAGTATTACTTTGATTGATGGGATTGTTTTAGTAACAGAAGGGTAATTTATTTCAGTGTCTCCTAGATCATCTTCATCATATAAATTCCTTGGACAGGATGATAAAATAGTTGACCATCTCCTATCACATTCATCTTGTATGTAAAATACTTGTTTTACTTAAGATGCTAAAATAAATTGATCATTTTTATACCCTATCCTGTTGAGGTAAACCAATGTTAATCTAAGGGCATCAGTTTTGATGATATCTTTGTTTTTTTCCACCCAATCGCACTTAAACACAACCACAGTTTTGAAAGTATAATCTAAGGCCCAAATCTCTCTTATAACCCTGTAATAAATTTCATCCGCCACTGTTGGCCTGTTATCCTTTGAATTGGAAAAGAATGTAGCATTGACAACTAAGCTAACTCCACTATTCTATTGCACTTTTGAGTTATCACAGTCTTTCATGTAAAACCGATAACCATTGATGGCATATCCAGCATATTTTATTACTTCTTGTTGTAGTCCCATCACCATCCAGCGTAAGGTTTCTGATATACCGTTGCCTGCTACTTCTTGCTGATCTTGAATTTGTGTATTAAGTAAGCTTAAGTAATATTAATATATACATATATATGTATAGAATGTAGTTATTTAATATACATTAAGTGAGAATTAACCTTCTTACGCAGCCAATTATTGAAAGTGTGCCAATGCTCAAATTGTAGCCACTTCAATTTCTTTACATAACTTGGATTCTTTACCTTGATCACGTCCATGTGTTCACTACATACATGTATATACACAAACAAATTAATAGAGTATTAATCATAAAAATGTAATTAACCATCAACAATTAAATTTTACATATGCATGCATGCATATTAACTTACTCAATGTATGGTTGGACTTCATCAACATTTTGTAACACATAAAGATGCACATGGTCTCATTCTTTATAGTCAACGATTGATACACAACCACTAGATAGAGGTTCGCCAACCTTAGGATCAAATGCAACTGATTGTTTCTTTCTTGGGATTCCAATGGCATCCACTCCTGCTAAGTACTCTTTGTAAAACTCCACTACTTCCTCTGCAATGTAACATTCGTCTATATACCGCTCTGGCCGGTTGTGATTATGTACATACCCTTTTAAACTTTTCATGTACCTCTCAAATGGATACATCCATCATAAGTAAACTGGCCCACAAAGTTTGACCACAACAACGAGGTGCACTATTAAGTGTATCATGATGTCAAAGAAGGATGGTGGAAAGATTGTCTCAAGCTCACATAAAGTTGTCACTATATGACATTGAATTTCTTGTAATTTTGAAACATCCACCACCTTCTTGCACAAAGCATTAAAGAAGTATCAAAATTTTGTAATAGTTCCCCTAACTTTGTCCGATAACACCAAACATATTGCTACCGATAGTAGTTGTTGCATCAATGCATGGAAATCATGTGACTTCATCCCCAACAAATTTATCTCTTCTATGGAAACAATGTTTTTAAAGTTTGAAGAGTAGTCGTCTGGGACTTTGAGCTTAAATAAGGTTTTACACATTATTCTCTTCTCTTCTCTTCTCTATTGAGAGTAAAATTTGCCTTAGGTAGGTATGTTCCTCGATTGCTCCTGTCCTATGGGTGCAACCTCCTCTTCAAACCCATGTTCATAAGATCCATGCGAGTTGTAAGTCCATCCTTTGTTTTTCTTTGTATATTAAGCGATATACTAGTCAAGCTTTCACACACATTCTTCTCAATGTGTATGACATCAAGCACATGGCGTATATGCAGTGATTTCCAGTATGGTAGATGAAAGAATATTGATTTCTTCTTCCAACAACTTCTACAATTACTTTCACTTGCACATTTACTTGATTTCTTCTTTCCCCACAAGACATTAAAGTTTTCAACCTACTCCAACACTTGTCATCCTATTAACATCTTTGGAGGTGTCCTAGCCTCTACACACTCATTAAATTCTCCCTTCTTAAAATGATATGGATGGTCTTTGCGCAACCATCTTCTATGCCCAAGGAATACCATTTTCCTACCATGTTTAAGTCATACAGCACATGTTTGATCTCTGCAGATAGCACAAACATTGTATCCCTTCACAGTGCATCTAGATAAATTATCGTACGCAGGGAAATTGCTTACTGTCTACAATAGTATAGCCTTTAGGGTGAGTGCTCTTTCCTGTATGCATCGTATGCTTCAATGCTTACATTCCATAATGTCTCAATATAATCGATCAAGGGAGACAAGTACACATCAATGTCATTTCCTAGCTCCTTTGAACCCGATATCAACATAGTTAGCATCATGTACTTCCTCTTCATGCATAGAGATGGTGGAAGGTTGTAACAAACTAATATAATGAGCCAATAACTATACTTGCTACCCATAGAACCATAAGGATTAATCCCATTTGTAGATAATTCTAGCCATTTGTAGATAATTCTAGCCATAGGTTTCTAGGTTCTTCACAAAAATTAGGCCACACGAAGTCTACGAGCTTCCATACTAGGCTGTTGGTTGGATGGCGTGAAAAACTATCACCTACTTTGTTATTGGCATGCTACACTAATTTCTTTGCTATTTCTGTTATACGAAACATTCTTTTGAACCTTGGAATAGGGGGCAAGTACCATAGAGCCTTTGTAGGAATGCCTGTAAATGTCTTAGTTGAATTCTTCTTTAATTTCCATCTTCGCTGTCCATAAGTTGGGCATGTAGTTTTATCCTTGTGCTCCTTCCTATACAAGATGCAATCATTGGGACACGCATGTATCTTCTCATACTTCATTCCTAGTGCAGCCATGATTTTCTTTGCCTCCCATGTGGACCTTGCCAATTTATTATCCTTCGGTAGCATCTTACCCACTACTTTCAAGACTTTTATAAAACTTTGATCTGAAAAACCAAATCTTGATTTCACGTTGTAAAGTTATACCATTGCGGACAGCTTGGTATAATCTTTACACTCAAGATACAATGGCTCATCGGCTTCTTCTAATGTAGCATGAAATTGTTCAGGATCATCCTAGAACTCATCATATGCATCTAAAAACATTGGTACAGCTGTACTACTGTCTCCAACACTTCATATAGTGTCTTGATTATATATTCTAGGCCTTGTCGAGGGATGCAAAAGTTCTTCTCCATGCCAAATCCATGGGTGATAGCTTTCATCGATTCCATTAAAACACAAGTGTTCTCTCAACACCCCTGCAATTACTTTTTTCAATTTTTCACATTTTGAGCTTGGACAACGAATGCGATTACGATCAACACATGCCCTACGTGCAAAGTCTATGAAGTTTTGTGTACCCTCCTCATATTCTTTCGATGTTCTTGTCACAAAAATCCAAGCATATTTGTCTATTATCACATGAAATCGAACCAAATTTGTGTGGAGACTTGTAAGACATAAAAAGATTAGGTTATGTATTTTACCAAACATTAGATATACATGAATTAGAAACATTTAAAATAACTATATATATTTCATGCATGGAAACTTTCAATTAACAACAAAATAAAAGAAAATCATGACATACACATTCACAAATGAAATCAACTTTTAAAATAACAATTTCTAACCAACAGTCTTGTAAAAATTATTCAAATATGCATAATACATATGAGACAAACATAGAGATACTATCCAACACTAAAAAATTGATATGGGCCAAAAATTTGTGAATGTAATTCCATTTCATAGGTAGGATTTGGTTCAGAGTGGAGAAACAAAAGTCTAGTTTACTTTTTGCGCATAAATAATAAATATAGAGTGAAAAGGCACGCTAGAAGTCAATGAAATAATTCTTAAAACAGATGTTCAATTGAAGTCATTTGATGAAAAATGACTTTAAAAGTCTATTATTTTCAAGTCATTTGAATATAAACGACTTTAAATGTTCATAATATTTATTTTTTTTATTCACCATTTTGCATTCCACACTAACATATATAAATAACACTAAAACTAATTTTACAAACACAATCACATATAATACACACACACACACACACACACACACACACACACACAATAACAAGGAAATCAAATTATTTTTTGATTACATCCAATGTTACATGTATATCAAATGTTACATACTAGCTATTAGAACTTGTTAAGCCAAGATCAAATAGCAAATCTGCTCTTTTCATCAAAATTTGGCCTAGTATTTAGTTGACACCACTCTTTTTCTTCAAAATAGGCCAAAAGTTGATGGTATAACTACCACTCTTCAACAAACCCTATTTTTGGGTGAGAACCACAAATCCGTATTGTTCTCCCTCTCTTCAACAGTAGGCTTGTGACAGAAGTAGTTGTCATTTTTAATGAAATCATATGATTCTAGAGAAATCAGGACGATCAAACAGATTTTTTAACCCCATGATATGTAGAGAGAAAAGCCACGTGATCTACAAAATAAAAACAAAGAAAAGTTAGTAACAAGAAAAGAAATATTCATGTGATTTAAAAGAAACTGTGGTTTACTTATAGTTTTTTCCATTACACCAATAGTCAAAATATAAAAAAGGAAAGTAAAAAGGGAAAAAGAGAGATGCATAAGCACCAAAGATGAATCCATCATGCCAAAACCTTAAGAAGAAGACTTTAGATGCATAAGCACCAATGACTTTAAAACTTTATCTGATACTTTTCAAGTCGCTTATTTAAATGACTTCAAAAATTCATGAAGTTTTAAGGTCATTTACATCTAAATGACTTTAAAAGTTTATCACTTTTTAAGTCGTTTAAAAATAAACGACTTAAAAAGTTCTTCCAGCGAAAAATCTTTCAGCCCACACCAGTTTTTTAAAGTCTCTTACTCATAAACAACTTCTTAAGTCTGTCTATTTAAAGTCGTTTATTTTCAAGCAACTTATAAAAGATTTACAAAGTCGACAGTCAAATAAGCAACTTCTTTATGCCAACTTTAAAACCCTCATGTGTAGTAGTGGAAGCCTCCCAATAAGCACAAGGAATATGACATCTCTAATTTAGGATCAACCAAGCCAGACTTAATTTGTACCTCAGCCAATTTGCACAATTTGATTTGGACCATTCTTAAAGGGTGATCCCAAACAAGCAATCTCCAAGCAAGAGAACAACAATAGGTGATGCTTAATACTAAAAACTCTAAATAGATTAGAGAATATAGTGATGCTCAAAATTGGCAAGCTCTAAACCCTAAACAAATAGAAACAAATAGAAAATAGAGTAATGCTCAAAACTGGCAAACTCTGGCAGGAAGAGAGAGAGAGAGAGAGAGAGAGAGAGAGAGAGAGAGAGAGAGAGAGAGAGAGAGAGAGAGAGAGAGAGAGAGAGAGAGAGAGAGAGAGAGAATGTCCCAACTATACATACTCTAAAAATCTAGAGACTAGATAACTTTGGGGAAGAGAAGATAATGGACCACTTGACTTTCCTATTCTAGAGCTTTCCTAGTTGGTTCCTAGGGGTTGGATTGGCCTAGTTGTAATAGGCCATCTCTACATCAGTGGATTACATGTGCTAGATCTCACTCAATAGGCAAACCAAGCATTGGGACTTCCTAGCCCATGCACCATCCATCCTAGTGGCCTTAGGCAAGATCACATCCTAAAATAAAAACATATTAGGGTGGCTCAAAGTGGCTGGTGGTGATGCCAAGTGCAAAGTGTCCACTAATGTGGACTTTCACACTCACACTAACACACGTTCTTGATGCATTGCACAGAGACTCCATCATTATAAGAATGTGCTTTAGAAAACTTTGGGAAATAAAAGAATGTGTATAAAGAGTAGTTCTCTTAAAACATTCTTTTTGTGACTAAACATTTATGTTGTTTCCAAAAGTAAAGTAGCAAAATGCAAGGGATTTCAAATTCAAATGAAATTTGAGTTTCCCTCCAAAACTAAACAATCTCAAAATTCCACAACTACCCTTTAGTTTCCAAAAGATTTCCACATACATGTAAGGGTGCTTTTGTTAATTGATTTTAATTAAAGGAATTTCAACATGAGTTGATTTTAGTTAAATCAATTTCAATAAATGGGACTTTGTGCCCTTTTCTTTGATTGAATCTCACAACTATCTTGAATTGAGAAAGCTCCTTAGCTATGCCATTCCAAAAAGCCCTAGTTAATCACAAATACCTCCACCCACTAGTGGGTGATAGGATTGCAATTACAATATAGGTTTGTAATTGCAAGAAATAATGTTATGCCACACTTGCTCATCATCCTCAATCGCAAATCTCCAAGACCACTTGATAATGTACTATTGCATTCATTATTCTCAACTCTCTAACTAACAACCTTCCTGAACTTTAAGAAGACTCATTACTTTCCACTTGATGATGTCTAACTTCTTTATAATATTGGGACATTCTCACAATTTTCTCCATCTAGTCCATGAGTCCTATTGTGCACCTTTGATTCTTTTAACTTTTGGCATCCTAGATTGTAAATCTTGTGTATTTTTCTATTCATGTATTATAAAATACTCAAAACTAATAGGAATTTAGAATTAGGGATTGACTTTTAGATAGGAACCAAATTATAGAATGATATACTACCAAGTAAGCTGATATCTAAATAATCTAATTATGATTTCATATACAACAAGACTATTTGCATAATAGGTCTCTTCTATTTGAAAATGACATCTACCTTAAATAATTTGATGACACACTATAAGTTTATACTTTTGAGAAATGCTAGGCTAAAGACCTTAAAAGGACTATTTATAGAAATGTCAAATTGGCATGAAGAGGGTGCACCTCTAGATAATAAGAACTATTTATATTATTGCTTTGACCTTGGATAGCTAATAAACAAAAGATTCTAGAGATTGGATGATTCTGGCATCCTAAAACCCATGTTTTTAGGAGTTAAAATTGTTGACCAAAGCCTCTCTATTTAGATGAATTAGAATGTCAATTTTGAATGACTCTAACTTGTTTTCAAGTTTATAGTTATCTATTTTTGTTTAGAAACAAACAAGAAAAAAGAGAGAGAGGATGAAGTCTTCAATCAAATGATTGTCTCGCAATTTTAGTTAACTAAGATTGAGATCAAGTTTACTATATAGACTTAGCTATGGATCTAATCAAATAAATGCAAAACAAGTTTACTAAATTATAACAAAAAGACTAAGTTAATTTTTATGGAAATGGGTATACTATTTATGCATACTTAGTCAACTATTTTTGGATGTTCTTCCTAAGGCTTGATGATCTTGATTTTAGCCAATTATTTAAAAATGAAGTGCAGCTGGATTGAAGAACTAAAAATTTCACTTATATGTTGACTACATGCATAAAATAACTGATTATTTTGTGTGGGTCTACTATTTCATTTCAGTAACTTTGGGATGATTTTGTTTGTTATAGCAGCCAACTATTTTGGTAATCATGCATTCTTAAAGACTAGACTGGTTGGTTGCTTGAGGAATTAGCCAACTAATTCCAAATTTGATTGACTAATTAAAGAACTAATTTTTTTGCGTTGAGAATAATTTGATTAGATATGAAGAATATGCAGCTATGCTTTCATTGATACAAATCTAGATTTACTACAAAAAAAAATTAGTGGACTAGAATGGAAACATGGTCGACTAGATAGTAGATAAATTTGACAATTGTGTATTTAAATTTAAGTTTCTATCTCGTGGATGGATAATGATACTCACCAATGGTTATGGATTGGTTCCTAATAAATCTTTTTAAAGGAACTATATATATGAATCATATTAAGAGAAAAATAAGTAAGAGAAGAGGTAAAAATTTAAAAGAACCTATAAGCTATCTACTCAATCTAGCTTCTTCAACCCTTTATGCTAATTCTTCTATATTTTATTTATTTGTATGTAAAGTTTCTCTATTCTTTGTATTTTGTGATTGATTGTATGAGAGAGAGAGAGATCCTTTCTTCAAATCATTCTTTGGATTTGGGAGTGGTGTTTTTCTCTCTTTTTATATAGTTCTCCAAGTATTTATAAAAAGGCTAAGATTTCTATAAGTACTTAGTTTCTTTATTAGTGGCCAGCACTATTTTAACTAGTGTATAAATGTTTGCAGAGATTAGTTGAAGCTCAAGGTAGTGAATACATTGAGAGACTAGAAGTAGGTGCCTTAGTTGGCTGGCTCAACCACTTTACCCTTCCTCTCCTCTTAGGACCTATTATATAGTATCAAAGTAGGTGCTCTTTATTTTACTAAAAGTTCTTCAAAATGGTATAACAAGCAACCATAAGAACTAATCCTATAGAAGGTTACTCATAGGCTACCATTCTTTGATAGCATTAAACACAACAATTTGAGAGCAAGGATAAAGATTTTTATCAAATATGTAACCTTACTTGATGAGGATCTATTCTATAGGCTCATATTTCTATATCCTTAAGTTCTAAGAATATGGGCACTTGAGTCAAGTTGATGAATCATGGTTATTGACTAGAGCATGATTGATGTCTTAGATTCCTCTAAGCATTAGAGGACCATTCTTTGCCAATTTTGATTGGCTGGGCCTAGACAAATATGAAGTTTATGAGCTGTGGAGATCAATTGAAGAAGGCCCTTACAAGTCTTTTGAATTGATAGATTATGTCCCTCACTACACACCAAAGAATGAATGGAGTGAAGGAGAATACAAGAAACCTTAAATAGATGACAGGGCTATGAACTTACTTTATTGTACAGTTGATGTCAATGAGTGTAATATAATCTTAGCTTGTGAATCAGCTCAAGAGATTTGGAGAAAGATGGAGGTTACACATGAAGGTATGAATCAAGTTAAGGAACAAGAATTATCTATTTATTCATAAGTATGAGTTGTTCTCCATGAAGTCAAATGTATCTTACACTAAAATGTTTAAAATATTTGCCAATATAATCAATTCTTTGAAGTCTCTTGGAAAGACTTTCACAAATGATGAACTTGTTAGTAAGGTTCGAAGATGTTTGTCAAGGTCTAAAAGTTCTAAGGCCACTTCCATTTAAGAGCCCAAGGCCTTACAGACCTTAAAATTGAATGAGCTGATGGGGTCACTGATGACATATAAGATTAGGATAAATGTCTATTGGAAGAAGAGTAAGAATAAGAAAGACAAGTTTCTTTCTCTCAAAGTAGATGAAATGTAGAGTGATAAAGCTATGGCCGATAGTGATAAAGAAGTTGCTCTTCTAAATAGAAGGTTTAATTAGATGGTTAAGGGAAAGCTAGTGCTTAAATATAAAGGTTATTCAAGAAGGTTACTTCAAGGATGAAATTAAGTTTCAAAAAAGATCTGATTGTTTGCTTCCAACGTCAAAAGTCAAGACACATCAAATGTAATTATCCATTCTCAAAGAAGAAGAAGAAGAAGAAAAATGTGTTTTCCAAGAAGAAGAAAGCTCTTATTGCCACATGGCCTAAGAGTGAAGTGAGCTTGTCTTCAAGTAAAGAATAAGAAGAAGAAGAAGAAGAAGAAGAAGAGGTTGCCAACCTATTTTTCATGGAAATTGAGGAGATATTCATCAAAGCACCCAACAAATTGAGGTAATTGATTTAACTTTTGATGAATTAAATGTTAAATTTGCTAATCTTGCTTTTGAATATGAAAAACTAACTAGAAAATATACAATATTCAAGAAACTTTTTCTAAATTAACTACTATATTAGACGATGATTTTCTAGAAAGTGACTTCTTGAAAATTGATACTAATGTTTGGAAGGAAGAAAAAGTTGTTTTGAGAAATGAGAAACTATCCCTGCTTAGTGAAAAAGAGAATCTGAAAAAGAAAATTGAAATTGAAATTTTAAATGCATCTTTAAAAAAGATCTCTATTTTGAAAACTATTTTGGAAAATCAAGTTATTATTCTTAAAAGGGAATTTTCAAGAAAACACATTACTTGTTACTCTTTTATTATTAAAAAAAAGACCCAAAAGTTAAGCAAATTTGGGAGGTTAAATGTGATATTATTATTGCAACTAACTCTAAAGGACCTAAACTTCAGGTTTGGGCTTAAAATGAAGACTTGTAAATATATATTTAATTTTTTTTTTTTGATATTTTGATAATGGGTGTTCAAGACACATGACTAAACAAAAATCCAATTCATTGAATTGACTCTTGATAATGGGGGCATAGTCTCATCTAGTGGATCTCAAAAGATCAAATGCATTGGAACCATTGGTAAATGCTTGCCTACATTGAAAAGTTTGTTATGTTGAAAGTTTGAATCATAACTTACTTCCAATTAGTCAATTTGTGATATTGGTTATGAAATGAAGTTTGAACCATCTTCTTGCTTGATCATTGATACGATGAATGAGAATAATAGGCATGTTAGTTATAGAGAAGATAACATATATGTATTCAAGTTGAATGAGATGTTTAGCTTAAGAGAAAGATGCCTTGTTTTCAAAAGTAAAGATTCTCAGTTATGGCATATAATATTAGGTCATAGTAGAATGGATTACTTGCATAAACTTTTAAAAAAGGATCTTGTAGTTGGCCTACCTAAGCTTTCATTTGAAAAAGACAAATGTTGAGTGTTCAACTTAAGCTAAAATGCCCTCAAATTAGCATCGAGATAGATCATCTAATCCATCAATTTTGAATTTTTAGATTAAATATGCATTATAGCTCCAATTGAATATATAATAGCAGATTGATAAAATTTAATGTTTAATGATCATCGAAGTTAATTAGATGAACAAATTATGTTTAAGATGATTCTGATTGCATTATATGTATTGTAGATCAACCAAAATGGAATAGGACAACTCAGATCACTTTAATTGGGACATCATAAGGGTACATAGATTTCATAGTGCAAGATGGACATAGGAGATGGCTAATAAGAATGAAGTATACATGGATAGAAGGATATAAAGGGAATCTAAGGAGATAAGTAGGAATTCAACATGATAAGGATTATCTCTTATCCTTTGGGAAAGTGATTAAGAGTAAAAAGATAATTAGGAAACTGATAGAGGAAAATTGTCTATATAAGGAGAGGAGAGCTAACAGAGAAGTTATAAAGCCTTTTGAGGGAAGGCGAAAAGCCTGAAGAAGAAAAACCAATCCCAGCTAGATCCGTTCCAACCAAACTCATCATCTAACCATACCACCTTCCATCACTAGTCTTTTTCCTTTCTTTCATCATAGTGTTTTTTTTTTTTTTTTTTCACTAGTTTACAGTCCGTACTTCCACCATCGTTTTCTTCTCTGTAATCGATAACCATTCTGTCTTTGTTTCAGTTACCTTTTTGCCCTCTCTATCATCACATTTCTTCCTTGTCATCCATTTGTTCTCCCACTTTCATTACCAGTCAGTCCCCTTTACTTCAACCATCAATTTCTTCCCTGTTCACCATCATTTTCCCCTTGTTTATAGTCATTTTTAGCCTTTCATTTCCATTGCATTTGTCTCATTCTTCTTGTCATCTTTTCCAATCCCTGTTTTATTATTTTTTCCATTATTCCATACAGTCTCTATCCATTCCACCCTGAGTTTTCACCGTTGTTTTATTTTCACAATGTTTTTTTTCTTGTTCCATCATCATTTATTTTCCTCTTCATTAGAAACTTTTTTTCCCTAGGTTCTTTATCGGTTTTCCCTTATTCCCTGTTCATAGTTAGTTTCCACGTGTGTTTTTCTTCTTCTGATTCTCAATGGTTTTTCTCTTGATTCTTTTCCTATTGCAATTCATCACATTTAGGAGAAAACCCAACTCAAATTCACCCAAATTCATTCTTTTTTCCTTTTCATTTTCATGTTTCAAATAGCTATAGGTTGCTATTTGAAATAGCTCCCTACATTTTCTTCTCTTCTTTGGTTTTAGCTTTTAAAAGAAAATAGAAAAATTCCATTTCTACCCTATTTTAATTCCATTTGGGTCCTACTTTGGCTTTTTCCTTATTTCATCTTTTCTCTATTTTGTCTTTTTCCCAACAAAGTCCCTAAACTTTGCTATTTTAGTCCCTGTTTGATTAAGGCCTAATCAAATCAATAGTTTATCCTTAACTGACGGTTCACCTTAATTCCTATTTGATTCCTTTTCTAATTTCAAATTAACTTTCAAGTCATTATCTAAATTCAATTCTTAATTGATCCATAGCCTCTAATCTTACATCTGGAGCCCATATAGTTAATCTAAATCATTCAAATCTCAAGTTCATTGATCTAGATTATTAAATTTTTAGAAAAATTGCATAATTTATTGTTGAATCAATGATCAAGAACTTCTATAATGGATTATGAGGGTTGATCAGCTTGGATGCAAACCAAAGTGGAGAATTTTGTTGCGATCAAGTTAGGAAAGTTAAATTTAGTTTATTATTTTGTTTCATTTTGTTTCATTTAAATTCAGAACTATATACTTTTTAGTTAGTTAATAAATTTGAATTACTTTTACTATATTGTTAATTTTCTATTCTTGTCAATTTTAGTAATTTAAATTTTATTTAAATCCTACTTTTCAAGTTGAGTCCTTGAGGGATTGACCCATACTTGCACAAACTATATGGCAATAGTTCGTGCACTTGCGAATGACAATAAGTTTTTTGTATAGTTGTCAAGTACATACAATGGAGTTTTTATAAAATTTTAAAAAATCAAAAATAAAAAAATTGAAAATTTAAAAATTTTAGGGATTGTATTCATTTAGCATTTTAGGCAATTTTAGGTGCATGTTTTAATTTTTTTAGTGCATAATCACTCTATTTCCTAAAATTTGGCACTTATTGTTATTTTTTATTTTATAAAAAATTAGAGAAGGAATTAAAGGAGGATCTCATTTAGGATAGATAAATTTTTTATTTTGGGTGAATTGCAATGATGAATTAATGTAATTTTCTAATCATAATTCATTTAAAAAGGTTGTATTGATATAGGTCAATGGTGGACCAACTTAACCTAGAAGTAGAGGTAGATTGTAAATAATCCCATCCTTATATGAGAAGACATTATCCAGGACCCTCCCTTCTAAGTAGTCCTACTTCCTTATAATTCGTAGACTAAGGGTTACATAATTAGAATAATTTTGCATTATTGTTTGGCAGTGTAATTGCTTGTAGATAGCATAATTTAAATTTGTTACATTTTTGGACTTGCATTAGTTTATTACTTTTAAATTGCATTTTAGGGCATGCTTAGCACTTTAAGGTGATTTATATGCTAATTGAAGTGGCATGGAGTGTGAAATTTAATTAGAAAGGACACCTAGTCCCACAAGATCAAGGGTGGATTTAATTACCACCTCTTGACCCACCTAAGATAATCACCACAAACGTGTAACCCAACCTTCCATTTAATTTAAAATTAATTAAAAGAGACCTATAGTTACATGCTCGTAGGATTCTCTTGGAAGGAAGTGACCCATTGCCACTCTAGTGACCCTTATCTATTTAACTACACTAGTATTTAAACGACTAGCTCTGCGAGCACATTCAATAATTCAAACTATCTACCACTAGTTGAAGAGAGTGTGAAGTGGTTTGCAGGTGAGGATATAACTGTAAGTGGTGGGACAAGTCTAAAAGAGAGGAGCATTAAATTAAGCTAATCTAAAAAACTTCTTCCTCACACAAATTTAAGACAATTAAACTATATGTTTACTAGCCTTAGGGCTGTTTAAATTGTGTGCTTTATCAAAATCCATCATTAGCATTCAGGTTGCATTTTTTAAGGTAGTTTTTCTCATTCAAAAGAAGAGTTCTTTGGTTGTATACACTTTTAGATACAAGTCATAATCAGGAGGTTAGTCAAGAATGACCAAAATGACATACAACCAAATTAGTTACCATCAATGACTTATCAACAATTTAGGGGTAACTCATCTCTTGGAAGTATTAGAGGTGATCAAGGCCCTCCACTCATCTTGAATGAAGGACCAATACTTCTAATGGATGATGAGTATTGTTGCATCAAGGAGGAATAATCATCCAATGCAAAGAAATTTGTGAAGTCATGGAAACCGAGAGTGGGACCAACAGAGTGACCATGTGGACAATGATATTTATCAGATCCTCATGGGAGATTTATAAAAGACTACCCGCAACCAGCATGGATCTACACACTATCCTATGTTATTCTACCTCTGAATGCTTGAGCTAGAAAGTCAAAAACATGAGTAATCAAGTTGCTCTCAAAGTTCCATGGGTTAGATAGTGAAAGTCCTTATCTGCATCTTAAGAAATTTGATGAAGTATATACCACACAAAATACACAAAACATTGTCTTAGACACAGTGAGGCTTAAAAAGTTTCGCTTCTCTTTGAAGGAAAAAGCTAAAATATGGTTTAATGCATTGCTAATGAGTTCTATAAGGACCTAGAATGAAATGACTAGAAAATTCTTAAAAAACAAATTTCCTACACAAAACAAATACACTCCACCTAAAGATAATGAATTTTACTTAGAAGGATCAAGAGTCAATTTACAAATGCTAGGAAAGGTTCAGAGTCTTATTAATTGCATGACCACATTATGACTATGAACCAAGACATATTATTAGTTTCTTCTATGAGGGGCTTAATTCTAACATGTGCGAGTTTGTAGAGATCATGTGTAATGGCAACTTCCAAGATCAACAGTGAAAGAGGAGAGGGAGTATTTAGAATGGCTTATTGAGAGTGCACATACCTGGGCTGACTTAGAAAGAGTTGAACATCTAGATAGGCCCAAGCCAATCACCCATACTAAGGGAGGGTGTATGTCATGTCTGAGAAAGATAAACTTAATGCCAAAGAAGCATCCTTAGCTTCAAAAGTAAGGCCATCAAAATGGGGACCATCATATCCAAAAAGCTTGAAGAAGTGTGTAGCATCTATGAAAGTACCACAGATTCTACTCTAGAATGCCCCACCATTCCAACATTCCAAGAGGCACTTCATGATTAGGCTAATGCCCTGAATGCATGTAAAAGATCTTTCTCCTTGTACTCTGAGACATATAATCTCAATTGGAGAAATCATCCAAATTTTAGTTGGAGAAATGGATCCATTGCCAATGTCTCACAACCAAGCACACACCAACCTCATCAATAAAATCAAGGACACCCTGCTCTAGCCGCAAGCTCATCAACCTCTAGCTCTTTGACCTTACTTGATCCCACACAAAAGGCCTCTAGAGGATAATATACATCAACTTATCCAAGACCAAGAGAGGAAACTTTTCAACTAGAAGTCTAGTTAAAACAAGCCACATAGTCCACAAATGAAATGAAAAATATGATAAGCCAAATGATGAAAACTATAAAATGAAAATTTTCTAGCTCAACCATAAGCAAACCCTAAGGATGTGCATGCGATTGACAATAATGCAGTTAATACGTCATTAAGCTCTACATAGAACAAATTAAGGCTGTCACCATTTTTAGGAGTGGTAAAAGAATTGAGAAAGATGAGCCACAAAAGATTGATAAGGTAGAAAAACTAACTAAAAATAAAGAAAAATCTACAAAGAAGGACCCCACTCCCCCTATTGACTATATCCTATCTCTATTCCATTCCCTCAAAGGTTGTGTCAACTCATAAAGAGTACCACCAATGATCATATTATGAAGATATTCAAGAACTTAAGATCAACATATCAATCTTAAATGCAATAAAATAAATCACATCATATGCAAAAAATTTAAAGGATTTATGCACAATTAAGAGGAAATTGAATGTGAAAAAGAAGGCATTTGTGACTGAATAAGTAAGTTCAATTCTTCAGCATCATACACCCTCAAAGTATGAGGATCAAGGTTACCCCACTCTCACCTACAACATTGATAACCACAAGATTAACTAAGCCCTCTTGGGTTTAGGATTCAGTGCCAATCATTTACGATGCACCGTCTATGTTCAATTAGAACTAAGAGACCAAAAGCCAACATCCACTATGCTCCAATTAGCTAATAGATTAGTGGTAATACTAAGGGGCATAATAGAAGATGTGCTAGTCCAAATAGAACATTTCTCTTTCCTAATCCATCATCTGACAATGCTCTTAAGCTAGATTTCAAACCTCTACTTTCTAAACTCAAATGTGCTTACTTAGGAGAGGAAGAAACTATTTTAGTGATAATTCCCTCTCAATTTAAACCATCTCAAGAGGAACAATTACTCAAAACCCTAAAGGAACATAAAGGTGCGATAGGATGGACCTTAGCAGGCATTAAAGGTATTAGCCCTTTAATATGCAACCATCAAATTTACTTAGAGTATGATGCTAAACCATGTCATCATTCAAGCAAAAGTCCTTAAGTTGCTTGATGTGGAGATCAAGACCCTGTAAGTAAGAGCAAATAGGTGAGTCCTACACAAGTAGTGTCACAACCTCAATCTTTGAGGCTATTGTTTAACGTAATCAAACAATAATGATTGGTTCAAGTGAAGCCTACGTGGATATTTTTTTCTTCATATATTGTAGTAGAGGTATCGAAAGAGCTAAATGATCTTGTTCAATGCAAGTCACATTTTAGATAATAGAATTTTTAATTGCTTAATTCTATCAAAATTTTGGTAGAGCCTCCCCTGATTTTTGGAATTACAAATTTAACACATGCGACGCGATTCACCTGATAGACAGTATAATAATTCTAAAATGCTTATAAGAGACTCATTCTCCACCCAATTCACCACAACAAATTGTAAAAGCTACTCCTTGCTAAATTGAAGTTTTACTTAAATCTCATACATACATCATCAACAAAAAAATGTACAGAATGTTAGATATATATATATATATGCATAGTTTACTAATCAGATCATACAGTACAATTTATGTTTTATACCACTTATACATATACAACACATAATATTAAAATATTAGCTACTCAGGCTTCATTCATTTCTATCAAGAGCCTTCCCTTTATCAACTTAACTGGTACTTGAAAAATAATAAGGTGAGCTGCAAAGCCCAGTAAGGAAATAGAACTAAACCCATGCATATCCTATCATTCTTGTTGAGCTTAGCTCAACTGCACATTCATATCCAACCATAGAACATTCATTTTCATTTTTAACTGGTAATCAATTAAGTAACTAGCATTTATTATCATATATAACATTCTAGTATCAGAATAAAGATACAGTTTATTCCAAATTCAAACTGTAAAGTAATAATCATAATATGCAAATGGACCCATGTAATATTCATGTCCAACCACAGGACATTCATTTCCATTTCAACAAATAAGTAACAAACTTATGAACATGTAATATTGAGTATAATATATGTGCGTCTAACCAAAATTATAGTTTAATTCAAATTCAAACTATAGGACCATAAGTATAACATTCAAATAAAACCATACATGAACGTATTTCATTTGATTGTTTCCTCTGCAATAATAAACAAGTATGACATCATCATACTAATCAAGTAGTCATCCCTCTCAAGGTTTACCATCTCGGGTAGCCCACTATAAGTATCATACAGAAGGCAATTGGACCCTCAGGATTTACCATCATGGGCGGCTCCAATATTAGTTCCTTCAAGATTTACCATCTTGGGCAGTTTTTCCATAGTCACAATCAACCAGGCAGCCCTTGCCCTCATGGTTTACCATCTTGAGTGGCTCCACTGTTATTTTGAAGAACTATAATCCCTTTCCCCTATGGTTTACCATCTTCGGAGGCTTAATAATCCACAATCCTTTCCTCAGGGTTTACCATCTTAAACAACTTCACCTTAGTTTCAATTAACTAGGTAGCCTTTTTTCTCAGGGTTTACCATCTTGGAAGGCATCATCATAGTCTATTGGGCGACCCTAAGGGCTCACCATCTTAGGATTGACACATTTTATCATAATTAAAATCATTATAATAGTTAAGCATGATTAATCATAATATCAAACGATGATTTTAATAGGTAATTGGAATTCATATTATCCATTTAGTTAATATGATAATATATATTCTACACATCCATAGTGTTAATTACAAAGTCAATAGATCAACAAGAATTTAAGGATAAAGAAGGGTTTAGGATTTTTACTTGAGTTTTAAGTACAACTCACCAATCAATTATCAATATTATTCAAAACATGGATTGAGAATGTAAGTTCTAAGTAAATTTTAAAATTCTATGCAATTTACTATAATTACTCCAAGATTCCTACTCATAATGTCATTGTTTTATCCTCTATTATCTTGATTTGGATTAGGATACCAATTGTCTCTATCTACTAATCTTCAGCACAATTGGTCTCTAATAGACGATCCAAATCGAGGGCGTATCTGTAGAAGTTTCATTTTCCATCATTAAAAGTAGTTATTTAGCAATTCAATGATTTTAACCATAATCCATGTTTTGATCACCTTTCCTAACCTTAGATCATCACTAATTGAGTTTTGGAGGATTATATCATATCTTGCAGCAACTAGTCCATAATTGGTCTATCATCGCTATCACAATTCATTATTGATGTGTAATTGAAGTCACATTTTTCACAGATCTACCTTTCAATCATGTTCTTAACAGTCAGATGCTAAGATCTCAGCTTTTCCCTATGCACTATCAAGTTTTAGATAAACAATTCAAGGGTCAATTGATTCTTGATTAATGATCCCCCTTGACAGATGAAAAAATTAGGTGTGATTTATCCAAATCATAAAAATTCCAATGTTTCAAATTTTTATGGGCTCATCAAAGAAGGTGACCAGATTTTGGCGCCGCCGACAATGTACATAGTATGAAAACTGCACTAAATTATACAGATTTGTTCACAATTTCATGATTTCAAGTTTTGTCTAGTTTTTCCTCCAAATTCTACTAGAATCTTGGGTTTTTGGTTAGATTTTATTTTCATTTCTAAAGTGCCCAATGTCATTGTTTTTCTTAGATTTCAACGTTGTTCCTTAGTCAATCATTGTGAAACTAAAGGGATCTTACTTTTAATCATCTAAGGAACAAAATGAATAGTTCCAATCATTGATTAGATGCCATTCTACTGACTGTGTCTTTCAACCAATTAGTTTTCTCACCATTCTTGTCATTAGATTTCCAGTGACAATAATAGGAACGGTGGTCAAGTGAGTTTGGAGGGAAAGAAGAAGAAAAAGGAAGGTAGGAGGACTTACCTGTCTATTCCCAGTCATCATCATTGGATTATAGTTAGCATCAATGTTGATTCCTAATGTCAGGGAGGGAGGAAGATGAGGGAGATGGAGCTAGGAGGTAGAGGGAACAAGAGATGGGGAGAGATGCATGGTGTGGGAAGATTGGTGGAAGAAGTTCAATCGGACAAAGGGATGATGGCCAAATACAATACTGATCCACAAGGGAGGAAGAGGAATGGCAGGAGTGATTATGTAGTGCCAAAGGAGGAAAGGGATGTAGGCGGTGCCTGCAGTGGAAGAGGGAAGGAGAAAATGGGGTGGTGATCGATGAGGGAGAAGGGAAATGGCATGGGAAAAAGTTGTCTGGTGATAACTTTTTTTGAGTTTCTTCCCATTATAGACAAGTGAAGGGAGGGGCAGCTAAGTCCATGTGATGAGTTTGACTTCCACATGTCAACTCACTTCCCAACTCACCTGGTTAGAACAATTGATGTAGGGGTGCCATTATCAATTTGGACCCCCTTTTTCATTTGTAAAACTTTTGGATCTTTGGGTCCCGATTTTCATTTCCTACGTTCTTAGTGTCATTAGAAAGCTCTCATTGAGCACAATCAATAATCAACCTCTCATAATCAAATTTCAATATTTTTAATTTCTCTCATAATTACTTGATTTATGATAAAATTTTCATTTTAAAGCAAAATTTCTTGAAATTTGCTATGTATCTGGAATGAAATTCCAAGTCATTTGAACCTTAACAAGATATAAATTTAATAAGTTCTGAGGATTCAAAATTTACAGAAAACTGTTTTCGATTTATGACTAAACTCATGTAGGGCCCACCTACTCAATCCCACCTTGTTTGTCCTATTTCACTGAATTTAAGACGATTAACAAGTTAATCCATCTTTAACTTAATTTTAGGACACAGGAATGACAACACTTCCCCCTTAAAGAAATTTTGTCTTTGAAATTTAAATAGATACATGAGTCCTCAAATAGCTTCAGGTATTTTTGCTAGATTTTCGGCTCCAGGTCTCTCATGGCTTCTTCTACCCCATGATATCACTTTTATCTCAAATCTTGTTCCCTTCCATCAACCACCTATATCAGTTTCTTCTCACATGAAACATCCTCTTAGATGACAAGATCTGCCCAGCCAGGAATGTGAGAAGGGTTTAGCTCATACTTCCGCTGTATTGACACTTGAAAATCATCGTGAATCTATGATAACTGTGGAGATAATGTCAAATGATAAGCAACTTCTCCAACTTGTTCTAGAATCTCAAATGGTCCAATAAATTGAGGAGATAGCTTCCCACTCTTGCTAAAATGTGTCACTCTTGGTCTTGGTCGAGCTTTTAGGGACACGTAATCTCTCACCTCAAACTCGAACCGTCGCCTCCTTCGGTCAACATAGCTCTTGGTTCTACTCTGAGCTTTCAACAGCCATTGTTTGGTTTGCTTCACTTTCTTTGTAGTCTCTCTGACTAACTCAAGGCTTAACAATGATGTCTCCCCAACCTCTACCCAACAAACTAACGATCGATAGGGTCTACCATACAATGCCTCAAATGATGTCATCCTGATACTAGACTGAAAATTGTTGTATGAGAATTCCACCAATGGTAGATGTTTGGCCCACTTCTCTTGAAAGTCTAATGCACAAGCTCTTAACATATCTTCTACCACTTGAATCACTCTCTCAGGTCATCCATCTATCTAGGGATGAAATGCATAGTTAAACGTCAACATTTTACTCATAGCTTCCTTCAAACCCTTCCAGAATCGAGAAGTAAACCTCGAATCTCTATTTAACACAATGGATACATGTACCCCATGTAATCTTACAATCTTACGTACATATACACTACTACATAGGGGACTTTTAAAGCCAATTAAAAGTGATAATCAAAGTTGCTTAATAAGCAACTTCCATCGAGCTAACTTAGAAAGTCAACAACTTTTAAAGTCATTTAGCTAAATGACTTTAAAAATAAAAAACCTTTTACGTCTCTTGAACAAATGACTTCAAAAGTCACAAAGTTTTGAAGTTGTTTAGTCTAAGCAACTTTAAAAGTCACATACAATTGAAGTCATTTAGACCTAAATGGTTTCAAATGTTTGAAAATTTTGAAGTAGCTTAACCTAAATGACTTCAAAAGTCCAATGCTTTTGAAGCACCTTTGACTTACACTAAGAAACTTCAAAACTCACAAACTTTTGAACTCGCTTAGCTTAAACAACTTCAAAAGTCCAATATTTTTGAAGTCGCTTAGGCTAAACGACTTCAAAACTTACAAACATTTGAGTCATATGAACTGTAATTAAAGTTGATAATCCCTAAGTATAGAATAAGTTGGCAAGAAAATAACAAAATTGAAACAGCCACTATTGTAGGGAATCATTAAGTCCTGTCCTTGAGAGTAGTAAAAGAAGCCTGGTAAAATATCTTGAACACGTTGCTTTATTAACCATTGCTCTGTCACTCTAGAAATGATTCCAGGGTCATGGAGGGATTGATCCACCCTATAAATTAAATCTACAAAAGAGAGGTTAAGATAGAGAATTATTATAGAAGGACAATGAAAATTTCCAGTTTGTCTATAAATATACCTATTGGGCTGGAATTTCCATTTTGAGTGGCGTAAGATGTCTGTCATGATCTTCTTTAGTTGGGGAATTCTAGCTCGCATTGGACAAATGTATAGGGGCATTGTAAGAATTATGTACAGGGGATGGAGTAACAGTCATTAAACCTCCCTCATGCAACTGACTAAATATATCCATCTTTTTTTTCTCTACCAGCTCATTGTAGGGCTCATCATCTTGAACTATAGGTAAACATCCTTTACCAACAAATTTAGAAGGAACAACACCATGACCCACTCCCCTAACTCTACTAAGGTGGTCCTTCTTATTGCCCATAGCCTTATATAGGATGTCTTTGTTGGCAAGAGTGTTGCTCAGAGTTCCTGTAGTTATGCTTTCTTGGGTAATAATGTCTTACAAAATTTAATTAGAAAGACATGATCATGCCATCTAATTAATTGTATAAAATTTATAAATAGGTGGAACCACCTACTATATGAGACGTAATTTGTGCAGCACTTTGATCTAAAAACTAGTTGCCAATACATCCCATCGAATGTGCCATCTTTCAGAGGATGGAGCAATCAATGGGTTTCAGAGTCCCAGTCAAGCAAAGACACTATAGTTAGAGAACAACATGTATATAACTATAGTAGCATTAATTTGAAAGGGATGAATTGTCATAGGTGTTTACTTCGTGCCCTATTAAAAGAGCATAGCCTAACCTAGACAAGTGATGCTACATATTTGTTTCATGAACTTTTCTTCGCCTTGCACTCTTCACTTGCACATTTGTACATATGTGTTCAAGTGCAATAATCGAATGTTACATGTAATTAATTAAATGAAACAACATTTTTGCACATACCTCAAATTTGATGGAAGTGTGTTTTTGTACAAATGCATTCCATACCTCTTGGTCAATGTCATCAAAGTAAATGGTACGCATCATGTACAACCTCAACGGATCATTGACATATGTAGCTGTGTAATTGCAAATAAGGTAGTTCTTCCATTTTTCTCCAAAGGAAGCATCTTCTTGTCATCAAGCATGTCAAAGGCAGTCTAAAAAGTACACATCAAATTGTTATATTTGAAAATAAGGTAAGTTATAAATTATATAATACATGTTATTAATGTTTGCATACCTTTACCATTTCCCATATTGAATCTTTTGTCAAGGATGACGCTAGTCTCCAGTCCTCAAATGTGATAGGAATTGTGCTTCTTACTGTTAAGTAGAGGAAACTACTATAAGTGGCTACACTCTCACCTATCTCTTACCATCTACTGTTGTATTGGACAGTTTCTTTAATTCCATTACACTTTCTCTTGATAACTTTTTCCATTGTTATTTGCCCTTTGCCCTTTCTCTTTGAAGTAGTGCTCGTGTTGGCCTCTTGTTCGTGCTCTTCATTTTGGCCATAATCTTCATTTTGATGCTCTTCTCATTCCATCATTACTAAAAGGAAGAACACAATGATATTAGAACAAAGACATAAAAAAAAGGCCATGTAATTCATTTAAAGAAAGCAAACCCACATGACGTATGACAAACCCACATGACATATGCGGCAAACAAATCAAAAGCAAATAAGATAAAACATGCATGAAAATAGAAACTTTCTAAAGTATAGATATTTCTAAAATTAAACCTTCCTAAAACCTAACCGAGAAATTAATTTAGATGATTCTAAGTAAAGCAATGTTAGCTTGCATGATTCTAGCCATCACATAGCACATGTATGTGCACATTCATTTGCACTCATATAAACATGGCTAAAACAATTTAGCTTTATGTGAGTTACCATTTGGTCAAGAGATATATCTTAAAGCATTTACTAGTAAGCCTGCATGTATGTCTTGTTGAACCTTGTTTAGGCCCATTTCTGAAAATGCATTATAAGTCATTCTTATCAAAATGATCAAGGGTGTACTGGTACCACCTATTGATTACTTATGGTAAATAAGCATGTATTTGCTTTAGTTTTTGCCCCTTTTAGTCCTTTATATCCTTGAGAATTTAGTTACCACTTGTCCTCAACCATATACACACCCATCTTTTGTTCTTATAGATGGTTCGGTGAAATGGCATTTAAAAATCCCAAGTGTCATGTTTCTTTTATAATGATCAAGATTTTCAGAGAAATGAGCAGTACATTTCTACCTAAAATGAGGCAGAATCTCCTCTATTTTTCAAACTTACACATTTTATGCATGCGAATGGGATGTCTTTAATAAACACAAATTAAGTAAGGAGAAAAATAAAGGAGCCTCTATCTCCATCCATTCACATAAACACACAATATCTAATATATGTGGCAAACAAACTACAAGCAAATCAGATAAAGGATGTATGAAAATATGGGCCTTCTTAGTATAGATATTTGTAAGAGTAAGGGGTACAAATCCCATAAACCTTTCACTAGTCATTAACTAGAGCATCGCGTTCACATCTCTTAATGGGAAAGATGCATCCCACACTGAGTCAGTGAACATAGCTTGCTAATGATATATCATAAGATTTCTTAGGGGTTGAACTTCTTAATTCTAAATGACTATATGTATATGATTGACACTAAGCTTCCAAAGTTTACTTGTGCCACAAAATATTGTAGAAACAGACTCCTATAGAACTAAAGAAATGTGTAGCTAAAGAAGTACAAAAACTGTAGTAATAAAAGAACTCTAAGAAAAATAAGATGATTAAATTATGAGGTGGGAAGTGTGTGTGTGTGTGTGTGTGTGTGTGTGTGTGTGTGTGTGTGTGTGTGTTAGCTTGTAACTAAAGGAGAATTCTTTCTTCCTCTTCGTCTAAAGATAAAACATAGCCAACATGTACTTCTTACAAATACTTAGAAAACTTTACAAGAATAAGAGAGTTATTGTATTCTCTTGAATACAAAAAGTTTGGAAGAAGAAGAGCTCTCTCTCCAAAATAAAGCACAAATGTAAAGATTAGACAGAGGTCTTCAATATAATAGATGGAAAGAATCAGAATACAATAGCCTAGAGCTCTAGATTGAGAACATGCTTGCCAGCACGATTTTCAATTTCTTTTACAAATTGTTTTATGGCAACTAAAGTATCTAATTTATTGTGTGGTAGCCAACTGATCTACTATAGATGAGATGCTAGTTGTTTGAATGGATATAACTCATTATAAAACAAGATTTTAGATTTGAAAGTGACATCTCAACAACTTGTCTCATATCATTAGTTGCCTACTTTTACTAGACAATTTGTTACTTTGTAAATATTGTCAAATAGTTCTAATGTTTATCCTTAGATAATTGAGTGTTCTTCACGAGCATGAGTTCTTCTTCAACTTAGAATTTATACCTTATTTGATTTGCATGATGTAGATTGCCCCTCAAAAAACAATTGACTAATTCTCCAAAAAAGAAAAAGTAACTTCAAGTTGTGCATAGTTAGCTAGTTGAGATCTTTTCAGATGGTTGAATGGCTTAGTCAGCTAGGTCATGGCATGATTTTCATATATTCTTCAAATTTCTTGCTAGATAGTAGGTTCTTCCATAATAGCTAACTTAGTTTCCTAGGCTAATCAGCTAAAATAGTATGTATTGACACACAATATCTTGTCCTTTTACTACATCAGTTGACCATTCTTGACTACATTCAACTAGAATTTGTTGAACTTGGATATTTTGGTGTTGGATCTTATTCTCTATCATTAATTTTAACTAGTCTTAGTTCCTTTGGTTCCTTTTTCTTTCTTTGTGTTTGTGTTAATCATCACTTACGAGCAAGCTCTGCCTTGAGAGCTACACGATGTCATTCTTTTTGTTAAAGGAAAGCCTATGATATATAATTTATCATCTACTCCACTCACCATTCAGAAAAAAATGAAACAAGTTGTAACAACTCCAAAATTTTATATCCTTTTATAGAAGTATAATTTGGAACTAATAAAACCATTAGATAGTGCTCGGAAAACGGAATCCAACAAGCCAAAGAACGCTCAAAACAGAGCCCGTATGAATAAGTTATGGGCCTTTGAAATCAAGGGCAAAATGGTAAATAAAAAAAAAACAAAAAACAAAGAACACCATTTTTCAGGAGGGGGCCAAATTGATATTGGCACCCTCTCTCTCTCTCTCTCTCTCTCTCTCTCTCTCTCTCTCTCTCTCTCTCTCTCTCTCTCTCTCTCTCTCTCTCTCTCTCTCTCTCTCTCTCTCTCTCTCTCTCTCTCTTCAGGGCAAAACCTAGGGCTTTTGCCCTGCTTCGATCTGCCATAGGAACGGTGAGTTCCCTTTGCTCGAATCTCCCACCGGCGAGAGAAAGAACAGATCCCATGATCTGTTCTTCCGGCCAAGAACAGATCTCATTCTTCCGGCCTTGAAACCTTACCATCTCCGGTCGTCTGGGCTGCCTGTCACCTGCAGCGTGTCTTTTCCCCAACGCAAGTCACCAGCTCTCCATCCCTCCTCTGATCACCTTCCTCTTCACTGGCGTTTTTCCCTTTCCCCTCCAACGATCACACGCTTCTGCTTCATTTAGATATCTACCAATGGAAAACCCCCTTCATGCACATGAGAACCCTCCTCTCCGACAACCTAGCAAACCCCCACTGCTTGGATCATCACGTTGTTGAACCTCCTTTCCCTTGTTCATCTTTGCCTCCTTCCTAATAGTCCTCTACCTCACCGTGTCTCCCAATAGCATCCTAACTCTATCCACAAACCGTATCTCCCCACCGTACAATCCAACGCCACCACAAACCTCCCTCCACCAGGTCGTCTTCGGCATCGCTTCTTCTGCCAAATACTTCCCCAGACGACAACAGTACATCAGCAAATGGTGGGACCCTCA
This sequence comes from Warburgia ugandensis, assembly GCA_035236585.1. Lineage (NCBI taxonomy): Eukaryota > Viridiplantae > Streptophyta > Magnoliopsida > Canellales > Canellaceae > Warburgia > Warburgia ugandensis. Next base: position 18,644,337 of record CP141128.1, on the reverse strand, counting down.
TCAAATGTGTGGATACGTCTTTCTCGACCGTTCGATCGGAAACACAAACACATCTGATCTCCTTTCTATTCGTATTTCGGAAGATACGTCCTGATTTTCGTACACGTTCAAAGGCAGGTTACGATCGGCGATTCGGGTGGCTAGGATTGTTAGCGAGATAGTGGGGTTGAATCTGACAGATGTGAGGTGGTTTGTGTTTGGAGATGATGATACGGTCTTTTTTCTAGGAGAATTTGTTAGCGACACTCGCAAAGTACGATCATGAACGGTGGTTTTATGTTGGGAGGAGTTCGGAGAGTGTGCAGTCCAATCTGGAGCATTCGTTTGATATGGCGTTTGGTGGAGGGGGTTTTGCGTTGAGCTCTCCGCTGGCTAGGGTTTTAGCTAGGGTTTTGGATTCTTGTTTGGTGAAGTATGCGCATTAGTATGTAGAGATGCTAGGATTTTCGCCTGTTTAGCGGAGCTTGGGGTTGGATTAATGCATGAGCGGGGATTTCATCAGTTGAGATTGAAGCACACGGGGTCGATTGTGAAGAAGAGTGCAATTAAAGCTAGTGGAATCCAGTGAACGCGTCACATGAGGTAGGTGGAAATTTAAGACTGCATGTCTAAATCATAAGATGCATGTTATAAACATGATTTTAATTCTGCTTATAGATGTTATGAAATTTAAATGGTATGATTATATTCTACATGCTTTAAATTGTAATGATAAAAATAATGTAATTAAAAGAATTGCATGTTATAATTGATGCTTATGCCTTGTATATCATGAATGTGAATTGTGAAATTATGTTTATGGTACATGGGTACCATGTCAGTATTGATGATGTATGAGTTTAGGTTATAGGATACATCCTTGGTGGGTTATCACCAAATAAGTGAGGATGTTATTCTTGTTATGAAATATATGAACAAGCAAATTACTTGCTATTATGATTATTTTACATCCGGGCATGGAGTCCTGAGAGTTTTGCTTTAGACAGGCATAGGCCTGGGGATGCTATGCTAGGAGAGTTGTGAGGGTTTGGCCACCCGATCTCCGAAAGTGATTATGTTATGGATACCATGCACTATGTGTTGCAAAAATTCGGGTGGGGCAATCATGGGAAGGCCGCCACTGTGACATCCATGGTCCTCCCATGCGGACATGGATCTTGTGATTTCCACCGAGGATGGTATAGGTGGATTATTGAGCAGTTATCCGGGCGCTGTACGGATTCTGACTGCATGCATAGTAGTCCTTATATTTGGTGCACTATGGTGCATATCCTTGAGGGTTGCCAAAAGACACTGGAGTGCCCAAAAGACGCTAGTGAGGCAGTGTGAGGACCAGGCAGTTGTGAGGGACCCAAAGAGGACAATATTATATACGTTGTGTATTCTGCCTACGGGACATGTGTATATGATGGCATTATGAGATGCCTTATATAATATGGCATGATGAGGGGTATGATTCTGAAACCCAGTATAGTTTGGAAATGCAAATTAGGTGACGTTGATTATATTCATAAATTTGTATGTCCTTTAACAATTTTTATATATGTGTATTATTGTTATATTAATATGATTAAGGGAGTAGTTTCATATATGTTTCTTATGGGTTAGTGAAGTGGTAGAATTGTATGTAGAGTATGGTTCATGGAATTGAAGTATTGTAAATATTTGGCTTACAAATGGGTTATTGAGATATGAAACATATTGTAAATTCAAGTTAACCTAATTGTTATGGAAATGAATATTCTAATTACTATTGAATAATTAATGTATCTTAATATTTAGCATGCTTCTTAAACTCCCCTACCAAGCATAGCTTGCTGAGATATTGTAAATGTTTTATGTTTACAATATCTCAGATACAGAAAGACAGGAGAAGATATACACAACAAAAGGAATCCAGCAACGATACTTCTACGCACAGGTATACGTTGTATTTAAAGCTTTTGTATTATATAATTAGTCATTTGAATTGTGATATTGGACATTTAAGATAATGTTAGGGGGGCTATGCAAGTGAACCACTGGATGGGTCCTGTTTTTAGAAATAAATTTCTATCTTCTAAGAAAACTGTATATATATATATATGTGTGTGTGTGTGTGTATAGTGTGAGCTTGAAGGTGACATGCGGGTTTTTGGAAAAATGAATTTCAAAGAAAAACTTTTCGCGGTTTTTGTATTTTAAAATTTAGAGGCGCGCCATCTTTTGAAATAATTGCAAAAAAAAAAATCAGAATGAAAAAAACCCGGGGTGTCACACAAGTGGTCATGGTAGATGGAGTAGCTTTGTACAAAAATTTGGATAAAACAAATTAAATTAAAAAACGTATAGATAATTGTTTAAGGTCAAAAGTATGTGTCTCTTCCATTGACCTCAGATGGATTACTGTTAGCAGCTTACCTACCAAAAACACCCTACAACAGACGTGTACTCTATATGTCATTCAGAAATAAAGCATGTCTTCTTCATTAGAAAGCAAATTAATAGGACACAAAATCATATTAGTTTATCATAATAAAAAATGCTAGCTAGTCCCTAAGTATATAAATCATTAAATCTCTAGGTACAAAATATAGATGGTCCCTAAGTATACTAGTGACAACAAAGCTAAGGATATCATATACAAAACATGGTTTATGGGTAAAATGTGTCTCAACATAACAAAATCTTGTCTCATCTACTCAAATCATGTTCATATATCCAAACAAAATTAGAAACATTCCACTCATACTCATCCATGCACAGATCCATCAAAACATTGAACCAGATTTAGAATACCTTCCTTGAAAAGCTTTCTTTTTCCTTTCCTCTTCTTTCTTCTCCCCCTTCTTCTATTAAATTGGCTTTTCTCATCTCAGCATGAGTTTGGGGTTCGTTGAAGTCAAATGTCAGTGCAACCTAGTTGGCCCCTCTTTCTCCTCCTCCTCCTCCTTCTTCTTTTTCTTCTTCTTCTTTTTCTTCTTCTTCTTCTTCTTCTTCTTCTTCTTCTTCTTCTTCTTCTTCTTCTTCTTCTTCTTCTTCTTCTTCTTCTTCTTCATTGTTTTCTTCACCTCTTTGTTCTCCCCCTTCTTCTCATAGTTGGTTTTTTCTCACTTAAGCGCCAGTCTAGGCATCGTTGGCATCGAACAACACCAGCAGCTTGGATCGGCCCCTCTTTCTCCTGCTCTCTTCCTCTCCTTCTCCCTCTTCTTCTCACCATTGATTTTCCTCAGCTAAGTGTGCTGGTCTAACCTTGTCAATTTGCATCAAATTGGCATCGTCAGCATCTATCTTTCTCCTCCTCTCTTCCTCTGCCGCCTCTTCTCTCCTTTCTCTCATCGGCTGGCTTTGCTAGCGTTTCCTCTCTTGTAGAGTTTTTGAGAATAGACCTTGGTTTGTTTTTTATGTCGACTAATGAATTAAGTGGGGAGGGGTGCCATCATTAAAATGGCCCCCTCCATTATTTTATTTAGTAATTTAATTTTGAAAATTTTTACACTAGAAAATTATATTGCTTTTACTATTTAATTGTTTAGTTATATAATTACAGTAAAAAATAGATGTAAGCTACTCAAATCTCAAATTTGTGCAAGTGGAGCCTACTATGTGAAATTACTAAATTTCCCTTTTTAAGAAAATCAAAACGTATTTGTCTGAATTCTTATTTCAGTAAACTTAGTATCATTGGAATCTTTTTTCTAAGTACAATCCCAATGTTGTGGTTTTAACATTAGATTTGATGTCTATAAAATCTTCATTTTTTAGAACTTCAAAAATTGAGAATTTCAAAATTATTCTCTTTTGACACCGATTTCAAATAATTTAAAATTTTGATAAATTGCTATTTAAAATCAAAGATGTTACATAATGATTAGTGTAAATTTGGTTGATCATTCTTAGTGCTAAATTTAGTTGTACATAACGAAGTCGTTTAATCCTACATGACATTAAATGTCTCTACTTTTAAAGTTTATAAATTATTTTTCAATTCAAATTATATATATTTTATGTTAGTACTTTAAGATATCTAACAGTTAATACACAAGGAAACTGATTTTTTACGATAGACAAAATTGATTCATACATTCTTTGTACACACATATAGCTCCCTTATCAATCCATATAGCTTATGACAAATGAGCTAATTATAAATATGGAATTATATTGCAACTCACTATTACAACCCACATGCCCCCAACTACATATAGTTTTCAAACCTAAGAACACTCCTCACAATTTTTATAGACATAATTCATTCTCACAAAGTACTACTTTGATTGATGGGATTGTTTTGCTAATAAAAGGGTAATCTATTTTAGCATCTCCGAGGTCATCTTCATCATAAAAATCCCTCGAATAAGATGATAAAATGGTTGGCCATGTCTTATCACATTCGTCTTGTATGTAAAATACTTGTTTTGCTTGAGATGCAAAAATAAATTGATCATTTTTATAGCTAATCCTATTGAGGTCAACCAATGTCAATCTAAGGGCATCAATTTTGATGTTGTCTTTGTTATGTTCCATCCAATTGCACTTAAACACAATCACAGTTCTGAAAGTATAATCCAAGGCCCATATCTCTCTTATAACCCCGTAATAAATATCATCCACCACTATTGGCCCATTATCATTTGAACCAGAAAAGAATGTAGTAATACAACTAAGCTAACCTCACTATTCTGCTGCACTCTTGAGTTATCACGGTCTCATTGCCATCCAACCTAAGGTTTCAGATATACTGTTGCCTGCAACTTCTTGCTGATCTTGAATTTGGGTATATACATATTAAGTAGGATATGTGATTATTGCAATTAAGTAAGATTATATATATATACATATATACACAATGTAGTTTATTAATATTAAGTGGGAATTCTTTCATTTTACCTTCTTACATAGCTAAGTATTGAAAGTGTAACAATGCTCAAATTGTAGCAACTTATGTTTCTTTGCATAACTTGGATTCTTTGCCTTGAGGACGTCCATGTGTTCATTACACACACACACACACACAAATTAATGGAGTAATCAAAGAAAATATAACCATCAACAATTAAATTTTACTTAAGTGCATGATCAACTTACTCAATGTATGGTTGGAGTTCATTAATATTTCGTAACACATAAAGATGCACATGGTCCTATTCTTTATAATCAACGGTCAATACATGACCACTCGATAGAGGTTTGCCAACTTTGGGATCATGAAATGCAACTAATTGTTTATTTCTTGTGATTCCAATCGCATACACTCCTGATAAGTACTCTATGCAAAACTCCACTGCTTCCTCTACCCCTCTAGCCAGTTGTGATTAAGTACATACCCTTTTAAAATTTTCATATACCCCTCAAATGGGTACATCCATCGTAAGTAAATGGGCCCACAAAGTTTGTCCTCATCAATGAGGTGCACTGTTAAGTGTACCATGATCTCAAAGAAGGATGGTTGGATGTTTATCTTAAGCTCACATAAAGTTGTTACTAAATGGCCTTGATTTCTTATAATTTGGAAACATCCACTACCTTCTTGAACAAAGCATTAAAGAAATAGCAGAATTTTGTAATAGCTCCCCTAACTTTATGTGGTAACTCCAAACAAATTGCTATGGCAGAAGTTATTGCATCAATGCATGGAAATCATGGGACTTTATCTCCAGCAATTTCAACTCTTCCATGGAGAAAATGTTTTTAAAGTTTGAAGAGTAGTCGTCTAGGACTTTGAGCTTAGACAAAGTTTTACACCTTATTCTCCTCTCCTCTCTATCGAGCGCATAATTTGCCTCAGGCAGTTATGTTCCTCAACTGCCCCAATCCTCTAGATGCAACCTCCTTTTCAAACCCATCTTCATAAGATCCATTCAAACTATAAGCTCATCCTCTATTTTTCTTGAACTTTAAAAGTCAGTAACTTTTGAAGTAGTTTAGTACTAAACGCCTTCAACACTATACACGAAAAAGGATTTAGCAGGTCATTTGACTCAACCAACTTCAAAAGTAATTAAATTTTAAAGTCGTTTATGACTAAACGATTTCAGCAGATATTGACATTTGAAGTCGTTTAATGTCAAACGACTTTACAAGTTCATTCCCACGTAAAATAATCTTCCTGCCAAATTTATTTGTATACTTTTGAAGTCTTTTAGCCTAAATGACTTTCAAAGTCCTTCTCGTAAAAATTTTCCTCTTTGCACTAGGATTTTAAAGTTGTTTACAATTAAACAATTTTTGAAGTCTATAATTTTAAAGTCATTTATTTCTAACCTACTTATAAAATATTTACGCAGTCAATAGTCAATATAACGACTTCTTTATGCCGACTTTAAAAGCCTCGTGTGTAATAGTGATAGTCGACTCAATGTCTCAAGTAAATCAGTAACCTTCATTGGTAAGAAGTGCACTGCCTTGGTCAATCTATCAACAATATCCATATGCTATTCCAACCTTATATACTATGTAGAAGACCTACCACAAAATCCATGGTAATGTGCTCCCACTTCCATTATGCCAATGGTAAAGGTTGTAGTAATCCCACAAGTTTCTAATGTGCTACTCTAACCTACTAACATGTCAAATATCGAGCAACAAACTTAGCAATGTCCTTCTTCATAATTTTCTAACAAAAGTGTCTCCTAAGGTCATGATACATTTTTGTGCCACCAGGATGTATCAAAAATTTAGACCGGTGTGCCTCACTCAACAATTCTCTCTTGACCTCATCAATTGGAGATACTAAAAGTCTACTCAAATACTGTAACCCACCAGAAGAGTCCATGCTCTAATGCTTGATACTCTCACCATCTTCTAGTTAGGTTCTAATACTCTTAGCCTCAGCAGGTTGGGCAATCACTTGAGATAAGAATACACAACTTTCATATGAGCCAGCATGCAAGTCATACTAGGTCAATGACTCACATGTCTTCCATTTAAAACCTCAAAGTCCTGCCATCAAATCTCCAAGCTTTCTACTAAGTGCATTTGCATCAATGTTTGTCTTTCCTTGGTGATACTAAATTGTGAAATCAAAGTTCTCTAAGTATTCAACCCATATAATCTACCTCAGATTCAAATCTTTCTAAGTAAAGATGTACTTCAAACTTTTGTGGTAAATGAAGATATCAAACCTTTCACCATACAAATAATGCTTCCAGAGTTTCAATGCAAACACCGCTGCTATGAAGTCTAAGTCATGAGTGGGGTATTTCTTCTCATTTGGGTTCAATTAACGAATCGTATGACATTACTCTTCATTCTTACATCAGGATACATCTTAGTCCTAAGTGTGAGGCATCACAATACACTGCATAACCCACACCGCACTCAGGAATAATAAGCATACGTGCCTAAATCAATCGTCTCTTTAGCTCCTAGTATGACTGCTCACATGAATTGTCTCATTCAAATGCCACATGCTTTTATGTAAGCCTAGTCATGGATGTTGCGATGCGTGAGAAGTCCTTCACAAACATTCTATAATAACCTACCAACCCAAGGAAACTCCTGATCATGGTTACATTCCTCAGTATGTCCCAACTCATCATTGCTTCAATCTTTGACGAATTGACTGAAATCTCATTACCAAAAACTACATTCCTAAGCAAATTTACCTTTGTTGTCTAAAACTCACACTTGCTAAGTTTCGCATATAGTTGGTGTTCCCTCAATAACTACAATATAATATACAAATGTTGCTCATGCTCCTCCTTAGACCTTGACTATATCAACACATCATCCACTAACATGACAATGAACTGATCTAAATGAGGTTAGAAGATTCTATTCGTCAGGCTCATAAACACCACTAGAGCATTTGTCAACACAAAAGGCATCACTACAAACTCGAAATGGCCATATCGAGTCCTGAATGTCATCTCAGGGATATCTTCATCCCTTATAATTGATGGTATCCAAATCACAAGTCAGTCATGAAAAAACATTTAGATCCCCTTAGCTAATCAAATAGATTGTTAATCCTTAGAAATGGGCATTTGTTCTTAATCATCAGCCTATTTAGTTGCAGGTAGTCAATACATAACCACAGTGTGCCATCTTTCTTCCTTACAAACAACACTAGCGTTCCCCATGGAGAAGTACTAGGGCAAATGACCCTTACCTTACAACTCCTCCAACTACACCTTTTGCTCTTGTAATTTAGCAAGCACCATTTAGTGTGGAGCAACTGAAATTGGATAAATGTCAGGATAAAGCTTAATATCAAAGTTGACTTCCCTCCTTAGAGGTAACTCTGGTAATTCATCAAGGAAAACCTCTAAAAAATTTCCTTACTATTGGAATGGATTCATTATTGATATCAGCATCATCATGACCCACCATGCTCCCCATCCACCCACTATAGTATTTTTGGCGTTTGTAGCTAACATGGACTCGTGGGCAACCATAATATTTTGTGGCAGAGAAATAAAAATGAACTCCACTAGGTAAGGAAAATGTAACCATCTTTTGAATACAATCAATAATAACATGATACTCAGACAAGACATCCATGCCCATGATTATATCATAAGGAATAATATCCATCACCACCAAATCAAGTTCACCCTATTACCCATGTCAATACCACATTCTGGAGAAACTCTGTTTGAGGTAATGCTTATCCCTATTGGCAACTCAACTTGTAATGTTGAGTCTAGTGGTTCGATGTCTAAGCCTAAGTCATGAACAGTTGAAGATGAAACAAAAGAATGTGTCACACTAGAATCAAACAACACTCTGACCCAAGTATGAAACAGTGAAAATGTACCTTCTTTAACGGTGCAGTCAGACTGGGTGTCTAACTACGTTAGTGCATAAACTCTGCCCCATGTCCTTCTGTCAGAAGTAGGGGTACACCTCTGACTAAAGCATTTGTCCTTTGTGATGGTCGCCAACCTTAAGTACGTGACCTACTACTACTTTGTACACTACTTTGCATTGCTCTCAACCTAGGACAATCTCTCTTGACGTGGCTTTCCAACCCACAACCAAAACAAGTCTTATTGGTCGCTCCACGAGATAGAGAACATGTCTGAGTGTTATGCACTCGAGAAGGATATCCTTTCCTCCTCTCGTCCTTATTACTATGTGAGTGAGATTTCCCAAAACTTCTCTTCCTCAACTATGGTGCACTCATTTTCCTATCCTGATCCTACTCAATCAGTTGGGCTCTATCTGCAACCCCCACATAATCTTCTAATTTGAAGTGTATTAAGCTATGTTGAATAAAAGATCTTATGCCCTGAATGAATCAGTAGGCCTTATCCCTAATAGTGGGGATCATCAATGGTGCATAACATGACAATTGATAAAACTTGGTAGCATACTATCCCACAGTCATGTTACTTTGTATGAGCTTTAAGAACTCTACTACTTTAGCATCTCTTTGTGCACTAGGAAAATATTTTCCCAGATAGGCCTCTTTGAAAGGCTCTCAAGTCCAATCCTTATCAACTCTGACACCCTTTGCTGCTCATCACCAATGGATAGCCTCACTTGTGGACTAAAAAGTGGCCACCCATACCTTAAGATCATCTTCAATTTTTAGTACCTTGAAGATCCTTCTAATTTTCTCTAACCAATCCTTTGCCTTAGTGGGATTTGACACCCCATCGAACTTAGGTGGTCCCAACTTCTTGAACTCTCTTAATGCAAGTGTTTCCCTTCTTATGCCCTCTCTAAAAGCTCAAGGGACTGGTGTAAGTGGGGGCTGAACTCCTGCTCCCCTGCAAATGGCTTCAGGAATTGCCTGGGCCATCTGTCGTATAGCATCCTAGACCATATCATGTGCACACAACACTGATCCTCCAAAACTCGAACCATCATTCCTAGTCTCAATCATGACTGTGCCTTTCAAAAATATCAAACAATAAGGGTTAGTCACTTATCAAACAAGCTAATAGCAATCAACAATCAACAAAGGTAATTCAAAAGATACTAAGTATATACATTTTCTCTATCATAGGCAATTACAAAACAAGTTCTTCCCAAGTGACCTATTGCCTTGCTCTAATACCAAGCTATTGCAACCCTAATCCCCAAGGCTACGGTTTAACTTAATATAACAATAAAAATTGGTTCAAGCAAAGCCTACGTTGCTTTTTTTTCTTTTTTCATATATTGTAGTGGAAGTATCAAAAAAGCTAAATTCTCTTGTCCTGTGCAAGTCACAGTTTAGATAATAGAATTTTTAACTGCTTAACTCTACCCAAATTTCGATAGAGTCTCCCTTGTTTTTCAAACTTACACATTTAATGCATTTAATGCGATTCACCTGATAGACAATATAATAATTCTAAAATGTCTATAGGAGACTCAGTCTCCACACAATTCAACACATTATATTACTAAAACTCATGTTTACTAACTTGAAGTTTTACTTGAATCTCATATATACATGCTAAACAAAAAAATGTATAGAATGTTAGAAAAATAAGCATAGGTTACTCATCAGATCATACATTACGGCTTATGTTTTGTACCATGCATACATATACAACACATAATATGATAATATCAGCTACTCAGGCTTCATTCGTTTCCATTAAGAGCCAGCATATCCCACCATTCTTGCTGAGCTTCGCTCAAGTGCACATTCATATCCAACCATGGAACATTATTTTCATTTTCAATCAGTAGTCAATAAAGTAACTAGCATGTATTATTAGATATAACATTTTTATATCAGAATAGAAATACAATTTATTCCAAATTCAAATTATAAAATCATAGCATGCAAATGAATCCATACAATATGAACTCCCCATTCATGTCCAACCATAGGACATTCATTTCCATTTCAATAGATAAGTAACAAAGTTATGAATATGTAATATTGCATATAAGATATAGGCATTTAACCAAAATTACATTTTATTTCAAATTAAAATTGTAGGATCATAAGCATAACATTGAGATAAAATCATACAGGAATGTGGCTCCTCCATGATTCTAAAAACATATGGGCATTCCTTAAGATTTTTCATCTTGGGTAGCTCCACCATGATCCCTAAAGACTAAGCAACCCTTTCCTTCAAGGTTTACCATCTTGGGAGGCTCATTACTTGATAGCCCATCTCTCAAGGTTTACCATCTTAGGTGGCTCCACCATGATTCCATAGAACCAGGCAGCACTTTCCCTCATGGTTTACCATCTTAGGAGGCTTAATAGCCAACATCCTTTCCTTAGGGTTTACCATCTTGGGTGGTTTCACCTTATAATCAATCAAGTAGCCTTTTCCCTCAAGGTTTACCATCTTGGAAGGTGTCATCATACTCTATCAGGTGGCCCTCATGGCTTACTATCTTAGGATTGACACATTTTATCATAATTAACATCATCATAATAGTTAAGCATGATTAATTAGAATATCACACAATGATTTCAATGGGTAAATGGAATTCATATCCATTCAGTCAATATCATAATCTATATATATATATATATATATATATTCTAAGCATCCATAGTGTTAATTACAAATTGAATAGATCAACAAGAATTTAAGGATAAAGAAGGGTTTAGGATTCATACCTGAGTTCTAAGTACAACTCACCAATCAATTATCAATATTGTCTAAATTGTAGTCAAAACCTGGTTTGAGAATACAAGTTCTAAGTAAAATTTTAAATTCTATGCAATTTACTATAATTACTCAGAGATCCCTACTCATAATCTCATTGATCTATCCTCTATTATCTTTATTAGGATCAAGACACTAATTGTCGCTATCTACTAATGATTAGCACAATGGTCTCTAATAGACTATCCAAATCGTGTGCGTACCTCTAGAAGTTTCAATTCCCATAATTAAAGGTAAGTTATTTAGCAATTCAATGGTTTTAACCATATTCCATGTTTTGATCACCTTTCCTAACCTTAGATCATTGCCAATCGAGTTTTGGATGATCGAATTGGATCTTGCATCAAGTAGTCCATAATTGGTCTATCATTTCTATCACATTTCATTATTGATGTGTAAGATCTCTATTTTAACAAACCAATAGTGTTCTTAATGGTCAGATGCTAAGATCTCAATTTTTCCCTATGCACTACCAAGCTTTCAATAAACCATTCAAGGATCAATTTATTTTGAAAATCCACCTTTATGGATAAAAAGATCAAGTGTGATTTATCCAAATCACTAAAATTCAAATTTTTACCTATTTGCTAACAAAAGTTTCCAACGTCAATGAAGGTGACCAGATTTCGATCATTGCCAGCAACATATGCAATATGAAAACTACTCTAAATTACACAAATTTGTTTGGAATTTCATGAATTAGAGTTTTATCTAGCTTTTATCTACAAATTCTATAAGAATCTTGGGTTTTTGGTTGGATTTTATTCACATTTTTAAAGTTGATGGTGTCATTGTTTTTCTCAGATTCTGGCCTCATTCCTTAGTCAATCATAGTGAAACCAAAGGGGTTTTAGTTTTCATCATCTAAGGACCAAAATGATTGGTTTCGATTATTGAACAGATGCCATTCTACTAACTGTGCTTTTCAACCAGTCTATTTTCTCACCATTCTAGTCATTGGTTTTTTGGTGATAGTAATAGGAATGGTGGTCAAGTGAGTTGGGAAGAGAAATGAAAATAAGAAAAAGGAAGAGAAGAGGACTTACCTGTCTGTTCCCAGTCATCGTCACCACCATCGGCTTATAGTCCTTGTCAATGTCAATTCATGTTGTCAAAGAGGGAGGGAGATGAAGGAGATGGAACTAGGAGGGAGAGAGAACGAGAGATGGGGAGAGATGCATGGTGTGGGCAGATTGGTGGTAGATGTTCAATCGGACAAGGGACGGAGGCTGGAGAGAATACTGATCTACAAGGAGTAAGAGGAATGGTAGGAGTGATTTTGCAGTGCCAAAGGAGGAAGGTGATCTCGTTGGTCTGTGCGAAGGAAGAGGAAAGAAGAAAATGGGGTGGTGATTGATGAGGGAGAAGAGAAATGGTAGGGGAAAAGCTGTCAGGTGATAGCATTTCGTATATTTCTTCTAGTTAAAGATGTGTGGAGGGAGGGACAGCTGAGTCCACGTGGTGAGTTTGACTCCCACATGTCGACTGGTTTCCCAACTTGCTTTGTCAGAATAGTTAGCACATGGGCACCATTATTAGTTTGGATCCCCTTTTTCATTTGTAAAACTTTTGGATCTTTGGATCCCGATCTTTGTTTCACATGTTCTTAGTGTTGTTAGAAAGCTCTCATTGAGCAGAATCCAATAATCGGCCTCTCATAATCAAATTTTAATGTTTTAGCTTATTTTTGAATTTGTTTTATAATTACTTGATTTATGATAAAATTTTCTTATTAAAGAAAAATTTCCTAAAATTTCCTATGAATCTAGAACAAAATTCCAAGTCATTTGATTCTTAACAAGATAAAAAAAAATTAATACACTTTTGAGGATTCAAAATTTACCTGAAACTATGTTTGATTTATGACTGAACTCATGTGGGGCTCACCTACCCAATCTTGCCTTGTTTGTTCTATTTTGCTGAATTTGAGATGATTAACAAGTTAATTGATCTTTAATCTAATTTTAGCATATGGGTGTGATAAGTAGTACCTAAAAATTTGGAGTAACAATGGTAGCCAAGGCTAAAAATGAACTCATACCAATAAGGGCAACCATTAGTTGGCATACGTGCATAGATGATAAAAAATTAAATGATGTCAATAACAAGGATAATTTCCAATTACTTTTTGTGGACCAAATGTTGAAATGGATAGCTGACCATCAGTTGTATTATTTTTTAGATGGCTACTTAGGGTACAACGAGATAGAGATAGCTCCAAAAGACCACAAAAGGACAACCTTCACATGTCCTTTTGGCACTTTTACTTATAAAAGAATTCGATTTGAATTATGGAATGCTCTTGCAACATTCCAATGTTGAATGTTGAGAATTTTCAGTATTATGGTAGAGAGAATTTTAGATGTTTTCATGGATGACTTTTCTGTGTTTGGAGATTCATTTGAAATATGTCTTAATAACCTAAGAGAAGTCTTAAGTTAATATGAAAGAAAGAACTTAGTGCTTATTTAGTAGAACTGTCATTTCATGGTTCCCAAGGGAACTATACTTAGCCACATAGTGTCCTCCAATGGAATAGAGGTAAATAGAGTCAAAGTTGACCCAATTGATAACCTACTCATCTGCACATCTGTTAGGGACATTCAGTCACTCCTATGTCATGTAGGATTGTTAAGTGTTCAATTTTGGTAAAAATACCCCTAATTTAGTATTTGATTAGAGCATCTAGACCATTAATTTTAAGATTTTACATCAAATATTTTATTTTAGCTTTAATTGGCCATCCAACCATTGAATTATAAAAGTTAGTGGTTAGATGATTATTAAAGCTAATGAACAATTTAGATTGCACTAATTGGGTCCTGTGCATTGCAGATCAGTCAACTCAGGCGTGGACACTCCAAATCAAATAAGGGATATTAGATGGAGATCAGATGAAGTTTCATGGAAAAAAAGAGGATTTTGAAGAGTCCTAAGACAGAACAAATTTGAAGACTTTCAGAGTTTTAGCAAGACCAGGAAAGCTAGTGGACCCCACCTAACTCTATCTTTCTATCCCCACTCTCTTATCCCTATCTTTCTTTTCTCTTTTCTCTTTCTCTTCTATCTCTTTTTCTATCTCTCTTATCTCCCTCTCCTTTTTATTCCCCTTCCTCTCTCTCTCCAAAAACGTTTTTTCCTCCCTAGGGAGGCTGGGTTGGCCAACTTTCCCCCTCCTCTTCTTCCCTTTTCTCTCCTCCTCTCTCCACTCCCATTCTCTCTCTCGGTTACTCCCCATCACTGCCTCCAATCAAACCCAATCATAGGCCAGCCATAGGTGCGTGACACACCAAGCTAGCCAGCACAATCTCCTCTCCTCTCTCTCTCTCTCTCTCTCTCTCTCTCTCTCTCTCTCTCTCTCTCTCTCTCTCTCTCTCTCTCTCTCTCTCTCTCTCTCTCTCTCTCTCTCTCTCTCTCTGGCGACTGGCGTGCACCCAAGCCAATCGCGCACGACACCAGACCGCCCCAGATCCCCATCTTCTCCTTCTTCCTATTTATCCCATCTTCTTCCCCGTCGCCCAGCTCTGGCAAGTTTCTCCTCCATCTCCATCGGCCGGATAGCGTCCCATCACTTCCCAGAGTCAGATGGCCAGAACGGGTTTTCTCCCGATTCCTTCCTCTCCTCTTCATCTCCGGCCAAAGTCCCTCCTTCCAACCAATACCCAGGCAACCCAGCTCCCTTTTCTTCTCCTGTCTTCTCGATCCAGACCGTCGCACTGTACGGGGAAGGAAACCCACATCGGGTTTCCACTCCCGATTTCTCCTTCCTCCTCCGGTTCCATCTCCGGCAAATTTTTCTCACCTCCGGATGCTCTAGGGAAGAAAATCTAGAGCTGGGTTTTCTCCCGCGTTCTTCCCTTCTTCTCTTCTCCCTCCTTCATTCTTCTCTTCTTCCCCCCCCCCCCCCCCCCCCCCCCACCTTCTCTGGTTCCCACCGTGTTTTCCTGGTTTTTTTGTGAAAAACCAGAAACCCTAAAGAAATTACGAATCTGCCCTTGGCAGATCTCAGAAATTACAAATCTATCCTTTGACGGAAATTCCATTTATGTCCCCTGTTTAATACCAACTATGTCCCCTGGTAGATTTTAGAAATACCAACTAAGTCCCTGATTTAATTCCAACTGTGTCCCTGTGCTATTCTGGTTTTACCTTATCTACATTCTGACAATCCAGGGACAGTGCAATTCAAGGACAGTGCAATCCAAGGACAAGCTTATCTAGGACGCCTTTTAGTTTTATTTTCTGTTGTCTTTTGAATAAATAATTGTGCAAACTGCAGAAATTGAATAAAGTTGGATTTTAGTTTATTATTAGTTTATATTCTTTTATTAATTGAATTTTATTGAAAAATCCATCATTTTAAATTAAGTCCTCGTGGGATCGACCCGTACTTGCATAAGTTACACTACAATAGCCCGTGCACTTGCGGTTAAACAATCAACAAGGATTCTATAAGAGGCTCATTAAATACTTTAGTGCAATATCAAGACTATTGTGTCACTTGCTCACAAAAGACACCCCTTTTTAGTGTAATAATGATTGTAAAAAAAAATTTCTAAAGCTAAAAGACAAGTTAAATTTTGCACCTATCATACAGCCACTTGATTGGAGTTTCCCTTTGAAATCATGTACGATGCGAGTGATTTTTCTATTGGAGTAGTACTAAGACAAAGAAAATATAAAAAGCATATGTCATCTACTATGTAAGTAGAACCCTAAACATCACTTAGAAGAACTATTCTACTATGGAGAAATAAAAGACAAGAAAGGAATAGAGAATGTTGCAGAAACTAGTTATCTCACCTAGTCCTAATAGAACCATTGGATGAGTTGCCAATTAAGGACATATTTCCTAATTAGTAACTTTTTCATGTATCACATCCTCCTCAATTTGTAGATATTACAAATTATCTTTTCATAGGGAAGATTCCTAAACATTGGAGTAAACTAGAAAAGTGGATATTCTTTTCTTAAACTAAGCATTACTTCTACAATGATCCATACCTATTTAAGTACTTATTAAATCAAATAATTAGGAGATGTGTGCCAAACTTAGAGCAAAAACTGTCATAACCTTCTGTTATTCAAAAGCATATGGTGAACATTTTTCTACACAGAAAACTACTACAAAGATTTTATATTGTAGTTTCTACTAGCCCTCATTGTTTAAAGATACACATGTGTTCTGTAAATCATATGAGTGATGTTAAAAGTTAGGACGAATAACAAGAAGAAATATGATACCCATAAATCTTACTTTAGTAATCGAAGTTTTTGATTATTGGGGCATCAATTTCATGGGACCATTCCCACCTTATTTTGGCTATATGTATATCTTATTGGACATAGACTATGTGTCCAAATGGATTGAGGTTAGCCCTTGTAGAGACAATGATCATAAATTAGTTTTTAAAATTAAAAAAAAAAAAAGAAGAAACATTTTTCCTAGATTTGGGAAGCCTAAAGCCATTATAAGTGATATGGTACACACTTTTGCATCAACTCTTTTGAAGCACTCATGAATAGTATAAAATCACACATAAAGTTGCAACACCGTATCAATAACAAACAAGTGGACAAGTTGAAGTATTTAGTTGGACTATAAAGAAAATTCTTTGAAAGACTGTTAATCCTATTTGCAAGGATTGGTTTCTTCAATTATCCGGTGTGTTATAGGCTTATAGGACTGCATAACGAATATATACAGGTGTGTCTCAATATTGCATCGTATACGGTAAGGCTTATCATTTTTCAATAAAATTGGAACATAGACCCAATTGGGCAATAAAGACCTTTAATTTCAATAAAAAATAATGCAGGCTCACATAGAAAACTTAGCACAACAAGTTGGAAGAGATCAAGCAGGATGCATATGAGAGTAATAAGATATATAAAGAAAAAAAATCATTATAAAAACATAATGAGAATCCTAGAAAGTATTATTTTATAATTGTAGGCTTCACCACTTTTTTGGGAAGCTTAGATCTCGATGGACAAGTCCATATATAATTAAAGAAGTTTCTCAATATGAGATTGTTAAGACTAAAGATACTAGGACTAGTCATACTTTTAAGGTAAATGGTCAACATTTAAAGCTTTATATAGAATATGAGAATCTAGAAGTTGAGTCCCCAACTCTAGATAATCCTATTTATTAAAATTGACTAGTTCTAATTGCTTTGTACAATTTTTTTTGCATTTTAGAATTGGTTATTTTTTGCATCACCCATATTCATTTTTGGTCCTATATTTCAACATTGGGAACAATATTTCTTCCAAGTTAGGGGTGTAGAATTCTAAAAAATTCTTTTTTATTTTCCTAAATTTAAAAAAGAAAAAATTGATTTTCTTTTTTAAAATTTTAAGGTTTAGATCAATTCCTAAGTTATGATGAGAATTGAATTTTTTGAAGTATACTCTAGCTAACTTTAGATTATTAATAGAATTGTATATGATTAATTCATTATTTTACTCATTTTCTAAAGTACTCCATGAAAGCTAAATCTTAAATCACATATGTACACATAGTTGCATATCATAGTCTAAATTGATAAGTGGTATAACTTAGAGGTCTTGTAGAAATTAAATGGTGACCTATAACCTAAGTGAGTTTTAGAGACATTTGAGTCTTCTGAGGGGTTATAAATGTGTTCCAAATTTTCTTCAGCATGTTTAAATTAAATTTGATACCATAGACGCTTAAATTTGGCCAATGAATTGAATTATTAGACTATTAGATCTAAAATTTTGGAAGTTTATTGAATCTAATAGGTTATATAAAACATAGGAAATGATTTAGGTCATCCTTGTTGTCAATGTGGAGACATAAAGCTTACTTAGAAACACTTTTACCCAAATTATAGTCACCCATATTACCCCAAATAATATATTTTCTACCCATTCTTCTAAAATAAGTTATACAAGATTAAAGACATATTTTGAGTTACAATACCAGAAAAAAGTGAATAAGAAGAAAATTTTCTTCAAAAGTGCTAGAAAAGGAAGAAGAATGTGGAAAAATGAAAGAAATGCACTTCGATATGAAGTAAACAAAAAATGTTAACTAGTTAGATGACCTTGGCTTATTTTGAAGACAATGAACCCTTTATCACCTTTTCTTGTACATTTTCCCAAGCCTACCATCCCAGTTGAATGCTTATTATTTCTAAGTGAATATAGTCTTAATGGTGATATAAATGGATAGGATTTAAAGAGTAATATGTCTACATGTTTAAAAAGTAATGTCATCTTTGTTCTTTCTGATGGCATCAAAACTAAATTCCTTAGTAATTCCCATTCTTGAATGAGTATATCAAAGAAAAAAGGGGGAGTTGATTTGAAAATGATTTTTTTTTTTTTTAATTTGTGATTGATTTTTGGCATGTTTGGCTCAAAAATAGCAAAATGCTAGTTGGGGGTATGTTAAGTGCAATTTAAGCTAAAATATTAGGATAGATCATCTAATCCATAAATTTTGAATTGATCATCTAACCATTGATTAGTAAAATTTAATGGCTAGATGATCATTAGAGCTGATCAGATGAATAAATTATGGTTAAGATCAACCAAAATGGAATTGGATGACTTGAATCAGCTTGATTGGGACAAGATCAGCAAAAGGATACATGGATTTTAGAATGTAAGAAGGGCCAAGGAGATGGCCAACGGGAATGAAGTATACAAGGATAGAAGGATAGAAAAGGAATTTAAGGAGATAAGTAGGACTTCAACATGATAAGGATTATCTCTTATCTTTTGGGAAAGAGATTAATAGTAAGAAGACAATTAGGAAATTGATAGAAGGAAAGTTGTCTATATAAGGATAGGATAGCTAGCAAAGAAGATATGAAGGCTTTTGAGAGAAGGAGAAAAGCTCAAAAAAGAAAAACTGATCCCAGTCACATCCCTCCTAGCCAAACTTCTCATCTAGCTATACCATCTTCCATCACCTGTCTTTTTCCTTTGTTTCATCGTGTTTTTTTTTCTATTTCTCACTAGTTTATAGTCCCTTATTCCACTATTGTTTTCATCTCTCCAATCCATCACTATTCTATCTCTGTTTCAGTTGCCTTTTTGCTCTCCCTATCATCAAATTTCTTCCTTATCCTTCACCGATTTTCCCCTCTTTCATTACCAACCAATTCCCTTTGCTTCAACCATCAATTTCTCCTATGTTCACCATCATTTTTCCCTTGTTTACAGTCATTTTCAGCCTCTCCTTTCCACCGCATTTGTCTCCCTGTTCTCATCATCTTTTTTCAATCCTTGTTTTACCATTTTTTTCCTTGTTCTATCATAGTTTCAATCCCTATTTCAGTCCATTCCACCTCCAGTTTCACCATTGTTTCCTTTTCATCGTGTTCTTTTCTTATTCTATCACTTTTTATTTTTTCTCTTAGTTACAAAGGTTTTTTTTCCTACTTTCTCTATCGATTTTCCCTTATTCCTTATTCACAGTTGGTTTCCATTTGTGTTTTTTTTCTTCTAATTCTCACTGATTTTTCTCTTATTCTTTCCCTTTTGTCTTCTTCTTCTCAGGTTTCAACTTTTAAAAGAAAATTTTAAAAATTCCATTTCTACCCTTAGTTTTCTATTTTAATTACATCTGTCCTTTTTTGTCTTTTTCCCTATTTCGTCTTTTCTCTATTTTGTCGTTTCCCAACAAAGTCCCTGAACTTTGCTATTTCAGTCCATGTTTGATTAAGGCCTAACCGAAGCAATTGTTTAGCCTTAACCAGTGGTTCACCTTAATTCTTATTTGATTCCTTTTCTGACTTCAAATTAACTTTTAGGTATTCATTTGAATTTAATTCGTAATTGATCCATAGCCTCTGATCTTACATCTGAACCATAGCCTCTGATCTTACATCTGAAGCCCATATAGTCAATTTAAGATGTTCAAATATCAAGTTCATCAATTGATCCATATCATTAAATTTTTTTTAAATTTGCATAATATGACCGTTGAATCAGTGATTAAGGACTTTTGTGATGGATTAGTGAGGGTTAATAAATATGAGTTCAGTCTAGTACATTGTTATTTTTCAATTCCTGCAATTTTAGCAATTTCAATTTTATTTAAACTCCTACTTTTCAAGTAGAGACCTAATGGATCGACCTATACTTGCACACACAATATTGCAATAACCTGTACACTTGTGCAAAACAACAATAGACTTAATGATGCTTTTCAATAGGATAAGAAAACAAAAAGTTCTTTCCAATGAAAGAAAATAGTTTTAGCTAGAAAAACTTTATGAATTTTGTATTTGGATTTCTTTTCTTGCTCAAAATCTTTTAGTCTTAATGATAAAAGATTTGCTTTAGTATTAATGGATGATTTTCCAAGATTTAATTGGGTGAGGTTGTTAGCTCAAAAAGATGAAACTTTCAAAGTATTTTTAAAACTTTTGCAAGAGTGTTCAAAATGTATTTAATTAGAAGTGACAATGGAGGAGACCTTAAGAATCATTATTTTGAGAAATGATGTGTAAATCATGGCATTAACCATAATTTTTTAGTCTTTAAGGTTCCTCAACAAAATAAAGTTGTTGAGACAAAAAATAGGTCACTTTAAGAGCTTGTTAGGGCATTGCTTTGTGAAAATAGTTTACCATTTAGGAATTATGAATACAGCTATTATGTTTTGATAGATGCATCATTAGGTCCATTTTAAAACATGACCCCAAATGAATTGAAAAGGTAGGAGATCTAAGATTTCATACCTTCATATATTTGGTTATTAATGTTTTATTTTGAACATGCAAAGGATAACTTAGATAAGTTTTATGCATAAATTGAATATTTTTTAGTTATTCTTAGCATAACAAAGCATAGAGAGTATTTAGTATTAGGACTCTAATAGTTAAAGAGTCCATTCATGTTGTTCTTTTATGAATATGTTTCCTCTTTGAGAAACCAACCTAGCTTAGAAAATGATAGTGGATGATATAGTTTAACAAATGGAGAAGCTTACACCAATGGAGAGGATGCTCTAAAGGATGACAATACTTCTCAACAAGAATATGAAGATCAATCTAAGCCATTTGTAGAAGACTAGAAAAAGCATATAGATATCCATTAAGTTAAATTATTGGTGATCTAGCTACTGGGGTAAGAATAAGATCAAATCTTAAGAATATTTGTCAATTTGTTAGATCCTATCACAAATTGAACCCAGGTCCATATATGATGTACCCTTAGTAATGGATTGGGTTATAACAAGACCAGAGGCACAAAACCAATTTTTTTTAAAAAAAATAGAGTTTGGACACTTATTCCTACCACTACCATCTTGTTATATATATATGTTAGAAACAAATTTGATGAACTTTGTTTAATCATTAGTAGCAAGGCTAGATTCGTGGCTCAAGACTATTCACGAGAGGAAGGGTAGGTTTTGATGAGACTTGCACTTGTTGTTAGACTTAAAGCTATTAGAATGCTTTTTACATTTGCATGTTTTTAAGGTTTCGAGCTTTATCAAATGGATGTCAAAAGAGCTTTTCTAAATAGTTTTATAAATGACAAAGTCTACACTTAACAATTTCTGAGCTTTAAAAAAAATGAATTTCTTAATCATGTTTTTAAACTTTCAAAAGTTCTTTACAATGTGAAACAAGCTCCAAGGTTGAAAGATAGATTTTGTACAATTAGAAGAGAATTAGGAATGAGTGTTTTCCCTTGAATGTTGTTTTCACTTGATTTCTCTATTTTGATGTGTCAAAAATCACTTGTTGAAACACATTAAAACATTGATTTTCTACACAAAACATAGTTTTTATTTTTTATTTTAGTCAACTCCTTGGATCATTTTAGTTGACTTGTTTTTTAGAAAACTCTGTGTCTTTTGTATAGTTTCAAAAGTAGTTGTGTAATGACTCCAATTTTGTAATATTAAAATCCCAAGTTAGCAATGAAAAGTTCAGTTTTTGAAGATAAGGGCATTTTGGTCATTTCACTATTCACCTTGACTGAACCCAAAAAATTGGTCTTGAAAATGGTACCATTACGTGTGTCTCGGAAAAAGGAATCCAACAAGACCAAAATCACCCAAAACGGAGTTAAAATGAGCAAGTTGTGGCCCTTTGAAGTTCAGGAGCAAAAATGTAATTTTTATTAAAAAACGGATTTAGCCTGCAAAACATAGGGACCCGTTTTGATACGGGCACCCTTCATCTTCAACCTCCTAGAGGGTTCTAGAACGGCAGTGATTGGAGGAGAAATCACCACCATTCTGGAGGTTTCTCCACCGCCATTCAAGGGCGGTGAGAGCCCCCTCCAGAACCCTCTTATAGCTCTATAAATAAAGCTCTTAGGTGCCTCTAATGGCAGCCCAAAAGCTTGAGGAAAACCCGTTTTGGAGAAGCAACCAAGAGGAGAAACGAGGAGAAAAACCCAGCAATGAGCCAGGTATGCCCAAGATCCCTCAAAACCCGTCTTCACAGTAGTCCTAGGCTCAGTTTCCCTAAGTTTTTGCATGAAAAATCATGCAAAATAGAGCCCTGGAGAGTCACCAAGGACCCAAGGATGTTCCCTGAGCCGCACTGGTCCGACAAGGTTGAACCAAGGTGTCCTGAGGACGCCCCGGTCCCCCAATGAACAGAACGTTCCAAACGGAATGTGACGCGTCGACCGCGTCTGAGAGAACCAAACGGGCGTGTCGGTGGACGAGCCCGCAAAAGGAACAGATGGGCTGGAAAATGCAGACGCGCACGCTTAGTTGCATGCTGCTGACTCACAGCCCACTAGCATTCTAGGATTTTTTGTTTCTTAAGGCCACTGACGCGCAGCGCCCTAGCATTCCACCTTTCACTCTTAAGGTCCTTATGTACACCTAATACTAAAAAGCTTATAACTTAAGATCTAGAGCTCCGATTGAGGCGCTGCAAAAGGTGTTGTGTCCGTATTGACGACGCAGACACACCAAACTATAAAATCCCTAATCAAGGCCCAATCAAAGGTGGGCATGAACCTTAGAATAGGATGGTGGCGCATGGTCGCTAGACCTTTGGAAAACTGATGATACCAAGGCCCAATTAGGACCTTAGGACACCCATAGGCATAGGGATGGACCCTTAATGCCTAAGTAATAAGACCAACCACTCTAAAACCCATAAAAGATAGGCCAAACTAACCTTGATTCCCCAAACCATGTTCAAGAGCGTACGAGGACAAAGGGGTTAGCGCGACCTAGCCAAGTAGGTGCTCTATCGCTACTAGACTTTTTTTAAAAGAACTATGATTGTTTTGAATACATGTTTTAAGTATATAACTTGTTTAGCATGACTTAATTCAGCATACATATGATAAATTCTTTATGCATAGATATGTTTTGCAAATAATTGCATATACATTATGCATAGATATGTTTTGCAAACAAATGCATATATTGCATGATTTGTGAGCATTGAGTTTTTGAAAGATTGCATGTCCTTGAGGGTTACCAAAAGACACTGGAGTGCCCAAAAAACGCTGGGTAGGCAGTTGTGAGGGACCCAAAGAGGATAGGTTTTGAAAAATACATTGCGCATATATTGCCAAGACGTGTGCTACATGCATAGATTGCATGATAAGTGTAGCCTTGACCAATGAGGGCAGGCTGATGAGGGTGGGCAGACGAGGGAGGGCCAGAGAGAGCTGACAAGGCTTCTAGGCTGGCAGGCTTCTAGGCAGGGTTATGACTTTGAATGCAATACTAGCATGAGCAGATTTTATGCATTTCATGCATGTTTTGCAACTGATTTCATAAATTGCATGATTTACGACAAAGAAGGGTCATATGCCCCGTAGAGGTATATGATCCTGTGTCCCTAGGTACCCAGGGACCACACGGCAGTGAGGTCGTGGGCATAGTGGGACCCTATGGTTTCGTGGACTTATGTGCATTGCATATGGCATGATATGAGGTTGGTCGACCATACCATACCAGATATCCATGAGTTGGATTCAGTTGAGCATCTTATACATATCATTATGTTTATGATATATGATACTTTCAACTTGGATTATGATATTTCTTTAAGTCGTCAGTATTCCGGTTTGACAGTGGTTTTTAATATCGATATTGAACATGATTGCTCGAACATGCACATGTTTTTAAGAGCATATGATTTTTAACATAGCATGCATTGCAAAACTAGTAGTGATAGACTCCTACTGAGTATAGTATATACCCACCCTATCCTTAACATTTTTCAGGATAGTTCCACTCACAAATAGAAGACATCTCCGGAGATATTAGTGTTACGAGCAAGTGAATAAATAAAGGAGACAACTATACGTGTGAGTAAACTCTCTACCCTTTGGACATGTATTTGTATTTATTTATAGTTGGGCTGTGTGCTGTGACTGGATAGAGCTGGGGAAAAACATTTATGATTTCTGACGTTTTTCAAAAACTACTTTGGTTGTTGTGAAGGCAAGTGACACTCGGGGTTTTCAAAAATGAGTTTAAAACTAAAGATTTTCCGCTGCATTGCATGGTTTTTATAAAATGGTTTTTCAAATAGGGATGCATCCCGCATTAGGAATTAGATATTGCATTTAAAAATGCATGGGAAAACCCGGGTCGTCACAAGTTGACTCCAATAGTAACTATTTGTAGGAAAATTTCTTAAAACTTATTGGATTCAATTAATTGTCTAACCATTAATTTTATTCATCTCATTTGTCAAATAACTTTTGGATGCTCAAATTGTTTTAGATTTAGTTGACTATTATATCAACTATATGGTAAAGTTAGTGATCAAAACCTACTGTTTCATGTAGTCAACTACCCATAATGTTAATCGACTTAAATTTCATGTGTTGCATTTTTTCCCTCTTTCACAAATTTAGTCAACTATTCATCAAGAACAATCAATTAAATAGTTTTGTAACATTTTAGAGTAGTTTTTCTTTGGATTTAATAAACTAAATTTCAATTTTAGTTAAGTAAAATCTCAAATCTCTTGTATGCAATATGTTTCAAATTTCACATTGGGTATTTAGCAAACTGCCCTAAAAGCTCATTTTCAGGTTATGTTTTCCCCCATCACCAAAATCCTCTTTTCCACCATCCAAAACCCAAAACCTTCCATCCAATCCTCATCAAACCCTTTCTAACAAACCCATTTCCATTTCCCATCCAAAATCCATCACTAAATCTCGATAACATCAAAGGGTAACTACATGAAGCCAACAGAAAGCTCTCATGCATTTATCATTTGCTATAGCCAGACAAAAGTAGAATGAACACTAAAGTAGTTAACATCAAAGGTGATGATTACGTAACATCTTAAGATCCAAGAAGACGGAAAAATGAAAATGAATTTAACTATCATGGTGTAAATTCCTCTAATGATAGCATGGAACTCATGGTTGAAGTTCACTACCTTATCTTTGTGGATGAAGTTCTAATAAAGAAACGAAATTTTCACACAATTAGAGATGAAATGTCCGTTATTGTCAATGATTTCTCCTCTAGGAAGATTTCCCAGGGAAGGAGGACTTATGTCTATCAAGACTTTCATGACTCACATCTTGAAGGTTGGTTCCCTCGCTCACATCTTAAAATTTTCTTTTCTTTGGAGAAACCTATGTATGATGATGTAGTTAAGGTATTCTAATCTAAGATAAAAAGAGAAAAAAGATAGTTCGATTACATTATTCTGTCAATGGTTATGAACTCTCATTCGACTACAAAAAAACTTGGTAAATTATTGGGAATTTTATACTAAGGTATTGAGTTGAAGATTGATAGGAAGGATGCTGCACCTAGATTGGATGTGTATCAGTTGACTGTTGGTAGAGAGAATATCAATAAGCTCAAACATATTTGAGTTAGTACTCTCACTTTAGAGGCTAGGACTCTGCACATGTATTTGCGAGATTTTGTTTCCTAAGGTTGGAGATCAAACTTTTGAAAGTCCTTTGGAGCTTAGCTTCATCTATCACATTTCCAAAAACACTCTAATCAACTATATTCAACTAATTTTTGGGACACATGTAAACTCCAAATAGAAAGAGAATGTTGCTTTGCCATGTGCAGCTTTCATTTAAGGGATTTTATAAGACTATTTGCTTTCTTAAAGAGTTAGCAGAGTAATTCTGAATTCAATCAACTAGCTAAAGAATCAAATGGGTTTCAATTTTTGGGTTGAGAACAAGTTGACTGGATATGAAGAACATCCATATATGCTTTCATTGGTAAAAAATTTAGATTTACTGCTAGGGGAAATCATCTGACTATAATGAAAAACAACCGGCTAGATAGGAGACAACTTCCACAATTGTTTGTTTGAATTTGAATTGCTCTTATGGATAGACAAGGGTGCACTCCAGTGATCATGGATTTGTTCTCAATAAATCCCTTTGAATTGGGACTGTATATATATGAATCATATGGAGAGAAAAATAAGTAAGAGAAGAGATTGAAAATAAAAGAACATACAAGTTATCTACTCAAGCAAGCTTCCTTGACTCTCTATGCTAATTCTTTCTATATTTTGTTTTTGTGTAAACTCTCTCTATTCTTTATATTTATGATTAATTGTACTGAGAGATCTTTTTTTCAATTTATTCTTTGTATTTAAGAGTGGTGCAACTTTTTACACTTAAATAGTTTTCAGTGTCAACTAGTGTGTAATAGCTTGCAAAGATTACTAAAATCTCAAGGTAGTAAATACCTAGAAAGAGTAGAAGTAGGTAACTTGTTTGGCTTGCCAAACCATTATAAAATCCTATGTAAAGCTTCTCATGAGCGTTAAAGTTTTTCTAAATTTTGTTTTACTATTTTGAGCATAAGCTTAAAGGAGTTTTCTAAATTTATTTTGAGCCCAATTCACCCCCTCCTTCATCATATAGGACTATCAGAATTTAGATTTTTATTTACAGTACCACTAACAATATGCTGCTTGTGGGGAAATTTATACTTCTTCATATGCTAGAATCCTCCAATCTATACATTATTTGTATGACTAGTTATCCAATGGTGGGGCAATAAGATGAATGGCTTGATCATCTATTAAATGTTCAATTTCAGCCAAAATACCTCTAATCTAGCATCAAATTAGATTATCTCATTGAAGAATTTTGAAAATTTACTTAAAATTTTGTAATTTAGCTCTGATTAACTATCCAATTGTTGATTTACAAAATTTAATGGTTAGATGATCATCAAAGCAAATCAAATGTGTAAAATATGGTTTAGATTATTCTAATTTAGTCCTATGTCTTATAGATCAACCAAATTGGATTTAAACGAACCAGATCAAGGAGGAAATTGCTTGGAAAGACATTAAATTGAAGATAATCATGAAATAAAGTACAAAAGTTGGATAAGAGAGAAGAAATGGAGTTTGAATCAAACTCAAACTCTTCTAGAAGATCTATATAAATAAAAGGTAGCACAGTTGAAAAGGAAGGCATCATGGGTAAATCTCTCCTCCTCTACAATCACTCTTTCTCTCTTCTCTTCTTTCACTGTCTCTTTCCCATGCTCCCCCTCTCTTCTTCTTCTCTCTCTATCATCTTTCTCACCCTCTCTTTCTCTTCTCTATCTTTCTCACTCTCCTCTCTTCTTGTTCTCTCTTCTTCTCCCCCGACCTATTTCTCAATCCCTCTCTCTCTCTTTTGAGTTTCACCACACTGCACCACCCCCTCTTTTCTCATCCTCCTCTCTCTCTCTCTCTCTCTCTCTCTCTCTCTCTCTCTCTCTCTCTCTCTCTCTCTCTCTCTCTCTCTCTCTCTCTCTCTCTCTCATCCCCTATGTGCCTCTTTCCCTCTCTGCTCTAGCACCAATGCAACACTGCATAGCATTAGTGAGTTCTTCTTCACCCCCATGTCCCTCTCATTTGTCACTGTTATTTCACCCTCACCACCACTGTCATGCCAGTAGCACCTCTGCAATCACTCTCTGTCTCATCTCCCCCCCCCTCTCTCTCTCTCTCTACTTGAGCCCGACACTAGTAAACCCCTCCATCTCATCTCTCTTACTCCCTCTGTCGTAGCTCTCTTCACTGGCAACTGGCGTGCACCCAAGCTGGTCATGCACGAAGCTAGATTGCCCCAATTCTCCATCTGTTCACCTATGCTCTCTTATTCTGCTTGACCAGCACACACACACACACCACCTAAGTCGATCATGCCAGCCACTAAAATCCCTCTACCTCCCCGCCCTATTTCCCCAACACAAACCGATAGCCTCTTTCATGGCCAGCTCTGATGATCATAGGAGGATAGACCAGCAACTCTTCCCCTTGTATCTCTTTTATTCTCCTTTCCTCTCTCCCTTCTCCCTCTCCACTTCCTCTCATCCCCTCCTCTCTTCTCTCTGGCCAGCATTGTACAGCACTACATGGCACCACCCTCCACCTGAACCAGTTGCACACAATCCAGTTCCCTTCTCCTTATTCCACTCCATAGGCGCGACGAATTGGTCGTCTGAGCAGGCTGGTCGCAACCTCTTTCGTTCTTTTTCTCCTCCTCCTCTTCTTCCCACCTTCTTCTCCATCTCCAATGAATCATTATTGTTTATGGGTAAAAGAAGGAATTTTCTATAAAAATTCCAATCTTACCCTTAGCCTTACTTTTTATTCCATTTCCATCCTCTGTCTAATTCCATCTATATCCCTATTTTTATCCTAGCTTTTCCTTATTCTAGGTTGTCCCATCCGTGTTCTATACTATTTTCAGATTAATTCAGGGACTGTGTAATCCAAACCCTATTTGATTAAAGGATAACCTAATTAACAGTTTAGCCTTAACAAATAAGATTTCTTTATTTCTTGATCCTTTCTATTTCAAAATTTCAATTATTCTTCATATCTTATTCTTAGGAAAATTTCTAGTTGATTTATCATCTTGATCTTCAATCTGAAAACTAGACTCCAAAACCCAAAATCATTCTTTAGCCCAGATCATCTAAATTTTGAGGAATATGCTCAATCCAGCCTTTGGATCTTTAATCAAAAGTACTAATGAGAGATTTATAATGGTCAATTGATGTTTATGATATCATATTTGAAGAATTTTGTCATAATCAAGCTAGGAAAGTAGATTTTATTTTTTTAGTTAATTTTCTTTCTTTTTGAAATTGGATTTCTGTAATTTTCATTAGTTAAATAGATTTTAGTTTATAGGTCATTTTTATATACTTTTTATCATTTCTTTAACTTTTAGAAAATTAAATTTTATTTAAACTTGAAATTCCCTTGGGATCAACCCATACTCGCATCAACTACACTACAATAGCTCATGCACTTGTAGTAAAATAATCAACAAGTTTTTGGCCTCAGCAATGGAGTTTTCATAAAATTTAATAAAAAATTCAAAAAATAAAAAATAAGATTTTTAAGAATTGCATTATTTTAGCAGTTTAAGCATTTTTAAGTGCATTTTTTTTCTTGGTGCATAATTGCTATATTTCCTGAATTTTGGTACTTATTGCTATTTTTATTTTGTGGGAAATTAGAAAAAATAGAATTAAAGGAGGTTCTCAATTGGGATAGCCAAAATTTTATTTTGAGTGAATTATAATGAGAATGCATCGTATTTTTTATCAATTATAATTCATTTAAAAGGGTTGTGTGGACCATCATAACCTAAAAGTGGAGGTGGAATGTAAATGGTGACACCCTTGTATGAGAAGATCTTATCAAGGACCCCACTATGAGCAATCCTAACTCTTTAAAATTCTTATATTAGGGTTTCCATTATTAGAGTAAATTTTGCATTGTTTCGTAGTATAATTGCATATAGAAAGCATATTTTATAATTGTTATATTTTTAAGGTTTGCATTAGTTTATTATTTTTAATTGCATTTTAGGGCACTTTTATTGCTTTAAGGTGTTTTATATCCTAATCGAACTACCATGGAGTGTGAAAATTAATTAGTAAGGCACCCATCCCCACAAGATCAAAGATGGATTTAATCATCACCTCTTGGCCCACCTAGAATAATCACCACAAGTGCACAACCCAACCATTCAAATTAATTTAAAATTAAGAGTCCATCACCTGCTCGTAGGACCCTCTTAATAGGACGTAATCTATCATCACTTCTAAGCATTGTGGTTATAGTAGGTGTCTTAAAATCCAAGTGATTTTCCTACGCCTTCCGTTGATGTTCCTTAAGGTCTAAACACCTCCTTACATGAGAATTGTATTAACCACATTAGAGCAGAATCCAACTAGCAAGCAGTAGTCAAATCTGAAAGAGAGGAGGAGGGTTAGATTAGGCTAATCTAAAAGCATCTCCCCTACACAAATTCAAGAAAATCAAAATATTTCTACTTGTTAGTCTCAAAGATATTTCATTGTGCCCATTGTTTGTGCATCATTCTAGAAATTTAGGTTGCATCATTTAGGGTAGTTCTTACAAAACAAAAAACAAAAAAAAAGAAGAAAAAGAAAAGTCATGGTCAGTTGCATTCAATGAAAAATCTACACACTAATCAAAAGGGTAATTTACACTTCAGCATTAATAGAGAAGATATTTCTCCATGGAGAAACAATCCCCTCTTTAATGATGATGAACCACCTCTCATCCTAAATAATGATGATGTTTCCTCATAGACGAGCAATCCTCTCTTTGAGGCTAATGATCCTCCGCCTCTATTTAATAATAATATACATCCATGGAGGAATCATTCTTTACCACATGGAAATAGAAGAAGGAAATATAACAGGAAATGGGACCAACTTAAAACACATGAGGATAATTGAAATAACCAAAATCTTGGTGGGAAAACACTAAGAGACTTTACAGCCTAATCACACTAACACACTTTCACATATACTTTTACCTTCAAATGCTAGTGTGATTGAATTAAAGGTGAGAGTAATTAAATTACTTATTAAATTTTACTATTTTGATAGTGAGAGTCCTTACCTGCATTCAAAAGAAGTCGATGAAATATGCATGATTCAACATACACAAAACATTGAATTAGATATGGTAAGACTCAAACTATTTTCTTTTTCTTTAAAAGAAAAGGCTAAGATGTGGTTTCATTCACTACTAGCAGGTTCCACACGAACACGTCAAGAAATGACAAGAAAGTGCATGAATAAGTTCTTTCCTATACATAAGACAAATACTCTCCACCGAAATATAATGAATTTTATCCAAATGGATAAAGAAACTTTCTATCAATGCTATGAAAGATTCAAGGAATTATTGTTAAATTGTCTACATTATGGATACAAACTTTGGTGTATCATTAGCTTCTTTTATGAAGGACTTAAGTCTGATATGCACCAATTTGTTGAAATGATGTGCAATGACAATTTCTTAAATAAAAAGTCTAAAGAGATGCAAGAGTATTTGGAATGGATGGTAGAGAGTGGATAAACATGGGCTAATTCAAAAAAAATAGGTTACCCAAAAAAGCTTAAGTCTACCACCACATCTGCTAGGGGAGGAATATATGACATGACTGAAAAAAGATGATATGAAAATATCATCCATAGCTAGAACAATTGAAGCCATGGAAATGGATTTTTCCTCTAAGAAAGTCGAACAAATGTGTCATATTTGTGAAAGTAATACACATCCTACTCGAGAATGTTCCATCACTCCTGCATTTTAGGATGTGCTTCATGAATAGATATGTTTTTATGAGCAACATTTTTCCCCATCTTCAGAGACATATTATTCCAATTGGAGTAATCATCCTACTATTAGTTAGAGAAAGGAATATAATGCTAATGTCTCATATAAGGCCCAATACTACCAACCACCACAAGGACCACTTGCTCCTGGACCTTACCTTCCTCCACCTAAGAGGGAAGTGGAGGATAACTTTCATCAATCCATGCAATACCAAGAGAATAAAATTACTCAAATTAAAGCCCAATTAAAAGAGAACATAGAATTCATGACTAAATTGAAGACAAATGTCTCAAATGCTATAAACCATTGACAAAGGATAATGTTCTATCCCACCAAATGAAAACCATGATAATATGGATGTGGTAGGGGAGTTCAGTTACAAACATGAAACAAACAAAGGTAGTTATCATTCTTCATACTGGTAAAATAATTGAAAAATCTAGTCTAAAAAGGCTAAGATAGTGCTGAAACCTATTAGAAAAGGAGATAAATTTGTTGATAAGGAAAATGTCCCACCCACTAAGCCATATGACATCCTTGCTCCATTTCCACAAAGGCTGCATCTAACTCCCACAATTGTCTCTATTTATGAGAAGCAGCTTGGAGATATATTTAACTTGCCCTGTTATAAAATGAAAAATTCAAAATTACAAGATAAATTCACTCAACTTTCCTTTTTAGAGGCCTGTCTGGCTCCTTTTGTTTGGGACCCAAGTAAGTTTCAAACTCAATAATTTTCTTTTCCCATGAAAAATTTTCATCTGTAATAATTATGTACATTAGTCTTTTTTAGAACTTTTCTTTTCTACATCTCTCATTTCTTCATTTCTCAATGCATTATCATCATCCTACTTTTTAAACATTAAGGATAATGTTTATTTCAAGTTTGGGTTGTACAATTCTAGCAAATTCAAGTTTTTGTTAGTTTTTTCTCTTGATAAAAAATATTTAAATTTTAAAATTTTTGAAAATTTTATGGTCAATTCCTATCCTCTGATGAGAATTGGATTTTTTGAAGTATAATCTAGATAAATTTGGCTTATTAGTGGAATTGAATATGATTAATTCATCATTTTACTTATTTCTAAAGTATTCCATGAAAGCTAAGTCTCAAATCACAATTGTACACTCAGTCAATTATACATAGTCTAAATTATTAAGTAGTTATAACTTAGAGATCCTAAAGTAATTCAGTGGAGATATACAGCCTAAGTGAATTTTAGAACCATTCATTCCTTTTAAGAGGTTATAAATGCTCCTAATTTTCTTTAGCATGTTTAAAGAAAATTTGATCCCACCAATTTTTAAATGTGGCTACTTACCTGAATTATTAGAATATTATCTTTAAAATTCTAAAAATTCATTAAATTTGATAGATTATAAGAAACCTAAAAAAGGATTTAGGTCATCCTTATTATTAACCTAGAGATTTAAAGTCTACCTAAAAAGTATTTTTACCACTAGTTAGCCAAAATTGACCCTTTTATATAATCCTTTTCTTTTCTCACCCAATTTACCTTTACCCATATTAACCCAATATAAATAATCCATTACCTATTTTCTTCAAAACATAAGTTAGAAATGAATGAATAAGTACTTTCCAATTTCAATGAAAGTAGAAAAATGAATATTAAGGAAAAAAATGTTCTTTAAAGAAATTCAAAAGTACTGGAAAAAAAAAAAAAGAAAAAAAAAAGTTTGAAGAATGCTAAAAATTGTAAAAAGAAATATTCACTTCAAGCAAACAAAGTAAAGAAGAATTATCAACTTTATTAGAAGACCCCTACTTATTTTTGAAGAAGTATGAATTTCTTTATAATCTTTATTTTGTACCTTATCCTAAGCCCAGGTGTCATCCAATTAAAGGCCTATTGATTTCAGGATGAATATAGTCTTGATGAGGATATGAATGAATAGAATTTAAACCGTAGTATTTCTAAATATTCAAAGGTAATGGCATCTTGTGCATTCTAAAGGGATCAAAACCAAATTCCTTAGTAACTCATGTTCCTTCATGAGTATATGTGAGATAAATTTGATCTTATTTGGTCTACTCACATATTTAGAAGAGAGATATGATTTGAACCTTTAATCAGAAAGATTATATTTCTGAGTGTATGTCATTAGTCAGGATTGAGGTCAAAACATATTTTAGATGGAGTCCAAAAGTTATACTCTATTTAGAGATAAAGATTATTCTATGTATAGACTGTACACACATACTTGCTTTGAGATTTGAGCTCAATTGGAATATATTTAGCATATAGGTAACTTCGTCAATGCCAGCCCCAAGCATGGATGAAAAAGGACAGGGTCTTGCATCAGGTGCTAGATGAAAAGGAAGAAGTTGAAGATGATTTTGTTATTTCTTTCCTACTTACAAATGAATATGCATTTGTATATTAGTTTGTAAGTAAGAAATGAAAATCATTTCTAGCTTCTTAAAAGTATGGCAACCCTAACATGACTTGAATCAAAAACTAACATTCCCTTAAGCTAAGGCGTCCCCAATAAGCAATGCGCTACATCATATCCCGGGTGCGTTGAGAAATGGGCAAGGTTTACTAGACGTTCCCCCAGAAGTGACATGCTACATTGGATCCCAAGTATAGTAGAAAATGGGCAAGGATTGCTAGAGTATCCCCTCAGAAGTGACACCCTGCATCAAAACCTAGGTGTAGTGAAAAGTGGGCATGGGTTCATGCCATGGAGGTTGAGAAGTGCATTGTACATAGGATAACTTAAGAGCATAAGATTCGTATCACCACATAGAAGATAGGGACATTGACAAGTAAGAGTTTGGAGTTAGTAGATATGATGAAACCTAGGAGAGTGTTAAGTGTTCGATTTTGGTCAAAATACCCCTAATTTAGTATTCAATTAGATCATCTAACCGTGATATTTGTAAATTTTAGCTTGATTTTGAATTTAGCTCCAATTGACCATCCAAACTTTAATTTTTCAAAATCAACAGTCAGATGATCATTAGAGCTTATTAGATGATTAATGTATAGTTCATATGATTCTAATTTAGTGTTTTCTTTTGCAGATCAACCGAAAGATGCATGGACGGTTAGGATCAAAAGTTAAATGGTGTAGATCATCTTAAAGAAGATTGGATGGGCCAGATCACTCACAATGATCGATAGGATAGTTTCATAAAAGATAAGGGAGCTTAATTTGGAATCATGAAAAAAAGAGAAAGGCAACTTTAAATTTTGAAGAAATTTCCAAAAGGGAGAGCTTAAAGGAGGCAAGCAAAACCGCCACCTTTCCTTTTCTACTCTCTTTCCCTCATTCTCTCTTTCCTTCCTTCTCTCTTTCCTTTCCCTCTCTCCCACGTTCTAACTTCCTCTTCTCATATATTTTCTCTCTCACACACACCTCCATTCTATTCTCCTCCTCTTCTCCCTCCTTCGGCTCCCTCTTCCTCGTCGGGTTTTCGTCTGGTTTTTCTTAAAAAACCAGAATTTTTGTTTAATTCTGGTTTTGCCCTTGTTTATTTAAAGAAATCTCATTTCTGTCCTTTTTTAATAATTACATATGTGTCCTATTTTATTCTAATTCTATTTTATCTGTCTTTTGCTTATCCAAGAACCGCCTAATCTCTACCAGATCAATTAAGGTAACCTAATCAACTGGTTAGCCTTAATTAAACCGAAATCTTCAATTTCTCATTCGTTTCTTAGTGAATTTCAAATTAATTTTACATTTTTCTTCTTAGGAAATTCCTAGATCTAATTAATGTTTCTGATCTTATATCTAAAATCCAGAAATCAATCTGAGCCGTCCAAATCTTGAAATTACAATTTAGCCCAGATCTCTTTGATTGTGATGAATCTGACAAATCCTACTGGTGGATATCTAATCAAGGACGTGATGAAGATATATATGAAGTCTGAACATCTATCATATTTGAAGATTTGAAGATTTTGATAGTGATTAATATAGGGAAGTAGTTTTTTCTTGTTATTTAATTTTATTTGTTTTATTTAGGAAATAAAAATTCTATAATTTTGAGAATTTGATTAGATCTGAACTTTCATTATCATTTCAATAATTCTAATAATTTTGAGCGGTTTATTTTTTATTTTAGATTATTAAATTTTATTAAAATTCTTACTTTTTAAGTCAAGTCTCCGTGGGATCAACCCGTACTTGCATAAGCTACACTACAATAGCCCGTGCACCTGCAAATAAACATCAACAGAGAGTCAACATCACTTATATCTAAGAAACTAAGTAGAAAGAAGTTAAAACTAGAGAAATCAATGGGTATAAACTTTGGTACGTAGGAAAGGATAGTAATAGAAATGGCTTAGGAATAATAGTGGATAAAAAATTAAAGGATAAACTTGTGGACATTAAAAGAATCAGTGATGGTATTATAATAATAAAACTTGTTATAGGAGAGCAAATCATAAATGTTATAAATGCATACCCACCACAAGTAGGGTTAGAAGATATAATTAAGAGATAATTTTGAAAAGATATGGAGGAAGTTAGGCAAGAAATTCCCAACATTGAATGGGTAACAATGAAATAGCAGTAAACATCATGTGGACTCATATGGCTAAGACCATTAAGAAAGTGGTTAAAGATGTCTTAGGAGTATTTAAAGGTAAAAAGCAATTAGTAAAGGAAACATGGTGGTGGAGTGAAATAGCTCAAAAAGTTATTAAAGAAAAATGAGTGTGTTTTAAAGCATGGAAAAAGACTAGAAATTATGAAATTATGAACAATATATGAATGCTAAAAAGGTTGCTAAGAGAATAGTGAGGCTAAACTTAAAGCATATGATGACTTCTATAGTAGACTAGGATCAAGAGAAGGTGAGAAAAATATATTTAAACTTGAGAATAGAAGGGTAAGGACTTAGATCATGTTAGGTGTATGAGAAGTAATGATCAAAGGCTACTAATCAAAGATGACGAGATCATACAAAGGTGAGAAACTTACTTTAAAAATTTGTTAAATGACAATGGCTCTGAGAATTTAGGGATTGAAAATACTGTAAACCTAAATAACCTTGGACATTACAAATATGAATGTAGGATTAGAATACCTGAAGTAAAAGAGACCTTGAAAAAGATGAAATCAAGAAAGGCCATGGGGCCCGATGGTATACCAATAGAAGTTTGGAAGCATATGGGAGATACTAGAGGAGTTTGGCTGATCAAGTTGTTTAACAAGATTACAAAATCAAAGAAAATGCCAGATGAATGGAGGAAAAGCTCTATTTTACCAATTTATAAGAATAAAGGAGATATACAGAGCTATGCTAATTATTGGGGAATCAAACTTATGAGACACACTATGAAACTTTTTGAAAGAGTGATTGAGAAGAGGTTAAGGCATGAAACAAGTGTACTAGAGAACTAGTTTGGTTTCTTGCTTAGGAGGTTTACTATGGAAGCTATTTTCTTACTAAGACAATTGATAGAGAAATATAGGGAGAAGAGGAAAGACCTCCACGTGGTCTTTATCGACTTAGAGGAAGCTTATGATAGAGTCCCTAGAGTTAATATAGAGGGGTAACAAATGTTAAGACCACTAGTGGTGAGACTGGTGATTTTCCTTTAATTGTAGGATTGCACCAAGGATCAACATTGAACCCATACCTTTTCACATTGGTTATGGATGAGTTAACAAAACATTTACATGAGGAGATTGTGTGGTGCATACTATTTGCAGATGATATGGTCTTACTTGATGAGACAAGGGAGGGCGTAAACATAAAGCTAGAGTTATAGAGAGGAGCATTAGAATCTAAAAAGGATTTAAAATTAGCCAAACTAAGAATATATGAAATGCAATTTTAGCAAGGAGAGTAAGAGTTAAACACTAGTTAAAATTGATATCCAAAAAGTACCCATAAAAGACCACTTTCAGTACTTAGGATCAATGATTGATGAGATTGAGAGGCAAGTTACCCAGAGAATCCAAGTAGGTTGGAACAAATGGAGATGTGCATCTAAATTTTTGTGTGATTGATGATTAACGTGCAAACTAAAAGGAAAATTATATAAGATGGCCATAAGGGCCGCCATGCTCTATGGATTAGAGTGTTAGGTAATTAAGGAATATCATATTCATTGGATGAGCGTTGCATAAATGAGGATGTTGAGATGGATGAGTGGCAAGCCAAGAAAGGATAGAATTAGGAATGAAAACATTAAAGGAAACTTTGGGGTAACACCAACAGGTAACAAGATGAGGGAGATTAGACTTAAATGGTTTAGACATGTCCAAAGGAGATCCAAAATAGTACTAGTTAAAATGAATGAGGCAATACAAGTATAAGGTTCTAAAAAGGCAAAGGGAAGGCCTAAAAGAATGTGGATAGAAGTGGTGAGAAACAGTTAAAAACTTTAGGACTAAATGAAGCCATGGTACATAATAGAGAGGAATGAAGGAATAAGATTCATGTGGTCGACCCCTAATTGGGATAAGGTCTTGATGATGATGATAATTTAACATACGCATAGGGTTTTAAATCCTTCATTTATTTTTATTAGTATGCTAAATTTGATAGATTTATTGAAGATAATTCTCTAAGAAAAAAGTGGAGTTGATTTGAAAATAAATTTCTAGAATCTTGTAATTTGGATTTTTGCATATTTTGCTCAGGACTGGCAAAATGCTAGTTGGGGGGTGTGTTAAGTGTTCAATTTCATCCAAAATAAATTAGATCATAGCTCCAATTGACCATCCAACCTTTGATTTACAAAATTTAACTATCAAATGATCATCAGAGTTAATCAAATGCATAACATATAGTTTAAATGATTCTAATTTAGTCCTATATCTTGCAAATCAATTAAATTGGAATTAAATGGACCAAATCAAGGAGGAAATTGATTGGAAAGAGAAGAAATTGAAGATAATCAGAAAATAAAGTACAAAAGTTGGATAAGAGAGAAGAAATGGAGTTTGAATCAAACTCAAACTCTTTTGGAAGATCTATATAAAGAAAAGGTAGCAAGTTGAAAAGGAAGGCATCAGGGGGTAGATCGCTCTCTCTCTCTCTCTCTCTCTCTCTCTCTCTCTCTCTCTCTCTCTCTCTCTCTCTCTATGTCATCTCACTCTCATCTTTTCTCACTTCTCATCTCTTGCCAATCTTCTTCTCACCCCATCTCTTTCTAGATCTCCCAGTCTCTCTTTTAGGTTTCACTACACTCCACCACACCCTCTTTTCTCCTCCTCCTCCTCCTCCTCTCTCTCTCTCTCTCTCTCTCTCTCTGCTTCACCATTCTATCATCCCCTATCTGCCTCTTTCCCTCTCTACTCTGGCACCAACGCAACACCGATGAGTTCTCCTTCACCCTCATCTCCCTCTTGTTTCTCTCTATTATTTCACACACACTGCCTCTATCATGCTAGCACACCTCTACAGTCTCTCTCTCTCTCTCTCTCTCTCTCTCTCTCTCTCTCTCTCTCTCTCTCTCTCTCTCTCTCTCTCTCTCTCTCTCTCTCTACTAGAACTCAACAATAGAAAACCCCCCATCTCATCTCTACTCGCTCCCTCTGTCAAAGCTGTCTTCACTGGTGACTGGCGTGCACCGGAGCCAGTTGCCCACAAAGCTAAACTGCCCCATTCTCCCTCTGTTCACCCACGCTCTCTGGTTCCACGCAACCAGCACTGCACACCACTTGAGTCGGTCGTGCCAGATGCTGGAATCCCTTTGCCTCACCACCATGTCTGCCCAACACAAATCGGTAGCCCTCTGTCGCCGACTGGCTCTGATGACCATAGGAGGACAAATCGATAGCGATCCTTTTTCTATCTCTTTGGTCTCCTTTCCTCTCTCCCTTCTCCCTCTTTGCTTCCTCTCATCCCCTCCTCTCTTCTCTCTAGCCAGCATTGCACAACACCACCCTCTACCTAAACTAGTCACCCGCAACCCAATTCCCTTCTCCCTATTCCACTCCACTGGTGCAACGGATTGGCTGTCTGAGTAGCTAGTCGCAACCCCTTTCCTTCTTTTTCTCCTCCTCTTCTTCCCACCTTCTCCATCTCCCCTAAATCATCGTCATTTATGAGTCAAAGAAGAAATTTTTAGTAAAAGTTCCAATTTTACCCTTATCCTTATTTTTTATTCCATTTACAGCTTCTATTTAATTCCTATTTTTATCCCAAATTTTCCTTATTCTTGCCTATCCTATCCATGTTCTATACTATTCTTAGATTAATTCAAGAACTATGTAATCTAGAACCTCTTAGATTAAGGCTTAACCTAATCAATGATTTAGCATTAACAAACAAAATTTCTTTATTTCTTATTCCTTTCCATGTCAGAATTTTAATTAATTTTCAGATCTTGTCCTTAGGACAATTCCTAATTGATTTATCATCTCTAATCTTCAATCTAAAAAGCAAAGATTTGATCTAAGTCGTCTAAAACCCAAAATCATTCTTTAGCCCTGATCATTTAAATTTTGGAGAACCTGCTCAATCTAGCTACTAGATCTTTAATCAGAAGTACCAGTGAGAGATTTATGAAGGGTAATCAATGTTTATGATATCATATTTGAAGAATTTTGTCACAATCAAGCTAGGGAAGTATATTTTATTTTTTAGTTAATTTTTTAATTTTTTGAATTAGAATTTTTGTAATTTTTATTGGTTAAAAAAAAAAATTAGTTTACAGTTCATTCTCATTTACCTTTTATCATTTTTTTAATTTCTACACAATTAAATTTTATTTAAACTTTATCTTTTTAAGTCGAGTCTTCGTGGGATTGACCCATACTTGCATTAGCTAAGCTACAATAGAAGGTACACTCGCGGTAAAATAATCAACATCATCCAAAGGTGAACCCTCTTTATGCTAAATGTGGGCCATTTCTATAGAAAGTTTGTTTTTAGGACCTTCAACCAAGCATTCCTCTATACTTTCTTTGTGGATTTGTTAAATGGTTAGTGCACGTAAATGCTTAAAATAGGTTGACCAAAGTT
The DNA here is from genome assembly GCA_035236585.1 of Warburgia ugandensis. Taxonomy (NCBI): domain Eukaryota; kingdom Viridiplantae; phylum Streptophyta; class Magnoliopsida; order Canellales; family Canellaceae; genus Warburgia; species Warburgia ugandensis. Next base: position 18,603,226 of record CP141128.1, on the reverse strand, counting down.
GATGGTTAAATAGGATAGGTGGCTGAGTGAGAGAGAGACACACACTTTGAGGCATATTTAAAGAGCCTCAACTTATCATTTCCTCTTGCTAAAATCATTTCCCCTAGTTAAAATCATTTCCCTTTTCCACGAACAAATTATATAGAAAACCCTAATTACTTTTGCCATTCCACTCAATCATCAAATCTAAGTTTCCTTTTGTTTGAAATTGAGATATTGTTTGATTACTTTTATATGATATTGAGAAGCACATCGTAGGACTAGATCTTTTCTCTACTTTGTCTAAGCCTGAATTCAACATCAATCACATGCTGAGGACTTTACAAAGATGATGATCCTCTAGAGGAATGCTATTGTATGAAGCCATGTAATAGAAAATTGTATATTCATCCCACTTTTGCATGATGGTCCTCACAATTGGTTGATCAGACTTGTTCATCGGATTTTGCTAACTTCTAAATTCTCATAACTCAAACATCATGGTGATTTGATGATCCTAGTATCCCAAAAATTGTTATTTTTATTTATTGATTAAGGAATGTTCTTTAAAAAATTCCTATGTGGTGACTATGGATGAGCATGCTTTTACTTGGAAAACATAGGGGAGCTAAAATACAAGAGTAGCCTACTTTTTCTACTAATCCAAATAATTTGCCTTCTAGGTCACTCTATGAATTAATCGTGCATGTATTATACATGAAAGAAACTCCCTACATAAACCTTGCATAGACCAACGTAGAAATGTACTATATCATTATATAATGATTTCTTAGTATCATTATAATTTTAATATATGAGAAATATTAGATTCCTAAACGTAGCAGACAAGGGTGTTGTACTCTTGCTTTATCTTTAGGGGTCTACTTTAAGTTGATCAAACCCATTTATTTGATTGCTATTGTTGTGGATGACTAGTAACCCAAACAATACTAATTGGTTGAGTTTAGAATTGGAAACATGTACCTTCAATCATACAAACATGGACAATCATAAAGAATATTAAAAGAGTGGTCCAAAATGAATGAGTTGAAAGTATAGCTTTTGGACATCAAAATCATCCAACTAGGAGCTAGAGAAATCAGATGAAGACTCCTCATCAACTAATGGTGGGACCCACATGGTAAAGTAAGGACATAGCACCCTTGCATGTTGTGATGACCCGGGTTTTTAAATGAAATTTTAAATGCAAACTAATTTCTAATGCAGGATCGATCCAACTAGAAATAATTTTTGTAAAATAGTGCAACGCAATGGAAAATCTTTTCTTTCAAATTCACTTTGAAAAACCTCGAGTGTCTTTTTCTTCTATCAAAAACAAGGATTCTCAGTGCAATGAGCGCTCATTTCTACCAAAAATTCGGTAGAGTTTCCTCTGTTTTTTGGACATATGACATTTAACGCATGTCATTGCAAAGTACTTGATAAACATTATTGACAATTTTAAAATATAAATGGAGACTCTACCTCCTTTTCATACATCTAACAAAACAAAGACAATTTACCTCAACACAACACACCCAGACCCTCCACAGCACAACCTAATCACATAAGTCTTCCAAATTCCTATAATTACATACAATGTAGTCTCTTTCTCATTTCTAATATGATAACTTCAATTCAAAGACCAATTCTTACCTGTCCTCTTCTAAAACTTCTGTTGACATGCTCCTGTCAGTAAGCAGCTCCTATTCCTTGGGTGTCCTTTGTTCTGCGATACTATCAACATGCCAAACCTACTACTATTCTCTGTATCTGAGGCATTGCAAACCACAGCAATGCCTCAGTAAGCAATCGCTTGTGTAGGTGGAATAAGATGCAATGTTTTAATAAAAAGAAAATCATGATAATTATATATATATATGTAACCATGCTGAATCATGCAAACAACAATTCAATTATTATTTCACTTAAAATCATTCAACATTTATCAGAATCATGAATCCATGCCAAAATAGAAGGAATACCAATGCATCAGTAGGAAAGACGTTCTTTGAAAAGCAAAGTATGCAATCACATGTCAAACTTACGAGTCATTTACATTTTCTAATACCAGTTGTCGCTCTTACGAGTCATTTCACATATCAAATACCAATGCATTGTTATGTGTATCAAGTACACAGCAAACAATATTATCCTCTTTGGCACAGTGAGTCTGTGTAGCAGGTTAAACCCAAAGACACACCTCAAGGCTTTACTCCTGAGAGACCAGTACTCATTTAGCCAAGAACCAGTAGCTTGTCCAGCCTGAAGGCCTGCCTAGATCATAATGACTCTGTGGCCCACCCACATCGTAACGACTTCTCAAAACACGTCAAACTCCCCAAACAATGGGGTTCAGGGACCAGTAGCTCATCCATCCCAAAGGCCTGCCCACATAATAACGACTCCGTGGCCCGTCCACATCATAATGACCCCTCAGAACGCATCAAACTCCCCAAACAATGGGCTAAATCTCAAGGACTGGTAGCTCGTCCAACCAAGAACCGATAGCTCGTCCAGCCCGAAGGTCCGCCCACATCATAACAACTCCATGGCCCACCCACATCATAACAACCCCTCAGAACCTATAAAACTACCCAAATAATGGGGCTAAACCCCAGGGACTTGTAGCTCATCCAGAAAGGAACCGATAGCTCGTCCAGCCCGAAGGCCCACCCACATCAGAACAACTCTTTGGTCCGCCCACATCATAACGACCCCTTTCACTCTTACGAGCCAACTCACAATTTTCTTGTATCAATCTTATATTTTCTCACATAATTCACAATAATGTATAGCTTTTGCATGAACAGTTTAATCATGGTTAAATTTTATCATGCACATTCATCTTACCTTTCATATAAATTGAAAAGACTTGTTTTAATGCTCAAATTTCATATACAAATATGTATATAGCAAAAATATTAGCAATCTCAATTCCACCTACCTCAAATGGAGATCTTCAGGTTCTCTGAAGAAAATAGCATGCGCACTCCCGATTAATCACACCTCTGCAACAATACAAAGCTTACCAAATGTATTTTCATGCGTTTTCCATTGTTGGATGGGCTAGATTGGTTCAGATCAGTCGCGAAACTTCCAATCTTAGCCATGCGACGTTCCCCTCTTCAATCAAGGGTTGAGATCACATTGGATCCCCTAATAACCTTGGGGGTTTTGTTCGTCTCGTCATGCTAAACAACTTGACAGGATGGATCGTCGATCCGAGCCAGTGTCGTCTCCGGCAACGACGTAGAGCTCCAGAGAACTGAAAAAACCCTAACTCCCATGTTTTCTCCTTTGCCGGCGTGCCAGTCTTCTCTAGCCGCCTTACGTCCTCCCCCTCTCTCCTCTCCTTCTTCCTTCTCCTCTTCTTCCCCTTCTTCTCCTCTCCTCCTCTTCCTTCCCCATCAAGTTTCCTCTTTGTCGGGTTTTTCTGTGGGTTTTTGTTTTGGGAACAGACCTAACGGTCTATTCTCATTTCACTTAAACGGGGTGGGGTGCCCGTATCAAATACACCTCTCCTGTTTAAGGCATTTTCTTTTTTCTTTTCTTTTTTTCTCATGCGATGTTACATTCTTCCCTCCTTATAGGAATTTCATCCTTGAAATTCTTTCCATATTATTCTTCAAATAATTCAAAAACACCCTCATATCCCAAAATCCACAAATCATACCAAAATTTCTAGAATCAACATCTATAAATAGACAATTTCACATCATGTCATCTCCTCATATTTTAATTTACATATAAATTGCTAAATGATATACCATTTCATATCAAACAACTCATAATTCAATTAGAACGTGCCATCACCACATATAATGTAATTAACATGAACCAAACTCTCATCAAAGGGTTAATTATTTGTATACAATTTTTGTATTGCTAATATCACCGTATCAATAAAAATCGATGCATCTCAGCTCATATATCAGTAATTCTATGCTAAGTCTATATCAGAGTGCATTAGCTTATCAATAGGCAAATCTATGCCAAATCTATTATAGAGCACATCAGCTATTATAGAGCACATCAGCTCACCCATTGTCAATCATATGCTAGTCAAAACTAGAGCATATCAACTCACCAATAGGCACTCTATGCTAATGAAGACCAATCCATAACACAATCATACAGTAAGCCCCTAGAAGCCTGCCACCTAGAAGCTCGCCACCCAGAAGCCTGCCAGTGCCTCTTGCACCCACCCTCATCGGCGGGCCTCTTAGGTCGCCCTCATTGGCTACTCACAAGTATAGATCGTAAGTCAAATTCTAATTACCTGAAAGAGAATAATCTGATATAATGTTATATATTGTTGTTATCCTGGTGAAACTTAATTACTCAATGCCACTAGTTCGTAAGACTAAGGAACCATGAACTTCGATCACTAGTTTGGCTAATGTCAGCCCATCATAGTCTCAATAAACTGACTCTCTATCATTTAAGGTATTGCAGTAAAGGAAATTTACTTCTTCTGTCCATAACTCATGCTATAGATGTTCGCAACAAATGATGTGTCCTTAAACATTCTTAATTAATGCACAAGGATTCCTTGTGCTCCTCTCTATTTATGAAGTATACGGCAATACTATCCATTAACACAATCATGGCTCATCCAATTAACATTTGAAGATTCAATCCATCATAACCATACATTCTGTCAGTCTATTAGTTCCACCAATTGGCACCATCCAGAACTCATAACAACATATTGAGTTCAAGAAAAATCATCTTAAAGATGCCATACTCAAAATCCTAGGCTGGTTATAACCACGCCTCAATTCAATCTCCACAAACACCATGCACCATCTTGGGTTGGTCAAATAAATCATCAATATACGATTACGAATATTTGTTCTCTATTGAGGTACTATCAAACAAACGACAATTTGTGCATAGTAATAAGGATATATATCTCTTCCCATGAAGAAGACTAATGCACTTTATGAAAATCTACTAGTCCTGTTAAAATCCTTATTAAAAGTTCATATAGCTGGAGGTTTTCCAGCTCAGTTGGGCCATTCCATATGGCATTCTAGGTAAATAATATTATACCTAATGCCAAATCCACTTCGAAATCATTCTCTTGCATCAACATCATGAAAACTCCTCAGGCAAGACTACAAACTCTCCATTGTCACACAAACAAGGAATAAGACTTAGCACCCTCTGAAATGTACAGCATTACTTTCAAGGTGGGATCATCCAATCCATCCCAAGGATGACATCATAATCTACCTATCAAATAGGATGAGATCATCGTTCATCATCTCTCTCTTATTAGGTTCATAGGTGACTCTTAAAAGTACTCATTAGCCTCCAGTAACTTTCCTGCTAAAGTCATAATACCCAATCAAAAGGATAACACATCCATGCATGTCTAAGCAAGATGGGTCCTGGGTCTAAGGAAGATCATAACATACCAACCAACAATCTAGAAAATACTCTCCACCATCTAGTTTGAAACCCATGCTTACGTCGATGTAATAACAGAAACTCATCATTGCTAAGGTGGGGCCATCTCTTCCTTGATCCTAATGTCAAACTATCAAACTCGTTGTCCTTTGGAATAGTCTTTAAAGAAATGCACTCACTCACCACAGTCAACATTTAAAATATTTCCACTATAATGGCAATTGCTGATACTATTGCCTCTACTTTGGTGTCTACTAATTCTAAGATATAACTGTTTAGGTACTTGCCCTTGCAAATAACACACCTCTTTAGCCTGTAAACCCATTTCAAATACTATTGAGCTGCTTGATACCTCTTCTTTAAAGTAGCCAACTCTCTCTCTCTCTCTACATCACCCATTATTCCTCAAGCAAATATATTGATCATTACTAGCCTTCTCAAGAGCCTTCTAGATAAAGGTCTTAGCAATAGAGGAACACGTCCTCTCAAATGACCATCATTAGACTCCTCATAATTACAATTTTTGTGTCTTCACTTCTACCACTCCTTTCCTATAACCAATGAATTATTTCATGGTCATATTAGTCAAAATCAATTGCAACTCTGTCAGTCTCCCATCCCACGAAACTGATCCTTTATAATAGCCTTCGTTATTAGTAACCACAATCTCATCAATATCAGTGTTGAATGTAAATCAATTATAATCAATTCCATCTTTCTCCATTCACTTCAATTGTCTCTCCCTAGTTGATTCATCATGTGATCATCTCTATTTAATAATTATTCTCATAGCTCAGAAATACATCCATAAGAAGACTAGGACCTTATTTCATCAAATTTTTAATGATTTCCATCATGCTACAATTTATAAGTCAAATAAATCTAGTTTCAAATTTAGCTTAATACAATACTTCTCTAACTATCTTGAGTTCTCATTAATTGTAATCATTCTAATCCTTCATTATTATCCTCATACTATTATTTTTACCATAATTGTTAGGTCTTTCGAAAAGTTTACGCACTGTCCAAGTTAAAAATTGAATGCATTCACTAAGTTTCTGTGTTCATGCTTCAATTCTCCACTCATTTGCTTTTCCTTCTTATCATTTAGTAGTTCTCCTTATAAAATAGTTGTCATATCCTCTAGGCATTATGCATCTTCAATTTATAACTAGAACTCTCATTCACTAAGTTTCTGTGTTCATGCTTCAATTCTCCACTCATTTGCTTTTCCTTCTTATCATTTAGTAATCCTCCTTATAAAATAGTTGCCATATCCTCTAAGCATTATGCATCTTCAATTTATAACTAGAACTCTCAATAATCATTTAAATAGGTATCTACTTCTCAATGATAATTAACTGTCAGTATTTTTGTATACATAAAGAATAACTCAATTTCATTCCTTCGATCAATAATTCCTTTACATAAGCAGATCAACTGCCACTGATTTTCCTAATATCAAAATTTATCCCTCGAATCTATCCTCAACATGTATAGACTAATATTGTAATTCTCTTTATTTTTCCTGAGTTCTCTTCCCTTGTGATTATTCTCTACCTCTTTTCATTAAAATCAAAATATTATTATGCAATAGAAATCATATTTGTGCTCATTGTCAAAATTAAAACTTGGATCCTCTAAAGGTCACCCCATGTGAATAGATGTATCTCTGATAAAGTTTTCATTTAGATATACAAGTTTTGTACTCTTATACTATTGTTCCTTACTCTAAGAATTATATTAATTTCGTAAAAGTACTCGACTAAACATCTATTGTCTCCTTAGAACTTGCCAACCCTCATGGGTTACATCTATTGTTGCTGCTGCACCAGCTGACTGGGGTTTTGCATCATGATGGCCATGAAGTTCGTCATTTGACCCCCCTAGTTAGATGGCTCACCAAAGGAGTTTGTTGTCCTCTGATTCGTCCTCTTAGGTGACATTCTTCCCTTCATCACAAGGTTCTTTTATGAGTTACTCTCAAACTCATTAGTCGCAACATCTTACTTTAGAGACTGCTTAAGACTTACTCAATGTGACTGGCTGTGAGTGGACTGAACCTGAGCTCTGATACCAACTGTGACGACCCGGGTTTTCAAATGAAATTTTAAATGCAAACTAATTTCTAATGCAGGATCAATCCAACTTGAAATAATTTTTATAAAATAGTGCAATGCAACGAAAAATCTTTTCTTTCAAATTCACTTTGAAAAACCCCGAGTGTCATTTTTCTTCTATCAAAAACAAGTATTCTAGGTGAAATGAGTGCCCATTTCTAACAAAAATTCGATAGAGTTTCTTCTATTTTTTGGACATATGAAATTTAACGCATGTCATTGCGAAGTACTTGATAAACATTGTTGACAATTTTAAAATATAAATGGAGACTCTGTCTCCTTTCCATACATCTAACAAAACAAAGACAGTTTACCTCAACACAACACACCCAGAACCTCCACAGCACAACCTAGTCACAGAAGTCTTCCAAATTCCCATAATTACATACAATGCAGTCTCTTTCTCATTTCTAATATGATAACTTCAATTCAAAGACCAATTCTTACCTGTCCTCTTCCAAAACTTCTATTGGCGCGCTCCTGTCAGTAAGCAGCTCGTATTCCTTGGGTATCCTTTGTTCTGCGATATTGTCAACATACCAAACCTGCTACTAGTCTCTGTATCTAAAGCATTGCAAACCACAACAATGCCTTAGCAAGCAACCACTTGTGTAGGTGGAATAAGACGCAATGTTTTATATAAATAGAAATCATGATAATTATATATATATCAATTTAGCCATGCTAAATCATGCAAACAACAATTCAATTATCATTTCACTTGAAATCATTCAACATTTATCAAATTCATGAATCCATGCCAAAATAGAAGGAATACCAATGCATCAATACGAAACACGTTCTTTGAAAAGCAAAGTAGGCAATCACATGTCAAATTTACCAAGTCATTTACATTTCCTGATACCGGTCTTTGCTCATACAAGCCATTTCACATATTAAATACCAACGTGTTATTATGTGTATCAAGTACATAGCAAACAATATTATCCTCTTTGGCGCAGTGAGTCGGCACAATGGGTTAAACCCAAAGACACACCTCAAGGCTTTGCTCCTGAGAGACAAGTAGCTCATCTAGCCAAGAATCGGTAGCTCGTCTAGCCTAAAGGCCCACCCACATCATAACGACTCCGTGGCCAGCTCACATTGTAACGACCTCTCAGAACACGTCAAACTCCCCAAACAATGGGGTTCAGGGACCGGTAGCTCGTCCAGCCAAGAACTGGTAGCTCGTCTATCCTGAAGGCCCACCCACATCATAACAACTTCGTGGCCCGCCCACAATATAACGACCCCTTTCGCTCTTACGAGCCAACTCACAATTTTCTAGTATCAGTCTTATATTTTCTCACATAATTCACAATAATGTATAGCTTTTGCATGAACAGTTTAATCATGGTTAAATTTTATCATGCACATTCATCTTGCCTTTCATATAAATTGAAAAGACTTGTTTCAGTGCTCAGATTTCATATACAAATACATGTATAGCAAAAATATTAGCAATCTCAATTCCACCTACCTCAAATGGAGATCTTCAGGTTCCCTAAAGCAAATAGCATACGCGCTCCTGATCAATCACACCTCTGCAACAATACAAACACTCATTTAGATATACAACTCTAGGACTTCTCTTAGCTTTTCCAGTATGAAAGCTCCCTCTATGTTAGTCCCTAACACTAGTCATCACAAGGCAAAATGACAGTGCTTATTTCTATGCTAAGAGTGTTTCATTAGCTATTGGTTGATAGCTAGTTGAATGACAAGCAGTTACTGGATTTTCTAGTCAATGCCATTGGCCTTGGATTGGCTACTCGCAACTCTTCTTAAGTGACTGCAAGTCACTTTCACTTTTTAGTGGTCTTAACCCTTGATTCTTACCCAAATCAACTCTTGGTTTGTAGCTGGGTGTTATTTCTCATACTATAGTCTTCAATACAACCTATAATTGTATTCTTAAATCAGGCTGATATAATCAGCATCATGAACAGTTCACATCACTCAATTTCTTTCTCTTCGTTCATCCAAATTTCATACTTTATATCACATCTAAGCTAATTCACGGTTCAAGAATCCACCTATAACCTCTAATCATTGATCCGACATCACAAGTTGTCTATTTAAATAGTGGCAGATCAGACGGCCTATATCATCCAATCCATTTCAATTCAATTGCATATAATTCTAGCCATCCTATCATTTTTTATGATGAGGAACTCACATCACGAAATTACTATGTGAACAGTACCCGATTAGACGGCTGAGATTGTCTGATCGATTTTTAGCCTAAATCAAACATTTTTTGTCTGCTCCGAGCTACATCATGCCCTAAATTACCTATCCCTAAGCTTTGATTTAAAAATGGATGGCTAAATCATCCCAAAACTTAGATCGCATGTAAAACCGTATGGATTTATCCAAAAATCAAAATTCACGAATTGGGTTTTGTAAATCTCACCTTCTAGATGTGTTTCCGTGCATTTTGCATCATTGGATGGGCTGGATTGGTTCAGATCAGTCATGAAACTTCCAATCTTAGCTGTGCGACGTTCCCCTCTTCAATCAACGGTTGAGATTTGTTGGATCCCACAATAACCTTGGGGGTTTTGTTCATCTCATCGTGATGAACAACTTGACAGGACAAATCGTCGATCCGAGCTGACGTCATCTCCGGCAAATCGAAAAAACCCTAACTCCCATTTTTTCTCCTTCACCGACGTGCCAGTCTTCTCCGGCCTCCTAGTGTCCTCCCCCTCTCTCCTCTTCTTCTTCTCCTTCTTCCTTCTCCTCTTCTTTCCCATCTTCTCCTCTCCTTCTCTTCCTTCCCCTCCGGGTTTCCTCTTTGTCAAGTTTTTCTGTGGGTGTTCATTTTGGGAACAGACCTAATGGTTTGTTCTCATTTCAGTTAAACGAGGTGGGGTGCCCGTATCAAATACGCCCCCCCTGTTTAAGGCAATTTTTTTATTTTTTTTTCTTATGCAGTGTTACACATGTGTCAAAGCATTCCTCTTAATATATCTTATTATAATACATTTATAAGTATATTTTCAATATTCTCTCTCTAAATACCTATTAATTCATTTTTAGAAAGAAAAAAAAATGAAAGTTACTTTATGTTGATAACATTAATGAAGCTATTAACATCATTTTTTTAAAGTATTCTACTATCTCTCTCTAGAAATTATTCCATGCTTCCATAGGCAGTGTAGAGGCATGAAAGGCAAAAAGAAAAGTGAGGTGCGGACCTACTTTGTAACTCTTTTTTATATATCTGAGATGTTCATCGGATTTGGACTTATAAGATGGCCTAGGAACCAAATCTCACATCAAATGGCTATCAATGGGGCCTTCAAAATTAAGTGTCTTTTGATTATAAAATGGACAATTTTCTAGTATAAAAAGTTTTGTTCTTTAGATGCTAGAAACTATCCATTTTAATAAAAGACACCTAATTGGGAAGGCCCTAGAAATCTCTGTTTGATATGAAATTTGATATCTGGGTCATCTTAACAAGGCTGATTCAGATGAGCATATCAAATCTTGAAAACAAGCAAAAAGGTGAACTCATGATCTATTTTTCTTTTTACCATTTCATGATTATGTTGCTCTTTGTGGGCTTTCATATGCAGCTGCCTTTTCACTAGTTTTGCATCAGGTAGCTGGGATTGTGAGTTTGAAGATTATAGAAAGGCAACGAGAGGCAAAAGCATACATCTAGTGAACATTTATTTCTCCTCAGACTAAAACTAGAAGAATTCACACTTTTAGACTCAAAGAGATTGATCAATTGCATGCAAGATATGACTATCCTAGATTAAATTTGCTCCAAAGTGTTAGTGGGTTCATTATAGGACATCCTGTTGATACATGAAGAAGTTAGACTAAAAGGAATATGTAAGTATGATCTTTTTTTTCTACAGTAATAATGTGCATAGGTTGCCATCTTAAAAGTGAAAAGAATAAAACGCATGATGCTAGTAGCTTAGTTAAATAAGTGTGATTATTTGAAGTCTTTCTTGATTAGGAACCTCAGTTAGAAGTCCTTTTATACTTAAATTTTGGGTATGTACAAGGGTATCACTTTTTGGGTAAGTGCAACTATCACGGACTTGCTTTTCAAGGCCCATGACCAAGGTCCGCAGGCTCTAAGGGAAGGCTCTCAACTCATGGATGTGGCCTAAAGGACTTAGGTCTGTGTTCTTAGATTTGTGGAACAAGGCCTGATTCCAAAAGGCTTGGTTTCTAGAGAAATCCTTGTAAATATCTTAGATCTTCTATAATAGTCTAAAATACTCTAACAGAATGATAGAGTAGTTTAGAAGGAGTAGGAGGGTTCTAGAAGATTATCTGGACTATTAATGTATTGACCCTTAGAATAATCCTAGTCATCCATTGAGGAGGTGGATGGGGGTGAGCATGTATAAAATAGGCGTTAGCTCCTCATTTATAATCAGATTACTCAGTTGAGTTCAAGGGATAATAGTTCTCTTTAAGTAAGTGTCATTTTTTATTTCTCTCATTGCTCTAGTAGGTGAGTGAGTGTCATCCTAGCAAGTGAGAGTGGAGTGGAAGGTTGACTTTTGTTTGACAAAGGAGTTGCGCACGACAAGCTTAGTAAAGCTGAATTGCAACCCCGTGACAGTTGGTATCAGAGTAGGTTGAAGTGGGCATTGCTTATCAAGTATTGAGAAAATCTTGTGACAATATCATGGCAAGTGAGCCAAGAATGACCAACATGCTAGTGGAGGTTCCGCAGAGGTCAAGGTGGGAGAAGTTCAGATACCCATCGTGGAAGTTGGCTTTGGACACTCAACTTTCTACTTTGGAAGCTCAATTTTATAAGTTCGAGAAAACTCTTATTGATTGTTTAAACTATTTTGATGCATTCATAGATGCCTTGCATAACCTCAAAGACATCATGCAAAGTACAGTTCAGGCATCTAAGGTCATGAATGCTGAGACTACTGAAGGAGTGGATTGCATGTCTGATTGCCTTGAGTCTATGGAGGACAAGGCAACCAGTCTACATGAGGAAGTGGCTGGTTTGGATCTAGCAAAGGAATCCACAACAAGTGTGGAGATGGCACAGATAGGCTTGCCACACCTAAGTGCTATGAGGTTTTTTGGGTCTGATGAGTTCCCGGAGAAAATGGTGATCTACAAGGGTGTTGACACAATTGTTGGCACAAAGGGGAGTTTGCCATAATGGAAGGACTCCACGAGGAACAAGACCAAGCAAGGATGTGTGGGAATCACAACATCTTGTGGATGTCACACTAATGTGTAGGAGGCACATTAGCAAAGGGTAGTTGCATAGGAGGCATATCGACAAAGGGTAGCTACACAGGAGGCACTGAAGGCTTTGCAAATCACAATTGTGCAAGGAAAGAGCTATAAGACAATGAGGGAGGTACAGGTCACACAAATAGGGAGCATGTAACATGACATATTTTTTAATACTAAGAAAGTTGTGTCCACTAGGGTGTCGACATTATCAGGCAGGGAGAATGTCACGAACTTGCTTTGCAAGGCCTGTGAACATGGTCCTCAAGCTCTAAGGGAGGTCTGGTCAACTCATGGATGTGGCCTAAAGGACTTAAGTCCATGTTCCTAGATGTGTGGAACAAGACCTAATTCCAGAAGGCCTAGTTTCTAGAGAAATCCTTGTAAATATCTTAGATCTTCTATAGTAGGTTAGAGTACTCTAAGAGAATGATAGAGTAGTCTAGAAAGAGTAGGAGGGTTCCAGAAGATGATTTGGACTATTAATGTATTGACACTTGGAATAATCCTAACCATCCATTGAGGAGGTGGATGAGCTTGAACATGTATAAATAGGGGTTAGCTCCTCATTTGTCATCAGATTACTCAATTGAGTTCAACTAAGGGATGATAGGTTCTCTTTGAGTAAGTCTCATTTCTGAGTTCTCTCATTGCTCTAGTGGGTGAATGAGTGTAGCCTTAGAAAGTGAGAGTGGGAGTGAAAGCTTATTTGTGTTTTGCAAAGGAGTTACACACAAGTGCCACATGGGTTTAGTAAAGGTGAAATGACAACCCCGTGACAACATGCTCAATAAGAGGAGTACATGTCCCATTTTTCATGCATATATGGCCTAACATTTTTTGCAAATCTTAGCTGTTCATCATGCTTATAATACCAAAATTAGGAAATTCATGGGAAATGCATTTGGACAACCTTAGCCACATGTACAAATAGGGGTTACCTCCTCATTTGTCATCAGATTACTCAATTGAGTTCAATTAAGGGATGATAGGTTCTCTTTGAGTAAGTCTCATTTCTGAGTTCTCTCATTGCTCTAGTGGGTGAATGAGTGTAGCCTTAGAAAGTGAGAGTGGGAGTGAAAGCTTATTTGTGTTTTGCAAAGGAGTTACACACAAGTGCCACATGGGTTTAGTAAAGGTGAAATGACAACCCCGTGACAACATGCTCAATAAGAGGAGTACATCCCCATTTTTCATGCATATATGGCCTAACATTTTTTGCAAATCTTAGCTGTTCATCATGCTTATAATACCAAAATTAGGAAATTCTTGGGAAATGCATTTGGACAACCTTAGCCACTTGTTTTAAATTTTAAAAAAACTTAACAAAAATGAATGGTTGTGAATTTTGACCTCGAGAAATAGAAGTTAAAAACATTCAAAGGGCATGAAATTTCATGTCTAGCTTGTCTAAGCCATTCCTCACATGATCAGTGATATAGATCTAATAAAATAGTTTAACTAAGCATGAAAATTTGTGTGTGAACTCCTTCATCTCCTATTGAGCATGTACAATTATTGGGACTCATCAATTAAGGGAATTTCATTTCCACTCAATCATTCTCATTCTTATTGATCTCTCTTCTAGATTCATGAGTCATCAACTTTTTGGAAAAAGATGAAATTCTTGTTCTTAGTATTCACATTCTACAATTCATGTTTTACAGCATTTTTTTTTTTTTAATGTTGAATACATGCACTTATGGGCAACCTTGAACCATTGGCCTCCACGAGAGAGTCTCCTTGTGCCACTACACAAGAAGGCCCTTGCTTAACAATTGACATGTTTCATGCAAAAAGAAATTTAGAGAATTAGAAGATTCTACTCATTATAAGCTGATTAGAGTGTAACATCAAGTGAATGCTTCATTAGCATTGGAACCTGCAATTGTTCTTTACAAGTCCATAATCACAGACTAGTCCATTGATGTGCTATTAGACTAGGTCCCATGGAATGAGACTTCTCATCTCCACTATGTCACATATATGAAAAAAATCATGTGTACTTGACAAAGGCCATTTTCCCCTTAAGTTTAAAGGGCTTATGAAACTAGTTCGAGTTACTCAAACTAGTATCAAAGCAGGTTTACTTACAAAGGTCATTTTCCCCTTAGTCACAAGGACTTATAAAACTTGTCTGAATTACTCGAACTATCAAATTGAATGAACTCGCTAAATGAATGAACATATAATAAAATAGACTAAATTAAGGAGGGACTTGAACGAAAGACCACCAAAAAGATACGCCACATTCCAACCAAGTCATCATCATCATCATCAAGACATTATCCCAATTAGGGGTCAATCATATGAATCTTGTTCCTCCATTCCCCACTATTAAGTACCACAGCTTCATTTAGTCCTAAAGTTTTTAATTTTTTTCTCAACACTTCTATCCATGTTCTTTTATGCCTTCCCCTTACCCTTTTAGAACCTTCTACTTGCATTGCCTCACTCCTAACTGGTACCACTTTCGATCTTCGTTTGACATGTCCAAACCATCTAAGTCTAATCTTCCTCATCTTTTTACCTATTGGTGCTACCACTAAGTTTCCTCTAATATTTTCATTCCTAATTCTATCCTTTCTTATCTTGCTACTCATCCATGTCAACATCATCATTTCTACTATGCTTATCCTATGAGCATGATGTTCTTTAACTGATCAACACTCTGATCCATGGAGCATGACCAGCCTTATAACCATTCTATAGAGTTTTCCTTTTAGTTTGAGTGGCACACACTGATCACACAAAACTCCAGATGCACATCTCCATTTGTTCCAACTTGCTTGGATTCTCTAGGTAACCTCCCTCTCAATCTCTCCACTCTCATGAATCATCAATCCTAAGTACCAAAAGAAGTCTTTTACAGGGACTTCTTAGTTATCAATCTTTACTGGTGCTCCACTCCCACTCCTCTCTTTGCTAAAATTGCATTCCATATACTCTGTCTTAGTTCAGCTGATTTTAAATCCTTTAGGTTCTAATGCTTCTCTCTATAACTCTAGCTTATTTATGCCCTCCCTTATCTCATCAATTAAAACAATATCATTTGTAAATAGTGTGTACCATGGAATCTCCTCATGCAGATTTTTTGTAAACTCATCAATAACAAACTTGAAAAGGTATAGGCTCAATGCTGATCCTTGGTGCAATTCTTAGGAAAATCACTCATCTCTCTACTAATGGTCTCAATATCTGTTACCGCTCCCTTATACATATCTTTAATGATGTCTATATATGCCCTCTTTCGAAACCCCTTTCTCACCCTACACCCTCCATATTAACTCTCTAGGGACTATATCACAAGCTTTCTCTAAGTCAATAAAGACCATGTGGAGATCCTCCCCCCTCTCTCTACATTTCTCTATCAACTGTCTTAATAAGAAAATAGCTTCCATGGTGGACCTCCCAAGCATGAAATCAAATTGGTTTTCCAATACAGTTGTCTTATGCCATGGTCTCTTCTCAATCACTCTTTCAAAAAGTTTTATAGTGTGGCTCATAAGTTTGATCTCCCAATAATTAGTGCAGCTTTGTATGTCTTCTTTATTCTTATAAATTGGTATAATAGAGCTCTTACTCTAATCATCTAGCATTTTCTTTGATTTTATAATCCTATTAAACAACTTAATCAACCAAACTATTCCAGTATCCCCTATATGCTTCCAAACCTCTAATAGTATACCATCCGACTCTAGGGCCTTTCTTGATTTCATCTTTTTCAAGGCCTCTTTTACTTCTGGTATTCTAATCTCGTAGTCATATCTTTAATGTCTAATGTTATTTAGGTTTATACTACTTTCAATCCCTATATTCTTAGGGCAATTTTCATTTAGCAATTTTTGAAAACAACTTTTTCATCTTTGTTTGATCTTGTCATCTTTGACTAGTACCCTTTAATTGTCACTTCTAATGCACTTAACATTCTCCAAGTTCTTACCTTTCCGTTATCTTATTTTTGCTAGTTTAAACATATCTTTTTCACCTTTTATTGATCATAGTCTATTATAGAGATTATCATACGCCTTGAGTTTTTACTATTCTCTTAGCAATCTTTTTAACACTCTTATAATGTTCATAGTTTTCATTATTTCTAGCCTTCTATCATGCTTTAAAACACAAGTCATTAACAATTATTCATGCATCTAAGGTGAAATGTTAAATACCATTAGAAATAACAAGAGTAAATCCAAGATCCACTAGAGTACATTCAGGTCAACCACGAGTCACCTTTAGATAATTCAACTTGCTTGAATTCGAGTCGAGTTATTGAGTTTTCAAAATATTGTCTTGCCAAGTGTTAGGTAAAGGAAAGGAAGTTTTGCCATAGATTTTTTATTTTTCGAAAGGTCAATTTAGGAACCAAGAGTGGTCCTCGTCATACACCTGAACATCCTACAAACTAATTGTCTGTCCACAACAATTCAGAACAAAATTCTGAAAACACAAAGACTCAAAAAAATCTGCTTGAATCAAACTGTCTTATACGCTCCGCCTGCAGCGTTGGCTTCCTCTTTTGCTAAGTGGTCAGCAGAGTCATCATCTGACCTGAGAACGTGGTTAAAGGAAACCTGCGCAGAGGCAAAAATGGGCCTAATTTCATCGATACGATTCCACCTTTGCCATGGGCAGTCATACTTGGACGTAAGACACCGAACGGCGACTGCCAAATCTGCCTCAGTAATTAAATGTTGGAACCTGTATTCATTCCAAATCTTAAACTCTCTATGAACTGCGATAATTTCCGCCTCTTAGGTGTTGCTACACCTACTGGGACCAGAGAAATCGAAGATAGGCTTCGAGTCAGCATCTCTCAGATTTGCGCCATAACCAGCTTGATTTGAATTAGCAAAGAACGCCCCCGTCCGTGTTAAGTTCAATGATGCCCGTCGCAGGAGGTTTCCAAGTTGGATTCTGTTTCAGCTGGTGAGCAGTAGCCAGTCTTCAAATCAGCCTTTCAACAATGTGAATTAGCAAACATGCAGGCATCCTAGAGTTCCTAAATACTCGGTTGTTTCCCTCCATCCAAATGCACCAACGAATAACTTTACAAGTTAGGATATCATACCACCTTTGACAGTTTGTTTGTCATCAAAGCCTCCTTTGGTCCAAAAAATCATCGAATTAATTAGGCGTACACCAATTCATTTTAAACTTGTTAAGTATCCGATAGCAAATTTCCTGGGCATTGCTGCGGTTGAACCAATCGTGTTCCCTGGATTCACAAGCGTCATAGCAGAGAGAGCATCTGGATGGCCAAACCCTCTTAACTATTGAGTTGTCATAGGTAAGCACCTTACTCTAAGTTGCCAAACAAAAGCAGCTAGCCGCATTGTGCCATGGAATTAACTACACTATGATGTAATTGTTAGTAGTACATTTATGATAAATTTATATGCACAGGCTTTTAATTCTAATTATATGCACTAGGAAAGGCACACGTGCAAATTTGCACCACAAAACAAGAGAAAAATTATAAGGGAGAAAAGAGAATTTGGTTCATAAAAACCTAAGATTATTAGAAATAAAATTATAATAGCTTATTTTTAGAATAGAGAGAGAGAGAGAGAGAGAGAGAGAGAGAGAGAGAGAGAGAGAGAGAGAGAGAGAGAGAGAGAGAGAGAGAGAGAGATTAGTTTAGATTTAAAGATAAAACTTATGAGAATATAAAGAAAAGTTAGTAGAGATTTAAGGACTTATGATCATGGATATTTATAACATATTGTTTAGAAAAAGAAGGTTTAAAAGATTAGAGATCTACAAATTAAAGTAAGAATATATATTTTGCATAATACCTCCAAAATATTTAGTAAAACAGTTTTTGAAATTTTTTTATACCATTACCCTGTAGTTATCCTTTTATCTCCTAGGAGCATGTGTCTTTAGAATGTCTCATGGAAGGCCTAAACTTGCAATTTTACTCCACCATAATTCATTCCATTAACAACCGCCTGAATCACTAATGGGAACGTGATCATGTGTCTTTGATATGCATTTTTAAGATATTAATAAGGTAGAATAGGTATTTAAGACATTAATCATGGAGGAAATACCCATTCTATCCCATTAATGTGTTAAAAATGCATATAAAAGACACGTGACTACGATCACGTTAGTGATTCTAATGATAATAGATGGAATGGATTATTGTGGACAGAAATTGCAAGTTTTGATCCTTCCATGGGACATTTACAAGACAGGCTTTGCTACGAGATAGAAAGACAATTAGTTGGTACTGGTATGGAAATTTTCCCTTAATTTTTTAACTATCCTTAAAAGTAAGGGTAAATTTTATTTAATAAAAATATAAATTAGTTACATCACTAACGTGACCAAGAAGAGCTCACAATATCACCAACGCGCCAGCACGGCAGAGAAAAAGTGCACATTTAATCTAATATGGTGCATTTCTCTTATTATTCGCGAGAATACTTTGGTTTTTCATTCCTAAGCATAGTGCTAACCTCCAAGCCACATACAGAATTTAATAAATGAATCTGCTCCCAAAACCAACAAAGGAATTAAACTTTTTCCCATTTTATAAACAGGATTAGACTATTTATATTCTACGTGCCATCTCCCTAATAGCAGATAGACTAATGAGAAAAAACCATGTTCTAGTTCGTATGCACACCCCTTTCAGGTTGGTTAATTAGGTAAAAGTACCAACCTTCCGTTGAGAAGTTTATACACAATTATTGTTTACTTTTCTTTGGGTGTGACGCTTACATAATTATTTACTAGCAAACGTTACCCCAAAGTAAGAGTGACGCATGCAAGCATCCGCCTATCATTGGACTAAAATAAAGGCCACAAAATGTCCAGTAAACTTCTTCTACTCTTTATCAGTCAACAACAAAAAGAAAATAAAATTTCGTAAAACAAAAATCCTTCTAATTCTACCCAAAACTTTTCCCTTTCTAAGCATTCTCTCAAAGAGTAGATGATGGTTCCATTAGGTTAAAAAAGCTTTTGGAATGCAGAAATCATTCCCCTTTTCCATAAATTATGCATTTATCAAGAGTGAGAGGTAATATCATATACTTATTTAAATATTTATTATTATCCAAACGTCCATGACAATTAATCTTTTCAGTCCCTTTTGCTAGTGACTTTGTCCAATATCCAATCATCATTTATTTGTGAAAACTTTTATTTATTTTTATTAATTCAAGGAACTGTAGTGACATCGACTTCTTTAGCTTTTGGCTTTCCACCCATCTCGTACAACCAACATTTTCAGCTTTACATTAGTGTACTTCTTTATCAGACCATGTCCTGTAGAAAACAATACATTTACGCAAAGGTTTATTAACCTATATATATATTTATATAGACACACACACACACTCCTTCTGGTCAACAAAATTTTATATAGAGTGGCAAACACCTAAACTAGTGGTAAGGCGCACTTGTTTCCCAGCCCAACCAAAGTCTTCCCCTAGTTCGAGAAAACAATAGAAACTTATATTGCAAAGTTATTTGACTGCAAATTCCAGACAGCACGGCCCTCTAGCGTACCTAAGTTAGTTACTAGTATTTTTTCTGGATTAACTGGTTCAACTCTGCAAACACCACATAAATGATCTTCACTTTAGGAGAAAACTAGTTTACTTTCTTTATTAGTTGCATTACTGTATTAGATAAATACTCACAAATGCGAGCGCATGTACTGTTGAGCGGTCCCACTCAATGAACTGACAGCAAAATCTTGCAAAACAACCACGCACCGCCCGGATCTACATTGGTTTATATTTGCATATGTTGAATAAGAACATCTCCGGAGAACTTCAGAAATTGCATAAACTTCATTGGTAGACAAACTAGAAAGCGAAGGGCGGAGAAGAGGTCACGTAGGTGGCTATCAAAATGTGATTTCAGTTAAAGCTTAGGCAGGACTGGCAAAGCACCACCAGCTCTGTCGTGTTAAAAACTACAAGTACAGTCCAAAAGTTAGCTCCTTAGCTCATGACACTATGAGGGACGCACGTCGTGGCTTCTTGCACCCATGCAGATTGTAAACACCGAAATTGGACTTGGGCTTAGTGTTAAGGTGATGTAGTATAAAACCCTTTGGCATATTTCTCTAAGGTGGTTATGGATGGTTCTACCACTTGGCATCAATAAAAGATGGCTCCAAGGTAGTTATGGACAATTCTAAAACATGACACCAAGAGAATATGGCTCCAAGAGAATTATAGACAGTTTTTACACATGAACACAGAAAGGAGATAGCTCCTTCTGGTTACAAATAATTTGTCAAGTTATGATCACCAACAAGACCTAAGATGATTTAGTTGTAACCACCAAATAGTTATGGATGTAGCCTATTTAAAGGCATGCTTGATTTCACAATAAGGCAACGAAGAGATACCTAAAATTGTGTATAATCCACAGACAAATCCATTGTTGTTCTAGAGTGATTAAAGGGTTGGGCTAGTTTGCCTGTTAGTGTGTGTCGTTGGTTTCTGTTCCATAGTGTGGGTGTGTGCATCATTGTTGTGATTAATAGATTGGTAAGCTGCTTGAGTTACTTAGTGTCGCACATAAGGCAAATTTTACAGGTGAAAAATTGTCCCTGTAACACTAAACCATTAACCCTAAAGAAGAGCAAATGGACTAACTAGAACGTAACCCTAAGGTGAGAAACAATTTCCCACAATAAAATTTGATTTGTAAAACTACTTTCACCACTTTCAAATTTTGGCGATTCTACCACTACAAAGATGAGTAAGAGTTCAAGTCAATTGCTTAACATTGTGTTAGAGTTTCTTTAGATGAAATGAGCTAATGTGAGATAAGAAGATATGAGATCTAGCTTGACATGACTTGACTTGATATGACCAAATTTGACAATGAGATAAAGTGAGTTGATTAAAAATTCAACTTAATTGTGAGTAAGGATGAGATGATTTTCATCTGAGTACCACTACCAATGAGATGAGATGATATAATTTCGTATCATCTCAGCCAAAGCACAACTAACAATGCTATGATATCATCCCATGTCACGTCAGGTTATCTCATCTCTAGCACCATTAGCCAAAGCACCACCAATAGTAATCTAATGCTATCATCCCATATCATGTCACACTATCTCATCTCTAGCACCAATAAGACCTTCTAATTTAATATTCCTAAGAATTTAATGCTCACTCATTAGGTGAGAATTGAATTCTTCTCACCTGTGGGACGTTATAAGATGAGAACTGACTTCAACTTGGGAATTCAATATCAAGTGACTCTATGTGCCCAAGTGAAAATGGGCAAGACTTCAAGTGAGATACCCAAGTTAAAACATCCTCTCTCATTAGGTATGAATGCAAATGGATTCTCACCTGGATTGACCTGTGCGGATAGGGTATGGTTTTCAGTTATAAGATGATAATTGAATTCTTTTTAAATCAACGTAGAAATTCATCAAGTGACTCCAACTGCACAAGCATTGGAATCTAATCATAATACTTCAATTCCTCACATAACAATTAGATTCTAAGTGTACGACCCCTCTCCCACCGAAGCATCACATCTATGACTACACTAAACAATATTCAGTTAGAAAGTTATGGCAAATCAAACTATTAAAACTTTCAAAAGGAGATTTTCTACGCGATCCGTCCAATAGTTAAGCAGAGTCGGTGAAGGGTTTGAAACATCGATTTGGATATCTCACCTTAGTGAAGTTTAATAAAACCCTAAGTAAGACTACAGGAAAGTGACATTTAGCTAGCCATTGCTTTCCAGATTCAGCCAGTCGTCTTCCGAACCCATTTTAGCTAGTGCATTCAGTGGTATTAGGATCATACGTCGAAAAGGATGTTCAAGATGAACAGTTCAGATCAGTAATCATTAAAGTCTCACATGTTTCTTTGACTACATTGTAAGGATCTTACCGACTACCTTGCATTCTTATACTGTGCTTGCATTTGTTAAGGATAAAACTATTTCTGGCCTACTTCCTGTCAACTTAAGCTTTTAGGATATATGGTAAACTAACATTGTATCATAGCCTTATAGATTGAGAGGTTGCGAGTTTGAATCCTAAAGCCATCCATTTATCAAAGTTACATGCAATGGCCCTTAGAAACTAGGTGTGTTATAGAGATGTACTATTGTTGGCCCAGGCCCACCTCCTATTAGCTTAACCTTTTATTGAAAGAATATTGGCAGCATATTTGATGATGTATTAGCTTAAGCTTTTCGCACGATAAACCAACACGCGCATATATCCTTTAGTGGAAAAATGTTAGCAGCTTATTTGATAATCTAAACCATTTACTTTGCAACATGCTTTTACATTGACGAGCCTATATGATATAGAGTCGCCCCCCGAGGAAGAAGACCTAGTAAATCAACGGCTTTGATTGTTGAAAGTTGGGATCCACTTTTGTTACAGTACTCGAACATCTGTATGTCCATGATTCATAGAGCAACAGGTCTTCCAGCACCCATCAATCTCTTCGAAGCCGGGGGAAGATAAGCCGTTAGCAGCAATGGTTAGATATACTAGGACCTGTTTGAAAATCCACGCAGATAAAATAATAATTAATTAAGCTAATTTACAAAATTGAAAATAAAATATGGTTAACGGTTGAGCTCTCTGCCGTTTCATGACGGAGAGGAACTTCACAAGTGCCTTTCTTTTAGTACCGTGACAGGTAGGCGAAAAGGGAGCACGAAGAAAGCAAAGAAAATTAATAAAAACCTAAAAAGCAAGACTGCCAGCGTCGCAGTAGGAGACCACATGATAAGTTATTGATCAGTGTTACATCATCGGTTCCATCTTGGAATGATCGGTTCATCTGACCCCTCCGATTTTGAGTATCGACATGTAGAAAATTCAGATTAACGGGTCGGATTAACAAAACAATGCAGCCCAGCGGGTGAAAGGCGGGGCACAAGGTAACTTGACATGTGGTCACGGTCCACTATGGCAATTCCTGAACAAGAAATTCAAGCCTGGACGTTAGGGGCTACGGGGTGGAGACCAGGCTGGCATCTAGACGTACGATATACGAAGTCGTATCTCAACTATCTCACAAAACCATCCCAGGCGTTAATTTACACGCCTCAGTAGGGATGTGGCCGGTGGGCCCGATGTTTTCCAGGTGAGTTTGATACTTTGCTGGCGTTGGTACCATGCCGGAACCGAGACTGAAAATGACGTCACATAGATTGGTTTCAAATTTTGGTGATCCTGCATCCCGCATTCTATTTTCATCCTAATGCATGAGGCAGATGGGGACACGTAGACTTTCGACCCTTTCTGGAAAAGAATTAACGACTGATTGACTGTAATAGCCCGAAGATGATGTTGGGGTTTGTTCTAGTAAGTGGATGTCTTCCGCGGTGCAGTTTCTCATATAAAATTAGATCGCCGATAGGCATGAGGTTTCGGGATCCTTGCGGGCCCTTTCAGATGTGCGGTCTAGTAATTCCCAGGCGGGTGCGCAATGTAAAAGACCGTCAGCATCCGAGCATTGGCGTTGGCGAGGGGTTCTCGGGATCTAAACACAGAAAGATAATTTTCAGCTCTGGATAAACACGCAAGAACTGACAACTCGTCACTTCCTAAACTCGAAGCCTACATTTACCAAAATGACGAAGACATCCTCCGGGTGAGAGGGCAAAGCAGTGAAACAAAGATGGATAGAAATGGTCATAAGAAGTTGCACGGATTCTCTTGTCATTTGTGAAAAGACAGGACCAGCTGGCCCATTTCCTTTCTTTCAACTTGAATGGCCTTTTTGGTTTGTTTTGGGGGAGAATTTTCATTCCGTTATTAATGGGCGCTTCTTTCTAGTATCAGCGACCAATATTAAAATAAAATAACGAAAAATCATTATTTATTACTTTAATTTTATTTTCAGGCCGTGGATTTCTGTGGTGGATAAGGGAAACAAAAGAAGAAGAGAAAGGAGAATGCTACTACTAGTTCTTGCTACTGCTGCCGCCGGGAAGGAGAAGGAGAAGGAGAAGACGGAGAAAGGAAGTCCCGGCTCACGTTAGCGGAGGGTTGAAGTCTGTAACAGTTTGAGGTTTTTCTTTTTTCTCTCCGTCCGCCATGGATTCTCGTCTCTTTGCTTTTCATTCACCTTTCTCTTTCAAGGACGATCGCTTCATCTGCAAGCAAACCGAGTGGTGAAGGGAAAGAACGAGTGAATCGAGTTTTTTTTCTCTTTCTAAAGACAAGCAGACCTCAGAGCAACCCTAGCCTTTCTTCTCCTCTCTCGATTCGCGGATCTTCTTGATTTCAATCGGAAGAGGAGAAAACGCAAGTACATTAGAGGAGGGAAAATGCTCTGGATCATGAGATTCTCCGGATTCTTTTCCGCAGCAATGGTGATGGTCGTCCTTTCCCCGTCTCTGCAGTCTTTCCCTCCTGCGGAAGCGATTCGGTCCTCTCATTTTGACGGATATCTGCGATTTCCCGGCCGGATTTCATCAACGGACCAGAAAGATAGGTTTTCTTTCAGAAAAGCACCGGCATTTTACAATGCCGACGAATGTAGCTCCCGAGACTGGAAATCTTCAGGCCACATGACGGTGTGTGATCCGTCGCTCGTTCACATCGCCATCACGCTGGATGTAGAGTACTTGCGGGGTTCAATGGCCGCCGTCCACTCGATTCTGCAGCATTCTCTGTGTGCGGAAAACATTTTCTTCCATTTTCTCGTCTCAGAAACGGATCTTGAAACCCTTGTTCGTTCCACTTTTCCCCAACTGAAATTCAGGGTGTATTACTTCGATCCAGAGATAGTTAGAGGCCTGATCTCGACATCTGTGAGACAAGCGCTTGAACAGCCGCTGAATTACGCCAGAAATTATCTCGCAGAAATTCTTGAACCCTGCGTACGGCGAGTAATCTACCTAGATTCTGATCTCGTATTGGTCGACGACGTTGCGAAGCTCTGGAACACGAGTCTTGGGCCAAAAACGATCGGAGCGCCGGAATACTGCCACGCCAATTTCCCCAAGTACTTCACGGAGAGATTCTGGTCGGACGATAGGTATTCCGGTACTTTCTCCGGCCGGAATCCGTGCTATTTCAACACAGGAGTGATGGTGATAGATCTGGTGAAATGGCGGCGGCTTGGATTTACGAGAAAGATCGAACGGTGGATGGAGATTCAGAAGAATGACGGCCGGATTTACGAGCTCGGATCGTTGCCGCCGTTTCTATTGGTATTCGCCGGATACGTGGCGCCGATCGAGCACAGGTGGAACCAGCACGGTTTGGGAGGCGATAATGTTAGGGGCAATTGTAGGGATTTACACCCAGGTCCGGTGAGTCTGCTGCATTGGAGTGGAAGTGGCAAGCCCTGGCTCAGGCTCGATACCAACCGTCCATGTCCGCTTGATGCGCTGTGGGCCCCTTATGATCTTTACGGTCCATCTCCTTGATCACACGGACGTGGGTAAATCCTCAATATTTTTGGGTTTTTGTTACAATTCTCTGTTAGTTTCCCTTGTTGGTTACCCATTTTTCTTGATTTCTTCTGCCACTTCTCTCTCTCCTTTTTTTTTTTTTTTTTTTATCAATTCCGTCCAGGCGATTGTATTCTATTCTATTATTCGTGCCTTTGGAAATAAAAGAAAAGAAAAAAGATATTCAATTTGTTCCCTGGAGTATATCTGGCAAATTTGATGAAACTATCCTTGCAATGAAGAGTCTTGAGGCATTAAAGTCGTAGGATATTGTGGTCAAATTCATTCTGTTTTGCGTTGAATTGGCAAGAGTTAGAGGTGGGGCAGGTGCTTCTTGGATTCCCTTGTCTGTGTCCCCTCGTTTTCAGTCGCTCTCCACCGAAAATTCCTATAATCGCCTCGCTAGGTCCTCGAAGAAACACTTGGTTTCCCTTTGCCCTACCAGTGGCACTTTGGCCACTGTAATTTCTTTCCACTAGCCGGCGAAGGCGAGGGCGATGCCTTTAGCGGCAGATTGTTACAAAACTTGAAATTCCGTTTCGTCGGTGCCAACGATGGACATGTGAACTGCCTCCCATTCTGTGGTTTAGCTGGTTTTGTCCCTAATTAATAATTTAAGATAATTAGTCTTTATCTGTTTTATGGGTTGTCTTTCGCAATTTCTTGAGTGAATTGCATCGGGGTGGGGCCGACTCTCATTATTGCACGCAAATGGACGAAGGTATGGAATGGGGCCTGGGAGGACATATTCCTTCCACCCTTGTTTTACAGGTGGCCAGATCATGCCAATAATTGGGTCCTGGTTGCTTCGCTAATATTACGGGCTTGACACCTCATGAATCAGCCGTCCATGCCTCTTTCCTTTTTCTATTTTTTTGTTTTTTTTCTAAGTTATTATGTTATTAATTTATTTATTATCTGGCCCTTTTTTTGTTTTGTTAAATTGGCATATTATTATCTTATTTATTTATTTGTTATCTATGCTTTATTGGTGCGCCTACCACCCATCTGTCAGTGTTGTCAAAAGGGCTATTCTTGATGACGTCCATCCCCATTATCATGCCTAAAGAGTCATGCAATATAAGGAACGTTAGTTAATTGTAATTCTAATTTGATTACAAGTCCTAATAAGAGAAGAAAAAGAAAAGTAGAATTGAAATTCGACTATGAACTTACCGGGAAAGTTCTAAACCACCTCTAGCCTCTATAAATAGGACTAGAGGCAGAGCCAAAAGATATAAAGCAGAACGGGTATAATCTCTCTCTCTCTCTCTCTCTCTCTCTCTCTCTCTCTCTCTCTCTCTCTCTCTCTCTCTCTCATAGTGGAAATATTTCTCCTCTTTTCGTGGACGTAGGCTATACATAACCGAACCACGTAAATCTTGTGTTTCTGTGTGTGATTGTGTTTCTGTGATTTTGATTCTAATCGCAATGCATAACAAGTGGCATCAGAGCTTTGGTGAATACAAAAGCAAGAACAAAGCCTGGGAGAACTGAAGAAGACTGCCGAAACAATACCGGCGATGCAGGAGATCAACTAGACGTGGGCCAGGAGCAGCCCAGATCTATGTTCAAAATTGGGCCAGGTGTGGCCTAGATCTACGTTTAGACCCAGGCCAAGTGCGGCCCAGATCCACGTTTAGACCTAAGAAAGGTGCTGCTCAAACTACATTTAGACCCAGGGAAGTCCAGCCCAGATCGTGGTCAGATCCAGTGTAAGCCCAGATCACACTACAAACCCTAGATCTGACGGTCCATATCGTCTGTAACAGTGCCGCTCGAAATTACACAAGGCACTCCTTACGTGCTATATTGGCACCCGTAAATTGATAAAGACATCCCCTGAACAAAAAATTTAGAGTACTTAAATTATCAAAAATATCCTTCCTAAGGTTTTATACTATTCTGGACTCATTTGTACGCTCTAATCGTCCTAATTCTAATCAGAAAAGGTTGAAATAAAGTTTGAAACTATGGAAGAGACCAATTCTGAGAATATCGTGGCTGGAGCCATGATAAAATTAAACGTCACAAATTATATACTGTGGAAACCTAGAATAGAAGATCTTTTGCACTGCAAACCCCTTAGATGATCATGGAAAAAGACTTAAGGGAGTTTCTAAAAAAGAACGGATAAGATGAATAAGAAAACCATATGTCAGATTCTATAGCGGATTTATCATAACATATTTCACCATATTGCTCAAGAAGAAAATGCCTATATTCTCTGAAAAAAGTTAGAGAATATGTATCAGGCTAAGATTATTCAAAACAAGGCCTTGCTGATAAGAAGGCTTGTCAATCTAAAGCTAAGGAGCAGAATGACTATGGCTGAACATACCAATGAATTTCAAAATCTGGTAAATCAGTTAGGAATAGTGGCGTTACAACTTGGAGATGAATAGCAAGCTCTACCATTGCTAAGCTCACAACTTGAAAGCTAGGAGACATTGGTAATTTCACTCAACAACTCAACACCAGACGGAAAGTTGACCATGGCTATGGTCAAAGACGGTCTATTCAATGAGCAGACTAGAAGGAAAGAAGCTAGCATAGACCAAGAACATGCCCTGGTAACAGAAAACAAGCACACTCAGAGAGACAAGCAAAGGGGAAGGAGCAAGAGTAGGCTAAGAGGGAGATCGCAGACTCGCAATAGATGAAAAAGTCAACCTAGTGGACAGTTCAAGTGTTACTACTGCAGCATTCCAGGGCATATGAAGAGAGATTGTCAAAAACTGAAGAAAGAGATGGGTTGTGGCAAGCCAAAGGAGGACAATGGTGAGACACTAGTCACCATTGCTCAGGGCACAACAATGCTCACTATTAAGGAAGATTCATGCCTGCATGTGATCAAGAGCGAAGCAGAATGGGTGATAGACATAACAGCTTCCTATCACATCACTCTACACAAGGACTTCTTCATCATATACAAAGAAAGAGACTTTGGAACTGTGAAGATGGGGAATGACAGTTCCTCAAGAATACTTGGGATCGGTAATGTGCAGATAAAGACAAATATTGGTTGCACAATAGTACTCAAGGATGTGCAACACATACAAGATAAGGCCACACCAACTACTTTGGCAACAATACTTGGAAACTAATGAAAGGTGCTATGATCGTGGCTAAAGGACATATATGCAGCACACTGTACAAGACCCACACAAGAATATTTAAAGATAGACTTAACGCAGTGGAGGATGAAGGATCTCCAAACCTTTGGCATAGAAGACTTGGCCATATAGTAAAGAAATGTCTGTTCACACTTGCAAAGAAGCAATTCATCAAACTAACCAAAGGTATAACTCTTAATCCATGCAAATTTGGCAAGTAACATAGAGTTGGCTTTTCTTCTTCTAGTAATAAAAGAAATAAAATCTTGAGTTTGGTGTACTCAGATGTATGTGGTCCCATGGAAGTAGAGTCATTGGGGGGGAACAAATATTTTGTAACATTTATAGATGATACATCTAGGAGGGTATGGCTATCCTTTGTAAAGAATAAAGAACAGGTATTTGAATGCTTCAAAAGATTCCATGCGATGGTAGAGCGGGAAACTGGAAAGAAAGTCAAGAGCCTCAGAATAGACAATAGAGGAGAATACACATCAAAAGAGTTTATGGCGTATTGCCTAGCATGCGACATTTGACACAAGAAGACAGTTTCACGTACCCCACAACACAATGGAGTAGCTGAGAGGATGAACCGAACCATTGCGGAGAGAGTAAGATGCATGCTCAGTATGGCTAAGCTACCTAAGCCATTCTAGGATAAAGTTGTGAAGACCGCATGCTACTTGATCAACAAGTCACTATCAGCACCACTTGACTTTAAAGTTCCAGAATAAAAGTGGACGGGCAAGAAAGTAACCTATGCACACTTGAAGGGATTCAAGTGCAAAGCTTTTGCACATGTATCCAAAAAGATGAGACAAAAGCTAAACCTGAAATCTACCCCATGTATCTTCATCAGGTATGGAGATGAAGAATTTAGATACAGATTGTGGGACCCTGAGATGAGAAGAATCATCCATAGTAGAGATGTAATATTTCAAGAGAATCAGTTCTATGAAGATCCAAAAAAGGGCTAAAGATATTAGCACTCCAGCTCTAGTACCAAACTCAGCACCCATTCAAATCGACTCAGAAGCTACACCAGAAGCTGAGCCAGAGCTAGAGGAGTTCGAGCAAGGGGAGCATCAGTCCCCCATACTAGAAGACATTACGACATCAAATGTTGAATTATCACCTCAGCTTAAAACAGAAGCTCGGCCAAAGATGTCAATAAGAGGACGTATTTTGATTCCATCACAAAAATATTCTGAATTAGAATATATCATGCTCACCAATGAAGCAGAGCCAGAGAATTTTCAACAAGCCCTGGCACATGCAGACAAGGGCAAATGGGTGCAAGTTATGCAAGAAAAAATTAGCTCATTAAAGAACAATCAAACATATGAGCCAGTGATACTTCCCAAGGGAAAAAGAGCACTGAAGAACAAGTGGGTCTTCAAGGTGAAAAGAGGAGGCAATGAAGAACTAGTCAAGTACAAAGCGCAATTGGTCATCAAACTTTTTTAGCAGATGAAAGGAATAGACTTTGACGAGATCTTCTCACTAGTAGTAAAGATGACATCAATCAGGATTATACTCGAATTAGTGACAAGATACAACTTGGAGCTTGAACAGATGGATGCCAAAATAGCTTTTCTACATGGAGATCTAAAGGAGGAGATATACGTGGAACAACCAGAGAGTTTTGAAGTTGAAAAGAAGAAGCATCTAATATGCAAGTTGAAGAAAAGTCTCTATGGCCTCAAGCAAGCGCCAAGACAATGGTATAAGAAATTTGACTCATTCATGAGGAGTTAAGGTTTCAAAAGAATAGCTGCAGATCAGTGTATGTACGTCCAAAGATTACCTGAGAGTAAATTCATCATTCTACTATGTAGATGACATGTTGATAGTTGGATCAGATATGACTATGATCAACAGGTTGAAGAGAGAGTTATTTAAGTCTTTTGACATGAAAGACTTAGGGCAGCTCAGCAGATTTTGGGGATGAAGATTACACGTGACAGGAAAGCAAGGAAGTTGTGGTTGTCACAGGAAAAATATGTTGAACGAGTAATCAAGAGGTTCAACATGAAGAGCGACAAGCCAGTCAATACTTCACTTGAGAATCATTTCAAATTAAGCATGAAGACATGTTCCTCAACACCACATGAAATAGACAGGATAGCTATGATTCCCTACTCATTAGCAGTTGGAAGTCTAATGTATGCAATGGTGTGCACAAGGCCGGATATTGCTCATGCAATAGGAGTCGTGAGCAGATTTTTTCAAATCCAGGCAAAGATCATTGGGAAGCCATGAAGTGGATACTACAGTACATGAAGGGCACATTTAAGTTGGGCCTATGCTTCGAAAGTACAGATACACTACTAGAAGGTTACATAGATGCTGATATGGCTGGAGATTTTGATGGAAGAAAGTCAACATCAGGGTTCATTTTTACTTTTGTAGAAGTGCGTAGCTCTATCGACAACAGAAGCTGAATATATTGCCGTAGCTGAAGTAGGCAATATGCATAAAGCAGTTTCTTTAGGAGCTCAATATCACACAGGAAGAATATAAGATACATTGTGACAGTCAGAGTGCTCTAGAACTGAGCAAGAACTCAATGTATCACGAGCGCACTAAGCACAATGACATATGATATCACTGGATACTAGAGGTGACAGAAGAACAGATGCTAAAGCTGGAAAAGATTCGCAGTGATGAGAATCCTGTAGATATGTTGACAAAGGTGGTAAACCTATGAGAAGCTGCTGCTATGTAAAAACATAGCAGGCATGAGCTCAAACTAGTGGAGTATGGCAAGGGGATGGAGGGGGAGAATTGATGACATCCATCCCCATTATCACGCCCAAAGAGTCTTGTAGGAAAGTTAGTTAATTGTAATCTCAATCTGATTAGGAGTCCTAATCAGAGAAGGAAAAGGAAAGTAGAATTAGAGTTATACTAAGAACCTACCAGGAAAGTTCTAAATTGCCTCTGGCCTTTATAAATGGGACCAAAGGCAGAGCCAAAAGATTTAGAGCAAAACAGGTGTAATCTCTCTCTCATAGTGGAAATATTCCCCCTCCTCTTGTGGACGTAGGCTATACATAGTCGAACCACGTAAATCTTGTGTTTTTGTGTGTAATTGTGTGTTTCTGTGATTTTGATCTTAATCGCTACTCATAATAGTTCTCAGTGATTAGGTCTTTTCTGCGAGCTTCAGCTTTAACAAATCTGGGATTGAGATATACTTAGGTCTGTTACTTGAAAAAGCTTGTCACTTTGCAAGTCATTATCATAATAATCATGCAATTTGGTAATACTATTATTCTAATCTTGTCTCTGTACATGGGTTCTTTTCTGGTTCACATTTTGGTGAATTTATTTGCAAGGTTAGGTTTATGTTGACAGCTACTATGTTCCTCTCTATAAACTACGAATATTAGGACTCCCATATTTCATAGCGTGATTTAGGGAAACACATGTAGACTTAGTTTATCATTCTTCATCATCATCAAAACCTTAATACCAATTAGGGGTTGGTCATATTAATCTTGTTTATCCTTTACCCACTATTAAGAATCATTGCTTTATTTAGTCCTAAAGTTGTTACATATTTCTAACTACTTCTATTCACATTCTTTTGGACTTTTTCCTTGCCCTTTTAGACCTTCAACTTGATCCTATTACTCCTAACTGGTGTTCTTTTAGGTCTCCATTTGATATGTTCAGATCATCTAAGTTTAATCTCCCTTATTTTGAAGTTACTTCTAAATTTTCTCTAATGTTTTAATTTTTAACTTTATCCTTTCTTGTGATCCATCTCAGTATTAGCATTTTATATCAGCATTTTAGTGATGCTCATCCTATTATATTGTTCTTAACTGCTCAACACTTTGATCCATTGACCAGAGTTGGCCTTATAGCCATCTTATGGAATTTTTCTCTCAGTTTGAGTAGCACCCACTAATCACACAAAGCTTTAGAGGCACATTTTCATCTGACAAACCTGCTTGGATTCTTTAGGTAACATGTCTCTCATTCTTTCTACTCTTATGAATTATTGATCCCAAGTATATGAAGTGTTCTTTTGGAGGAACTTCTTGGTTATCAATCTTTATTAGTGCTCCACTCTAGCTCATTTTATTGTTAAAAGTGTATTCTGTATACTTTATCTTAGGTCAGCTAATTTTAAATACCTTAGATTCTAATGCATTTGTTCATAACTCTAGCTTTGTATTTATGCCCTCCCTTATCTCATCAATTAAAATGATATCATTTGTAAATAATATACACCATGGAATCTTCTCGTGTAGATGTTTTTATTAACTCATTCATAACCAATATTAAAAGGTGCGAGCTTAATATTGATCCTTGGTGCAATCTTATAGTGATAAAAAAAATTCACCGATCTTTCCTTTAGTGGTCCTAATGTTTGTTATTGTTTTATCATACATATCTTGAATTATATTTATATACCCATATGAAACCCTTTCTCACCCAACACTCACCATATTAATTATTTAGGAACTTTATCATAAGTATTTTCTAAGTTAATAAAGACCATATGAAGGTCTTTCATCTTCTCACTATTTCTCTATTAATTGTCTAAGAAGAAAAATAGCTTCTATAATAAATCTCCTAAGCATGAAACTTAATTGGTTTTTTGATACGCTCGTTTCATGCCCTAACCACTTCTTAATCATTTTTTCAAAAAGTTTCATTGTATGACTCGTATAAGTTTGATCTCTTGATAACTAGTGCAACTTTGTGTAGCTCAATTATTTTTATATATTGGTATAATAAAGCTCTTTCTCCATTCATCTAGTATTTTCTTTGATTTTACAATATTGTTAAACAAATTTATCAATCAAACTACTCAAGTATCTATCATATACTTACAAACCTTGATTAGTATTACCATTGAGCCCTAGGGCCTTTCATGATTTCATCTTTTTCAATGCCTCTTTCACTTCAGGTATTTTAATCATATAGTTATTCTATAATGCCCACCTTATTTGAGTTTACAGAACTTTTAATTCCTATATTCTCAAGGTAATTATCACTTAATAAATTTTAAAAGTAACTTTGCCACCTTTGTTTGATCTTGTCATCTTTGACTAATGACATTTGGTCATCACTTCTATTATACTTAACTTAGTCTAAGTTCTTGCTCTTCTGTTTTCTTATTTTTGAGAGTTTAAACACATCTTGCTCACCTTCTCTTAATCCGATCATCAGATGCATTAAGCTTAATGTCACTTACTACTCTCTTAGCAGCCATTTTAACATCCTTATATTACTCAAAGTATTCATTATTTTTGGTCATCTGTCATGTACTATAAAATACACACATTTCTCTTTAATAACTTTGTACCTTTTCACTTTACCACTAAGTTTTCTTTAGTAGTTGCCTTTTACCTTTAGATACTTCTATGACATTTTTTACCACTTTCTTAATAGACTTGGTCATATTATTCCACATGATGTTTACCTGTGTTTCACTATTGTAATTTTTTTTTACCATCAACTTTTTTGTTAATGATGCCATCTTCTGTCCTTTTGAGTTCCACTAGTTAGTTTTTAAACACCAATTAAGTTCTTTTCTTTTCTTATTTTAATGTAGATATTCATAATCATTAACATATGTTGTGAGGTTAGCTTCTCGCTGAGTATCACCTTATAATCTTTACACTTTGATCTTTTGATATTCCTAAGTAGAAAAAAGTCTATTTGGCTTTTATATAGTCTGCTTAAAGGTTAGTAAGTGTTTATTCCACTTTATAAAGTATGAGTTTACTATACCTATGCTATATACTAAAGCAAAATTGAGTATAGCTTCTCTCATCTTATTTCTTTCTCTAATATCATACTCTTCATTTACCTTATCATATCATTCCTTTTCTTTCCTTATATGATCATTGAAGTATGGTCTTATAAATATCCATTATGTGTTTGAAATTTCTTGTTTGACTCTTTTCATATCTTTTAAAAATTGTTTTTTGATTATATCTTCTAACTCTACTTGTGTTGTGTATGTACTTATAAAATTTATGATCTTCTCTCCTGAAATAAGTTTTATTAGTATAATTCTATCATTAGTTCTTATAACATTTACAACTTTATCCTTTAATTCTTTATTTATCACTATCCCTACAACATTTCTATTATTGTCTTTTCCTACGTACTAGAGTTTGTACCTATTGATTTCTTTAGCTTTAGGCTATTTTTACTTGGTTTCTTAAATACAAGCGATCTTAACTGTAATGTGTTGCATTGTATGTATTAATTACAATGTGACAGCCTATGTTTTTCAATTACTTTTTTGTAATCATTTTTGAAAGGCAAGATCCCCATTTTTAAAATTTCTTTTAAAAAACAAACAATGAAAATATTTTTCTTAGAAAAGACTTTTTCAAAAGCCTTGAGTGACATCTTACCGATTAAAATACATTCATCAATTCTAAAATCAAACACTTTTGCAACAAGTCAAAACATACCATTTCTTAAAGTTTTGTCCATTTACAACCCATAGTCCAATATGTATTAAATATATTTATACATATCTAAACTGATTATCAAAGTTACATAACTACTTAGTCATCTGACAATATTTATAAAATGAGCAAAGACATCATGTACAAACATACATTATCAATACTCTATCTGGCTACTCGTGGAGTCTTGCCTCGACATTCTTGCCTTTACCTTCTTGACATTTATCTGTGAAGTTGGTGAGGTGAGTATATGAGAATATATTTGATAGGTAAATCTAAGATCACAAATATAAATCAATATAAATTTGCATTTATGCACTCGTGTACACAATGAAAGATCCTTATTATCCATAAGGTTTCTTTGATATAATTTGTAATAAATCATTTGCATACCCTCAAGCATTCTATCAAAGATTTCATTTCAACCTAGTATAACATAAGTGCAAGAGAAATATAATATGTCACTAACAAAAGAATCCAAGTCAAACATGTGCACAATTAACGATAAAATAGTTAAGCACTCATCATCATCATCATCATCAAGACCTTATCCCAATTAGGGGTCGGCCACATGAATCTTATTCCTCCATTCCACTCTATTAAATACCATGGTTTCATTTAGTCCCAAAGTTTTTAAATCTTTCCTCACCACTTCTATCCACATTCTTTTGGGCATTCCCCTTGCCCTTTTAAAGCCTTCTACTTGTATTGCCTCACTCCTTCGAACTGGTGCCATTGTTGGTCTCCTTTGGACATGTCCAAACCATTTAAGTCTAATCTCCCTCATCTTATTACCTATTGGTGCTACCTCTAAATTTCCTCTAATATTTTCATTTCTAATTCTGTCCTTTCTTGTCTTTCCACTCATCTATCTCAACATCCTTATTTGTGTGACGCTCATCCTATGAGTATCATGTTCCTTAACTGGCCAACACTCTGATCCATAGAGCATGGCCGACCTTATAGCCATCTTATAGAATTTTCCTTTTAGTTTGAGTGGCACCCGCCGATCACATAAAACTCCAAATGCACATCTCCATTTGTTCCAACCTGCTTGGATTCTCTAGGTAACCTCCCTCTCAATCTCTCCACTCTCATGGATCAATGATCCTAAGTATTGAAAGAGGTCTTTCACGGGGACTTCTTGGTTATCAATCTTGACTAGTGTTCCACTCCTACTCTCCTTGGTAAAATTACATTCCATATATTCTGTCTTAGTTCGGCTAATTTTAAATTCTTCAGATTCTAATGCTTCTCTCCATAACTATAGCTTTATGTTTACACCATCCCTTGTCTCATCAAGTAAGACTATATGTAACACCCCGGATTTTTAAGACAATTTTTTTTTTTTTTTGACAATTTAAATAAGAGCATTTGGGATCCCATGAGAAAAGATTTATTTAACATTTTACTAAACCTATCTCAAAAACTCCGGGTGTTAATTTTTCCTTTCACAAAATGGCGTACATGTAATTTAAACATAAATAAATGATCCGCGTATAAATCAACGTCAAATAAATAGGCGCCTTTATTTTAAATCAAATAAACATCCAAAAGACAGTAATAATATGGCTCCAGAGGTCTATCCATCATAAGATCCCATATATAAATGTCCAATATATGTCCAAAGATCTAAATCACATCCAAATATAAAGTATGCAGTCCATAATAAAATTCAAATGATAATCCACTCTAATGACTCACATTACTTTCTAAAACTATAGGGAAACTAGTCTCTCTCAAGGTTTATCAACCGCTTTTCCTTTCCTCGGTGTCGCGTAACAAGATCTAAGGCATTGCAAAACAAAGCAATGCCTCAAAGAAGCTATCGCTTGTGTAGGTACATAGACAATTAATGTAATAAATGCAAGAAATAATGAACAACATTGATGAAAAGTCTAACATTTATGGAAATAGTGATATCATAATGCCATGTTCAAATAAATGCCAATTTATTCCAAATGCTAAAACATGAAATTCACGGAGTTAAAACATGACATGAATCAATAACATGGAGCATACAACAAGAATAAGGGCACCTAAGGTAATGGGTCCCACCACATCGCACTAACATCCCTGATCGAGTACACATAGTCAACCTCGAGTGTCGTCACACCCAGCATACCATCTATAACCATGCTCATCATGCATGCACACATAACAAGAATATGGGCCATCATCTTTGCGTGGCAACCCTCCATGGGTATCAACCACCGCCGGCTCCCCGTCGACACCGTAGCAGGAGACTTAACGTCCTGTCCCCATGGAAAGGCTCAGACCGGTAGTGTGGACTATCCATGTTACCAAACCCCTACCGAATGCCATCTATGGGCAGGTGTCTATCATATCACAAACTCATCACATCATAATCTCGGAAGGTGGGTGGCGGCCTCTATCCCTCCCAGCAGATGATTTGGCATGGGCGAGAGCACCGTCATCAAATATAAAACACGGAAATCATATGTATATGCTAAAACTCAAGAGCACTTATAGCTTGAAATCCCCAAGACATGCCCCTCATCCTAGGGTTAGCCTATAAAAGGACCAAATTACTTAAGCCTCTATACTCATTTCCATGTAAATCCATGCATTTTCTATATATATAATAAGAAATAAATCTCTAATTAAGCATAACTAATTAACATCATGCTTGTAAAAGCATTTTAAATAAGTTTATTCAAGGTAAAAGAATTCAATTTGGAATAATCATCACGTACGCAATGTCGCATGAAATCCATGGTAAATAAAAATCGCAATTTAAAACACAATCACACATGATGCTATGTTTAAACATGGTTTAAAATCAAGTCAAAACATTAGTTGTCGTCACCTACCTCGGTGTGAGATCACTAGCTTGCCAATAACTCCCTTTAATTGGTATATTCAAGTGCACCGTACATGTCACATCACTATTTTGAAATTTTTCTAAATAAAAAGTGGTCATTTCTAAGTTTTTAAGTTAAAACTAGGTCGTCGTTAATACGGTCACAACGCCTTCTTGGATCGTGATTTGGACCTCTCTAGCTCCCCAAAAATCAAGTTTTAGTGAAAACTACCCTCAAATGGCTCTTGGGACCACCATAAGGTGGTTTAAACCGGCGGCGCTCTTTTCCGCCGGTTTATACCGACGCACGGGCGCACAAAGACGCCCGGCGCCGCAGATGCCGCACGGGAGACGCGCCGCGTCCCAGGTCCCACCGCGGCAGCCAACCACGCACGTTCCGCACGCGCGGCGCCGCGCACGCGCGTGCGCGGCACGTCATGTGACGTCGTCCCTCGAGGCGTCTTTCGTGGGGTGTGCGTCTTGGCGTCGGCGCGGGCGCGACGGATTGACGACGGCCGGAGAAGACGACGGATTCCGGGCTGCCTCGGCGAACTCTGGCTTCCGTTTGCGTGATTTTGCGCCATTTTCTTCAGAATTCTCTCTAGAATCCATTTATGCCCTCCTTTTTCACTAATTTTCTCAAAAACCATGGTTTTTAAATGATTTTTCCCAAGTTCCTAAAAACCTCCCTAGGTACTGGTTTTTGAGTTTTCTGGGCAATTCCACCGTTGGATCACTCCCAAATTTAAAGGGTTTGCTCTTGGGTGTCTTTTGCACTAGTTGGATGCGATTTCCAAACGGACAACGTTTGGTCTATGAAATCACGCTCCAACAGTAGCATGCACAAAGCCCCCAAAAATCCGATTTTTTTCCTAATTTTTAAATGGTTTTCTAATTAATTTTCTAATTAATAAATCTGAGAAAAACATAGGTTTTGAGGCTTACCTTGCACCTGGCCGGGTTGCTCGTGTTCTGGCTCCACTCGCCCGAAAAATTCAAGTTTTTACAGGATCTAGGGTTTTGCGTATCATTCATGGAAAACGCTCAAAGTGGAGCGTTTTGGCTCTAGAGGAGCATAGATATAGTGGTTTTAGAGTCTTGGGAAGAGAAACTCTTCCCCACACGTCTCTTCCTTATCTCTCCTGCATGATTTCGCCGGACTTGAGAGACATGTGTAGGCATGAGGGTGCCGTTATCAATTTGGACCCCTGTGTAACACGTTTCTGTCAAAAGACCATTTTGCCCTTACAACTTTGACGGCTCATAACTCCCTCGTTTGAGCTCCGTTTCTCGCGTTCTTGGTGGCGTTGGATTCGTATCGACGAGCACTTTCTAATTATTATGTTTTTAGGAAATAATTTCATCCATAAATTTTTATTTTAATTTATTTAATAATTTCCTATTTTTATCTTAAAAATTAAGGATATTACACTATATCATCTGCAAATAGCATGCACTGGGGGATCTCCTCATGCAAATGTTTTGTTAACTCGTCCATAACTAATATGAAGAGGTATGGACTCAATGTCGATCCTTGGTGCAATCCTACAGTGGCAGGAAAATCACCAGTCACGCTACTAGTGGTCTTAACATTTGTTACCGCTCCCTCATACATATCTTTAATTATATCTATATACCCCTGAGAAACCCCCTTACCACCCAACACCCTCCATATTAACTCTCTAGGGACTCTATCATAAGCTTTCTCTAAATCGATAAAGACCATATGTAGGTCTTTCCTCCTCTCCCTATATTTCTCTACTAATTGTCTTAGGAAAAAAATAGCTTCCATGGTATACCTCCCAGGCATAAAACCAAACTGACTCTCTGATACACTTGTTTCATATCGTAGCCTATTCTCAATCACTCTTTCAAAACGTTTCATAGTGTGGCTCATAAGTTTGATCCCTCGATAATTAGTGTAGCTCTGAATGTCACCTTTATTCTTATAGATTGGTACAATAGAGCTTTTCCTACACTCATCAGGCATTTTCTTTGATTTTATAATCTTGTTAAACAACTTGGTCAACCAAACTACCCCAATATCTCCCATATGCTTCCAAACCTCTATTGGTACACCATCAGGCCCCATGGCCTTTCCTGATTTCATCTTTTTCAAGGCCTCTTTTACTTCAGGTATTCTAATC
This sequence comes from Warburgia ugandensis, assembly GCA_035236585.1. Classification (NCBI taxonomy): domain Eukaryota; kingdom Viridiplantae; phylum Streptophyta; class Magnoliopsida; order Canellales; family Canellaceae; genus Warburgia; species Warburgia ugandensis. The sequence goes on along the minus strand of CP141128.1, from coordinate 18,562,504 downwards.
CTATGTTCATATCTATAATATCCAATGTTATTTAGATTTATATTATTTTCAATCCCTATATTCTCAGAGCCATTGTCATTTAATAATTTTTGAAAGTATGTTTCCCACCTTTGTTTGATCTCATCTTCTTTGATTAATACCTTTTGATCATCGCTTCTAATACACCTAACATGATCTAAGTCCTTACCCTTCTGTTCTCTTACTTTTGCAAGATTAAACACATCTTTCTCACCTTCTCTTGTTCCTAATTTATTATAGAGCTCATCATATGCTTTAAGTTTAGCCTCACTTACTATTCTCTTAGCAGCGTTTTTAGCATTCTTATATTGTTCATAGTTTTCATTATTTCTAATCTTCTGCCAAGCTTTAAAAAGCATCCGTTTTTCTTTAATAACTTTTTGCATTGTTTCACTCCACCACCATGTTTCCTTTGTTAATAGCTTTTTACCTTTAGATACTCCTAAGACATCTTTTGCCACTTTCTTAGTGGACTCAGCCATATTAGTCCATTAAAATCTCAATTTAAGTCACTCATAGAAAAATTCCTATCAATTTATGTCAAGTATATCAATTCTTAGCACGTAATTATAAATATATTAACTCTCAAATCATTCAAGGCAGCGTTATGCCTAATAGCCAAGGTGTCTATGACCTTATCATGCATATGGTGCCTTAAAGATCAACTTGTGGTAACTGCCCTATATTGGGAAATCGTAACACTATAACAACTACCAAATCATGGAACACTATAGTGAAAAGAATACATCAATCACTCACTATATTGTAGCAACTGCCCAATCATGGGATATCGCGTGCCCAAATGTTGATACCAACTGCTTAAGACTTATCATAGTCTCACATGGAAGGAGAAAGGATCATGCAGTGGACCTTTTCTTAATGCCACACTCAAAGTTTAACCACTTAGGCTTGGTGTTGAAATATTAACTTTCAGAAGGTGGGTGGCCAACCCTACAACCCTTCTATCATAGTGTCCACTTAAGGAAAGTGCCTATCTAAACAAATCTTTGGCAAATTAATGTATGAAAATCTATGTATAAGTGTACCTACTGTGACATATTAGCTGCCTACTAATCATATAATCAGATCTCAATCATGGTTTAGAATACATATTTTTCGTTTAAATACGAATTAGATGTCAAATATAAATAGTGCATAAAATTCAATTAGGAAATCAATCCGTGTTATGCTTTTTAGAATTTTAACTATAATCATAAAATCCCTCTATTTTATCAAAAATCTGACATTATTTTTCTTATTTATAGGAATGTGCACATTTAGTGCATGTGATACAATTCGCCTAATAATTACAATTTTGTATTCAAATAAAAATGGAGATTGTCTCCTAATTATTCCATCCACTGATAATTTAAGAAATTTCACATCTCAAGTAGATCATATAAGGATATCCTTTAAGAAGAATCATTTAACTTCTCAATAATATTATGTCATAAGAATGTTATTTCTCAACCTCAAAGAGAATCATTAACTACATTTTAAATGTATTAATCACACACATTTAACAGAATAATACATTATTGTAATTACTTTGAAAACTTAGCAACCTTACAATTATGTACCTAGGTCTGATGATTCAGGTTCACCAAGATAAATTATGAATCAATTTGAGTGTTGATCGATGATTAGAAATCACTTATCAGGGCTTTTATCATTAATTTAGTATTAATATGATAAATATGGTATAAATGTCATAGCTTAGTCTCTCAATTGTATATTCATATATATTAAAATCCTTAAATGAAGGGTTAAATTGTCCTTGATTTGTTGTTCAACATCAGATCATATAGATCTAGATATTAGGAAAATCAATTTCACATATCAACAAGTAGATCTGATCTTTCAGGCCTAGATCACATGGATCTAAGTCCCAACGTGATCGGGTCTACAAATTAACAGTGTGATCAGATTTTATACATTTAATAAGCTTTTGATTTGTCATTCTTAACCTAGATTATCGTTTACATGAAATTTATATTATTAGATTCATAGATCTACTGTTTGATTATGTTTTCAAGCGTTAGATTTGTAGATTTAGGACTTTCACTTGTGCACTGTGTTTAGATAAAAAATTCAATGGTTGGATGATCATCAATTGAACTTTCATTGGTGTGGATGTGTAGATCAAGTAGCAAGGATTTTTTATATAAAATTTTTAATTTTTTTATCATTGCTGGAATCCAGTCATCATTGTTGGAGAAGACAACAAAAAAATGATTGTCGTTGATGACTGTTACACAGTGTTAAAAATGCAAAATTTCATGAAAATAAATAATGGGTTTTGTAGATCTCCACTTCACCTTTATCCCTGTGAAGTTTGAAGTGATTCCATTGCCATTTGGTGCTGAAAAAAGAAAAAAAATGGTGCTTTCCCTGGTTGATGTACGATTTAGCTATGTCAAAGGCGTGTTTATTTCATCTGTAACTGACCTAGTTGATGGATCATTGATTAGTTGCTTTAGGAAATACTTTTCCTAAGTGTGATGGCTGATAGTGAACTTGTATGCTCCCGGCCGATGGGCAAGTGCGTGCAAGAGAGAGAAAAGGAGAAGGGAGAGACTATGTGTAGGTAGGTTTTCTACCCTGTGCTAGTAGTAGTTGTTGGTGGTGATGCTGACATCAACAGATGAAGAGAGAGAGAGAGAGAGAGAGAGAGAGAGAGAGAGAGAGAGAGAGAGAGAGAGAGAGAGAGAGAGAGAGAGAGAGAGAGAGAGAGAGAGAGAGAGAGAAGGGCGATGGTTTACCCCCCTTTTGGTATTTGCACAGGCTATTATGGTATAGCTAATGCAAGTACGGGTCAATCCCACAAGGATGTGCTTTAAGAATTTAAAGTTTTTAATAAAATTTAATTCTTTTAAATTTGAAATTAATTGACAAAAAGTAACAAAAAGAGATCAAACTTCAGATGTGTTTAACCAATGAAATCATAGAGGTCTAATCCACAAAAAACATAAATTTAACTAAAAATAAAGAAAATTCCACTTTCATAGACTACTTGTCTTCAATTTCTACATATCTGGTATCTAAAATCATGGTCAGCCTTTATCAACATATTTTTGGCCCTTTAGATTAATTATCTACTAGGCATATTCTAAAAATTCTGAGAGATCTAGGCTAAATAAGAATTTTAAGATTTGACAGCTTAGATCTAATTCAGAACTCAAATTGAAGAGCAGGAACATTGGATAATCTATAAAGTGTCTTTAGAATATGGCATGAAATTTAATTGAAATTCTAACGTGGAATAGATGAAGAATTGAAGCTATCCTATTGGTTTAAGCTAAACCTTGATTAGGTTAAGCTTAAATCAATTAGGATTGGATTAACTTAATCTGAGAATAACAAAACTTGGATAAGGAAAAATAGAAATATAAGTAAAAGACAAAATAGGGAAAAGATGGATCAGACTAAAAGACCAAAAGGATTCAAATGACATTATAATTTTTAAGTAAAGGGTATTTTTGGGAATTTCCTGGAATTTTAGTTTTAAACGAAAACCAGAAGCTCGACAAACAAGAAGACGGTGATGTAGGTGGAAGCAACATCGTTCAGTGAATACATAGCAGTGATGAGCACAGGTTCAAGTGTCTGGTTCAAATGCCCAAGCTAGGCAACTAGGGGCGCGCAATGCTCACAGAGGATTGTTGATGGTTTGGGTGAGATGCTGGTGTGGAACGGACAGTGGATATGATGCCGGTGAAGCCATAGAGGGGTGGCCTAGCCGATGCTATGCTGGGCAGTACTGGAATGACACTTGGGCTGGTGACAATGATGGCATGGAGCATATGAGGAGAAGGAAGAGAAGAGAAGGAAAGAGAAGAAGGGGAAATTGGGGGGAAAATAGAGGAAAGTGTTTCCTCTTTTGAGCCACCCAGAGATGGGGAATATTCAGAGGAGGTTTGCTATGTGGAGCATTGCACGATGGGTGGCGAGATTCCTGGTGAAGCTGGTAGAAGCAGTCGACCAGTGCTTGGCTAGTGGAGCTTGATGGGAAGCAGAGGAGCTTGGGGATAGAGGGATGTGGCAGGGTCCTGGTATGAAAAAAAACACTAACAAGAAAGCAAAGGAAAGAAAACAATAATTCACGAAAGGAAAACGAGAAAAGAAAAACAAAGCAGAAGAGAAGGTGGTCTTCCCCTACAGCTACCTCCTACAGTCCACCCATCTAAGGGGGCTCCCTCTTCCACGGTTGCCTTCTCCCCTTTATATAACTTCTCCTCTTTCTATTCTCCCCCACTTTCCCTACGGTTAAGGAGTTTCTAAGTTTGACAAATTTTATTTTACATGCTTTCCATTCCACATGATCTCCTATTCAACCAATCTGCTCCATTCAATGCTCTGCATCGTTGAACTTCTTTTAGGATGATCTGCTCCATTTGGTTATTAAATCTGACATCAATCCTTGCGGTTCAAGCTATTTGATTTCCAATTCAAGTGATCTGCACCATGGATTTAGCCATTCTAACTATGATCTTTTTACTTTGCAAAAGATAAGAATAGATTAGAGTCATCTAACCAATCCATTAAATATCTAATTAGCTCTGATGATCATCTGACCATTAAATTTTACAATTTAACCATGAGATGATCAATTACAACTAAATTTCATATTTTATCTTAAAATTATTAAATTGATGAGTTAGATGATCTAATTAAATACTAAATTAAGGGTATTTTGGCCAAAATTAAACACTTATCAGTATCATCCTTGCGTGAGAGGTGATTGAGTGTAGTGTTCCACACGTTGAGCTTCTCTCGGTTGGCTATCACATGGGACCCTTTGTTGTGAGGGGGTACAGTTAGCAATTTGGCCCCCGCAGTCAATTAGTAAAATTTTGGAGTTTTAGTGTCACTAAAAAGTTTTCATTGTGTACATTTTGAACTTTGAGGTTTTGAAATCAAATTTGGAGTCTTCAGTAAATTTACTTACATAAATTTTGATTTTATCGAAATTTGATTCTTTACTTCAACTTTCAATTAAATTTGTGATAAAATGTAGGTTTGTTATGTACGTCCCCCCAACCCCTCCCTCCCGAAAGAGTTTTATCCTCAAAATTTCCTTTTACATTGCTATTTAAATAACTCTAGGTGCATTCTCTTCATCTCATCCTCAGTTTTCCAGGTAGTCTTCTCAACGGAATGACGTTGTATATGACTTTGACAAATGGAATGATCTTCATCGTTAACATGTGTTTTTTTTTATCTAAAATATGGACGACCTTTTCTTCAAAAGTTAGGTTAGGTTGCAGCTCTACCAGTACGTGTGTAAGTACATAAAAAAGGTTAGATGCGTACTTACATAACATCAAAATGTAATATACATCATAAATATCTACAAGTTGTGGTGGCAATGCTAATCTATACACCATCAGACTATTTCTTTCTAAAATTTCAAAAGGATCAATGAATCAAGGGCTTAATTTTCCTTTAGCACCAACCTTTGTAATTCCTTTCTAAGGAAAGACCTTTAGAAAGATGTGATTTTCAATTTCAAATTTCAAATGTATCCTCCTTCAGCCTGGGTAACTCTTTTTGTTGACTTTGAGCAACTAAAAGTCATTTTCCAATCAGCTTTACTTTTTCTGCACATTACTCCACTAATTCAAATTTTATCAACTGTCTCTTTGACCTCATTCTAGCAAGTGGGTGAACAATATAGTCTTCCATATAGTGCTTCATATGGTACCCTGCCGATGCTAGCATGGAAACTAGTATCATATATGAACTCAACGAGGGAAAGGTTCTCATCTCAATTTCTTTTTCAATTAATTGCACAAGCCCGTAACATATATTCTAATCTTTGAATAGTTTTTTCTGATTATCCATCTATTTGCAGATGGAATGATGTACTGAAACTCAAGGAAGATCTCAATCCTTCTTGTACGCTCCCCAAAATTTTGGAGGTAAATCTACTATCCCTATATGAAATAATGGTCACAAGTGTGCCATTCAAGCTTATGATTCCCTTGATATACAGCTTCGCTAAGTTGTCTAAGGACTATGTTTGTTGAATTAGGAGAAAATGAGCCGACTTATATCAATTAATCCACAATCACCCAAATAATGTCATGCTCATTCGACATCCCAAGCAATCCATTAATAAAGTACATGAGATATAGTCCCATTGCCAATAAAGAAGATCAGGGGACTGTAACATTCCTTTTGCCTCAGATGTTTAGCCTTTACTTGTTGGTAGTTCAAACATCTGATTGTGCATTCTCCCACATCCTTTTTCATTCCATTCCACCCAAAAAAAAATTCAAGCCGTGATACGTCTTGGTTCCCCTTAAATAAATGATATACTGTGAGTGGTATACCTCTTGAAGAATTTCATATCTCAACTCTTTATTTGATGGAACTACTAATCTTCCACAAAATCGTACACTCCCATCTAAATTATGAGTAAACTTTGGTTTACTAACCAATGCTTGTGTCTCTCTGTCTTCTTTCTAAGCTTGAAGAACGTTCTCAACTATAGCAAATTTCACTGCTAATAAGCTTTACTTTTTCTGCACATTACTCCACTAATTCAAAAATTATCAATTATCTCTTTGACCTCATTCCAACAAGTTGGTGAACGACACAGTCTTCCATATAGTGATTCGTATGGTGTCATGCCGATGCTAGCATGGAAATTGTTACTGTATGTGAACTCAACGAGGGGAAGGTTGTCATCTCAATTTATTTTTTAATTAATTGCACAAGCTTGTATCATGTCTTCTAATCTTTGAATAGTTCTATCTAATTGTCCATCTATTTGCAGATGGAATGCTATACTAAAACTCGTGGAAGAGCTCAATCCTTCTCATATGCTCCCCAAAAACTTGGATAAATCTGCTATCCTTGTATGAAATAATGGTGACTGGTGTGCCATTCAAGCTTATGATTCCCTTGATATATAGCTTCGCTAAGCTATCTAAGGACTATGTTTTTCGAATCGAGAGAAAATGGGTTAGCTTTATCAGTCAATCTGCAATCTCCCAAATAATGTCATGCTCATTCGATGTCCTAGGCAATCCACTAATAAAGTCCATGGGATGTGGTCCCATTTCCACTAAGGAAGATCAAAGAACTGCAGCATTCCTTTAGCCTCTAATATTCAACATTTACTTATTGGTTAGTCAAACATCTTATTGCGCATTTTCCCACATCCTTTTTCATTCGATTCTAGCAAAAATTTCTTTTCAAGTCATGATACATCTTGGTTCCCCTTGAATAAATGATATACCATGAGTGGTATACCTCTTGAAGAATTTCTTGTCTCAACTCTTTGTTTGATGGACTACTAATCTTCCATAAAATCGTACACTCTTGTTTGAACTAGTGAACTTTGGTTTACTAACCAATGCTTGTATCTCTCTATCTTCTTTTTGAGCTTGAAGAACCTTCTCAACTATAGCAAATTTCACTGCTAAATTAGCCGCAAATGATCCCTTTCCTCTGTACTGAATTTTCAGCCTACAATCAATCACATTCTAAAATAACTTCCACTTTCTGGAGAGCATACATGTTATCAACCCTTGAGTCTTCTGACTTAGTGCATAGGCTACTATGTTAGCCTTTCCTGGGTGATACTAGATGAAGAAGTCATAATTTATAAATACTCCATCTATCTTCTTTGCCTCATATTTTTAGATCTTGTTAAGAGAAAATATATTTAAGGCTTTCATAATTTGTGGAAACTCCAAATCTCTCATCATAAAGGTAATGCCTCCAGATTGTTTTTGCTAAGACTACTGTTGCTAACTCCAAATCGTGAGTAGTTTTTCTCATGTGTCTTCAGCTGCCAAGAGATATAAGCAATCACTTTATCATTTTGCATCAATACACATCCTTTCCTATTGTTTGATGCATCACAGATGACTACAAATCCTTTATTACCTAAAGGAACTGTCAAGATGGTACAGGCATGAGTCTCCTTTTAGTTCTCAAAAACTTGCTTCATATCTGTCACTCTAAATGAATTGTGTATCCTTTCTAGTTAGTGTGATTAATGACAGGGATATTCATGAAACCCTTCTATAAATTTTCTATAATATCCCGCTAGAGCAAGGAAACTACAAATTTCTGTCATTGATTTAGTTATTTTCCAACTCATCACTGCCTTAACTTTTAGTTGGGTCTAAAACAACTCCATCTTTAAAAATAACGTGGCCCAAAAAGTTAACCTACTCTAACTAAAACTCACATTTGTTGACCTTAGCAAACAACAATGATTCTGAAGGGTACTTCAGATAATGTGTAGATGCTCTCTGTGTTCTATTCTACTCGTAGAGTAAAGAAAAATCATGTCTACAAATACTACTACAAATTTATTCAAATAGGCTTTAAATACCCAATTTATAAGATCTACAAACATAACTAGTGCTTTTGTCAGTCAAAACGACATAACTAAGAATTTGTAGTGACTATAATGAGTCCTGAATGCCATTTTAGAAATATATTCTTGTCGAATCCTCAATTGATGATACCTTGACCTCAAATTTATCTTAGAGAAAATAATTGTCGACTGTAGCTAATCAAAGAGGTCATCAATCCAGGGATTGGACAGTTGTTATTTACAATAACACTATTTAGCATTCAGTAGTCAATACATAGTTGCATGGATCCATCTTTCTTCTTAACAAAAAAAAACTTGTGCTCCCTAAGTTAAAACATTGGATCTGATAAAACCCTTATTTAGTAACTTTTACAACTGTATTTTTAATTCTTGTGATTCTAATGGAGCCATCCAATATGGTGCCTTAGAAATAGGTGATGTACCTAGCATAAGTTCAACTCCAACAATGTTGGTCCCAAGCTCAGATGAAAAAGGAGGAGGGTCTTGCATCAAGTACTAGTTGACAAGGGAGAAGTTGAAGATGTTTTTGTTATTTATTTCCTTCTTGCAAATGAATATGCATTTGTATATTAGTTTATAAAGAAGAAATAAAAATCATCTCTAACTTCTTAAAAGTATGGCATCCCTTGCATCAGGTGCCAGCTAGCAAGGGAGAAGTTGAAGATGATTTTGTTATTTCTTTCCTGCTTGCAAATGAATATGCATTTGTATATTATTTTGTCAGGAAGAAATGAAAATCATCTCCAACTTCTTAAAAGTATGGCAATCCTAACATGACATGAATCGAAAATGGACATTCCCTCAAGCTAGGGCATTCCCCATAAACGATAGACTGCATCAGATCCCGAGTGTTGTGAAAAATGAGCAAGGGTTGCTAGGGAATTCCCCTAGAAGTGACACTCTACATCAGATCTTGGGTGTAGTGAAAAATGGGTAAGGGTTACTAGAGCTTCCCCTCAAAAGCAATGCACTGTATCAGAACCGAGGTGCAATGAAAAGTAGACATGGGTCCATGCCATGGAGGTCGAGAAGGGCACTAATAAATTAATATCTCCATAGCATAAGATTTGTATTGATACATGGAATATAGTGACACTAACAAGGAAGAGTTTGAAGTTAGTAGACACGATGAAACATGGGAGAGTCAACTTCACTTGTATCTAAGAAACTAGGTGGAAAGGGGTTAAAGTTAAAGAAATCGATGGGTATAAATTATGGTATGTAGAAAAGGATAATAATATAAATAACGTAGGAATAATAGTAGATAAAGAATTAAAGGACAAAGTTATGGACGATAAAAGAATCAATGATAGAATTATAATAATAAAATTTGTTCTATGAGAGCAGATCATAAATGTCATAAGTGCACACGCACCACAAGTAGGGTTAGAAGATATAATTAAGAGATAGTTTTGGGAAGATATGGAGGGAGTCATACAAGAAATTCCCAACAGTGAGGGGACATTTATAGGAGCAGACTTAAATGGCCATGTATGAAAAGAAAAGGAAGGATGTGATAGAATACATAGAGGGTATAATATAGCTGAATGAAATGAGATGGGGGAAAACTATCTTAGATTTTGCTTTGTCATATAACCTGGCCATTGCAAATACAATCTTTAAGAAGAGGGATGAACACTTAATAACCTTTAAAAGTGGACTTCATAAAAGTCAAATAGACTTTTTTCTACTTAGGAATACTGAATGATCAATGTGTAAGGTTTGTAAGGTAATACTTGGTGAGAGTTTAACTTCACAACATAAGTTAATGGTTATGAATATCCATATAAAAAAATGGAAGAAAGGAAATGAACTTAATAGGTATCTAAAAACTAAGTGGTGGAACTTAAAAGGAGAGAAAATAACCTCATTCACAAATAAGTTGATGGTAGAAGGAAACTGGAACTATGAAAGAGAAGTAAACACCATGTGGATTAATATTGCTGAGTCCATTAAGAAAGTGCAAAAGATGTCCTAGGAGTATTTAAAGGTAAAAGGCAATTAGTAAAGAAAACACGGTGGTGGAGTGAATAGTGCAAAAAGTTATTAAAGAAAAACAAATGTATTTTAAAGCATGGTAGAAGACTAAAAATAATGAAAACTATGAACAATATAAGAATGCTACAAAGGTTGCTAAGAGAATAGTAAGTGAGGTTAAACCTAAGGAATATGAAGAGCTCTATAATAGACTAGGAATAAGGGAAGGTGAGAAAGATGTGTTTAAACTTGCAAAAGTAAGATAATAGAAGGGTAAGGACTTAGATCATGTTAGGTGCATTAGAAGTGATGATTAAAGGGTACTAGTCAAAGATGTTGAGATTAAACAAAGTTGGGAAACATACTTTCAAAAATTGTTAAATGATAATGGCTCTGAGAATATATGGATTGAAAATACTATAAATCTAAATAACACTGGATATTATAGATATGAATGTAGGATTAGAATACCTGAAGTGAAAGAGGCCTTGAAAAAGATAAAATCAGGAAAGGCCATGGGACCCAATGGTATACCAATAGAGGTTTGGAAGCATATGGGAGATATTGGGGTAGTTTGATTGACCAAGTTATTTAACAAGATTATAAAATCAAAGAAAGTGCCTGATGAGTGGAGGAAAAGCTTGTTAATGTGTTTTACCACAAATGCATGGGTTATTGTAATATAGCTAATGCAAGTACGGGTCGATCCCACAGGGATTCAACTTAAAAAGTGGGAGTTTAAATAAAATTTTAATTACAAAAAATTAAAAATAAATTACTGGAATTATTGAAATTAGAATAAGAGAAAATTACAGAATTTCTAGTTTTAGAATAAAGAAAACAAACCAAATAACATGAAAAATCTACTTCCCTAGCTTAATCACTGTCAATTTCTTCAAATATGGTCCGGCCTTCATAAATGTCTTCATCATGTCCTTGATTAAAGATCTGACAGTTGGATTTGTCAGATTCCTCAAAATTGTAAAGATCTAGAGTAAATGGTGATTTTGGGATTTGAACAGTCTAGATCACTTTATGGATTTCAGATTAAAAATCAGAGACATTAAGTAAGTTCAGGGGTATCGGAAGAATGAAATCTAAAAGTTAATTGAAAATTAAAGAAGAAACAGAGAGTTCTTGGTGGTTAAGGCTAACCTATTGAGTGGGTTAAGACTTAATTGATCTGGTTCGGATTAAGCAATTCCTGAATAAGAAGAATGAAGATAAAATAGAACTGGAATAGATTAGGGATATATAGGGAATTTAAAAAAAAGGACTAAAATGGAATTAAAATCAAGTGCAATGGGCAAAATTGAAATTAACACAAAATATGGTTAAAAAAAAAAGAAACAAAAAGGGGGAAACTATTGGAGAGGAAGAGGAAATCATAGGAGAAGGAGAAGGGAAGGAGAGGAGGATAGGGGGAAGGAAAAAAAACAGCAAGATAGAGGAAACCTGACTAGGCCGTCCGTTACGATGTTTCCACCAGAGCAAGGCAAAGGAGCAGGGGATGCAGACGTTGGTGTTGGGTGGAGAGATGACGGCTCTGGAGGATTGGTGCAGTGTGGCCTCTAGTGTGGTGGAAAGAGCGAGAGGTGAGGAGGAAGAATAGAGGAGAGGGACGCGTGGAGATTTGGGAGTCGAGCAATGGAAAGATGAAGTAGAGAGAAGGGTGAAGGAGAGGAGGAGGAAGCTGGGGTTGGCTATCCCGTCATGCTGGATTGAGATTTAGACAATAGTGGGAGGTAGACGACTGGGTATTGGCTGGAGAAAAGCATATGAAAGGAGATGGAGTCGACTAGCGATTGGGGGGGGGGGGGAAAGTGAGATAGAGGGGAGCAGGTGGATTGATTGGTGATAAGGGAGATGATGAGAAGAGGAGAATGTGCTGGTTGGGTGGAGTAGATGGCACATGTGAGAAAAAGAAAATGAGAAGAGAGAAAGAGAGTAGGGAGAGAAGGAGGAGCTGGAACGGTGAAGAAGGGGGTGAAGTGAGATAGAAGGAGCCAGTGAGGCAAAGGTGCTGGGCAAGGAGTGAAGATCGGAGAGAAGAGGTGAGACAGGGTGTTGAGATGGAAAGAAAGGTGCAAGGGAGATGCCGGCTGAGGTCTGGACGTCGATTGGTAGACAACATTGGTGTAGATTGGGCAGAGGAACTGAGTGCTGGGACTACGCAAAGAGACTGAAAGAAGAGGGAGAAGAGAGGGAGGTGGTGGTGCATGTTAGGTAGAGGGAGAATGGGAGAGAAATAGGGTGTGAACAGAGAGAGAGAGAGAGAGAGAGAGAGAGAGAGAGAGAGAGAGAGAGAGAGAGAGAGAGAGAGAGAGAGAGAGAGAGAGAGAGAGAGAGAGAGAGAGAGAGAGAGAGAGAGAGAGAGAGAGATGGGAAGGGGTGAGAAGGGGTGAGAAGTGGGGAAGAGGGAGGTAGTGGGTCTGCCTCCTACGGTCTAATCTAGGGGGAGAAAGCTGAGAGAGAGCGTGGTAGTGTTGCCTTCCTCTTTTTAAAGCCCACCACCTTCTAAGTTGATTTTCCACTTTCCTTCTAGCTTAGTTTCCTCCATGGGGACTTCCAACTATGGGGACTTTCCAAATCTTTTCCATATTTTCCTTTAACATAAAGTTTCTTTTAAGGAGCCATTCCCTCTGTACCATTAATCCTTGGCGGGTGATCTGCAACATTAATCCTTGATCTTAGCCATCCATGTCCCTTTTAGTTGATCTGCAAAATAAAAGACCAAATTAGAGTCACCCAAATTGTAAATTAAACATCTGATAAACTCTAATGATCATCTGACCATTGATTTTGATAAATTAATGATTAGATGGTCAATTAGAGCTAAATTCAAAATCAAACTAAATTTTGTAAATTTGAACAGTTAGATGATCTAATTGAATACTAAATTAGGGATATTTTGACCAAAATTGAACACTTAACAAAGCTCTACTGTACTAATTTGTAAGAATAAAGGAGACATACATAGCTGCACTAATTATTGTGGGATCAAACTTATGAACCACACTATGAAACTTTTTGAAAGAGTAATTGAGAAGCAGCTATGGCATGAGACAAGTGTGTTAGAGAATCAGTTTGGTTTCATGCCTGGGAGGTCTACCATGGAAGCAATTTTCTTACTAAGATAATTGGTACAGAAATATAGGGAGAGAAGGAAAGACCTCCACACAGTCTTTATCGACTTAGAGAAAGCTTATGATAGAGTCCTTAAAGAGTTAATATGGAGGGTGTTGGGTGAGAAAGGGGTTTCGTGGGGGTATATAGATATAATTAAAGATATGTATGAGGGAGCGGTAACAAATGTTATGACCATTAGTGGCCAAACTGGTGATTTTCTTGTCACTATAGGATTGTACCAAGGAATGGCATTGAGCCCATACCTTTTCACATTAGTTATGGTTGAGTTAACAAAACATCTGCACGAGAAGATTCCCTGATGCATGCTATTTTTAGATGACATAGTCTTACTTAATGAGAAAATGGAGGGTGTAAACATAAAGTTAGAGTTATGAAGAGAAGCATTAGAATCTAAAGGATTTAAAATCATTCAAACTAAGACAAAATATATGAAATGCAATTTTAGTAAGGAGAGGATTAGGAGTGGAACACTAGTCAAGATTGATAATCAAGAAGTCCTTATAAAAGACCACTTTTGGTACTTAGCATCAATGATTCATGAGAGTGGAGAGATTGAGAGGGAGGTTACTCAGAGAAACCAAGCAGGTTGGAATAAATGGAGATGTGCATCTAGAGTTTTGTGTGATCGGCGGGTGCCACTCAAACTAAAAGAAAATTTCTATAAGATGGACATAAGGCTGGCCACGCTCCATAGATCCGAGTGTTGGGAAGTTAAGGAACATCATTCTCATAGGATGAGCATCGTAGAAATGAGGATGTTGAGATGGATGAGTGGTAAGATAAGAAAGGATAGAATTAAGAATAAAAATGTTAGAGAAAATTTAGGGGTAGCACCAATAGGTAACAAGATGAGGGAGATTAGACTTAGATGGTTTGGACATGTCTAAAAGAGACTGAAAATGGCACTGTTTAGGAGTGAAGCAATTCAAGTAGAAGGTTTTAAAAGGGTAAGGGGAAGGCCCAAAAGAACCTAGATAGAAGTGGTGAGGAAAGATTTAAAACTTTGGGACTAAATGAAGCCATGATATTTAATAAAGGGGAGTGGAGCAATAAGATTCATGTGGCCAGCCCTAATTGAGATAAGTCTTGATGATGATGATGATGATGATGATGATGATGATGATGACTTAGCATAAGTTCGATGGCGAAATCAATCTCTCTATGAAGTAATAATCCTAGAAGTTCTTCAGGAAAGATATCCTCAAATTCTCTAACGACTCCAAACTCCTTGAGTTTGGGTCATTCAGCTTAGAGTGATACTACACATGCCAAAAAGGCTGGACATCCTTTTGAGATGTGTCTGGCTGCCTTTATGGTTGAAATAAAGTAAGCACCATCTATATTTAGTCTCCCTTAGAATGTAACTATTGTCTACCCTAGTGTACAAAATATGGCCTTCTTGCCAAAATCCATTGTATTGAGTAGAATGAGATCGGCCTTCAACTATTTCCCCACTATCTCAATAGGTACATCCTAGATAAACTTATAAGTACTAATTGATTCACATACTGGAGTAGTTAAATCCAAGCCAAATTCCAAATTATGTACATGCAAACATACACGATCAAAAAATGCTAGAGATAAATGAATGTGTAGAACCTTGATCAAATAAAACTTTGGTATGGTTGTCTAAAATTAAAATAGTACCTTCTATTATTGCATTTGAGGCTCTTTCCTGTTCAGAGATGATAGCGAATATACGTCCATGACTCCAAGGCAAATTCTTCGTCCAAGGTCTACTACCTACTTGTCTCGTGAGATACTCTCTCATAAAGCATCCCTGTTCACCATATCTGTACACATCGTATTGGTGGTCTTTGTTATCCTAGTCTAAAGCAAAGTGAACCAGGATGACAACTTTACACTTTGGACACTCCTATTCGGCCCTCTGCTCTGTTTGGTAGCTTATAGTCCTTGGTGGCTGTCTAACCCCTAAGAAGAAGAAGAAGAAGAAGAAGAAGAAGAAGAAGAAGAAGAAGAAGAAGAAGAAGAAGAAGAAGAAGAAGAAGAAGAAGAAGAAGAAGGGTGCTTGCCCTTGCCTGAGCGTCTTGTAATAGTACTATATTTCTTCTTATTCACCATTTTGCTTGATTATGAAAGAATTCTTCTTAAAAATAGAGGCCATCTCCACTACTTTTACTATAGTAGTAGGCTGCAGACCTAAAACCTTAGTCCTCAATCTTGGATGTAAAACCCAAACAAATCTTTCTGCTGCTTTCTTATCTCTAGTGCAAATATTTGGTGCAAACCTCCTCAACTATACAAACTTATTCTCATACTGTAATATTGTAAGATCTTGTTACAAATTTAGAAATTCTCTTTCCATTCTTGACTTCACATAAGGAGAAAGGTATTTATTGTAGAATACCTTTCAAAAATTAGCCCATTAAATATTGTTATGGTGAGGAAAATAAGTCCTTTGTGTTGTGTGCCACAAGAATGCAACTTCTCCTTTGAAAATAAACATTGCAATCTTCACCTTCTTCTCTTCTAGAATTTTCATGGCTTCAATGGCTTTCTCAACTTGGTATATCTATTCATCTACTGCTTTTGGTTCACCTTTCCTAGAAAATGCTGGAACCATCCTTTGAAATCATTCTAGCATTTTATGTATCTTGCTAGCGTTACCTCTAGAACTACCCTCATCAATACTTAATGCAGGAAAGTTCAATACAGACGAAGCTTGAACTTAGGCTTGTTGCTGCTGTATATACTGTTTAAAGTTCTCCATCATTTACGCCACAAAATTTGCCATATGATTCTTCTATTTCGAGGTATCAATGGAAGAATCAGCAAATCTGGTAGTCTCTATCCTTGGAAACATCTATTTTACATTCCATAATATTTTCTATATGAGTCACTCTCTTAACTCATATCTAAACAAACATCTTTTATTTGTTCACTATTTAGAACTTTTGACATGTATGACTAGCTATGAGTGGAATGACTAGGCTCTGATACCAACTGTGATGACCTAGGCTTTTCAATGCCTTTTTGTAATTATTTTTGAAACCTAGGATCATTATTTTTAAGATTTCTTTAAGAAAACAAATAGAGAAAATATTTTTTATTTGAAAATACTTTTTTCACAAACCCTGAGTGTCATTTTACTAATTGAAACACATTCATGATTTCTAAAATCAAACATTTTTACATTCAAAATGCAACAAGGAGAAACTTATCATTTCTCAGAATTCTGTCCAGTTAAAACCTATAGTCCACTATGTACTAAATATATTTATACATGGCTAAACTGATTATCACAATTACATAACTACTCAATCATTTCAATATTTATAAAATGAATAAAGACATCATGTACAAACATACATTATCAGTACTCTCTCTAGCTGCTCGTAGCACCTTGCCTTTATTTGTTTCATGTTTATCTGTAAAGTTGGTGGGGTGAATATAGGAAAATATGCTTAGTAGGTAAATTCAAGATCACAAATATAAATCAATATGAATTTGCATCCATGCACTCATACACACAATGAAGCATCCTTAGGTATTGTCCATAAGGTTTGTCAATATAAATTCACAATGCATCATTTGCATACCTTTCAAGCCTTCTATCAAAGTTTTCATTTCAGCCAAGTACAACATAAGTACAAGAGAAATATAATATGTCACTATAAAAAAAATCTATGTCAAACATATATACAAATCAAGGATAAAATATTTAAGCACTAAAATCTCAATTTAAATCACTTATAGGAAAATTCCTGTAACTTTATGTCAAGTATATAAGTTCTTAACACATAATTATAAATATATCAACTCTCAAATCATCCAAGGTATCGTCATGCATAATGGAAAGGGTATCTGTGACCATATCGCGCGCATGGTGTCTTGAAGATCAACTTACAACAACTGCCCTATAATGGGACTTCACAACACTACTATAACTGCCTAATTGTGGAACATTGTAGTGAAAAGAATACATTAATCACTATATTGTGGCAGTTGCCCAATTGTGAGACACCATGTGCTCAAACACTGACATCAACTGCATGAGACTTATCATCATCTTGCATGGGAGGAGAACGGATCGTGTAGTGTGACCTTCCTATGATGCCACACTTGAAGTTTAGCTACTTAGGCTTGGTGTCAAAATATTAATTTTCGGAAGGTAGGTGGCCAACCCTATAATCCTTTTATCATAGTGTCCACCAAACGAAAATGCCTATCTAAAGCGAATCCTCGGCAAATCAATGCATGAAAACTTAGGTATAAGTGTACCCTCTACATCATATTAGTCACCTATTGATCACATAATCAAACACTAATCATGGTTTAAAGTACGGAATTTTCATTTAAATATGAATGAGATGTCAAATTAAATGGTGGAATCAACTTGCATTGTATCACAATTATGGCAGACCCACTAATTTATGGATCTAAAATTGTCTAGTGGTTGGACCAAATCTTTTTTTGGAATTTTGTGGTTGTGTTTGATGTAACCTTTTGACTCATAGTATTTCCAAATTACAAAGGGACGTGTTTCAGAATTACCATCTGTTGTAGAGAAAGCTTTGAAGTCTTTATGTTGAGCTCTGTTCTCCAACTCAAAATTCTTATTTAATGGCCCTACATTATGACCTTATCTCTCATGTCTTTTATTGGCTAGCATGTCAATTATCATTTCTTATTGCTTGAAATAGAAAGGAAACCAGGTGAACAAATGTCCCGTCTTCACAGAAAAAGAGTTTCTTGAATTTGGCTTCATTCCCAAACCCAAGTGTAGATAATTTAATCAGTTCTTCTAGATTGTAAGCACTAACTTGTACAAAACAAAGATTGTTTTCAGGCATTGTGAACATCACAATAACAGATAAACTGCCTACCATCATATTTGTATAATTCCCACTTGATTATTACTTTATCTTATACTTTCAACTCTATTCGCTGCGTGTGTTAAACAAACTGCCACCATTGCTGTTCTATTAGCCACTTGATTATTACTTTGAAAACTGTATTCACCTCGTGGCCGAAACTTGGATATTCCACTATTGGAATTATTAAACTAAAAAATGCAGAGATGCCGCCTGTCGGTTATTAAGTCATGCTTGAACATTCTTACGATGACCGTATGATACGGAACAAACGGTCAAGGCCTAGATGTGAGTATCCACCTCTAGACAAGTACACCCTTCCATGTGTTCATTACGCCCGCCCTGAGTGTGAGCTGGGTTTCTCCAACCTTTTTCCTTTTTTTTTTTTTTAAAGGAAAAAAGAAAGCCTCCCCTCTTTACTATTGCACGCTTCGTGTGTTCAGGAGTTTGGGCCCATAGTCCAGTAGTCTTGACCTCGTGGGTGAATAACATTCTTCAAAGATGGGCCATGTTCTCCCGAAGTGGAGGACACAGGACACCTTTTGGAGACTATTAGCCCACGTGAAAAACAGAAAGAGCTAGGCATTCCACCACTCTTTACAGCTAGAGACAGTGCAAGGGTTTTATCTGGAGGGAACCATACAAATAGCCGACCATTTGCTTGGAGATTGCTCCATGCAAATAAAACGTGGATGCGTAAATTGTTTCCATCTTGTGGAAAAGAGAAATGGATTTTTTTGTAAGGAATTGGAATCACAAGAACACTCAAAACAAGGGAGGAGCAGACAGAGGAGGAGGACGTGGTCGGAGGATTGAGATGGCACTTTGGCCTTTTACTATCGGAGAAAAAGAGGGTGGGTCTCTGTCCTGGAATATTCGAAGATATTGGTCGGCATTGCCAGTTTGCCCTACATCTTAGTTTCAGGGTCCTTGTTAATTAACAAGAAGACTTAGCAGGAAGGTCCACCAGAAAAGGTCTTCTTTCTTCAAGGCTTAATATATCTTAATTCCTAAATTTACACGAAATCTCTTCAATTAGGAGAAAGTGCCATGTCAAACTTCTGACCAAGTATAATACCAAAGGCACCATGCGACTGTGCTAGACGGCATATAGTTGTTGATCTTGTGATAAGGGTTTATTCATAAGGCCAAAAGTACATTTGAGACCCAGCTATGAGGATCCAAACTGCTCTCCTGCATGTGAAAAGCAACAGCCGTCCGATTGGTTGAGGGGCATAAGATTCTCTGATCTATACGAGGTTTTCCTTTGAAATATGATGGACGATTTATGATGTTTGAAGCAACGAGTGGCTTGCATAACAAAAAACTGGGGAAAGAAAGTACGTATATGCAATTGCAATACATACATGTGGAGTGGGGAGAGCTCATTAGTGGCTAAGATTAAAAGTCGGCCTCAGCTTTTCAGGGGATCAAATCACTCTTCTGTGGGGCCGAACCTTAGACAGTTTATATTTACACTTTCAGACCTAAGCACCAATTTCAGGCGTCTGAGACTGAGAGGCAGGTCGGGTCCCTAGTATCCAACGTTAGACAATCTTATCCCTCGCAGTTAGTAGCATGGTCAAGGAGACCAGGCCGAGAGGCGATGCCTCGATCGGGTACATATTTTCTCGCCTCGCAAATCCTTCTTGAGTTTTGTGCTGGTTTCCAGCCTTTCACTGTTCCAAATCATTCGTCTCCTATACCCCAAAGGAGTCACCAAAACCTTTTCAATTGTGAATCGTTCAAAATGGTTTTTCTCTGCAGACCAATCCACTGAAACTTTTTGTATCCTGTGATGCACAAGTCACATTGACTAATCCTACTTAGGTCAAAATGGGTCAAAATCTAGAGAGAGAAAACGGCAGTTCTTTCCCCATCTCCATCGATTGGCACACCTTTATCTGGGGTTTTGTGATACATTTCTTTGGATAATCTGAACCGTTTATTTTAACAATCTTCCCATAGATATGCTGTGTTCTAAAAGTCACATACTATGGATACTCTAGGATTGGTTCAAGAAAATTTAAGGATTTGGATAATATGTGCTAGGTAATTTGTTTCATAATTAATATTTTAGAGCATTCTCGTCGTTGCTCCCTTGCCAAAGCAAACTTCACTCGACAAAGACCACATGTTACAGCTCTTGATTTCATAGTTACCTACATAGACAATAAACATCATATATGTGTGAATACTAGGCATATTCCATGTAGCCAATTTGCCATGGGGACCAAATATATACTTGGAGCTAGGATAATACCATGTGCCTAGGGCCCACGGTCCATCCCATAACCTTTGATTGTTACAGAACGCTCGCTATGTTGACAAAATATAGAACGCTTAACAAAGGATAAGAAAGGTAAACCATTTATTTTCCTAGTGTAATGCTCTGTTTTACACGGAAAACTAAATGACCCAATTTTATCACTTTAAATTACTACTTTCAGTTGAGTATATCCCGCAAAGCGTAAAGATACGACATCAATTGTGTTATCTCTTACTCCAAGCAAGTCTATACCCGCCCCTTTGCGAGCAAGCTTATGCGCCTTATGGGTTTGCACAAATTCATATTCTTACATCTTGAATTTGGAGCTTGATTTCATTAATCAAGTCCAAAACAACCACGAAATCCCAACACTAGTTTTGCTAAAACCATCTAATAACAATGGATGAATCAACTTCAATGATCTGAGGAGCCAATAGATAATGTAACCATTATCAAAATTAAAAAGAAAATAACTAGACCAAAGTCTCACGCCCGTGCGAGGAGCATTCAAAAATTTCAACCTCTGAGCCTGTTTGCAATGGGAATCAGAATTATGAATTAGGTGTTCCAGAATAGTAAAATTTTCTGTTGCTATTTGATAAAATAGCCTTAGAAGCTTAAGCTGTTTGTTTTGGAACAATTTTATCTATGTTTTAAGTCTGTATATGGTAAGGAAAATTTTCACTGCTCCAAAATAACTTAATCTGTGATTCTTATTCCAGTAGCAAACAGCCACTGTAAGTCGCATCTACTTAGCTGAATCCCTAGAAATATTGTTTACTAGATGATATTAGCTCTCCACCCGGTTAGACCTTTACGATACGTGCTTCCGAACTTCCATGTTTCTATGGTAAGGATCACCGAAAAGAGAAGAATTTGTTTGTTTAAATGTCACAAGCATAATCAGCCCCTTCGTTTGCTTGTTCAAAGGTCACAAGGCCGAATAATTTGGTTATCTCCACATCCATCACAAAGGATAGTGGTGCGTGAATCAGATCACTGATGTTTCCGTTCACTATATATTAGACTTAGTATTCCATATGTTAAGTGTTGGGAGTAGCGGTCACGCTTAGACTGGGTTTCACTGGACTGGCTACTTTGCAACTTAAATAAAGAAGAGGAATACTTAGTCCTGCATGCGGCGCCCCAAATTTACCATCATGGGCTTTACCTTTGTTGATCGGAGCTGTTCATCTGATTTCTCTTGTTGCGGATGACTTATTAACCTTATAGCCGTGCTGATTGGAAGAGTGTAGAAACTAAAAAGTGTACTTTCAATCATACAAATATGGAGGGTTATAAATACTATTAAATGCTCCAAAATGAGTGAGTTCTTCAATTTTATTTTTTGTACAGTGAAGAGTTACGAAACAAACTAGCTAGAAGCATATTATTATTCATGTATCTATTTGAAATCTCTCCAATAAGGAGAAAGTGTCATCTCAAGCCTCTAACCAAGCATAACGAGAAGAAGCACCATGATGTTTGCGACCAACTGTGCTAGACAACTTTTGGCCTAAAATGAATGAGTTGAAAGAAAAGTTTTAAATATTAGAATCATCTAATCTTGGTGATATTTATACTATAAGATATTGAAAGAGGTGATCATCATGGGTTGCTAGTCAAATTGGTGCAAGCTGCCCTATTAGCTTCTCCCATGGATCATAAAATGTCTACCCGCCCCAACTTGTCTACAACAGGCGCATTCGTGGCTAAAACGAGTAGCTTTGCTCAATAATTATAAACCTTTATTTTGCCAAATCTAAGTTGTTCATTACCAAAAATAGGTAATCCATGTGAAATCAATGCATTTAGATTATCCTAATAACTTGTTTTGGGTCTTCAAAAAAATAATAAAGAAGAAGTCATAATTCATGTCAAATAAACCATAGACTATTAGCATGAAATTTGAGTTATATCATGTCTACAACATTTCTGATATTATGAATGGTTCAGATCTTCAATAAAACTTTTACATTGCATGGGAAATGGGTATGTACCTCTTCCTTTCCTCTTGAGCGTGTACATTTGTAAAAACTCGAGACCTTTTCATGACCTTTTTCTAGGTTGTAGGAACTAAACTAAAACAATGCCTAACAAAATATAGGCTATGAATTGCTATAGAAACTACAAAAAAGAAAGAGATGAAGTAAACATTCTTATTGCTACTTCTTTTGTAATTCAACAAAATGTGGTATGGGCTGAGAATTACTGAGGAATCCAGAAAAAGAAAAGAAGAATTTAGAAAAGATAACACAACTTAAAAGAAACATTGTTGACTTTATAATTCTCTAGCAAATTTCAACTAAAGTGGAAGAACCTAGTAAAGGAAAAGAAGATTCTAAAAAAGAGAACACAATAGAACTTAAAAACAACAAGCATTGTTACTACTACTTGATTTAGAAATTTATCAATAAATTCAACTGAAAGGAAAGTTCTTTTCATCATTTATAATTCCATATATCTCAACTAGAATGCAAGTTTTATAGGAACTGATAATTGCTAAAGAAATAAGAAAAAAGAATGAAATTAAGGAAGTGAACAGAATAATAAACATATTTTTTCCTTCTTGTACTTCATCGGTAAATTGAACTAGAAGTTCTCTATGCACTGGTAATTGTTGAAGAACCCACGGAGAAAACAAGAATTCCAAAGAGATCCCAATAATAACAACAAACATTGGTATTGCTATTATATTTATAAATTCTTCTATTAATTTCAGAGAGAGAAGCACTTTCACTATTTAAGAAGAAAAGTTGGGACAATTACAACTTCGGTTATGGCTCCAATTTATAGGAGTCTAAAGGATCTGAATTACTAATTTTCCTCCAAATCAAATCTTGATTTTCCTGGGATTCCCCAATCAATCCTTGATTTATTCTGATTAATTCTAACAACATGTCCCTTTTAGCAAGTTTGATTAGCTGGATCATCGACTTCTATTTTTGAGGATGAATCTTATCAATTCTCTACCTCCATCCCCATGTCATATTTCTTTAGTTAGAATCCATCCCTATTATGTTTCTACATAGCTCCAATTTTTCATACATTACCACCTTTGTCAACTTATCTATAGGATTCTTATCAGCATGAATCTTTTCCAATTTTAGCATATGTTCTTCTGTCATCTTCCATATCCAATGATACCGAATGTCAATGTGTTTTCTTCGTGTATGATAGATTGAGTTCTTGCTCAATTCTAGAGTACTTTGATTATCACAATATATCTTCTATTCTTCTTGTGTGATACAGAGTTCCTAACAAAATTGCTTTATCCACAATATCTCCTTGCTAGCTTCAGCTACAGCAATGTACTCTGCTTCTGTTGTTGATAGAGCAATACACTTCTATAACTTGGACTGTTAAGACATAGCTCCCCTGCAAAAGTGAAAAGAAATCCTAAAGTTGACTTTCTTTTATCAAGATCTCCTACCATATCACCATCTGTATGTCCTTCCACATTTGGTTTTGTACCTTCAAAACTTAAGCACAACTTAGATATACCCTTCATGTACTTTAGTGTCCACTTTGTGACTTTCCAATGATCTTTTCCTAAGTTAGATAGTAACATGCTTATGACACCTACTGCATGAGTGATATCTGGCCTTGTGCACACCATCACATACATTAGACTCCCAATTGCTGATGAGTAAGGAATCATAGCCATCTTGTCTGTCTCTTGTGTTGTTGGAAGGCATGTACGTTTCCATGGTTTGAAATGGTTGTCAAGTAGAGTGTTGATTGGTTGGGCACTCTCCATGTTGAATAGCTTGATTACCCATTCAACATACTTTTGTTGTGATAGCCACAGCTTTTCTCGTTTTTCTCTCACGTGTGATCTTCATACCTAAAATTTGCTGAGTGGTCCTAAGTCCTTCATGTCAAAAGGACTTAGATAACTCCTTCAACCTGTCGATCATAGATGCAACCTATCCAACCGTCAACATATTATCTACATAAAGTAGGAGAATGATAAATTTAGCCTTAGGTAGTATCTACACATATACACACTAATTTGCAACCATCCTTTTGAATCTTTGACTTGAAATGAACGAATCAAACTTCTTATACCACTACCTTGGAGCTTTCTTAAGGCCATAGAGGCTTTTCTTTTGTTTGCAAATCAATTGTTTCTTCCTAACTTCAAAACCCTGTGGTTATTTCATGTATATTTCTTCTTCCAAGTCTCCCTGAATAAAGGTTGTCTTTATATCCACTTGTTCAAGCTTCAGGTTTTGTCTGGCCACCAATACAAGTATGATCCAAATTGATGTCATCTTTACTATCAATGAGAAGATCTCATCAAAGTCAATTTCCTTCTTGTGTTTGAAGCCTTTGTCGACCAATCATGCTTTGTACTTTACTGGTTCTCCATTGCTACCTATTTTTAGCATGAATACCCACTTGTTCTTCAGTTTTCTTCTCTCCTTAGGAAGCTTCACTAGCTCATGTCTCTAGTTTTTCTTTAGTGAGCTAATCTCCTATGACACATGGGGTTTTTCACAACAATATAAAAATAATTTTAAAATATGTGTCGAGATCCGTGTTTACAAACTTTGATTTTTAAAACAACCAAAAACAAAAACTTGGATAAAAAGAATTTATTTCAAAATCCCAGGAGTCACACAGCTACAAAATCATGGATTTAATAGTGAAATGATATCCCCATTTCTAACAAAAATTCGATAGAGTCTCCTTTGTATTTTGGAGCATCACACATAACCTATGCCATACAACAACCACCTAATAATTACAATGACATAGCATAACGCTTAGGAGACTTAGTCTCCATACCCATCCATCCAAATCAAATATAATACTCGATAAAACATATACTCCAATGTTAGATAAGAAAATCAAAGA
This sequence comes from Warburgia ugandensis, assembly GCA_035236585.1. NCBI lineage: Eukaryota > Viridiplantae > Streptophyta > Magnoliopsida > Canellales > Canellaceae > Warburgia > Warburgia ugandensis. The sequence continues at coordinate 18,537,033 of CP141128.1, read as the reverse complement.
TATGACAATAATACCTAGGGTTTGTATATGTACAACCATCTCATCCAACATGAATACTTATCCATACCTCCAATTAACATAGTAAATCATACTAATGTACAGTCTACAAGTCATAACCGAAGTGAGGTCTAAACAAACCTTATATTTCTTGAAATCTCCTCCATACATTGCTTGAGGCCATCCTTGCCTTTGCCTATCTTGTCAGCATGTCCAACCTATTACTATCTGTATTTGAGGCATTACAAACCAAAGCAATGCCTCAACAAGCTATTGCTGTGTAGGTGACCACATTTAATGTAATGAAATTATGGCATAAAAAGAATAACCGAAAAGCAAGAACTGATATGAATGTAGATCACAATATCCATGAAATACAAATGCCATAAATCATGTCAATATGAGTAGAAAAATATCATGGGCAATAAAACATGGATCTCATGGATGGAAAGCATAATCTGATAAAATCTCACACGAGCATAATATCAAGATGTAAGACACACCAAGATATGTAGGTCTCATAAGTGTACCACACACTCATACAACAAGTCATGAGTACTCATACCACTCCTTTGAGTATCATCACACCTAGGCACATAATAATATATCAATGCTCATCATGCATATACACAAAACAAGAGTATGGATCGTCATGCAGCAGTGGTAACTAGGCTCCTAGGTCTACCAACTGCCGCTCCTCATCAACACCATAACAGAAGACTCTTCGTCCATCCACATGGGTGGGACCAGACCTATAGTGTGGGCCATCCATGATACCATCCCCTACTAAGTGTCATCTAAGGGAAGGTGTCTATCATCTCATAACTTTAAAGGGTAGGTGGTAGGCCCTAATTCCTCCTAGCATGACATCCACTGAGTGAAAGCACCCATCATAAGTCACAAAAACATAGAAATCATGTATCTCGTAAAACCAGGAGCACTTGTGGCTCACCATCCCAAGGCACCCCCCTCTTCCTGAGGCTAGCTTATCAAGGACTAGCCACTAAAGCCTTCTCATAAAACTAGGAGCACTTGTGGCTCACCATCCCAAAGGCACTCCCCTCATCCCAAGGTTAGCCTCTTAAGGACTAGCCACCAAGCCTCCACCACCAATTCAATGGAAATCGTCTACTCTTAGTGATGCAATAAAGAAGAGAAGTTTAAAAATCATATATAAGATCCACAGGTAGCAATACCATAAAATAGATCGATCATAAAAATCCATTCAATGCATTGTCAAAATCTCATATCAAATCATAGCATAATAATTTATAAATCACGAGTACACATAATAAAGAAACCATGTTGCAAATAATCTCAGTCAATCAAGATGCTATGATAGTGTGAGATTTTAGAAAAACAATATGTAACATTTAATGTCATCACATACCTCAAACGAAGTACCACTCGTTTATATCTCACAATCAATTGGACCCAACTCTTTCGCGATCCACCATAGTTCCATCACCTAGATACATATCACATCCAGTCATACATAGAATCCAATTTATCTAACTTGGATTATTAATTACACATCATCATATTTTCTTATTCTCATATATAATGTTCAAGACAGTACAATGATTCTCAGCCTTGAAATCTCATGATGGGGCCCACCTAATTGGCTTATAATTCAAATTATACTGAATTAGGCCCACTCCTAACCATTTAATTCTTATTCTCAATTGTATCATTACATATTTCAGAGCTACTAGACTCAAATCATCTCAATCTTGGGTAATTTATCATTTAAATAAATTAATTGGGCATTATTACATGAATTGCATGTTCAATCATATATAATTACCATCAAATCAACCCATTAAATGATTAAGATAGTAATATTACATTGTAACAGTCAATTTAAATGACACTCAGCTATTTGCTCAGTCAGATCATCCACCGATAGCCTCAACTATGCCCGATCATTAGATATCCATGCTGATCTTATCAAAATTCATCACCTGAGTGCCCCAAATCAAATAAAAATTTAGTAATTCTTACTAATTAATCCAATTAAGAATTCTAAATGATTTGGATCATCAAATTAGATTCAATTTTATACCTAAATCTTTAGTTGATCTTAGCTGTTGGTTAAGATCAACTAAATCATCTCTCTATAGATATTTCAGACCCAAAATATCTTGTACGGATCTTAGTCTACACTTCGTGAGGATCATAATGGATTATTTGGATATGAAAATAATGTCATATCATCTTAGATCAGATGATCTAAAGTCTGATCAAAGGTCTGGTCAAGTAGATGGTTAGATCTTCCCTTATCAATAAATGGGAAGATAGGTATTGTTCCTAGCATTGCCAAGATCACGACGGTTATCTTGGATCTTTGAGATCCTTCCTGGATTGGTCAAAATTCAAGGTTGAAGTTCAAGGTGTAATAGGGCATTCCAGGTCAACTTGATTTCTTCAAAACGAGTTGGGAACAAGTTGACTCAATGAGTCGACTCACCTTGACTCACCAAGTGGAAGGAAAACAAGGGAAGGGTGGCTGGGTGGTGATTGCTAGGCTATTTTACACCTAAACTCGGCAAGCAAATGAGAGAAAACTGGGAGAGGGGAAGGGGGATTCAACACCCCACTGGAGGAGGAGGAAATCTGGGTGCATGGCTTGAAGGGAAACCTTATTTGGTTTTCCATCAATGCCAAAAAGAGGGGAATCCTTGGAGGGGAAACAAAACGAAGAAGACATGGAGGGACAACAATGTCGGGGGTGATCGATTCTCTGCAGACCGCCGGTGAACAAAGGGGAAAAAACCAGTCAAAAAAGAAGAGGGGAGAGCTATGAGCGCCGAACCCTGGCAAGCTAGCCCATCCCTAGCCTAGCCTAGCTGTGCCGGTGGAAGGGGAAACAGGGTGGAGAAGACTAGTGTGTGGCTGGCATGGGTTCCATGCAATGCCGGAAGAAAACCCAATTCGATTTTTTCCATTATTGCCGGTGAAAGGGAAAAGAATGGGGAGAAATCAGTGGTTAGTCTGTTTAGTCATCGTCCAAATTCAATCGAAGTGGGGGTTCTGCCTATGTTCTACTTTGGTGGATGTGCATGGCCAGAGAAATGGGAATCAAGGCCTCTCCACATCGCCGGTGAAGAACCCAAAGGGGGAAACAAGGGGGAGGGGTTTCTCCTGCACACAACATTGGGACTAAACCCTTTTCTGGTCTGCCTACATTAGAGTGCCATTGATCGGAGGGGTAAACTAGTCGGTGGGAGATCAGGTGGAGTAAGGGAGGGAATGATGCATTTCTAAGGTTTCCCCCTTTGTCAAATCCCATTTTCAATCCTTGTGTCACAACAGACAAAATAGGGGGGGTGTTGTTATCAATTTTGGCCCCCTTTAAATTAATAAAACTTTTGGAATTTTCTCTCCCAATCTCCATTTCCTGCAAAATTAGTGTTGTTGAATACTTATCAACATGTACATTCCAAATTTGATAGTCTCAAGTCCAATTTTTGAGTTTACAAGGAGGTTATTTCCATAAAATTCAATTTCCATGAAATTAAATTCTAATTTTTATCTCCATCAAAATTATGATTTGATACAAAGAAAATGACCCAAAATTGAAGATCATTACATTCTTCCCTCCTTATAGAAATTCTTTCCAAGTTATTCTTCAAAAATTAAAACAAAAAATTCACATATTATAAGATCTACATATCATACCAAAATTTTACAAAGTCAATGCCAATAACAATTTCATGTCATGTCATCCCCTTAGATAGCAACTTATATATACATATACATATACATATATATATATAACTAATATATATTTCAAACCTTTTTAGATTCAAATAGCTCATAATATGGTTAGAACACATCATAACCACATATAACACAATTATCATAAATCATAATCTCATCTAAGAGCTAGTATAAGTAAATCACTATGTCAATAAAATTTGAAGTACCTTGATTCACATATAGACAATTCTATGCCAAATCTATTCCAGAGCACATTCTCTCACCACTAGGCAATGCATATCAGTCAAAACATATCATATTAGCTCATGAGCAGGTAATATATGCCAATCAAAACTGGAGCATATCTGCTCATCTGCAGGCAATCCTAGCTAAATAAAACCGATCCACAATATGATCATACGGTAAGTACCTAGAAGCCTACCACCTAGAAGCTTGTCACCGAGAAATCTGCTAGTGCCTCTCGCACATGCCCTCATCGATCGCCCTCTTAGGCCACCCTCATTGGCTACTCACAAGTATAAGTCATACTTCAAAGGCTAATTACACATAAGAAAATGCCTTCATACTAAACATATGTTACTATTACACCTCTAACCTCATAAGAAATCATACTTATATATGTCATATAAAATAGTATCCATGTCATTGCTATCCTAGAGAACTCAATAACTCAATAATAACACTTCACCAGATTAAGGAAATTATCAAACTTGTCACTAGTTTGGCTAGTCCCAGTTCATCACAGTCTCAATAAACTAGCTCTCTATCAATAGGGTTATCCTGGTTAAGAAAATTCACCTTCTTTGACCATAATTCATACTCAAATACATTTCTAGCAAGAGATGAATCATTTAGATACTCAAAATAATGCACAAGGATTTCTTGTGTTCCTCCAAGTCATGGAATATACAAAAACATCATTCACTAACATAATCATTACTCATCTTAGTAACCTTTAAAAATTCAGCCATCATATCCATACATACTGCCAGTGCATTGGATTCACCAATTAATATCATCCAAAACTAGTAATAATCATAACCAATTCTAATAATCATCTTAAAAATTCCTTATTACACAATCCTCGGTTGAGGATAACCATACTTCAAATCAATCTTTACAAACACCATGCACCAAGTAAAGTGGATCAAATAGATCATCAATAAAAGATAGAAAATATTAGTTCTCAGTTGTTGTCGTATCAAATAAATGAATCTGGTCATAATAATAATGGTCTGTCCCTCTTTTAAGAAGAGGACTAATGCATCCCATGAAGATCCACCAAATTCTCATCAATTACTTTCATAGATAGAAGTCTTCTAGCTACGCTGAGGCCATCCTGTATGACACCTTAAAAAATGGCACTATGTTTGAGGCTAAATCAACAACAACATTAATCTCCTATAGTGAAAAATCCTAAAGCCTCCTCATGAAAGATTATGGATTCTTAGACACCATTTGTGTGCTCAATTTATGGCCGTTCTCTGTCATCCACCATCACACAACAAGGAGGACTCAGTACATCAGAAGAATATCATATGCCTTCAAGGTAAAGTTAACACAAACCTCGATGATGCCCCTTCTTACTCAGGAGTGAAGTCAATAGTTATCTAGGTATACTAAAAGTACTTTTCTTCTCATAGCAATCAATTGTCCTCCAACAAACATAATTCATCCCAAGGATGATATCATAATCAATCCAATCCAGTAAGATGAGATTAGTATCCATCCTTTCACTCATCATCTCCACCAATACTCTTTGGAAGAACTTACAAGTTTCAATAACTCTCTCATTAGCTTCTTAACTCCTCTCAAACGTCCATCATTAGAATCCTCGTAATTATATTCATGATGTTCACCCCTCCAACACTTCACTTTCTTTAACTAATGAATTATTTCATGGTCATATCAAGTAGAATCATTTACAACTCTATTAATTTCTTTTTGATCTTTATAATACTTAGTCATCAGAAACCACATTATCATCTTTATGAGTGTTGGATGTAAATCAATTATAATCAATTTCATTTACCTCATTCACTTCAGCTGTCTTTCTTCCTAGTTGATTCATTCCAAAATCATCACTATTTAATAATTATTCTTATAAAATAGTTGTCATGTCCTCCAAGCAATATGCACTTCAAATCATAATTAAAACCTCCAAAGAAATTTATAAGCCTTCACTTCACTATAGTTTGGCATCAATATTTTTGTATGCGCATGAGCTCATAAATTTTCATCACACATTATCCTCACAACAGTATCCTTTCTCCACATCTACTTCAATCAATATCTCTCTTTGCTTGATTCACATCATATCATAGACACCTCTAACTTGGAATCAAATAACCAATCTTATCAAATACTCATATATAGTATGATATCTAAATTAACCCCTTTTTTTTCCATCCCTTCCACTAACTAATAGATTGTTTGATATCATTCCTTACTCACCACTTAATTTACATCATTAGTACTAACTATTATTGTACAATAGTTGTTATATCCTCCAAGTGTTGTGGGTCTCCAAATCATAAATAAAACCCTTAGAATAATTCATACGCATTCACTTCTCATTGATGACTAGTTATCAATATTTTTTGTATATACAAAAAGTCATTAGTTTTCACCTCAGATCAAATATTCCCCCCCCATAAAACATTTAAAATCTTATTCTATCACTCTTTCAATGATTTTTGTCCATGCCATAGTTCTTCAACTCATTCAACTACCATTTGATTAAACTAAAATTCTTGGAATTTCCCCAAGTTCTCTTTGATTGTTAGCACCCTTGACCCTTTTTCATTATTATCTCACTATTGTCGTACAATAGTCGTTATGCCTCTTCATATGCTCATACATATTGTCCAATTTAGGACTTGAATTCTCATAGGGTAGTCCATGTGAATGAATCTTCTATCATATAATAAAATTTTGATTATAATTTATCAATTATACTCTCCATTAGATTCTATACTATAAGAATCACATGGTTTCCTTAAAAGTGAGTTTTCTTGTACTCCTATGAGAATTAAGGTCATATCTTTACTAAAGAAACCCTTCCAACCTTCATGGAGGCATTTATTCCACAATCATCAATATCCCTCAATGAGTTATCTTTGTAACTCATATTTAGGAAATCACCTCACCTTATGGATTGTATGTGACTTTTGGATTTGTTGGAATGGCTTTGATAAAGTAGACCTAGGCTCTGATACCAAACTATGACACCCTGGGTTTTTCATAACAATATAATAATAATTTTAAAAAATGCATTAAGATCCCTATTTAATGTAATGTCCTCCCCCCCAACCCCCCCAAAAAAAATGCCTTAAATAGCCGGTGTATTTGATACGGGCACCCTGCCTTGTTTAAGTGAAACGAGAACAAACTGTTAGATTTGTTCCCAAAATTGACACCCACAGAGGAAACCTAATGGGGAGAAAGAGGAGGAAAGGAGAAGGGGAAGAAGAGAAGAAGGGAGAAGGAGAAGAAGAGGAGAAGAGAGAAGAGGAGAGAGAACCGTGCTGGGAAAACCTGGCACATTGGTGGGAGCAAGAAGTAAAAGGGGAAAACTAAGGTTTCAGAGCCGAATTTCCAACCCATCGCCGAAGATGATGCCAGCTCAGATCACTGATCTGAGCTAATCATGTTGTCCAACACGATAGAAAGAAGAAAAGCCCCAAGTTGATTGGGAGATCCAAGATGATCTGGACCATTGATTGGAGGGGAGATAATACATGAGGTGAGATCAGAGAGTTTCATGAAAGATGATGATCAATCTGGCTCATCCAAGGGTGGAAAATGCATCCAAAAGGAAAGATCTACAAACCCAACTCGTGATTTGAAATATTTTGTAAAATATGTACTATTTATACTAGATCTAGGTTTTGTAGGTGATTCAGCCGTCCATTTTCAAATCAAAACTTAAGGATAGGTAAGTAGGTGCCTGATGTAGCCTGGATCAAACTGAGATTATCGATCTAGGCTAGAAACTGATCAAACAATCTCAGTCGTCCGATCTATTACTGTTCACGCAGTAACTTATTGATGTCTAATCAATGATTAGATACCACAAATGTGTTCTAAAACATTGAATTAACTAGGATATGGAAAATTTAAATGATCTAGATGGAAATTGATTAATAATCTAAACTGTCTAATCTAATAGTAAAGGAACAAGGAGATAGTGATGCCTGATCTGTGATCAGATGCCACCATTGTATCCCTAAACTTAAATTGGCATAGGATGAGCTAAGTTTCACTGATCCATTAGCTAAAACGTCAAATAACATGCTAAGATCAAGATCCAACCACTTTTAGCCATTGGATCACCAATTTAGAGAATGAATAGCAGGTCAAAGAGTGACCTAACACTGTTCTTCATCTGATCAATGATCAGTCATTGGTGAATGACAGATTAGAACCCTAATGGCCTTAGACAATCCATGATGTAGAAAATGGACTAAAAGCCTTAGTAGCCGTGTCGATCTGAGAGTGATCGGACCATCAGATCGAAGTATAAATCATGGATATACATTGGAATGAATTGATAAACACAAAATTGAATTAGTTGTAATGATTAAGAATAGAATTCAAAGTTAAATCACAAATCAAGGCAATTAAGAGTGATCCAATGGTTGGATTGTCTCCAATTCCATCGAGATCGAATAAATTGATTCTTTGGTGATCAGAAGATCTTAAAATAACAAATCTCAATTTGATTGATGATCAGATCAAGTAGATGAGTGTTGGATGTCAGAAAAATTAAATAATAAAGATAAATCAGGAGATTTAAACCGCTGATCTAGATCAAAAGCTAGATAAGAGGATCATTGGACAAATTGACTTATGAATGTACACAAGTAGAGGGTAAAAATTTATAATGGGGTATATAGATGAAAATGAATGACACAAAAAAGTACTATGGTATTGATAGGTACATCAGAGTGTGCAATTTGAGAGGAGTACACACCTAATCTGGTGATTTTTCCTTCATCAAGGTAGATGACAGCATTTAATGTTGCATATTGATTTTCTAAAATCTTGAACTATTATGGCATATTGATTGCTTAGGATTATTATAGCATGGATTTTGCATATGTGCACTTATGATTTTCTATTTATTTTGCTATCTTAAACATGAGAAATTAATAGCATATTGAGGGCATTTGATGATTGATCTTCTTTATTGGGTTTTAATATTGTGGATCATATATGTTTATTATTAATGGATTGTAAACATCTTTTCTTTACTGCATTAGTGAGTTTGGATGATTTCCTTGAAATTGGTGGTGGAGGCTTGGTGGCTAGTCCTTGAGAGGCTAACCCCAGGATGAGGGGTAATGCCTCAGGATGATGAGCCACGAGTGCTCCTGGTTTTATGCGATACTTATGGAGGCTTGTGGCTAGTCCTTGAGAGCCTAACCCCAAGATGAGAGGGGTGCCTTGGGATGTTGAGCCACGAGTGTCCTTAGTTTTTATGAGATTCGCGATTTTCGTGTTTTGTGATTTATAATGGGTGATTTCACCTGATGGATGTCATGCTAGGAGGGATTAAGGCCAGCCACCCACCCTCTGAATTTATGAGATCATAGACACCTGCCCACAGATGGCATTCGGTACGGGTTGGAATCATGGGTAGTCCACATTACCGGTCCGGGCCCACCCATGAGGACGAACCGTGAGTCTCTTGTTACGGTGTAGACGATGAGCAGTAAGCAGTAAACCAGGGATGTACGATTACCACTGCAGCATGATAATCCATACTCTTATTCTCTAAGCATGCATGATGAGCATTGAGATATTATTATGTATATGGGTGTGATGACACTCAAAGGATTAGTATGAGTACTCATGACTTGTTGTATGAGTGCATGGGACACATGTGGAACCCACGTACCTTGGGGTGCCCTACCTGTTTATTGTATTGAGATTGTATCATATCATATTTTACATTCATGTGATCCATGTTTTTATTGTACATGATGCTTTGCCACTTGTAATGATATGATTTAGGGCATTTGTATTCTATGGCTATAATGCTTTACGCTCTTGTTGGATCTTACTATTTGATTTTTTTTTTTTATGCCATCATTTTATTACATTAAATGTCTATGTACCTACCAAGCATTGCTTGCTGAGGCATTGACTGATGAGGAGCCAGACGAATAGTGATCGAGATATATCATATAGAGGTATGTTTCTAAATTCTATCTGGACTGTATATGTGCATCTAAATTATTTGAACTTGATTAGATTGTTGTTGGGAATGTGGCTGCTGATTGGATGGGTCCTGAAGAAGTAAACTTATTTTAAAAATGTTTACTTGAAAAATGAAAATTTTATTAAGATTTGAGTCAATAGTTGATACTCGGGGTTTTTCTTAAAATGAAATTCATTGAAATTGTTTTCCACTGTTTTGGTTTATAAAAATTGGTGCCCCACCTTTCCAAAAAAAATTTATATTAAAAAGTGTTGAAAAACCCGGGTCATCACAGTTGGTATCAGAGTAGGTTTATCCACTCATAGCTAATCCCAAGAGTCCAAGTGGAGATGACAGTCCAAGATGAGAATTAGAATTGGTATGAGCTCTTGGGTTTTTGTAACGCTTTTTAAATACAAAAGACATTGACATAAAGAGCTCGAACTCTAATAAAAGTCATTTTTAAAGACTAAACAATAGCAGAAGAATATTTTATTTTAAATTCACTTTGAAAAATCTCGAGTGTTAATTTTCTTTTCTCAAAACAAGGATTCTCGATGAATTGAGCCCTCATTTCTACCAAAAATCTCATAGAGTTTCATCTATTTTTCGGACATATGACATTTAACGCATGTCATTGCAAAGTACTTGATAAACATTCATTGACATTTTAAAACATAAATGGAGACTTTGACTCCTTTTCATACATCTAATAAAATAAAATAATTTACATCAACAAAACACACCCAAAACCTCCACAACACAACCCAGTCACATAAGTCTTCCAAATTTCCATAGATATATACAATGCAGTCTCTTTCTCATTTCTAATACGATAACTTCAATTCAAAGACCAATTCAAACTTGTCCTTTTCCAAAGCTTCTGTTGGCGCATTCCGTCAGTAAACAGCTCCTATTCCTTGGGAGTCCTCTATTTTGAAATAATGTCAACATGTCAAACCTGCTACTATTCTTTGTATCTGAGGTATTGCAAACCAAAGCAATACCTCAATAAGTAAATTCTTGCGTAGGTGGAATGTGACTCAATTTTATATAACAAAAGAATAATAATTCTATATAAATCAATTTGTCCACACTGAATCATGCAAACACAATTCAATTATAATTTAACTTGAATTATTCCACATTCATCAAAATCATGAATCCATGAAAAAATGGAAGAAATACTAATGCATCATTACTAAAACACATTCTTTGAAATACAAGGTACATAGTCACATGTTAAACTCACACATCATTTTCATTTCCTAATGCCAACCTTAGCTCTTATAAGTCATTTCACATTACCAAATACAACGCGCTATTGTACGTATCAAAGTGTACAACAAACAATATTATCCTCTTTGGGCCCTTCTGCAAGGTTACCTCATTCGGTACCCACCTCACATGGGCTAACCCTCAAGGTTCTATTTTTCTCTGCAAGGTCACCTCATTTGGTACCCACCTCACTCAGGATGCATCGTTATGTGTTTCAGGGTGTACACCAAACGTTATTATCCTCTTTGGGCCCCTCCGCAAGGTCACCTCATTTGGTACCCACCTCGACTAACCCTCAAGGTTTTATTTTCCTCTGCAAGGTCACCTCATTTGGTACCCACCTCACTCAGGACGCGTTGTGTTATGAACAAACAAATGAATTGAAACATCACAATGTATAAGATATACTTACACGTGAGCAACTTAATCATAATTCAATGTCAACATGCACATTTATCTTAGCTTTCACATAAATTGAAAAGACATGTTTTAATGCTTGAAATTCATCTACAAATGCATATATAGAGAAAATCTTAGCAATCTTAATTCCACCTACCTCAACTAAAGAACTTTAGGTTCACTGACACAATAATCTATTTAATTTGTATACATACTCCCGATTAGTCACACCATTGTAACAGCACAACACATATTTAGTTATACAATTCTAGGACTTATCTTAGCTTCCCTAGAATGGAAGTTTCCTCAAAATTAGCTCCTGGAACTATTCGGTATAATGCAAAGTGGTAGTGCTTATTAGTGTGCTAAGGGCATTTCATTAGCTATTTGTTGATAGCTAATTTAATGACAAATAGTTATTAGATTTCTAATCTATGCCATTGGCCCTGTATTGGCTATCCACTACTCTTCTTAAGTTACTGCAAGTTACTTTCACTGTTCAGTAGTCTTAACCCTTGATTCTTGTCCAGATCAACTCTTGGGTTGGAGCTGGATGTTATTTTCCACACTACGGTCCTCAATAGAAACTATAATTGTATTTCTAAATCAGATTGATATAATGAGTATCATGAATAGTTCATGTTACCCATTCTTTTTGAGTTTTCTATAAATTTGAGGGTTGTAAAATGTACTTGTAGCGTTTGATCATCAATCAAACATCTAACCTTACTGTTTACACAATAACAGATCGGACAGTCCAGATTGTCCCATCTATTTTTTAGCACAGATCACCAATTTTGTCAAATCCCAACCACAATAGGCATGTATTTAACTATTTTTATACTTAAATTACAATTTGAATGGTTGGATCGTCTGTGGATTGAACTTCAAAAGTCGGATCACCCTGTCCGAGCTCCAATCGGATGATCAGAGCCTCAAATGGGTTAATCAACGCTCCTAACTATCTCTGTTTGTTAAATATAAACAAGATTAATGGTTCTGATCTTGTTTTGATGTGAATCAACTAGGCACTAACTGAAAAACCTACATGTTCCTATTCTATAGAAAAATAAACAAGGAAATGGAGAATTTGTGAGAAAAACTCACCTCTGTGGGTGTCCACGCTCTCCAATTGTAGCTAAAGAAGATGCCGTTTGATGAATTTTCGGCAACAGTTTCATGCGCTCCACTTTCCCCCTCCAATCCGACATAGTTCATCCTCAAATGACAGTGGAACCAAGGGGTTTTTACTCCTATTGTGGTGAGTCCATTGAACAGTCGGATTTGAGATCAGAGCTGCCATTGTTGTCAGCGAGCTCTGTCTCTCTGATAAACCAAAAAGCCCTAGATCTGTTCTTCTCCAACTTGAGCTAGGTTTTTTGGTGTGCAGATCCTCCTTTCCTTCTCCTTTCTTCTTCCTCCTCTCACTTTCCCTCTCCCTTTTGTTGGGTTTTTCTGATCTGTCGAGGTTTTGGGAAGAACAAACCCGACGTCTGTGTCAAGTTTCTTAAGTGAAGGGTCTACCTATATCAAATACGGCCCCCTTCACTTTAGCATTTCATTTTTTTTTCCTATCTTATTTTTATGAAAATGCCCCTCATATTCAAATCTTCATATCTCATCCATCCAAGCTCCAATTTCTGCAAACTTGGTTCCATTTGAATCGTCTTTTCGAGTACTATCCAATTATAGAGGTCTCAGTGCTAGATTAGATGTCTATCCAATATTTCACTTATAAAACTCCAAAAATATGAATTTAATATGTTCTTTTCATCCCAATTTACTATTTTCCAAGATTCACTCAAATTGACATTTAAAATTTTTGGGATGTTACAGATTTAGTAAATGTTGAAACTAGAATAAACACTAGGTGTTGACAGTTGAGCTAGGAAGTGCAAGGATAGAGTGAAAATCATATATAGAATTGATTCATATCATTAATAGGAAATGTTTTAGGTGGGAGTCATGAATAGTCATGGAAAAAAACGATCAACTAAATGAAAAGTAAATTCTTATGAGAATAGTGAAGCTTTTAACGTAAGAAGTCAAAATATGAAGTGCATCAGTTAGTGTCTCTAGCTGAGAATGCTCTCATTGATGGATGATTTACTAATGGAGACAACTTATTGTAAATAAAAATTTCTAATGTGAGAATAGCATGTGTGAAGCCTTGGAGAGTATAATGATTAATTGTGAGTAAAGAATCAGAATAAAGATCATGAGTCATTTCTTTGGGTGAGAACTTTACTATATAATAGAAAATATATGTATATGAATTACTTTGGAGAGTTCAAGGTATAATTTGGACTGTGTGTATAAATTTTGAAAGAATATAACGGCGGTTATAGCTGCAATTGAGAAAGATTAGAGACGGTTACAATTAAAGAGAACTCGTGGAAGTTCAAAGAATTATAGTGTAAATCAAAATTGTATTCGAATGAATTCATAAATTGAATTGTAGTATGATGAAAATCATCAAAAGTTTGACAGAACAAGATTTTAATATCCTATGGATGAATTATTTGATCTATGAGATAAAAATTAATGAGTTTTTATATACATAAAAGTATTGATAGCTAGACATTAGTGATAAGTGAATATTTATGAAATATTCAGCAGTTTTATTTTTAATTGGAGGTACATAGTGGAGGATATGATCACTGTTTTATAAGGATAGTTATTAAATAGTAATGATCATGTGGTTTAAAATGACTAAGGAAGTCATTATGAAAAATCAATTATATTGGATGTGAGATTGATGGTTGTAAATGATTTCGATAGATGTGACCATGATATAATTGATTGGTTAAAGGAAATGGAATAGTGGAAGTGAGGACACCAGAATGTAATTATGAGGATTGTAATGATGGCCAATTGAGAGGACATGTTTCTCCATTGCTGAAATTTTTGTATGAAAGGCTCTCAGAAAGGCCTGTGAGGATCAGTATCTTCACCTTATGAGCATTTGGTGGTACTGTGAGAGTTATTACTAGAGAGTAGAGAAATTAGGTGGTTCAATGGTATTGAACTGGAATATAAAGTTGAGTTGACTTGGCCCTAACTCCTTTACGATGGGTAACGAGGTTGTAGATAGATTATATTATGTTGTTGCCTGGATTGAGGGATAGAAGATGGTAGTGCATCCCACATTGGTGACAGAGGCAGTAGATTTGGATTCTATGTTATAGAGAGATATTCTCCCAGGACTCGGGCTGATTGTAGAAACTTGGATATGAGTAGTTTGAGCCAGCCTAGTAAGAGCAAGAGACCCTTTTCATTGACATAATTACAGAGGCCACTGAGCCAGTAACATTTGATTAGATAGGATTGAGATGTGAACAAGAGAAGGTGCATTAGTACAAGAACAGGAACCTAGATAGATATGTTATGGAGTTAGTATATCACCGTAGCACCAGTAATAGCATCAACAGCTACCATTACATCTGCAATCCTTTCAATGTTTTGACTGTGGGGAGTCAGGGTATTTCGATAGAAACTATTCCAAAAGACCATGAGTCAAACAAGATGACATTGGAGATAGGGCAGAAATGGCCCTACATTGGCAATGATGAGTTTCTATCATTACTTGAAGGCAAGTATAGGCCTCGATTTGGGTGGTAGAAAATAATTTCTCGATTTCTGGTAAACATGTTAGGATCCTTATTGATTTAGGATCCAGTCATTTTGGACTTTATGTATTAGTGCTTTGATGAAAATATATGTGTGTGTGTGTGTGTGTGACAATATTTGGTGTGACAACTCGGGTTTTTATAACACATTTTGCAAAGACAGGGCCCTTAGTAGTAAAAAAATTTTGCAAAACAAAGTAGCGGAATTCTTTTCTTTAAAACTTATTTTGTAAAACCCAAATCATCACTTCATACATAACATAAGTAGAATTTTGTATAAGATAAAATTCTATTGAAGAAATATACTTTTATTAAATTACAGGATCCATCCAGTGGTTCACAGTACATAGCCCATGGTATCATTACAATACTTGTCCAAATTATATAATCTAAATTTCAAAGTTTTCCATACAATGAAAACTCTTAATACAATAGAATGCTCTCAAATAAAATACAAGTCTTTAATGGATATACCCTGATAAATTATTCTTCCAAATCTTCTCAAGTCTTGAGCTCCTCATTCTCCTTCTTTGTATCTAAGATATTATAAACATTCAAACATTTACAATATCTCAGCAAGCTATACTTGGTAGGGGATTAAAGAAACATAATAATTTGACAATATAATCCTAATACTTCATAATCCTATTATTCATAAACATACTCATGGATCAATCTCTTTACTTTGTCATATATGTACAGCCTTCAACATACATACTATACATGGATAAATCCATTAAAATCATAAAAATAGTCAAATAACATTCTCCAAACTAAGCTGATCAACTCTTTCCAATATAGAAAATTCATATTTTAGCTCGTCCTATACTGAGAATTTCCCTTCTTAGGAAATACTGGTAATATACAATTACCTGGCCATTTGATGTTTAACCGCAAGTACACGGGCTATTATAGTATAGCTATGCAAATACAGGTCGATCCCATAGGGACTCGCTTTAAGTGGAGTTTTTAATAAAATTTAATTATTTAAAACTTAAAGAAAATAACAAAACTAACCTAACTATTCAGATTTATTCATATGATGCACTTTACATAACTTTCAATTCCATAAAACATAAAATAAAACTAATCAAACATCCCTAAATCACACTGTCCGTGGATAGCATTGTCCCTAGATAACACTGTCAAAAGATGGATAAAATAAAGCTTAAATGGAACAGGGACACAAATGTAAATAAAATGCGAATACATATGTAAATAAACAGAGGACGCAGATGTAATTATCTAAAAAGTCTAGAAATGTAATTGCATTTAAAGATAAAGGGCAAAAATGAGATTTCATTAAAAATCTGGTTTTTAACAAAAACTAGACAAAACCCCACAAAAAAGAAGACCGATGAATGGAGGAGATGGAGCCTGAGGAGAAGGAAGATGGCAGGGATGCGCAAGGAAAACCCGATTTGGGTTTCCTTCTTCAGGACATCCGAAAGCGAGAAACCCGCCGAAGCTATCTGGAGCAGAGGGGTTTCTTCCCTGATGAAGCCTACGGTGTGGGTCCGATGACACAAAGACGCTGGAGAAGAAGGGGCTTCTGTCTGGGACGGTGAAGAGGGAGCTCCTGGCCGGTTGAGAGATGGTCTAATACCGTCTGGTGTAGAGGAACTTCGCCTGGGCGTCGACTGGTTCAAATGGTCTTGCTCGTCTGGCCTTCATCTGGAACAGAACCAAATGATCTAGGCTTTTGTGGGTTTGGTTGGAGCGACGAAGAAGAGGAACCCAGAAGGGGAGAGTGAGTGTGACAAGGGGAAACTGGAGAAGGGAGTTCGGGAAAGAATAGGTGTGTGAGATGGGGCATTGAATTAGATGGATTGAAGAAGAGTTTGGGAAAGTGGCTATAGAGGGAGACTAGAGGGTGTGACTGGGATATGGAGAAGCGGGTGCAATGAAGACTGGAACTCGGTTTCCTGTTGGAAACCGAGTAAGGAAAAGAAAATGGACTAGGTGTGTTGGGTTGAAGGTAAGATGGAAAACAAGGAGTGGAATCTAGAATACGGGAAAGAGATAGAAGAACGAGAGATAGATGATGGGTGCTGGTAACAAAGAAAAACAATAGAAGACGAAGATGGGGTAGTAGCAATGCAAGTAATGGAGTGAATGGTCGATGTAGAGAAAGAAGGTCTCGGAAATGCACTGAAAATAGGAGACAAATTAAACAGATGATGAACAAAGGAGTGGGAAGTAGGAGAACAAAAAGATGAATAAGGAAGGTAAAAGACAAAACCTAAAAATCCAAAACTCCAAAAAGACTCCCCTTCCCACTCATATGGCTCCCCTCTTTATATTTTTTTTCTTTCTTATTTTTCTCCAACAAACTCCTCTTATCCTTATCTAGGACTCTTCCACTTAAGAATCCTCTTTCAATTAGGACTCTTCTTCTTGCTCTCCACTTGATCTGCACCGTTGAAATTAGATCTGATCCATCCAACCCTCCTTTAGTTGATCCGCAAAATAAAAGATTAATTTAGAATCATCTAAACCATACATTAATCCTCTAATAAGCTCTAACCGTTGATTTTGAGAAAATTATGATTTGGATGGTCAATCAAGCTAAATTTTGCAATTTGGACCGTTAGATGATCTACTTGAATGCTAAACTAGGGGTCTTTTAGTCAAAATTAGAAACATAACACTGGCATTTCATCATGCTAAAACATAAGGCATTTCACTATGCCTATCTAATATGCATCATAGTGCAAAATGCATCAAGGACTACCATGCTTGTAGCCTGATCCATACAGCATGCCTAGATAACTGCTCCATGCTCTACTGATACCACGATGGATAAATTATGTCATTGCCCATATGGGGAGACAGGACTTTCACAGTGGTGGCCTTCCCATAATTGTCCCGCTATGGGCTTAGTATCTATCATATCATAATTTCAGGAAGCAGGTGGCTAGACCCTCATAACTCCCCTAGCATAGCATCCACTGGCTCATGCCTATGAAAATAAAACCACAAGCCTCCATGCTTGTATGTAAAATATTTCTCATACATATCAAACAATCTATCTGTTTACTTAGGGTGGAATATTTTCTATTTCCCTATTTACTTAGGGTTTTCCCTTAACTGAATACTTAACCATTTCATATATATATGTACTCATCATAATGGTTGGATCATATGGATTTCAAAGGGATTTATTACAAGTATTTACATTATACATGTCAACATTGCTAGACATAAGATCATGTATTCAACATGTATTTCTCATGTAGATGCATTCATAAAATCCTCCTATCTCAATAAGGTATTACTACTCCTTGAAGTCTGCCGTAGTCTTTGATCAGCATATATCTGTCAAACCATATGTATAATGTCATCTCCTACCCAAGGGCAAATACTACATAGTCTTTTGATCATCCTTAAGTAGGATGATTCGAATCTTTCCTCCTTGAATCATATTTGATCATGGGTTCAGATCTTTTAATCTAATAACTCTATATTATAAGTATAATCATACAATAGCAATTTACTCTACATTTGTATTTCTTTTCTTTTGTTGTTTTTGATCATTCAAGATCTCTCTTGGATCTTGTTTGATCATTCTTATCTTATTTACAATTTTTATTAGGATTAGATAATTTGCTAACCTTTTATGTTCTTATTATTATTTCTCAACTAATTAGTGTTTTATTGGTTTGATGATCATTTATTCACCCCTAATTTGAGACTGCCCCTCTTACCAGCTACAGTCTACTCAAAAAGTGGTTACTTCAATCCTCATGTAAGGAGGCATTTAGACTTCAACAAACATCATCAAAAGGTGGGGGAAGAGCAGGGCTCTATTAGAGAATCCCCTTAACCACAATATTCAGCATCCACTGGAGTGACCTTAGCTCAGCCTTTCATAAGGTTCCTATGAGCTTGTATACCCTAAATTTATCTCTAATTGATTTTTATTAATTTTCATGAATATCCATAATGTCATTCATGGAGGTTTATTATTCTCCTACTTATTCCAAGGAGATGGTGAGCCATTTCTTATATTTTCCTACTAACTATAACCCTTACTAATTAAGTTTAAGTAAAGTCATTCTGTCGTGACCCCAATCCCCGAGACCGCTATTTGACTTGATCAAGCCTAGTGATTGGCTAAGCTAGGCCTACGTGGCCTTGCTTGCTTTCTTTTTCATAATATATATCACAATGGAAGTATTGAGAGAGCTAAGTGCTCTTATCCTACGCACTTATGCATTTGATTGATAAAATCTTCCACTCTTATTAACTACCGAGTTCTACCGAAATTTTGGCAGAGTCTCCCCTATTTTTCAGACTTATGCATTTAACGCATGCAGTGTGGTTTACCTAATAAACAATATTATAGTATAAAACCTTAAAGGAGACTCACTCCCCATACTATTCATCATAACACATCGTAAACACTTGCTTGATAACTAGGACTTCAAGAAAGATTCATGCATACCCTATCAAAATAAAACATATAGGATGCATATGACTAACTGTAAAAAAAATGAGATATAACTCATACTCAGTGTTAGCACATATATACATATACAATACAAAATTTTGCATCTCCAATTAGGCTTTCTTCATTTCATTCAACCACCTTTTTCTTCTTGGCTTGACTGGTACCTACAAAATAATAAGGTGAGCTACAAAGCCCAGTAAGGGAAATGAACTAAACCCATGCATATCCTACCATTCGTATTGAGTTACGCTCAAAGCACATTCAAACCCAACATTAGAGTATTCATTTCCATTTTTAACTGATCAACTACAAAGTAGTTAGCATGTACTGTCAAGTAAGGCTTGTGGGTATTAGAACAGAATTACAGTTTATTCCAAATTCATATATGACACAATAGCCATAGCATGCAAATAAGCACACCCTATAAGAATTTACCATTCATTTCCAACCACAGGACATTCAATAGATGAGTAACTAAGTTATGAACCTCATTCTAAAGTTAAAATGTAAACCATAAGCATAACATTCAATAAGGTTTTATACTCGTTTAATGGTTTCCTCAGCAATATTAAACAGGCATAACGTTACCACCATGATCGAGTAGTCATCTCCCTCAAGGTTTACCATCTTGGGCGGCCCACTATGAGTATCATTAACAAGGCAGCCAGACCCCCAGGGTTTACCATCTTGGGTGATGCCAAAGTTAGGTTTCCTCGGGATTTATCGTCATGGGCGGCTCCACCTTAGTCAAAATCAACCAGGCAGCCCTTTCCCTCAAGGTTTACCATCTTGGGTAGCTCAAATCTACCAGCTCATCCCTCAGGGTTTACCATCTTGGGCAGCTCCACCATGATCCGAAAGGACCAGGCCGCCCTTACCCTAAAGATTTACCATCTTGGGAGGCTCAATACCTGACAGCTCATCCCTCAAGATTTACCATCTTGGGCGGCTCCACCATGATTCCAAGGAACCAGTCAGCCCTTTCCCTCAGGGTTTGCCATCTTAGGAGGCTCAATACTCGACAGTCCGTTCCTTAAGATTTACCATCTTGGGTGGCTTCACCTTAGTTGCAATCAACCAAGTAGCCCTTTTCCTCAGGGTTTACCATCTTGGAAGGCGTCATCATAGCTTACCGGGCGGCCCTCAGGGCTTACTATCTTGGGCTTGACCATTGTATAACAGTTTGCATTATCATAATAGTTAAGTGTAATAAATCAGACTATTACATGACAATTTCACTAAGTAATTACAATTTCTATCATCCATTTAACCAAGGTGATAACATGTTCATTCTATACATTTATAATGTTTATTTCAAGAGAATAAATCAACAAGAATTTAAGGAATAGAAGGGTTTAGGGTCCTTACTTGCTCTCAAGGTTCAACTGTCAAAACCGTTCACACTACTCTCAAGCCTGTGCAATGAATACAAGTCCTAAGTAAATTTCATAATTCCATGCAATTTTCTATAATCACTTCTAGCTCTTTATTCACAATGTTCTTGATCTAACCTCATATATCTAGATCAAGGATTTGTACACCAATTGGTTGCTATCCAATTAGATTAGCACCATTGGTCTTACATCAATGGTCTAGATCGAGCGTGTACCTCTAGAAGTTTCAATTTCCAACATTTTGGGTAACTTATTCTATAATTTAATACTTTTAGCCATAATTCATGGTCTGGTCTCTTTTCCTGACCTTCGATCTTTGCTGACCGAGTATTGGATGATCAGATGGGATCTCCCATCAATTTATCCATAATTGCTTAGTTATTTTGTGATAATTCATTACCAATGGGTAATTGGAGTTACATTTGACCTAGATTTACCTTCCGATTATATTTTTAACGGTCGAATGTTAATATCTCAAATTTTTCCTACGCACAAACAAGCTTCTAATCACAATTTCATGGACCAATCGATTCCTGATCGACGATCCATCTTTGCGGATGAAAAGATGGTGCGTGATTTGTCTATATTTGAAAATTTTCCATTTTTTAGGGGTCGTCGAAAAATGTCATCATCGCCAGAGAAGGTGACCGGATTCTGGTCGCCACCAGCGACATAGGCGACCTCATTTTTTAGCAAAATTTCATGGGAATGCTTGAAATTTCCTAAACATTTGTATTCCAGTGTTTTCCCCTTTTGATTTCCACTCAAACTATCAATTTTTGCCGAATTTTTCAACGATTTTTGGAACTAACCCTAATTGCTGTTTTTTGTAGATCTAGTGTCATTTCTTGACGGATCTTCATGAAACCAAAGGTGTTTCACTCAAAGACATCTAAGGAACAAGATGAACAGTTGGATTTTCGATCCAATACCATTCCTCCCATCGTATTTCTTGGATCCGACGGATTTCTCACGGTCCCAGCTTGTCGGAAAAACAGTAATGTGCATGGAAGAGAAATGGGAAATGGAGAGGCAAAGAGGGAGTGGGAGGCTTACCCAATCAAGTTTGTAGCTAATGCGACTCAAAGACCATAATCTACCTCCCTTCTCATAGCCGATGAAGCTTGGGTTGTTTGTGTCTTGCTGGAGAGAATGGAGGCAGAGAAAACAAGGGATGGGGAGAGGCGTAAGGGTAAGGTACTTGCCAAAATAAGTGATGATCTATGCAGGGTTTGATCAAAGGAGAGAAAAACATGGAATGGAGGGACTGCCGGGAATCCAGGAGTGAAAGGGGGTTTGCCAGCTTTCCTCCATTCTTGGTTTTGGATGCGTGGGAGCAGAACTCCATGCAGTGAGTTCCACTCCTGAGTGTAGAGTCACTCCCCCGTTACTCTCCAGGACCCGCTCTCTAAAGGGGGGTTCCATTATCAATTTGGACCCCTTCCACATCGATGGTAATATTCTTTGATCTTTCGCTCCCGCTCTTCGTTTCACACGTTCTTAATGTCGTTGGAAAGCTCTCTCCGAGCACATGTAATGAACAATTTTTCATCATTAATTTACAATGTTCTTGATTTTTATATTTTAATCCACTAACTAGGACATGGGTGTGACAACACTCCCCTACTTAAGGAAATTTCGTCCTCGAAATTAAATAAATACCTGAGTCCTCAAATAATTCTAGGTATTTTTCCTGGACTTCAGACTCCAGCTCCCACGTGGCTTCTTCTGTCCCATGATGTTGCCATATCACCTTTACAAGTGGTATCACTCTTCGATGCAACACCTGTTCTCTTAGGTCAACCACTCGTATTGGTTTCTCCTCACAAGAGACATCCTCTTAAATAGCAAGGTCTGTCCAATCAAGAACATGAGAAGGGTCCCGCTCATATTTTCGCAACATCGACACATAAAAAACATTGTGAATCAATGATAACTGTGGAGGCAAAGCCAACCGATAAGCAACTTCGCCAACACGCTCTAGAATCTCGAACGGTCCAATAAATCAGGGAGAGAACTTCCCACATTTGCCAAAACGTGTCACTCCTGGTCTTGGCCGAGCCTTTAGGAACACACAATCTCTTATCTCAAACTCCAAAGGTCGCCTCCTTCGTTCAGCATAGCTCTTGGTCCTACTCCAACTTGTCAACAACTGCTGCCTGATTTGCTTTACCTTTTTTGTGGTTTCTCTTACTACCTCAAGGCCTAGTAATGATGTCTCACCAACTTCCGCCCAACAAACTGGGGATCGGCATGGCCGACCATATAGAGCCTCAAATGGCCCCATTCCTATGTTGGATTGGAAACTATTGTTGTATGAGAATTCCACCAAAGATAAATACTCGGCCCACTTCTCTTGGAAGTCTAACACACAAGCTCTCAACATATCTTCAAGCACGTGGATCACTCTCTCAAATTGTCTATCTATCTGGGGATGAAATGCTGAGCTAAAGGTCAACCTTGTACCCATCGCTTGCTGTAAACTCTTCCCGAATCGAGAAGTAAACCTCGTATCTCTATCTGACACAATGGATACAGGTACCCCATGTAACCTTACAACCTCACATACGTACAACCGACTCAATGTCTCAAGTGAATTAGTAACCTTCACTGGCAAGAAGTGTGCTGACTTAGTCAGCCTATCCACAATCACCCACATGTTGTTCCAACCTTGCTTACTACGCGGAAGACCTACCACAAAATTCATGGTAATGTGCTCCCACTTTCATTCTGCCACTAGTAACAACTGTAGTAACCTCGCAGGTTTTTGATGTTCTGTTTTAACCTGATGACAAGTCAAACATCGAGCAACAAATTCAGCAATGTCCTTCTTCATACCCTTTCACCAAAAGTGTTTACTAAGGTCATGATACATCTTTGTACTATCGGGATCTATAAAAAATTTAGACTGGTGTGCCTCACTCAGCAATCCTCTCCTAACCTCATCAACTAGAGGGACCATCAATCTAGTCAAATATCGTACCCACCAGAAGAGTCCATGGTCTAATGTTCAACGCTCTCACCTTCTTCTATTCAGGCTCTAATACTTTTAGCCTCTTCATCATCCTTCTGTGCCTGCAAGACTTCTTGTATTATTGAAGGTTGAGCAATCATTTGACACAAAAATGCACCACTTTCAAATGAATCGATGTGCAAGTCATACTCGGTCAATGACTCACGCACCTTTCATCTGAAACCTTGAAGTCTAGCCATCAAACCTCCAGACTTCTTACTTAGTGCGTCTATAACACCATTTGCTTTTCCTAGGTGATACTGAAGTGTGAAATCAAAGTTCTCCAAGTATTCAACCCATTTGATCTGCCTTAGATTTAAATCCTTCTGAGTGAAGACATACTTTAAGCTTTTATGGTTAGTAAAGACATCAAACCTTTCACCATACAAATAATGCTTCCAAAGTTTCAATGCAAAAACCACCGCTGCCAGCTCTAAGTCATGAGTAGGGTATTTCTTCTCATTTAGCTTCAATTGAAGAGAGTCGTAAGCCACTACTCTTCCTTCTTGCATCAGGACACATCCTAGTCCTAAGTGTGAAGCACCACAGTACACAGCATAACCCACACCTCGCTCAGGAATAATAAGCATAGGTGCCGAGGTTAATTGTTTCTTTAACTCCTGAAATGACTGCTCACATGAATCATGCCATTCAAATACTTCACTCTTTTTCATAAGTCTTGTCATGGATGTTGCAATGCATGAGAAGTCCTTCACAAACCTCTTATAATAACTTGTCAGCCCGAGAAAACTCCTAATCTTCGTTATGTTCCTCAGTCTTTCCCAACTCAGCACAGCTTCTATTTTCGACGAGTCAACTGAAATCCCATCACCAGAAACTACATGCCTAAGAAAATTCACCTTGGTTGCCCAAAACTCACACTTGCTAAGTTTTGCATACAGTTGGTGTTCCCTCAACAGCTGCAACACAATAGACAAGTGTTGTTCATGCTCCTTCAATGGGTATTTGTTCTTGATCGTCACCCTATTCAATTGCTAGTAGTCTATACATAGCTGCAGTGTGCCATCCTTCTTTCTTGCAAACAACACTAAGGCTCCCCATGGTGACATGTTAGGGCGAATGAAACCTTTTCCTTGCAACTCCTCCAACTGTACCTTCAACTCCTGTAATTCAATAGGCGCCATGCAATGTGGAGCAGTTGAAATTGGAGAAACGCCAAGTAAAAGCTCAATAGCAAAGTCGACCTCCCTCCTTGGAGGTAATCCTGGCAACTCATCAAGGAAAACATCTACAAACTCCCTTACTATTAGCATGGATTCAATGCCAGCATCATGCCCCACCATGCTCTCCATCCACCCACCATAGTCTTTCTAGCGTTTGTAATCAACATGAACTTGTGGGTAGCCATAATCCTCTGTGGCAGAGAAATAAAAATGGACTCCACTCGGTGGGACAAAGTTAACCCTCCTTTGGCTACAATCAATAATAGCTCGATACTCAAACAGGAAATCCATGCTCATGATCACATCATAAGGAGTAATGTCCATTACCACCAGATCAAACCCCACCCTATGACCTACCATGTCAATATCACAATTTTTACACATTCTGTTGGAGGTGATGCTCATCCCTATAGGCAACTCAACTTGCAATGTTAAGTCCAATGGTTCTGTTTCCATGCTTAAGTCACAAACAATCGAAGATGAAATAAAAGAATGTGTTGCACCCGAATCAAACAATGCTCTGACCCAAGTATGAAACAACAAAAATGTACCTTCTATAACTGTGCGATTGAGAGGGGTGTCTGGTTGTGTCAATTCATAAACTCTGCCCTATGTCCTCTACGCAAAAATAGGAGGTACTCCTTTGAACGGTGCATCTACCCTCTGTGCTAGTGGTAGACCCTGAGATCGTGGTCTATTGCTACTTTGTACATTGCCTTCCATGACTTTCTGCTTAGGACAATCTCTCTTGAAATGGCCCTCCTATCCACACCCATAACAAGTCTTACTAGCCATTCCAAGGGATAGAGAACGTGCCTGTGGGGTCTGTGCCCGAGGAGGATACCCCTTCCTCCTCTTATCCTTGCTACCATGCGAGTGAGATTTTCTAAAACTTCTCTTCCTAAACTCAGACACACTAGTTTCTCTGCCCTGATCCTGGTCAATCAATTGTGCTCTATCTACGGCCTCAGCATAGTCTTCCAACTTGAAAGGTACCAAGCACTGTCGGAGAGAGGATCTTAGGCCCTGGATGAAGCAATAGGCCTGATCCTTAGCAATGGGGATCATCTATGATGCATATCATGACAACTGATCAAATCTGGAAGCATACTGTCCTACAGTCATGTCACGTTGCGTGAGCCTCAAAAACTCAACCACTTTAGCAATTCTCTGAGCACTAGGAAAGTACTTTGCTAAATAGGCCTCTCTAAAAATCTTCCAAGTCCACTCCTCATAGGCTCGAACACCTCTTGCCGCCCACCACCAATGAATAGCCTCACTAGTGAACTAAAATGTGGCCACCCTTACCTTTAGATCTTCGTCGATTTTCTATGCCTCAAAGATCCTTTGTATTTGCTCTAACCAATCCTTTGCTTCAATGGGATCTGACATCCCATCAAACTTGGGTGGCCCTAACTTCCTAAACTCTCGTAAGGCAAGTGTTTCCCTGTTTAGACCCTCTTTAGGAGCTCTAGGGACGAGTGCGGCTGAGGGCTAACCTCCTGCTCCCCTGCCTATAGCATCAGCAATTGCCTGGGCCATCGTCCTATGGCGTCCTGGACTGGATCACTTACATGCAACGCTGGCCCTCCAAAACTCGAGCCATCACTCCTGGTCTCAACCATGACTATGCCCTTCACAACATCAACAATAAGGGTTAGTCACTTATCAAACATGCTGAAAGTAGTCAACAATCAACAAGCTTAGTTTTAGAAGCCACTAAACATTCAAACTTTAATGATCACAAGCAATAATAAAAGAAGATCTCCACAGTGATCTACCGCCTTGCTCTGATACAAAGCTGTCGCGACCCCAATCCTCGAGAATGCAATTTGACTTGATCAAGCCTAGTGATTGGCTGAGCTAGGCCTAAGTGGCATTGCTTCCTTCTTCTTTTTTCATAATATATATCATAGCGGAAGTATTGAGACAGCTAAGTGCACTTATCCTATGCACTTATGTATTTGATTGATAAAATCTTCTACTCTTATTAACTACTCAGTTCTACCAAAAATTTAGTAGAGTCTCCCCCATTTTTCGGACTTATGCATTTAACGCATGCAGTGCAGTTTACCTGATAAACAATATTACAGTATAAAACCTTAAAGGAGACTCAGTCCCCATACTATTATGACAACACATCATGAACACTTGCTTGATAACTAGGAGTTCAAGAAAGCCTCATACATGCCCTATCAAAATAAAACATATAGGATGCATACAGCTAACTGTAAAAAAAATGAGATATAACTCATACTCGGTGTCGGCACATATATACATATACAATACAAAATTTTGCATCTCCAATTAGGCGTTCTTCATTTCATTCAACCACCTTTTTCTTCTCGGCTTGACTGGTACCTCCAAAATCATAAGGTGAGCTACGAAGCCCAGTAAGGGAAAAGAACTAAACCCATGCATATCCTACCATTCGTATTGAGTTATGCTCAAAAGCACATTCAAACCCAACACTAGAGCATTCATTTCCATTTTTAACTGATCATCTACAAAGTAGTTAGCATGTACTGTCAAGTAAGGCTTGTGGGTATTAGAACAGAATTGCAGTTTATTCCAAATTCAAATATGACACAATAGCCATAGCATGTAAACAAGCACACCCCATAAGAATTTACCAATCGTGTCCAACCATAGGACATTCAATAGATGAGTAACTAAGTTATGGACCTCATTCTAAAGTTAAAATGTAAACCATAAGCATAACATTCAACAAGGTTGCATACTCGTTTAATGGTTTTCTCAGCAATATTAAATAGGCATAACGTTACCACCATGATCTAGTAGTCATCTACCTCAAGGTTTACCATCTTGGGCGGCCCACTATGAGTATCATTAACAAGGCAGCCAAACCCTCAGGGTTTACCATCTTGGGCGACCCCAAAGTCAAGTTCCCTCAAGATTTACCATCTTAGGTGGCTCTACCTTAGTTGAAATCAACCAGGCAACCCTTTCCCTTAGGGTTTACCATCTTGGGTAGCTCAAATCTACCAGCTCATCCCTCAGAGTTTACCATCTTAGGCGGCTCCATTGTGATCCCAAAGGACTAGGCAGCCCTTTCCCTTAGGATTTACCATCTTTGGAGGCTCAATACCTGACAGCTCATCCCTCAAGATTTATTATCTTGGGTGACTCCACCATGATTCCAAGGAACCAGGCACCCCTTTCCCTCAAGGTTTACCATCTTGGGAGGCTCAATACCCAACAGTACATTCCTTAGGATTTACCATCTTGGGCAGCTTCACCTTAGTTACAATCAACCAGGTAGCCCTTTCCCTCAGGGTTTACCATCTTGGAAGGCATCATCATAGCTTATTGGGCAGCCCTCAGGGCTTACTATCTTGGGCATGACCATTGTATAATAGTTTGCATCATCATAATAGTTAAGCGTAATAAATCAGACTATTACATGACAATTTCACTAAGTAATTACAATTTCTATCATCCATTTAACCAAGGTGATAACATATTCATTCTACACATTTATAGTGTTAATTTCAAGAGAATAAATCAACAAGAATTTAAGGAATAGAAGGGTTTAGGGTCCTTACTTGCTCTCAAGGTACAATTCAAGGTTCAACTGTCAAAACTGTTCACACTGCTCTCAAGCCTATTCAACGAATACAAGTCCTAAGTAAATTTCATAATTCCATGCAATTTTCTATAATCACTTCTAGCTCTTTATTGATAATGTTCTTAATCTAACCTCATGTATCTAAATCAAGGATTTGTACACCAATTGGTTGCTATCTAATTAGATCAGCACCACTGGTCTTACATCAATGCTCTAGATCGAGCGCGTGCCTCTAGAAGTTTCAATTTTCAATATTTTAGGTAAGTTGTTCTACAATTTAATGCTTTTAGCAATAATTCATGGTCTGGTCTCTTTTCTTGACCTTTGATCTTTACTAACCCAGTATTGGGTAATCAGATGGGATCTCCCATCAATTTATCCATAATTGGTTAGTTATTTTTGTGATAATTCATTACCGATGGGTAATTGGAGTTACATGTGATCTAGATTTACCTTCCAATCATATTTTTAACGGTCGGATGTTAAGGTCTCAAATTTTTCCTACGCACAAACAAGCTTCCAATCACAATTTCATGGACCAATCAATTCCTAATTGATGATCCGTCTTAGCGAATGAAAGGATGGTGTGTGATTTGTCCATATCTGAAAATTTTCCATTTTTTAGGGGTCGCCGAAAAATGTCACCATCGCCAAAGAAGGTGACCGGATTCCGGTTGCCGCCGTTGACACAGGCGACCTTATTTTTTAGTGAAATTTCACGAGAATATTCAGAATTTCCTATAAAAAAAGTTCCAGTGTTTTCCCCTTTTGATTTCCACTCAAACTATCAATTTTTGCGATTTTTCAATGATTTTTGGAACTAGCCCTAGTTGCTAGTTTTTGCAAATTCTGGTGTCGTTTCTTGACGGATCTTCATGAAACCAAAGGGGTTTCACTGAGAGATGTCTAAGGAACAACATGAATAGTTGGATTTTCGATCCAATACCGTTCCTCCCATTATATTTCTTGAATCCGACGGATTTCTCACCTTCTCATCTCCTCAGAAAAACAGTAATATGCATGGAAGAGAAATGGGAAATGGAGAGTAAAAGAGGGAGTGAGAGGCTTACCCAGTCAAGTTTGAAGCTAATGCGACTCAAAGACCATAATCTGCCTACCTTCTAGTCGCCGGTGAAGCTTGGGTTGTTTGTGTTTTGTAGAAGAGAATGGAGGTAGAGAAAACAAGGGGTGGGGAGAGGCGTAAGGGCAAGGAACTTGCCAGAAGAAGTGATGATCTATGTAGGGTTTGATCAAAGGAGAGAAAAATGTGGAATGAAGGGACTGCCGGGAATCCAAGAGTGAAAAGGGGTTTGCTGGCTTTCCTCCGTACTTGGTTTCGGACGCTTGGGAGCAGAACTCCACACGATGAGTTCCACTCCCGCGTGTAGAGTCGCTCCCCTGGCTCTCCAAGACCCGCTCGCTAAAGGGGGGTGCCATTATCAATTTGGACCCCCTCCACATCAATGGTAAAATTCTTTGATCTTTCGCTCCCGATCTCCATTTCACGCGTTCTTAGTGTCGTTGGAAAGCTCTCTCCAAGCACAATATAATGAATGACTTTTCATCATTAATTTACAATGTTCTTGATTTTTACATTTTAATCCACTATCTAGGGCATGGGTGTGACACATTTCTTCTTATTTGTGTCATGAAACTCTAATTTCTCATTAGGTTACATTTTTTGTAATTTATGTTCTTTATATGATAACTAATTAATAATCAAATCTACTATAAAGATTTGAAAATAAATCAATTATAAATTGTAAAGCATAAGCCAATATAAACCTAAGAATAATGGTACAGCGTATAAATAATACAAGGCAATATAAAGCAATTATACTATAAGTGAAGAATTAAACCAGTATGGATCCTATTTCATGCCATAAATCAAATTCACAATTCAATTAATAAGTAAAGACAATTAAAATAGCAATTTAAGATTATTAAAGTCTTTTAATATGATCCAACCATTAGAGTTTATGTCCATCCCGTCGATCTTAGGGTTTTAATCACATTAAAGGTCCAAAAATCGTTCTCACATGTTTTTATCATAATTGATCCATGATCTTATTAGATCTCATTATTATTAACTCCATCCAACCCATCCATAGGGTTTGATTATGCTTCATCTTACTGATCAAGAAGGTTTCTTTACAATTTTTAGGGTATTTTTAACATAAAGCTAGATTCCATCAATTCCTTATAGATTTGTCATAATTAACCCTTAATTCCATACATCCTCATCATAGAAGTAAGAATCTTATTTTCTTTAAACAGAAAGTTTCTTGAAATATTTCTTAAATTTTATTAGTTCATAAGAAATTAAACATCACAAGCTTTCCATATCATCTTTTGGATCTTGATTTGGAGTTTAGATGACTCTGAAATATCAATTTGAAGTTCATAGTTATTATAAGGGTCCAAATTTGATCTTGGCCCAGCGGAACGACAACCAGATCGCTCCTAGTGGAGTGGGTCGCATCCCTATCACTGGGAAGCGGGTTGCATTTGCTCACCTGTGACCAGCCTTCATGAGAGATGAATGCCCCGCATGCGTAGGACGTTCCCACGGGGACGTTCTAGTGTGGCGTTCTGAAAGTGCGTCTTAGGATCCTATTTGATCTATAAGAGATTGAACAATCTGTTCTAGACCATCCAATCAGATCCCTTCAAATCTATGATCAAAACTCAATTAAATTTTTTTGTCACCACTCTCCTAGGGGTTTTGGACCCTTCCGAATCGATTGGATTGGAGGGTTTTTCATTGGAACTTGATTTTTCCAAAAATTAATAGAAAATAAATTTTAATAAAATTAAAAATATCAAACATGACATAAAATGAATATGGGATGATATCCCCCTACCTAATTTTCTTACAAATGAAGAATTGATGCCAAAATAAATAAATCCTCGCCATATGTCATAACTCACCAAATAAATCATGATTTGTGTTTTTCCATTGATTGAACTGTTGGATCTTAAAATTAATTTTGGATTTTTGTAGATAAGAGAATTGAAAACAATATGGATGGTGAGATTTGTGAAATTTTATCTATAATGGAGTGGCTAATTGAATTTAGGGTTCTTGTACTATTCTAGAGAGAGGAGAGAGAAAGAGGGAAAAAGAGAGAGATTGGGGGAAATGGGGAAGGAGTTTTTCTTTGATTTTTTAGGGGATCTAGGGAATTTCATGGTAAATGTTTAAAAAATTTCTAGAATTTTTAGAGGTATTTATAGGCAGTTTTTGTAAAAAATTGTTTTATTAATTTCTTATTTTAATCTAAATTTCACTCAAAATATGAAAATGGGGAGTGGAAATTCCACTACCTCTAGTAGGGGCTGAGTGTTTGCTGATGCTTGAATTTCCTCATTGTTGATCTCAGTCCTTACCTAACTTTTATGGGTCATACTAAAAAGTGAAATGACCGTTTTACCCTTTTTATTCCAAAAAATAGAGAAAAATAAGCACTATTTGTCCAAACTCGAAATTTAGTGTACTTAGAGTCATTTTGATCAGCTTTTTTTATCACATTCCAAGTATTAATGTTTTAATTCTTGGTTATGAGTAAAATTACCATTTTACCCTTTTGTTTAGAAAATTAGGGATTTTTCATTTTAACTAGGAATTGAACGTACTTAATGTCATTTTGAACAGTTTTCCAAGTACATTCAAAATATTCATATTTTAAATCATAGTTTAATCTCTTTAAAAAGAGATTTTCCAATAACCTAATATTCAAGCCTAAAATTTTTAAAAATTCAAACTTTATTTATTTTCCTCAATAATTTACAAAAATCTAGGGTAATTACATCTAGGATTGGATGTTATGATACTGGTGAAAGAGTTAAGAAAACTTGTAAGTATGTCTAGGGGTTATTAGTGGAGATAATGATCGAGGGGATGGATGTTGATTTCATCCTACTTGATATGATTGATTATAATGTTATCCTTAAGATGGATTATATTATTTGGAGATAGCTGATTTCTATGAGAAGAAGGTTAGTTCTGGCGTACCTGGACAGCTATCGGCTTCACTTGTGTAAGAAGAGGCATCCTTGAGGTTTGTGTTATTTCTACCTTCAAGGCAGTGCAGTACTTTTCCAGAGAGTGCCAAGTGTTTCTTGTTTGTGTGACAATGGAAGACCATGAGCGGCCATAGACTGAGCACAAAGGTGACATGCAAGAGTTCATAGTCTTGTCTGTGGAGTTTTCACGATCTTGTCACAAGAGATTAATTTTGATGTTGAGTTGGCATCAGGTATAGCATAAATTAGCCAGAATGCCATGTGGGATAGTCCTAACTGAGTTGTCAAAGTTCCAACTATATGAGCTTTTAATAAGAGTTTTGACAGGACTAGTGAGTCTTCATAAAGTGGATTAGTCTTCTTCATGAGAAGAGAGATGAATCTTTATTGCTATGCACGGATTGTTGTTTGTTGATAGTATTGCTGTAGAGAATCGATATTCTTAATCGTATATTGACGATTTATTTGATCAACTCTGGATGGTGCATGGTGTTGTGGAGATTGATTTGAGGTGTGGTTATAACTAGCCTACGATCTTGAGTACGATGTCTTTAAGATAATTTTTAGAACTTTTATGCTTGTTATGAGTTCTGGATAGTACCAATTGGTGGAACTAATACACTCACAAAATGTATAGATATAATGGGTTAAATCTTCAAATGTTCATTGGATGAGCCATGATTGTGTTAATAGATAGCATTGTCATATACTTCATGAACAAATAGGAACACAAGGAATCATTGTACATAAATTCAGAATGTCTAAGGACTCATCATTTGTTGTAAACATCTATGGCATGAGTTATGGTTAAAGGAAGTGAATTTCCCTTACTGAAATACCTTGAATGATAGGGAGGCAGTTTATTAAGATTGTGATAGGCTGAGATTAGCCAAATTGGTGATTAAGGTTTATAATTCGTTAGTCTTATGAACTGCTAGCATGGAGTAATTGAGTTTCACCAGGATATAAAATTGACATAGATTTGCCTATATATGAGCTGAGATGCTCTGGTTGGTATTGACATAGTGATTTTACTTGTATTAAGTTGTACATAAATAACAAACTCCTAGATGGGAGTTTGGTTTACAAGAATGAGTTGTATGTGGTTATGACGTGTTCTACGTATACGAAGAGATGAATTGATATGTATATTGATTTATATGATGAGTTGAGATATGAGGGGATGATTTGTCATGGAATTATTTATTGATGTTAACTTTGGAATTTTTGTGACAATTAGCATATATTATGATATAGGGATGCTTTTAGAATTATTTAGAAGATAACATGGAAAGATTTTTGAGGACGAAATTCCTATGAGGGAAGAATGAAAAAAAAAAAAAAAAAAACCTGCCTTAAACAGGGGGCATATTTGATACTGGCACCCTGCCTCGTTTAAATGAAATGATAATAGACCGTTAGATTTGTTCTTGAAACCGACACCCATAGAGGAGACTCAACAGGGAGAAAGAGGAGGAAAGGAGAAGGGGAAGAAGAGGAGAAGGGAGAAGGAGAAGGAGAAGAAGAGGAGAGAATGGCATTGGGAAAACCTGGTACGCCAGTGGGAGCAAGAAGAATAAGGGAAAAACTAGGGTTTCGGATGTCGAATTTCCAGGCCATCGCCAGAGACGACGCCAGCTCAGATCACTAATCCGAGCTAATCACATTATCCAGCACAACGGAATGAAGAAAACCCCCAAGTTGATTGGGAGATCCGAGATGATCTAGACCTTTGATTGGAGCGGAGATAGTGCATGAGGTGAGATTGGAGAGTTTCAAGGAAGATGTTGATCAATCTGGCTCATCCAAGGGTGGAAAATGCACAAAAATGCATCCAAAAGGTAAGATCTACAAACCCAACTCATGATTTGAAGTATTTTGTAAAATTCGCATTGTTTATGCTAGATCTAGGTTTTGTTGATGATCCAGCCGTCCATTTTCAAATCAAAACTTAGGGATAGGTAATTAGGTGCCTGATGTAGCCTAGATCAAACTGAGATTATTGATCCAGGCTGAAAACCGATTAAAAAATCTTAGTTGTTGGATCTATTACTATTCACATAGTAACTTGTTGATGTCTAATTGATGATCAAATGTCACAAATGCATTCTAAAACATTGAATTAACTAAGATATGGAAAAAAATTAGAAGATCTACA
Organism: Warburgia ugandensis; assembly: GCA_035236585.1. Taxonomy (NCBI): domain Eukaryota; kingdom Viridiplantae; phylum Streptophyta; class Magnoliopsida; order Canellales; family Canellaceae; genus Warburgia; species Warburgia ugandensis. The sequence continues at coordinate 18,501,985 of CP141128.1, read as the reverse complement.
TGAAAATTAATTAATAATCTGAACCGTCTAATCAGATAGTAAAGGAACAGGGACCTAGTGATGCCTGATTTGTGATCAGATGCCACCATTGCATCCTTAAAGCCAAATTGACATAGGATGAGCTAAGTTTCATTGCTTTATTAGCTAAAATGTCAAATAACATGCTAAGATCGAGATCCGACTACTTTTAGCCATCGGATCACCAATCTAGAGGATGAATAGCATATCAAATAGTGACATAACATTGTTCTTCACATCTGATCAATGATCAGTCATTGGTGAATGGCAGATTAGAACCCTAATGGCCTTAGATATTCCATGATGTAGAAAATGGACTAACAGCCTTAGTAGCTGAGATCATATGGTGAAGAGTGATGGATTGATGTATCTAATGACCAAATCGATCTAGGCCATTGATTTGACATATAAATTTTGATTTGGTCGATCTGAGAGTGATTGGACCGTCAAATCAAAGTATAAATCACGGATATACAGTGGAATGAATTGATAAACATGAAAATGAATTGGTTGTAATGATTAAGAATAGAATTCATAATTAAATCACAAATCAAGGCGATTAAGAGTGATCCAACAGTTGAATCGTCTCCAATTCCATCCACATGGAATAAATTAATTCTTTGGTGATCAGAAGATATTAAAATAACAAATCTCAATTTGATTGATCATCATGTCAAGTAGATGAGTATTGGAAGTCAAAAAAATTAAATAATAAAGATAAATAAGGCGATCTAGACCATTGATCTAGATCAAAAGCTAGATAAGAGGATCATTGGACAAATTGACTTATGAATTGACACAAGTAGAGGGTAAAAGTTTATAATGGGGTATATGGATGGAAATGAATGACACAAAAAAGTACTATGGTATTGATAGGTACATCAGAGAGCATAGTTTGAGAGGAGTATGCACCTGATCTGGTGATTTTTCCTTCATCGAGGTAGGTGACGACATTTAATGTTGCATATTAATTTTCTAAAATCGTGAACTATTATAGAATATTGATTGCTAGGGATTATTATAGCATGGATTTTTTCATATGTGCACTTATGATTTTATTTATTTATTTTGCTATCTTAGACATGAGAAATTGATAGTATATTGAGGACATTTGATGATCAATCTTCCTTATTGGTTTTTGATATTGTCAATCTTATATGTTTATTATTAATGGATTGTAAATATCTTTTCTTTACTGCATCAGTGAGTTTGGATGATTTCCCTGAAATTGGTGGTGGAGGCTTAGTGACTAGTCCTTGAGAGGCTAACCTCAAGATAAGGGGCAGTGCCTTAGGATGGTGAGCCACGAGTGCTCCTGATTTTATGCAATAATTATGGAGGCTTGGTGGCTAGTCCTTGAGAGGCTAACCCCGAGGTGAGGGGGGTATCTTGGGATGGTAAGCCACGAGTGCTCCTAATTTTTATGAGATCCGTGATTTTTGTGTTTTGTGATTTATGAAGGGTGTTTTCACCCAGTGGGTGTCATGCCAGGAGGGATTAGGGCCGGCCACCCACCCTCTGAATTTATGAAATGATAGACACCTGCCCATAGATAACATTTGGTAGGGGTTAGTATCATGGGTAATCCACACTACCGATCTAGGCCCACCCATGAGGACAGCCAACGAGTCTCCTATTACGGTGTCGACAGTGAGCGGCAAGTAGTAGACTAGGGACGTACAGTTACCTCTGCAGCATGACGATCCATACTCTTATTTTGTATGCATGCATGATGAGCATTGAGATATTATTATGTACCTAGGTGTGACAACACTCAGAGCATTGGTATGAGTACTCATGACCTGTTGTACAAGTGTATGGGATACTCATGGGATCAACGTACCTTGGGGTTTCCTTCTTGTTTATTGTATGCTTATTGAGATTGTATCATGTCATGTTTTACATTCATGTGATCCATGTTTTATTGTACATGATGCTTTGCCACTTGTATTGATATGATTTATGACATTTGTATTCTATGGTTATCATGTTTTACGCTCTTGTTAGCTCTTACGATTTGAGTTATTCTTTTTATGCCATCATTTTATTACATTAAATGTTTATGTACCTACCAAGCATTGCTTGTTGAGGCATTGCATTATTGTTGCAATGCCTCAGATATTGAGAGAAAGACATGACTATGAGGAGCTAGATGAATAGTGATTGAGATATATCATATGGAAGTATGTTTCTAAATTCTACCTAAACTATATTTGTGCCTCTAAATTATTTGGACTTGATTAGATTGTTGTTGGAAATGTGGTTATTGACTGGATGGGTCCTGAAGAAGTAAACTTGTTTTGAAAATGTTTACTTGAAAAGAAAATTTTATTAAGATTTGAGTCGATGGTTGATACTCGGGGTTTTTCTTAAAATGAAATTCATTGAAATTGTTTTTCGTTATTTTGGTTTTCAAAAATTAGAAAGTGTTGAAAAACCTAGATCGTCCCATTTAAATACTTCGATTTTTAAATAAACCAAAACTCGCATAAAAAGCATTTATTTCAAAATCCCAGGAGTCACACAACTATAAAATCACCTATTTAATAATGAAATGATGTCCCCATTTCTATAAAAAATCCAACAAAGTCTCCTCTGTATTTTGGATCGTCACACAACATATGCAATACAACCACCACCTGATAATTACAAAGACATAACATAACACCTAGGGGACTCAGTCTCCATACCCATCCATCCAAATCAAATATAATACTTGATAAAAACATATATTTCCATGGTAGATAAGAAAATCAAAGACATGACAATAGTACCCAGGGTCTGTCCATGCACAGCCGTCTCATCCAACATGAATACTTATCTTTTCCTCTAAGTCACTAAGTAAATCATATTAATGTATAGTACATAAGTCATAATTGAAGTGAGGTATGAACAAACCTTATATTTCCTAAAATATCCTCCATAAATTACTTAAGGCCGCCATTGCCTTTGCCTATCCTATTAGCGTGTCATCTTGCTACTACTCTTTGTATCTGAGGCATTGCAAACCAAAGTAATGCCTCAGCAAGCTATTGCTTATATAGGTGGCCACATTTAGTTTAATGAAATTATGACATAAAAAGAATAACCAAATAGCAAGAACTCATATGAATGTAGATCACAATATCCATGAAATACAAATGTCATAAATCATAAAATATCATATGCAATAAAACATGGATCTCATGAATGGAAAGCAGATATGATAAAATCTTACATAAGCATAATGTCAATAGGCGGGGTACCCAAAGATACACTAGTCCCATAAGTGTCCCACACACTCTCACAACAAGTCATGAGTACTCACACCACTCCTCTAAGTGTCATCACACCCAAGCACACAATAACGTATCAATGCTCATCATGCATACACACAGAGCAAGAGTATAGATCGTCATGCTGCAATGGTAACCAGGCTCCTGGGTCTACCAACTTCTGCTTCCCCTCAACACCATAACTCGAGACTCTCCGTCCGCCGCATGGGTGGGATCGGATTGGTAGTGTGGGCTACTCATAATACCATCCCCTATCGAGTGCCATATAAGGGTAGGTGTCTATCATCTCGTAACTTAAGAGGGTGGGTGGCCAGCCCTAATCCCTTATAGCATGACATCGACCGGATGAGAGCACCCGTCACAAATCACAAAATCACAGAAATCACATATCTTATAAAACTAAGGGCACTTGTGGCTCACCATCCCAAAGCACCTCTCTCATTCTTAGGGTTAGCCTATCAAGTACTAGCCACCAAAGCCTTCTCATAAAACTAGGAGCACTTATGGCTCAACATCCCAAAGGCATCCCCATCCTAAGGTTAGCCTCTCAAGGACTAGCCACCAAGCCTCCAACACCAATTCTATGGAAATCATCCAATCTCAGTGATGCAATAAAGAATATATGTCTATAATTCATATATAAGATCCATAGGTATCAATACCATAAAACAGATCGATCATAAAAATCCATTCAATGTGTTGTCAAAATCTCATATCAAATCATAGCATAATAATTTATAATTCACAAGTACAAATAATAAAGAAATCATGTTACAAACAATCCCAGACAATCAAGATGTTATTATAGTGTGAGATTTTAGAAAAATAATATGTAACATTAAATGTCGTCATCTACCTCAGACGAAGTACCACTCGTCTCTATCTCACAATCAGTTGGACCCAACTCTTGCATATTCCACCATAGTTCAATCACCTGAATACATATCACATCTAGTCATACTTAGAACCCAATTTATCTAACTTGGATTCTTAATTACATAACATCATGTTTTCGTATTCCAATATATAGTGTTCAAGACAATACAATAATTCTCAGCCTTGAAATCTCATGGTGGGGCTTGCCCTAATTGGCTTATAATTCAAATCATATTGAATTGAGCCTACTCCTAACCATTTAATCCTTATTCTCAATTGTATCATTGCATATTTCAGAGCTACTAGGCTCAGATCATCTCAATCTTGGGTAATTTATCATTTAAATCAATTAATCAAGTATTATTATATAAATTTCATGTTCAATCATATCTAATTACTATCAAATCAACCTATCAAATGATTAAGATAGAAATCTTACCCTGTACCAATTAATTTGAATGACACTCAACTATTTGCTTGGTCAAATCGTCCACCAATGGCCTCAATTGTGCCTGATCATTAGATATCCATGTTAATCTCATCAAAATTCTTCACACGATCACCCCAGATCAAATAACAATTGAGCAATTGTAACTAATTAATCCAATTAAGAATTATAAATGGTTTGGATCATCAAATTGGATTCAATTTCATACTAGATCTTTAGTTGATTTTAGCTGTTGATTAAGATTGGCTAAATTATCTCCATAGATATTTCAGATTCTAAATATCTTATATGGATCTTAATCTACACTTTGTGAGGATCATAATGGATTATTTAGATCTAAAACTAAAGTCAGATCAAACGATGTAAAGTTTGATCAATGGCCTGGTTGTGTTGACTATTAGATCCTCCCTGATCGATAAATGGAAAGATGGGTATTGTTCCTCGCATTGCAAGGATTGCGAGGTTAACTTGGATCTCCTAAATCCTTCCTAGATTGGTTAGAATCAAAGGTTAAAGTTCAAGGTGTAATAGGGTATTCTGGGTCAACTTGGTTCCCTCAAAACAAGTTAGGAACCAGTTGACTCCACGAGTCAACTCATGCTGACTTGCTAGGTGGAAGGGAAAATAGTGGAATAGCAGCCGGTGGTGAGTACCAGGCTGTTCAGGCCTGAGCCCGGTAGGCAGAAGAGAGAAAACTAGGAGGGCGAAAGGGGGATTCAACACACGACCAAAGGAGGAGGAAATCCGGGTGCGTAGCCTGAAGGGAAACCCAATCTGGGTTTTTGTCAATGCTAGAAAGAGGGGAATCTAGGGAGGAGAAACATAAGGAAGAAGATAGGGTGGGATGACGATGTTGGGGGCGATCAGTTCTCTACCAATTTCCAGTGAACAGAGGGGGGAAAACGCATCGAAATAGGAGAGGGGAGAGCTGTGAGCACTGAACCTTGGCGTGGCAGCCCATCCTTGGCCTGGCCGTGCTGGTGGAAGTGGAAACAGGGGGAGAAAACTGGTGTATGGCTGGCTTGGGTTCCGTGTGACGCTGCAAGAACACTCAATATGGGTTTTCCATTATCGCTGGTGAAAGGGAAAAGAATGGGGAGAAACCAGTGGTCGGTCCATTCAATCACCATCCAAATCCAATCAGAGTGGGGGGTTCTGTTTGTGTCCTGCTCTCGTGGGTGTGCACGGCCAGAGACAGGGGAATTAGGGCCTCTCCACATCGCCGGTGAAGAATCCAACGAGGGTTCCCCCTGGTGATTGTAAAACCTAGAGGGAGAGATAGGGGGAGGGGTTTCCCCTGCACACAACATTGGGACTAAACCCTTTTCCGGTCCATGTACATTGGAGATATGAAGATCTATGCAGGGAGGGCTTTGTTCACTGTTGATCGGAGGGGTAAACTGACCAATGGGAGATCGAGTGGAGAAGGGAGGAAACAACGTGTTTCTAGGGTTTCCCCCTTCGTCAAATCATGTTTTCAATCCTTGTGTCACAACAGACAAAATAGGGGGTGCCATTATCAATTTTGGCCCCCTCTATATTAGTAAAACTTTAGGAATTTTCTCTCCCGATCTCGATTTCATGAAAAATTAATGTTGTTGGATTCGTATTAACATGTACATTCCAAATTTGATAGTCTCAAGTCCATTTTCTAAGTTTGCAAGGAGGTTATTTCCATAAAATTCATTGCCCATGAAACTAAATTTTGATTGTTATCTCCATGAAAATTATGATTTGGTACATAGAAAATGACCCAAAATTGAGGGTCGTTACATGTCCTCTTACATTGCTTGCACCCACTTTACCTTATCTACATGTGTCAAGGCTTCCTAAAAACTCTTTGGCTCTCTCCCATTAGTGAGCATGATATACTTTGATTCCGGATATCTTTGTGAAGGAATTAGAATATGTCCTCTTGTTGACATCTTAAGCTGAGGCTCAGCTTCTAGCTGAGAAGTTGTTATACCATCTAATGGTCCTACATCCTTTGGCAAAGGGGGTTGATGCTCCCCTGCTCAAATTCCTCTACCTCTTCTTCTACTTTTGGCATAGTTTTTGAGTCAACCTATATGGGTGCGGAATCTAGTATTAGATCTGGAGCACTGGTTCCTACTTTATTAAGCTTTTTTTATTCTTTGTAGACTGGTTTTCTTAAAACACCACGTCTCTATTTTGAATGATTCTTCTCCCTTCAGGTCCTACAATATGTATCCAAATTCCTCATCTCCATATTTAATAAAGATACAAGGAGTAGACTTCAAGTTAAGTTTTTGTCTCATCTCCTTGGATACATGCACACAAGCTTTGCACCCAAAGATTCTAAGGTGCAACTAGGATATTTTTTTACCAAATCACTTCTATTTTGTGACTTCAAAGTCTAGTAGTGCTGACAATGATTTGTTGATCAAAAGTAGCTGGTTCGTACAGCTTCATCCTAGAATGGCTTAGGTAACTTAGCCACGCTAAGCATGCATCTTTTGGTTCATTCTTTCTAGTACTCCATTGTGCTGTGAGGTATGTGGGACTATCTTCTCATGCTGAATACTGCATACCATGCAACATGCCCTGAACTCTTTTGAGGTGTATTCTCCTCTATTGTTTGTTTGGAATCACTTCAACTTCTTTCCTATTTGCCATTCCACCATCACGTGGAATCTTTTGATGTATGCAATCCTTGCTTTTCACAAAATATACCCATACCCTCCTAATGTGATCACATCATCTATAAAGCTTTTAAAATATTTGTTTCTGCCTAATGACTCTACTTTTAGGGGATCGTATACATCTCATTACACCAAACTCAATAGTTCTTTTCTTTTATTACAAAAAAGAAGAAAAGGCAATTCTGTGTTACTTACCAAACAAACAGTGGTTACATGGGTTTAGGTGAATAATATTTCTCTCCCATGTGGCTGAGTCTTTTGTACCAAAGGTTCAGCGATGCCTCATCTTCCACTATATTGAGGCTACATCTGCATATCTTCCTGTGGGTCTTGTATAAGGTGCTACAGACCTACCCCTTGCTACAATCATAGCACCTTTCATTAGTTTTCAGGTATTGTTGTGGAAATAGTTGGAGAAGCCTTGTCATTCAAGAGCTGGGATCGATATTAGGTTCACCCTTAGTTCTTAGATGTGCTGCACCTCCTTTAGCAACAGTGTGCAGCCAAGGTTTGTCTTGATTTACACATCACCACTCCCTACTATTTTTGAGGAGCTATTATTCCCCATCTTTACTCTGTGTTACTTACCAAACAAATAGTGGTTACATGGGTTTAGGTGAATAATATTTCTCTCCCATGTGGCTGAGTCTTTTGCACTAAAGGTTCAGTGATGCCTCATCTTCCACTATATTGAGGCTACATCTGCATATCTTCCTGTGGGTCTTGTATAAGGTGCTACAGACCTGCCCCTTGCTACAATCATAGCACCTTTCATTAGTTTTCAGGTATTGTTGTGGAAATAGTTGGAGAAGCCTTGTCATTCAAGAGCTGGGATCGGTATTAGGTTCACCCTTAGTTCTTAGATGTGCTGCACCTCCTTTAGCAACAGTGTGCAGCCAAGGTTTGTCTTGATTTACACATCACCACTCCCTACTATTTTTGAGGAGCTATTATTCCCCATCTTTACTCTGTGTTACTTACCAAACAAATAGTGGTTACATGGGTTTAGGTGAATAATATTTCTCTCCCATGTGGCTGAGTCTTTTGCACTAAAGGTTCAGTGATGCCTCATCTTCCACTATATTGAGGCTACATCTGCATATCTTCCTGTGGGTCTTGTATAAGGTGCTACAGACCTGCCCCTTGCTACAATCATAGCACCTTTCATTAGTTTTCAGGTATTGTTGTGGAAATAGTTGGAGAAGCCTTGTTATTCAAGAGCTGGGATCGATATTAGGTTCACCCTTAGTTCTTAGATGTGCTGCACCTCCTTTAGCAACAGTGTGCAGCCAAGGTTTGTCTTGATTTACACATCACCACTCCCTACTATTTTTGAGGAGCTATTATTCCCCATCTTTACTGTGCTAAAGTCTCCTTCCTTGTAAGTGGGGTGAAGAATTCTTTGTGTGAAATGGCATGGTAGGAAAGTGTATCTACTACTCACTCCACTTTCCTATTAACCACGTGCAGGCATGATTCCTCTTCAGAGTGACCACTGTTATGTCCTGTGCAATGGCGATAAGTGTTTCACTCTAGTTATTAGGTAAGGAACTTAGCAATAGTAGGACAACCCTTTATCCCCTAGTTGTAGTGCAACTAACCCTGGTTGATTCTCTAGATTTTGAAATTCATTAGTGTGCTCAGCCACGATTGATCCACTCCTCAATTTGAGATTTACAAGCCTTCTAAATTTGTTATGAGCAGTCTTTGTCCAATATATGTTTTTTGGCTTTTTTCAAAGAACATAGGCATTGTCTTCTTGGGTTAAGTAGTGAAAAACACTATGGTCGATCTACTGCCTAATCTAACCTATAGTTTTCTTGTTCATTTTTGTCCAATCCTTTTCTGAAATTTTCTCAAATATTACTCCCTTGTCATCTAACGGGTCATGAAGATCCTTATAGTATAAGAAATCTTCCATCTTGGATCTCCACAGGGTGTAATTTGTAGTAGTGAGCTTAATCATAACTCTTACTGCAACATTTTTTGTACCAAAGTCCTTAATTGATTTTAAGTATTTTTTTCTATCTTTTCTAAGTCAAATTGTGAAATTGGAGTGCACGATTAAGTTTGAAATGGTCAAAACCTTAGGTGGAGTGTTTTGCCAAATTTGAGGGATGCCCAAAAATTTTCGTGTATAGGGGGTGGGGTGTAAATGTAAATATGTAGGGTACTATTTCAATCCATAGGTGGTGCTGTTATTAGTTTGAGCCTATTAAACTTTTGATCCCAGGGAGTACTGCTATCAAATTTAAGGGTTGCTATTTTAAACTTGCATATAAAAGCTAAATAGATGAAACCCTATCTTTTGGGTCTCTCTTTGCTTCTACTGCAGCAGCCCTTCCTCCGACCTCTTCACCGTGCGATCTCTCGCTGCCATCTGCTCAGGCGTGTCAATTTCTAACATGTTATCAGGTCAGATAACCCTTTGTTGTTGTTGTTGTTGTTTTTTTTTGGTGATCGTTGGCTCCCTATGCCAACTCTCTCTCCGTCTTTGGTCAGCGGTGGATCCGGCTTCCGCCCCCCAAACCCTGCCCATTCTTTCCCTTCTTTTCTTTAGCTTTTCCTTCTTCAGGCAGCAGTCGTCAGCTGCCCGCTCTTCTTCTTTCCCCAAGGGCCAGCATCTCCGTCTGTCCTACCAAATCCCTCTTTCCTGTGTTCATTCCTCTTCTTCCTAGGGGTCGGCAAAGTTGCTGGTCCAAATAGCTCCTCCTTTTCATTTCTTTTGGTTTTTATTGGTCGGACCCAATGTCAATTGGTTTCTCCTTTCGATCGACGATGGGTCACAGATCTTCCTCACCTGCTCCCCCTTCCTTTTTTTTTTTTTTTTGGCAAAAACACACCAGATAAATGCATTCACCAGTCTGGGCTGGTCAATCTGGTCTGATCGGGCTGGGCTGATCTCCTTTGCACTAGTCTAGCCTAGACTAGATCTAGGCTGAACCACTCCTAGGCCTGGACTGGAGTTGGACTGGGTAGCTCCTCGGGCCTGGACTAGATCTGAACTGGGCCTGGTCCGTGCATTTTGGGGAAAATTTAGACTAGGCTTGTGTTTGGCCTGTACTCAAGAAGGGGCTGGAACAGAACTGGTTTTCGTTTTTGGCTTCTCACTCCGACTCTGATACCGCTTGTTAGAAGCAATAGAAAAATCATCACACACTCACATAGAAAATAGAACACTAGATTTACGTGGTTCGGCCAAATTGGCCTACATCTGCAGGAAGAGAGAGTACAGAAATCCAGATCAATTAAAGAAGAATTCTTGTTTGTGCTTTTGGTTTCGTGTCTGGATCTTGGAAACCTGTGGCAGTACAGAAATCCAGATCAATTAAAGAAGAATTCTCGCAAAACCCAGATCAGCAGGAAGGAAAGCTCCCAAATCTGAGGATACTTTCTTGTTCCTGAAAACGAGTGGAGAGACGAAGAACGTTGGTGGGAGAAGAGAAGTTCAAAATCTGGGGGAAAATATTCATAATAATCAGCAGGACAGACGATGATTTTGATTTTCAGCGGAGACAAAGGTAAGAGGAATTTTCACCCCATAACGGTCGAATTTTAGTTCGAGCGAGAAGGGATGATTGAATAAGGGGTTGTGTGAAAGGAAGTAGACGAAAGAGAAGAAAAGGTCGTGGAAAGATGAGGACTCTTATTGCAACGGTCGAATAATTTGAACTACCGAGATCCAACGGTTGTGCTTTCTCCGACTTTAACGGCAGGTCGAAGTTTCTTCTTCTTTTATAAACGGCTTCAATTTTAATTGAATTGAAACGAAGACGGTCCTTCCTTCAGGCATCTGATGATGCCTGCCTAGCATGGTGATGCAGATAAAGTTTCACCGTATAAAGGTCCCACCCTCACCGGTCCACCCATTATTTAAGCAAAGATGAGTGGTTTAGATGACCAAACTCCAGGCCCAACATGGAGTTGTTCGGCCAGTTGGCTGAAATGAAGACTTTGGATCTGCGGTTGTGCCAATTAAGGTCAAATTAATGTTGGTAAGCAGGGCCCACCTTTCCATCAGTGAGACATGGGAAATAGGATAGGCCCTGAATCTCATCCATCAAACAATCTTTAGCTTGGATTAGCGATTGAACCACCTTCTAAAAGAAGGTCAACATCTCCCCAGTCACTTGGCAGCCTGAATGATGTACCATTCAAGCAAAGAGATTGAGAGGAGATATTCTTGGAATGATTAATTCCACACTGGGTCTGATTGACCCGCGTTATCTAATTCAACAAAAGTAGTATTCATATCCACGTTCTTGGCCATGTTCACATATACTCCCTGATGATTCTTTAACTAATTCTGTATATGTTAGTTAAAAGCCGAGGCATGTATGCATAGATCAAAATATTTAATATTAAACTAGTACCATTCAACATTAACATGCATCTCTCTCATGGTGCCATAGAAAGCTATGTAAGAATAGAAGAATAGATCATAATGCAGAAATAGGTTGGAAAATTACGTACTGAGATAAAACACATTTGTCATCATCTTGTTTTCATCGACAGCAGAGATTATGACGTAGAGAGAGAGAGGTCACTCTCTGATCATGCTCTTGTACAAGTAAACGGGATTAGGAGAAAGAATAAGATGCCCAGTAAAGACAATCCCGGCGCATGCCCTAAAACATCAACCCGTGTCGACAAGTGCCATATGCATGTTTGCTTCGGACAAGGCTACTAATCTTCCTTTGGTTAGGCGCCTTGTCCAATGTTACAAAATAATGCAGGCCATCAAAGTGGTTCTAAGTGAACAGATGTGGCCCATCTACATCTGGGCTTCATTCTAAGGGTGTGTTGTCATGCTATGGGTATACATATACATATGTACTACATAAACACACAGAATAAGAGTATGTGCTATTATGTTACAGTGACAACCACTCTAAGGTCTTAACTATTGCTGCTCGCCGTCGACACTGAAACGGGAGACTACTGTCTGCCATGCATGGAAAATGGTTAGACTTGCGTAGGTGACTTATCTATGATTATCACAAACCGCATGCAGTTGCACACATATCAAGACTGGTGTGTATAATCCATAAGTTTAGAGTGCGGGTGGCCAACCCTTATATCCTTTTAGCATAGTACCTCGTGGGTAGAAACATTCATAATAAAACATAAAAAATATTATATAAACCATATAAACTCCCAAGTGTAAACAATCTCAATAAGATCAATCCAAAAGACATGATAATACATTATCAATCATACTTTAAAATGTAGATAAATCATGTAAATTAAGATATCATAATATCAATAATGTGTGATGAATGCATTTCCATAAAAACATATTAGGCCATAAAAATCATGCTTCAAGATTTTCAAATAATATGTCATGATCTATAATATCATGGAAATTACTAAATATAATCAGCTACCTCAAATATGCGGTATTCCTAGTTAGGCTCGTAAACTATTTCAACTCGTACGTTCTGAAATACTTGTCAAACCATAATATCACACTAAGTCATCTACTACCCTCATAGAGTCTTTATCATTTATTTAAATCTTTATCTATTTACTCGTATTCTTAAAGCCCTAAAAGTACTTTAATCCATGTGATGATCTCTTTGATTTGGTTGTTAATCCTAGATTAACGATCTAGATCGCTTGTTTAACCTTTAATCAAGCTAATCTTGGACTATATGTTGGTTTTTCTAACATCTAGATAATCATTTGTCATCTTTGATCATCAATTTAAGTTATGATTTATCAATTAGTGTCCCTTGATGAATAAAGAGTCAATCCCTTTCATCTCGTTAAATTTAAAGACGATCCAACCTTTGCATAGTTCTTTATTACTCAAATCTAACATTTGATCATCAATTCTAGTCTTTCTCATCATAATCAATCCAATTTCTATGTGTTATTTAGTAATCTATGTGTATGTCCATGATTGCATGTTGAAGTAACGGTCAGATCGGTCTCTAATCAATCAATCCTAAGGCACATGATCAGATTGATGTTCAAGATCACTTTTCTTGATAAATACTTGAGATCTGTCTTTCAAAATTATTAGATCATCTTATAATTGATGTATACATTAAGTTTCTAAAGCCTAATCATCAATTGATTGGATTGATCTAGGTTGCCAGATAGGATTCTGTGATTTGATCTATTTAAAAGTGTTTAAATCAAAGTTTTGATGTTAAATCTAGGTCTGCGTCATTGAGACGAATCCAACGGATGTCTTGGATCATGATTTAGACCTCTGTAGTCCCCACAATTGAGATTTTAAGATTTTAGATTAATTTGGACAATTTAAGAAATTTTAAATTAATTAAATCTAAAACCGGCATCACAAGATGCACACGTGCGTGGGAAATAAATGGGTCAGATTTTACAAAGAGTGGCTCCCAAAAATGTGGTGGTTTTAAATGCACCTTCGAAGGACGAGCGCACATGAAAGACACGAGACAATCATTCAAGTAGTAGCATTTAAGCAATTCACTCCTACACCAGTGTCATTCTCCCAATTTCAAATAAAGAAAGAGAAAAAGAAAACTCTAACAAGAGTGTCTCAACCAAAGACCTCCCAAGCCTCTCTCCACCCTCTACTTCAACCAGCATGCAACAAGTCAATACCAAGATAGAAACAAGGAAATTCATGTCTCACCGAAGTTATTTTCTTGAATCTTGCTAATTGATTCTTCTTAGGGAAGGCAATGGGTCGGTTAAGTAACGGGCCTCGACCTTACTAACCCATAAGATTAAGTGTAGGGGTAGTTTTTTCATAACCCAAGCAGGGCTAGGGTCAAAATTTCAATGGCTTGAGGCAGGAAAGGGTCAAGTTAGGGGCAAGGGTGGAAAAAACTTAGAGCTTGGATGATGTTATATATTATTCAAATGATAAAAATGCCGTTGAGTAAAATTCTTTTAAAATGTAAATGTGAGGGCACTTTTGTCTCGAGAGAAACTAAGAAGAAAAACCATCAACTACTTCAGAGCTCTCCTCCAAATTGTCTCAAGAGAAACTGAGAAACCCTAAACCTCACTTTGCTAGTTAAGCTTTCTATGACCAGCAAGTGGCAAACTCCGATGAAACCCCCTAGCAACAAAGATAGAAGATGAAAGAGATCATGAGTTTGTGAGCGGGAAAAGAGATTGAAGAAGAAAGCGATCTTCTACTTGAAAGCCAGCCGGCATACTCGCTTATGGCACTTCATGTTAGTTGCACTCATCATAGAGAGTGGTTCTATTTCTCCTTCACTGACACCATCATATGTCATCATTGATGTTGTCTAATTTAAGCTTTGCAGCCCAAAAAGCCTAAGCTTCTCGTCATATCTTCTAGACACTTGAACATAAAGTGTCTTTATCATCTTCAAATACTTCTACATGCCATCCTTGGAGAACCTCTTCATCCTTTCTGTCTTCGGAAGCGATGTCGTTTGTTGATGGATGCTTCTATGAAGCACTTCAAAGTTGAAGCCGAGGCAATCAGGCAACTATGAGAAAGGAAGTCTTATTCAATTATTTAGAATCTTGTAATGGATTAATGATTTATCTATTTTTCTAGTTGAAGTCTAGAATTAGGAGGTTTCTCTTGCATATGTTTTTTTCTTTCATTTCCCAGTAAGCAATTTTCTTTTGCAAATGCAGTTTTAACAATTCAGCAGTTATTTTGCTTGCTTTTGGGGGATTTTATGATTTTGGATATTGGGTCGTGATTCTCGTTTAATTAAGCTAATTTGTCTTCAATTTTAAGTGTGATTCTCTTTTAAATCAGCATCTTTTGGACTATGATTTTGTGCAGTTACTAACATTTGAGAGTGATTTTGTTTTAATTAAGTTAATTTGTCTTCAATACTACTCTTCTACAAGTTATTTGCATTGCTAATCATGTTTGCTTGTTTTTCAATTTATGTATATCAATTCTATTTGTTTGTTCTTCATTAATAATATTTTTACATGTTTTCTTTTGTTGATTACTTGGTTTGTATCAATTCTATTTGTTTGCATTACTCTTTTGATGCTTTAACAAGTTCTTATGAATCTACTTTTGAAACGCGTAAAGTATCACCTTGGAACTATTTGTTTTCATAGCATTGCACATGAAATTTGGTGTGGTTTTACAAGATAGAGTAAGTTCAATTTGAGATTCTTCTCATTCATACTTAGGTTTCCTATTTGACCAGGAGGTTTAATTTAGCTTTTTGTTTTAGTGTTTGTATTTTGACATGGTTGTTTTTCTTCAAGTTATGACAAAGAAATTATATTTGTCCAACTCCTTAATGTCCCTAATTGTTTCTTTGTATTTGGAGTGTTAACATTTTTCCTACCTATTCAATTCCTTCAAATTAGCTAGGTGTATACATTGATGTTCTAAATTCATAAAATGATGGTTATGGTTCCCCAGTTTTGATGCTTAAGCAACTTTGATTTAGCTAGGTATATACTTTGTTGTTTCATATTCCTAAAATGTTGGTCGTGTTTCCAATTTTAGGGGCGCATTCTAATTTAGAGAGATACTATCTTGTTGGTTTTTGGGTACTTATTTCTACTATCATATCTAATATTAAGTGTGTTGCATCTTGGGCAAACAATTTGTCGTCTCATGATTTTATTACACCTACGCTAAGAGCTCATCCCATGCCCCTTCAACCCTTGCTCCTATTAGTACCCCTTCAGCTAAAATTCGTCCAGGCTTTACTCTAGTTCCTTTGTCTAATCTACTTATCACAATATGAAAGTTTATACTAAGGTTGGACTTCACACGACAAGTTAAAGCATTTTGTATACATTCCAACCTCTCTTTAATTGTTAAAGGAAAATACACAAATAACCATTTGAGGAGGCATCTTGAGAGGTGAAATGTCTTAAGAGAAAGAAAACACAGTATAATATAAGATTGTGCTTTCTTGCACTCAAGGTAAATGGGTCGAGGTGATAAATCAAGGGAATTGTTAGCACAAATGATTATTGTGCATAAGTATCCACTTTCAATGATGGATCATATTGTATTCAGGAACTGCAGTGCTGGCATGAACCCGATGTTTAAGGTAGTTTCTACAAATACAATTAACAGTGACATTCTCTAGATTTATAATGGAGGAAAAAAAAACATGTTGAGGAAGATTTTGGATGGTCGTTATAACTACTGATTTGTGAACATCAAATCGAAAGAAAGGTTATGGCCATTCATTTCATTGATGAAAGTTGGTCTTTGTAGAAGAAACTTGTGAAGTTTGTATACGAGCCTACATCACACACAAAGGAGGCACTTATCGAAGTTTTGGTGAATAATCTAGCAGAATGGAATATAAATACAAATTTATCTATAGTAATATTTGATAACTGTTTGACTAACGATGCCATGATAGATCTTTTGACAAGACAACTATCTTAAAGCTTTAGATGTAGCTATTGGATTCTTGATGGGAGATTGCCACATATGAGATGATGTGTACATATTTAATATTTCAAGGTTGTTTATGGATGTTTACAAATGTAGTTGATAGGTTGTGCAAAAGCATCATATATTGGACAATTTCTCCATCTAGAGTTAAGAGATTTGATTTAGCAAAATTTCTAATACAATTCTTTTTCTTTCAGTTACCACAATTAAAATTCTTTATTTATTTGATTTGTCATATTTAAATCCTAAATTTTTTTTCCATTATATTCCAACACATTGATTTTGTACTGAAAAGTTGAGGTGGATGATGTGTTTTAAATCCACAAGAACAAGGGCACATTATAGCATAGACATGGCAAATAAGGTTGATCCTATGAGGACTTCAAATTTTAGAAATTTTAATTAAAAAACCATTTTAATTACTTTAACCTAGCCAACTAATTGAATACTTCTAAAACTTTTGGAAAATAAATAATTCTTTCTAAAAATTATGAAATCACTTAGAAACAAAGCCTAGGATTTAGAATCTATTATAATGCAATTAAATAACACTGTGATCAAGAAATTAGAAATTTTACCATCCATTTAATATTTTTCCTTAAAGATCAATTTTAGGGATTCTCTTACTTCAAAGAATTAACACAAGTTAAAATGTTTACTCAATGCATAGTTATCTTTTTAGGGCATAGACTATCAAAGATTTTCACTTATTAATCTTTGCTAATTCAAGATAATTAGTATCTCTACTATAGAAGGTACAAGATAATCATGTGTACAAATCACTAAATATATGAATAAATGTTAATTTCCTTAAAATAATATTAAGCACATACTTTAAGTCTACTTTTACTTAATAAAAAATTCACTCAATTACACCATAACTTCTCATAACCTAGGAAATAAAATTTACCTACTCATGCTTGGAAAGTAAATAAGTAAGAATTTAAATCAAACAATTATTTAATGTTATTGAGTAAATAATACACAATTCTAAGGAATTAACTACTAAAAAAACTTCAAATCTACTATGAAACAACTTAAGAAAACTAACTAAAATCTTCTTGTTAATCGAAATAAAAGATTGCAATAGTTCCTATGACAAGGAGAGATTTCACCAAGTTAATGCTATGTCACTTGACAAGGACCACTTCAAACTTTCCTTCATGTGCTCCCACCATTCTTTATTCCTCCAAACAACACCTTCACTCAATAAGATTAGAGAATGTTCCCAATAGCTACCCAAAGGAGAATTTTTACACCAAAAATATGCCTATAATTCCAAGGCTTATGCTTGTAAAATAAAGAGGGAGAAAGGATATTCAAAAGCCATGTAAATGAGTTGATCTTGGTGAGATAATTAGATTGGATGATAGAGGACATGATGAGGATGCAGGGACATGAAAATTAATTTGAGATGATGTGTGCAAAATTTAGAAAAATCAAATAAGATGGGAATGGGAAAGGGTAGGTCAAAGAGGGTGTAAAAATGGATGATGAAAAGAAATAGTTAGGTTGTAAATTTTAGGATGAAATTTTGTGGTGTGATAGTGTATAGTATGATGTGATAAGAAAATTAATTTCAAAGTGATATGAGGAGGGAAATTTTTATAGAAAAATAAAACAGTGTAAGTAGGAAAAAGGCATGTAAAAGAGGGTAGAAAATAGTAGATGAAAAGGAATGGTTTGGGTCTTAATTTAATAGAGTTATTTGGTGGTGTGATAGAGTATGAGATGAAGATGGCAAGGCATGAAAACTAGGTATGGGTGCATCGGAAAAAAACTGAAATAAAAAGATGGAAGAATGGGTGTGTACTAGGAGGAATAATGGAAGAAAACAATGAAAAACTCTCCTCCTTTGGATGTTTTACATGCACAACCCCTTAGGAATCCTTTCTCATCTTCTTTTCCAAGCACCCAAGGTTCCTCCCTCTCTTTAGATCTAGATGTTTTTGTACAAGGGCTTTAGGAAAGCCTTGGATCATTAGGACTACCTCCCCCTTTGCCACCCAATTGTATTTCACATGGGAGCTTAAGGGAGGTGGAAGTTTCCTTAAGGAAACTCCCTCCTATCTCCTCCTTATCTCTCTTTTCTTCTTATTTCCACCTTGTAAAACATGTTGATTTGTAGCTATACAAGGAGTGTTCCACGTTTTCATCCATGGGTTTTGATTGGTTGCTTGAGGAAGCTTCCTTCCTTCCTCCATTCCTTTCATCCATAGGATGAAGCATAGATGGCTTGGATCTCCTAAAGGTTTTCCTATCCTGATATCTTTCTCTTCTTAATTATCTCATGTCTTTCCATTATTTTCTCCAATCAATGGAATTCAAAATGAAAAGCACATTTTCTTACTAGGAGAACACATTTTTCTCTTAAAAATATGGTGGGCAACCCATCCAAAAAATCTCCACCAATGGGGTTCCAGTTTGGTTTTCCTTGCAGTCTTGCTTATCATTGGTCCAACCTTGATTAAGTTAGTTCTCATTAGTTTCTTAGAATATCCATAACAAGGATATATCTTATCCTTTAAATGCTTCAAAAGCAAGGTTGATTGTTAGCCGTAAATTCCTTGTAAATTATCTCTCTCCTCACCTCCTTCATTTTCTCCACCTTTCTTCCTTAATTATCTCATGTGAAAATGTGTAACAAAATGGGTGGTGCACCACCTTGCATGGGAAAAACATGTACTTCATAGTGTGGTTCCATTTTTTGGTTGAGCGCCAGAGAGAATGAATGAACTAAGTCTTCATGTGGGCCATGATCTCTTACTTGCTTTGTTTAAAAAAAAGCTCTATCACCTTTACTTTTGATAAGAATACCCTATTTAATATGGATAAGGTCAGTCTTTCACTTAGGGTTTTTGATTGCTTGACTTTAATAACACACCTCATAACATTCTAATCCTCTTGGAATTCATATTTGGCACATGAGTCCATGATTTTTCTCGGATGATGGTATTGCTGATTTTTAGGGTTTTTGTTGCCAAAAATAGTATTTTTCAGTTATACCACAATCTTGTAAAATGTGAAATAAACCCTGACTAGTCCTATTTAATTGAATTTCAAGGTTAGAAATTGCTAAATATAGAGATATTACATGTCATATTTCTAAATATATTAAGGGGATTGCAAGATAAGGTGGAAATTCCATATATTTGATGATTGAGATTGCCTTGGAGTGCAACAACACATTTGCACACCTAAAAATGTTTGATCTTTATTTGAAGAATATGACAATAAATGAAGTTTGGATTGTGATTAAAAATATTTATAAGAAGCTACGATCTTTAGTGAAGTCACAAAGGTACTTTAGGACCTACTTATACCACATTTAATCTATCATGTACAAAGGTTTGTGAAATGAGAAGAGAACTAACATTGTGGATTGAAGACACTAACGGTGTAGTTGGAGATATGACAGAGAAGATGTGCAAATTTTAAAAAGAATTGGGATGCTTGTCATCTAGTCATGTTTGTGGCTGTTGTGCATGGCCCTTGATATAAGATGAAAATCATTGAACACTACATCAATATGTTGTTTTGGAGCAACAAAGAATGTATAAAAAATGAAACAAAGGCAGTGCAAGACATTCTAGACATTCTTATATAAGAATATGAATTTGATTGTACAAATATACATGTAGTTCTTAGAGGCCAATGTGGTTCTTATTCTTCTAATCCTATTATCCTTAGAGTTGTTGGTAAACAATGAGAATCAATTATGGGTTTTGATCAATTTGTGAGTAGTAGTTCCAACAAGTGGTTTGGAAAGTCGTTATTGGAACATTACTTGTGAAAGACTATTGGCCTCAAGATGATCCCCTTGATGTCTTATGTTGGTGCAAAAGTAACAAAACCAAATATCCTACTCTTTCTACCATTGTCTGAGACATTTTACCCATTCCTATGTATAAAGTTGCTTCTAAGTTTGCTTTTAGTGGTGGAGGTAGTTCGATTGGTACTCATCATAGTAGGCTAAGTTCTAATGTTGTCAGAGCTCTAATGTATTCTCAAGATTGGTTACTAAATAATTTGTTAGGTAAGATTATTTACAAATTGATTATGTTAATGTGTTTGTCATGTTCTTATGTTAATTTTCCTTTTCCATTATATGATAGTTAAGAGTAAGTAAATCACATTGCCTTTGAGTTTAGGATCATCTACCATTAATATAGAAGTGTGGCCACATGAGTTTTTAAATCATGATTTTTGTCAAAGTTTATTTTCCAAAGGCAAGATTGATTCCTTTTTTAAAGTAAATACAAAATATTATTTTTTCATGAAAATTTTCTTTCTAAAATCATCAAGTTCTTTTCTTTCAAAATACATGCCATTTTTAGAAGCAGGCCCATGCTTGAGCCATTTAAGTTCTATAACATATTGAATTAATAAAGTTGCCTAAGACATATCTATCACAAACCAATTTACTAATGTGATCATCAATAAAACAATGTTTTGGCATCTCGTGAAGTATTACGTGAATAATCAACTGAGAACTAGAAATTGACTCAAGATAGAGTAGCTCCTTACTTTTGGCTGCTATGCTAAACAATTAGGTCTTCTACTTCTTGCTTTTAGTCTGTCATGTCTATCTACGTGCTTATCATTGGTTGAGTATACATTATACCCAGTAGAGAAACCTAGACCACAAACTCGAATATAGCAGCAATCAGCACACATGCTTTGAAACATGTTTTCTAATCAAATGAAATGACATGACTATCTTACCTAAGTCGTTCCATGCTTTACATTTATAGGCATTCATATGCATGTTCATACTATTCATTCATATAAGCAGATAATCACCTAAGGGGGCTGATAAGTTGAGGGCCTAGTTTCCCCTTTAGTCCCAAGCTCACTACTCCCTTGGTGGGTGAAATATTTTGAAATACATGGTCACTGACCTCGAACTCCAGATCCCTACCCCCGTTGTTAGTGTATCTTTCTTGCCTACTATGAACTGAAATGAGTCATTCCTGATGAGTCTCACTTTATTTGCATATTGTTCCACCAACTCCAATTAGATAATCCTATTCTCACCAGCTTCATCCTAGTATGTCAGTAAATAGCAAGGTCTCTTAGAAAGTGCCTCATATGGAGCCATATCGATGCTTAAGTGTAAACTATTATTGTAAGAAAACTCAATCAATGGTAGACTTTCATTCCAACTTCCTTTCCTATCAATGGCACATGCTCTCAACAAGCCCTCCAAAGGCTCGATCATCCTCTAAGACTGACCATCTGCATAGGGATGAAAAGCAATGCTAGAACTCAATGATGATCTTAAAAACTCTTGTACACACCTTCAGAATTTAGAAGTAAACCAACTAAGTAGTACTCATTGATATCCCATGCAAACTTCAAATTTCCTTGATGTACAACTAAGAAAAGCTACCTTGTGACATCCTTGGCTTTTCTAACACTTTTTCCACAAAATATTTTGCAATTATGGGGCTCTAAGTTTGAAAAAATATTTAGAAACAAAATAGTAGAAAACATGTTCCATGAGAAGGCCTTAAAAAAAAAAAAAATCCTAAGTGCCATTTTTCTTTTAAAAAATAAGAATTTTCAGAGCAATGAACATTACATTTCTATCCAAAATCCAATAGAGTTTCTCTTATATTTTGGACCCAAAGCATTTCACGAATGTGATTCTACAACTTGACAACCACAGTATATAGGAAATCACAAAGGAGACTCTGTCTCCCTCCAATATACCTCTACACACACGTCTATTCATATTTAAATAAAAAGAAACATTTTGTAGTACCAAAAGGCTAGGAATTGAACCAACACACCCAAGACCACTCTAGTCACAACCACATTACCATAACTCCAATTTACATGCCCACATGTAAATAAAATAAAGTCATATTAAGTAAAAAAATTACGTCAGTTCACAAGATCATCACCTACACTGCAACTCTGTTGGATATACCTTTCATGCCCTTCAATTGAAATCTCTATCACAATCTTCTGCACCTATGCCTCATTTCTTCAAACCTGAGACATTGTAAACAATTTACAAAGTATTAATAAGCTTGCACTTGTGTAAGCATAAAATCCTGAGGTGTTACAATTTCTTAGTTCAGTTGTGTCCCTCTAGATCGATTCATTGATCAACTTATTAATATTCCAAATTTCTTGTCAATGTCAATTTGTAAGCTAATAATTACAAAAGAGGCTTTTAACCATGATCTGGGAATTCAGATCATCTGCTAATTATGAAACCATTAGGTTTTAGTAATCCATTACTAATTGATCATCAAAATTGCAAGATCTCAATAGCTTAGGCAGTTGATCTGTTTTTTTAGCTATGGCTCATCCATCCAACATCCATGAAGTTCTGGACAATAAATCTGTGCTATTGACTACTGAGCAATGATCTAGATTCTTATGTCCCAGTTTCAACCGTTGGATGAAAATCTTACTTCAAATTCTCTAGCATCCTGTGGTCAGATTTCAATCTATTTGACATAAACAGTACTAAGGAGTTCCGATCATTGACTTGGCAGTATGTTTAGTTACCCATCAATGATCCTCATTTAGTCTTTTAGATTTATGTTTTAGACTCATGACTGGGTAGTCAAGGTAGTAGAATTGACTGTTTAGACCTTCAGTCTAATATCAAGATTAAAGATTTTTTAGTTTCTAGCATATCCTAATTAATTCAGGGTTTAGAAAGTTCGATCATTGATCAGACATCATAGGGTCTTTGTTTGAGCAGAGATAGAGATGCCCTAAAGCATCTAATTTGTTTCACTTCAAGATCATAAATTTTGACTCATTCCATTAGTATAGGGATGGAAAGCTTCCTACCAGCATCGAATAGTAGATCAGACATTGCCAGACACTTTTTAATTGTAACAAATTGGGCATTGACGTTGTTCAATTAGTTTCCCAGCTTAGATTGACAACTTAATCACATCCAAACTATAGCAGGTAGGTATTTTCATATCTTAAACCTTGAATTACTAATCGGATGATTGGATTTATCTCTAATTAACATGAACAACATTCAATGTTTTTTGAATTACACTTTTAGCAATGATCTGACTATCAGATCATTGTTATAGGTTCTTAATTGATGCAAATCTGACCCTGATTTTATTTTGAATGGTCAGATCTAATAGAACATGAATCATCCATATGCATTTTAGTCATCTATCTATCAAAGTTTGTTTAAAGATGCCGACATGCTTCTATTATGGTTGTATCTGGCTTTTACAAATGATTCGACAATTACTATTTACTATGAACGGTTGGATCTATCTTCTTAGATCTTAGATCGATGATTAGAACTCAAATAGAGAACTCTGGAGTTTTGATCCATCTCTGATCATTAGTTATAGTAGATAATCGTTCTTTGATCTAGGTTAAAAACCTAGATCTACACACATTCCCCAAAATAGTGAATAAATTAAGATAAAATGAAGGTTTTATGTAAGGATCTTAACTTTGAGTTGTTTTTCACTCATTAATGATAACAGAAGAAGGCGATTTGGTGTAGATTTCCCATAACTGGCCAGTTACAAACAGATCCCATTTGTCTTCCCCCATCCCTGAGCCAATTCTTGGTTGATCAACATGCTATTAGAGGGGTTTTACTCTTCTTTTTTGGTGACCAGAGCATATTTCCCCACCATCGATCTTTGTCTCCCATCGTCAATGGGGAAATGGACGATGGAGCATGGGTCTTGTCCTCTCTCTCTCTCTCTCTCTCTCTCTCTCTCTCTCTCTCTCTCTCTCTCTCTCTCTCTCTCTCTCTCTCTCTCTCTCTCTCTCTCGGTTGGGCTCGGGAGGAATAGATGATGCGGTCTGTTCCATTTCACTTAAGTGGGAAGGGTGTCGATATCAATTTGCCCCCCCTCCTTTAGTATTTTTTTTTCCTTTTAAATGCCCTCATATTATAAATCATCACATCTCTTCCATCCAAACTCCGATTTCAACATTCTTTGTGTCGTTGGAATCGTATTGATGTGTACTTTCCATTTATGATAGTTCCGACTCCAAATTTTCAATTTCTAAAGGAGTCACTTTCATAGAACTCAATTTTACTAAATTCAATTTATAATTTTCATCTCAATTAAAATATAATATATTGTACCAAAAAGACTCGAAATTGAGGGTTGTTACATTCTCCACCCTTTAGGAATTTTGTCCTCAAGATTCTTTCCAAGTTATCTTTAGATGATTTTAAGAGCATTCTCATCACACAAAATATGATAATCATCCCAATAATTCCAAAAGTAGCATCACTATGTAGGAAATTTTATCATGTCATCTCATTAGATAATAACTCATTGTATAGATAGATACATGTCAAATAATCTTGAATCAACAATTTGTAATATACATAGAACACGTCATAATCACATATAATGCAATTAGCATAACCGATCTCTCATTTAGGACTTTTTCTACCTATTTCAACATTAGTACAAGTAAAATCACTATATTAATAAAAATCAAAGCATCTCAAGTCACCAGCAAGTAAATCTATTGCAAATCTATTATAAAGCACATCAGCTCACCAATAGGCAATCTATGCTAAACAAAACTAGAGCATATCAACTCACCAACAAGCAATCCTATGCCAATCAAACCAGTGATAGTAGTTCAATAAACCAACGATAGAAGTTTACAAGACTAAGGAAACTATGAATCTCAGTCACCAATTTGGCTAATCCCAGCCCATCATAGTCTCAATAAACTACCCCTCTATTAATCAAGGTATCGTGGTCAGAGAAATTCACCTTCTTCAACCATAACCCACGTTGACAAATATTTGCAAACAAGTGATGAGTTGGTAAGATACTCAAAGCAATGCACATGGATTTCTAGTGCTCCTCCATGCTTAAGGGTTATATAAGAACATCATCCACTAACACAATCCTGATTCATCTAAATAACATTTGAAAACTCAATCCATCATATCCATGAATACTGTCAGTGCATTGGTCCCACCAATTGGTACCACTTAAAACTTGTAGCAATCATAAAGAGTCCTAAAAATTGTCTTAAAGACATCATCCTCCCACATCCTTAGTTAGTAACAACCAGACCTCACATCAATCTCCAAAACTACCATGCACTTTCCAGAGCTATCTATGCATAGCAGTAAGGATCCGTCCTTCTTCCTCAAGAAGAGGACTAGAGCACTCTATGAAGACCCACTAGGTCTGCTAAATTCTTGTTAAGAAACTCCTATAGCTAAAACTCCTCCAGCTCAACTCGGATAATCCTGTATGGCACATTGGGAAATAACCCTATATCTAATGCCAAATCAATATCAAAATCAATCTCTTGCGGCAAAAATCCTAAATGCTATTCAAGAAAGACGTCTTTGAACTCTTGCACATATCTATATGCTCTATTTTTTGCTACTCACTGTCCTCCATTGTCATACAAACAAGGGAGACATGACATCCTTTGAAAAAGTACTGCACTAACTTCAAGGTAGAAATAACATAAACCTCAGAGATGTCCTTTCACAAGAACAAGGTCACTAGTTATATAGGTATACTAAAAGTAATCTTCTTCTCACAACAATCAACTGTCACCCAGTACGTAGCCAGCTAATCCATCTCAAGGATGACTTTATAATCAACCATATCAAGTAGAATGAGATTTCGTCCATCCTTTCTCTTGCTAGGTTCACATGTATCTCCTAAAAGTACTCACTAGCCTCCAATAACTCTCCCATTGGAGCCATAATATCTAACCAAAAGGATAACACACATAGGCACATCCAAGCAAGAAGCAAAAAACATATGAATGGAAGAATTATCAGACCCTGAATCAAAGAGAATCATAACATGCCTACCAACCATCAGGAATAAACTTTCCACCTCCTGGTTTGAGGCCGTGCTTGCCTCAAAGTAATAGTAGAAACTCATCACTGCTAATGTGGGGCCATCTTTGCCTTGCTTCCAATGTTAGTTTGTCTAACTCATTGTCCTTTGGGACTGTCTCTAACTCAAAGTGTCAAATCATCAACAAATCTATCTGTCACCTCCTAATCTGTGGTAAGAGCGATAGGAGCAAACCTCCTCAGCCTGTAAACCATTTCAAATAGTGTTGAGATGTCTAATCTCGCTACTAGAAAGTAGCCAACTCTCTTTGTATCACCAGTTGCTCACAAAGTAAAGACACTGATCATCATAGGCCTTCCTAAGGACCTTCTATATAAAAGTCTCAGTAATGGGGGAACGTGCCCTCTTAAATGACTATCACCAAAATCCTTATAATTACATTTTTGGTGTCCTCAAATGAAATTCACATTGAGATTTGAGCTGAAATTCTTAAAAGGACCAAGTAACATCTTCTCTCAATGATAGTAGCTATACGTTAGGGTATTTTGATACTTATAAAGGCTCATAATAATATATCATGTTCTATGAATTTTGAACTCATCAAATAATTCTCTACTTTAAGAATTTATTCATATTCATGTCTAAAATTTATGATCAATTATCACCATGAATCAAATGTTCTCATATAGATTGGCATTAGAACCTTCTTGTATCCATACTTTCATTAGATTTCCATTAGGATTTCCAACATGTTCATATCGATGTCAAAATCTTCTTATCTGTATAATAGTTCATTCACTATGTTAATGGTTAGATCCTTTTACATTATACTCGTATATAATAGGTACTTTTTGATCCAAAGATAATTAGACAACAAATGTCAGATACTCCCATATAATATAATGTCTAAATAAACCCCTTTTTTCCATTCCTCTAATATCATAAGAAATCACCTGAACTTATTCACTAAGTTTTCCATATTCATGTTTCAATTCTCCACTCATCTACTGATCTGTCTTATCATTTAGTAATCATCCTTATAAAATAGTTGTTATATCCTCTAAGCATTATGCACCTCCAATTCATAACTAGAACTCTCATGAATCATTAAATATGTGTTTACTTCCCAATGATAATTAGCTGTCAGTATTTTTTAGCTTTTTGTCATTATAGTCATAATATTGTTGCACAATGGTTATCATAATCTTCGAAGGTTTATACACAATCCTCAAAATTAAAACTTGAATCCTCATAAGGTTTCTCATGCAGGTAAATCTATCAACTAACAAAGTTTTTATTTAGATATACTAAATTTTTACTATTATACTATTGTTATTTACTCTAAGAACTATACTAATTTTGTAATAGTACTCTTACTCATACCAAGACTATGTTTTTCTTAGAATTTTCCAACCCTCATGGATTGCATCTGTTTTTACATTCATCAACATTGCCCATACTAGTTATTCATATAACTCATATCTAGATAACTCATTCTCAGTTGAGTGACTATATATGACTTTTGGATATGTTGGATTGGCCATGAAAGAAGTGAATGGGCTTTGAGAGAGTTCCTCAGAACTCTTATAACCAGCACAGCTCTCACATCCCACGCGATGAGGGACTAACTCTTAGAGTCACCCTCGGACATCAGTCTATTTTCAATTGGACCATTGAGGCCGAGCACCGCTGGGCCTCCTCATCCATGCTTAGGGAACTCGTGTCCTTACAAACCATGAGTGGCTAGCCCACCATCACGAGGGGATCTGGCTTTGATACCAACTGTAACATCTTGGGTTTTTTTAACACTTTTTCATAAAATCTTGTGCATTGTGGGGCCTCAAGTTTGAAAAACTATTTAGAAATAAAACAATGGAAAACATATTTCATGAGAAGACCTTAAAAAAAATCCCGAATGCCATTTTTCTTTTAAAAAATAGGGATTTTCAGACAAATGAAAGCTACATTTCTACAAAAAATTTGGTAGAGTCTCTCTTGTATTTTGGACCCAACACATTTTATGCATGCAATGTGACAACCTAATAAACATAGTATATATGAAATCACAAAGGAGACTCTGTCTCCCTCCAAAATACCTCCACACACACATGTCTATTCACATTTAAATAAAAAGAAACATTTTGTAGTCCAAAAGCTTAGGAATTGAACTAACATCCTTAAGACTACTCCAGTTGCAGCCACATAGCCATAACTCCAATTTACATGCCCACATGTAAATAAAACAAAGTTATATTAAGTCAAACATTATGTTAGTTCACAAGATCATCAACTATATTGCAACCCTGTTGGATATACCTTTCATGCCCTTCACTTGAAATCTCCATCACAATTTTTTGCTCTTGTGCCTCATTTCTTCAAACTTGTGACATTTTAAATAATTTACAATGACTTAGTAAGCTTGTACTTGTGTAGGTAGTTTCATCATCAAAATATGAAGTTTATGTAGTTTCAGATACAAAAAGGATACATCATCACATGTTATGTAGTTTGGTAAAATAGGATGCATAATAAATAGTACAATGAAACTCTAAAATCTCAATCATGCTTTACAAATCAATGTCATACTAAACTAATTCAAATTATTAGTTTCAATATCCATGCATATTGTTTCTAAAGGCAATTGTAACATTTGTGAGGTATTTTACAAGATATGAAATATCACCACAACTAAGTCATGTATCATCTCATAAATATACTCATCCAAATTAGATAGTGAATCATTGTAAAAATTCAATAGGTAAAAATCATTTAAAACCATGAAATACATAAATATGATTAATGTATCTCAATAAGTATATACATAGAAACACTCATAATTTGGCCATTTGCCGTTGGTCATGAGTACTCATTATGGACTTGAAATCCCAGGGTGCCGCACACCTGCGCTATTGTACTATATACATGCGAATATCAAAATAATGGACCCTCTATGTGCAGACAAGACCTAGTCAAGTTCATAGCTATCACGTCAATACCAAGACAGATAAACTCCTTGCACTATACGTATGAGAAACACGATACACAAGGTCATGACCTATACATGATGTCATCAACCCAAATTTGGACCTTTGCGGAAGGTATGATACATATAAAGTTTATGCGAATTTCTCAGTTTAGTTGTGTCCCTCCTTCAAATCGATTCATCGATCAACCTGTCAATATACTAAATTTATTGTCAATGTTAAGTTGTAAGCTTATAATTACAAAAGAGTCTTTTAACCAGGATCTTGCAGGTCAGATCATCTGTTAATCATGTAACCATTAGATTTTAGTAATCCATCACTAATCGACCATCAAAATCACACGATGTTAGTCGTTTAGGCTTTTCATCTTTGTTTTCAGCTATGGGTCATCCATCTAATGTTCATCAAGTTCTAGACAATAAATCTATGACGTTGACTACTGAGCAACGATCCATATTCTTATGGCCAAGTTCCAACCAATGGATGAAAATCTTACTCAAATTCTTCAACATCCTATGATCAGATTTCAATATATTTGACATAAATAGTACTGAGGGGTTTCGATCATTGATTTGGCAGTATGTTTAGTTACCGATCAATAACCCTCATTTAGTCTATTAGATTTGTATTTTAGAATCATGAATGGTTAGTCAAGGTATTTGCATTGGATATTTAGACCTTAAGTCTAAAATCAAGGTTACATATTTTCAATTTCTATCATATCCTAGTTAATTCAAGGTTTAGAAAGTCTGATCATCAATCAAACATCACAGGGTCTTTGTTTGAGCAGGGATAGATTGGACGGCCTAAATCATCTTATCTATTTCACTTTAGGATCATAAAATTTTAACTCATTCCATCAATACAGGGATGGGAAGCTTGCTAATAGCATCTAATAGCATATCAAACATTGCCAGATACTGTTTAACAGTAATAAATTGGACGGTTAGATTGTTTGATTAGTTTCCTAGCTTAGATTGATAACCTAGTCACATCCAACTATAACAGGTAGGTATTTTCCCATCTTAAAGCTTGAATTACTAATTAGATGGTCAAATTTATCTCTAATTAACATGAACAACATTCAATGTTTCCAACTTACATTTTTAACAATGATCTGACCATCAAGTCATTGTTACAGGTTCTTAATGGATGTTATTGATGCATATCCGACCCTGATTTGATTTTGAATGGTCGGATCTAATAGAACATGAATCATATGTACATATTTGAGTCATCTGTATATCAAAATTTGTTTAAAGATGTCAACATACTTCTACTATTCTTGGATCTATCTTTTACAGAGGATTAGATGGTTAAGAATTACTGTGGATGGTTGGATTTGTCTTCTTAGATCTTAGATAGATGATCAAAACTCAAACAAAGGACTCTGTAGTTCTAATCTATCTCTGATCATCAGTGATAATAGAAAACTATTCACAGATCTCGGATAAAAACCTAGATCTACAGGCATTCCCCAAAATAGTGAACAAATCAAGATAAAATGAAGGTTTTATGTGAGGATATTACCTCTGAGTCGTTCTTCGCTCATTATTGATAGCCAGAGAAGGTGATTTGATGTAGATTTTCCCATTGTATATCTTCCCCCATCCCTACGCCAATTCTTGGCCGATCAACATGCTATTAGAGGGGTTTTACATGTGGTGGTTAGGTGATGACGTTGAACAACTCCAATCATCAATCAGTGCCACCATTCACTTTGCCTTTTTTGGTGATTGGCTCGTATTTCCCCACCTTCGATCTCCATCTTCCATTCGATGTGGAAACAGATGGTGAAGGATGGGTCCTGTCTTCTTTTCTCTCCCTTCCCCCCCCCCCTCCCTCTCTCTCTCTCTCTCTTCTTTTTTCTTCTTCCTCCTCTTTGCCATTTTTCTTTTTTTTCCTTCCATCGGTCGGGCTTGTGAGGAACATAGGTGCTGCATGTTCCATTTCACTTAAGTGGGGAGGGTGTCAATATCATTTTGATCCACCCTCCTTTAGTAATGGGTTTTTATAAAAAAAAAAAAGTGCTCTCATATTATAAATCATCATATCTCCTCCATCCGAACTCTGATTCCAATGTTCTTTGTGTTGTTGGAATCATATCGATGAGCACTTTCCATTTTTTATAGTTCCAAGTCTAAATTTTTAGTTTTCAAAGGGATAACTTTCATAGAACTCAATTTTATTAAATTCAATTCCTGATTTTTATCTCAATTAAAATATAATATATTGTACCTAAAAGAACTCAAAATTGTGGTTTGTTATATATTTGTAGGTTGACTTTGTTGGATGGAAAGAATTGTACCAATTTAGTGACCCAATCTACTATCACCTATATCATGTTACGTCTACTCAACATCTTGGGTAAAGCCACTATGAAGTCTATACTAATGTGATCTCACTTCACTCTAGAAGCTCAAGGGGTTATAACAGTCCTGCAGCCTCTGATACTAGGCCTTAACATGTTAACAAGTCAAACATCGTTCTGCATACTCTCCCATGTCCTTCTTCATGCCATTCCACCAGAATTTCCTTTTCAAATCCCAACACATCTTTGTTGTACCTGAACAAATGGTGTACTATAACTTATGTGCCTCTCTTAGAATCTCTTACCTCAATTTAGGGTTTGTTGGAATCTCCAATCTTCTCTACATTTGTACAATACCATATGCTTCTCTAATGAAAACTAGTTTCCAATACTTGCATCTCAGCATCATCCTTCTGTATTGAAAGGAATCTTTAAATTATGGCAGATTTGACTAACAAGTTAGCCATGAAAAGATTTACCTTATTGAATCTCTAGCCTATACCAACCACCCCCTTGATAACATGCTTGCACACATACGTCACATCTTCCTGCTCAATGCATTGGCCACCACATTGCCTTCCTTGGGTGATATTGAATAGAGAAGTCATAATCCTTCAAATACTTCATCCATCTTCTCTAAATCATATTCAAATCTCACTACAAGAAGATCTACTTGAGGCTCTTGTGGTTGGTGAACACGTTAAATTTCTCTTCATACAGATATGCTTGAGGCTCTTGTGGTCGGTGAACACCTCAAATCCTGTCTCCATATCTTCAAAGTAAAGAATACAGTAGCAAGCTCCAAGTCATGGGTGGGGTAATTTACCTTGTGCTTTTCTAGTTGGTAGGAAGCATAGGTAATTACCTTCCCATTTTACATCAATACACATACCAAGCATCACTGTAGACTACAAAACCTCCAGTAATGCATGGAAGCTCTCTTTGAACACATCATCCCTTACGAACATCACATCCTTCTGTGTCAACTTGGTCAATGGTAGAGCAATTCATGAAAATTTCTCAATGAATCTATAGTAATATCTTGATGTCCTAAGAAACTCCATATGTTTGTCAACGTTGTAGATGTTTTCCACTTCTCCACTGCCTCGAACTTCACTAGATGTATTACAACCCCATTGTTTGAAATAATGTCACCCAAAAGTTGATTTCTTATAATCATAAATCACACTTGCTAAATTTTGCTTGCGATTGATGTTTTCTAAATATGCCCAATACTATATGCAAGTGCTTCGGATGTTGGCTCTGAGTATATCATCCACAAACATTATGACAAATTTTTCCAAAAAGGTCTTGAACCCCCTATTCGTAAGATCCATAAAAGTGGCTTGAGATGTATGCCAGCCCAAACGGCATCACTCATGACCCATAGTGTCTGTATCTGGTTCTAAATGCTATCTTTAGAATGACCACTTCTCTCACCCAGAGTTGATGATATCCAAAAACACAAATTGATCTTAAAAATACTTTGGTTGACTGCAACTAGTCAAATAAGTCAATAATACTAGGTAGAAGATTTATATTCTTGAGAGTGACCCTATTAAGCATTCTATAGTCATTACAGAGTCACATTGACTTGCCCTTCTTCTTAACAAAGAGGATCGGTGCTCCCCATGGTGACACCCTGGTGTAATCAATTGCTTGTCCAATAATTTCTATAGCTACTCCAACTCTTTCAATTCAACTGGGACAATCTTGTATGATTCCTTAGATATAGGAGCCGTACTAAGTGTCAGGTCAAATGTAAAGGCTATCTCTCGCTTAGGTGGTAGTTTTGGTAATTACTCAAGAAATGCAAATGGAATTCTTGAACCACTGCCATCTCCTTCATCTTAAGCTTATCAACCTATACAACCTCAACTTTGGCCAAAAAGGCTTGACATCCTTTGACAATATATTTAATCGCCTTTAGGGCTACAATTACACATGCCTTAGTGAAAATTTGGCTCCCTAGAAAGGAGATTGCTACTTCTATTAAATTGTTAAAATAAAACATTTTCTTAGGGCAATCAACTGTTACTCAATATAAGACTAACCAATCCATCCCTAAAATAACATCAAAGTTTGTCATGTCTGTGGTTGGCCTCTAAGGACCTATTCTAATTTGAAGATCTAGGTCTCATCTGCATCTGGCTTGTCCTCCTTAAAGAATGATGGAACCATCTTCTTAAATCTATTAAGTAGGGTTTAGACCTACCTGTATTTCCTCTTGACACTCTAATCCCTCGAGCTAGTGGTCCATGAGGTTAGTTTTGTAAAATTTGGCCTAATTACTACACCAGTAGCTGGATAGTATCTCCAGCCACATTCCCTTATTGTAAGGAACTTGAGGGGGTGCTCGAGGGTTTAGGGATATCTCCTACCTATCTTTTAGGTGGCATCTATTTCAAAATAGTAAAATCCTATGTAAGTACTTTCTATATCTACTCACTTATAGTTTCTCATTTTATTGACTATTCATGACTTTCCATTTAGTAAATGGTTGAGACTAATATACACTTGGCTTTGATACTAACTATAGCAATCCAAAATTTTAAATCATGATTTTCTTCAAAATTTATTTTCCAAAGGTGGGATTGATCCTTATTTTAAAATGTCATTTAGAAATACAAAACATGAGAAAATTGTTTTTGATTGAAACACCACTTTCTAAAATCCTTGAGTACTTTGCTTTCAAAATACTTGCCATTTTCAAAAGTAGGACCATGACTGAGCTGTTTAGAAAAAATAAACAAGATGTAAAAGAAGACACTACTCCAATGAGTGGTTTTTAAGATGTTTAAAAATGTATATACAAGATAGTTCAAAAATCTTCTTATACCGGGCTATCTTATAAAAAGAAAACAAATATAATAATATTTTTAAAACCGTTGCATAATACTACTAATATAAGATGGTTGTTGAATACATCTTATATTAATATCAGAAACGGTCTTATATTAAAAGCATTATATGATGATTTTTAAAAAATTTCCTTATAAAATTGTCAAATATAAGATAATTTTTCAAAAGTTGTCTTGTAAAACTGTGAAAATATATGACGTTTTTTGAAAAATTATCTTATAAAATTATGAAATTGTTAGACAATTTTTGAAAAACACTCTCATAAAACTATGAAAATATAAGATGATTTTTTTAAAACCATCTTATAAAACTATAAAACTATGACAATATAAGATAGTTTTTGAACCATCTTATAAAACTATGAAAATATAAGACAATTTTTGAAAAATCATCTTATAAAACTATACTTTGGATGCCCTTTTGAATGAAAATCGAAAATATAAAACTTTGGCCTTTTTGTTTTCAATGTTCTCTATCTAGCATAATCAATTTTACAGATTTTTATTGATTAATAATTCTAGAAATCATGCACAAAGTGCTCTTGAACATAAGCAAAATATTGTTACTATTCACATGAATAACAACAAGTGGCAAACTTTAAGCTCTACTTTGGATACCTTTTTGAATGAAAATTGAAAATCTAAGACTTGGTTTTCTTATTCTCAATGTCCTTTATCCAGCATAATAAATTATATATATTTTAATTGATTAATGAAGAAAAATCATGCACAAAGTGCTTATGAACATAAGCAAAATACTGTTACTGTTCATGCAAATAATGACAAGTAACAGACTTGAGGCTCTATGTTGGATGCCTTTTTGAATGAAAATTGAAAATCTAAGACTTGGGTCTTCTTATTCTCAATGTCTTCTATCTAGCACAATCAATGTCAGAGATTTTTATGGATTAACGACAAGGAAAATCATGCTCAAAGTGCTCTTGAACATAAGTAAAATAATATTATTATTCACGTGAACAAAAACAAGTAGTAGACTTTAAGTATTAATTAGATGCTTTTTTGAATGAAAATTAAAAATCTAAGACTTGGGTCTTCTTATTCTCAATGTCCCATATCTAGCACCATAAATTTTAGAGATTTTCATTGATTAATGATGTAGGAAATCATGCACAAAATACTTTAAAAAAACAGAAGCATGCACATAAGAAAATCAAGAGAGAGAGAGAGAGAGAGAGAGAGAGAGAGAGAGAGAGAGAGAGAGAGAGAGAACAATAGTGACGAATGTTCTCTCTCTCTCTCTCTCTCTCTCTCTCTCTCTCTCTCTCTCTCTCTCTCTCTCTCTCTCTCTCTCTCTCCTTCTCATCTTAGCTTTTGATCTCGTGATAGAGGGTTTTTTTTTAATAGTGGGATGGGTTTTATATGTAGTAATTGAATATAGGATAGTTCATTGAAAATCATCCTATATTATTTGTAAATGTCTTCTGTTCAATCTCTCTGCCTTCATTTTATTTGAATAATACAACATGGTTTTTGAAAACCATCTCATAATGTTACAGAGTATAATATAGTTTTAGAAAATTTCTTATAACATGATTTTTGAAAACTATCTTATAATGTCACAAAGAGTAAAAGATAGCTTTTGAAAATTATCTTATAAAAAAAACCATCTTATAATGTCAAAAAGAATATAAGACAGTTGTTAGAAATTGTCTCATAAAAAAAAGTTTATAAGACAATTTTTTACAATCATCTTATGAGGTCACAAAGTATTTAAGATGGTTTTCAAGGATTTCCTTATAAACATTTTTTATAAGATGGTTTTATTAAAGCTATCTTATAATGTCATATTTTATAAGATGATTTTCAAAATCTATCTTATACTCTTTGTGACATTATAAGATAGTTTCAAGATGGTTGTGTTTAAACCATTTTTTTTTTGCCGTCTTATAAAACCTCAATTTTAGTAGTGAGATAGGCATGAGAATGAAAATGAAATTTAGTATAAAGGGGTAAATGAAAAAAGGGGTTAGACGTGGAGTTTTTTTTTTTTTTTTTTTTTTTAATTATAAATTTGTGGAGATGTCTCATATGGTGTGGGGATATTAAGAGTGAATTTTATATTGAGAGGATAAGTAGAAAAATAAAATAAAAAATAACCTAGTGGAGAAAGCTCAGAAAATCAGGTAGAAAAGACTAAAAATAAAGTATGAAGATGATGAATGAATGAAAGAGTTAGGAAATGAGTTTTAGGTAAATATTTTGGGGATAAAAGTATGAAATGGAGGTCTAGGGGCATGGCTTTCAAGTGAATTTTACATATAAAAAAATAAAAATAAATAGTAAAATGGAGGGTGCATGATGGAGGAATGAAACATGCCTTTCTGATATCTTCTCTTCTCCTTAGATGTTCCTCCTTTTTGAATGTTCTCCCATGGTTTTTTATTATTTCCTGTGGTTCTCTAGGGTTGAGAAATCCTCTTAGTTCTCCCATTTCCTCTCTCTTTTGTGTGGAAGACAAGTGGGGAATGGAGAGAACGGGAAGAATAAAGAGAATGGCCATTCCTTGAACTCCTTTCTTTAGTGAAAATCTTGTAAGGGTAGAGAGAGTGAAATTTTCCTAGTAGAAACTCCACTCTTTCCTTAACCTAATCTCTTATTTTCTTTCTCCTTATCCTCTCATACCATTCTAAGAAGTTTCCCTTGAAAATTCATGTATTTGACAGTCGTAGATGAATACTTTTATATTTACATTTTTAGACCTTCTATGCACCAATATGAGGCATCTGGGAGAACTGGATTATGTTAGCCAATGTGAAGATCATAAGGTGATGACCTTTTACATGGTGTTAGTGTGACATGTCGAAGAACTTGCCACTATCGTGATTCTACCTTGGGATAGGATTTTCAACAGCCATCTTGGATAGGTTGTGCCCCTACTATCCAACATTAGACAATCTTGTCCCTCCCAGTTAATATCATGGTTAAGGAGATCAGGCCAAGTAGCGATGCCTCAATCTTGTACATATTTTCCTGTGTCCCAAATCCTTTTGAGTTTTGTGATGGTTTCCAACGTTTCACTACTCCAAATCATTCGTCTCCTAGACCACAAAGGAGTGACTAAAAACTTTTCAATTGTGAATCATTCAAAATGGTTTTTCTCTACAGACCAATCCACTAAGTGGGGTTTATTCAACAGCATATGTTTGGCTTTTATGTTGGCACATTTCCTGTGATTGCTCCAATGATATCTTCTGTGATATCTCAGCTATGTGTCATATGTGTTGTGATATCTTATGTGATATCTGGGATAAGTGGCATTTGTTCTATGATATCTCTAGTGATATCTTCAGCGATATCTGAAATATGTATGTAAATTTCATGTCAAAGTCTCTGCTAATGGACCTTACATGTCTCACCTAAATACTCAGATGACACACTCTTGCTCTTCAAAGGAAATCCAAGAGAATGTCTTAACATGAAGGCCACTCTTAGTTGTTATGAAGATGTGACTAGGCAAAGAATTAACACGTGAAAATTCTCATTGATGGCTGTTAAAGTTAAAAATGATTTCTTACATCAATGTGCACTGGTTCTTGGATGCTTAGTTTCGATATCAAAAAGCACAATACATTAGTAGCCTTATAATCATCAAAAGATGAATAAATCTTATGCATCTCTCATCTATACCACACCCAACCAGATGAATGGTTGCAATCATTTGAAAAAGTGGGTCCCACTTATGTATAACATGTGTCATCTTCTAATTCTTGTTTGGGTAGGTCGTGGTCCACAAATATCACAAAGATTCCAAACTTTTTAAGCCATCCATTTTACATCCCAAAGCATGGTGAGTATAACTTCATCCTTTGCGTGAATGATTTGAATCAACGGATACGATAGTCTCACATGTATGTGCATATTTATTTGACTTTATAAGCATTCAAACTATATAAAGGCTCTCTTTCTTAGTTGAACTTTTTAATTTCATTTACTTAATGGACTAATACTACAAGAATTTCAGAATTGGAGAGGGTGAGTTGAAAATATATTAGCATAGGCCATTCTTTGATAGTCTTTGTGGTTATCCCACCTATCTAATCAAATATAAAGATAAAACCAATATTCAAAGAAAACATCATTTTGAATGGTGAACTCAGCACGAGAGAGAGAGAGAGAGAGAGAGAGAGAGAGAGAGAGAGAGAGAGAGAGAGAGAGGGGGGGGGGGGGGGGGGATGAACAAACATCCTATTTAAATGTTTGATTCAAACTAGTACTCAATTTCGTAACAAGAACAAAGATAACATTTCCAAAAAAGGATAATACAATAATTCTAATCTTCCACCTCATTTTTACAAACTAAATGAATAGTCTAAAGCTATGCATTTGTAATCTTCCACTGCATTTGTACAAACATAGAGTCCAATGAATGCAATAATTCTGGGGAGTGCAACACTGATTTGTATTTGTAATATTCCACATTGATCTGTTCATTTTGTACCATTTGACTTGTAGAATGACCCTTATGGTCCGCTCCTGCCCTGGACCCTACATACACAGTAGCTTTGTGCACCAGGGCTGTCCTTTTTTAGAGATCTATTGAAATCAATTGCAAATGAATGCATCATGTAAAAGTGGGCCCACCTCATTGTAAACTATTGAATTCTACCCTACCAAATATACCTTGAAATTGACTGGATCCATGAGATTGATAGTCTACTAACCTTTTGATATGGTTCATTCACTATCGTCTTCCTTCTTCTGTCGCATCAACATTTGGTAATACAAAGCCACTCGGTGCTCCATCATGCCCAATAACAGCATGTAGTTCACTGATTGCCAATGAAAATAAACTTGCTTCATGTTCACATCCAAACTATTGCCTTTTCGATCTCCTTATAGGAAGAAAAAATGAGTTTCATTGAAGCATAGATCAAACTCAAAGTAAATGTCTTGAGGATTTCCTTCCATTTACTCAACTGCATAGGCAAGGAAATAAAGTCTTTAAGATAGTTTTTGTTGACTTCCTCTGTTTTTAATTCTTTCTTTTGTCTCTTGTTCAAGTTTTTTTTATATCAATTCCCTTATTCCTCTTTCATAATTTACTTGCTTCCAACCGAATTTAGTCCTTACAAAACAGAATAAGCAACAATGACTACAAACTACAGAAAATATGAAGCTAAAAAAGCCCTTGAATTATCAACTAAAATAGGTAATGCTAATAAAATTAAGCCCTTGAATTATCAACGATTACAATATCATTGCTTTAATACAGATTTGTTGGCAAAGAATGTGTTAATGAAATCAAGGATAATCTTAGATCTAAGCTCCAAAAGAATTAAACATGTAAAACTATACAGATCTAAGTAGAATGAGTTTTTGCTCAAGATAAAAGAAAGAAGAAAAAATTTCAAATAAAATGACTTCCATTGAAGCATAGATCAAAATAAAAATAAGTGCCTTGAGGATTTCCTTCCATTTACTCAACTGCATAGGTAAGGAAATAAAGTCTTTAAGAGAGTCGTCATTGACGTCCCCTACTTTAATTCTTTCTTTTGTCTCTTGTTCAAGGTTTTATTATTATTATTATTATTATTATTATTATTATTATTATTATTATTATTATTATTATTATTATTATCAATTCCCTTAATCCTCTTTCATAATTTACTCACTTCCAACCCAATTTATCCCTACCAAATAGAATAAGGAACAACGTCTACAAACTACAGAAAATATGAAACTGAAAAAGCCCTTGAATTATCAACGGAATCTGGTTATGCTAGTGGAAATTAAGGCCTTGAATTATCAACAATTACAATATCATTTCTTT
This sequence comes from Warburgia ugandensis, assembly GCA_035236585.1. Taxonomy (NCBI): domain Eukaryota; kingdom Viridiplantae; phylum Streptophyta; class Magnoliopsida; order Canellales; family Canellaceae; genus Warburgia; species Warburgia ugandensis. The sequence continues at coordinate 18,461,579 of CP141128.1, read as the reverse complement.
TAGTACATATTTGTTGGCAGAGAATGTTTTAATGAAATCAAAAGGGCAGTCTTAAATCTAAGCTCCAATAGAATCAAACATGTAAAACTATACAGATCCAAGCAGAATGAGTTTCTACTCAAGACAAAAGAAAGAAGAAAACATTTCAAATAAAATGAGTTCCATTGAAGCATAGATCAAACTCAAAGTAACTAGAACCAGCAAAAGAAGATGAACCTTTTTTGTCAATACTGATTTTTGGTGGTGACTTTCTTACGGAGAACTGATACTTACCATGTATACTAGCATAGTTTCAACCTATTGAAAGAAAGTCCCCAATGATAGTAACCATGTATACTAGCTTTCCATCAAGGATCCCCTCTCAAAGTAACTTAAAGCAATATTGAAGGCTCATCCTAGCTCCAACAGATAAAAGAAAAGCCACTACACATGTCTCTATATCCCTGAAAACACAATTTGATTGTTGCATGCTACCAACAAAAGCATTAACATGTTGCAATATCTATGCCAATGCCCAGTGCACAAAAGAATAACTATTAGATCCTTTGCAGACTGCCACGTTGCTTTTAGTGCATATAAATGGTCAAACCACATGAACCGCAAGAGAAAGAATGGAATATACAATGTGCTTCCAAACACAAATGAGTTGAATTATCTAAGAGCATAAGAAATATTGGAAAAGAACTAACATGTAGCAATCTTTCTATTGATGCCCATTCAATAACTAAAACTTACACATATCCTCTATGGATTGCAATGATGCTCATGAATGCATAATAAAATGAAAAACCACATTGACTAGAAGAAAGAGATATGAATGCTCAATTTGTTTTCCAAATCACATGAGATGAACCCTCTGAAAGAAGGAGACCTACAAAAAACTTACTAAAACATTTAACAATACCAGTTTTGGTTGTATTTTTTAGCTCGGCCAAAATTATGCCACTTTGTTTAATGCCACGAAGCACAGAGTACACGTCGTTTCCTATAGTATTATCAACAGGCAATAGGAACTAGTTAAAAAGTATGTCAATACATGCACCAAGTTTGCACATTCTATAGTAAGCTATTTTTTAGCAAGCAACCAACACTTGAACACAAAACATAATAATCCATTTGATTGCATCGTGGCACATTTCCTACAAGCCCATGATGCAGCAGACACAATGGAAGATAATTTTTTAAGTAACGCACAGCATGAAAGCAAGAGATGACACTTCGTAGAAAGAGTATTTGTTAACAATCAAAGCAGCAGATATACTTCTTTTGAGAGTTGTAGCAGCACATTATATCAAATTCAAAATTAATATAAGAAAAAAAGACAAATTAAAGTCTCTCAATTAGAGAAGTGTCATTACCATCCGAAACCCATATGGCCAAACCAAGGTCCGCAAGCTTCATCTTGCCTGTCATGGTGAGAAGAATGTTTTCTGGCTTTATGTCACAGTGAACAACCCACATGTCATGGAAATACTTGATTACCAAAATAAATTCCCTGATTAAATTTGCAGCATGTTGCTCCTCATATTGCCCCTTTTTTATCATCTTATCAAGCAAACACCCCCAGAGCACAACTCCATGACAAGATGGAGACACTCAAGTTCCTCATATACTACATGTAAAGTCACAACAATGGGATGGCTAGAAAGGTGCTGCACTATCTCCACTTCCTTATGAACAATCTCTTCACCTGTTTTCAACAATGTCTTGCTAGCAAGCTGTTCTCCACTAGTCTTACTCCAACAAACATAGACTGACTCAAATTTTCCTTGCCCTACTTTAGATCCCAGAATATATTCTTGATCAAGCTTCTTCTTCCTTGCAATTTGAGTGGTAGCTTCAATGCACCCTAACTTCCTCTTGAGACCTCTACCCAGGGGATTGGAACACGAACTGCCACAAGGAGTAGTTACAATGCTAGCAAGTTTACTCTTGGAATATCCAACTCCTACCTCCTATTTTGTTCCTTACACTTCTTCCTCTGCCTTAAACAACCCTCCAAGGATAAATGTGAACTTATGCTAGAGGAGGAGGAGAACTTATAATGACTCAAAGGCAAAACCTTCACAAGATCCAACTTCGCTACACTTTCACTATGATTTTTTTTCCTCCTCAAGGCCTCCATCACAGAATTTAGCTTAAGTTACCTAAATCAACAATACAATAAGAACTTCAGAAAGCCCCAAATTTACATTCCCTAGTCATGGACTACTCTAAAAGACTCTCCTTTCATCTTCAAATCCCCAAATGCCTACTAATCGCCAAATTAATTATCAAAAACCTAAAGTAGTCAAAATAATTAGCTTCTTCTAATCCAGTTACGATCTCAATTTCCATCATATCTATACATAAAAATGCCGTTGCGACAAATTTGTGTAGTCATCCACTCCTGCAACTAAAGAAGTAGTTTGTTCCATCAGGGATCTGACACAGCCGATATATGAAAAGGAGGAAATTGAATAAGAAAAGGACAAAATCAATTATATCTCCATACCCTTGAGTAGAAGCCTTTTTTTCTTCTTCTTCAGACCCATTTGCACCATCGATTCCGATGCTCCATACATCGATCTATAGCTCCAAGCCACAACTACCTGCTGAGAAATAGCATTGCATGTTATAGATACCAAAAATCAAGCCAAGATTGACAAAAGGAACAAAAACAGAAAGAAGAAAAACCCTAACTGGTGGAATAGAAAGAAGAAACCCTAGAAGACCGCAAAAGAAGAGAAGCATTCCATCGTGAGAAGGACAAAATAGAAAAGAAGAAGAAGGAATCAGAGAGAGAGAGAGAGAGAGAGAGAGAGAGAGAGAGAGAGAGAGAGAGAGAGAGAGAGAGAGAGAGAGAGAGATGGAGAAAAGCATCAAGGTGGGAATACTCACCTTCAATCTACCGCCAGAGACACTCAGAGGAAGACATAGACGCTCATTTTAAAAGAGAAAGGGAGTTTCCATCGAACTGATTTTGTCCTCTGCATGTGGGAATTCCTTTATGGGATGAAGAATTCACGTGGATTGAATATGACTTTTCTCTCTCTAGAAAGGAGCAAATTCTACACTGTAAATAGATTTGGCATATATCTAATAACACCAAACATATTAAGCATGATAAAGTTAAATAAACCTAATATCTTACATATGTCGAAGATATCATAGTTAAATAAACCTAATATCTCACACATTCAGAAAATATCATAGTTAAATAAACTTGATATCTCATATATGCTGAAGATATCACAGTTAAATAAACCTGATATCTTACATATGCCGAAGATATCATGGTTGAATAAGCTTCATTTCTAAGATATGCCATGATATCTCAGAAATGCCAAACATATGCCGTTAAATAAACCCCCCTGAAACTTTTTGTATCCTGTGATGCACAAATCACATTGACCAATCCTACTTAGGTCAAAATTTAGAGAGATAAAAGGGGCACTTCTCTCTCCAACCCCATCGATTGGCACACCTTTATCTGGGGTTTTGTGATACATTTTTTTGGATAGTCTAAACTGTTTATTTAACAATCTTCTCATAGATGAGCTATGTTCCAAAAGTCACGTGCTATGGATACTCTGGGATTGGTTTTCCCTAACTTCTAAAATAGGCAGTGTGCAAAACAGCCCAAAGAACAATGGTATCTAGAGCATGTGATTTTTGGGACATGGCCATCTATGGCTAGATGGCTCATATGATTGGTTACATCTATCTAAAATCACTGGACTCTTTTTATTGTCCACACATTTAATTAATCAGCTCTTAAACACAACTTCTCAAAATACTATCATTAGCCCAAATGTATAAGGTTCGTCAATCATTTTCTTACCTAAAGAACAAAATATGTATAGTAACAGACAAAAGCAGTCTAGTGTTGTTGGTCCAAACAACAAGGTGCCTCTTTCTTCTTGTTACACTCGGTCAGAGGTTTGAGGTGATACTTTCACCCGTATTGAGGCGTTCAAGTAAACTTAAGGAATTGGATAATATGTGCTAGGTAATTTATTTCATAATTAATGTTTTAGAACATTCTCATCATTGCTCCCTTATCAAAGCAAACTTCACTCGACACAGACCACATGTGACAGCTCTTGATTTCATAGTTACCTACATAGACAATAAACATCCTATATGTGCGGATACTAGGCATATTCCATGTAGCCAATTTGCCGTGGGGACCAAATAGATGCTTGGAGCTAGGGTAATACCATGTGCCTAGGGCCCACGGCCTGTCCCATAACCTTTGATCGTTAAGAACGTGCGTGCGCTACGTTGACAAAATGCGGAATGATTCACAAAGGATAACAAAGGCAAACCATTTATTTTCCTAGTGTAATGCTCTGTTTTACACCGAAAACTAAAATGACCCAATTTTATCACTTCAAATTTCTATTTTCAGTTGAATATATCCCACAAAGGGTAAAGATAAAACACCAATTGCGTCATCTCTTACTCGTAGCAAGTCTACACCTTCCCCTTTGCGAGCAAGCCTATGCGCTACATGGATTGCTCATCTCCACGTTTGCACAAATTCAATTTCTTGCATCTTGAATTTGGAGCTTGATTTGGTTAAACAAGTCCAAAACGACCACGACATCCCAACACTGATTTTGCTGAAACCATCTAATAACAATGCATGAATCAACCTCAATGATCTGAGGGGCGAACAAATAATGTAACCATTATCAAAATTGAAAAGAAAAGAACTTTTACCAGAGTCTTATGCCCGTGCAAAGAGCATCCAAAATTTTCATCCTCTGAGCGTGTTGGCAATGGGAATAAGAATTATGGAGTAAGTTGTTCCAGAATAGTGAAATTTTCGGTGGCTATTTGATAAAATAGCCTTAGAAGCTTAAGCTGTTTGTTTTGGAACAATTTTATGTGTTTTAAGTCTGTAAATGGCAAGGAAAATTTTGTACTGTTCCAAAATAACTTAATCTATGATTCTTATTCCAGTAGCAAACAGAACCTGTAGCAAACAGCACCTGTAAGTCGCATCTACTTGCCCTTTAGTATCTGTGCTTCCGAACTGCCATGTTTCTGTGGTAAGGGTCACCGAAAAGAGAAGAATTTGTTTGTTTAAATGTCGCAAGCACAAGCAGCCCCTTCATTTGTTTGTTCAAAGGTCACAAGGCAGGATAATTTGGTTATCTGAACATCCATCACAAGGTGATGAGTGCATCAGATCACTGATGTTTCCGTTCGCTATATATTTGACGTAGTATTCTATATGTTGAAGTCTTGGGAGTAGTTGTCATGCTTAAACTTGGTCTCATCCGACTGGCTGCTTCGCAACTTAAATAAAGAAGAGGCATACTTAGTCCTGTGTGCTGCGCTCCAAATTTACCATGATAGGCACTACCTTTGGTTGATCGGGGCTGTTCATCTGATTTCTCTTGTTGTGGATGACTCATTAACTTTATAGCCATGCTGATTGGAAGAGTGTAGAAACTAAAAAGTGTACTTTCAATCATACAAATATGGAGGGTCATAAATACTATTAAATGCTCTAAAATGAATGAGTTTTTTTATTTTTATTTTTTGGTAAAGCGAAGAGTTACAATGCAAACTGGCAAGAAGTATATTATAATTCGTGTATCTATTTGAAATACTCTTCCATAAGGGGAAAGTGTCATCTCAAACTTCTAATCTAATGTCACCAACTTTAGAAGTCATTTTGTTATAAGTGGCTTCAAAAGCTCCACATTTTTTGGTGCTTTTGAAGTTGCTTATGTGAAAATGACTTCTAAAGTTTGAGACTTTAGAAGTCGTTTTCATATTAGCGACTTCAAAAGCACAAAATTTTTATTTACTTTTGAAGTTTCTTACAAAAAAACAACTTCCAAAGTTGGTGATTGTATAAGTCGCTTACTTAAAAATGACTTCTAAAGTTGGTGACTTTAGAAGTCATTTAACTTTAGAAGTCATTTTTCTGTAAGCAACTTTAAAAGTTCAACCTTTTTTATTATCTTTTAAAGTCGCTTAATTAAACGACTTCAAAAGTAGGTAACCTTTATAGTCGTTTTTGATTGAGTGACTTCAAAAGATCATGTTTTGGACTTTTAAAGTTGTTTTTTCTTAAACAACTTCAAAAATTCTATAGTTTTGAAATCATTTAGTGAAAAACGACTTCAAAAGTTTTTTTTGCAATTTTATATTCAAGCTCCACCACCTATATAAAATTGAATAACAAACATCTCATATACACCTGATACTCAAAAAACATTTATAAACATTAAAAACCTATAAATATACAACATTCATCCACTTCTTAATACAGTACCACCTATATACATTAATTGGATAACAAACATCATATACACCTAATACTTCAATCTCCACAAATATGAAAAACCAATAACCACTACAATGCATCCACATCTTAATTTATTGATACATTACTACCTGTGTATACATTGAACAAACATTCTATGCACCTAATACTTTAAACAATCTTTATAAACATGAAAAACCAAACATCATATAATCTAATACTTCAATCCCATACACATTTGAAACCATCATACACTACAATTCATCTGCATCTTTCTTAATACACTACCACCTTGTACACATTGAATAACAAATATTCTACACACCTCATACAAACAATCTTTATAAGCATGAAAAACCAAACATCCAATAGAACATGTATCCACTTCTTTCTTGATACCTTGAATCCTTCTTAAAATATGACACCTAATACATCCATAATGGCTACAAAACATCCAAACTCATCATTATCCATCCACATCTATCTTGAAAATAATTTACGAAAAAAACTACAACACATGCATTCTATATAACATCCACATTCAATTCATTTGTAAATCCATACACATTCACATTTACTTTCACACTCTAAGTAATCCTCCCATTCTTCATCTCATAAAAGTTATATAATTCAATATATTGAAAACTAATTACCTCATATTCACTTCATATTCTAGCTCCAAATTTACTTCATCCATACTCATTTATTCCCACACTCCAAATTTTCACTCATTCATCGCTTAAAATACAAATATACATACCCACACACACACACACACACACACACACACACATATATACATTTCAAAGAAAATAATAAAATCTAAAGGAAACACACAAGTCAATGAAAAAAATACTTTATTATGCATTTCAAGTTCATGTAGTTACTCCAAATGATCTAATTGAAACTTATTACATGCTTAGCCCATTTAGTTTGTATTTCATTGAGATTTACTCTAGAGTAACTCTTCTTATTTGCCCACTTAGAAAGCATAGTAGCCTGAAATACAATATACTTAATTAAACTCAAACTTTTTAGTTAAATCCATAAAATTTATAGAAAAATACAAGGTTATGAAAAATAAAAAGTGTTCTACTTTTCTTAAATAAGAGATAGGAGTACTATCAAATACGAGGGTCATCATGTATCTTAGAACATAATACCCACACTCCCAATCAGACAGTTGTTTAGGGCACTGTGTAGCAAGGTCAATAAAAAAGAACCCATAAATATCATTTGTAATAATTTAGATTCAAATAGTGATAACTTAGAGCAATTAACTATTTCATATACCTTGAAATTCTTCCAAGTAAGTTTTGGTGGTTGTACAGTCATGATGATAGTAGCACATTCGATCCAAACCCTATAAATTTAAATTTCAAATGTATTATAGATGAATAACAAATTACTTATCTACACATAACACATAGAAAACATAAATGCTTGCTTATTTATAATTTCTGTAAGAGAGAGATGGATGTGCGATCCACAAGAATAAAAAAAGAAAGCATCCCAACAGTGCACATCCAAAACGAGTAGCATCCAATGAGACCTACATAGATAGTCATATGGATTGTAATGAAAGTTAACAATCCCTAAGTATAGAATAATTTAGCAAGAAAACAAGAAAATTAAAACTTACCCGCTATCGTAGGGAATCATTAAGCCCTGTCCCTAAGAGCAGTGAAAGAAGCTTGGTAAAATATCCTAAATATGCCCCTCTATTGGCCATTACTCCACCACTCTAGAAATAATGCTAAGGTTAAGGAATTGGTAAAGTGTACCCTCACTATCAAAAAGGCTAGTTTCATTATTCAAGACGTTGCATAAAAGAAATAATTATTACATATTCCATTATGATATAACATGTAATTAAATGTCAAATGATTTATAAGCAATTATGTGCATATACCCCATGTAGGAGACAATGTGAGGGTGCTCAAGTTGATCTTATAGGCAAACTAGTAATATGTCCTCTACCATAAGTGGCACTTCAACAACATCCTCGACAAGCACTCCTTGCTTGATTCAGATAGGATTGATTGCCACATCTTCGTTGATGAGACCATAGATTAACCTTAGGGATCGAGGTGTGTTAGGTGGGACTTTTACACTCTCCTAAGATAGCATCTATAAAAGATGTAAAAATTTCAACTAAATAATATTTATCAATGAAGAGGGCCTAATTTATGCTAAAGAAAAATCAAAGATATATGCAAGTACCTATTCCATTGGTTCAGCAGCAGTAGGTGACACAGGAATGGTGGCCTATCTCAGTGCCTCATGTTGTTGTTGAATAATCATATATAGTTATTAAATAATTAAGTGAGGTCTCTAACTAAAAGATATTGATGAGGAAGGTAGTTTGATAAGATACATACTGTGGACTCTATAGGAATGACTGGTGCCTCCAACCAAGTAACGTGATATGCAACCGCCTACCAATGGTTATAATATTTTCCATTTCTAATGGGAATGGTATGCAGGCATTAGTATTCAAAGGCATAGTTATGGACATCGGCTTAGAATGTGGTGGCATACTAATTCAGTGCAAAACATTATATTCATGTTCATCGCATGAACCAACTACCATGATATTTTGACGGGAATCCAAGGTCAATAGGCATTGACCCATCTGCAAATCAAATATGCAATAAAGAGGTTGAGACAAAGAATTATTATAGAAGGACAATCAAAATTTCTAGTTTTGTCTATATATATACCTCATGGGTAGGAATTTCCTTTCGAGGGGAGTCGGATCTCCTTCATTATCCTCTTCATTTGGGGAATTGTAGCTCACATGTGATGGAGGTGCAGGAGCATTTCAAGAATTATGAGTATGGGATGGAGTAACAATCATCAAATCTCCCCCCACGCAACTTACTAAATATATCAGACTTTATTTTTGCAACAAGCTCATTGTAGGCCTCCTCATCATCTTGAACTTTAGGTATACATCCTTTTCCAAAGAATTTAGAAGGAACAACACCACAACCCATGCCCCTAACTCGACTTGGGTGGTCAGTCTTATTGCCTATAGCCCTATACATGATGTCGTCATTGGTAGTAGTGCTGCTTAAAGTTCCTATAGTAGTACTTTCTTGGGTAAGAATGTCCTCCAAAATTTAATTAGAAAGATATGATTATGTAATCTAATTAATTGTAAAAAATTTATAGACAGGTGGAACCACTTATTATGCAGGAAGCAATTTGCGTAGTCATTTCATTTGAGAACTTATTGTTAGTATGGCCCATTAAATGCACCATCTTCCAAAGGATGGGGCAATCAATGGGTTCTGTAGTCTTGGCTTCTTTTTTTTTGCTGTCAAGCAAGGGCACTATAGTTAGAGAACAACATGTATATAACTATAGTAGCATTAAATTGAATGGGATAAATTGTCACAGATGCTTAGTTCATGCTCTTTTAAATGAGTGTAACCCAACCTGGATAGGTGGTGTTGCATATTTGTTTCATGCACCTTTCTTCCCCTTGCACTCTTCGCTTGAACATTTGTACATGCGTGATCAAGTGCAATAATTGAATGTTACATGTAATTAATTAAATGAATCATTGTATCTACACATACCTCAAACTTGGTGGAGGTATGATTCTGTATAAATACGTTCCAAGCCTCCTGGCCAATGATGTAAGAGTAAATGGAAGGCACCGTGTATAGCCTTAATGAATCATTGACATTTGGAGCTATGTAATTGAAAACAAGGTAGTTCTTCCATTTTCTCCATTGGTCACCTGCCCCTTGCAAAGCACACATCTTCTTGTCGTCTGGCACATCAAAGGTAGACTACAAATTGAACACATCAAATTACTATATTTGAAAAATAAGAAAAGTTATAATGCAAATAATATATGTGCTTAATGTTTACATACCTTCACCATTTTCCATATTGAATCTTTTATAGAGAATATCACATTTCTCTAATCCTCAAATGTGATAGGGACCATGCTTCTTACTGTAGAGCAAAGGAAACTACTATAAGTGGGTGCACTCTCACTAATCTCTTACCCTTTACTATTGTATTGGACAATTTCTTTAATTCCCTTCGACTTTCTCTTTATAACCTTTTCCATTGATGTTCGCCCTCTGTCCTTTCTTTTTGGAGCAGTACTCATGTTGGCCTCTTGTTCATGCTCTTCAATGTGGCCATAATCTTCATTTTGATGTTCTTCTCATTGCATCATTACTATAAAGAAACACTCGATGATATTAGAACAATTAAATAAAAAAAAAAGGATATGTAATTCGTTTAAAGAAACCAAATCGATGTCCCTAATAAACATAGTTTAAGTAAAAAAATAATTAAAGGAGAATCCATCTCCATCTATTCACATAAACATACAATATCTAACATTTGTGACAAACTAACCTCAAGCAAAATAGATAAAGGATTAATGAAAAGTATAAGTACCTTAGTATAGATATTTGTAAAAGGGCTACAAATCCCATAGACCTTTCACTAGTCTTCAACTCCACTGCTTCGAGTTCACATCTCTTAGTAGGTGTAGGTATTCATATGAGTTCTGCATGAATATCATGTTTGATGTTCACCACTTAGCCATTGCTCAACCACTTTCCACATTACTCAATTTCTTGTTAAGCATTGCAAAGCCACCATGGATTGGGTGCCAAACTTCATACTAAACGTTCAGGAGTTCTAAAGTCCATGTCACTGCTCTTTTATCATGAGAATCTTCATTTTATTATATGTTATGTTACATGACTTAGCTAGTCCATTTGAAAGTTACCATTCACAAGTAGTGATAAGCTTAGCTTACTGTTTTCCCTTATGTTATGCTAGATGTTATTACCAAACATGTTAATGAAGTTTAAAATCTTTTGACCATGGGGAATTTCATTCAACTAGCCACCTAGCATGGACTAATTGGTCCCACAAATAGATACTTCCCTATTAGAAATTCTTGGTTGGACATTCCACCATGTCCACCCAAAACGAGGTTAGAAGTCTACCTAAATCAATCATTTCATTGCTAAAACCTCAACCAACAGATAGAGTTATTAGTTAGTTACAAATTTTCCAAGAACTTCCATTCATTTGCCAATCAACCAAAGGCCAAAAGGCCATCAACATAAGGCACCTCCGTGCTGGTTTTTAACAAGGGGTCTCGCATTCACTCATGTTGTTCCATACCAAACACCATCATTTCAAAGTCAAAGTGCTAAGACATAATCAACATGCATAGGGGTATGGAATGTGCATATAATTCCCCTAAAAGCATTTAATGCACTATTGACCATAGGTACTCCATCAATTATGCTTCTTTTTAAGTCAAATTAAGTACTAACAAGAAGGCATTTAGTTATCCCTATGTTAATAGTAAAATTGCTTCACCAAAAGATGGAAATTAATAGTGTTTTACTACTACAAGTTTACACAAGTTTATACCCATATGGAAGTCCACTTCAAGTAATTCAAAACTCATTCAAAATATGATTCTATCTTTTGGTACCTAGTTCCTAGGTTGGCGATCCGCATAGTACAACCCTCCCCTTCGGGTTCCCAACCAGCATGGTACCCCCCTTCCTTGCATCACCCTCCCCCCCAGCTTGGTTTCCAGGCACTCCTCCCCTCCCCCGGGCATGGTACAACATTATAATTCCTACAAGATAAGGCAATCCATAGTCCTCACCGACATGCCAGCCTCCTTAGGCTCCCAGATTTTTCTCCCTCTTCTCCTCTCCTTCCTTCTTCATCTTCCTTCTTCTCCATCGATTTTCTTTGTGTGTGTTTGTCAGGCCTGGTCGAACAAACTGTCCAGTCTGTTTCATTTGGCTTAAGTAGGGAGGGGTGCCAATTCCAATTTGGCCCCCCACCAAAAACTGATGTGTTTTTTCTTTCTTAATTTTACAAAAATACCATTTGTGTCACAACTTCTTCATTTCAACTCTGATTACAGTGTTCTTATGTTATTGGATTCATTTTTCCAAGTACAATTCAAAATTTAAGGTTTTCAGGTTCAATTAGGTGTCTTTCTTAAGGTAAACTTATGTGTAACCTAAACATGAACATTTTCCAATTTTCCCTTATCAAAAGTAATTCATAATCATTTCCAATGGAATTTAAAATTTTAGGGTTCTTACACTTTAGGTCACTTTTCCTTAGGATTTATTTTGCTTAGTTAGCTAGGTCACATTGCCATTGTATTGCTAAATTTGATGTACATAAAGAAGTAGTTTACTGAAAATGAATTCAAAAGTGTACACTTTTAAAGTCATTTACTAATAAATGACTTCAAAAGTATACACCTTTAAATGTTTATAGTAACACTTTTATAAGTGTACACTTTTCAAGTCACTTATTGATAAATGACTTTAAAAGTGTATACTTTTCAAGTTGTTTATAGTAAATGACTTTATAAATTTTTTATTCAAAATATATAAACCTTTTATGTTAGTACTTCACAATATCTAACAATTTATACACAATGAAATGGATGTTTTATGATAGTCAACATTGATTCATGGGTTCCAGGTTTAGGGTAAGGGTTCAGGGTTAGGCTTTAGTGCTACACGGTTCAGGGTTCAAGGTTCGGTGCTAAGGTTCAAGGCTCAGGGTTAGGGGTTCAAGGCTTAGGGTTAGGGTTCGGGGTTGAACTATACTTAATTTTAAATGAATATTTGTATTTGATTGACACTAAGCTTTCAAAGTTTACTTGTGCTACAAAATATTGTAAAAACACTCCTAAAGAACTAAAAATATGTGGTAACCAAAGAAGTACAAAAACTATAATAAGAAAAGAACATTAAGAAAAATAAGATGATTAATTAATTATGAGTTGGGAATGTGGGTATGTTAGCTTAAATTTTCTTGTCCATTTCATGAGTTGTGTGTGTAAGAGTGAGAGCATGGTTCTTGTATTAACATCTTCTTGACACCAAATTCACATAATTCAAATATCTATAAATTGTTATTTAAAAATCAAAGATGTTCCATAATAATTACAATAAATTTGGTAGGTTGATCATTTTTGTTGCTAAATTTGATGTACATAAAGAAGTCATTTACTATAAAGGACTTGAAAAGTGTACACTTCTAAAGTCATTTATTGATAAATGACTTCAAAAGTGTAAACTTCAAAAGTCGCTTACTGATAAACGACTTTAAAAGTGTACACTTTTCAAGTCCGTTACTAATAAACAACTTTAAAAGTGTACACTTTTCAAGTCCTTTATAGTAAACAATTTTATATTCAAAATATATACACCTTTTATGTTAGTAATTCACAATATCTATAATTAATACATAATGAAACAAATTTATTATAATAGTCAACATTGATTCATGCATTCTTTGAATACACATATATCTCACTTATCAATCCATATTGCTCATGACAAAAGAGCTAAAAATTATAAATATAGAATTATATATATATATATATTGCAACTGAGTAATATATGTATTCCCCATACCCCAAAATATATATTGTTTTCAAACCTAAGCACCTTCCTCACCATTGTCACGCACATATTTCTCATTCTCACCAAGTACTGTTTCAATTGGTGGGATTGTTTTGGTAAAAGAAGGGTAATTTATTTCAATATCTCCTAGATCATCTTCATCATAAAAATCTCTCAGACAGAATGATAAAATAGTTGACCATCACTTATCATATTCATCTTGTACGTAAAATACTTGTTTTGCTTGAGATGCCAAAATAAATTCATCATTTTTATAGTAGATCCTTTTGAGGCCAACCAATGTCAGTCCAAGGGCATTAGTTTTGATGTTGTTGTGTTCCACCCAATCGCACTTAAACACAACCACAGTTCTAAAAGTATAATCCAAGGCCCAAATCGCTCTTATAACCCCGTAATAAATATCATTCGCCACTATTGGCCTGTTATCCTTTGAACTTGAAAAGAGTGTAGCATTGGCAACTAAGCTAACTCTACTATTTTGTTGCACTCTTGAGTTATCATGGTCTTTCATATAAAATCGATAACCATTGATGGCATATCCAACATATTTTATTATTCTTGTCATGGTCTTATCTCCATCCAGCCTAAGGTTTCTAATATATCATTGCCTACCACTTCTCGTTGATCTTGAATCTGTGTATATTCTTATTAAGTAGGCTTAAGTAAGATTAATATATATATATATAGAATGTAGTTTTTTAACTAATATTAAGTGGGATTTCTTTCGTTTTACCTTCTTACACAACCAATTATTGAAAGTGTGAAAATGCTCAAATTGTAGATACTTTTGTTTCTTTGCATAACTTGGATTCTTTGCCTTAAGTACATCCATGTGTTCACTACGTACACCCACAAATTAATAGAGTAATAAAAGAAAATGTAATTAACCTTCAACAATTAAATTTTACATAAGTGAAAGCATGATCAACTTACTTAATGTATGGTTGGACTTCATCAACATTTTACAACACATAAGTTGCGTCTAGTCTTGTTCTTTATAGTCAATGATCAATATACGACCACTCGATAGAGGTTCACCAACCCTAGGATCATGAAATGCAACTGATTGTTTCTTTCTAAGGATTCCAATGGCATCCACTCCTGCTAAGTACTCTGCGTAAAACTCCAATGCTTCCTTTGCAATATAACATTCTGCTCTACACCCCTCTGGACAGTTATGATTACATACATACTCTTTTAAAATTTTCATGTACCTCTCAAATGGATACATCCATTGCACGTAAACTGGCCTAAAGAGTCTAACCTCATTAGTGAGGTGCACTTTTAAGTGTACCATGATGTCAAAGAAGGATGGTGGAAAGATTGTCTCAAGATCACATAAAATTGTCCCTCGATGACGTTGAATTTCTTTTAATTTTGAAACATCAACCACCTTCTTGCATATAGCATTAAAGAAGTAGCAGAATTTTGTAATAGCTCTCCTAACTTTGTCCGGTAACACTGAAAGTATTGCTAATGGTAGTAGCTCCCCTAATAATTTTAGCTCTTCCTTGGAAACAATGTTTCTAAAGTTTGAAGAGTAACTGTTTGGTACTTTAAGATTGAAGAAGGTTTTACACATTATTCTCCTCTCCTCTCTATTGAGAGTATAATTTGCCTTAAGTAGGTACGTTCCTCGACTACCCCTATCCTCTAGGTTCAACCTCCTCTTCAAACCCATGTTCATAAGATCCATTCGAGCTGCAAGTCCATCTTATGTTTTTCCTGAGATATTAAGCAAGATACCAGGTAAGCTTTCACACACATTCTTCTCAATGTGCATGACATCAAGCACATGGCATATATGCCATGATTTTCAGTATGCCAGAAGAAAGAATATTGATTTCTTCTTCCAATAACATCTACAATTACTTTCACATGCACATTTACTTAATTTCTTCTTTCCCCATAAGACATTAATGTTTTCAACCTACTCCAATACCTATCATCCTGTCAACATCTTTGGAGGTGTCCTTGTCTCTACACTCCTGTTAAATTCTCCCTTCTTAAAACGATATGGATGTTCTTTGCATAACTATCATCTGTGCATAAGGAATGCCATTTTCCTACCATGTTTAAGTAGTACATCACATGTTTGATCACTACAAATAGCACAAGGATTGTATCCCTTCATAGTGTATTAAGACAAATTACCGTATGTAGCAAAGTCGCTTATTGTCCACAACAATATAGCCTTTAGGGTGAATGACTCGGTTCAATACCTGTGTCCCATAATGTCTTATGATCATCAATCAAGGGAGACAAGTACACATCCATGTCATTCCCTGGCTACTTTAGACCCGATATCAACATAATTAGCATCATGAACTTCCTCTTCATGCATAGAGATTGTGGAAGGTTGTAACAAACTAATATAATGGGCCAACAACTATACTTGCTACTTATAGAACCATGAGGATTAATCCCATTTGCAGATAATGCTAGTTGTAAGTTTCTATTTTCTTTACCAAAATTAGTCCACATGAAGTCTACGAGCTTCCACGTTAGGCTATCTACTAGATGACGTGAAAAACTACAAGCTACTCTGTCATTGGTATGCCATACTAATTCCTTTGCTATTTTTGTTATATGGACACTCTTTTGATCCTTGGAATAGGGGAGAAGTACCATAGAACCTTTGCAGGAATGCCTGTAATTGTCTCAGTTGAATTCTTCTTTAACTTCCATCTTAGTTGTCCATAAGTTAGGCATGTGGTTTTATCCTTATGCTCCTTCCTATACAAGATGCAATCATTGGGATATGCATGTATCTTCTCATACTTCAAACCTAGTGCAGCCATGGTTTTCTTTTCCTCCCATGTAGACCTTGCCAATTTATTGTCCTTCAGTAGCATCTTACCTACTACTTTCAAGATTTCTGTAAAACTTTGATCTGAAAAACAAAATCTTGATTCAACATTGTAAACTCCTACCACTGTGGACAGCTTGGTGTAGTCTTTACACTAAGGGTACAACAGCTCATTGGCTTCCTCTAATGTAGTATGAAATTGTTCAGGGTTATCCTGGAAGTCATCATATGCATCTCAAAACATCAGTACAGCTATATTGTCTTCAACACTTCCTACAGTGTTGTGATCATACCTTCTAGGCCTTGTCAAGGGCCTATGTAGAAGTTCTTCTCTATGCCAAATCTATGGGTGGTAGCTTTCATCAATTCCATTAAAGCACAAGTGTACTCTCAATACCCTTACAATTACTTTTTTCAAGTTTTCACATTTTGAGCATGGACATGCATGCAATTAGGATCAACACCTGCCCTACATGCACACTCTATGAAATTCTCTATTCCCTCTTCATATTCTTTCGATGTTCTTGTCATAATCATCCAAGCATATTTGTCCATTATTACAAGAAATCAAAGCAAATTTATGTGGAGACTTGTTAAACATGAAAATATTAGGTTAAACATGAAAAGATTAGGTTAAACATTTTACTAAATAAACATTAGATATACAAGAATTAGAAGTATTTAAAATAACTACATTTCACGGAATTTATCAATTAACAATGAAAAAAAAGCAAAATATAACAGACATATTCACAAATGAAATCAACTTTCAAAAGAAAAATTTCTAAGCCACAACCTTGTAAAACTTCTTCAAATATGTATAATACATATGTAACAAACATAGAGATACTAATCAACACTCAAAAATTGATATTGACCTTGAATTTGTGAATGTAATTCTAATTCACAGTTAGGATTTGGTTCAGAGTAGGGAAACAAAAATCTAGTTTAGTTTTTGAGCAAAGATAATAAACATAGAGCAAAAAGGCATAGCAGAAGTCAACGAAATAATACTTGAAACAGCCGTACAATTGAAGCCATTTCCATAAAAACGACTTCAAAAGTGCACACTTTTAAAGTCACTTATAGAAAACAACTTTAAAAGTTCATTCTTTTAAAGTTGTTTTTATGCAAATGACTTTAAAAGTATGCACTTTTAAAGTCATTTTTATGGAAACCACATTAAAAGTCCACACTCTCAAAGTCGTTTATCTATAAACAGCTTTAAAAGTATGCATTGTTAAAGTCATTTGTATAAAATGACTTTAATACTTTTTAAATTTTCACATTAAATATATATTTATTTACTTTTTGTACATTACAACCTTACATAAATACATAATGAAACTGATTTTACAAACACAAACATATATAATACATATACATAAAGAAACAATTCAATAAGAAAATCAAATTATTTTTTGATTACATCTAATGTTTCATATTATTATATATTATTAATACAAGATCAAAGAGCAAATCTGCTCTTTTTCATCAAAATCTGACCTTGTATTTAGATGAAACCCATTCTCTGGAGAGAGAAAGAGTGTGCTTCAATTTTTTGGCCAAAAGTTGATGGCATAACCACCACTCTTAATCAAACCCTAATTTGAGTGAGAACCACAAATTGTAATGTTATCCTTTTCTTCAATAGTGAGGCTAAGAGAGAGAAGCAGTTGTCATTTTCAATGACATCATACAATTTTCATGAAATTAGGACAATCTAATAGACTTCTGAGCCCCATAATCCTTAGTGAGAAAACCCATATGATCTACAAAATGAAAACAAAGAGAGTTAGTAACAAGAAATGAATTCGTGTTTTAAAAGAAGTTATGGTTTTACTTACAGTTTTTTTCATTACACAAACAGTCAAAATATAAAAATGGAAAGAAAGAAGGGAAAAAGGAGAGAAGAATAAGGAGGAAGGAGGAAGCCATCATGGAACCTGTGAGAAGAAGAGGATATAGGAAAAAATGAGATGTTGGCAGCTATTTATAAATGAACAAGAACTTTAGAAGTCATTTAGCATTAAACGACTTTAAAAGTCTCTCACTTTTGAAGTCGATTAGTACAAAAGCAACTTCAAAAGTTAGAGACTTTTAAAGTCGCTTCACAAAAGCAACTTCAAAAGTCAGAGACTTTTAAAGTCGCTTACGATTAAACGACTTCAAAAGTTATTGACTTTTGAAGTCGCTTTGTGTCAAACAACTTTAAAAGTCCATTCTTGTGTAATATTAATAATCCTGCCAATTTTTTTCTCAATCTTCTAAAGTCGCTTTAGAATAAACGACTTTTAAAGTCGTTTACTACAAAATGACTTTAAAAGTTTGTTCCCGCTAAATATAATATTCCTACAAAAAAAATTTATGATACTTTTGAAGTTGCTTATGTAAAATGACTTTAAAAGTTATTGATTTTTAAAGTCATTTACTATTAAACAACTTTAAAAGTCATGAACTTTTGAAGCCGTTTAATGTTAAACAACTTTAAAAGTGCTTCTCGCAAAAACTTTGCACCAATTTTTTAAAGTCGCTTATAGTTAAACGACTTCTTAAGTCTACATATTTAAAGTCATTTATTTTCAACCAACTTGTAAAATATTTATGAAGTCAGTAGTAAAATAAGTGACTTCTTTATGCCAACTTTAAAACCCTCTTGTGTAGTAGTGTTAGTTTGTAAGTAAGAAATGGAAATCATCTCCAACTTCTTAAAAGTATGGCAGCCCTAGCATGACATGAATCCAAAACTGACATGCCCTCAAGCTAGGGTGTTCCCCATAAGCAACGTGCGACATTGGATCACAAGTGCGGTGAAAAATGGACAAGGGTTGCTAGGGCATTCCCCCAAAAGCAACACACTACATTGGATCCTAAGTGTAGTAAAAAATAGGCAAGGGCTGCTAGAGCATCCCCTCAAAAGCGACATGCTTCATCAGAACCCAAATGCAGTGAAAAGTGGGCATGGGTTCATGCCATGGAGGTTGAGAAGTGAGTGGGTAAATAGGATATCTTAAGAGCATAAAATTCATATCGCTACATGGCATATAGGGACATTGATAGGTAAGAGTTTGAAGTTAGTAGATATAATGAAACATAGGAGAGTTAACATTGCTTGTACCCAAGAAACCAAGTGGAAAGCATATAAAACTAGAGAAATCGATGGGTATAAACTCTGATACGTAGGAAAGGATAATAGCAGAAATGACATTGGAATAATATTGGATAAAAAGTTAAAGGATAAAGTTGTGGACATTAAAAGAATTGATGATAGAATTATAATAATAAAACTTATAGGGTTGGAAGATATAATCAAGAGACAGTTTTGGGAATATATGCAGGGAGTCACATAAGAAATTCCCAACATTAAGGGGATATTTATAGGAGTAGACTTAAATGGTCATGTAGGAAAAGAAAGGAAGAATATGATAGGATACATGGAGGGTATGGTATAGGAGAATGAAATGAGATGGGGGAAACTATCCTCGATTTTTCTATATCATATAACTTGGCCATTGCAAATACATTCTTCGAGAAGAGGGGTGAACACTTGATAACCTTTAAAAGTGGACTCCATAAAATCCACATAGATGTTTTCCTACTTAGGAATACAGAAAGATCATTGTGTAAGGATTGTAAGGTGATACCCGGTGAGAGTCTAACCTCACAACATAGGTTAGGACATGGATATCTATATTAAAAGATGAAAGAAAGGAAATGAACTTAATAAGTATCCAAAAACTAAGTGGTGGAACTTAAAAGGAGAGAAAATACCCTCATTCACAAATAAGTTGATCGTAGAAGGAAACTGGAACTACGAAACAAAAGTAAATACCATGTGGGTTAATATGGCTAAGTCCATTACGAAAGTGGCAAAAGATGTCTTAAGAGTATCTAAGGTTAAAGGCAATTAGTAAAGAAAACATGGTGGTGGTGTGAAATAGTGAAAAAAGTTATCAAAGAAAAATGGGTGTTTTAAAGCATGGCCAAGATTAGAAATAATAAAAACTATGAACAGTATAAGAATGCTAAAAAGGTTGCTAAGAGAATAGTAAGTGAGGCTACACTTAAGGCATATGATGACCTCTATAGTGGACTAAGAATAACAAAGGTGAGAAAGATATGTTTAAACTTGCAAAAATAAGAGAACATAAGGGTAAGGACTTAGACCATGTTAGGTGTATTAGAAGTGATGATTAAAGGGTACTAGTCAAAGATGATGAAATCAAACAAAGGTGGGAAACTTACTTTCAAAATTTGTTAAATGACAATGGCTCTGAGAATATAGGGATTGAAAATACTGTAAACCTAAATAACATTGGACATTATAGATATGAACAACACTATAGATATAAACATAGGATTAGAATACCTGAAGTGAAAGAAGCTTGAAAAGATGAAATCAGGAAAGCCCATGGGGCTCGATGGTATACCAATAGAGGTTTGGAAGCATTAGGGAGATACTACAGTAGTATGGTTGAATAATTTTTTAACAAGATTATAAAATCAAAGAAAATACTGAATGAATGGAGGAAAAGCTTTATTGTACCAATTTATAAGAATAAATGAGACATACATAGCTACATTAATCAACAAGGAATCAAACTTTTGAGCAACACTATGAAACATTTTGAAAGAGTGATTGAGAAGCGGTTACAGCATAAGACAAGTGTTTTGGAGAATTAGTATGGTTTCATGCCTGGGAGGTCTACCATGGAAACTATTTTCTTACTAAGACAATTGATAGAGAAATATAGGGAGAGGAGAAAATACCTCCACATAGTCTTTATCGACTTAGTGAAAGCTTATGATAAAGTCCCTAAAAAGTTAATATGAAGGGTGTTGGGCAAGAAAGGGGTTTTGTGGGGGTATATACACATAATTAAAGATACATACGAGGGAATAGTAACAAATGTTAAGACCACTAGTGGCAAGATCGGTGATTTTCCTATCATTGAAGGATTGCACTAAGGATTGGCATTGATCCCATACCTTTTCATGTTGGTTATGGATGAGTTAATAAAACATTCCATGAGGAGATCTAATGGTGCATGCTATTTGCAAATGATATAATCTTACTTGATGAGACGAGGAACAGTGTAAACACAAAGCTAGAGTTCTAAAGAGAAGCATTAGAATCTAAAGGATTTAAAATCAGTTGAACTAAGACAGATTGTATGGAATGCAATTTTAGCAAGGAGAGGAGTAGGAGTGGAACACCAATTAAGATTGATGACCAAGAAGTCCCTGTAAAAGACCACTTTCGATACTTAGGATCAATGATTCATGAGAGTGGAAAGATTGAGAGGGAGGTTACCCAAAGAATCCAAGCGGGTTGGAACAAATGGAGATGTTCATTTGGAGTTTTGAGTGATCAACGTGTGCCACTCAAACTAAAAGAAAAATTCTATAGGATGACCATAAGGCCAGACATGCTCTATGGATCAGAGTGTTGGGCAGTTAAGGAACATCATGTTCACAGGATGAGCATTGTGGAAATGAGGATGTTGAAATGGATGAGTGGTAAGACAAGAAAGGATAGAATTAGGAATGAAAACATTAGAAGAAACTTAGGGGTAGCACTAATAGGTAACAAGATGAGGAAGATTAGACTTAGATGGTTTGGACATGTCCAAAGGAACCCGAAAACAGCACTGGTTAGCAAGAGGGAGGCAATGCAAGTAGAAGGTTCTAAAAGGGCAAGGGGAAGGACTAAAAGAATGTGGATAGAAGTGGTGAGAAAAGATTTAAAAACTTTGGAACTAAATGATGCCATGGTACTTAATAGAGAGGAATGGAGGAATATGATTCATGTGCCCTACCCCTAATTGAGATAAGGTCATGATGCTAATGATGATGAGCAAAACGTAAAAACAACAAGCATTGTTACTACTACGTCACTTAGAAATTAATCAATAAATTCAACTAAAATGAAAGTTCAACTCAACATTTATAATTCCATATATCTCAACTAGAATGCAAGTTTTATACGAACTAAGAATGTAAAAGAAACAAGAAAAAAAGAAAGAAATTAAGGAAGTGAATAGAATAATAAACATTTTTTTTACTTCTTATACTTCATTAGTAAATAGAACTAGAAATTCTCTATGGGCTGATAATTGTTGAAGAACATAGAGAAAAAATAGAATTCCTAAAGAGATCCACAATAATACTAACAAACATTAGTACTACTATTATATATTTAAATTCTTCAATTAATTTCAATTGAAATAAAAACTCTGAATTCCTCCTTTTACCTATAAGGGCTCATAATAGCTATGTTAGGAGCGATAAAAAATTATCACCCACTCACATAGAAAATAGAACACCATATTTACATGGTTCAACCAAATCAACCTACATACACGGGAAGAGAGAGAAGCACTTTCACTATTTTAGAAGAAAAGTTGGGATGATTACAACTTCAGTTTTGGCTTCAATTTATAGGAGTCCAAAGGATCTAAATTGCTGGTTTTTTCCCAAACAAGATCCTAATTTTTATATCCTGATTTTCCTAGGATTCCCAAATTATGATTAATTTATTCTGATTGATTCTGAGGATTTGTCCTTTTTGACAGGTTTGATCAACCGGGTCACTAACTTCCATTTTTGGGGATGGATCTTATCAATTCTCCCCCTTCATCCCCATGCCATGTTTCTTTAGTTAAATCCATCACTACTATGCTTTTACATAGCATCGATTTTTCATACATTACCACTTTTGTCAACTTATCAGCATAATTCTCATTAATGTGAATCTTTTCCAATTTTAGCATCTGTTCTTCTATCACCTCCTATATCCAGTGATACCAAATGTCGATGTGCTTTGTGCGTGTATGATACATTGAGTTCTTACTCAAATTGAGACACTTTGACTGTCATAGTGTATCCTATATTCTTCTTGTGTAATATCGAGTTCCTAGAGGAATTGGTTTAGCCACAACTTCTCCTTACCAGCTTCAGCTATAGCAATTTACTATGCTTTTGTTGTCAATAAAGCAACATACTTTTGCAACTTGGACTGTGAAGACATAGCTCCCTTACTAAAGTGAAAAGAAATCCTGATGTTGACTTTCTTCCATCAGGATCACCTGCCATATCAACATATCTATATCCTTCAAGGATTGGTTCTGTACCTCTAAAACACAAGCACAACTTAGATGTACCCTTTATGTACCTCAGTGTTCACTTTATGACTTTCCAATGATCTTTGCCTGAGTTGGAAAAGAACTAGTCCCAACACCTACTGCATGAGTGATATCTAGCCTTGTGCATACTTTAGCTCCCCTGCTAAAGTGAAAAGAAATCTTGATGTTGACTTTCTTCCATTAGGATCACCTGCCATATCAACATATCTATATCCTTCAAGGATTGGTTCTGTACCTCTAAAACTTAGATGTACCCTTCATGTACCTCAGTGTCCACTTTATGACTTTCCAATGATCATTGCCTGAGTTGGACAAGAACTTGTCCCAACACCTACTGCATGAGCGATATCTAGCCTTGTGCATACCATCGCATACATTAGACTCCCAACTATTGATGAGTAAGGAATCACAGTCATCTTGTCTATCTCTTGTGTTGTTGAAGGACATGTATGATTGCTCAGCTTAAAATGGTTTCCAAGTGGAGTGTTGATTGCCTTGACACTCTCCATGTTGAATTGTTTGTTTACTTGTTCAACATACTTTTGTTGTGACAGCCACAACTTTCTTGTTTTTTTTGTCACATTTGATC
This sequence comes from Warburgia ugandensis, assembly GCA_035236585.1. Taxonomy (NCBI): domain Eukaryota; kingdom Viridiplantae; phylum Streptophyta; class Magnoliopsida; order Canellales; family Canellaceae; genus Warburgia; species Warburgia ugandensis. The sequence goes on along the minus strand of CP141128.1, from coordinate 18,437,308 downwards.
TTCATACTCAAGATCTGCTGAGCTAGTCCTAAGTCCTTCATGTCAAAAGGACTTCAATAACTCCTTCAACTTGCTGATCATATATGCATCCTATCCAATTATCAATATATCATCTATGTAAAGTAGGATAATGATAAATTTATGTTTAAGCAGTCTATGCATGTATACACATTGATCTCTAGCTGTCCTTTTGAATACTTGACTTGCATGAATGAGTCAAACTTCTCATATCATTGCCTCGGTCCTTGCTTAAAGCCACAGAAGCTTTTCTTCAGTTCACAAACAAGCTCCAGTTTTTGTTTGGCCACCAGTCCAAGTATGATCCGAATTGCTGTCATCTTTACTACTAATAAGAAGATCTCATCAAAGTCAATTTCATTCATCTATATAAAGGCTTTGCCAACCAATCATGCTCTCCATTGCTACCTCTTTTCAGCTCTAATACCCACTCATTCTTCAGTACACTTTTCCCCTTAGGAAGCTTAACTAGCTTAAATGTCTAGTTTTTCTTTAGTGGGCTAATCTCCTCTTACATTGCTTGCACCCGCTTACCTTTATTTGCATGCGTTAGGGCTTCTTGAAAATTCTCTACCTCCCCCCCCATTAGTGAGCATAATATATTCTGATTCCAGATATCCTTGTGAAGGAATTAGAATATGTCCTCTTGTTGACATCTTAGGTTGAGGCTTAACTTCTGGCTGAGAAGTTGTTACACCATTTGATTGTCCTACATCCTTTGATGAAGGGGGTTGATGCCCCCTGCTCAAATTCTTTTGCCTCTTCTTTTTCTTTTGACATAGTCTTTGAATCAACCTATATGAGTGTAGAATCTGATATTAGATCTAGAGTACTAGTACCTACTTCATTAGCCTTTTCTGATTCTTCATAGATTTGGTTTTCTTAAAACACCACGTCTCTGCATCAAATGATTCTTCTCCTTTCAGAGTCCGACAACATGTATCCAAAGTTCTCATCTTCGTATCCGATGAAGATACAAGGAATAGACTTCAAGTTAAGTTTTTGTCTCATCTCCTTAGACACATGCACAAAAGCTTTACACCCAAAGATTCTTAGGTGCAAATAAGATACTTTCTTGCTAGACAATTTCTGATTAGGGACTTCAAAGTTTGGTGGTACTGATAGTGATATGTTGACCAAATAACAGACAATTTGTACAGCTTCACCTCAGAATGGCTTAAGTAGCTTAGCCATACTGAGCATGCATCTTACTCTCTCCATAATGATCTGGTTCATTCTTTCTGGTACTCTATCATGCTATAGGGTACTTGGGTTTGTCTTATTGTGTTGAATACCACATAACATGCAATATGCCCTGAACTCCTTTGAGGTATATTCTCCTCTGTTGTTTCTTCGGAGGCACTTCAACTTCTTTCTTGTTTTTCATTCCACAATCGTGTGGAATCTTTTAAAGTGTTTGAATACCTGGTTCTTACTTTTTACAAAATGTACCGATACCTTTCTAGATGCATTACTTATAAAGGTTACAAAATATTTGCTCCTGCCTAGTGACTTTACTTCCATGGGATTGCATATATCTATTTACACCAAACTCAATAGTTCTTTTCTTTTATTACAAGAAGAAGAAAAGGCAACTTTGTGTTGCTTACCAAACAAATAGTAGTTACATGGGTTTAGTGTTATACCTTTGGCTATTTGATGAGTTACTTCTTTGCAAGTGTGAACATTCCTATCTCTCCCATGTAGCTGAGTCTTTTGTGCCAAAGGTTTTACAATGCTTCATTTTCCATTGTGTTGAGGCTATCTCTGCATATCTTTGTGTGGGTCTTGTATAAAGTGTTGCAGATATGCCCTCTTACTATGATCATAACACCTTTCATCAATTTCCAAATGATATTGAGGAAATAATTAGAGTAGCCATGCCATTCAATAGCTAGGACTGATATCCAATTAAACCCAAGTTCCTAGATGTGGCGCACCTCCTTTAGTGCCACTTTGGAGCCAAGGTTTGTCTTGATTTGCACATTATCAATCCTTACTATTTTTGAGGAATTATTATTTCCTACCTTCACGGTGCCAAAGTCTCCTTGCTTGTAAGTGGGGTGAAGAATTCTTTATGTGGAGTGGTGTGATAGGAAGCTATTGTATCTACCACCCACTCTGGTTCGTTGTTAGCCATGTGCTAGCATGATTCCTCTTCAACAATGAGCACTGCTATATCCTATGCAATGATGACAAGTGTTTCATCATTATCCTCCTTTGGTTTGTTTTTTTCCATCTCCTTCTTTGGTTTTTGACAATCCTTTTTCATATGACCCACAATGCTACATTGGAAACACTTTGTATTTCCCCTGTGTTGGCTCTTAGATCAGCCGTAAGTCTATGATCTTCTTCGGATTCTTCTCTTACTCCTCCCCCGCCCCTGTCTCTTCCACTATATTTGTATTTTGTTACCATGGCGTGTGCATGGTCTGTGCCAGCTTCTTTTCTTATAGGCTCTTCGTTGAACGAGGCATCCTTGACCATAACCATGGTAAGTTTGCCCTGTGGAGCTGAGTTACTGAGGGAGATTACAAGAGTCTCCTATCTATTAGTAGGGAACTCCGCAATAGTAGGAACTACTCTTCATCCCCTAGTTGTAGTGCTACTAACCCTAGCTGATTCATCAGATTTTGAAATTCATTAGTGTGCTCAACCACCGTTGATCTGCTCCTCAATTTGAGATTTACAAGCCTTCTCATTAGCAAGGCCATGTTACGAGTGGTCTTTGTATGATAGATGTTTTCTGGCTTTTCCCAGAGTACATAGGCATTGACCATTGTCTTCTTGGGCTACATGGTGAAAAACACTATGATCTATTCGCAGCCTAATTTGACCTATAGTTTTATTATTCATTTTTATCCAGTCCTTTTTTGAAAGTATTACTTCCTTGTCAACTAGCAAGTCATGAAAATCCTTACAGTATAACAGGTCTTCCATCCTAGGTCTCTATAATGTGTAATTTGTAGTGGTGAGCTTAATCATAGCTCTTACAGCATCATTTTCTAAGTCAAACCATGAAAACTGGAGTACATGGCCGAGTCTGAAATGATTAAAAACCTTAGGTGGAGTATTTTATCAAATTTGAGGGGTGCCCAAAAAATTTCATCTATAGGGGGTATACTTATCAAATTTGTGGGTACTATTTAGGCATGCAAGGGTGTCTATTGTAAATATACATGGTACTATTTAAGTTCATAGGAAGGTGTCATTATTAGTCTGAACCTGTTAATTTTTTTTATGTCAAAGGGCTATCAAATTTAAGGGATATTATTTTAAACTTGCATATAAAAGCTAAAGGCATGAAACCCTACCTTTTGGGTCTCTCTTTTCTTCCCCTACAGTAGCCCTTCCTCCAACCTCTTCATTGTGCAATCTTTGGAACTATTTCGTTTTGAAGCTTTGACATGAAATTTGGTTTGATTTTACGAGATAGAGTAAGTTCAGTTTGAGATTCTTCTCATTCATACCTAGGTTTCATATTTGACCTTAAGGTTTAATTTAGCTTTTGGTTTTCATGTTGATACGTTGACATGGTTGTTTTGCTTCAAGTTATGAAAAAGAAATTATACTTGTCCAACTCCTTAATGTCCCAAATTGTTTCTTTATATTTCAAGTGTTAGCATTTTTCCTAACTATTTAGCTCCTTCAAATTAGCTAGGTGTATAGATTTATGTTTTAAATTCACAAAATGATGCTTATGGTTCCCTAGTTTTGATGCTCAAGCAACTTTGATTTAGCTAGGTATATACCTTGTTGTTTCATATTCCAAAAATGTTGGTCATGTTCCCAATTTTAGGGGTGCTATTCTAATTTAGAGAGACTATCTTGTTGGTTATTTGGTACTTATTTCTACTATTGTATCTATTATTAAAGATGTTGCATCTTAGGCAAACAATTTGTCGTCTTATGATTTTATTATACCTACCCTGAGAGCTCATTGTCTCATCCACTTATCACAAAATGAAACTTTATAGTAAGGTTGGAATATGAATAATACGCAGAAGACTTCACATGGCAAGTTAAAGTATTTTGTATACATTCCAACCTCTCTTTAGTTGTTAAAGGAAAAGATATAAATAACCATTTGAGGCATCTTGAGAGGTGATATATCTATAAGAGAAAGAAAACATGGTCTAATATAAGATTGTGCTTTCTTGCACCCAAGGTAAATGGGTCAAGGTAATAAATCAAGAGAGTTGTTAGCACAAATCACTACTACACATGAGGATTTTAAAGTTGGCATGAAGAAGTTGCTATATTGACTACTGACTTCGTAAATATTTTACAAGTTGGATAGAAATAAACAACTTTAAAAATAAAGACTTAAGAAGTCATTTAACTACAAACAACTTTAAAAAATTGGCATGAAGAGGAAAATTTTTGCAGGGAAGGATGTTTAAAGTTGTTTACAGTTAAATGACTTCAAAAGAGTCTAAATTTTAAAGTCGTGTAGACCTAAGCAACTTTAAAAGTCAACAACTTTTGAAGTCATTTAGCGTAAGCAACTTCAAAAGTATGCCAATAAATTTGGCAGGAAGATTATATTACTTGGGAATGGACTTTTAAAGTCATTTGATACTAAACGACTTCAAATGTCAATAACTTTTGAAGTCGTTTAGTCATAAACAACTTTAAAAGTCATTTAGTCATAAACAACTTTAAAAGTCATTTGAGTCAAATGATTTTAAAAGTCATTTACTTTAAAATCATTTAGTATTATACAATTTCAAAAGTTTATGTTTTTTAAAGTCGTTTAGTACTAAACAACTTTTAAAGACCTTGTTCATTTATAAATTGCCGATCACATATCATTTTTTCCTGTATCCTCTTCTTCTCAAGGGTGGCATGGCGGCTTCCTCCTTGTCCTTTATGCTTCTCTCTTTTTCCCTTCTTGCTTTTCATTTTCGATATTTTGACTGTTTTTGTCATGAAAAAAACTGTAAGTAAACTATAACTTCTTTTTATCACGAATTTATTTGTTGTTACTAACTCTCTTTACTTTCATTTTGTAAATCATATGGGTTTTCTCACTACAAATGAAGGGGTTAAGAAGTCTATTAAATGGTCTTGATTTAGCAAACACCATATGATTTCATTGCAAATGACAACTATTCTCACTCTAACACTCAGTATCAGAGAAAGGGAGAACATTAAAATTTGTGGTTCTCACACAAAATTAGGGTTTGATGAAGAGTGGTGGTTATACCATCAACTTTTCGCTGAGAAGATTGCAGCAGCACTCTCTCTCTCTCTCTCTCTCTCTCTCTCTCTCTCTCTCTCTCTCTCTCTCTCTCTCTCTCTCTCTCTCTCTCTCTCTCTCCACAGAATGGGTGTCACCAGAATATTAGGCTAGATTTTGATGAAAAAGAGCAAATTCACTCTTTAATCATATATTAATAAGATATAATAATATGTATCACTTGATATATGTAACATTGGATGTAATAAAAAAATAATTTGATTTCCTTGCAGATATGTTTGTTTATGTATATATATTATATATGTTTATGTGTGTAAAATTGGTTTCATTGTGTATTTATGTAAGGTATTGTAACATACAAAAAGTAAATAAATATATATTTAATGTGAAATTTTGAAAAAAAATTTAAGTCGTTTGTTGTAAACGACTTTAATTGTACGTTTGTTTTAAGAGTTATTTCGTCGACTTTTGCCATGCCTTTTTGGACTGTGTTTATGATCTATACACAAAAACTAAGATGGATTTCTATTTCACTACCTTGAACCAAATCTTACTTGTGAATTGGAACTACATTCACAAATTCGGGGTCAACATCAATCTTTGAGTGTTGGTTATTATCTCTTTGTTTGTCTCATATGTATTGTTCATATTTGAAGAATTTTTACAAGGTTATGGGTTAGAAATTTTTCTTTTTAAAGTTAATTTTATTCTTGAATGTGTCTATCATATTTTACTCTCTTTTTTTTTCATTATTAGACCATGAAATGTAGTTATTTTAAATACTTTTAATTATTGTATAATTATTATTTGGTAAAATCCCTAACCTAATCTTTTCATGTCTAACAAGTCTCCACATAGATTTACTTCAATTTATTGTGATAATGGACAAATTTGCTCAGATGACTACGACAAGAACATAAAAAGAATATGAAGAGGCAACAGAAAATTTCATAGAGTTCGCACTTAGAACAGGTATTAATCGTAATCGCATGCATTATCCATGCTCAAAATGTGAAAACTTGAAAAAAGTAACTATAGGGGTGTTGAGAGAATAGCTATGCTTCAATGGAATTGATGAAAGATACCACCCATGGATTTGGCATGGAGAAGAACTTCCACATAGGCCCTCGACAAGGCCTTGAAGATATGATCAAGATAGTGTAAGAAGTGTTGGAGACAAATAGCTGTATTGATGTTTCGAGATGCATATGATGACTTTTAGGATGACCCTGAACAATTTCATACTACATTAGAGGAAGTCTATGAACTATTGTACCTTGAGTGTAAAGATTATACCAAGTTGTTCGTAGTGGTAGAACTTTACAACATGAAATCAAGATTTGGTTTTTCATATGAAGGTTTTATAGAAGTCTTGAAAGTAGTGGGTAAGATGTTACCAAAAGATAATAAATTAGCGAGATCCAAATGGAAGGCAAAGAAAACCCTGGCTACACTAGGTTTGAAGTATGAGAAGATACATGTGTGCCCCAATTATTGCATCTTGTATAGGAAGGAGCACAAGGATAAAACTATATGCCCAACTTGTGAGCAACCAAGAATGAAGTTAAAGAAGAATTCAAGTGAGACAGTTACAAATGTTCGTATTAAGGTTCTATGGTACTTCCCCCCTATTCGAAGGTTCAAAAGAATGTTCCATATAACAGAAATAGTGAAGAAATTAGTATTCCATGCCAAGGACAGAGTAGCTGATAGCTTTTCATGCCATTTAGCAGATAGCCCAGCATGGAAGCTCGTATACTTCATCTGACCTAATTTTGGTGAAGAACCTAGAGACTTACAACTTGCATTATCTGCAGATGGGATTAATTCTCATGGTTCTATGAGCAGTATGTATATTTATTGGCTCGTTATATTAGTTTGTTACAACCTCCTACCATCTCTACGCATGAAGAGGAAGTTCATGATGTTAACTATATTGATATCAGGTGCAAAGTGGCTAAGGAATGACATTGACTTGTACTTGTCTCCCTTGATCGATCATCTTAAGACATTATGGGATGTAGGTTTTGAAGCATATGACGCATATAGGAAAAAGTCATTCACCCTATAAGGCTATATTGTTCTAAACAACAAGCGACTTTCCTTCATACGGTAATTTGTCTAGATGCATTATGAAGGGATACAATCCTTGTGCTATCTGTAATGATCAAACATGTGTTGTACGACTTAAACACAGTAGAAAAATAGCATTCTTTGGGTACAGAAGATGGTTGTGCAGAGACCATCCATATTGTTTTAAGAAGGGAGAATTTAATGAGAGTGTAGAGACAAGGACACCTCTAAAGATGTTGATAGGAAAACAAGCATTAGAGTATGTATAAAAAATTAATATCTTATGGGAAAAGAAGAAATCAAGTAAATTTGCAAGTGAAAGTAATTGTAGAAGTTGTTGGAAGAAGAAATCAATATTTTTTCAACCGGCATACTTAAAATCACAGCATCTACACCATGTGCTTAATGTCATGCACATTGAGAAGAATGTGTGTGAAAGCTTAACCAGTACCTTGCTTAATATCCCAATAAAAACAAAGGATGGACTTGCAACTCGAATGGATCTTATGAACATGGGTTTGAAGAGAAGATTGCATCTAGAAGATAAGGGCAGTCAAGGAACATACCTCTTGTAGCTCAAATGGATCTTATGAACATGGGTTTGAAGAGAAGATTGCATCTAGAGGATAAGGGCAGTCAAAGAACATACCTCCTTAAGGAAAATTATATGCTCGATAGAGGAGAAGAGAGAAGAATAATGTATAAAACCTTGTTCGAGGTCAAAGTCCTAGACGGTTACTCTTCAAACTTTAAAAACATTGTTCCATGGAAGACCTAAAATTGTTGGGGATGAAGTCCCACGATTGCCATTTCTCATATTTAAACCTTAATTTTTTTCCATTATATTCCAACACATTGATTATGTACTAAGAAGTTGAGGGGGATGATGTGTTTTAAATCCACAAGCACTAGGGCACATTATAGTATAGACATGGCAAATATGGGTCGATCCTATGAGGACTTCAAATTTTAGAAATTTAAATTAAATAAGTCTATGATCAAGAATTAACACAAGTTAAAATATTTACTCAATGCATAGTCTATTTTTTTAGGGCATAGACTATTAATTTTCACATGCTAATCTTTGCTAATTCAAGATAATTAGTGTCTCTACTATAGAGAGTACAAGATAATCCTATGGACAAATCACTAAATATATGAAGTAATGTTAATTTCCTTAAAATTATATTAAGCATACTTAATAAAAAATTCATTCAATTGCACCATAAAATCTCATAACCTATGAAGGAAAATTTTCCTTCTCTTGCTTGGAAAGTAAATAAGTAAGAATTTAAATCTAACAATTATTTAATGTTATTGAGTAAAAAATACACAATTCTAAAGAATTAACTACTAAATAAAAAATCAAATCTACTAAGAAAAAACTTAAGAGAACTAATGAAAATTTTTCTTATTAATCAAAATAAAAGATTACAATAGTTTCAAAGAAAAAAATAAAAAATACAAATCCTATGATACGAAGAGATTTCACCAAGTTAATGGCATGTCACTTGACAAGGACCACTTCAAACTTTGCTTAACATGCTATCACCATTCTTTCTTCCTCCAACCTTCACTCAACAAGAGTAGAGAATGTTTTCCAATAGCCAAAACCCAAAGGAGAATTTTTACACCTAAAATCCCAAAAATATGTGTGTAATTCCATGGATTATGCATGTAAAATAAAGAGGGAGAAAGGATATTCAAAAGGCATGTAAATGAGTTGATCTTGGTGAGATAATTAGATTCAATGATAGAGGATATGATAAGAATGTAGGGACACAAAAATTAATTTGAGATGCGTTGTGAAAATATTTAGAAAATCAAACAAGATGGGAATGGGAAAGGGAAAGGGTGTGTAAAAGAGGGTGTAAAAATGGATGATGAAAAGAAATAGTTAGGGTGCAAATTTTAGGATGAAATTTGTTGGTGTATAAGGTATAGTATGAAGTGACAAGTAAATGAATTTCAAAGTGATATTAGGTGGGAAATTTTTTTTTTAAAATAAAATAGTATAAGAAGGAAAAGTGCATGTAGAAGAGCGTAAAAAATAGTAGATGAAAAGGAATAGTTTGGGTATTAATTTATGAGAGTTATATTGGGGGTGTGATAGAGTATCAGATGAAGATGCTAAGGCATGAAAACTAGGTATTTGTGTAGTGGAAAAAAACTGAAATAAAAAGATGGAATAATGGAAGAAAATAATGAAAAACTCTCCTCCTTTGGATTTTTACATGCACAAGCCCTTTGGAATCCTTTCTCAACTTCTTTTCCAAGCACCCAAGGTTCCTCCCTCTCTTTAAATTTGGATGTTTATTCACAAGGGTTTTAGGAAAGCCTTGGATTGTTTGGACTACCCCCCTCCCCCGCCCCGCCATTTGTAATTCACATCAGACCTTAAGGGAGATGGAAATTTCCTTAAGGAAACTCCCTCTTATCTCCTCATCTCTTTCTTTCTTATCTTATCTCTCTTTTCTTCTTATCTCCATCTTGTAAAACATGTTGATTTGTAGCTATACCAGGAGTGTTCCACGTTTTCATCTGTGGGTTTTGATTGGTTGGTTGAGGAAACTACCTTCCTCCCTTCTTTTCATCCATAGGATGAAGCATAGATGGCTTGGATCTCCTAAAGGTTTTCCTATCCTGATATCTTTCTCTCCTTAATTATCTCATGTCCCACCATTATTTTCTCCAATCAATGTCATTCAAGATGAAAAGCACATTTTCTTACTAGCAAAACACTTTTTTCTCCTAAAAATATGGTGGGCAACCCACCCAAAAAATCTCCACCAATGGGGTTCCATTACGGTCTTCCTTGTAGTCTTGCTTGTCATTGGTCCATCCTTGCTTAAGTTAATTCTCATTAATTGCTTAGAATATCCATAACAAGGATAGATCTTAGCATCTAAATGCTTCATAAGTAAGGGTGATTGTTAGCCATGGATTTCTTGTAAATTATCTCTCTCCTCACCTCCTTTATTTTCTCCACCTTTCTTCCTTAATTCTATCATGTGAAAATGTGTAATAAAACGGGTGGTACACCACCTTGCATGGGAAAACCACGTACTTCATAGTGTGGTCCCATTTTTTGGTTGAGCAGTAGAGAGAATGAATGAACTATGTCTTCATGTGGGCCATGATATCTTACTTGCTTTGTCTAAAAAAAAGCTCTCATTGTATGTGTATTCAATGTATGTGATTTGAGCTTCCCTTAGAAGCTTTCCAAAGTGGTGGATGGCTTGTATGCATGCATGAGAAGTTCTGTCGCCTTTACTTTTGATAAGAATACCATATTTAGTATGGATAAGGTCAGTCTTTCACTTAGGATTTCTGACTGCTTGACTTTAATTATACACCCATAACATTCTAATGCTCCTGGAATTCATATTTGGCAAGTGAGTCCATGATATTGCTTGGATAATGGTCATGCTAAGCTTATAAGGTTTTGTTGCCAAAAATAGCATTTTTTAGTTTTACTAAAATTTTACAAAATGTGAAATAAACCATAACTAGTCATATTTAATTGAATTTTAAGGTTAGAAACTGCTAAATATAGGGATATTACATGTCATATTTCTAAATATATCAAGGGGATTGCAAGACAAGGTGGAAGTTCGATATATTTGATTTTCGAGACTGCTTTGGAGTGCAACGACACATTTGTTGCACACCTAAAAATGGTTGATCTTTATTTGAAGAATACGCCAATAGAGGAAGATTAGATTTTGGCTAAAATGATTTGTAAGAAGCTACAGATCTTTAGTGAAGTCACAGAGGTTTTTTAGGGCCTACTTATCCCACATCTAATCTATTCTTTATAAAGGTTTGTGAAATGAGGAGAGAACTAACATCGTGGATTGAAGACAGTAAAGGTGTAGTTAGAGATATGACACAAAAGATGTTGTGCAAGTTTTTATAAGAATTGGGATGCTTGTCATCTGGTCATGGTTGTGGTTGTTGTGCAAGGCCCTCTATATGAGATGAAGATCATTGAATACTAAAGCAATATGATGTTTTGAAACAACCAAGAATGTATCAAAAATGAAATGAAGGCACTACAAGACATTCTTATATAAGAATATGAATTTGATTGTACAAATATGCATGCACTTCTTAAAGGCCAATGTGGCTCTTATTCTTTTGATCTTATTAGCCTTAGAATTGTTGGTAAAGAATGAGAATCAATTATGGGTTTTGATCAATTTGTGAGTAGTAGTTTCAACATGTGGTTTGGAAAGTCAGTATTGGAGCATTGCTTGTAAAAGACTATTGGCCTCAAGATGAGCCCCTTGATGTCTTATATTGGTGGAAAAGTAACAAAACCAAATATCCTATTCTTTCTGCCTTTGCCCGAGATATTCTACACATTCCTATGTTTACAATTGCTTTTGAGTCTGCTTTTAGTGGTGGGGGCCATTTGATTGGTCCTCATCATAGTATGCTAAGCTCTGATGTTGTTGAAGCTCTAATGTATTCTCAAGATTGGTTACCAAATAATTTGTTAGGTAAGATTATTTACAAATTGATTATGTTAATATGTTTGTCATGTTCTTATGTTAATTTTCATTTTCCATTATGTGATAGTTAAGAGTGCGTAAATCACATTGCCTTTGAGTTTAGGATCATCTACCATTGATGTCAAAGTTAAGTTTCCAAAGGCAAGATTGATTCCTTTTTTAAAGTCTCATTTATAAATACAAAAAAAAAAAAAAAAATCCCTGAAAATTTGCTTTCTAAAAACCTCAAGCGTTTACTTTCAAAATACTTGCCATTTTAAGAAGTAGGCCCATGCCTGAGCTGTTTAAGTTCAATCACATATTGAATTAATAAATTTGCCAAGTAGAGAAACCTAGACCACAAACTCAAATATAGCAGCATTTAGCACACACATGCTTTGAAACATGTTTTATAATGAAATGAAATCACACGACTATCTTACCTTAGTTGTTCCATGCTTTGCATTTGTGGGCATTCATATGCATATCCATGTTATCAATTCATATAAGAAGATAATCACACTTGGTAATTCAAGCTCAGATGATCAAAATCTTAAAATATTGACTTAATAAAAATACAACATCAACACTCTCAAGCCAAAAAAAGTGTACCAATCCACTTCATGCTTTCTAGGATCTATCTTCATAAAGTTTTGAAAACATAGAAAAACCATCCTTTCCAAAAACATGTTAAGCATGCAAAATAGTCCAAGGATTTGGCATAAATAAAGGTGTAAATACATCATTTTTCATGATTTGTTGAAAAATCTTAGAAATTTATTATCTACTAAGACCGTGTTTTTTATAATGAAAATAGCTTAAAACATGCATATATGGAAATGATACCTTCCACTTTTACTAGCAATCTCATGTTCTCGATCCTCAATAAAATGTTGAATTGTCTATGATTACACTACTCATGTCATATTTGATTCAAATTTTCAAGTACATTTCATGGAGTATATGTTCTCCAATAGCAAAATATTTGGTCATGGAATAATAAAATACATTTCATCATGTGCATGGCTTCATTTTCAAGCAAAATCAATCACCAAATTTCAACCCAAAGGACATGCCACGGTTTCATTTATGTGGGATTAGTTCTCCGAGCTCTAACCATGAATAGAGGTGTCATTACAAAATTATTTATTTTTTAAAAATTAAATTTCTAAAATTTGAATAAACTTTGGATTCATATTGATTGTAAAAATGATACAAAATTTTTGGATACTATGTGATTACTCCTTCAAAGAATTTCGTCCAAGAAATTCCTTTCAGTCCCAAGATCATGATTCCCTTAGTGGGCGAAATATTTTGAAATACATGGTCACCAACCTTGGCCGACCCCTAATTGGGATAAGGTCTTGATGATGATGATGATGGTCACCAACCTTGAACTTCAGATCTCTAACCCTCTTACTAGCACATCTTTCTTACCTACTGTGAGCTGCAATTGGTCATTCTTGATGAGCCTCACTTCGTTTGCATACTATTCCACCAACTCAAACTAAATAATCCTTTTCTCACCAGCTTCATTCTAGTATGTCAATGAATAGCAAAGTCTTTAATAAAGTTCCTCATATGGATCCATATCGATGCTTGAGTGTAAACTATTGTTGTAAGAAAACACAATCAATGGTAGACTTTCATCCTAGCTTCCTTTCCTATCAATTGCATACGCTCTCAACATGCCCTCCAAAGGCTAGATCATCCTCTAAGAATGACATTTGTATAAGGATGAAAAGCAATGCTAAAACTCAATGATGATCCTAAAAACTCTTGTACACACCTCCAAAATTGAGAAGTAAACCAACTATTTTTGTTGGAAGTAATACTCACTGATATCCCATGCAAACTTTCAATTTCCTTGATGTACAACTAAGCAAAGCTATCTATAGGCTGATTCTGTCAGATGGAAAGAAATGTACCAATTTTGTCAGCCAATCCACTATAACCTATATCATGTTGTGTATACTCAACATCTTGGGTAAACCTACTATGAAGTCCATACTAATGTGATCTCACTTCACTCAAGAAGCTCAAGGGGTTGTAATAGTCCTGCGGCCTCTGATGCTCAGCCTTTACCTATTAACAAGTCAAACATCATTTTGCATACTCTCCCACATAGTTCTTCATGCCATTCCACTGGAATTGCCTTTTCAAATCCTGATATATCTTTGTTATATCTGAATGAATGGTGTACTATAACTTGTGTGCCTCTCTGAGAATCTCTTGCCTCAATTTAGGGTTTTCTGCCATCACCAATCTTCTCTACATTCATACAATACCATATGCTTCTCCGATGAAACCTAGTTTCCAACACTTGCATCTTAGCATCATCCTTTTGTATCTGAAGGACTCTTTCAACTATGATAGATCTGACTAACAAGTTAGCCACAAAAAGATTTACCCTACTAAATCTCTAATCTATACCAACCACCTCCGTGATAACATGCTTGCACACATACCTTGCTTCTTCCTAGTCAATTCATTGGCCACCACATTGGCCTTCCCTAGATGTTACTGAATAGAGATGTCATAATCCTTCAAATACTTCAACCATCTTCTCTGCCTCATATTCAAATCCTATTACAAGAAGATATACTTGAGGCTCTTGTGGTCAGTGAACACCTCAAATCCTGCCTCCATATCTTCAAAGTGAAGACTATATTACCAAGCTCCAAGTCCTGGGTAGGGTAATTTACCTTGTGGTTTTTTAGTTGGTGGAAAGCATAGGCAATTATCTTCCCATTTTACATCAATCCACACACCAAGAATCATTGTAGACTACAAAACCTCCAGTAATGCCTAGAAGCTCTCTTTGCACACATCATCCCATACGAACTTCACATCCTTCTGTGTCAACTTGGTCAATGGCAAAGCTATTCAAGAAATATCCTCAATGAATCTACGGTAGTATCTTGCAAGTCCTAAGAAACTCCATATCTTTATCACTATTTTAGATGTATTCCACTTCTCCACTACCTCCAACTTCATTTGGTCAATTACAACCCCATTCTTTGAAATAATTTGACCCAAAAAGTTGATTTCTTCTAATCATAAATCACACTTGCTAAATTTTACTTGCAATTGATGTTCTCTAACTATGCCCAATACTATATGCAAGTTCTTCGAATGTTGGTTCTCTGAGTATATCATCTACAAACATTATGACAAATTTATCCAGAAAAGTCTTGAACACCCTATTCATATGATCCAAAAAAGTGGCTGAGGTGTATGCCAGGCCAAACGGCATCACTCAAAACTCATAATGTCTGTATTTGGTTCTAAATGCTATCTTTAGAATGACCTCTTCTCTAAACCTAAGCTAATGATATCCAAAACCATAAATTGATCTTAGAAAATACTTGGTTTGACCACAGCAGGTCAAATAAATCAATAATACCGGGTAGAAGATTTATATTCTTGAGAGTGACCCTATTAAGCATTCTATAGTCAATGCAAAGTCACATTGGCTCATCCTTCTTCTTAACAAAGAGGACCAGTGCTCCCCATGGTGATACACTAGGTCTAATCAATCCCTTGTCCAATAATTCCTATAGTTACTCCTTCAACTCTTTCATTTCAATTGGGACAATCTTGTATGGTGCCTTGGAGATAGGAGTCGTCCCCAGTGTCAAGCCAAGGGTAAGGACTGTGTCCAACTTAGGTAATAGTCCTGATAATTCCTCAAGGAATGCATATGGAATTCCTGAACCACTGCCTTCTCCTTCATCTTAAGCTTATCAACCTGTATAGCCTCAACTATGGCCAAGAAGGCTTAACAGCCCTTGACAATATGCTTAGCTACCTTTAGAGCTACAATTACACATGCCCTAAGGAAATTTTGTCTCCCTAGAAAGGAGATTATTACTTCTATTAAAATGTTAAAAACAACATTTTTGTTAATGCAATTAAGAAACCAGTGCCACTTTGGGCTTGGATTCCTACCACTTTTAATGGTGGAGGCTAAGAGGTCGAAGAGCACTACCTCCTAACATAGTTACCACCAGGCATATTAGCCTATTTAAGATATACATCTTAGGTATTAGTTGAAGTGTTTTAAAAATAATGCTGTAAATGCATAGCTCTATTGTAACAAAGAATGCATAAGTACGAGGTGCATGTCTCTATTAGTTGAGTGGGGATGGAATGGAAGTTGATAAGGTGAAAGGGTAGGGGTGTGAGTTTTAGATCCAGATGATAAAGATAAAAATTTAGAAAAAATAAACAAGATGTAAAACAAAACACTACTAAAACAAGTGGTTTTTAAGACAGTTCAAAATGTATATATAAGATAGTTCAAAAATCATCTTATGCAAGGCCATCTTATAAAATGAAAACAAATATAAGACTACTTTTGAAACCATCTTATAATACTACAAATATAAGATGGTTGTTGAAACCATCTTATATTAATATCAGAAACCATCTTATACTAAAAGTATTATAAGACGGTTTTTGAAAAAAGGTCTTATAAAACTGTCAAATATAAGAAAGTTTTTCAAAAAAATGTTCTGTAAAACTACAAAACTGTGAAAATATAATATGGTTTTTGAAAAACACACTTATAAAAGTGTGAAAATATAAGATGATTTTTGAAAAAACATCTTATAAAACTGTAAAACTATGAAAATATAAGACTCTGCATTGGATGCCCTTTTGAATGAAAATTGAAAATATAAGAATTTAGTCTTTTTGTTTTCAATGTTCTCTATATAGCATAATCAATTTTACATATTTTAATTTATTAACAAAGTTAAAAATCATGCACTATTGCTCTTGAACATAAGCAAAATACTCTTATTGGTCACATAAATAACAAGAAGTAGCAGACTTTAAGGTATATGTTGGATGCCTTTTTGAATGAAATTTGAAAATCTAAACTTGGGTCTTCTTATTCTCAATGTTCTCTATCTAGCACAATCAATTTTATACATTATCATTGATTAACAAAGTGAGAAATCATTCACAAAGTAATCTCGAATATAAGAAAAATATTATTACTCTTCACATGAATAACAAGTAGTAGCAGATTTTAAGCTCTATGTTGGATACCTATTTTTAGTGAAAATTAAAAATCTAAGATTTAGGTCTTCCTATTCTTAATGTCCTTTGTCTAGCACAATCAATTTAATAAATTTTCATTGATTAACAAAACAAAAAATCATGCACAAAGTGCTCTTTGCAATAACCCCAATTTTTATGAACATAATTGAATTATTAAAAAATAAAAGTTGAAATTTTAAAAGTGAAACTGGAACTTTGAGTTTTAGAAAAATTGATCTTTATAAAAATAAAATAAGACTTAAAACTTAGATATTTGTAATGTACTCAAAAAACCGATCAGAATGACTATAAGTACATCAAATTCTAAGTCCAGATGAAAAATCCTTATTTTTCTCTGTTTTTATGAATAAAAGGGTAAAATAGTAATTTTACTCATAACCGAGACCTAAGACATCAAAATTTGGAATGTACTCGAAAAACCGATTGAAAAGACACTAAGTAGACTCCATTCTAAGTTCGTAGGAATAAACCCTATTTTTCTCTATTTTTGGAATTAAAAGGGCAAATCAGTCGTTTCACAACTATGTGGGGCCCACAAGGTAGGCCAATGGTCTGGAAGACCCCCATCATGAGTCAAACCACTACCACCAACTGGTGGAGAAGGAGGTGGTAGTGGGAATCCAATGAAAATTTAATAATAAAAAGAAATGAAACATAATTATAACATGTAATCATGGAAAATTCAAAAAATCCTATAAATACCCCATAAAATTTCCCAAAAATCCCTCATGAGGTGCTCTAGAATCCCTTGAAATCCTAGCACTAGAATCCTCCTTTATCTTGTCCAAAATTTTCTTCTTTCCCTCTTTTATTCATTTTGCCTTAGGCAATTCCCTAGAAGCACCAAACGATCCAAGTCAATTGGAACCATCGGGCGCTTCCCTTGAAGCGTCGTCCCTAATTGTGACAACTCGGGTTTTCCCATGCATTTTTAAAAGGAATATCTAATTCCTAAGGCGGGATGCATCCCTATTTGAAAAACAATTTTATCAAAACCATGCAATGCAGCGAAAAATCTTTTGTTTTAAACTCATTTTGAAAACCCCGAGTGTCATTTGCTTTCACAACAACCAAAGTAGTTTTTGAAAAACTTCAGAAATCATAAATGTTTTTTCCCAGGTCTATCCAGTCACAGCTCACAGCCCAACTGTAAATAAATGCAAATACATGTCCAAAGGGTAGAGTGTTTACTTACATGTATGATTATCTCCTTTTGATTTACTTGCTCGTAGCACTAACATAGGCGTCTTCTACTCGTAAATGGAGCTATCCTAAAAAATGTTAAGGATTGGGTGAGTATATACTATACTCAGTAGGAGTCTATCACTATTAGTTTTACAATGCATGCTGTGTTTAAAGTCATATGCTCTTTAAAACATGTGCATGTTCGAACAATCATGTTCAATATTGATATTAAAAACCATTGTCGAATTGGAATATTGACGACTTTAAGAATCGCATAATCCAAGTCGAAAGTATCATATATATATATATATATATCATAAACATAATGATATACATAAGATGCTCAACTGAATCCAACTCATGGATATCTGGTATGGTCGACCAACCTCATGTCATGCCATATGCAATGTAAGTAAATCCTCAAACCATAGGGCCCACTATGCCCACGACCTCACCCCCGTGTGGTCCCCGGGTACCTAGGGACACATGGTCATAGCCTCCACGGGGCATATGACACTTCGACCCAGTGTCGTGACACCAGTGGTAGCCCCCTGTACCACATGCAATCGAAGCAAGGACATGCCCTTTTTGGGCGTGGTACCCATTCCACCTAATAGTGGCAGAGGCTAGGAGGCCACCCCAGACCTCTCGGCATATCGCCCACGAGCTTATTAGCCCAAATCATATACGATCAAATAAGCAAAAACCTCTTTTTCAAAACATGTCCTCTTTGGGTCCCTCACAACTGCTTGGCCCTCACAACTGCCTACCCAACGTCTTTTGGGCACTCTAGCGTCTTTTGGTAACCCTCAAGGATATGCAATTTTTCAAGAACTCAATGCTCACAAATCATGCAATATATGCAATTGTTTGTGAAACATGTCTATGCATAATGTATTTATCATATGCATGCTGAATTCATTTATATGCTAAACAAGTCATATAATTTATACTTAAAATATGCATTCAAAACAATCATGGGCTCTCTCTTTTTGTTAAAAGTCTAGTAGCGATAGAGGACCTACCTCAAAGTCTCTTGGAGTCGCATCCTTCATCACTCAACCCATCCCTAGGTCTCATTTATAAACTCCTGGATATGAATGGATACAATGAGTCCTTATCAATTTCAATCTATTTAGATATTAGATCGCTAGATCTGCCTTTTAAGGTCCATGGTCCTTGCCTAATTCATTGTCAAGCTAGATCCTATGATATGGATCTACTATTCAATAGTTAAACTTCGTAAATTGTGCTTTGATCCTAACTTTAAAGTCTCATTAGGTCCGCATGTCCCAGTTCCCAAGACACCCATGCATCCTGGTTGAACCGCGACCGCCTCATGTGCGTGCGCGCCCAAAGGTCGTGCTAGGGACTGCGTTTTGCACGCGCACATGCATGCTCAAGTGATGTGCTATGACACGCATCCTGGATGGCATCACACGGATGCACCTTTGGTGTAGCATGGCGCGTCTCAGCTCCTAGGGCACCCCGTGCATCCTGGTCGAGCCAGGACCCATGCCCCACGTCCCGCACGCACCCGAAGGCCACACCAGGGACAGTGTACGCACTGTCATACGCTTGGAACCCATCCCAGGGACCTTGTCCTAGGTGCACGTGGAGCATGGCATCCCTGGGACGCCTGGTTCGTACAGGGTCAGCTGGAATCGGCTTGGGGCGTTATCCGTCCAGGAAATCTGGCTGGAAAAATCGGTTGGAAACGCTAGATCTTGCATGGATCTAGCCTGAAAGGAGGAAGAATCAAAGAGAGAGGGAAAGACGGCTTACCTGGGTAGCCTGGGACGCCCTCCTTCGGGTGGTGCGGCTCCCTCTTTCCTTTTTGAAAACCCCATTTCACCGGAAATCGTGAGGAAGAGGAACATCCCTAATGTCGAGCAAGACCGAAAAAGAGAAGAGAGGGGAATGGGGAGAATGGCAGGCCTGACTCGGGCCTGGCCGTTGCCAGAAAAAGCAGGGATACTGGGTTTCCGATTTTTGCTAGAAACCCCAGCCCCAAATGACCGAAAATTGGTGTTTTGGAGAGGGGGGAGATGGGGCTTTTTATAGCCTTCCTGTGGCAGTGCTGCCAATGGTGGTGCCACCATTGGCGGTGGCAGAAACCTCTGGAAACAAGTTTCCAAAGGTTTCTGGAGAAATCTAAAGGAAGAAGACGATGGGGTGCTATTATCAAAACGGCCCCTGCGTTTTCTCTCTTTTTCGTTTTTAATTCAAATTACAGAAATGCCCCTGATCTTTAAACGTCCGTAACTTCTTCATACGAACTCCGTTTTCGGCGTTCTTTAAGGCATTGGATTCCATTTTTTGAGAAGAATCTAATGGTACCTTTCACAAATTCCTTTGTTTACTATTTTAAATAAAGTAAAATATTTAACATAGTTTATTTCCCATAGAATGTCCAATTTTTGTTAAAAATAGCGTAAATTGCTCGTGCATTACACCAATGGAACCTAGGTTCTGCCCAGAAAATAGTAATTCAATTAGCCATGAAATTCCAACCAACAAATCACCATCTTCACCATTGGATTGATTTTGTCTTGAATTATCTACAAAATTCCTAGGGAATCATGATGATTCAACAACCGGATTGTCAAAAAATGCAAAATGAAAGTTACCTCCGATATTGACAACGTCTCCGGCAAGTTCTTCATGAAATTCCAACCAATCTAGCCAATATAATTCAATATTACACCAATGAATTACTCCAAAACATGGGGATCTATATTTACCCTATGATTTTATTCCTTATCTAGCAATGACACAAGAGAAATCTCTCTCTGTATGCAAAATCTGATGCAACTAGGGTTTTGAAGTGGATCTCTTATTTTTTGGTGTAATTTCTCTCATTTTTGGTGAAATTACTTCACCGGACCAAACTAGGTAGGTGCACTCTCCTTCCCTTGTTATTTTCTGGCACTCCCTTAAGGTTTCCTGGACATCCCTGAGCTCCCTCGGCCGTTGATCCGTCAGGAATGATGGATTCGGCAATAGGAATGCTACTTCTCTCCCATTGGATGAATTCCTGGGCCCAAAAACCCTAGGGTAAGAAATCTTAGCTCTTGGATGTTTCAGATTTGGGAGATCTTGAGAAGGTTGATCCAACGATCTAAATTGGACTGTCTCAACCAATCTCCCAGATCAAGTGTTGATCTAAGCCTAGCCCTGCTTAGATCATTTAGCCACATTCTGAGATTATCTAGTCACATTCTATATCATCTTACCAAGTTCCATATTGTCTAAAACACGTTCTAATGGCCATGTCAAATCTGGGCCATTGAATTTTTAGCTGAAATCTTGTTTCTTCAATTGAGAGCTCATTTTAACTCCAATTTTAGATCAGAAGGTTGCTATGAATTTTTTATGTTGTGTAAAATCTAATGGAGATATTAGATTTATGTTTTTAATTGTATTTACTTGTGACAATCACTAAAATCCTTTCCAATAGTAATGGATCATGATCAAGATGACCTTAAAATGGAAATATGATTTGATGGATGGATCCAGGATATGTCAAAACCTTAAGATCAATGATCATAATAGAATTTATAAGCCTCTAAATCAGTTAAATTGATCAAAACATTACTGATTAAGATCAGTCGTTGAAAATGGCTAAAAACGTAAAAATGAAATTCCTCACTCATTTTAAGTTTGATTTTTTATCATGAAGATTCTATGAATGGATCTTGATGAGAGGAAATTACTGAACCCATAAAAATAATATTTAAATGACTAAAACTTTCTATTAATTAAAAATACACCTACTAACACCCTTGATCAAGTAGATCTGGGGTGATCAGAAGTGAGGGTTTTGATTCATTAAGGATATAATGATGATAAATCATCATGGGGATGGTTTGATTGTACGGACATGAACTGAATTAAAGTTTAGACCATTAAAAGTAAAAATGATCATGGAAAATCCCAATGGATCCTCGTGATCTGGTATATCAAGAATGATCAGACCAAATGAACCTATAAAAGTGATGATCTAAGGTTAATATCATGTTATTAAAGATGTTAGATGAATAAAAAAACATGAGGCATCAAGGGTTGTACTCTTAATGGAATATTAACCCTAGATCTAAAAGATGGACAAATCGGATGGTTGAATCATAAGGATAAATTAATCATATGCTTAGTTAATGGTCTTTAATAGTAGATTTGATTTAATTAGGATCCATGTCAAGTTTCCAATTTCAGTATAATTTTTTTTAATTTCTTAGATTAAAATGTTGTTAATATTCTAGTTAATTATTTTATTAGCAAATTTAATTCATGTCAAATTTTTTATTCCAGCATGATTGTCTTTAAATTCCTTAGATTTAGATTTAGTAGTGTATTTTATTTTAATTTCCTTTACATTAGTAGAGTTATGAAAAATACCTTAAAAGGGGTAATTAATGAAATATAGTTGGACTTCACAAAATACACATGTACACCATGAGAAATAATCATAGTAAGGGCTATAATTAGTAGGACAATATAAGGGGTGGATTTTTCATTTCCTTGGCCCAAAATAAGACCAAATAAACATCCATAAATGACATAGTATATGCTCATGAAATTAATTAAAATCAAGTAGAAATAAAACATAGGGTTATGAGCTCATAGGACCTTATTAAAGGTTGAGCTAAGGCTATGCCCTTGCATGCTATTCATCATGGTTAAGGGGGTTTCTAATGAGCCTCACTGTCCCTCCACCTCCTATTGATATTTGTTGAGGTCTAAACGCCTCCTTACATGAGGATTGAATTAACCACGTTGGGAATGACATGTAACTAGTAAACCTTGGTCAATTGGAAATAAGAGGAGCTGTTTAGATTAAGAATGAATAAGTTATCCTCAATCCAGTAGAACACTAACTAGTTGAGAAATAATAATAATAAGAGCATAAAAGGTTAGCAAATTATCTAACCCTAATAAAAATTGTAAGATAAGGATGATCTGGCAAGATCCAAGAGAGATCTTGAATGATTAAAAACAACAAAAGAAAAGAAATACAATGTAGATTATATAATTGTTGTGTGATTTTACTTATAGTATAGATTTGTTAGCTTAGAAGGTTTGAAACCTTGATCATATATGATTCAAGGAAAATTAGGACATCCTTCATAAGATAACCCAAATACATGTAGAAAGAATACTTATATAAAGGAATAACTTTATACGTATGGTTTGACAGATGTATGAATCAAGACCATGATGGACAATATGGAGTGAATACCACTTTGAGGTAGGTGGATGTACAAGAATGTATTAAAGATTCATGTGTGTGTGTGTGTGTACATGATCTTCTGTCTAGAATTATAGACCTTTATGATATAAGTATACATGTGGTACCTTAGAACAATAATGATCCAAGCAAATGATCCAACTCCATGATCCATCCAACTGATCCAATTTAATGATCTAATCAAACGATGAGAAATTGGTGAGATGGGTGGATTAAGGAAACCCTGAGAATAGGGCATAGAAAATATTTCAGCCTTAGTTAAACAAATACATCGTCTAATATGTACAATGTATTTTACATACAAGCATGGTGGCTTGTGATTTTGTTTTACAGAGGCGTAGGCCTGGGAATGCTATGTTAGGGAAGTTATGAGGGTTTGGCCACCTGCTTCCTAAAATGTATGATATGATGGATGCCATGCCCAAAGAGAGGCTAAAAGTTGGGTGAGGTAATCATGGGAAGGCCGCCACGGTGACAGCCATAGTCCTCGCCCATGCGAACATGGATTTTGTTATTTCTACAGTTGGTATCAGTGAATTATTATGCAGTTATCTGGGTATGCTGTGCTGATTTAGACTGCGACATAGTAGTCTTTGATGATTTTGCATCATGATGCACATATGATAGGCATAGTGAAATGCCATGGCATGATGAGATGCCAAGTATGATGAAATACATGAATTCCTAGAGAAAAAATCTCCATATGAGATTTGGCTGAATATTGATCTCCTAAGTGGGAGTATAGCTAGGGGAAGGAACAAATTTTGAGTATTTTTACTATTTTAATGGGTTTACCCTATACTATATAAATGATGTATCTACTCAGTGATGAGATGGTCCATGAATGGGTAAACATGATTGAATGATGAATGAGATATCGTATTCTTGTATTAATGACGTATTATATTCTTGTATCCCCTACTAAGCATAGCTTGCTAAGATACTGTAAATGTTTGAATGTTTACAATATCTCAGATACAAAAAAGGAGACTTAAGGACGTATAGCTTGAAGAACCCAGACGCTACCAGACTGATCGGGTATCTTCTTTGAAGATTGTGAAACCAAACTATGTACTTTGTATTTGGATTGTATTTGGACAATGGATTGTAATTGTAATACAGGGGTTGTGTAAAGTGAACTACTGGATGATTCTTAGTATTCAATAAAAAAAATATTTTAATACAAAAATCTTTATGTGTATTACATATATTGAGATGAGACTTAGGTTGTGTTACAAATTGATTTTGTTTAAAAAAAAAAAAAAAAGAATTTTTGCTACATTATTTGCAAATAAATTTTTACTACTAAGGGCCCTGGCTTTGAAAAATGTATTACAAAATATGCTACAAAAACCCGAGTTGTCACACTTTTGAACATGAGCAAAATACTATTACTATTCACACAAAAAATGACTATTAGTAGACTTTAGGCTCCATGTTGGATGCGTTTTTGAATAAAAATTAAAAATCTAAGACCTGGGTCTTCTTAATCGCAATGTCCTCTATTTAACACAATCAATTTTAGAGATTTCCATTGATTAACAAAAATGAAAAATTATATAAGAAGTGCCCTTGAACATAAGCAAAATACGGTTATTATTTATGTGAACAAAAACAATCAGCAGACTTTAAGCTATTAGTTTGATGCTTTTTTGAATGAAAATTAAAATTCTAAGACTTGCCTTAATTTTATTTGAATAATATAACATGGTCTCTGAAAACCATCTTATAATGTCACAAAGAATATTAGTTTCTAGAAATCGTCTTATAATGTCACAAAGAATATAAGATAGTTATCAGGAACCATCCTATAAAAAAAGTTTATAAGACTATTTTTTACAATCATCTTATAATGTCACAAAGAATATAAGACGGTTTTCAAGAACTATCTTATAAACAATTTTTATAAGATGGTTTTATTAAAACTGTCTTATAATGTCATATGATTCTTATAAATTATATTTTTTTATTTTTAATAAGATGGCTGTGTTTAAATCATCTCTTTTTCCCCGTCTCACAAACCCTAATTTTGTGGAGATGTTTATTATGGTGTGGAGATGTTAAGATTGAATTTCAGAGTGAGAGGATAAGTAGAAAAATAAAATGGTGGAGAAAGTTCAGAACATCAAGTATAAAAGAGCAAAAATAAAGTATGAAAGTGATGAATGAATCAAAGAGTTGGGGAATGAGTTCTAAGTAAATATTTTGGTAAAATAAAAGGATGAAATGTAGGGGTAGGGGCATGACTTTCAAGTGCAGTTGACGTATAAAATAAGAAAAAAAAAATAGTGAAGTGGAGGGTGCATGATGGAGGAATGAAACAAGCCTTTCTCGCATCTTCTCCTCTCCTTAGATGTCCCTCCCTTTTGAATGTTCTCCTATGGTGTTTGACCATTTTGTGTGTTCCTCTAAGGTTAAGAAATCCTCTTAGTTCTCCCCTTTCCTCTTTCTCTTTTGTGTGGAAGACAAATGGGGGAATGGAAAGAATGGAAGGAATAAAGAGAATGGCCATCTGTTGAACTCCTTTCTTTAGTGAAAATCTTGCAAGGGGAGAGTGAGTTAAAGTTTCCTAGTAGAAACTCCACTCTTTCCTTAACCTAATCACTTATTTTATTTCTCCTTATCCTCTCATACCATTCTAAGAACAGTCCTACCATTGGATCATGCATCAACCCTAGGATGGATGGTTGAGATTTTCTTGAAGTCTCTTATCCATTAAGGCATTGTTTTGTGGCTTATTCCTTCTCATCCATCAGATCGGTATGCCTTAAGATGGATGGCTAGGATTCCATTGAGATTTTCTTGTCCAAACTAATTTTTCTCAATTTTTTTCTCCTTAACCCACCATTTTTATATCCATCCAATGAGAATTAAGTGCAAAACACATTTTTCCCTAAGGAGAAGATGTTTTCTCCTCCTTGATTTTAAATGGTCAGCTCATCAAAAATATCTCCACCAATCATGCTCAGTCTTCTCTCTCTTGCATGGCTTCTTTATATTAGTTAATCCTAACTCAAATGGATTCTTATTAGTTTCTTTAGGATGGTCAAATGAGGAATGATCTCAACCACTCTTTCTTGAAATTACCAAATAAAAATGTACTATAGATTTCCTATTTTTTGTCAATCTCCTCACTTCCTTATTTTTCTTCTTTAATTTTGCATGGATTTCATGTGGGGTAGAGTGGAGTGTCCTTTAATGTATAGGAAAATTGTGGAACACATGCAAGTGGTCCCCATTCTAAAGTGCAAAGAGAGAAAGTGGAAGTTTTTAAGTATCTTGTGGACCCTGCCTTGAGTGGTCGTCACATGTATATTTCCTTTAATGTGTGTGGCTCTTAATCTTCACTTAGAAGCTCCCTAGAGGTGGTGGAATGCATGCATGCATGAAGGTTCTACCACCTCTACTAGTACCTCTAGGATTTCTGACTATTGTAAAAATGATAAAAACACCAATTTTGCATTATGAACTTTCAAACTTTATTAAATTTGGTAGGCAGGCTTATGTGATACTCAAACTCTAAACTTGCACTTTCAAGGTCAAAGTTATCAAATTTGTGCATTTTTCTCATTTGTACCCTAGACCTGCAAAATGTAGAATTAAACCTAACTAGTGATATTTATAAAAAGTTCTGGGCTAAAACCTAATAAATATAGAGGTGTATATGTAATATATATATCAAATAACTCTAAACTTAGATTTTGCTAATCCTCAAGTAAACTATTAAAATCAAAAATCAAAAAAATTTTAAAATTTTCTTACCACTTCCATAGGTCCTATCATCTGCCTTTAGCATAACAGAAAGCCTTTAAACCCCTAAGTTACCCATAGTAGATGAGTTGTAATCTTGTGAGGATTTCAAAAAAAGACACCCACAAACATTTGTCAAAATTTTCATGAATGTCCTTTATTTATTTGAGAGAATTTTCTTCTATCCATTATTTCATTAAACTTTAGATAGTGAGTGTGTTGTAGTTAATATACCTAATTATCAGTTTTCAATTGAAATATAACCTAAGTTACCATTTAAAAGTATGTTTTGACTTCAATTCTCATAGAAATTCTTGACAGTCAAAAGAAAATCACTTGGAAAGGGTTAGCTATCTCACAAATATGTGATTAGAATGTAGTTAATCAAATTAAAAAATCTCACATATTTCATAAGAAGAAGGATAACTTAGAAAGAAAGATAATGATCTCATGAAAGGATATTAATTACTAAGAATATTACACTACCAATTTTCCTATTTGTTCTTAAACATATCTAAGTCGTACTCCTCCTAAGATCAAGTTCACTAGAATAAAATAAAGGTTTAAGGGTTATCAAAAGAATGGGTATAAGGATAAACAAAGATTGTCTGAAATATATGTAAAGGTCTTCTATCAAGGTATTCACAAAATTTCATTTTTGCTACAAGAGAGAATGTTCTTCCTCATTGGATATTTTTTCTTTTCTTATTTTTTTACTTTACTTTGAATATAGCCTTTTTCTGAACTTTTCAATTTTCAACCATTTTTAATGTTCATCTCTTGACTTATATTATTCATACTTTTCTTAAACTAATCTTCAACCATTTCTACATATGTAACATCTTGGTTTTGGAAATACTTATTAATTTTAATTTAGAAAGAAACAAAAATTTCTTAGTTTTTGAAAAATTGATCAGGTGATAATATATAAGTAATTTTATGAAATATTCTGGCTTCTTGCAGGGAGTTACTATCAAACTTCCTCATATTTGTAAAATTGTGATTTTCTAACCTAAAGGTGGTTATAGATAGTGCCACATGATCATGTACTAATCACAAATAGAGTCATACATACCATTGAGATAATGAAAATAGTCCATAATTAGAGTTCTACAATCCATCCCAATTGCCAACAAAATTAAGTTATATACAACTCAAAATAAATCCATATACAAGGAATCTACCTAATATCTGCACAAAAGGCATCTTCATCATACATCTAGATAGAACCTAGTACTTTTGCCTTCCCGGTATCTCTCGCACTTAAACAACTTGGAGTATCACCTAAAAATGTTAGTTGTAGGGGGTGAGCAAAAGCAATAGCTCACGATAGGAAGAAGAACTAATATATGTTGGCACACCGAAAATAGGCAACCTATAATATATATAGTTATATAGTTATTGAAATAAGAATTTTTAAGACAGGATTCAATATTAAATCAATAAGCTAATTGATTCAGTAAGCTCAAAAATA
This sequence comes from Warburgia ugandensis, assembly GCA_035236585.1. NCBI lineage: Eukaryota > Viridiplantae > Streptophyta > Magnoliopsida > Canellales > Canellaceae > Warburgia > Warburgia ugandensis. The sequence goes on along the minus strand of CP141128.1, from coordinate 18,408,791 downwards.
AAAACACAACCAAGGCACATAGCCCTTAGCCCGTAATACAAAATCTGAACCCACACTATTATGGAAATCTAATCACTCTAAAACATAATGGCACACAATCCTCCTATCAGGGACATCACAATGGCATACAGTCCTACCATCAAGGACAATCATGGTATAAACTCTCAAGAATGACCGACATGTTTAACATTCCAAAATCACACAAACTCCTATGCTCTTAGGGCCTTTCCATCATCAATTGGCGACTACCATAGCCTCTACGTGGGTTCATGGATACCAATAGCCACGATTCACTGGCCTCATGAGGGACACCCGACTACCATTCAAAGTAATTCCCCATGAGAAGCTACTCTTACTGCCTACCATCTCCTATTTTGAGATTTGTTATCCCTTTTGTGTTTGATAAAGTTAGATGCCTTGAGAATCCCATTAATATATTATAGTACATCCTTAGTTGATGTTATCATTTTTATGAAATTTAAGGGTTAAATATCCATTTAAAATGATCGCGTATTTTATTTCCATCTTTAGGGCTAAGGCATTTAGTATTTTAGTGAAGTTTCCTTGGGTATTGACCTGATTACTTTAGTTTAGGTTATACATTTCTTGCACCATTCCTTTTTATTATTTTGATTTCACTTATTCATGTCTCTAAGTTACTAAGTATCTTTAGCTTAAGATCCTAATTCTCTTAACTTGATGATGTACAACCCTAAGGAATCGCACTCTTATGACTTAGAGGAGCATGACCATTTCTATAGTTCATAGAATTAGGTTGCACCTAGCACCTTGTTAAAGATACACCCTATATATTTTGATTATGGTGATAATCATGAAGCTTATGGTATTGGTAAATTTCTTGAATTAGATGCATGTTTTCAACCAGGTTTATTAAGTTCATAGCCTTATATCCTTATCTCATATTAGTATATTCTTCAATAGTCTTATAAATGGGCCAAAAATATGGCCAAGGTTAGCAACTAGGTCATTAAGAGAAATGAGAGGAGTGATTTCCTTACAACTATTCTTCATCAAGTACAAACACAATTTGTTCACTCATCTAAGTTCTACCTCAAAATGGTTATGTTAGTATGTCCATTAGTAGGTGTTTAACAAGTGACAACTTGTAAGTGATCATCATGGTGATGGGCCATGTGGTTAGTTATCTTGAATTCATAGGAGTAGAGTTTTGGGACAAGCCAACTTACTTGATACAATGTACTACTACTCTCCTTAAAAGTCTAGGCACACATAGGTAGTAATCCTTTTTGCTTGTTGGTAAGAGTTTTAATGCTTTGTTTTTCATTTCGTCCATAGCTAGGTACACAAGTATCATTCATTACTTGGAGTAGTAGTCTCTAGACACTTAGCTCCTTGAGGGGTGATGACCAAGATCAGCCCAACTTAGTTCTAGGTGGTGGCTAAGTTGGTGCTTTACATTAACTAACTAATAGAAACTGTACTTACTAAAACACTAGGAAGGAGGGATTTAACCTCTGACTCCCCACTCTACTTCCCTCTAAGGGACTTACCTGGGACCCTCTTGTACTATTCCTTTTTTATTATTTTGAGTTCAATTCCTTAGTCATGTCTCTATGTTACTAAGTATCTTTAGCTTAAGATTCTAGTTCTCTTAACTTGATGATGTATAACCCTAAGGAATCAGATTCTTATAACTTCGAGGATCATGACCTTTTCTATAGTTCATAGGGTTAAGATGCACCTAGCACCTTATGAAAGATATAACCTAATTATTTTCATTATGGTGTTAATCATGAAGCTTATGGTATTGGCTAACTTCTTGACTTAGAGGCATGTTTTCAACCTGGTTTATAAGTTCATTGACTTGTTGACTTATCTTATATTAGGTCATCCTACTATAATCTTATAAATGGCCCAAAAATATGGCCAAGGGTGGCAACTAGGTCACTAAGAGAAATGGGAGGAGTGATTTCCTTACAACTATTCTTCATCAAGTACAAACACAATTTATTCACTCATCTAACTCAAAATGGTTATGTTAATATGTTCATTAGTAGGTGGTTAGCAGGCGAGAACTTTTAAGTGATCTCCTTGGTGATGGGTGATGGGGTTAGTTTTATCTTAAATTCATAGGACTAGGGTTTTGGAAAATGCCATACTTGATACAATGTACTACTCTCCTTAAAAATCTAGGTACACATAGGTAGTAATTTTTTTGCTTGTTGGTAAGAGTTTTAATGCTTTATTTTTCTTTTGCTCCTTAGCTAGATACACAAGTATCATGCATTAATTGGAGTGGTAGTCTCTAGACACTTAGCACCCTAAGTGGTGATAATCAAGATCAGCCCAACTTAGTTCTAGGTGGTGGCTAAGTTAGTGCTTTACATTAGCTAACTAATAGAAACTATGCTTACTAAAATAGTAGGAAGGAGGAATTTAACCTCTCACTCCCCACTCTACTCACCTGGGACCCTATTGCAAGACCCCCAAGCCCTACCCACCTAACCCAAAACGAGATTTCCTAGTGGAATTTGTGGGGTGCCCCATTACACTCCACCTTCCACCCTCACTTTACACCCTGGCTGTTTAAGTAGCAACAGTGATCCAATAACTTTACAAATTTGCAAGTTGTGGAGCTTCTTCCATTGAAATTTCTGATAGTTAAGTCTTCTATTGATTTGAACATCCCCCAATTTAGTAAAGACAACATTTTAGCTTAACTTTTACTACTTCCTGCATTGAAATAGAATTTTAGGAAATTTTAAATGGGTTATTGCTGCCATTTTCTTATAGAAACCGTGCAGGAAAATGGTGCCAATTTCCTAGCTTTTACTTATCAATTCTTCAAGTTCAAAGCCTAATTTTGTTGACGATCATTTCCTTACATACTAAAATTCAAATTTATCCTCTTCACTGTCTCAAGGCGTCCTAACAGGTAAAGGAAAAGGGCACCATTTTCCTACAACTGTGAGTGGCAAAAACAGTGCCTTTTGTCCCTATTTTGCACCTTACAACAATGAATGATTGGTTTGTGGAGGTAAACTTTCATTCACTTCTACAATTTAAGCATCTACCTTGAAGACCCACAAGTTGGTTTTACACATTTTAAGCTATACTAGAGGTTCTCAAATAAAGAATTGGGTGCCATTTTCCTACAACAATGGTATGCACCAATATCTAAGTTCGGCACACCATAAAAGCTAATTGAAGCATAGGAAATATCATCTTTTACATGTCAAACTCAAGCTTAATCATCAATAAAAAAGAACCCAAAAAGCAAATTCAAAAAAGAGTTGGATCACATTGGTGTCCATCATGTAAATCATCCCCTTTTTTCCATTCTTCCTAAAGTTCCAAAACAAAGCATGCTTGAAGCAATTGCAATCTCAACATTTCAAGGCAAAGATTATGTATTTTGAATCACACATTGTAGCTGTAAACTATTGATATATAGCATGTAATAGATTTGCAAGTTAAAATCAATATCGAGCAACAAATGAGAGTGAAATCTAGCAAAAATTCAACACATGTTCCAACAATAGCTGAAACAAAGTTCCCTTACAAATCTTGAAGAAAAACAACACATTTGCTTGAGCTAAACCATGCTAGTATTAATAAATCTTCCTATTAGCAAGTCCTCTACTTGGTTTGAGCTTCTGGACAACTAAATTCAAGATTGGTTTCTTGAGTTGAAGGAGCTTCTTCTTCCTACTTGGAACACCACTCAGGTAGGAGCTCTCCACTGCTTGACTGAATCAATTCCTTTCTCCAACTCTCTCCTCCAGAAGATAGGTTCACCACGCACTAATCCTTCCTCCTAGATAGTCTTCCCCACCCCCTTGATGGTTGTTTTGAGACCATGAGAAATCGGGATGCCTAGCCCATCCAAGATTATAGGTCTCAACATACTAATTGTTACTAGGCTTTTAGAATGCATTCATTGCATTCACTTACTTTGAAAAGTACAAATGGAGTGTGGAGTTGAATGGGCAAGAAGTAGTGGGTGGGTTGGACTAGAACATATAGAATAAACCTCAAATGGAGGTTCCATGGAAGTTTTCCTACCAACATAGCTTTCCCAAACTTATGAAGGAGGCTATTAAATTGATCAACCCTATCTATTAGTTTATCTATTTTACCATCCAATTTAGAAGTGACCACTATCTCATAAATACTACCTTTCTTGTGAGGCTATGGATATCTATCAATCATGGCAGGATAGCCCCATTGGTGGGAATTCTCAGATACCATCTCGAAAAAGTTCCAAATGACATCACTCTTGGTCAAGAGTGCCCCACCACATGGCATTAATGGTACGACAGTTCTATGGACTCAAACCTTTGTAGAAATAATGTATCTATTTTCACTTCTCAAATCCATGGTGAGGACCTTGAGCAATAAGTCTTTTCACCTTTCTTAGCATTCATAAAAAGGCTAACACTCTTTCTACTAAAAATTTATAATTCACTATGGAGGGCATTGGTTTTGTTGATTGGAAAGAATTTGTTTAAAAAATTCTTGGACAATTTCTCGCAAGTCGTGATGGATCATACAATTAATGAATTCAGCCATGCCTTCACTTTATCTTTCAAGGAGAAGGGAAATAGTCGCAATCTAATGGATTCATCAGAAAAGCTGTGGTATATAAATGTAGCATAGATGTTAAGGAACTCCTTAACATGGTGGTAAGGATTCTCTCTATCCAAACCATAAAAGGTTTGTAGAAGTTGAATGACACCTTTTAACTGAAAGTGTTCTGCAGTGGTTGTAGGTAACATTATACAAGAAGGGGAGTTAAATTATACTAGTCATGAGCAATCTCTTAAGGGCTTAACATCTACTGCTTCTTTAGTCATATCTACGACAAGTGTTTCTAAATCTGCTTGGTTCTTAATTACTTGTCTTGTGGTACACTCAATCTATGGTATCTAAGAGTACTAAGTTTTGGTTTGATGATTGATATCCTAAGATACACTAGTAATCAAAACTCAAATACACTATACTTATTCAAAGTATAACCAATTTTCTTAGGGTACTGACTATCAAAGATTCTTGTACAGTTACCTCTTCCTTACCATATTCAATATCCCTTTTTTGAAGCAATCATCAAGTATGCAAACTTAGAGTGCTATGAGACCAACATCAAATTAAGTATTTTTTAACCTAGAACAACCTAATCTTAAAAATATTTTATTTTAACTTACTTCTCATTCTCATGCATAGGGAAACTAATGAAACATAAGCATAAAGAGATAAATTAAGTCTAAGTAGTAATTTAAGCAAGTGAATAACATATAAATTCATAAAAATAAACAAATCTACAAAATTCTATCTGCTAACAAAAATTCAACTAAATGACAAAATGACTAAAATAAATTAATAATTATATCCTCATTAACTAAAGTAAAAGTTACAATAATTACAACTAAAAGAAAATAAAATAACAACTAGTTCTTAGGAAAAGAAAAGAATTTACCAATGTTCACCATGTCACTTGTTGAAAACTGCCTAACAACCTTTCAATCTACACTACTGCGAAAATATGCATCATGCAAAAAACACCTTGTTCTTGTTGTGTCACTCAACAAGAGACTTAGGGGTTTTCTAATAGTCACAACCCATATGAGAGATTTTACACCCAAAAACCCATGTTAGAGAGAGAGAGAGAGAGAGAGAGAGAGAGAGAGAGAGAGAGAGAGAGAGAGAGAGAGAGAGAGAGAGAGAGAGAGAGAGAGAGAGAGAGAGAGAGAGAGAGAGAGAGAGAGAGAGAGAGAGAGAGAGAGAGCATTCAAATAGTAAGATATTTGAGAGATATAAGTGAATGGAATGAAAGGTTAGGGGCATAAGTTTCAGATCCAGATGATAAAGAAAAAAATTTAGAAAAATAAATGAGATAGAAAAAGGATAGGCATGAGAATGAAACTAAAATTTGGTGTAAAAAAGGGTTAGAAATGGATTTTTTATTTTTTTTATTTTTTTTTAAATTTGTGAGATGTCTCTTATGGTGTGGAGATCTTAAAAGTGAATTTCAAAGTGAAATAATAGGTATAAAAAGATCAAAAACAAAATGGTGGAGAAAGGTTAGAAGATTGGATAGAAAAGACTAAAAAATATAGTCTAAAAATGATGAATGAATAAAAGGATTAGGGAATGAGTTTTGGTTGGATATTTTGGAAAATATAAAGGATGGAATAGAGGTCCAAGAGTCATATATATATATATATATATATATATATATATATATATATATATATATATATAAGTAAAATGGAGGGTGCTTGATGGAGGAATGAAACAAGTCTTTCTTACCTCTTTTATTCTCCATGGATGTTCCTCCCTTGTGAATGTTCTCCTCCAATGTTTGATCACTTCATGTGGTCCTCTAGAGCTGAGAATTCCTCTTAGTTCTCCCCTTTTCTCTTTATCTTTCACATGGAAGACAAGTGGGAAATTAAGAGAATGGGAAGAATGGAGAGAATGGCCATGCAATGAACTCCTTTCTTTTGTGAAAATCATGTAATGGGAGAGAGAGTGGAAGTTTTCTATGGAAACTCCTCTCTTTCCTTAACCTCATCTTTTCTTTTCTTTTTTCTCCTTATCTTCTCATCTCATTGGAGGAATGTTCCCTTCAAAAATCGTGTAACATTCCTTGTGAAATACATTGGAACATAACATAGAATGGAAGGTGAGATCATGCGTGATGCTTAGCTTGGATGGTAAGATGAGATGGCATGGAAGCTAGGGTTTTCATGTTTTCAATTTTGATTTCCTGCCATTGGATCATTCTTCAACCTTAGGATGGATGCTGAGATGTTCTTAAAGTCTCCTATCAAAAAAGGCATTGTTTTATTGCTCATTTCTTCTTATCTATTGGATCTATATGCCTTAGGATGGATGCCTAGATTTCCGTTGAGATTTTTTTATCCAAATTGATTCTCCTCATTTATTTTCTCTTTACCCCATTATTTTTATCTTTAGCCAATGAGAATTAAGTGAAAAACACATTTTTTCCCTAAGGAGAACACATTCTCTGCTCCTTAATTTTCAATGGGCACCCCATCGAAAATATCTTCACCAATCATGCTTCAGTCTTCTCTCTCATGCATGGCTTCTTTCTATTGTCAATCCTAACTCATATGGCTCATCATTGGTTGATTTCGAATGGTCTTGAATATGGAATAATCTCAACCACTCTTTCTTGAAATTCTAGATGAAAACTGACTGTAGATTTTTTATTTATTTTTTTATCTCTCTCCCCACCTCCTTATTTTTTTCTTCATTTTCTTCTTTATTTTTGTATAGATTTCATGTGGGATAGAGTGGAGTGTCATTTAATGCATGGGAAATTCATGGACCATTTATAGGTGGTCCCCATTATAAAGTGTAGAGAGGCAGTGAAAGATTTGAAGTCTCCTATGGGCCCCAACTTGAGTATACTTTACATGCGTGCTTCCTTTTATGTGTGTGGCTGTTAAAATTCACTTAGAAGCCCCCCAAGGGTGGTGAAATGCATGCATTCATGCCTGAAAGTAATGTATTGATATTTACAACCTCTTTTGTGTGAACAAGGCTTTGTGATGCTTCCAGGATTTCTAACTATGCTGAAAATGACAACCTCACACGTTACAAAATTTGGTAAGTGGGTCAACATTGATGCTCGGACTCTAAACTTGTTCTTTTAAAGTCAAAGTTGTCAAATTTGTACTCTCTTTTTTCTCATTTTTACCCTAGACCTACAAAATATAGAATTAACCCTAATTAGTGACAATGATGAAAAGTTATGAGCTAAAACATGCTAAATATAGACGTATGTAATATTTCTATATATTTTATTATTACAACTACTAACTCACATCTCACAATCTTATCAAAGATATGATTTACAATCATTCTTCTTACCTTATAATTTGGCATTTTAAAAACTTTTAATAACCATTTGAAAAAAATCTAGTATAGAGATTCCAAAATCTATAATTTGCAAGTATATTTAACTTAGGCATGCATTATAGCCTTCAAAAACATGTTTAAGTGCACCAACTTACTTTAGCAATTTGTGCTAGAATCTTTGTTTTCATGAAATTTTGAAAACATAAGAAAAATTGTCCTTTCTAAAAACATGTTAAGTATGTGAAATAATCCAACAATTTGCATATGTAAAGGTCTAAACATCACTTTTTTCGAAAATTTAAAGTCTCATGATACATTGAAAATCTTAGAAATTTATCATGTACTAGAATTTGGTTTTCATATTGAAAATTATTTAAAATATGCATATTTGAAAATGTTACATTCCACTTTTACTATTAATCTCATGTTCACCCCTATATGATTCAAAGTTCCAAGTATGTTTCATGGATCAAGCATTCTCCAATAGTAAAAGTCATTAATGGAATAATTACACACATTTGATCATGCGTGTGGCTTCATTTTCATGTAAAATAAGACACCAAATTTTAAGCCAAAGGAATGCGCATGGTTCCATTTATGTGGATTTAGTTCTCAACATGATTAACATGCTAAAGTTGGTGTTTAAATATGTGTGTGGGTATGCACGTGTGTGGGTACGCACATTCGTGCATGCATGTGTGTGCAGAAAATTGCCATACAAATCCCTATTTTAGCCCCAAAAACTTCTTAATTATCACTAATTAAGGTTAATTCTACTATTTTGTAGATTCATGGTACAAATGAAAAAATACTAATTTTACCCCTAAAATAGCAATTTCACCCTCCAAGCTACATCATAAGTCAAACATGCAAAAAGTAAAGTCCATGAGGCTCAAAAAGATCATTAGGTGTCACTGTCAAAGTCAGACAGTTAGAGACCCCATGCACAACTCTTAGTCAAATAAGGGAGAAATGGTGGCAAAATTTCAATTCAAGCACAACCACATACACCTTAAGAAGGTTATGGAAGAAGTTCAATTTCGACGCAACGAAATCATATACAATGAAAGCTTCCTAAGAGAAAAAGAAAAATGGGGCCTACATAAAGATTTTTTAATTATTTTCTCTCTTACTCAACTTAAAGGAGAAGATCAACCAATGATTGGAAGTCTCATCCATGCAAGATATTGAAGCACACTTGGTTTCTATGAAGCATATGAAGATCTCTAAAGAATCAAGGCCATTCATCCCAGGGCAAACTGTTAAGTGTTCAATTTTGGTCAAAATACCCCTAATTTAGCATTAATTAGATCATCTAACCGTTCAAATTTGCAAAACTTAGCTTGATTTTGAATTTAACTTCAATTGACCGTCCAAACCTTAATTTGTCAAAATCAATGGTCAGATGATCATTAGAGCTCATTAGATGACTAATGTATGGTTCAGATGATTCTAATTTAGTCTTTTCTTTTGCAGATTAACCAAAAGAGGCGTTGATGGCTATGATCAAAAGTTAACAGTGCAGATCATCTTAAAAGGCAATGGATGGACCAGATCACCCATGAAGATGGATGTGATAGTTTCCTAGAAGACAATGGAGCTAAATTTGGAATCATGGAGAAAAAGGTAACCCTTTCCCCCACTTCTTTCTTTCCTTTTCTTTTTCTTTCTTTTTCTTTTTCTTTCTTTCCTTTCTTTTCTTTTTCCTCCTTTTCCTTTTTTCTTCTTTCCTTCCTTTTCTCTTTTCTTTCTTTCTTGTTCTTCCTTTTCCTTCTTTCTTGTTCTTCCTTTTCCTTCTTTCTTTCCTTTTCTTTTTTCCTTCCTCATTCTCACGTACCCACTTTCCTTATTTTATTTTTTTGCCTTCCTTCTTGAGAAAAATAAGTGTCTCTTTAGCAATGGATACCTACCACTTTTGGTGGTTAGAGGCCAAACTTGTACAATCTCTTAGCACAATACCCACCAGGCTCATTAGACTCGACAAACATATATCTCAATCAAAATGTCATTTTATCATCTAACAGATATCTCACACAAAACCATGCATTTTTGTAACTCATCTAAAAACGTGGAATTGATGCATTTCAAGAATCATCTTTTCCTTCAAAATAGACAATTATATGAAATAAAGTAAGCAATATCATTTTCATTTTCAAGATAAAAGTATGCATCATTGAGAAAAAAATATGCATAAACTCACATACCTCATTTTGTGAGTATTTGCATTCTTTAAAAGCATAAATAACATAGAATGACAAAATACCAATGTAGAATGCACGACAATCTAACAATTTGTATTGTTCAATTATTTAAAATTGGTAGGATCTAATATTTAGGTCTATGCCATAGATGCTAGGATCTAATATTTCTAGCAAAAAATTGGTGATTAATATAACTGATGAATGTCAGAACATCCTAGGTATGATAGTTCATGCTAATTTGGATTTTGTTATGCTAAAAACTAAGAGATTTGGTAAAATCTAACCTCTGATTGCTGCAATCCATATCCAATGTCTTAAGAGGCATCTGATCATCTTGATGTAGATCTTGGCCATGCGTCACTACCTTTCCAAATCTCCATCCAATCCTTGTCAATGATCAAATCGATTGATGGGGTTTGTTTCTCCCTAATGTCTCTTGCTAATGTCTCAGATCTTCGACCCAAGTTTTCTCGTCATCGTGCGTCACTATAACCGATGGGGTGGTTACAGCAGTCGAATTTTCTGTCGCTAGTGATGGGTGGGGAAGGAGACGATAAGGAAGAAGGGTCGTGCGAATGGGGGAGGCTATGCAATGGGGTTTGGAGACACGCAGGGGAACGAAGACCCGCGCAACTAATTCAGCGGGACATTTGGTCACTAGTGTTGAGAAATGGAAGAAAGGAGAAAATGGGGTTTCAATCTGGGTGGCCGGAGCAGGGAAATGGGGAGAGGGGAAGGGGGAAGGGGGAAAAGGGAATGGTGCTACAGGTTTGAACGTGGGTGCCAGAGAAGAAAAGGGGAAATGGGAGCTTGGTGCCAGCGACATGGGCCACAGGAGGAACAGAGCACTGGAGAAGAAGACCGATGGGGCTTTCTGGGTTTTCGGATTGGTGCAACCACCGGAGAAGAACGTAGACAGGGCAGGAGGAAAAGTTGGGTCACATAGGACCAATGAGTCAGACGGTGCCGTCAAGCAATCTTGCTGATGACCGGAAAGGGCAAACAAGAGAGACGAGGTAGAAAGGAGGAGAGAGCAGAGGCTAGAACAGGAGGATCGTGGTTGACGCGGCCGGCCTACTCATGCTAGCGCATAGGGCCGAGCTGCATTTGAGGGAGGAAAAGACGTGGAAAGATTGGGATTTGGGCTGGTGCGTCCGGAGGGAGAGCAGGCGACCAGTGAGGGGTTTGTGTTAGTTGGCTTGTATTTGTGCCCATTCAGTAGCGTAGGAGAAGGGAAGTCGCTAGAGGGGGTCTTTTGTGCAATGACAAAGGATGGTAGGAGGAGGGGGAGTGAACGTGGGCTCTCAACGCCGGCTGCCCCACTATTTTCGCTGGTAGGACGCGAGATGGTGGCATGTTCCGTCACTCAACCTCGGCATTAATGGCTGGTGTCGCCAACAGGAAAGGAGGAAATCAGATGGGCAGTGACGCTTGAAAGGTCTATCGGAGGGTGTCGCTATGAAAAATAGTCACTCTATTTTTGGGCCTTTTTTGTTTCAAAATGTACGGATAAGACCTACTTATACAATTACTAAAATATTATTTTATTTTATAATATTTTAACTTTTTTTGTTCAAACTCCAATTTTAGCATTCTTAGTGTCATTGGATTATATTTTTTTTAATACAATCTAAATATTGAGGTTTCAACACTTAATTTGAATTCTATAAAAATTTGAGTCTTTAAAATTCTATATCCTCATTTCTTCACAATAAAATTACATGAAATAAGCTTTAAAAATTAAGGTTGTTACATCTTTTCCCCTTAGAGAAACTTCATCATCAAAATTGTTTCTATGTCATTCCTTAAATAATTTTGCATGTGCCTTTCTCATTTCATCATCAATTTTGGTTTCACGGTAACTCTACAATTAAATTATTTTACAAGGAAAGTTCAACCAAAGAAATTTAGTTTTTCTTTCATTCTATTCTAAATGTAAGTAACTCCTTTAATCAATATCATTCTTAAGAATTCATCATTCAAACTTTAAATTTTTTGTTCCAATGTCGCTTCTCTTGTTCACTCTCATATTTCATATTCATCTATTGCCATATCAAATGTCACTCTATATACTTTTCTTACTTCCTTCAAGTCATTCCACTATAACTACACAAAAAGACCAGGAATACTTTTAACACATCTTGATGATCAATGTACTATGAATGACGGTTCTTATTTCTTCTACTGTTGGAATTTTAGTGGTCCAAACATTTTGTTCAAAATGCAACGTATTACATGTGGTAACTATCCATGGCAGTCATTTATCCTTGATGGAAGGATAACTGCCATTAGTCATCTATTAGATAATTTAATATAAGGATCCCTGATTCAAAGCAGTAGATCGACAACCCTGTTCTCCATCTTCATTCACTGCTATTGAATCAAAAGATACCTGAAGTTATTTCAGATATATCTGCTATTGAAACAGAAGATTTCTTAAAGTATTACATCAAGTATGCTGCTAATGGCTAGAGGTAAGTTTTCTATCTATTTCGTTTTTCTTACTTACGCTATATGTTTATGATTTGTGTAAACATGAAATAGAAAGGTTTACATGTGGTATCAAAGCATGTTTATTCCTCTACCTAGCAGTTCTCTGATAATTAGTTTCATAAATGAGAACAAGTGAACGGTGTGTTTATATGTTTTGCAAACTGTGGATCAAAAAAAAAAAAAAACCTTCTTATCTAAAACCCAAAATTTTGCATACCATAAAGTTTGTAGACTTCCTATTTGGAGCACAAGATGTTCACGCACGAATGGATATCGGCAAGAGGTTTTAGTGTTTCTTTATCTGATATCTACCTTGCTTCTGATCCATACTCTAGAAGAAAACTGATGGATGAAGTAAGTTCTTGCTTGCAAGAAGCAGAGCAAGCATGTTGTGTCAAACAATTGATGGGTGAAGAAGGGATGGAACACATTTCTTATGATCTTCAAAAGTAATCCGTCCATATGCAAGTAAGGAGAACTCAATGTTGGCAATGACAAATGCGGGAAGTAAGGGTAATTTGCGAAAACTAATGCAGCAGTGTTTATGTCTTGGTTTGCGGAAACTAACGCAGGAACCCGAGCATACCCGATTTTTGGTGTGCCTACCGAATGCCCATTTCTCCCCTTACCAACGCAGTATCGGATCTGAACCCTCTCTATTGTCTTCTCGATTTTGGATTGTGACATTTCGAAAATTTGTGTTTTTCCTTTTTCCTCTGCCCTATAGGTGAAAAACCCGACAAATCTGGTCGGAAAAACCATCTTCTGTATCCATCTTCCCTTGGCCAGATTTCTCTGGGTAAAGCCAATAGTCGCGGTCCCTTGAACTGGCCTGATTCGAAGAGAAGAAACAGGGAAGAAGGTTCAAACGGGGACCAGTCTTCCCTTACACTGCCACACTGGTGCGCCTCCCTCATCCACGTGGTAGGAGGATCGTGCCAAATTTGGTAGCTTGCCGGATTTTGCCGGTAAGGGTTTGTGGTTGGATTTAAGACATGGCTTTGGGAAGATGGATTCGAGGGTTTTATGCTTCAAAGAGAGAGATGTCGATGGAAAGGGAGATCATGGTTTGGTGTAATATAAATAAATAAATAAATATATATATATATATATATAGACACACACATGTGTGTGTGTATAATTATAAAGAAAAAGGGGGAGAGAAAAGAGGATTTAATGGCAACACATAAGTGCACTCCTTAAAAAAATTTCTCTAACCTTTTATACCTGAACATGTGGCCATTATTAATTTAAATTATTTATTAAATATCTAAATTAATTGACTGTTAATTTAAAAAAATCTTTTAAATTAGTCAATATTTATAATTTATTCATGACATTTTTAGGATCATAAATTATTCAGTTTTAATTTATGTGCTTATATGGAATTGTCTTGATATAAAAATTATTTTCTGGATTTATATACTCAATATGTATTTAATATTTGAGGAATAGCCACACCATCCTTAAATATAAAAATACATTTATTAAGTATAAAATTAAAATTGTTGATCACATTAAAATTTTAAATGGCATCAAATTCTAATTAAATATATTGATATAGTAATTTTACCTACAAGAAAATTATTATATTATTATGATTAATTAGGATGAAATTGTAAAAATTATTTTTATTTCTTAATTAGCCCACATGCATTAAGAAACATTTATAATTTACTAGTTTCATCATAAATGTTTATGAATCAATTTTGTGTTAAAATCTTTGCCCACAGGTAGATTTTAATGACATGTGATTCATATTTATTTGATTTGGCCTGTATTGGTAAGCTTATCAATAGACTTGATGGATTATGCCTCATAATTGTTAGTAAGCATATTTATTTATTTATTTGCAATCATTCAATCTTTGATATTATCTGATGAAAAATCTAAAGTTTCCTATTTAAGTGGTGACAACTATAAAGTCTAGAATGAGAAAATTCTTCTTCATTGAGGGCGCATGTATCTTAACTATGCTCTTCAAAAGCAAGAGCCTCTTGAAATTACAGATACTAGCATCAATGCCGAGATCACTGTGTATAAACTATGGGAGCAATCTAATCACTTGAGTATGATGTTCATTAAATCTCACATTAGTACTAGCATCCGTGGGTCGATACCTGAATGTGAGAATGTTAAAGATCTTATAAAAACCATTGATGAACAATTTGAGTCATCTAATAAGGCACTGAGTAGTACCTTAATGAACAAGTTGTCATCAATAAGACTCATTGGAACCAGAGGAGTGTGCAAGCACATTATGAGGATGAGGAACATAGCTGCTCAGCTGAGATCACTACAGATTGAGATTTTCGAGTCCTTTTTAATGCACTTTATCTTGAGCTCTTTTTCTTCTCAATATGGACCATTTAAAATTTCATACAACACATATAAGGATAAATGGTCAATTAATAAACTTTTGACCATATGTGTTTAAGAAGAAGAGAGATTAGTTCAAGAGATGGGTAAGAGTGCATATATGGTGATCCGTAAAAAGGACAATGGCAAGCCATTCATAAGAAAGCAAGAGGCAAAGCAGTATCCCATACTGACAAGAAGGAGGCTATGAGGTGTTTCTTTTGCAAAAAGAAGGGACACATAAGGAAAGATAGCCCTAAAAGGAAGGCTTTGCTGGAAAAGAAAGGTAATCTCAATTCTTTTGTATGTTATGAATCCAATATGGTTGATGTTTTACATACCACATGGTGGATTAATTTTGGTTCTACAATCCATATTTGTAATACCATGCAAGTTTTTCTAAACCAAAGGAGACTGGTGGAAAGTGAAAGGAGCATCTATTCAACAAACATGATGCGTTCACTTGTTAAAGCTATGGGGACATATAGATTAATTTTGAAAACTAGTTTTGTATTGGATTTAGAAAGAACCTTTTATATTCCTAGCTTTTCTAGGAATTTGATTTCTGTATCTAAACTTATGCCACTTTGATTTTCCTTTTACTTTCATGAATCTTACTTCAATTTATATAAAAATTCAGTAGTTATTGGAAATGGCATAATGAATAATGGTTTATTGAAAATTCATTTAAATAATGATGTCTCCAATGAAGTCATAACTGTGCATGGTAATGTTGGTATTAAGCGTAACATCATGGATGAGAAATCCTCTATGTTGTGGCATCGGAGATTAAGACATATCTCCATTGATAGAATTAAAAGGTTAGTAAAAGATGGAGTTCTTATAACTCTTGATTTTATAGATTTTGATTCATGTGTAGACTGCATTAAAGCAAGCAGATTAACAAATCGAAAAAGGGTGCTAAGAGGAGTTCTAACATATTAGAAATAATACATACTGACATTTGTTGTCTTAACATGAGCTTGGATGGTCAGAAATATTTCATTACCTTTATAGGTGATTACTCATAATTTATGTATCTCTACTTGCTTCATAACAAGAGCAAAGCGTTGGATACTTTGAAAATATATAAAGTAGAGGTAGAGAAATAATGTGGCAAACAAATTAAAATCATGAAATCTGATAGAGATGGTGAATATTATGGTAAGTACATAGGGACTGGACAAGTACTTGGTCCATTTGCTAAGTTTCTTCAAGAGCAAGGTATTGTAACTCAAAACACATTGCCTGGCTCACCAAATCAAAATGGTGTAACAGAAAGAAGAAACAGAACTTTAATGGACTTGGTGAGGAGTATGCTCAACAACTCCAATCTTCCTTTGTCATTATGGAGTGAAGTTCTAAAAACAGCAATGTATATATTAAACCGAGTTCCAACCAAGGCTATTCCTAAAACGCCATTTGAATTATGGAAAGGTTGGAAACTGAGTTTGAGATATATACATGTTTGGGGTTGTCCAACTAAAGTTAGAGTTTACAATCCATATGAAAAGAAGTTGGACCCGATGACTATGAGTGTATATTTTATTAGATATACTAAAAAGTCTAAGGGATACAGATTTTATTGTCCATCCCATAATAGTAGAATTGTTGAATCAAGAAATAATAAATTTCTTGAGAATGACATGGTTAGTAGGAGTTATTGACCTCAAAACTTAGTTTTTGAGGAAAATCGTATTTCTGATTCAACCTCCACATCTAGCAGCAGATAGTTATTATTAATGACACCCATTAAAATATGATGGATATTGGATAACCAGTTGTTGAAAATCCAGGTTAGGCTGATAATATTTTAGTAAATCCTATTAAGCATCAACCACAACAAGTTGATGATCAAGAGCCTCCATAAGAGGTTAATGATGGACCTTTGAGGAGATCTACTAGAGTACGTAAATCAATAATTTTTACTGATTACATTATCTACCTACAAGAATTTGACTATGATATTGGTGTTGAAAATAACCCTGAGATGTTTTCACAAGTTATGAATAGTAGTAAATCTAAATTATGGTATGATGTTATGAAAGATGAGATGGAACCTATGACAAATAATCAAGTCTGAGATCTTGTAGAGTTGCCTAATGGGGCAAAGACCATTGGTTGTAAATGGGTTTTTAAAACCAAGAAAGACTCATTAGGCAACATTGAGCGATACAATGCTAAACTTGTTGCAAAAGAATTCACACAAAAGGAAGGAATTTAAAAAGGATTCTTTCCATATCATCATGGCATTAGTTGCTCATTTTGACATAGATTTACATTAGATGGATGTGAAAACGGCATTCCTCAATGGTGGTTTAGAGGAAGATGTTTATATGAAATAATCCGAGGGTTTTGTCTCCAGTGATAGTCATCATTTAGTTTGCAAGCTTAAAAAGTCTATATATGGACTAAAACAAGCTTATCATCAGTGGTATTTAAAATTTCATAATGTTATCTCTTTATTTGTTTTCATAGAGAACATTATGGATGAATGTATATATCACAAGGTTAGTGGGAGCAAGATCATTTTTCTAGTCCTGTATGTGGATGACATTTTGCTTGCAACTAATAATATGGGATTGTTATATGAAGTGAAACAATTTCTCTCTCAATACTTTGATATGAAGGATATGGGTGAGGCGTCTTATGTCACTGGCATTAAGATTGATAGAGACAAGTGTCAAGGTATTTAGGCTTATCTTAGGAAGCTTATATCAATAAGGTTCTTAAGATATCATTTTTCTAGTCCTGTATGTGGATGACATTTTGCTTGCAACTAATAATATGGGATTGTTATATGAAGTGAAACAATTTCTCTCTCAATACTTTGATATGAAGGATATGGGTGAGGCGTCTTATGTCACTGGCATTAAGATTGATAGAGACAAGTGTCAAGGTACTTAGGCTTATCTTAGGAAGCTTATATCAATAAGGTTCTTAAGAGATTCTAGACGAAAGATTGTTCACCCAATATAACACCTATTGTTAAGGATGACAGGTTTAGTTTGAATCAATGTCCCAAAAATGACCTTGAAAGGGAATAGATTAAAAACATTCCTTATGCTTCAGCTATTGGCAGCCTAATGTATGCTCAGGTCTGTACTAGACCAGACATTGCATTTGCAATTGAAATGTTAGGAAGATATCAAAGTAACTCAGGTTTGGACCACTGGAGAGCTACAAAGAAGGTCATGAGATACTTTCAAGGGACTAAGGATTTTATGCTTATATATAGACAAACCGATGACTTGGAGGTTGTTGGATATTTAGATTCAGACTTTGCTGGTTGTGTTGATTTTTGCAAATCAACATTTGGATATATCTTCTTTTTTGCTAGAGGAGCTGTATCTTGGAGAAGTGCAAAGCAGTCTTTGATTGCTACTTCTACTATGGAAGTTGAGTTTATTTCTTTCTTTGAGGTGACAAAACAAGGTATTTGGTTAAAGAGTTTCATCTCTAGGCTTCAAGTTGTTGATTCCATCTCTAGGCCACTGAAGATTTATTGTGACAATTCAATTGTTGTGTTCTTTGTTAAGAATAATAAGAGCGGAAGTCAAAGTAAGAACATTGACATTTAGTTTTTAGCAGTCAGAGGGCATGTTAAAAGGAATGAAGTGCCCGTTGAACACATTTGTACTAAGCTGATGATTGCAAATCCTTTGATAAAAGGCATGCTACCAAAGTTGTTTAAGGATCATGTAACACAAATGAGACTTTTTTATCATTTGTCACTTTCTGTTTGAACTATGATGTTATACTTGTAGCATATATTGGTAATGAAACTCTGAATTGAATTTGTCTCCATTTTTGTTCATATACATTTATTATTGGATGACAAATATTTATGTATGGATCTAGAATAAGCATTTAAGGCTTATTCATAAAGATAAAATACCACATAAAAGGCTTTTCAAAGAAGATAATTACATTGTAATACATGGAAGGTAATAATTGTTTATAAAGAAATTACCGCCATGATTCATATAATTTATTTCTTTGTTTGAACATGAAGTAATTTTGACTAGTACATTAAAATTTCAAATGTTTGGACCAAGTGGGAGAATGTTGGAATTTTAGTGGTCCAAACATTTTGTTCAAAATCCAATGTATTACATGTGGTAACTACCCATGGCAGTTATTTTTTATGGAAGGATAACTACATTAGTCATCTATTAGACAATTTAATATAAGGGTCCCTGATTCAAAGCACTAGATCGACATCCCTATTCTCCATCATCTTTCACTACTATTGAATTAGAAGATACCTGAAGTTATTTCAAATATATCCGCTATTGAAACAAAAGATCTCTTAAAGGATTGCATCAAGTCTACTGTTAATGGCCGAAGGTAAGTTTTCTATCTATTTCATTTTTCTTGCTTCCGCTATATGTTTCTAATTTGTTAAACATGAAATAGAAAGGTTTACATCTACTTCTTGTGTGAAACTCAATTCTTCAACTAGAGCTTGTCCTCTATATTATTTGTTTACATCTTAAAAAATTCTCAATGTTGGATGTCACTGTCAAGTTTGCAATTAGTGATTTACCTAGTTACTACTTTATTTGTATCAAGTTACTTCTTTTCACCTCTTGGAAACATGTTTTATCTTTTATTGTCTTATATTGACACATTCTTAAATCATTTATCAGAAACATCATAGACCAGAATTAAACCTTAATTACTAAAGGTAATGTAAGTATCAATGTAATGGTTGGCTTCTTCAATTTTCTAGAAACTTGTCATTAATGTGTCCATTCAGACCAATCTTATATCCTTCCTCGTCATCTTAGTTAAGGATAAGGTAATAAACCTTCAATACATTACTGTAATATTTAGTAAAGTTTTAGGAAATTCCATATTTCTGTCACTATTTCTAATGTTTTCCTACTTCGCTTCTACCTCTGCTATCACTTGACCCAATGCGATTATAATCTTAGAAATAACTGGTCCAAAAAGTTGACTTCCCTTAATTTAAGACTTATGTGTAAGCATTCCAAATGTTCCTCTTGATGTATTATATAACTTAGGATGTTGGTTACAAATATAATAATAAGTTCATTAAGAAATAGTTAGAATACCTTATTCATGCGACCTATGAATTTAGTTGGAGCATTTGTTAGCCTAAACAATATTATTTTAGGATAGTGATGCTTAAATCCATTGCTAAGTAATGACCTTGAGATGTCTCTAATTCTAATCCTCATTTGAAGATACCAAGACCTCAAATTGATCCTTCAAAAGATTCTAACTAACCAAAATGGGTTGAATAAGTCATATATCCTAAATAGATACTTTTTATTCCTCATCATGACTTCATTATCACCTCTCGAAAACATGTTTTATCTTTTCTTGTCTTATATTTGCCCATTATTCAATCATTTATTAGAAACATCATAGACTAGTATTAAATTCTCAACTACCTAGAGGTAATGTAAATATTAATGTAATGGTTGGCTTCTTCATTTTTCTAGAAACTTGTCTTTGATGTACTCATACCAATCTTATATCCTTCCTCGTCATCTTAGTTAATGATAAGGTAATAAACCTTCAATACATTACTGTAATATTTAGTAAAGTTTTAGGAAATTCCATATTTCTGTCACTATTTCTAATGTTTTCCTACTTCACTTCTACCTCTACTATCACTAGACCCAATGCGATTATAATCTTAGAATAACTTGGTCAAGAAGGTTGACTTCCTTCAATTTAAGACTTATGTGTAAGCATTCCTAATGTTCCCCTTGATGTATTATATAACTTAGGGTGTTGGTTACAAATATAATAACAAGTTTATTAAGAAATAGTTAGAATATCTTATTCATAGACCTATGAATTTAGTTCGAGTATCTATCAACCTAAACAACATTATTCTAGGGTAATATGCTTAAATCCATTGCTAAGTAATGACCTTGTCTAATCCTCATCTAAAGATATCAAGACCTCAAATTGATCCTTGAAAAGATTCTAGCTGACCAAAATTGGTCGAATAGGTCACATATCTTGAATAAGTACTTCTTATTCCTCATCATGACTACATTCAAGAACTTAGTAGTAATCTAAAGTGTTATCAATGCATCCTTTTGTTAACAAGAATAACTAGTGTCTCTTTGCTAAAGAATGGATCTAATAAATTCTAATTTCAACAACTCACCTCATCATTTTCTTAAGATCCTTTAATTATGAAAGCATCCTATAATGAGAAATTTTCGAAGTAAAACTAGTTTTTATAGTTTAATTTCACATTGGACACAATTCTTTCTCAGTGATTGTGGTAATTCTTTGAAACATACCGTCTATTCTTAATTTCAGTACTTCATCTCTTCCACAATCTACTTTATTCACCCATTTTAGCTCTCTTATACCTTTTAGCAATAAAAATTACAAGCTTGATCGTTTTTAATCTTCCAATTTAGGCTGATTCATCTCTCAATTAAATAATTCAAGATCTTTTATTTTGATGCATGAACATAATCTATGATCATCTTCTTGTTAAAAGGTCTCCACTTAAATTGTCGTACTTAACATACACTGCATCCACACTTTTGATTGAAAGACATTACAAATCATATACTTCTAGATAACATTGGAATCCTCTAATAACAATATCTTAATCTTTGTTTGTTAGTGTTTTCACCAACCCTTATAATATTTCAAGAAATTCATTGAACTTATTCTTGATCTATTACTTCTATACTATAGTTCTCTACTTTATGCGCTCATCATTACCACGTTTAAACTTCATGATCGAATTATCATTATAGATCAAACATTCTCATCTCAAATACCATTGGAGTCTTGTATTATCAATACTTTTATCAAATTTCTTACAATGCCACTTGAATTCAACCTATTACATCCATTGACATGTTCATACTCATGTCCTAATCCTCTTAACTACATAAGACTTCATTTAATATAGGCCTTTTTGGTCTCATATATCATCCTCAGGCTTGTTGTTGTAGAACTGCAATTCCTTCGCACAAAGTTCCATGTTGTTCATCCAAGTTTGAGCTAAATCCTTTAGAATTATTAGTTTAGTAGATCTAATATATGTTAGAGTTATTAGCTAAAAACCCCATAATCTTATACTGCCATTCTTTACTTTCTTAATCATATTAATCTCATAGGATTACTTTTTCCCTTACTCCTACAACAGTTTAACAGTTTCCTTGACTACTTATGACTTCACATCGAGTCAATCCCTAAATACTTTGAACTTGATCTTAATATGATTTACATTCACGAACGTTTAAGTATTTGCCAAATTCGGCTTATTCTCTGCCAACTTACCTAAAAGATATCTCTTTCTCATTTAATATCATTTCTTATATGAGTCATTTCTATAAATCATACATAGATAATTAATTCTCACTTATTTAATTGTATATGACTTTTGGACATGCAGGATTAACTGTAAGAGGATAAACTAAGCTTTAATGCCCACTATGATGACTCGGGTTTTTTAATGCAATTTTAGATGCAAAATAATTTTCTAATGCAGGATTGACCCATATTTGAAAATAATTTTATAAAAGAATATAGCAAAAGAACATTTTTTTTAAATTCATTTTGAAAATCCTGAGAGTCATTGACCTTCAAGAAAACAAGGTTAACTAAAATTGTCTTCTTTTTTTATTATAAAATTAAAATGAAAATTCATCCATCCTAGATCTAGCAAGTTACATCTCACAGTGTAAATGTAATAATTACACATGTTAATAAAATACAAGTCATATACTTACATTGTTTATGCAGTTTATTACATCATTAACTTCATCTAGGATTGCATCCATCTTGAATTGCTTTGTGTCAAGTTAAATTCTTCTTGTATAGGTACTTCCACATCCACTATACAAATTTTAAAAATTCAATTCTAAATAATATTTCAAACCATTTTTATGCATATTTAATGAATAGAATGTTCAAATGAAAGATATAAAATATAATTTAAAACCACATGTCATTCTTAGTATTATAATTTCATGCTAAAACATTTTAGATAATATCAACATAAAACATGCACAACTTTGAATATATATTTTTCAAATGATTAAGTCCATATAGTGATTTCACGTAAACCATAATATATTATAAAATAACATATGTACATAACTTTTAAATCATTCAAAGATTCATCAAGTATCATAAGATGCTTAAAATATTAAAGTAGTAATTGGTTAAACTGTAAACATCAACAATCCCAAACCAACAATATCACCATGTGCACATATCACCCCAATAAATACATCATCTGATTGGTCATAAGTACTCATCTAAAGACCATCAACAAGCCCATTGACTTGGGGTTACAAAACAAAAATCTCATGAAATACTATGCTCACAACTAGATCATTAAATCGTGTATCTCTGGTATCTAAAGACCAGCCATCACAACCTCCATCCTGACAATATATGTGTTTCAAAAGGGTGTCATGCCACCACTAGTGGTTGTTCCTACCACAACAGTGGAGAAAAATAGGTGCCTCTTTGGGTACAAATACCTACCACCTTTGGTGGTCAAAGGCTAGGGGGCCAAATCCGTACAAGCTCTTAACACAATGCTCGTTAGGCTCATTAGCCAGAACAAACATATATCTCAATCGAAATGTTATTTTATCATCTAACAAATTTCTCATACAAAACCATGCATTTCTGTAATTCATCTCAAAATATGGGATTGATGCATTTCAAGAATCATCTTTTACTTCAAAACAAAAATTGCATGTAATAGAGTAAGCAATATCATTTTCATTTTCATGATAAAAGTATGCATCATGGAGATAAAAGTATATATAAACTCACATGCCTCATTTTGTAAGTATTTGCATTCTTTAAAAGCATAAATAACATAGCATACCAAAATACCAATGTTGGATGCACGACAATCAAATAATATGTATTGTTCAATTATTTAAAATTCACATATTTTTAGTAAAACTAATGATATGTTAAAAATTCATATGGCAAATAGATGTTAAAACAAACTACTACTTATAGTGATTTCCATAGATTCCACAAGCTTTTCCCTTAGCTCTAGCCGTAAATCCAACAATGAGTAGTCCATTTATGCCCTAATCTATTCAGTGCATAAAAATTATGATTTTAATATACTTATAAATGCTTAGATGTATATTCCTAATTATGATATAATAGTTCAAATCATTCCAAACCATTGAACTGTTAAATTTCTAAAATTTGATATTAAATACATCTTGAGGTCTCACAATCTCAACTGTTTAGGCTATAGATCTACTTTCCAAACTGTGGTTCATTGATAACATGTTTATTAAGCATTAGAAACTCATATCTAAGCTGATCATTTTCAATCAATAGTCCAAATTATATATTAATCATATAGTCTTACTGATCCATATAGTTACAAGCTACTATCAACAATCTTTAACCATTGATCAACCATTTGCATGGTCTGATTGGTGATCAAAGGGTTGCCTCTTACTGTCATAAGTTAGATCTTAGTTTGTATAACTATTTGTAGGATGGATTTTTCATTTATCACTTAAGAAAGGTATTATAGGGTCTCTTTCTAAGTATCTAATTGCGATTTAATGGTCATTATTATTCAAATCCCATCTAATTAGCATGAAATAATATTTTTAGTCTTTGATATATGTGTTCGAAATGATCCAATGGTTCGCATTCATCATATCATCGTGATGGATTGTAGATCATCGAATCTATTGTTTGATCTAAATTTGGACAGTTGAATTGTTGTATATCTAGTATACTGGTCATAGATTAGTGCATTGATCCACAGATCATGCAATCCGATTGACAGTCCACACACTCTGTGCTTGGATGATGGTCATATTTGAGTTTTTTTTGCTAATCTTACTATTATAATATATTCTAATATTCAGTTATAGGCCATAAATGCTTGGTTATAATCTTTGTAGCAGAAATCAATGATTAATTTAACTGACCTAGATTCGATCATTCATGCTAATCTAACTTTTGTTATATTGAAAACTAGGGATTAAGGTAAAATCAAACTTGTGATTTCTCCAATCCATATGCAATTAGTTTGAAAATGCATCTGATCATTGTTGGCTCATTACGATGTAAATTAATCTTGGTCGTGCGTCATTGCCTTCTCTAGATCTCCATCAGATCTTTGCCAATGATCAAATGAATTGATAGGTTTTGTTCCCCACATCGTGAGGATCGTGATTAATATCTCAAATCTTTGATCTAAGTTTTCCTTGTCATCATGTGTCACTATGATCTATCATGCAATTACACTAACTGAATTTTCTATTGTCGTTCATGGAAGGGGAGGAGAAGGAAGAAGGGTCATGTGTATAAGTGAGACTAGGTTATGGGATTTGAAGCCAACATGTGGTCGTTGATGGGGATAAATGGAAGAGAGGAGAAAATGGGGTTCAATGCAAGTGCCCAAAGAAGAGAGATGAGGAGAGGGGAAGAGGGAAAAGGAGAAATGGGAGCTCAATGCCAACGTCATGGGTTACAAGAGGAACAAGTGTTGGAGAAGAAGACCAATAGGGTTTTCTAGGTCTTTGGATTAGTTCTGCCACCAGAGAAGAATGAAGATGGGGGAGAAGGAAAAGGTGGGTCACACAAGACCCTACTCTGGCATTGTTAGATTGAGACCCATGGGTCTAACGGTACCATCGAGCAGTCTTATCGACGACTGAAAAAGGGGAAACAAGAGAGATGAGGGAGAAAAGGAGAGGCCAGAACAAGGGGATCGTGGCTCACACAGTCAGCCTGCTTGTGCTAGAGCCTCAAGGCAAGTTGGTTAGAGGGAGGAAAAGATGGGGAAAGATTGGGAACTAGGCTAGTGCAGCCAGAGGGAGAGTAGGTGACCAGTGAGTGGTTTTGCATTGCTTGGCTTGGGCATTCATGCCCATTTTATCACATCGGAGAAGAGAAGATGTGACAATGAAGGAAGATTGGAGGAGGGAGAGTAAACGAGAGTTGTTAAGAACAGTTGCCTCCCTAGTTTTGCCGAAGGGTGCATGATAGTGATGTGTTTCATCATGTAACTATCAGCATTAATGGTTGGGGTCACTGGTGGAAAAGGAGGAAATCATAGGGACAACGAGATGTGACAGGTCTACTGAGGGGTGTCATATAAAAAATAGCCACTTTATTTTTGGATCTTTTTTGTTTTAAAATGTACTAATGGGGACTACTTATAAAACTACCAAAATGCACTTCCATTTCACAACCTTCTAACTTCCTCATCCAAACTCCAATTTCTACATTCTTAGTATCATTGGATTCTATTTTTAAAATACGATCTAAATATTAAGGTTTCAATACTTAATATGGCTTCTAAAAAGTTCACTTTTTGGGATTCTATCTCTAAAAATTTTATATTCCTATTTCTTCGTAATAAAATTACATGGGATAAGATTTAAAATTAGGATTATTACAATTTTTTAAATTTAATATGTGATGGTGTAACTTGCATGTCCTTTTATTTTTGTAATCAAATGTATAATTGTTGGTTTTATGTACCCTACATTTTTGGTCTTGAAGACTCATTATTACACCTAGTGGGTCTTAGGGCATTCATTAGGAGGGGGTAGTGGGAAAAATGATAAAGATGCCCTTATACTCTAAATGAGGGTGTTTTTATCAATTCTGAATCTTGATTCCTTTTCTGAAATTGTTTTGCTCTAATTTGCTAGGTACTTGTTTTCTAATTAGTTCTAGAGACAAAACATCTCTCATTAGTAATTTATATTGTTTTTAGGGTTGTCAAAAGGTATGATTAATTTAGTTAATTTGGGTGATTTAAGTGGCATCTTTGTATTTCTTTTGGAAGTGTGACTTTATTGATGAGATGTTCAACTTTTCTTTAATAATGTTGAGTGATGATAGTTCTAATGTAAACATGTACCTGTTATGTTTATAAATGTTTCTTGATTTTAATACAGAATTAGAGATGCATCATGCATGAGGAATGTAACTAATATTAATGAATGTTATTGTATTGTTTCTAGTTTGTATCTCTATTGCTTTATGCTGCATGTGATGCAAATCAGGTTATGAAGCAAATTGCAAGTGTATGTATTTTGTATGTTGTGTAGTTTATCTTTGGTGTTATTAGTCTGTTGCGATGTTTGTATTTGATTTTTACAAAGGTCAAGCTATTTATATGTCTTTATATTAGATTTTCGTACATTAGATTTTTTATCCTAATTGTAGTTATGTCCATCCAAATTATGAAGTTCTAATTTTTGCTTCAAAGGTCATCTACTTTCCCCATTTATTGGCTCTTCATATTTGATGTTTGTATCCCTATTTTCAATTTGATTGGTGTCTTCTTCATCCCTTTGGCTGCCTATGTTTGCCTTCACTTCATGCAAAAGCTTATCAATGGGAAAAACTAGTCTTATTTGCCATTTTTTTTTCTTTTGAGTGGATCACATTGATTTTGGGTGCTCAACATTTCATTTCTTTTAACAAACTTCTAAACTAAATAGTTGTGTGTGCTCCTCCCCAACTACAGGTTGCAAGTTTCAATCTGCCAACAACCAACTTCTAATGAAAAAAAAGAAGAAAGAGTTATGACTTAAGAAAAGAAAATCTATAGGAAATTGTTTCTATATTTGTAGCATTTAGTTTACCAATGCTACTTTATGCACCCAATCATATTTCTCTTGTGGCAAGCATTATGCACTAGATCATATTTTTGGCAAGTCACTTTCATGGTTTTGAGGTGAGTTTATCTTATTTCTTAAGAATATTTTTGATAGAGCATGTTTGATGTCCTACTCTAACATATATAGATATGTTTGTATATATCTTCAAATTCTAATTTTGGTTTTTCTCTATAATTTGGTGTGTGCATGCATGACATGTCAAATGTTTATATGATTAACTTAGATTGAGTAATAGAAACATCCATCATCCGTACATCAAAGGTATGTATAAACATCTTGGATTAGAAGTAAATAAAAGAGGGCAAGGCATTGAAGATTCTGATGTTGACAAAACTAACTCTTTGATTTTTAGTTTTTATCTAGGACCACAATTGTTAGTCTTTATGAAGATTATTCTTTGCCTATATCCAAACATTCATCTTATCAAGTAGAGGGAAAGCATAATACAATTTCTACCATGCATCTTCAATTAGTTGATTATATATTTGTTTCTTTAGTTATTTAAAGGAGGTAACAAAGAAGAGCAAATGTATGTCTAGAAGAGCAATGCACTTTGATGGAAATGACTTTGGTATTTGAAAAGAGAAATGGATTCTCTTTTATAAAAACATTTCTCACTAACTTGGTGAAGGATGAAAATGGCTTTAGGCATGAGGTTTAGAATAACTAGCCAAAGCATGATGATTGGAAGATGATCCTCTTCCTAGTTATTTAGAAAATTTTCATTTGTGTGCCTTTTTTCAAATAAAGGTGTTTTGTATGATTTCCTAGTGGTTATGCTATTGTGGCCAGTCTTTTGTTAATTACAGGCATCTTTTAGCAGTATCTTATAAGGTCCTCATACCTTTGTTTGTTGAAGGATGTAACCAAGATATGTTTTTTTTTTTTTTTGTTATTATGAAATTCATTTTTAGCACTGTAGGCTACCATACTTATTTGTTTTCTTGAGGTACTTGAAGGTGCTCCCTTTAAACCATGATCACACCATAAACTGGTTTTGTTTCCATTAAATTGCTCTATTTTTTTAGTTATAAGACCACCAGAAGCACTTTTGCTGGTAAGAAAGTGTTTTAGTCATAAAACCATTAGAAGGGCTTGTCCTAGTAAGCAAAGAATGCTTATACAGGTTAATCATGCTATTAAGTTTATTTGAGATTAGTAGATGCCATACTGTCATGCTCTTTCTTTGGTAGTTTTATCTTCTGATCTCAAGACTAGATTAGTGAACTTGACGTCTTTTGTCATTATTATTGATAGGAAGCACTTTTAACATTTTGTGGTCCGTGCATGATGAATAGTTTTCTTCTTGTTTGTCTCATGCAATGGCAAATGAAATTAATACATGATTAGTCTAAAAGGCTTTGAAGTCCACATTTATTTTGTTTTATGCAAAATAAAAAAATAAAAAACTTAAATAATACTTGTTTAGCTCTTCATGTTTAGCCTTCTTATATCTTAAAGAAAATCAAGTCAATTGCAGGTTTTTGA
Organism: Warburgia ugandensis; assembly: GCA_035236585.1. Taxonomy (NCBI): domain Eukaryota; kingdom Viridiplantae; phylum Streptophyta; class Magnoliopsida; order Canellales; family Canellaceae; genus Warburgia; species Warburgia ugandensis. Next base: position 18,379,726 of record CP141128.1, on the reverse strand, counting down.
ACCTTAAGCAAGTTAAGGTTAATTAGGGGTCGGAAGCTGCGTGACCGGTACGAGGCAAGACTAGAGGCAAAAAATTCTTGACCTGAGCAAAGCTAGGGTCGTGTCAAAGACAAGAAAACGGAAATGGGAGCAGAGTTTAAGTCGGCTAAAAATCTGGTCCGACCCATTGCCATTCCTACTACCTCACTCCGAGTTGGGTCTCAACCAAATGGTAGACCATCCGTCTTCTTCTTGCAAAATCTGAACAACATCAAAGACCGCTTCTTCTCCTAATCCCTCTTCCACTTTCTTCCTCTCTCCCCATCAAACCCAAGACGGCAAACACAGAACAAGCAACAACATAGCATACAGCTTTCTCTACGCTGTTCTCCATACGCGGTTTCCTACTTCCTCCCTTCTTTCATTTCTTTATTTCGGTTCCCATGTTAGTTCGTCCTTTCTCTCACTCTGTCTCTCTCTTCTTAAAACAAATCCATCTCTCTCTCGAAAAGCCCAAAACCATGTCTCTCAATCTCTCTCTTCTCCTTCTCATCTCCACATTTTTTCCGCCTTTCGCCACCTCTCAAGCTCCTCCTTCCTCTGCAGATCTATGCAACGGTATTTATTTATCCTACCAATACACTGAAGGCCAAAGAATACGCCCATATCTCTCAAACCCAAAATTGCAACCCTACTCATTCAAATCCACGGCCACAATTCTTAACGGTGGGGCAGAAGATCTCAAGTCATGGAAGATTTTCATTGGGTTTCAACACAAAGAGTTTCTAGTTTCTGCTTCTTCTGCTGTTGTCTCTGATGGAACAATCCTTCCTGCGTCAGTTGAAAATGGAACCTACTTTTCAGGGTTTCCTAATGCTGATATCAAAACGGCTATTGAAACTGCGGGAGATATTAATCAGATTCAAGTTCAGATCAATTTGGTTGGGACCCAATTCGGGGTGAAGTCGCCCAAGGTTCCTATGCCGTCCATTATTTCCCTTGCTAATGATGGGTATACTTGTCCTGATGCCGCAATGCAAGGTATTTTGTGTTGATTGCTATGAATTTGTTGATGGGTTTTATTTGATTTAGTCTTTTCTGTTGTTTTAAGAGGTACAGGAGCTACGAGTGGAATTGGAGCTTCTTTTGGGTTGATTGGTTTGGCTTTTACGGTTTGCTTGTGCGTCTGTGTTTTTTCACAAGAGCTGCTTTTGCTGTTTATTCCTGTGGGTTTTTAACCCCTTTTCCGGATGGATATAATTGAAATAGAGCCTTTTAGTGGTTTTCTGTACTGGACTGTGTTTTTTATGAGGGGTGTAGGAGTTGAAATAGTTTTTGTTTTGATTTTTCTAGCTGCTTTGTCCATTCTTTTTCTCCTTCTCCCTGTGGCTAGGAGTTAATAATAGCTTCTTTCTGATGATTTTCTGTGTCTATGTAGGACCGAGATTAATGGAAGTTTGTTGTATTAAAGATGCTAATTTCACAGCGAATCTGACAGAGTCAGAATCATTTTTACCACGCCAAGAGGGCGATCTAACAATAGACTATGATGTGCTTCAAACATTTGAATCCAATTACTTAGCTCAGGTCACAATTTCGAATCATGACCCGCTTGGACGACTTGATTTTTGGAAGCTGAGATGGCGATGGATGAGAGGGGAATTCATCAACAGCATGAAGGGTTCTTACACTGATATTAATGATCCAACTGATTGCATCTTTGGTGAGCAAGGACAATTTTACAAGGATCTTGATTTCACGAAGGTCATGAACTGCGAGCGAGTACCAACAATTTTGGACCTTCCTCTTAGTAAGGCTAATGACACAGATGTTGGATTGATAACACTGTTGTAGGAATGGAACGATTTTGCCACCATCAATGGATCCAAGCAAGTCTGTATCCACATTTCAGCTTCAAGTTTATAAGATGCCACCAGACCTCAATCGGACAGAGCTATTTGCACCTCAGAACTGGAAGATCAGTGGTGAGCTCAATCCGGATTACCAATGCGGTCCTCCAGTCCGTGTTAGTCCAACCCATTTCCCTGACCCAAGTGGGTTAGCATCAAAGACATCTGCTGTTGCTAGTTGGCAAATCGTCTGCAACATTACACAGGCCAAGGGCTCAAAACCTCGCTGCTGTGTTTCATTCTCGGCCTTCTACAATGAATCCATCATTCCCTGCCAGACTTGTGCTTGTGGTTGCCCTTCGAAAGGGGGCCGTGCTTGCAGTACCAAATCTCCTGCTCTCCTTCTTCCATCTGAAGCTCTTCTTGTCCCTTTTGAGAATAGAACAGAGAAAGCTCTATTTTGGGCTGAACTCAAGCACTTCGATGTGCCAAACCCGTTGCCCTGTGGTGACAACTGTGGTGTTAGTATCAATTGGCATGTCTATACAGACTACAACCGAGGTTGGAGTGCAAGAATTACACTCTTTAATTGGGGAAAAACCAGCTTTGCTAATTGGTTTACTGCTGTACAGTTGGACAAAGCTCATGCTGGATTTGAAGCTATGTATTCATTCAATGGAACTGTACTGCCAGAACCGAATAACACCATATTCATGCAAGGTCTTCCAGGGTTAAACTTTCTTGTAGCAGAGACAGACAGCGCCAATCCATCCAGAGATCCTCGAGTGCCTGGGAAACAACAGACAGTAATCTCTTTTAAGAAAAAGACAACTCCTGGGATTGATGTGGCTGGAGGAGATGGTTTTCCAACTAAGGTGTTCTTTAACGGGGAGGAGTGTTCGCTTCCTTTGACCGTTCCTGCGGGGCACGCATATAGGACCAGTGCCACTATGAGCTTCCCTCTGATCTTCCTTGTAACCATTGTGATTCTTGTCTTGATGGAGCAATAGGACTGTTGAGAGCCATGGATCGTGGGTCTTCCCGTTGATTCTTTGATTCTTTCAAAGGTGATTGTTCCCAAAATTCAACAGGAACCTTGTGTCTACAACGGGAACAAACAGAACCTACCGAGAAATGGATAGTGATGTGCATTGGTCGGTGTACAGTTGTGGTAGCACAGTGTGCTGATTGCAGAGGCTAACTGCTTTGGCACCTTGAAACTCACTTGGTATGCAATGTTAATTTCTCTCCATCGATTTTATAGAAAACATGTAATCTTTGATAGAATTTCGACTTTTGTGTATCAGACAGTGCATATTAACAACATTGTCTTTTGAAGCTGGTAATCTCTGAAGTTCCTTCTGTTCTTCCTACTTGTAAGTGACACGCCATTTGCAATTGATAAACGATAATCAAACCGAGAAACCTTTCGTTTTCTTTTTCAGAACTACAAGAGATCATATTGGGTTCGTGTCCTCTTGAACACCCAAGCAATGAACATAAATGCCACTTGACACTTATCTTCTCTTTTCTAATGAGGATTGACTAGAGTGTGATAAACACAGATCAATGAGAAAAGACTTCTACACAAGCATACTCGAGTTTGCAAGCAAAGTTCCGAAGGACCTACTTCCCTGTCACAAAATCTGCATGTCAGCTCAATTTCGACATGTAGCAGCCCTGCTCTGACGTGTCTGTGCTGATGTTGTTTTCAATTACAAAATGCTTTAGAGAAAAGCTGATTCTAGAAATTTAACCTTCCCTAAAGAAGATTCAAGGTGAATCTGATAAGCCCATTTCTGAATTATCAAGCTACCAGATCAGTGAGTAGTTTGCACTAGATCAAGTTATTTTGCACTTGGTTTTGAGAGGTAAAACCAGATGGGTGTTAAGACCTTGTGATTATCACTCATAGAAATGCTAATAAACATTTGAAATAATGGTTTAGAAATAAATAGATGAAGAAACAAAGTGATACTGTATCTAATTGACAATCTCTAGCTCCAGAAGCTACAAATAAATCTTTGGAAACCGTAAAACACATTCAATCAAGAATCAACGAACAAAGGTCCACAGTACGTGTTAGCAACCAAATGCAATCTGTACGTGTCAACTAATCCAAGAAAAGCTGATTTTGTTATTGAGGTTTTTCTGAATGTTATTTTGCGATTAACGTTAGCTTGACCGATCCCCATATTTATACAGTTAGCACAAGCCTCTGCATTTCTTAACAATAAACACAGGCAAGTCCAGCGTACTGGCTTTTCTCATCCCGTCATTAGATGCGATTCATCTTTGAACATCACGTTTGGGTCATCCATGTCTTTAGAAGCATCTGTCCAGACTGGAGAGTGGTGGCTCCCATCAAATCCATTGAAGCAATCACAGTAAGTATATTGGCTTAGTTAGACTATGTTATCCTTTACAACACTTACCGTTATTCGTTTTCAATGGAATTCTCCTGATGAATGATTCTTGCCCATTAGCACAGTTGGCCCACGTTAACACACGGTCTGATGATCTGATGGACCCCACAGGTTTTATCCATTATTGAGTGTCCAACTTGATTACAGCTCTTGTGGGTAATCAATGACTCTGTACAGTCATATACTTGATTGATTATTTTTGGGCCTTACCTAGAGGCAGGATACTCTGACAATCGGTCCCACCGATGTCGCTCTGACGTGCTCACCTTGACGATTTACTCCCGTCTTGGTATGCGAAGGCTCAAAGATTCGACGTTCTGAGACATATACGACATTCGCCTATACTGGCAGTCATATGATCGATGAGCACATTTTCTCCCGAAACATATCTGCGGCGGGAAATATGGATGGAGACTGCTATAAAAACCGTTGGATATCGTGGTCTTGATATGGCTTTGCAGCCAGCCAAAATTTTCCCTGTTGAATGACCCTAAACCCTAGCAGGACTTAGAGAGTTAAATGGATTGGACCATTAACAAAAGGCTATCCAAACTGAATTTTCTACACTTCCCTCCCTAGATTGGCAAGACACTAAAATCCATAATTGTTGGCTGATTTTAGCTACGGTGTTTTTAGTTTTTTCTCCTAAAATCATGATAATTGGATCTTTTAACAGAAGAAAAACCAGCAGCTAGAACATCCAATGGGCATGAGTTTTTGCTTTTGGCCTAATTAGGATGGGGCCAAAGAAGATAGAATGTCTCGCGTGGTTCGAAGGTGGGGCCTCTAGGGTGGTCCCAAATCAGTTCAAAAACCCAGTTTGGATAGCATTTCAAATCATTAAAAGAGTAAGCACCACTTGTATTCTTTGTTTTTTCATATTTACTCTGCAGAATATGTTTATCTTTGTTTTCTCATATTTACTAAGCAGAATATGTTTATCCACCATATAAGTGCTCTACATGGTTGTTGTTATTATTCTTTTTTTTTTCAAGTGAAGAATTACAAAGCAAATCACTTACACTCCTAAATCTGATTCCCAACCAAAGGAAAAAGTGGCATCTTGAACCTGCAACCAAGTGTGCTTCAAGGGAGATGTTGAGTTGTTTGTGATCAACTGCGCTAGACATTTGTTGGTGCACTTCTCTCCAGTTCCATGGTTACAAAGTTTTAAGTTGGAAAAAGACTTTGCAAGGAAAAAGTTTAAAAAAGAGTAGGGTAAAATGTCGCAAATTTTTAAAATTATAAAAAACTAAAGAAAAAAAGAAAATAATAGCTACCTATTTGGTAACTTCTGAAGCATTAGGTTTAGGTGGCACTTTCTCCTTATTGGGGAAATGTCTACTAGTTCCAGAATTAGGCTATAGCCTCAAGGTAGTTTGCTTCATAATTCTTTACTATAACTAATAAATATATTATTATGTACAAAATTAAACATCATATTGCATATATGATTTATATAATTATAAACAAACTAAAATTTTATGGTCAATATTTTTAAGAAAATCCAAAAAATAAAAATGTCATAAATAAGAAAATGTTGTAAAAGAACGAAGCTGCATAAAGAAAAGAATGTAAAAAATATGAAGTTAACAAATATAAAATTAAAAAGAAAAGTCACGAAAACTAGTGTACTTTAAATACAAATGGATAACTAAGAAAAAAAAATCCAAAAGATGAGTTCTATTAAATACAGTTTGATATAGCTAAAGGAAAAGATACAATTTGTTAAATAAAAAAATAAAAAAAAAATAAGTATTTTTAACTACATCTAGGTTTTTTTTTTTTTTTTTTTTTCTCTTTGCATAAATCAGATATAAAAACAAGAGGAATGCTAAATGGATGCTCATTATACATACCAATTATGTTTCCTGTTGATTATTAAGTCATGGCCCCTCTTTTCCATATTCATAAAGTTTTCCAAATAATTGAATTTTTTCAAAAAAGGCAAGACTTATTATGACTGAATTTTCTCAAACTATTGAATTGTTCTTATATTTGTCAAATTCAAAGAAAATTTCAATATATTAACATGAATTTACTTAATAAAACTCAACTTCACAAACAAATTTGTGAAATTAGCAAATATTATGTATAAATCTATTTAAAATTCAAATTAAAAGACAAACACCTAGAAAAAAAATTCCTAATTTTTTAGAATTTTTCACAAGTGTTTGCCAAAATTTTTGAATATTTGCCTTCCTAGTTTATTTATTGTGTCATTTTTTTTTTGTTTTCTAACAATGGCTTATGAGGCAAACTTCCTAGAACCTACTATCCTGATTCCTAGATATACTTGAAATCTCTCCAACAAAGAAAAGGTTCCACTTTGAGCCTCCACTTAAGTATAATGAGGAGAGGCATCATATTGTTTATAACCAACTAAGCTAAACAGCTTTGGGTTGCCCAATTCAAACTTTTTGACTATGCTTTTTTCTAGATTCTTCTTGTCTCTTTGCATGGCTAATTCAAGTATTGCTTTCTATTTAAACAACCATCTTCTAAGATGTACACAATGCTTTGCATAAGGTATATTCCAATATACATCTTTTAGCTACAACTTCACAAAAATAGGATGCCACTAGGTGGATTGCTCTAAATGATGATCTTGGTTGTAAAAGACACAAGTAGACTCCATGATTCTAGTACTTCAAAGTTGTATTCATCACAAAATTAAAAAATAGATGGTTAGAAACTCTCTATATAGAATAGTTTACATTTGACCATAAAAATAACATAATTTTTCAGAAACTAATCTCTTAATTGTCATAATTTTTAGTCATTGTCATATCCAAACCATGGTAATTGAATGGAACATATTATTTAATGGTAGGTTCATTCATGTAAAACAAAGTGGACAACTATATAACTTTACTTACAATATTATGGTGATCTAGTATAGCATTCTTACATATATTTCTTTTAGTACAAGCAAAAATTTGCCAAGTAAATTACTCATGTACTCTCATTAACACTTACAATTCTAAGTCTAATCCTTAGCCAAAGGGAAAGGTTGTGACTCAAGCCTGCGGTCAAGCATGTTCCAAGGCAGATGTAGAGTTATTTGCAACCAACTATGGCCACTTGATATTTATTGGCACATTCTTCCATTGTTTGAATTTAGATGAGTACAACCAAAAGTACAAGAGAAGCCCAAAGTAAAAGGTGAATGCAAAAGTAAAGTGGGGCAAAATTTGTTGGATACTAGCAAACTAGTTTGACTGATATTGAATTAAAAATGTCAACACAAGAAATAGACTATTTTTATTTTTATTTTTTTAACCTTTGATAGCCTTTATAGTTAAGATCTAAGAAATTGGACTAAGTTTGATAAAGGGTATTTTCAAAAATTTCTACTTCTTTATAGCCTTTATGGTTTTTTAGTAACCTCTAAAGAGCATTTATTGTTTAGAAAGAGGAAAGTGGATTAAGTTTGATAAGTAGGAACAATGGAGTTGTTTTTACTTAAAAAAGGGAGGGATTGTTATTTCCCAGCTTTTGGAAGAGGGATAGGTCCGAAATCCTAATTTTATTTGATCATTTCTTCTAGAGGAGTATTAAATGGATGCTCTGTATAAGAGTGTCCAAGTCAATCACTTTTGTTGGAGCTTATGTTTACAAGATCCAACTCTCTTAGTTTATCGCTCAAGCTATGGATGTTTAGTAGATCAAAAAGCATGTTAATTGGATATGATTAGAAAGTAGAATTTAGACTATTATTTTTTTCAAGCTTCTTAAAAATTTTCTATTTTCGAGTGTAAATTTTTAGACTCTAGATTCATCCAATCCACATACTTTTTGTTCTCTTAGATATAAAAGAGTTGGATCATACAAAGGTGAGCTTTTGCTAAAATGGTTGCTAGTAGCAATCTTACATTCAAGTAAATAGAATGCTTGTACTAGTATCATAATAATAAGACCCAACTCTTCAATTATTATCATGATTATATGTGACTTAGGCAAGACTAAAGGTGTAAGTGAGAAACCTATATATGTGTTTCTCTCATTTCTATTTCTAAGGAAACACCATAAATGATTTTGAATTTTTTTATTTTCTTGTGATAATTATTTATGTATATCATACAAAAATGTAGAGAAATAAGACTTAGCTTCTACAATAATCTAGCCAAGTTTTAGAGTGCTAGGATCATCTAATGATGATCTTTGGTTTATGTTTATAGCCAAAGCAATGGGTCAAAGAAGTCATATCATCTAAAGGTCCCCCTTTTATGCAAAATGAGAGATGCTTACATAGAAGTGACCTATAAGGTAGTAATCCTTAAGAACAACTACAATATTTCTAAAATTATAGAAAAACATATCTTATTAAAATTGAAAAGAGACACTTATCTATGCCTCTCCTCGTTTTGCTTGGTCAGAGGTTCAATGTGGCACTTTTGCCTCTAATGGAGAGATTTCAAGTAGATTTAGAAATTGGGATATTAGGATCTTGATAGTTTACTTCGTAATTCTTTGATGTAAAAATAAAATAAAATAAAAATGGTGTGAAATGATGATAACAAAATCCCAATATATGATAATTAAACATTCAATCAATTAAGTTGAAATAAGGCCTTTTTTAATTAAGAATTCATGGAAGTAAATGTGGCTATAATGTTGATAGGTAGGAACTATTATGCCTTTCTTCAAACTAGCAATTGCTTATAATAAATTTTATTTTTAAAAATTTTATTCTATAATTTTGGTTATGTTTCTAAGTACAAATACAACCATACAACATAGTTAATTGATGATCTCAAGTGGCCCAATCAACATTTTTTTTTTTCAACTCATTAATTAGTAAAGAAAAAGTTTTTAGAAAGAAATAAAGAGATAAACTATTTCAAAATACAAAATCAACATGTAAGTGTGAACATAAACATACATGATACATATCATAGTAATTTTGGGTACATTTTGTACATAAGAACACATGCATATATTGCTAATATTATATGTGTGTGTGTAATCAAAGACAATGTCAGATAAATGAAGGAAAGGTTCTATTATACCAATTTATAAAAATAAAGGAGACGTACATAACTACACTAATTATCGTGAGATCAAACTTATAAGGCATACAATAAAACTTTGAGAAAGAATGATTGAGAAGATGTTACGACATGAGACAAGTGTATTAGAAAACCAGCTTGGTTTCATGTTCAAGAGGTTTATCATGGAAGCTATTTTTTTCCTTAGACAATTGATAAAGAAATATAGGGAGAGGAGGAAGGACCTAAGCATAGTCTTTATTGACTTAGAAAAAGCTTAAGTAAAGTCCTTAGAGAGTTAATATAGTCGTTGTTGAGCAAGAAAGGGATTTCACAAAGGTATATAGATATAATTTAGGATATGTATGAAGGAGCATTAACAAATGTTAGGACAATAAAAGGAGAGACTGATGATTTTTTTTATCACTATTAAATTGCACTAGGGATCAACATTAAGCCCACACCTTTTCATGCTAGTTATGGATGACTTATCTCTGCACGAGAAAATTCCATGATGCATGTTATTTTCAGATGACATAGTTTTGATTAATAAGATAAGGGCAAACGTAAGCACAATACTAGAAATATGGAGAGATGTTATAAAATCTAAAAGATTTCAAATTAGCCAAACTAAGATGGAGTATATGCAATGCAATTTTTAGCAAGGAAAGGAGTGGGAGTGAAGCACCAGTAAAGATTGATAACCAAGATTTCTCCCTAAAAGACTACTTTCACTACTTTGGATCAATAATTCATGAGAGGGAGTGTGGAGAGTGATGTTACCTAGAGAATCAAAATGGATTGGAACAAATGGAGATATGCTTTTGGATTTTTGTGTGATCAGCCGATGCCACTCAAACTAAAAGAAATTTTTTATAAGATGGTTGTAAAGTTGACTATGCTCTACGGATCAGAGTGTTGGGCAGTCAAGAAATAACATGTACATAAGATGAGAGTTTTGAAAATGAGGATGTTAACATGGATGAGTGGCAAGACAAGAAAGAATAGAATTATAAATGAAAACATTAGAGGAAACTGAAGAGTAGCACTAATAGGTAACAAGATGAGAGAGCATAGACTTAGATAGTTTGCATATTTCCAACAAAGACTAAAAATAGCACCAATTAAAAGGAGTCATTCCATCAAAGTCGAAGGATCTAAAAGGGTATGGAGAAGGCCCAAAAGAATGTGAATAGAATTAGTGAGAAAATTTTTAAAAACTTTTAACTAAATAAAACCATGACCCTTGATAGAGGGAATGGAAGAACAAGATTTATGCAGCTAACCCCTATTGGGGATAAGGCTTCGATGAAGATCATGATGATGATGATATATACATATACACATACTTACACACACACACACACACACACACACACACACACACACACACACACACACACACACACACACACACACACATAATATATATATATATATATATATTACTTAAATATGATTTGAAATATATAAATAACTTTTTAGTGTAACAAATATTAAAACGAATTGATCCTTAATCAAATAAATACATAAGCTTTAAATTCATTATACTCATAAAAATGCAACAAAATGAATATGAATTAGGTAGTTATCATTGTATTCTCAAAAATGAATTTGTAATTTTTATATTTATTTTTCTTACAAATATAATATATACTTATTTTATATTTTGGTTGTTTCTTAAAAATGTGCATAAATATTTCCTTCCAATATGTTTCTTCATATTTTTTAATATTCCAACTCATTGTAATTAAGATAGAGAATACACTAAGCATGGATGATAAAAGATCTTTGAAAACATGTTTCTCAACTTTCTATAAAGAAATTGTTTGACTCTAAAAAATAAGAAAGGTTGAAAAACATAAATAAGGATAGATATGGGCAAGTAATTTTAAAAATGGAATGGATAAATATAAACAAGTGTTTCATGCATACAATGAGAGAGAGAGAGAGAGAGAGAGAGAGAGAGAGAGAGAGAGAGAGAGAGAGAGAGAGAGAGAGAGAGAGAGAGAGAGAGAGAGAGTTATAGTATATAGAAATAGAAAGCAAAAAGAGAAATAGAAAAAATGAATGTCTTAAAAATAAGAAAAGAATTGTCTAGTGAGGGATCTTTTTATATACTGACATATGTTATTTTATTAGATTTTTGCAAAAATCTACTAAATTAACAAAAATCAGTCCTAAGGTTATTAAAAAGAAAGAAAGAGATAAATAATCCAAAACAATAGAATTCCTTACAAAAGTCCTTATGAATAAATCTTCAAAGTTACTATTTCCAACTAATTGAGAAAATAAGTAGTAATTATTAGTAAGAAAAATTCTCTTAAAGAGAAATTATTTAGATCTATGTAGTCCATCACAAAAAACAATGATCATTAAATTCCTAAAGCTACCATCAAGAGAAAATAACAATTGATTGGTAAAGAAAAAAATTTAGAAAGAAATAAGGAGATAAATTATTTAAAAGCACCAAATTAGCAAGAAAAATTCTAACTAGAAAGCCTCTTTATCTAAAATCAAATGAGATGAATAGTATTAGTAAGAAAAATCAATCCTTTAGGTGTATTAATCTGTTAAAATAAGATAATAATGATAATAATAATAATAAACTAATTCAAAAATAAAGATTAAAACTTACCTAAAATAGTAAGATATTGTGAAATCTTATTGTTGATATTGTCCTTTTATTTTCCTTCAAAATCCTACTCTTGACCTCTTTTGAGAAAGACTCTCAGTAAGTGTACATGCTTTTGTTAGATCTAACTCATTCACCATGCTAAGAATGGATTAGATAGGCTAGACATCAAATTCATGCCCATCAGATGTTTGTAGCCTATGTTTCATGAGGTCATAAATCACAACCATCCATTTTTGTTAAGTTTTTTTGTTAAGTTTTTCAAACAACTAAAACAAGTGGCTAGGATTGCCCAAATGGATTGACTTCTCATGGGTTACCTATTTTTTATATTCTATATGATGAATGGGTTAGATTTGCAAAAATATTGTACCATACCTGGAAAAAGGGTGTGTACTCTTTTCTCCTTTTGAGTGTGTACTCTCGTTAGAACTTTGAGAGAGATTTGAGTGGGTGAAAGAGATTTTGAATGAAAATGAGTGTGTGACCGTGTGTGTGTGTGTGTGTGTGTGTGTGTGTGTGTGTGTGTGTAAGAGAGAGAGTAGCCATTTTTAATAGAAAAAATAAGGTGAGCTATATAGATAGAGAAATTAATGATTAGAGAGAGATAGAAAGAGAGAGATAATAAATTCTATTTAAAGAGCTCAATGTTGGCTGCAATTTTACAAATAAAGTAGAAGCAATTTAAGCATTTAGAAAGAAGAAAGAGATACCTCTTTAATCAATTAAGAGAGAGAAACTTAAACATTTATTCGGATTTTTTCTAAAATGAAATTTTGTACTCAAACGTTGAAGAGAATAAAATTTTTTTTAGAGGCCTCCACTTAGTGGCTTCTTGGCAGCCACAATTAAGGAGAATGGTTGACATTCTTCTATTGTTTATACTACATAATATAGACACCTCAAGCTAATTAAAGAACATGTTCAATTGGACCACATATTTTACATGTCTTTTTGGATGCTTTATTAGACAAATTTGTTTGCTGACCGAATGAGAAGTGAGTGAGCAGACATGAAATTTGTAATTCGTATTCCTTGCAATAAAGAGGAAGAGAGTTCAGATCCTTTGTTGCTTCCATATGCAACAAATCATTTAAATTGCTCGACGTCCATTAGTTGCAAACCTCATACAATTAAATAATTGTTAAACATATTGGGAGATCTCAAAAATGAATAAAAGAGGTAAAATTATGTGGAACATAGGGGTGCAAGTGGTATAACCAAAACCATTAAACCAACAGGAACCAAACCAAAATTTTTGGGTATAGCTATTTAATTGGAACCAATAATACAGTAATAGTTTTCATTTTAAAGATCCGAATCTTATTGGTATGCTATCAATTTTTATGCCCAAGTACCTTGACCAAAATTGAGAACAAAAAAATATTAATTAATTAATTAATTTTTTTTACATTAAAGGATAATATAATAATTTACATCTAATAAATTTTATCATTATTTAGTTATTTTAAAATTATTTTTATATTTAATTTAATTTAATTTAATATTAGAATAATATTTAATATGGAAATTATTTGCAAATGATCAAATGTGATTCATCAGTAAATATATACTTTTAATTGGGCATAACGACTACCGTAAGATGGGGAAGCAAAGTCAGAAAATATGTTATTTCCCCAAAAGCTAAAACACCCTAACATAGTTGCTCACAATTTTGAATTCATGTCCTAACTAACTTCTATATACTATAGGTACCAACATGACATGTGTTTTTAACTTTTATGTTATTTCTTATGTTGTATTTACGTCTGGCTATATAGTAGGTAAGCAATAATGATATGAGTATTTGGTATATAAATAATTAAATAAACAAAAATACTGCATAACCCACCTTTTGGTATGTTAATTGTTTTTTCCTTTATAATACCTGAGAATAGGAGCTGTAACCGATGGTATGGGAATGATTTTCAGGCTAAGAACTTAACTCCAAAACAGTACTGTACCAAGAATTATTTTTTTCTCACTTACTGTAAATGGTTTTCCATGGAATTACACCAGAACCGGATCGCTTGCACTCCAAATGGGACAGGTAAATTGGAGTTACGGCTGGAAAGATTTTGTAACTCAAATATTCGGACAGGTAAATTAGTGGTTATCCAGTCACAAGGATTTCCTTGGTGTTTCTGCTTCAGAATTAAGGTCTTGGGAGTTTTACATACAAGTTGCATCTTTCAAGAGCAAGATCGTTCGGTAATGAAGCCTGCCAATCCAAAATGGGTTTGATTTGGTGGATCGTCAAATGGCAATCCAGGTCCATCTAGAGTGGGAGGAATTATGTGAGACTATTTGGTCATACTTTGATGGTTTTCTCAACTTATTTGCCGAAAACAGAATTACTCTTATCATACAAAGAGATTCTTCAAATGTAATGTCGTGGATGGATTTCTGGTTAGGAAGAAATTTGCAACGTTTGCAACCATTGAAGACTCATTGGAAGGAATGTTGATATCATTTCCCATGTCAGAAGATTGCCTAATCTGATTGCTGATTCTTTAGCAAGACAAGGGTGTTGAAAGAGATTATGTTCACTGCAGATCATTTGCCTTTTCACTTAAAGCTTGTTTAGCTTCTCAAATTTTGTATCCCATGGTTTTTGTATCTTCATGACCATTTCGGTTACTACGTAAGCTCTCCTTTAATGATTAACAACCATTCACAAAAGAAAGTAGTGGATCCACAGCAGTGGGGCTAATCCAGAGTTCAGAATACACGGTCACATTCACCAAAATATTATCTGGCGTCTGCTCGTAGTATAAGGCGCAGAATAAATATATATGGAGCCCAATCGTTGGTGATCCAAACTATTCATCCACCCAGCCAGATTGCAATGGGATATCGTAATTATCTTAATTGTTTTTACTGGTTAAGATTTTACTGCTGTTACTATCTCTTTCCATTTTCACTACAGAATACTAGCGGCTAGGATCATCCACGACAGAAGAATTGGTCTCTAACCAACAGAAGTGAAGTTCAAGGGAAAAGCGGTTTGCATCACCCAGACATACCTTGGGTGTACTCTAGTGCATTTGACCAACATTTCATATTGGAATTGTCAACTAAGCAAATTATAATCCAACACAGTTTATGAATCAAACTATGATTTGCATTGAAGTTATTAACACCAAACCAGTAGCACCAACATGTCAATGATACCATAGTTCAAAAATAAGTCAATCAAAAGAAAAAAAAAGCCTAATTCAACAATCTCCACCCGCCTAGGAACATAACATTATCTGAGAGTTGTCAGCAAAGGCTAAGAAACAGGGGAAAATCCCTTCCAGAAATCCGTACAAGCGGGCTTTCCATGAACAACTAGCTAAATTATTTTTGAAGTTAGAAAGATGTTACTTCGATATCGCTGGACTATTCCATGTACCATAACCACACGCTTTGCACCCGCCTCCACGTATTAGTCTTTCTTGTTAGCATGAGCTAAAAGCAGTCAAAACCGTGCATGCTTGCCTTCCATAGCATGCAGGTATCTTACATAATCTTCATCTCTCATCTTCCAGGATGCTGGGACCATGACAATTTATGCTGCAGTTCCAGGTCATTGCCAACGAGTTCTATTGGTTAATGATGCCTCTCCCCAGTCATTGCTTGGTACTGAAACAGTAAAATGGCTCTCCAGCAAAAAATAATTCTTCCATGGAATGCAAAGTGATTGGTTCCCAAAGACGTGGTCTTGGAATGTTCTCAGCCATTGAAAGAAGAAGGCTACCAATCTGAAGAAGGAATCATGCACATTGATGCTGCCTTATGAAGAGGATCAGGTACTAAACAGAAATGTTATCCATTTGACATCCATCAAAATTGAACTCTGATTCAACCTGCCCAGCCCCATCTTGTTGTTGCTGGAAGATAAACCAGACTGTGAGCTTTCCAATCTTGTCATTTTTTTTGTTTTTTCCATTTGAACAGCTAAAACTTCATCAATGTAAAAAGAACAAAAAGATAGTTGTTACAACATGCAAAATGTAATGAAATACAAGCAAACACTTTTAAAGTAACAGAAAGAAAAGCAACGACTGGAGTAGGGGAGTATAGTCTAAAAGAGGATTCCTCGGGTTGTAGGAGATGTAAGGATTGATACATAGAATAACATGTTATTTGATTGATAATCATAGAAAGCCTTCCTTCTTGCATGCGCATCTTGAAAATGAATCGTATTCCATGAATATGATATCTATCTAGTGTGATATATGGAATATATGACAAAGGTGTAGTGTTAGAGTGTCACCAAGACGTGGTGGGGGATTGGGCCCATTTTTGTGAGTGAATGCATAGATACTTGTTCATCATTCGTGCACATGTTCAAAAGATACTTGTTACGACATGCAAATAGTAAGTAATGAAAATAGAAGCAGACGCATGCACATGTTCAATGTACTACTGTTTAAAACCACTTTTGAACTCATTGATCCAGATGAAAAAGTACTTGCCCCTCTAAAGATGACAATAAAAGCCATCCCTATAGGAAGCATTTGGGGAGAACAGATTGGAAGACTATTTCAAGTTAATCATTAGAATTTAATATCTTCTGCTTTTACTCAATATTTCAAAATAAAGATGTTGAACCAGATCTCTGGCCCAGTCCTTTACAGCAGCAGGTTGGTAAACCAGAGCAGAGACATAAATGCAAGTGAAAGGCTTTGGAGTTGTAGGTGTTGACCATACATCAACAATATGACAAAAGTTTCTTGCATCAATATTATTCCATCTCATCTTAGGTACCACAAGCAGTGATGTGGTCTTGCATCAATATATGACAATAATTTTTCTATGATTATAATGGAAAAGCTCCTGCAGCTCAAGACAAAAAAAAAGGGCAGCCCGGTGCATGAAGCTCCTGGGTATGCAGGATCTGGGGAAGGGGCAGACTACCAAGGGTCTATAATATGCAGCCTTACCTTGTATTTTTGCAAGAGGCTGTTTCCACGCCTCGAACCCATGACCTCCAGGTCACATGGTGACAACTCAACTGTTGCACCAAGGCTCCCCTTCTAAAGGTTCTTGCATCTTATGGTACTTATATAACATAAACAGACCAATTATGTTGCTGTATGATGGGCCTCAATTTTGGTCTTAGTATGGCTAAATAATTAAATTTCTTATCCTTGAAGATAGCTGACATTCAGAAGAGGTCGTTGGGACTTTGAAATGTTTTCGGAAGCCAAGGACAGACCAAATGTGGAGGATGAGGACCCTTACTATCAATTGTTCCTGGATTATTACCTCCCTGAGTTCTTGGCACTCAAAGCATACTTACAGGGAGAGAAACATGGTTGCCAATGCCCCAGCAAAAGAAGCAGTAAACTCTAAATCTAGTAATAAGTGGATAGGCAATCCAGGATTCTATTTGTTGTAAGCTTTTATAGGAGGATGTATATGGGCCTCCAAAAGACAGAGTAGTGTGATGCTTTTTGCTTTCTATAAATCAAGGAGTTTAGTGGTTCTCAGCAAATAGGCTCCCTTTTTCTACCAATATACATGACAAAAGTTAGTAGATGCTTGAGAAACTTACTTTGTGACATGAGGGAACCAGGCAACCATACATGAATTTCTAATCTCATGTTACGCAAACCAAACATAACTGTACAGAGAAATCAAGCCTTGCAAAGACAAAATAAGAAAGCAATGTTATAGACTAAAGGAGATCATGTCAGAGAGTTCTAACCTGTTTGAAAAGTGCATCCATGATATCATCTTGAACAAAGTGTTCATTGAGTAGCATGTTTTCACAACCCAATTGCGGCATGCCTTCAGTCTTTACTCTTAAAGAAGAATTGTCAACCATAACACTGTTATGGAGCTGAGCAGGTGCGTTCTGGTTCCCATGTAAATTTTCTGCTCTCGTTGAGACCATTCCTTTTCCAACAATGGGTTCGTTCCCATTCTGCTCATTCTTTTGGATAGCTATAACATTTTGATGGCTCAGAACTGCCTGACTGAAATTAGGATTGTTCTGTATGGAATTCACATGTTGAGCTGCATCATAACTGAGATTCATATTTTGCATGACCCACTCTTGTCTTTTGTTCTGACCAAGCTCATTAAAGATACCATAACTTGGAGCAAGGCCCCTAAGTCCTTTTATGTTGGCTGAATTGTCCATTCCTTCCAATGTTCGTGTTGTTGGGACAGTGTCTTGAAACATCCGTGATGATGCAAGATTTGATAGCCCTGTTGTACTTGCAAGAGGAAAAGCATTTCCAGGCAATTCTGTACTGTGGATGACCGGAAAATCAACACAAGAAGTTTGGGAAAGTGACATGTATGAAGGATTACTGATGAAAACTCCCCCTGATTGTGTGCCTTTGCCATTCATAACAGTTCCATTCATTCCCAAGACCTGACCTGTGATTTCATTGGAATTAATTTGCTGTCCTACGGATGACGGTATTCCAGAAGTATGTCCACCAGAGATTTCATTCAGTATCTGCACCCTTGATTGTGGTTGTCCTGACATATCTACTTGAATTTGGGTTTGGTTCTGAGAGACTGGAAGATTTTGTCTTTGTTGAGACATCTGCAACATTAAAGATCTGTTCTGGCAGCCATGAACAGCATCTCCATGAGATGACGAACCTGTTCTTATCGCAACTGGTAAGTTAAGATAACCTGAGCTTCCCTCAGTGACTTGCAGAGCCACATTACCAAATGACTGGACAGGTTGATGTAAATGTGCTAGCTGCTTTGCTTCCATGGTAGTTGGAAGTCCATGAAGTAAGTTCAACTGTTTATGGTTCAGTTGTTGTCCCTGGTCATACCCTACTTTTGAGGGGTTAGAGGTCTGCGCATCAGAATTGAAAAGGTTCATTTGATCAACAACAGACATCCCCATGCCACTGCTCATAGTTGTTCTTCCAAGTCCTGCTTGCAGTGCCACAAGATTCTGAGATGGAAGTTGACCTGATACAGCAAGAGCTTGGAGATCGAGTCCATCAAGCGAAGAAATTGAGCCAAAAGTTGTTTCTCCAACAAAAGATGTATTGAGCCCACCCGGATGATGTGAAACTCCACTCAGTCTCCTAAGATATAAACGGTATTTCTGTAGTGAAGATTTGTTTATCAGTCCTTTCTGAGAAGCAGCAGCAAAAGAAAAGCACAACTCAACATAACAATAAAGCATATGAACTGCAGTAAATAGCTTCTCTACCTAGAGTTCGAAGACCTCCTTAACTGTCACAGAACATCATTGTACTATTAATAGTAATCGTACAGAGTATGGCAGGTGGTGTTGTAGGTCAGCTATAATAGGTATTGGTAACTGATTGTGTACCATATGTCAGAGGAGAACAGATAGTAAACTTTTATGACATAGCTAATCTGTCAAACATAATGTGCTTCAGCTATCACGTAAGCTTGAGATGCAAGTTAATTTAGACAGACCTTTTGTATAATCATTTGATCATTTCAAATATCCAACCCACTGATATATGTACTCTCATCTAGTATGGAGCTCATGAGTTGCTCACTTGGGTTGGTTGCTCATTTTATTAATTTCTTGAGTTCACCAGAAAGGTTAGTCATTATGTTCTTTTATTCTAATCTTAACTTTTTCTGGTCTACCCAAAAGATTGTTTGCCTCTCTCCTATGATCTTTGTTTTCAAGAAATTTAAGATCCATTGTCATGATATAGAGTTAAGGTTGAAGTGTTTACCATAAACATCTGAAATTGGAAAATCCTATTCAGCCAGATACCACATTGAAAGTTTTTTGGGAGCAGAATAGCTATTTCATTTATGCCCATGTTGGAAGCTGTAAACACCTTCTTATCCATGAATTAAGTAACAGTTCGTTTGCAGGACTGAGATTATGTTGCCACTTGTTTGAAGTCAGGTCTAATTGCATTTCCAGGTTGAATCTTTGGCAACTTAGGGTAACCATCATAAAATGAGGACCTGATTTGCTCCTCTCCTATGATCTCTGTTTTCAAGAAACTTAAAATCCATTGTCATGATATCTGCAGGTAACCATCATAAAATGAGCTTATACCTTTTCATGTTGGTTATGGATGAGTTAACAAAACATCTGCACAAGGAAATTCCTTGGTGCATGTTATTTGTAGATGGCATAGTTTTGGTTGATAAGACAAGGAAAGGCGCAAATACAAAGCTAGAGTTATGGAGAGATGCATTAGAATCTAAAAGACAAAGTATATGGAATGCAATTTTCGCAAAGAGAGGAGCAGGAGTGGAGCAGCAGTAAAGATTGATAACCGAGAAGTCCCCCTAAAGAACACTTCCAATACTTGGGATTGATAATTCATGAAAGCGGAGAGATTGAGAGGGAGGGGTTACCCAGAGAATTCAAGTGGGTTGGAACAAATGAAGATCCACTTTTAGAGTTTTGTGTGATCGACGAGTACCACTCAAACTAAAAGGAAAATTCTATAGGTTGGCTGTAAGGTTGGCTATACTCTAGGAATCAAAGTGTTCACATGTAAATAGAATGAGCGTCGCTGAAATGCAGATGTTGAGATGGATGAGGGGCAAGACAAAAAAAGATAGAATTATAAATGAAAACATTGGAAGAAACTTAGTAGTAGTACCAATAGGTAACAAGATGAGAGAAATTACACTTAAATGGTTTAGGTATGTCCAATGGAGGCCGAAAAAGGCACCAGTTAGGAATGAGGCAATCCAAGTCGAAGGTTCTAAAAGGGCAAGGGGAAGACCCAAAAGAACGTGGATAGAAGTGGTGAAAACTGATTTATAAACTTTGTGACTAAATGAAGCAATGACACTTAATAGAGCGGAATAGAAGAACAAGATTTACGTGACGACCCCTACTCAGGATAAGGTCTTGATGATGATGATGTCATGATATAGGGTTAAGGTTGAAGTGTTGCCATCTGCCAAATGCCATATTGAAAGTTTTTTGGGAGCAGGTAGCAATTTGATTTACGCCCTTGTTGGAAGATTTTGTGGCCACTTTTTTGAAGTCAGGTCTAATTGTATTTCCAGATTGAATTTTAGGCAACTTAGGGTAACCATCATAAAATGATGACCTGATTCAGAATCACAAATCCTTGTTTCCAGTCATGGATTATTTAATTCCTTTTCAGTAGATTGCAACCAATGAATAGCTACATCAAGTTGTAAGAACCTTATAATACTTCCAACATACCACCTCAGACTACTAACTTCTGATTACATTATAGATATTTCCTACCAATCAGTGTTTGGAAGTTATTTACATAGTTGCAACCGTATGTGGGGATAGTCTCAACCAATTCTGCTGCAGTGTCTTCATTGATTTGAAGGTGAGGCCCACTGTAGAAGACAACGGCTTGGACATACTGAATTCTATTCACTCCATTTGCATTGAAGTCACTGTTACAGTGTCCATCATTGGTTTCAGTTTTGCTTATTAGAGTTCAGTCAGAAAACCTTTCCAGTTGCCTTCTAACTTGTAGTTATATATAATTCTCAAAAGAAAAGGAAAACTATAGGAGCATCTGCTGCTAATGCTGAGGATTTAGAAGTGGAGTTCATGCAGTCTTATGAACACCCTAAAAGGTTAAAGTAAATGAGAGGAAGAAGAACCTGACCGATGGAAATAATTAGTAGGAGCAGGATTTCTAACAAAACATCACCGCACCAATATACAATACCAAGTAGTTTCAAGGGAGATAAGTTTCTTTTCTTTTTTAAGTTGTTCATTTAGCTATGTAATCATGTTTATTGATTCTCTTTCTTTCCAAGTTAAGGTAGAGATAGAGTTGGAGTAAAAAAGAAGAAGAAGATGACGGGCTGTCCCTACTCATTATTTCCATCAGTTGGCTTCTTCTTCCTAACATATTACCTTAATCTTTTAGCATTTTCATATGCCTGCACAATCTAAACCCTTGGCGTTAGGAGCAGATGCCCCTGCATAATTAATATAAAGATTTTATTCATAACTGAAACAAAATAGAGAAAGTTTTCTGCAGTCATTTGCTAGTGGTTGAAGTTTGGAGTAGTGTCAGCTGCTGCTAAGATAGCAAAAATAGGTGCCCAAGTGTGACTAATACCAACCGATTCTTTTCAAATGTTTTAATACCAATAGATCATGACAAATATGTGTCTATTCTTACTGACAGATTGACTGAAAATTCCAGAACTAATTACAGATTCCTTCAGAAGCAGATGAGGATGTTACCACAGGTTCGCCAGCTTAGCATCTTCATCAAAGATTGCTCACAAAGATACAATTCAGCTTCCATGTCACAAAAAGAAGTAATACTGTAATGTATTATAAGGATTTATTGTGCTTTGGTTTGTGGAATCTAAGGGGCTTGGAAAATAATCCATGAATGTCCTGATGCTTAAGAGGTACCATAGGATCAAAGCTTCTCAGTCACTAAGGTTGAGATGCACTATTATACAAAAAGCAGATGATGAAGAAGAAAACAGATAACCACAAGCTTACAGAGTTCATATTTAGTCTTGCATTTGATAGCTTCTCCCTTGACAAATTTGCATGTGTCAGAAGCAGCTAAGTCAATCATTAAACTACACGCCCAGAAGAGGTTACATGAAAATTTCTTAAATAAGAAGCCAAGTAATTGTTTATAGGACTTCAAGGAGGCAGACACACAGGAAACAGGAAATATATTCTCCCAAATATCTATAACCAGATACACACCAGCTTACCTGGCTTCTTTTTTCTTGAATAGTAAAACTTAAATAAGAAAAGAAGAGGCTACAAGGGCATGATAGGTCGACAGGACCTGGCAATCACTGACAAACACAGGGTGAAGGAAGACTGCCCCTAAACATTGGACCTCAAGCAGCTAGACCAATCAAAACTGAGCATGAATAGAAGGAGTCTGACAGGGATAAAAGATGTGTCAGTCATCCTACTAATGCAGCAGATGTCCCAGGATCTCCTAAGATCAGAAGAGGAAACCTCAACAAAAGGCTTGAAGTGCACACCCAATAGACCACCAGGATGAAGATCCAACTGCAAGAATGCTATAGCTGAGTAGATCCTATCACAAAATATACAACTATCCTTTCCTTCACACCAAGCCACTACATAGCCAGACAAGAAGGTTTTATAGGACTCAAATGCTCCAACTTTAGAGGTGTACATATCCAATGTCATTGTTCCTTGACCTTGCAGAATCTTTAATACGGTCATCAAATGTGTGGGCCACAAAGACTGTGTAGTGGCTTCAGACCCATGCTAAACAGAGATCCATCAAGTTGATCTTTTTGCCCTTTTGAATGGTAAGTTCAATCAAGTTATGATGACCCGCAAATATCAATGGTCAAACTTTCCACAGATCTTCTAAAGATACACCTTCCAGATCAAGTGGGCATCACAAATTGCCTGGGACTATGGCCATCAATTGTGTGGGGCACCGCAGGCCATATGCTGGCTTCAGTCCAAGAAAACAGAATTCAATCATTATGATATTTTCCTAAATTTTAATGGTGATACATATAAATTTGATTGGAAGTAGCAAATTTCAACTTCTTCAAGAACCTAAAGAAGCACCTCTAAGACTGAGTAAGATTCATCAGTTATTCTTGGGCCTGATCGGGCCCATAGATCAACTATCATGCTGCAAAATATTTCACATTCTTGGATGGGGGTGGGCTAAACAAGAATTCTATCAGGTTACTAGAATACAGTTCTCATCGCCAAATCTGAGTCTTTGTACCATCAATGACTTGGAGCGTAATGAAGACTTTAGCTCCAATGCTTCATAAGTTTTTGTACTTCGATAACTGTCAACAAATGATCAGTTCTGAAATCTTCAATAAAATAAGAAACAATACTCATAGAATAGTGTGGACAAGTGATTTATGATCCGTCAGTAACCCAAAGACAGACCCTTCATCCACAATATACACTAACGCCAACTAAAAACCATGATTCAACACAGATGGGCATCATGCTGATAACTGTATTTGATGAGTGTGCCAAGTAATAAATCCAGGAGAATAACCAGAGTATAATTTAAAGTAAATTAGGGCAATGATGGAAAAACCAATTTAAATTTCCATATTTCCAGTCCTGTTAGCCCTAGCCAGCTTCAATGTTTCACCTGCTCTCCAGTCATGAATGTAAACAAGTTCATATCAACATGAATATCATCCGCAAAAAGTATACTCAAATCCAGTAGGAGCTTGAGTACTATAGGCTTGTTGTGCTTTCTAATTATCCACTAAAGATGTGAGGCATCAGTAACACAAAAATTTTTGCAGTTATTTTATAGAGAAACAACTTCAAATTGATAAAGAAATCAACTTCACCAATTGTATCTAAACCATTATACATCTTATGGTGAATAATTTTACCAAAACTCTACCCTATCAGGCAGTTGGAAGCTTCTGCATTATTGCTTTTAAATGGACAAATAGAAGGCAAAAAGAATGGTTTGTTTTTATCATAGAAGTCTCCAAAAGCAAAGGGTTTAAATTATCCAATAAATAAGAACTCTGAGGTATGCTACATCCAAAAACAGGACCTAAAATAAACGGCCTTGATGGCTTGACCATTGAAGAAGTGGAGTCCACTTATATTTCTGATTTATGTTTCTCTTAGAGGATATGTGCATACATGATATAGCAGCCCTTCTTTCTTTACTTTTGAAAGAGACAACCACTCATGCACAGCCTCAAACCCTAGCCACCCAGGGGAGCAACTCCCCCTTGCACTACTGTGCTAGAAGGCAGCCCTTTTAATGAAGAAACAATCTCAAATCATACTTCAAGAGTGCAAGGAAATGAAATCTGTCATCATATTTGAGTCTTTCCAATACTACCAGGTGGTCTGAAGGTGTTAGGAAGATTCAGATACAGAAAGTTCTTGCCCAATCAAGAGAGGCAAAAAACCAATGCCACAATCAAACTTGAGTCTTCAGCTACAACAAAAAGCCTAAGGGTGAACAGATTATTGATATCAGAGGAAGTTTAAAATTCAACTCAAAGGAAATCCAGGCCACAATCAAATTCAATTTTTCAACAGTTTCAAAAATTAATTAATTCATTCTAGTACTCCATGATGTATGGCACAAATTTTCTGAAGAGACATCTTAAGCAAAAGTCATGCAGTTCATGTCTGCCAATTATCAGATGAATCAGCAAAATTGGTAGGTTGGTTCTTCGCATGATAGTACCATTAACATCTAAAGGTTCTGTTTCTCAAAAAGAGAAAAAAGAAAAAGAAAAAGAAAAAATCTGAAGGTTCTGGCCAGAATTTGATAGTTGGTCGGAATTTCATATAACAGCCACCAAATTCAAGGCTTTTTGTTTCTCTTTCCCATTTTTCTGGCTGCTGAGAGCAAATTATAGCTTCTTGTGTGTAAGCTCTTCTCCAGACTAAAATAGGGGAGGGCAGCCCCGGTGCACGAAGCTCCCAACTATGCGGGATCCGGGGAAGGGGTGGACCACAAGGGCTTATGGTATGCAGCCTTACCTTGCATTTTGCAAGATGCTGTTTCCACGCCTTGAACCCATGACCTCAAAGTCACATGGAGACAACTTTTACCGTTGCGCCAAGGCCCCCCTTCCTTCTCTAGTCTAAAATGTCTACCATAAATTTTCTTTAAGACTCTTCATAATTTCATGACTTGAAAAGAAGTTTACAGCAAACTTTCCATGTCAGCAAAATTCTCAGATCAATGGATTTGATGCCATCATCACTCCAGTTGAGAAAATGAAGAACTATGATCTCTGTGACTCCACTTGTAGTCCATGGTCCCTTTCTTGGCTCCATTTGCAATAAATATCAGCAGATATGCTTTGGTTTCTCCATTTAGAACTTCTTGTGAAAATCTAATCATAAAATTTTCGTGGTAGAAATATACTGTTACTGCACATCATTGAATGACAAGATATTGAAATCCAACATTCTTCTTGAAATAACTTTCATCTTGGAGAGAAGAGTATGTTATCAAACAGATATAGCCAAGAAGGCCATTTTGGGGACTGTTTGTGACAAGAACATCCAAAGTGCCACAATCACTACTCAAAGAAATTTCATTAACAAATGGTGTTAAGCTGAAATCTGCTAAAACAGACAGCAAGTCTGCTCAACTAATAATATAGAGCATTCAACTGAAAATACGGACAAAAATGATATTTACTTAGAACTGCAAGAGTAATCAGTTGGCATTTTCAAACAAACAGACTTCATACCTGCAGATGACTGGCAACATTTTCCCTAGTAAGCCCTGGAACTTTCATCAGCTCCAGAATTTTCTTAGGAACAGCCTCTGCATTGATGCAAGAGTTGTAAATGACAATGCATTACATTTGATGCTTGATGAATTGCTGCAAATCATATGAAGACGGAGAAAAGCAATAACTAGATCCAGATTTTCTTACTATCGATGCTTAATTGATTCACAGCAGCAACAAATTGTTGATGGAGCTCCACCGACCAAACCACCCGTGGCTTCTTCAAAGTGGAAGAATCTTCATGGTCCTCGCCCTCATCTTCCTCATCTTTCACATCTTTCCTTCTCTTGGAATGTCTCCAACTCCCTTCATTTACAGAGAAAGCGTAATCAGCATCATCTGATGGTTTTCTGTGTCTATCACTGTCTTCAACACTCCCAGAGTGCTCAACATCTTTCAACTCATTCCTCCTCTTCCTAACCACATGCTGCCATATGTTCTTTATTGCCTCAATCCGCACTGGTTTTATGAGGTAATCACAGGCACCATGTGTAACACCTTTCATGACAACATCCTTTCCATCATCTGCTGACATCACTGCATTATGAAGAAAAGATCAAAACTAGGCAATAAGTATTTTGGTTCTTTGATGAATTAACTTCCTCCTGAGAAGTCTGTATCACTTACTGATAACAGGCAGGTCCATTTCCAACCCAATGTGCTCTAGGAGTTTGAATCCATCCATGTCTGGCATGTATACATCGCTTATAACAAGATCGAATCCATCTTTTCTCTCTCTAAGCATAGATAATGCAATCACTGCCCTTGAACACGTTGTGACTGCAAGTATTAAAACATATCAATCAATTAGCCTTACTTGAACACCAATATGTCCATATAATCAAAACCAGATCAAGGACAAACGTGTACCACTCGCATTTGGTGTAATTATTGGCCAACATACTCTGAGAAGATCCAAAAATGGCTCATTCTACAGTAAAAAGCTTGTACAGAGTATCCAAAAAATGTAAAAGATTTACTAGATATAATATCAAAGATGCTACAAAGAGGGAACATACACAAAAACAGCTACCTAAAATGAGACATAGATATCCAGATAGCCAACTGAGGAGTTCAACAGAGTATCCCAAATAATTGCAAAAATCCCAATTGAAACAACTTGGAAAACAAACTTCCACCAGCAATTGTCAGTTATCATCTCCTACTCAGAATCCGCACTAAAAAATTGCTAATCACAAACTCCTACAATCCAGGAAAAGATGTCTGTAATCAAATCAGATCACGACTATAACAACTGAACCTTCCCCCGTCGATCTCATGCACCAAAGCTTCTCATTTCTCATTCTGATCCAAATCCAACAACGATCCCTAGTTCCTCATACAACAATCTGATTAAAAAGTAACTAAAAGACTAAAGCCCAATTCCTCCAAGAAAGAAAAAACTACGGCAACATGACAAGAATTATCTAAATTCAGGAGAAAAATACCTTCATATAAGCAGTTCCGGAGCATCTTTTCCAAGATCTTGAGACAAATAGGATCATCGTCAACAACCAGAACCCTCAGACCCGCCGGAAACTGATCGGGAACTCCACCGTCCCCAACTTTCCGACTTCCCGTGAAGCTCGCGGTCGACAGAGCACCGTTATCCATTTCTATATCTGCAAAATCCGATCTCCCTAGAGAATAATCCTTTCTACATCTACATAATCATGGCGTCCAAAAAGAGGACTTGTAGAAGTGTCTAGAATTGAAGGCAGAAACTATATCATGATGTCAAGCGAGACTGTTTCTTCTTGAAGACTGGGAAAGAGAATATTAAGACTGGAGGTGAAAAGGAGAATGGAGGGGACGAGTTCATTTCAGTGTCCTACTTCTTCTTCCTCTTCTTGAGAGAGAAAGATGGTGAGAGAGAGAGAGAGAGGGAGAGAAGAGCTGACCGTTGCGACTCTACCTCCGCCTCTTTCTTTCTCTTTTCTTCTAATTTTCACTGCTTCGCTTGCTCTCCGGAATGCGATGACGAACGGAGTGCGTTGTTCTCTCCGATAAGAGTGGATCCAGCTCACTGATACTGGCTAACAAACTACGCCACCCAACTCAAGCGCAATCTCCCTTTACCCTGGTTGAAATATTTACGGGATTTTCTTTAGATTTCTTTCTTTTATTATTTCTTACTTCCCTTTTTATCCAATTTGGTTTTTCTAAATAGCATCTCGTTGGGACGTCCACGGCAGCCTACAGATCAATCCCGATTCATTGGCCCCAGTCAGATGAATAGCTCAGATCAGCCATATATGTAAAAGTGTGTGCTGTCAGTAAATCATTTTTCCTTTGCTGTATTAAGCTTCTTTCTAACAGCCATCCATGCATGTTACCTAAGTTTTAAATTGTGCATTGTTACCCACTAGCTTTCTGCAACAGTATGCTAAGTTGTCAATACAAGAACACATGCCCTGGTACAAGTGGCAATATTCAAAGGATGTCTACTACAACCTTGAATGATAGACTCCTCTTCTTGCACTACGGCCGTGCACACAGAGTCTTGAAATCTGATCAACCTCCTCCTTCTTGTACTATTACTGTGTTAGAAGGCTTTCATGCTCGGCACAATTATATTGTGATTTTTATTGGATTGATTTTAAAGCCGACTGTTGGGACATGAATCTCATTTGGTAAATGTAGGTTGTGGTAGATTTATTATATTCGACATCTCATACTGTATAAGGCAATGTTACTCTACGCAATACAATGATATTAGACAAGCATTTATCATTAGTGTAAGAAGCAACTTGTGTGGTTTACCATTTGAAAAAAGAAGAAGTGAAGTAGAACTATGTGACAAACGTGTGACGGTGGTTGGTTATTTTGAATACGAAATCATAGCATCCTTCCAATGATACGTGAAAGCTTTTAGATTGTAGATTAACGTACATCGACATCGTGCTTAATTATGCAGTAATAGGTGAGCTCATAAGCTTGTTTATTGTGTTAAATGATTACCAACGTGCATTGCTCTTCTTAGTTAAGCTTACTACATTTTCAACAAACACATTAATTACGTGACATTTGAAAGATAACAACCAATATTTTGGGATTGGTTATTTTGATCCAAAAATGATACATCCTCCTACTTACTATACACTATATATTAAACAAGTTAGACCGATAGATGGGTGAGTTACCGTTTATAATATATATACATGAAGATCAAAGATCTTGAGCGACTGATCTTGCAGCATAACTCAAAAAGATAAAGAAATACCATTAATTTCTTTATAAAACTAAACAAAAATTCTAAAATATTTCTTCCTTATATAAATTAATATTTTATTAATGAAATTACTCGGATAATTATAAGGATGATATGATCATTTGCCAAACACCCACCCTGGTCGTTGAGAGCCGTCCAAGAGTCGAGGAAACAGGTTGAAAGGAGGATAAATAAATAAAAACTATTTTTTGGATTACTATTTTTCGGAAAAGCTAGCCGAAATTTCATTTCCTCTGCAGGACGCGCCGATTCCCATAACGCCCCCACCAAACGGAACTGAAACGGTATCCGTCGAAGATATTTTTTTCTCTTCTCGTTCTCTCGCTCCTCCTTTCACGCGCATTCCGTCAAGTCGAAGTGCCACGTCATCGTACCCAACTTAAACGGACTGACACGTAGCTATTCCACGCCATAACCCACTAGCTATTACACTTCCGGTATACTTTTACTGGGACGTAGAACGTGAAAGTTACTGTCACAATCTACTGATAAGCTCAAGTTCCGGGCCCGCATGAGCTAAATTATGTCACCATGTGTATTGATTTAAATCGTTCAAACTGTACACTAAAGACAGGTGACGGCATGGATTCCAAAGGAATGCCCATCCAAGACATAAACATAATCAAACGGAGAAAAGTGATTCACATTCTGCTGGCAGAATGCTAAGATGGTTTCATAAACTAAGCGTACAGATTGTACGATCAAGACAAAGTAAGAACAAAATTGTGGCTTGATTTCGGATCGACGGTTTGAATCGTAATGAATCGGCAACTTGAGCCCCCAACATCGTGTGGGCCCCTGCAGAGTGTAACAGTGACTTTCACATACTACTCCTTTTAATAATCCCGCTCGAGGTTGCAGGGAAAAGCTCCACACTTTACACGTGGCTTTACAGCCACGTCACTGACAGAGTCCAAAGCGTGCAAGTAAACGTCTTACCAATATCCGTCTGTTCTGAATCGTAATTTGTGCTTTTTCTATTTTATTTATTTTTAGCATGACTTTATTTATTTTAATTTTGGCTTTTGCAGAGAAGGAAATGCTTTTACGGAAAAGGAATATGTGTAACCGCGAGCATTAGCTCACGCGCGGATTAAAATACTTACAGGTGGGGAAGTGGGGATTCCTTTAATGGGGTTATGACACGTGTCCTGGTAGAAAACTGGAAAAGGACGTCTTTTTCATGGATTACAGTAAGGTAAGGTATTTTGGATCCTTTGGAAGGGCTATCCAAATCATGGGGTGAGTAGCAAGTGACTCAAATAGACAGATGGGAAGAAACGGAGAAAGTGGATGGGTTTTTTGCCTAATATCATTACTTTTTGCCTTTCAAAAAGTAGGCAATTATTGTGGACAGTAGTAGGAGTTGGGAGTTAATCAGCTTATTAGAGGACTGATACCATCCTGGACTTGCGAAGGTCTTTCTTTTGCCTCTCTCTTGGTAAGCATACAATAACCACCTAGAGAGGAATGATGCTAAAAGAAAGTCATTGTGACGCTCCCTCATAGCATATACTTTAGTTTTGTCTAGATTGGATATTCTTAGACCAATTCATAAGTAAGCGAATATTTTGAAGGTAAATAATTAGGATAATTGCCAACAACATCTTGCGCGATTGGTTGTAGATAACTCCAACATCTTTCTAAGTCACTGTTTTTGCCTTAGGCCAAAGATTACATTAGAAGAGTATGTGAGTGATTTACTTTGTAATTCATAATGATGACGATGAAAATAAAAATTTTCATATTATCACCTAGACTTTTTGGGTAATATGAAAGAGCTACCTGTCTTTTCAAAGATATAAACTACTCACTTAGCTTTTTCCCTTAGAAATTTAAAAATTTTCCAACGACAACAACAATGATAATAATATAAATATATAGTCTAGTAATTAGAAATTTTAGTCAAATGTTAGATGAAAATCGACAGAGAGAGTAGAGTTCCTTGTGGAATAGTTTGAAAAATGTTCAGGGACATATTTGGAAATTTAATAGGTATTCTCGTGACTGGGAGGTCATTTTTTCTTGACAGGGTTACACAATCTAGGTGGATCCTACATTAGATCTTCAATCTTCCCAATAGAATCATTGACCATATTATCCTAACCACCCATTTCAAATCTTATAGATAAATGATCACTCAAGTATAGAAGATAAAGAGATACATCCAATGGGATACTTATTAGTCGCAGTTTGTCCAGCTTTTTAAGCTAGGAGAAATCTAAGATGGGTTCCAGCAAATCAACTGTCAAGATAAATCACAAAGTGATGATCCCACTGGTCCAATTAGAGGACAACTTGAGGTGCTTAAGCTTTCCCTCATCATACAAAGGTGAAATTGGTTTGTAAGTCAAGCCACCCTGCAAACACCCAAACATCTAACTCAAATATGCATTTAATCGTATTTAACTTTGAGCAAACATTGATGTTTATGGCCCCAAAAGAATCAACGCAGTTCGACATGTCCACATCAGCACCGTAGATCGCGACAAAGCCACACTTGGATGTCTGCCTATGCAACTGAAAGGCCAATGACTTGTCAAATAAGTGGACTGACGCAAAGCAGAATAGGACCCACCATCTCTACGAGGTTTTCCTTTCAGACATGTATTTGCATGTACTTTGCACCCCTATTTTTAGAAATATGAAGTGGGTTTGTGACGAAAAGTAGGCGTCATGAGGTTGAACTGCAGAGCCATTGAAAGCTTGGTGATGGGTTGCTACCTAATTGAATCCATCTCCGGGCAATTAGCCGTGTTTCTTAGAGGGGTGGCGTGTCACGTAGAAGGGGACGTGCTCTTGCCTACCATTCGACCATCCTCTCTCTCTCTAGTCTTATGGGGACATCAAACTGCCTGTCAAGCAGAAGAAAATGACAACATAGATGATAACAAAGTCAACACTTAATCTGTAGCCCGCCAATCCACCAATTTCTCTTGGTTGGGCTACTTGTTAACACGGAAACTCTCGGACTTGGTTTGGGTGTTTAAGAGGCAGAGTTAGGGCTCTACTCGGTGATGAATTGGACCGAATCCGTAATATGATTTAAAATCACCGACCCGTTACTGCCCTGAGTCAAGTACGTGTTAACCAGCACCAATCTGACCCATTAATGGTGTACAAGTTTAACGGGTCAACATAGACTTTCCAATGTGGGTCTGGGAAGTTTAGTTTTTCTCTAGATCTTAGCGAAGAGTCTCTTCGATCTCTTGTATAATGGGGCTGTTTAGGTGACTAGTTGTCCCTGGATAAGCTTTTCGTAGGCATTGGTCATGGCAATCCAAATTTCAAGCTATAGATAAGTATACCCTCGCCAACCAGCCACAATAGGACTATTTGACACGGGACAAGACACTGTTTATTAATCATGGTCATTGATCCCATAAAAAATGTAAGTAATCTTTGTATATTCCTCAATGTGTGTTGTACATATAGATTTCTCTAATTATATAGACAATTTCAAAGAGTACAATAAGCTAAAAAGCACATTCGTGATTGATAATCACTAATTTACATCAATGATCCTCATTGAGGATTTTTCTATTTTGATATGATTTCCAGGAAGACTTGTTTAGCTAGAGATCTTTGGTCAACTTTGGCATTCCCTTATTGGATCTAGTGTCCAGCAAGATTTGATTAGCTAGAGACCTTGGTCAACTTACATTCTTGACACTTCCACTGAAGTTTGTAACATATGTTTATAATTTATAACTTGCTGAGTAAAGTTGAGAATTGTAAGGAACTCGATGGTTTTGTGAAAATATCAGTTGGTTGATGTGATGTAGATATATCATTTGGTTTGACCACTCCTTGAACATTTTCTTGTATGAGATGATATGCTTTGTTCTCTCATGAAAGACTGGGTTTGAAGTAATATGAAATACTACTTGGCTGTCCCAATATAACTTGGCAAGACGAGAATTTTTTATGTCCAAATCCTATAGAATATATCTTAACCAAACAATTTCACAACAAGTAGTACTCATTGATAGATATTCGACTGCCACACCAAATCATAACACGCTAGTCTGCTTCTTGGTTTTCTAAAAAAATAATGAATTTCCAAGAAATATGCAATATTCGGTGATAGAGCATCAAGTATCACCACATCTGGCCCAATTGGCATCACAAAACACATTTAGTTGAATTGAACTAGTTGAAGGAAGAAAGATTCCTTGTCCTGACACATGCTTAATATAGTGTAAGATGCAATGAGTTGCTTCTAAGTGTGGAACTCTAGGCTTATCCACAAACTAGCTTAGGATATCCATTGCTCATGTTAAGTCTAATCATGTAATGGTTAAATAGATCAGCCATCTAATGAGTCTACGATATAAGGAAGGATCTGTAACATAATCACCTTCAAAATTGCTAAGAGACAAGTTTTGTTCCAGAGGAAATGAGATTGGTTTAGTACCCAGGTATCCAGTATCTTTAAGGATCTCAAGGGCATACTTTTATTGTGAAAGGGCAATGCCTTTAGTAGATCGAGTAACTTCTATCTCTAGAAAGTATTTCAATTGTCCCAGATCTTTCAATTTAAATTGATTTAGGAATGACTTGGTATCTTTAATGTTGTGAAGATTGTTTACTACTAGGATGCCATCATCTAGATAAACAAGAAGAGTGGTGATTTTTTTATTTTAGAATTGAATAAATAATAATGCTACTACAGAATGATTATAATACCCGTACTCCTAATTAGAATGATTATAATCCAAGCTACATTTTGCATGCCTTATGAATAAAACATCAAAATCTAAGAATGGGTCTTAATAAACTCAATTGAGGCTATCTAAAATGATCATAATCCAGCATTTAGAAGCATTACAAATGCCCAAAATCAGCATCATATACAGAATAAATGCAAGGTAAAAATGCATATTCAAGCTACATTTTGCATGGCTTTTGAATGAAATATCAAAATCTAAGACATGAGTCTTAATAAACTTAATTGATGCTATCTAGAATGATAATAATCCAGCATTTAGAAGCATTATAGAAGCCCAGAATCAGTATCATATACAGTAGAAAATGCATGGTAAAAATGCATATTTAAGCTACATTTTGCATGCCTTTTTGAATGAAACATCAAAATCTAAGACATAGGTCTTCTTAAACTCAATGGAGGCTATCTAGCATGATCATAATCAAGCATTTAAAAGCATTAAATAAGCCCAAAATCAGCATGACATACAGTAGAAAACGCATGGTAAAAAATGCATTTATAAGGATTAGAGAACTACAAGATCAAGAAATGAGAGAGATCCAATGAATTTTTTTTACCTATTTCTTCTTCTTCTTCTCCTCGAGGGTTTTGGGGGTTTGTGTTTGAAAATTTTAAATGGGGAAAATGAGGGGGGAGAGGGGTTTTGTAAAAAATTGTATGGGGTCACTATTCCTCTCTCTCTCTCTCTCTCTCTCTCTCTCTCTCTCTCTCTCTCTCTCTCTCTCTCTCTCTCTCTCTCTCTCTCTCTCTCCATACAGGTACTTTGGGGGTTTGGATTTCAAAATTTTGAATGGGGAAAAGGGGGAGAAGGGGGCCCATTTTAATAATCGTGGGGGGAGGGGGGGCATAATTTCTCTCCTCGTCCTCTCTTCTTCCTCTTTCTCTCCTTCTATATCTTTCTCCTCTCCTCATCTTCTTCTTCTCCTAAAGTGTTTTGGGGGTTTTGGGTTTGTAAAATTTGAAATGGAGAGAAAAGAGCTTATATTTAGAAACAAATAAAAGAAGATTCATTAGAACCATCCTATATTTAAGTGAATATAGGACGGGTTTGTAGAACTGTCCTTTAATCTTTTCAATAAAGGACGGTTCTATAGATCCATCCTATATTATTTTCAATAAAGGATGAGTATGAGACCTGTCCTATATTCACTTAAATAAATAGGACGGTTGCCCATAATAGTCCTATATTATTGTGAATAAAGGACGGGTTTAGTAAACCACCCGTCCTATATTATTTTCAATAAAGGACGAGTATGAGACCTGTCCTATATTCACTTAAATAAAAGGACGGTTGCCCATAATAGTCCTATATTATTGTGAATAAAGGACGGGTTTAGTAAACCACTTGTCCTATATTTTATTAATAAAGGATGATTGTCATACCCATCCTATATTAATATTCTCTTTGGGCGCGAAATGTTCCCCACCCAATTTTTTATTTTTTTTTTCACACTTGACAATTTTACAATTGCAACTCATGCTTCAACTTTCAGATGGTGCATACTGTCGAGCTGAGGTCTACCAATAGCCCCCGAACCCTGTCACCAAGGGGCGTTGCCCCTTGGGAACCCCATTGGGGTTGCCACCCTACACCCCACTTCTCGGGGGAGCTGCCCTTGAACCCTTATTATTTCTTTTTGTAACCATTGTAATCTTAATTACCTTGTCAATAACTAAGTTGGTCATATATACTAGTGTACTACAAATCTCATACCACTGTAACAAATACATGCACTTTTATTTATCCCCTCATATATATTCAGATTCCACTCAGTCACCTTCCTCACTAGCATCATGCATATACATAAAATATATGTATCATGTATACAAAATGCAAGAAGAAAAAGAAAAGGAATTTTATAGCCATAAATATCAAATAAAGTAAACATATATAATGAAAAAGTACACGAAAAAATAATATCCAAATGATATCAATTGAGAAGATACAAGTTCATGACAAAGTGCATGTAAATCCAACACAATGTTCTAGTTTTCGTCAAAGAAGCCAAGATTCATTTCAACTTTATAAGATATCAAAAGTATAAGACCGTTATTAAGACTCGTCTTATGTAATTTTATATAAAATTGTTCTGGAAAACCGTCTTATATTAGTAGAGTAATATAAGACTGTTATGGATAATCATCTTATATTCTTTCAATAATATAGAACAGTTCTAATGAACCGTCTTATATTAAGCTAATAATATAAGACGGTTTTCCAGAACGGTCTTATATAATTTTATATAAGACAGTTGTGTGAACCAGTCTTATATGTTTAAAGTATATAAGACGGATATCCATAACCGTCTTATATAAATTTTATATAAGATTGTTGTGGTAAAACCGTCTTATATTTGCCGTCTTATAAAGCTACAATTTTAGTAGTGTAAATAGTCAGTCTTTGATTGATGATAGCCAGCTTGCTTGGGAGCAATTGAAAGTTTGATAAGCCATTGATAGAAAGCTTATTTGAGACTGTACAATGTTTTATGAAGTCTGTAAACTTGTGTCTTCCCCTTTCATCCGAGACTAAGAGATAAAGTCATGTAAACTTCTTGGTGAAGATCTCCATATAGAAAGGCATTATTGATATCAAGTTGATGGAGTTGCCAATGTTGAATGGATGCAACAGAAATAAGGAGCTGAATAATGACAAGTTTGGCAACTGGAGCAAAGGTCTCAAGGCTATTGAGGCCTTCTATTTGATTGTATTCTTTTGCTACCAGTCAGACTATGTATCTTTCAACAAATCCACTGGGCTTGAATTTGATTTTGTATACCCATTTACATCCAATAAGTCCTTTTCTCTATGGTAACTGTTGAAGTGACCATGTGTTGTTTGCCTCAAGCATGACGAGTTCATGTTTTATGGCAAGACACCATTTAGGATCATGCATACCTTGTGCATATGTGTGTGGTCCTTTTTCAACTGAAAGGGAAATGGGTGAAAGTACAATGCTTGGTTAGCAACCTATCATATGAAAGTACACCAGATAATGGGTAAGTAATACCTAAACTTTTGATCAAATTTGAGTTAGATGTTAGGACATTTCTTAAAGGAAGAAGAATACCGACATAATACTCATGGAAACAACTAGGTATCGTTGTTTGATGTGTCGATCGCGAAGTTGAAAGTTCCGTGATAGAAATGATTGGTAAGAGTCTTGTACAATTGATGACAAAGATGACAGCAAAGGAGATGGAATTGAAGAAATGTTTAGAGAAGAATTTGCAAGATTTTAAGAAGGATTGTTGGAAGAATAGAATTCCCTACTAGTGGGAGTAATAAGATCATCATTGTAATTGGATGATTGGGCATGGAGAAATACCCGAGGAGGATTCACAAGTGGAGTTAAAAAGGGAAAATTTGTTTCATGAAATAGAATATCTCGTGAGACAAAATTTTACTATTTGATATATCATAAACCCAATATCCTTTTTGACCATATGGATATCCAAGAAAAATACAACATGTGACTCTGGCATCAAACTTTGAGGGGCAGTGATGGTGTGTGGATGCAAAGCATAAGCATCTAAAAACCTATAAATAATTGTATGTAGGTTGTTTGCAGAAAAGCATCTCAAAGGGTGTTTATTTCAGAGTATAGAAGTGGGTGTTTGACTAATAAGGTAGGTGACAGTTAAGATGGGTAGGTTGTTTGCAGAAAAGCATCTCAAAGGGTGTTTATTTCAGAGTATAGAAGTGGGTGTTTGATTAATAAGGTAGGTGACAGTTAAGATGGCTTCTCCTTAAAATTGTTTAGGGAGATTAGCCTGATATAAGAGGGTTTGTGCCAACTCCATTTTGTTGTGGAGTTGAGATACAACTAGTTTGATGAATAATTCCCTTTTTTGAATCAACTTTAATCATGGTAAGTTCAGGGCCATTATCACTGTGAAAGGTTTTTACTTTGAAAGAAAATTGTGTCTTGATGAGGTTTATGAATGTGATGATGCATTTATGGGTATCAAATTTATGATTCATCAAATAAACCCATGTGCATTGAGTATAGCCATCAATTATTATGAGAAAGTGTCGTGCTCCATTGATTGCAAGAATATAATACCCTCCCCAGATATCAACATGACAGTTCAAAAGGTGTGTGAGAATGGATAAAGCTTATTGAAAATTTTAAATGAGTTTGTTTTGCTAATGGACAAAGATCATAAGACTATATCTTTGATAGAAGAAGAAAGTACATGGGGACTCTTATTTGAAGGGTGACCAAGACACGGGTGCCAAAGATGTGAGCGATTATATACCATTGTAATGACTGAGCTACATGTGATCTTTAGGGGAGTATCAAGGTAGTAAAGTCCTCTTTGTTTAGTTCTTGTCCAAATAATCTTCCCCAATCATTGGTCCTGAAGCATACATGCATTGTTAGTAAATATGGCAACATAGTTAGAACTTCAAATGAGTTTGAAGCATGGAACACATTGCACATTGAGTAATGTGAATCCATCAAACGAGATACTGCTTGTATGTATTATTGTAGCCACTGCTCCATTTGGAAGATGCAATGTTCGGTTAATAACTTCAGAATTTGTTGTAAATAAATCCGAGGAGCAAATCATGTGATGGGTTGCTACTGTGTCAAGGAAGCACAAAAATTTGTACCTAAGATGTCACTCATGGCAGATGTACTGTTGACATGTTCTGCTGTGAGAGTGAAGGGTTTCTAAGTAGTTGATGTACTAGGATTGCATGATCAGTTTTAGGCATGAAAATTTTGCAAACTTATTAGTCTGATTTTCCACCAAAAAAATTCTTTCTTTGCAACTTACGACAAAT
This sequence comes from Warburgia ugandensis, assembly GCA_035236585.1. Lineage (NCBI taxonomy): Eukaryota > Viridiplantae > Streptophyta > Magnoliopsida > Canellales > Canellaceae > Warburgia > Warburgia ugandensis. The sequence continues at coordinate 18,340,887 of CP141128.1, read as the reverse complement.
ATCAATGGCATGACTTTTGAAATCACAATAATCACACTTGAGATGTGATCAATATGTCGCACCAGTATGTCCCAAATTATCACAAGCACCACATTTCAAGGGAGCGCTTTTGGATGCGAAATTCTTTCCAAAATTTCATGAATTGTGTCTTATAGCAAGGGAGTGACATTTGTTATGGGTGTACTTACGTTGGATTTTGCTTGTTGCTTTTCATCTTGGAATATGAGAGAGTAAGCTTTGTTGAAAATCGAAAGTGGGTTCCATAAATGCAATTTGTCCTCAAAATGCAGCATAGACCTCATCGAGGCCTATTAGAAATTTCATAGTCTTCTGAATTTGTTGAAACAACAAAACTTCATTGACGGTACCACAAGTACATGTTGGGATTTGACGGAGTGCATCGCATTTATCCAAGAGACCTTGCAGTTTGTTATAATAGGTGCCAATGGTCATGTCGTGTTGCCTACAATCATGAATGACTTCTTCAATGTGAAAAAGATGAACATTGTTGGTCCGTGAAAAATGCTCCTTTCAATCAGACCAAATATAATGAGCATCGTTGTAGATTATGCCTGCTCCAATCTCATGAGATATGGAATTGAGGAGCCATGCTAGCAACGCCTATATCGTTTGAGTTCTGTGATGGACGTGGTTGGGGGTTGTAGAATGGTACCGGTGATGAATCCTTCCTTATTTTTTATACCGAGGGCCATGAGCATGACACGGCTCCAAGTGCTATAATTGTCTCCGTTTTAACAACTGTGTAATGAGAATAAGTCCTGGTTGATCAGAATGTCGGAGATAATAAGGATCATAGGGATTGTTATATTTGTTGGCTTCAAGTGTGGCTGATATTTGACTCGCTCTTTCGGCGGTAGATGTCAATGACCGCTACTGATCAATGATAGAGCCCCAGAGAGAGTGCCAGAAACTGCCAACAGATCCACTCGTCCGGCTCTCGATCGGTGAGTATAAACTGAAAGGAAGAGTCATGGTCTCGGCCCCGTCATTTTGGATGTAAAATGGTGAGTAAAAACTAAGGCAAACAGTTGGGTCTTGTCTGATTCCTCTAGCCACCTGAATAGAGTTGAAAGCGAAATTGAAAAACTAGAAAAGCCTTCACCTTGGCAACTATCGAATAAGGTTTTACGACTTCCATCGTTAGAGAGAGAGAGGTGCAGATCGCCGGAGGGTGCTGCTAGGTATCTGACGGCGAGCCAAAAAAAGAAAATTGATGAAGGAGATAGAGAAACCACGCTGGCCGGCCGTTGATGATTGGTGCGCGCAGCGGGTGGGTTCTGTGGTGGTTGCTAACTGGGATCCAAAAAGAGTAATTTGATGAAGATGTTAGGTTATTTGCAGATGAATTCAATGGCGCAAAATTGAAGATTGAGGTCTCGCGTGGCGCAACGGTAGCGAGTCTGACTCCAGATCAGATTGTTGCGTCAATTTTGTTTTCTACGGCAACTGAGAGTGGAGGTTTTCTGTTATGTGAAGACGGTTGTAGTGGAATCTGGAGATGAGGAGAAGGTAGAGTGTAGGAGATTAGCAGAGCTGGTGCAGCTCGAAAAACTCCGACCGGGATAGTGGATCTTCACACACATTGATACCATGTAAAAAATGGAAGTAAACTTTGTATATTCCTCACCGTGTGTTGTACATACAGATTTCTCTGTTTATATAGATAATTTTAAAAAGTAAAATAAGTAAGCCACAGATCACAATCGTGATTGATAATCACTAATTTACGTGAATGTCCTTGTCATTTTATACAGCGATGGAACAAAAAATTACAAATTAAACTTCAGTTTTCTTATGAAACTTTCTCGATGGGTTAGCAATATACTTCACATGTTTCTAGCGCATAATCGTAATTGAGAATTTTCCTATTTTGATTATATTGCTAGCAAGATTTCTTTAAGTGGAGAGCTTTAGTTAACTTTGACATTCCCTGTTTGGATCTGTGTCTTCAGCAAGATTTGATTATTTGGAGATAACTTTACATTCTTAATAGATCTTGAACGCGGTTAAGATTATTTAAGGAAACTACTCCATGGGTCATGGCTTTAGGAATGACTTAATCCTTATCAACGGCACGTGACAAAATCAATATTCAGGATAATTTTGTCCCTTATTTGCTATTCTCTTGTCGAACATACCCAATGGGGTTAGCCTGATAGATACTTCTAATCACAAGCTATAGTCCTATCATTGTGCGTAGCTTGTGTCTGTCATTGCTTGCACGAATATGGAATTTGATTACTACTTTATATAATATTTCTCATTGGAGTCCCCGTAGAGTATACCCTCAAAGGCCCATACCACTCTAAAGCACATATTTTGGAAGATCCAAGCCATTCATCATGTTCACAGAACAAAAGTTATGTTCTTAAAAGTTTACTCCTACTGAAACTCTTTTCCTTGTTATAACATCTTCATTTTCATCATAATCCCTATTAATGCTACAGGAATGCTCTATTAGAGCACGAGTACACCATAAGTTGCCCATTTTTGCATTAAGGACCCTTCCATTGCATGATTTGAGCTGTTCCTAGTAGTAGTCTAAAAAGCAGGCAAAATGGATGATTTTAGAATCTGCCAAGTTGTGCTTTTGATCACAAGAAAAGGACGGTAAGAAGCTCTCTATACGAGATAATTTTGAACTAAAGAGAAAAGGTACAGTTTTTAAGATGCTAAAATTATCTACTTGTACGAAGGGAGTCTTGGCACAAAGGTAAAGTTGTTGTTGTACAACCTTTGAGGTCATAGGTTCAAGGTGTAGAAGTAGGCTCTTGCATAAAATCAAAGTAAGACTCTATACTACACGAAGGAACTCCATGCATGGGGCTGCCTTCTTTTTTTTTTTTTTTTTCTTTTTCTTTTTAATCATCTGCCTGTACGCTTTTTGGACTACTAATATTAGACTAAGACATCCAAAGCGAGAGTCTAGAAGAACTGCTGGTGATCCAGCAAAATTGTATACCTCAAATATATAGTTGGTGGTCCAGACCACTCGATCTTCTAAGCCAAATGGTAGATATGACATATTGGCGAAAGAGCTCCTGTGACCTTTGTCAATGTATCTAGCCGTTCGGAACTCTCTGTATAGTTGGTTGTAGTTATACAGTTATTGGAGCAACGTACAACAGTTAACAGTTATCTTGGCATCAGCTGGTACATATTGAGACCATGCAATGTGGCCAAGTCACTCGATGTTGGATGGTCAATATCATTCGTTCAATGGGCCTACTGCGAATGGGTCCCAGTATGAAATCTCTAGCTAATTGAACTTTTGACCATCTAATCAACTACTGTCAATGTATCTCCCATGGCTTGATTTTGGCATTACGGTTAGGCAATGGCAAGTTCTACTAAATGGAAATCTCAATCCTTTAATGTGGTAAATACATAGCCTTAGTTCATCCAAGCTTTAAGAGTCTCATAGGAGGATTTGCTAAATGGAGGCTCCCTGTAATTAGACGCATCCATATGACGGCCCCCACTTTTGCATGGTGGGACCCACGTTTCGATGTACAGGCTGTTTTTGTCTAATTTCTTTAGCTTGTAAATAGAGGAAACAAATAAGCACGATGCTTTGACGAATAATCATGGGTCATTAGGATGAGAATCAGAAAAAAGCAGCTCAAACACCTCTTTGTCAGAAAAAACGAGCGCAGAGCCAAATGAAAAGCTGGTGGAAGACAATGAGGCCCTGAACGGCAACAAAAGAGTTCGCATAAAACAAAAAAAAATTCGGTGGAAGTTATTATTGAAAGAAACAAAAGGAAATTAATGGATTAGGAGGGAATTGACTGTGGCATCGGTATCGGTGTAGAAAACTGCCCTAAGTCGGCTGGAAAATGGGGCATTTTGCAGAATTTTGTGCTAAGAAGACTTTTCATAAAGGTGGGCCCTCTGATGGAGGAGCTGTGGTAAAGCCTATATAGGATGCCAAAGGTGGACCTTTCAATGGTTCACTTGTTAGAGAGCAGATATCTTTCTAGGAGGTTTTGTTTGGTTAGAAACCTTTGGTGTCTCATCTAGAAGATGTCTATTAAATGGAAAACATCCCAGAAGATTAAGGCCAAGAAGGTGTAAAATTGGCGTCAATCAGCTAATCAAAGTCAATGTGCATAATTGCATAAGGAAGTTTTTAAAGAATTTTCAATATTCTACTCAAAATTCTAAATACTTCAAGCTACTCACAAAATCTCATAAGAAAATATAAGAGCTAAGACATACCATCCAGCGGTGAAAGTTTGTTGAAGAATTACAAGAATGCCATGGATTGACAAAATTATTTTTCAAATTACTAATTTGAGAGTTTTCTTACCTAACTTTTGGCTTTTAACATTACTATTGTAAATTTTTTGAGCTTTTAACATTGGATAAATATCTCATCATTAGAAATTTAGAAAAATTTGCCCAACCACAACAAATTTGATTTTATACTTGGGTCAAGGAGTTAACTTTTTATCCTTTTAGAATTTGGTCTTGGGATATTTTTTATTGAATTCAAATAAGGGATACTTTCTTATTTACATTATAATGTCTTAAGTAAATGATATAAATTAATACTAAGAATATTAACTTAAGTGATATTATATTGCAAATAAGTACTCTTTGTAGGCAATGGTACTGTAGGAATATTAATTGTGCGAGTTCATAACATAGACCTCAGTGCACACCCAACTGACATTGATAACAAGCATGGAACAAAAAATCGACCTCTATACCAGATATATTAGTTGATATATTGGAACAATGAAATAGTCAATACAATATTTTACCCAACGGTTGATATACCTATTGTTTCTGATAAAACCACTCGATATGGCTGATTTGAAAATTTGTACTATATTGACCAACCTTGTTAATTTGTTTCATAGTCACAAGTGGCTTTGAATGGAAAGTGGTGACATACAAAAGGTGGTGTTAGTCACATTCATTTACTTCAGAGTGGCATTTGATCATTCTCAATCTCACTTCAAGTAGTTCAGCATCAGTGGAGCTGAACGCTCTTAGACCGCCTTAGGACTTAGACACCAGCAGCACCTGGTGCTAGCTAAGTGGCACCAGATTCTCTCTTTCTCCCACCTGCACTGAGCAAGCTTTTTGTTTAGACACTCATGTCAAACACCAAATAGTCTCAATACCAAAGGTCACATGAAACAGTCTTGTTGTCAACAAATAATGAAACTCAACAAAAGAGACTGTCATACACCCTTCACCATTGCTGACTGTTGCATAACTACATTGGACAATTTACTACTATATTCCTATATCTAAAGTAATTCATTCATACAATTCAAATAAAGGAAGAGCACACATACATCAATCTTATTCTATTGAAAATAATGATCAAAGAAGCATATCATGGAGCGATGCAACATTCTTCATAAGAAAGGATGTAAACAAAATGTTTTTAATGCATAAAGCTTAATCATGAATGAAAGGAGACATGGAAGAATCTAAATTCATGAATTGGAAATAATCTCAGATATAGAAGTAAACAAGATAAGACAAAGATGGATTACAAATCACATGAGGAAGCAATCATATATTAAAAACTTAGATCATTCATGTACAACCAAAACATAGACTGATGACATATAACAAAGGGTAAATATGGTATATTCCGTAGCCAACTATTAGGCAGTGTAAACTAAACCCCCTAACTACAGACCAAGAGAATTGATGGACCCCAACTAGCACCCATCATACAATGTAGTCCTTCCATCAATTATCCCATCAAATCCCCAATGGAATTCATTGTGGGACCCACTATAGCTTCTTCCTTCCTTTGCAGTGATCACTTTTGCTGTGTGGATATCATGTGCACCCACCTTCTTTATCCTCCCTTAGTTACAAACTTGTAATCAAAAGAGGAGAGAAATTAAGTTATATGGGAAAGAAGAAGAAACATATGTGGAGCTAGGTTCCCAACATTTTGGGTTATGACATTGGAGAAGTGTTGATTTTGGTGATTTTAGAAAAGGTTTTAAGATGAGTTCTCTTAGCTCTTTCAATTTTTTTGTGGTTTTTTATGGATTTAGAGCAGAAATTTTTGTTGGGCTTATTAATGGATTCTCATATTGGCTTTTAGGAGAAGAAGAAGAAGAAGAAAATGAAGTTCCATTTGGTTCTTCTTTAACTAGAAAAGCCTAATTTAGATCTTATATGACTAGAAGAACCAAATTTGATTATGATATAACTAGGACAACACATAAATTTTTTTTTGAATTTGAGCTAAAGAGAAGATAAATTTCCTACCATAACTCAAAAGGATTGAAGATATAGAGGTTAGAAAAGTAATGGATATATTTTAAAATAGGGTTAATTTTATCCTTTCAGAGATCTAAAGAAGAAGATGGGACCTATGTGGGACCCATTTATAAGTTCTACGAGGGATTTGACGAAAATCAATAGAAAGGCTACATCAAACATCAAATGGTAGTTGGGGTCCATCAATTCTTTGGGTTTATAGTTGGGGTGTTTAGTTCATAACGCCTGGTAGTTGGGGTTCCATACCATATTTTTCCTATAATAAAGGTAAATATAACATAGAATACTAGAAAGATTTTTGAATTAGAAACATAGGATAATAGGAATTGAAAATTTTATATGTGGGGTTTTATTGCTGCCTAGAGAAAAGAACAAAGAAGCTTCCATTCTCGAGCTACTTTCCTCTCCATTGCCCTCTTCCTCATTTCTCTAGTACAACCATAACTCTCTTTCACTCTCTCATTCTTCTATGACTCCATCTCCTTCCACCCTATTTGCATCTCTCTTGAAAAAATCAAGCTCTTTCCCACAACATTACATAAGAAAAACAAAAGGGAAGAAGTACAGGCCAATCCATGGAATGTGCAGGCTTCTCAACAAACAATCCTCCAGGGTTGAAGCAAAACGTTACATCATTTTAAAACTAGGTATGTGTTTTGTTATTCAATTTTCTAGATTTTGCCATTATTGGTTTTGTATTTTGTCTTTTTGAGAGATGATAGCATGTTTTCTTCAAAGTTGTTTGGTGATGCTAATCTTAATGGGTATTTAGATTTGTTTTATTCATGGGGTGTTTGGGATAAAAGAGCATGAATTGCAGCTTTGGAATCACAGCTTTATTTCTAAATGATATGGGTTAGTGCCATTAGTAACAGAGTGAGTCTTTATGATTCTATTGATAACAACTATATGCTTGTGTTCGTGTGTTCAAAGGGTTACAAGCCAAGTTTTCAACATCTAATGAGACTTAGAGAGGCTTTTGAATGGGTTTAAAGTTCTCAAGGCAAAGATCTTGAGATTAGTGAGGCCTATTATGAGAATCATTCTACTGCCTAAGAAATCTTTTTAGACAATTTTTTAGTTTTTCTTTTACAATTATTATGAATTGGTCAAAACTTGAGATTAATTAGATATATTGGAAAGATTCTACTGCATGCAAAATCTTATTACTCTACATCTTTCACATGTGTGACTTTCAAATTTCTTATTTCTATTGCATGGTTGAATTTGATTAGTCATAATTTGGATACCATAGTCCTTTTTAGTTTATACTCTAAAATTGGTTCTTAGAGGCTTCATGATTTGTGGTTATTTCTATTGATTGATTATTTGTTATGCTAATTTTGAACGTATGCTCTTAACAAAGTGTGGTTTTTATGAGTTTCTTGTGCTTAGAGAGCAAAAAACTTTAACTACTTATTTTTCTGTGTTAGATGAAGAAAAGATTAATAGCATAGTTTTTCATGTTTAATTAGATGAAAAAGTATAACAAATGGACTCAGAGGATGTGGAACGTGTGGATAATATGGACAATGTGGAACATGGTATTGATAGGGAGAATGTGGAAGTAAATGAGATAGATGCAAAGGAGAGGAAGTATGAAATAGTAGGAATAGAAGACAAATATATGCCATCTTTTGACCTGGAATTTTAGTTGATAGAGGTTGCTTATGAATTTTAAGAGAATTATGTATTTCTTGCAAGGTTTGGAGCTATAAAGCTATGTGGCACAAGGTAAAAATGATCAAGGAGGTGTTGATATATTATATGGGTTGCAGTAAGCAAGGTATTAAGACATTAACAATGAATAGAAAGGATATTCATATGCATCTTAGAAATACTTGAATTGGATGTAAGGCCCAAATGAAATTAAGTAAGCAAAAGGATGAGATATATATCATATCTACACTCAACCTGAAAGGCAACCAACAATACTTCTTAAAGTTTTTTAACTTACTTTAGGTCACATGAGGTGATACCACTAGATCAAATGCTGCACTACAAAATGAAGCCATCTTGACTATGATGAATGAGAACTATGCAAAATTGCTGATAAGAAAAAAAGATAGGCAAAAGTTAGGAGATTCAAGGTCTGTGTTCCAATATTTTTAGTCCATGCATGACGGAGATTCCATATTTTATTGCATGATTGACACAAATAAAGACGAATCTTTGCATATAATTTTTTGGGTCGACTCAAGTGGTGTAAAGATTGCAGTTACTTTACCGATGCAATGTCATGTGATAGTACATACATAGCAAATAAATACAACATGCCATTTACAACTTTTGTGGGAGTAAACCATCACTGCCAGAAAAGCATATTTTCATGTGGGTTACTTTCTAATGAGATGAGAACTTATGTGTCACTATTCTAGTAATGGTTGAAGGCTATGGATGTTAGAGCACCACATGCAATAATTATAGACTTAGAGCACTTGTTGTAGTAATTAAGGAGGTGTTCCCTAACACAGTTCATAGGTTTGGTTTGTCACATTTGCTAGAAATTGTCTCATACAGCACAAGATCCAACCTTTGAAAAGCTTTGGAATCTATGCATCTAAAAAGCTATGATTGAAGACCAATTTGAAAAATATATGGACTGATTTGGTTCAAGAGTTTGATTTGAGAGAGGTCAAGTCAATTGAAGACTTATACTAGCTACAGAGGGAATTGGCTCTTGTATTCTTGAAGAACAATTTCTTTGCTAGAATGAATACCACACAAAGTAGCAATGACACTAATTCATTCTTCGATAAGTTTGAGGATAGGAGTACTACACTACCAAAATTTGTAGAGGAATATATTTTTGAATTATAGAGTTGGTGCTTTGTACAGGACAGAGAGAATTTTGCATCTCTCAATGAGGCTTAACCATTAATGATGAAATTTAGGTACAAGAAACAATACGAAGGATAGCTACACAGAACATGTTGTTTAAGGTTGAAGTTGAATGTCAAAGAATTGGAGCATGTAACATGATTGGTAACAATGTTGGAGGACAAGTAACATCATTCCTTGTGAGAGAAGATTTGGACAATAAGTTTGAACATTTGCAGACAAAATATTTTTTAGGTTGCTAGGAATGCAAGGATGGAAGAGGCCAATTGCATTTGTTGATGTTTTGAATTTTGAAGATTTCTTCATGGACATGCGATGTTTGTTCTTAAGCATTATTTAGTATTGCAAATTCCATTGAATTTTATGCTAACAAGATGGTCAAAAAATTTGCATCAAAGACATGACACTAAAATTACATCCTCCAGGAAAAGTGCATCTTGGATGAAGAAGATGCTCAATTCAACTTCCTTCTACACAAAGAATTGGTACGTGCTTGCTTATTTGCAACAAGGAAGATGCACTTCTAACTTCAAAGATAATGGATGATTTGTTAAAGAAGTATGGTGTGTTGAAGGAGTCATTTGAGCCTTGAGATGTGCCAACCAAATTACTAAGAGAAGCACCTAAAAAACAAGGAAGAATGAAAGGGTTTGTAGGGATTGCTAAACCCAAAGGACAATGAAAGTGTCAAGTTTGCTCTAAATTGGGCCATATCAAAACAACAAGCAAAAAGGTTAGTTTCCTTTATACCATGATAGTTTATACACTTTGAGTAGGATTCCTACCATTTCTTTTGCTTCAGAAAAAACAAGATAATCCTAAGAGAAACAATGAGAAACAAACTAGAGACCATTTGGTAAATTCCAAGCTACTAGTAAGCATAATATCTTCATAATTGTTTAACCTTTTCTTGACAAAATGGCTTTGCAAATTTATGTAGGAGTGCAACCTTGAGGAAGAAATGAGTATGAAACCATGAGAGTTGCATACCAATGGTTTGTTGTTCTTTGATTTAAGTGTTTTTCGTTAACATGATTAATTGTAGTCATACAATGTGTTTGCTTTCTTGAAACAATATTAGGAAGTAGTGGATGTCAAGTTAGTATTATTAGACTAGTATTTAGCCAAAAAAGATAGTCAACTTTAGTAGTGAGAAGAATGATACTTCCAACTATGTATTGGTTTGTCAATTAGTCTTTCTATTTTTAAACATCTGCATAAGGTGTAATAGTTTAACACTTGTTCATATTGTGTGCAACTTTACAAGCTAAAATGTGCATGCTCAAGCCATTTGATGCTCTTAGCTAATGACTGTGTACTTGTTGTGAAACCACATAAGTGAATTTTGGCTATAAAGTTCCATGGACTACTAAATGTGCTAGTTTTGGGAGGGTGGGCTAGTGGATATTGGTCTCACACTATTTGGTGGTGTTTAGCCATCATTTTCTTCATAATGAAACCATTATCATTCCTCTCATGCAATACAACCATTTTTAGTTCATTTTCTTTGTGATGAAATATTATTGATTCTCTATACATAATGCAACCACTTTTGTTTTCATCTTTGCAACGGAACCATTATTTGTTCTCTACATGTAAAACAACCACTTTTAGTTATCTCTTTGTATAGGACTGTTATTGTTTTTCTATATGTAATGCAACCTTTTCTAGTTATCATTGTGTAATGGAGATTTTAGTTACTTCTCTCTCTCTCTCTCTCTCTCTCTCTCTCTCTCTCTCTCTCTCTCTCTCTCTCTCTCTCTCTCTCTCTCTCTCTCTCTCTCTCTCTCTCTCTCTCTCTCTGTAACAACCCCAAAATTTTATATCCTTTCATAGAAGTATAATTTGGAACTAATAAAACCATTAGATAGTGCTCGGAAAACATAATCCAACAAGCCAAAGAACGCTCAAAACAGAGCCCGTATGAAGAAGTTATGGGCTTTGAAATCAATGGCAATATGGTAATTAAAAGAAAGAAAGAAAAAACAAACAAACAAAGAACACCATTTAACGGGAGGGGGCCAAATTGATATTGGCACCCCCCCTCATGTTGCAAACCCGATGAAATGTCAAGCCTGCTCTCTCTCTCTCTCTCTCTCTCTCTCTCTCTCTCTCTCTCTCTCTCTCTCTCTCTCTCTCTCTCTCTCTCTCTCTCTCTCTCTCTCTCTCTCTCTCTTGCAAAATCTAGGGCTTTTGCCCTACTTGAATCTGCCATCAGCATGGTGACCTTCCCCTTGCTCAGATCTCCCATCGGCGAGAGAACCTGTTCTTCCAACCTTGAAACCCTACTATCTCCGGTCGTCTGGACTGCCTTTCACCTGCAGCGTGTCTTTTCCCCAACGCAGGTCACCATCTCTCCATCCCTCCTCTGGTCAGCCACCATAGAAAACCGTTTGCCTTTGTTTCTCCCAGATTTGGTTCTTGGCAACCTCGATGGCGATTGATCTAGGGCCACTGGCCACCTATGGCTTGAAAACCCCTTTCTTCCATTGGCGATTGTGAAACCAATCAAACATCGAAAAACATTGCCTAAGTGAACATCTCTGCCGCTCTTAGATTTCTCTTGCCCTAATTTAGATATGATTGCGTCCTCTGTTAGCATGGGATTTCTCCCCTCCAAATCTCGCCATTCCTGTACTTCTAATGGTCGTTGGGTGCTTCCCGCATCATTCGGAGTGCATACCATCTGCATCTGTTCCGTTTTGGGCTGTTCAGCCATTGTGCTGCAGAAGATTTTGATTGTATTAGCTTGGTTCTGTCTTTCCTCTCCGACCAAAGCAGTTGACCTTGGCATCGACGTTGTGTTTCTATTGTGCCATTTCCAGCATTAGCGATTTGGGTTTGATCTTTGCTCCTTTTTGAAATCTCTCCTGAATTCACTACATTCTGCTTTAGATTCAAATTTTTGTTTTCTTTCATTCCTTCCCTGATTTTTTCGATCCACAGTGTCAATTGCTTTAGCCTGTAACTACACATCTGGTACTGATAAGACACCAAAGAACTGCAAAGAGGTGCATTTCCAGCAAAGTTGTTGCATATGTTCCTTTGCTGTGTGTCGTGCTTACTACTGTAGCACTTCTTTCATTCTTATTCCGTTGGATGTTATATACACCGAAGGGATACATATTTCATACAGCCACAAATCTTTCCATCTGATAAAGACACAAGCTAGAACAATGGGTCTAATTTAATCAGCCATAGATCTGTTCAATGCCAGAGTTTTATGTTAATATAAACTCCCCTTTCAACCCAATCATAGGATACATACACTGATCTTCCTTCATGTTTAGAGGGAAAAGATGAGCCATTCCTGGTACTATAATCCAATTTTCCTATTTTGAATTGGAGCAAGCAACCAATAGATTCTCCAATTCTAGTTTGATTGGGCATGGCAGTAGCAATAATGATTATTGTGGTGAGCTAAAACATGGAAGGGCCGTTGCCGAAAACACATAGAGGGCCTAATGCTGATTTTGAGTTCTTGTATGAAATCAAACAATTATCAAGGCTCTATCACTGTTACATTGATCCTCTGCTTGGTTACTGCTCTGAGTTTCAAGGAAGTCATGCTGAGAGGCTCCTGGTGTTTGAATAGATGCTTAGTAGTAATCTGAGGGATTATATGGACGGGATGTGTACCAGTTGAGATTGAAGCGCACGGGATCGATCGTGAAGAAGAGTGCAATTAAAGCTAGTGGAATCTAGTGAACGCGTCACATGAGGTAGGTGGAAATTTAAGACAGCATGTCTAAATTATAAGATGCATGTTCTAACATGATCTTATTCCTGACTATATGAATTATAATCGATATGCTTTAAATTGAAATAATGTTAATTAAAAGAACTGCATGTTATAATTGATGCTTATGCCTTGTACATTATGTATGTGAATTGTAAAATGATGTTTATGGTACATGGGTACCATGTCAATATTGATGATGTATGAGTTTAGGTTATAGGATACATCCTTGGTGGGTTATCACCAAATAAGTGAGGATGTTATTCTTATTATGAAATATATGAATAGGCGAATTACTTGCTATTATGATTATTTTACATCCGGGTATGGAGGCCTGAGAGTTTTTTTTAGACAGGCATAGGCCTGGGGATGCTATGTTAGGAGAGTTATGAGGGTTTGGCTACCCGCTCTCCGAAATTTATTATGTTATGGATACCATGCACTATGTGTTGCAAAAAGTCGGGTGGGGCAATCATGGGAAGGCCGCCACTGTGACATCCATAGTCCTCCCCATGCTGACATGGATATTGTGATTTCCACCGAGGATGGTATACGTGGATTATTGAGCAATTATTTGGGCGCGCTGTATGGATTCTGACTGCATGCATAGTAGTCCTTATATTTGGTGCACTATGGTGCATATCCTTGAGGGTTACCAAGAGACGCTGGTTAGGCAGTTGTGAGGGACCCAAAGAGGAAAATATTGTATTTGTTGTGCATTATACTCATGGGACATGCATATATGATGGCATTATGAGATGCTTTATATGATACGGCATGATGATATGCCTTACATCGTTTTCCCAGCAATGGTTGGAGGATTGTGGACCCTGTATGGTGAGGGGCATGAGGATTATGTTGATATACCAGCAGAGGCTGGATAATTATGAACCCCACATGATGAGGGGTATGATTCTAAAACCCGGTATAGTCTGGGAATGCAAATTAGGTGACGTTGATTATATTCATAATTTTGTATGTCCTTTGACAATCTTCATATATGTGTATTATTGTTATATTAATATGATTGAGGGAGTAGTTTCATATATGTTTTCATATGGGTTAATGAAAGGGTAGAATTGTATGCAAAGTATGGTTCATGGAATTGAAGTATTTATTTGATGATAAATAATAAGTAAAGATATCTGATTTATCAATGGAATTATTAATAATGATGAAAACATGTAGATATTTGGCTTACAAATGGGTTATTGAGATATGAAGCAGATTGTAAATTAAATTTAACCTAATTGCTATGGAAATGAATATTCTAATTACTATTGAATAATTAATGTATCTTAAGATTTAGCATGCTTCTTAAACTCCCCTACCAAGCATAGCTTGCTGAGATATTGTAAATGTTTTATGTTTACAATATCTCAGATAAAGAAAGACAGGAGAAGATGTACACAACAAAAGGAATCCATCAACCATACTTCTACGCACAGGTATACATTTTATTTAAAGCTTTTGTATTGTATACATTTTATTTAAATCTTTTGTATTGTATAGTTAGTCATTTGAAATATGATATTGGACATTTAATATAATGTTATAGGGGTTATACAAGTGAACCACTGGATGGGTCCTGTTTTCAGAAATAAAGTTCTATCTTCTAGAAAACTATATATATATATGTATAGTATGAGCATGAAGGTGACATTCGGATTTTTGGAAAAATGAATTTCAAAGAAAAACCTTCTGTTGTTTTTGTATTTTAAAAATTTAGGGGCTACCATCTTTTGAAATAACCGCAAAAAATCTTCATGAAAAACCCGGGGTGTCACACACACACACACACACACACACACACACACACACACACACACACACACACACACACACACACACACACACTCTCTCTCTCTCTCTCTCTCTCTCTCTCTCTCTCTCTCTCTCTCTCTCTCTCTAAGTAGATTAGGCTATTCTTAATAGCTATCAAGCAATCATGTAGCCTCCTCAAAAAATAGAGCACCCATGCCATTAAATGTGCTCAAGCACAACAGCATGACCAACATATCCACATAGCTAACACTCCTAAACCAATTCACTTTGAGAAGCACATGTGTTGTGCTCAAGTACACCCACAATAGCCTCCTCAAAAGTAGAACACACACATTATAGATACCATATTTTGACTCCACTTTAATTAGCATAAGTAGAAACCAAATATCCTTGATTGTGATCTACATTACTCTTAGACATCTCATTTATGTAGAATTCTAAAGAAAGTTTAGCTAAAAAGCCTTGAAAAATCAATAGCATGAAAAATATTAAGTTGAGATAGAAAAGAGCACATGGCCGGATAACACATGTTCACATGACTACATAACCCCAATCCTACAAATGCATCATTTGAATAATTATCCCTTTTAGAATAGTTCATGCTTCAACCGCATGATATCTAAAGTAGACATGTGATGACACACAACCCAGAAAAGTTGTACACATAATCCTTCCCTAAGATGATGGAAGCATTTAGATGATGAAGTGTCAATGTGATCTCATAAACTAGATTGTACGACATGCTCAAAGTCATTTGACAAGCCCAATTTTTACACAACCACATAACTTAAATGGATAGGAAAAAAATATAGATGTTGCAATCTATTTTGCTAGAGGTATCCCTTAGAAACCTATATCAAGGGTGTCATCAAAGAGCAAAGGCAAGTAATGGTCATGGCAAGCAAGGATATATTCATGAGAAGGTTGGTTCACTCCAAAAAATCTCTCTCCAAGTTTTTATAGACCATAATAGGCTAGGAAAACCTTGTTATAGTGTGAAAGAGTGGTACATCTTTTCACATTAACCTGAGGAGAGTTTCAATTCTACTCTAAGGAATCTTCTTTGGGGTACTTCTAAGAGCTAGATTTCTCTATATTGGTTTTCTACTATTCTAATCTTCTTGTTTCTCTGCATAGTCAGGTATTCCTCCTCTTTTCTTCTCTTTCCTACATTTTGAATAAGTAGCATATAGAGTAGGAATTTTGTTGTTTCCCACTTTCTAAAGTAGATTTTCTACTTTGTAGTTTAATTTCTTAGTAGGATAGAGTAGGAACTTCATCTAAAGGAGAGGAGAAGGAGAGGAATCTAGCACTTTCCTCCTCCCAAGATCCTCTTAACTTCGAGATTCGCACCACTCTCATAGTAGAATGGAGTCCACTAACATAAAGTACAAGAGGATTATTTTCTTTACAATATATTTTAATTATCTTAGTCTTTGCCCATAAAAGGAGATTTCCTACTCTATATAGTAGAAGGAATTCCTTTGGTGTTACATACCATCAACATACTTCCGTTATGCATGTTTCAAATCTATTCTCATAACATTGCATTCTGGCATATCTTATTTTTTTCTAAATGTCCATACATTCATTCTAGGACAGGATGCAGGGAAACACAATTCCATCTTCATCTCTTTCGAAGTCAAGATGACCTAACTGACTCATTTAGCATAGACTAGTTTACGAACTAGGTGGAGCTACCTTTCAACACCACAACCAAGCTACGAACCTAATATCTTGATATATAATTCCTAGAGCCTTCTCTCTAGGTGGCGACTTTGAGTTATCAACAAAGGATGAACCACTTCAATCCATCCAAATCTTCCATAAGCACAAGGACACACACTAGATGAGAGATTGAGAGATTCATGGCATTCACCCCTCCTCTCTTCTAAGCTCCAAAAGCCCATGGCCACTCCTCTAGGGACTACTTAACTTGAAAAATGAGTTAGTCAAGATATCTTAAGTTATCTGAAAGATGGTTTACTTTTGCATTTTCATAGTTGAATAGCTTTTATTCATGCCATTTATTACTTTCCTACAATAATACATAGGATGTTAGCTTAGGCATACTTAGTTCTTGAATAACACACTAAGCCGCACACTCTCATAATGCACCTAATGAATGAAAAACCAAAAACACTCTTGAATTAAGCAATAAACAAAGCTATCAAGCTATTACATACATGATAAAACAAATTTATTAATAAAAAGTGATTGAATGATTTTTCCTCATACTCACTCACACACTCATGCATTTGCATCATGGATATTATATTTGCATACTCTTAACCCTCGAGTCTTAGTAGACTTTTGACACTCTATGGAAAGCCACATGAGAGGTCGTGACCTATTGATTGGAAGTAGGGAGGTGTTTGAAGAAAAACTCAATCTTTAATGGAGAACACCTAAAGTGTGTTAAATAGAGCATGTCATATGCTATTGATAGAGACTTTTAAGCAAAACCTTATGATACCTCCATGAGTTATAATAGTAGCTCCATTCTGAAGGAGTCCTTAACCTTGTCCTATTACATACCTCACATGAGTTTCATCATGTGGAGAACCCCTAGGTTGCATGGCTTTTACGAATTCATACCATTTAGGAATACTTAGTTTGATTTAGGCTAGTGTACTATAGGAGTAGTGTTTGTTCATCTAGTGTGAGGCAACCAATTGAGAAAGCATGTCCATTTCACATATCGCCTCTTAGGTTCAGACCATCATTCATGTGTCTCACTTGATTTCTTTTACGTAAAGGAGCCACAATAGAAAAGAGGTGGAGGAGACCTTAGAAGGGAGAAAGATTGAGTAGTGAATTTACCTCCCCAATCCCAAAACCCAATTAGCGTAAACTTTCCACTTCATTAAAAACTTTCACAAATTGACAAACTTGAACACCAAATATCTTAGCCCAAATCATGTTAAAAAATAATAGACCCCTATCCTTTGAAGAAATTCTCAGCAAAATTACCAATGAGATGGATAGTATGAGATCCACGAAGAGCCAACTTTCTAAAGATAATGTTGCTATTCAAAGTAGCTTTGGAACTTCAAGGATTTACCCTCAAACATGAGGAAGAATTCTCAAAAGAGACTCATCTAAAGCATAAACTAGTGACTACTGATCCTATCCCCCTTTAGACCCTTGCAATATAGACAATCCTAGATATCAACCTAAATGAGTTCAACCAGATGAAAAATAGAATTGAGACAATTCAAATTCATAGGAAGTTACATCATTGATGTTAAGTCTACGAGACTATTCAAACCTGCTAGGATCGCAGGGGCTTTAAGATGCCAAAAGTTGACAAGTACGATAGGAAAGGTTGCCCTGAAACACATCTAACTGTTTATCTAAACAATTTGGATGCCTATTAGTTCACCAATGACTGTTAGCCCATTTATTCCATAAATCCCTAACCAGAGAATCCATGACTGGTTTGTTGATTGTAGACTAAGCCATTATTAGAAATTTGGAATACCTAGCCAATGCTTTGTAAACTAATTCCAATAAAACATCTAGGATGAGGTCACCATTAGAAACCTAAATTTGGTTTGCCAAGATCCAAAGAAAGCATTCTATGCATTCTTAATTTGGTTCAGAGAGAATCACAAAAGATGAGGGTTAAACCACTAGAATAAGAAAGAATTTTGATCATCCTCTAAAACTTGAATATACACTTATACAATATCTCTTTATGTCCAAGCCTTTACCAACCTTGAAGCTCTAAAACCACTAGATACTGGATTGAAGATGGTCTCCTAAATCCTTTCACCATATGGAGAGAGTGTAAGTATGGGAAAGTGACTTATCAATCGCCCAGCCTAGAGTTCCAATAAAATGGAAGTAAACTAATTTAGCCAACTTAAACCTCAAACCCCAAGCTAAAAAACCCTGCACCCACTTGGAATCACCTAAGAAAATTCCTTACAAAGACTCTTAAAGCCAAATGCCATCACCCTACTTACTTGTATGCTAGTACTAACCAATCCACCCTCTTGGTAGAACCTAGATGCATATTATGACTATCACAAAGCCGTGGGTCATGATGCAGAGTACTATTGGACCTTGAAGAACACCATTGAGAGGGTTATCAAGTAAGGAGTGAATCACGATGACGACTTGGGTTTTTGAATGCAATTTTATAAAAACATAGCAAGATCGATCTCTATTTTTCAAACACTTTGTGCAAAAGAATGCAGGAAAAAAATTTCTTTGTTTAGAAATCATTGTATAAAGAGCCCGAGTGTCATAATAAACTTTCAATGCATAGTGCCATGGCAATTTATAGACCAAATCGAAACAAATATTACTCCTAGGATTGTTAGTCCTAGCCATAGCTATAAATAACTACTTACAACCAAGATTACAGTAGGTACCAAAAGAATCACTAATTAAGTCTTACCTTTGCCTACTCAACTATTGTTCTAACACGTCCTGATACTCCTTCTAGTTGTACTTTGTTTAATCTGAAAAATAATGGATTGGGTTGAGTATTTATCATACTCAGTAGGTAACCTGACACTATCCTTTTTGAAAAGACAATAATGCATCGTACAGAGTAAATATATTATTTTTCAGGATAGCTCCACTTACGAGTAAAAGAAGCATCAGGAAATGTTAGTACTATGATTAAGTAAATGAAGAAGAGACAAGTATGAATGTAAGTAAACACTCTACCCTTTGGAAATGTATCTGTATTTATTTACAGTTGGGCTGTGAGTTGTGACTAGATATACCTAGAAAGACATTGATGATTACAATAATTTTCAAAAACTACTTTGGTTGTTGTGAAAGCAAATGACACTCGGGCTTTTCAAAATGAGTTTAAATTAAAAGATTTTTCCACTGCATTGCATTGTTTTTATAAAATGGTTTTCAAATAGGGATTCATCCCGCCCTAGAAATTAGATATTGCATTTAAAAATGCATGGGCAAACCTAGCTCTCGCCATGAGTGCTTGTGGTTGGTTCTGCATGAAAGACATCGGGAATGCTAAATTTGTAATAGGTGTGCATATGTATGCATAAAATGTAAGTAATGCCATCCATTGAAATTCTTTATCAATCAAACTTCATTGCAATGCTAACAGTATGTCTAAGTTCAGAAAGTAGAAATCAATAGATTCACTATATCCTTGTCATGAGATCTAAACCATACGTCAAAGTAATGCGTCGTATATAATGATCAGGAAATACTTACAATAGTCTTCATATGAGGCAAATGATAGCATCATAAATATGCACAGGGTCTCAAGTCAACTGGTCATGAGTACTCGTTTATGACCATTTCAATGCTATATGCATATCCATACTATTGAAATCATAGGGTCACCATGCTTATGACCAGAACCCCTCTGGATAGCATGTCTCCGGTATCTAGAGACCAGTCCACCATAGCCTCCACAGCGACTATGGATATGTCCCCGAAAGGGTGTTGTAAACACCTCCAGTGGTCGTCCCTGTTTACCACAACAGTTAGGGAAGGGACAATGCCATTTTTGGCAGCGATACCATCCACCTTTTTGGTGGTAGAGGCCGGGAGGCCAACCCTGTACCCCTCAGCATAGTGCCCACTAGGCTCAATAGCCTAAAAACATACAGAGTCCAAATCCCAAATCAACATAAATCATGCAACTTATGCATTTGTTTTCAAAGTATGAGAGCATGGCATAAACTCTACTTATGCTAGTACCGTACTTAATGTTATAAATCTATAACCTTGTATAAGAGCAGAATGGTTTCAAAATACATACTAATTACAACAATAGAAACAGGTAACTTAATTAAAGTTTGGATGCATTTTGAAAACAGAGTAGGATTAGACTACCTACCTCGAGCGTTGTTTCTTAGGTCGTGTTTTTCTTTCATTCGAGTCCAAGAATACCATGGTAAAGTCCTGAATGACATTCAAACATAAGATCTAGACGTTATTTCTAGGTTCACAAGGTAAAGGTTAGATCTATATGAGTTGTTGGTTTCTAGGGGTTACTCTATGATATTTTTAGGTTGATCTTTATCTAAGAATGTCCTAAATATTATTGTATAATTGGTTTCGTGTCAAAATTACGGACGCAACGGTCCTTTCGGCTCGTTAATTGGAGTTATATAGGCTTAGAAATTGGATTTTAAAGGTCGCGCCTCAACGGACGACCCAAATGTATCGCCTAGGGTCCTGCGGGCCACGGTTCTAGGATGCAAGTGCCACGGGTTCTAGGATACATGTGCGCCTTGGTCGCACTACAACCACATTGGCTCACGTGCATACGTCCAAATGGTGCGCCAGGGTGCGTAGACGCATCTTAGGCGCAACTGTGTGCACGTCCTGACTCCTGAGAGACGCCCGAGTGTCTTGGTCGAGTCGGGCATCAGTCCACAAGTGGCATACGTGTGACATCGCCCCAGGGAGCTCGACACGGGTGCACGTCACGCTCACGCGCCCCTGGGACCCCCGTACCCCTAGGACGCCCGTGCATGATGGTGCCTTGGATGGGTTTCCACCCACCTGGTTTCTTCCACGAAGAGCCAGTGTTTTTCGACTGGCAAACTGCCCAGATCTGGTCGAAATCTAGGGGAAAAAGGAAAGGGAAGAGAGGGAAATAGAGGGGCCTTACCTGGGCAGCTCGAGTTGTGCCCTTCCTCAGGTAGTGTGGCTCCTATGACACTTGCCAAAAACCTCGATAATTGAAAAAATCCAGGGAAATCGCAAAGGCCAGGGGAGGAAAAAGGAAAAGGAAAAGGAGAGGAGAGGAGAAAAGGATGGCCGGCCCGAAGGGAGAACTTGGGTTGTACCGAATTTTTGCAGGGAACAAGGAAGGCTGGAAGCCCTAGCTTGGCCGAAGAAGAAGAATAGGAAAATCAGATGGTTGAAGGAGAGGGGGAGAGCAGGCTTTATGGCCGTGCTAAGGCAGTGCTCGCCTTATGGCGATGCCGCCATTTCCCCTGGCACCGCCTTGCAGAGGCGGTGCTGGAAGTTCTGGAAAAATCGGGAGAGAGGGTTGGAGGAGGAAGAAGATGGGGGTGCCGTTATCAAAACGGCCCCCTGCATTTTTCGTCTTTTTCATTTTTAAGTACAATTTACAAAAATGTGCTCAACCTTTAAACGCTTATAACTTCTTCATACGAGCTCCATTTTCGACGTTCTTTGAGGCGTTGGATTCCATTTTGAGTGCAAAATCTAATGGTATTGATTTTTCTTACAAATTATTATGTTTCCTATTTAATTTAAAATAAAATATCCAACTTCCTCTTTAAGACTATTAAACATATAATAAACATCTATTTATTCCCAAAATAGACAAGTTACAATATCATTGGCAAATATCAATATCATGGTTATTCAAAATGTCTCCAAAATTTTGGTCATTACATCATTATCCCCATCAAAGAATTTCGTCCTCAAAATTCTACAATCCATTACAGGAAAATATTTCGAGGTAATTCTTTATCATTTCTGATTCGACCTTCCAAGTTTCTTCTTTGATAGTCGCGTTTCTTCACATAACTCTGACTAATGGGATATCCTTATGGCGTAGTGTCTTGATCTTTCTGTCCAGAATCTATACTGGTTTTGTTTCCAAGGTTAAATTCGGTTGTAGCTCAGGTGGTACCTATTCAAGAACATGTTTGTGGTCAAGAATATACCTCCTCAACATGGATATGTGAAACACATTGTGGACTTCTGATAACTATGGTGGTAGCGCTATCTAGTAGGTAGTTTTTCCTACTTTTTCTAGAATTTTAAATGGTCCAATGAATCAAGGACTAAGTTTCCCCTTTATCCCGAATCTCATGACGCCCTTGGTCGGAGATATCTTTACAAAGACATGATCTCCAACTTCAAATTCCAACTGTCTCCGTCGCCTATTCACGTAACTCTTTTGTCGGCTATGAGCTGCAAGAAGCCGCTTTCTAATCAACTTTACCTTGTTTGTGCATTGTTCCACTAATTCTGCCTGTATGATTCTGTTGTCACCAACTTGATTCCAGCACACAGGTGATCGACAATGCCTTCCATAGAGTGCTTCATAGGGAGCCATTCCGATGCTTGGATGGAAGCTGTTATTATACACAAATTCAATTAAGGGTAGACTTTCATCCCATCTTTCCTTCCAGTCAATTGCACACGCCCTTAACATATCCTCCAATACCTGAATTGTTCGCTCAGATTGGTCATCAGTCTGAGGGTGAAAAGCCGTACTGAAACTTAATGAGGATCCTAAGGACTTTTGTACTTACTTCCATAATTGTGAGGTAAAACGACTATCTCTGTCAGAAATAATGCTGAGTGGTATCCCATGCAAACTAAATATTTCCTTAATATATAATTGGTATAGGCTGTCAGTGGATTGACTTTGTTGTATGGGGAGAAAATGTGCTGTCTTGGTTAGTCGATCGATGATCACCCATATCATATCATGTCCCTTAGAGGTCTTAGGTAGCCCTAGGATGAAATCCATAGTAATATGATCCCACTTCCATTCTAGTAGCTCAAGTGGTTGTAGTAATCTTGCTGGTCTTTGATGTTCAGCCTTAACTTGTTGACACGTCAAATGCCTTGCTACTAATTCTCCTATATCTCTTTTCATACCATTCCACCAGAAATGTCACTTCAAATCCTGATACATCTTTGTGCCACCAGAATGAATAGTGTACTTTGATTGATGTGCTTCCCTCAAGATCTCTTGTCTTATTTCATCATTGGCTGGCACGACTAACCTCCCTTGCAGGTAGACACTCTCATCCGCTGCTTTGACAAACCATGGTTTTCCAACTAATGCTTGTGTGCCAGTGTCATCTTTTTGCATCTGTTTAACTTTCTCATTAATAGTGGACTTAATAGTTAGGTTGGCTATAATGGATTTCCCCTTACTTATTTCGGGTCTACATTCAATCACCTCTTGTAGTAACTTCCATCTCCTGACAGGTAAACTTGCACATATCCCTTGTGTCTTTCTACTTAAGGCATCTGCTACAACATTTGCTTTCCCTGGATGGTAGTGGATGGTCAAGTCGTAATCTTTCAAATACTCCATCCATCTCCTCTGTCGCATGTTCAAGTCTTGTTGTGAAAAGATGTACTTGAGACTTTTGTGATCCGTAAAAACCTCAAAATTTTCCCCATATAGATAGTGTCTCCAAAATTTTAAGGCAAAGACTATCGCAGCAAGCTCTAGGTCATGAGTAGGGTAATTGACCTCATGCTTCTTCAACAGTCTAGAAGCGTAGGCAATTACTTTCCCATTTTGCATAAGTGCTCAACCCAGGCCTTGTTGAGAGGCATCACTATATATCTCAAATCCTCCACTGCCAGACGGTAACATAAGTACTGGTGCAGTGGTTAGTCGCCTCTTTAGTTCTTGAAAACTCTCCTCACATGCCTTATCCCACTCGAACTTCTTGTCTTTTCTCATTAATTTGGTCAGGGGTAAAGCAATGCCCAAGAATCCTTCGATAAATCGCCAATAATATCCTGCAAGCCCTAGAAAACTCCTTACTTTTGTAACTATTTTAGGTGTATTCCATTCCTCCACCGCCTCAACCTTTGTTGGGTCAACGGCAATGCCATCTTTGGATATAACATGACCTAGAAAATTTACTTTTTACAGCCCAAATTCGCTTTTGCTAAACTTTGCGTATAATTTGTATGCCTTAAGTGTATCCAGCATCATTCGTAAATGTTCTTTATGGTTTTCAGGGGTTTCTGAGTAGACTAAAATATCATCCACAAATACTATTACAAACTTATCTAGATAGGCTTTGAACATTCGATTCATAAGATCCATGAATGTGGCTGGTGCATTTGTTAGTCCAAAAGACATCACTCTAAACTCATGATGTCTGTATCTAGTTCTGAAGGCCATCTTTGGAACATCTTCTTCCCTGAGTCTAAGCTGGTGATATCCCGATCGTAAGTCTATCTTAGAAAAGACATGGGCTGACTGAAGCTGATCGAACAGGTCATCAATACGGGGTAAAGGATACTTGTTTTTCACTGTAACCCTATTAAACATTCGGTAGTTGACGCAGAGTGTAACGACCTGGGTTTTCCCATACATTTTTTCAATGCAATATCTAATTCCTAAGGCGGGATGCATCCCTATTTGAAAACCATTTTTATAAAAATAATGCAATGCAACAGAAAATCTTTAGTTTTAAACTCATTTTGAAAACCCCGAGTGTCATTTGCTTTCACAACAACCAAAGTAGCTTTTGAAAAACTTCAAAAATCATAAATGTTTTTCTCAGGTCTATCCAGTCACAGCTCATAGCCCAACTGTAAATAAATACAAATACATGTCCAAAGGGTAGAGTGTTTACTTACATGTATAATTGTCTCCTTTTGATTTACTTGCTCGTAGTACTAACATTTCCTGAGGCGTCTTCTACTCGTGAGTGGAGCTGTCCTGAAAAATGATATATTTGGGTGAGTATACACTATACTTAGTAGGAGTCTATCACTACTAGTTTTACAATGCATGCTATGTTTTAAAACATATGTTCTTTAAAACAGGTGCATGTTTGAACACTCATGTTCAATATCGATATTAAAAGCCATTGTCGAATTAGAATACTGACGACTTAAAGAATCGCATAATCCAAGTCGAAAGTAAAATAGATATCATAAACATATATGATATGCATAAGATGCTCAACTGAATCCAACTCATGGATATATGGTACGGTTGACCATCCTCATGTCATGCCATATGCAATGCAAGCAAATCCTCAAAAACATAGGGAACACTACCCACGACCTCCTCGCCGTGTGGTCCCCGGGTACCTGGGGACACGCGGTCATAGCCTCCACGGGGCATATGACACTTCGACCCAATGCCGTGACACCAGTGGTAGCCCCATGTACCACATGCAGTTGAAGTAGGGACAAGCCTTTTTGGCGTGGCACCCTTTCCACCTAATAGTGGTAGAGGCTGGGAGGCCACCCCAGACCGCTCAGCATAGCGCCCACGAGCTTACTAGTCCAAATCATATACGATCAAACAAGCAAAAACCTCTTTTTCAAAACTTGACCTCTTTTGGGTCCCTCACAACTGCCTACCCTCCAGTGTCTTTTGGGCACTCCAGCGTCTTTTGGTAACCCTCAAGGATATGCAATTTTTCAAGACTCAATAATCATAAATCATGCAATATATGCAATCGTTTGCAAAACATATCTATGCATAATGTATTTGTCATATGCATGCTGAATTCATTTATAAAATTAAATCATGCTAAACAAGTCATATAACATATACTTAAAACATGCATTCTCAAAACAATCATGGGCTCTTTTTAAAAGTCTAGTAGCGATAGAGTACCAACCTCGAAGTTTCCTGGAGTCGCGTCTTTCATTACTCAACCCAACCCTGATCTCATTTATAAAATCCTGGATATGAATGGATAACAAGGAGTCCTTTTCAATTTTGTTCTATTTAGAAATTAGATTGCTAGATCTACCTTTTAGGGTCCATGGGTCCTTGCCTAATTCAGTGTCAGGCTAGATCCTATGATATGGATCTACTATTCAATGGTTAGACTCTATAAATTGTCCTCTGATCATAATTTTATAGTCCTATTAGGTCCACGCATCATGGTTTCCAAGACGTGTGTGCGCCCTGGTCGAACCAGGACCCATGCCTGCACGTCGTGCGAGCCCAAAGGCTGTGTTAGGGATTGCATTATGACGTGTGTCCTGGATGGCATCGCATGGACGCGTCTTTTGCGTAGCATGGCGCGTCTCAGCCCCCAGGGCACCCCGTGCATCCCGGTTGAGCCAGGACCCTTGTCCCACGTTGCACGCACCCGAAGGCCGCACCAGGGACAGTACCCCAAGCACGCATCGCGCATCATGTCCCTGGGACGCGTTGCCTTGGACGGGTTCCCACCCGTCTAGTTTCGTCCTCAAAGGGCGGTGTTTTCGAGCCAGAAAATCTCCTAGATCTGGTATGAATCTGGGAAACGATGAAGGGGTGATAGAGAGGGAGATGGGGGCTTACCTGGGTAGCCAGAGATGCCCTCATCTAGGTGGTGCGGCTCCCTGTTTTTCGTCTGAAAATCTAGATCATCGAATACTCGAAGATGGGAGAAAACCCACCATCCTGGTGCAATGAGAGGAAGAAGGGGGGGGGGGGTGAAGAGATGGAAATGGTTGGCCTGTAGGGACAACTCTGGCCTAGCCATTGCCAGGTTGCGTAGGGAAAACCAGAATGGGGTTTTTTTTAGTTTTGCTGGGTTGGAAACCCTTGCTCAATAGCCAAAAAATCTGATTCGAAGAGGAGGGAATATGGCTTTATATAGCCTTACTGAGGCGGTGCTGCCAATGGCGGTGGTGGAAACCTCTGGAAACTAGGGTTTCTGGAGAAATCAAAAGGAGGAAGAAGACGGGGTGCCATTATCAAAATGGCCCCCTGCATTTTCTGTCTTTTTTCGTTTTTAATTTAAATTACAGAAATGCCCCTAATCTTTAAATGGTTGTAACTTCTTCATACGAACTCCGTTTTCAGCGTTCTATGAGGCGTTGGATTCCATTTTTTGAGTAGAATCTAATGGTACCACGTTTTCTTACAAATTCCTTAGTTTAATATTTTAAATGAAGTAAAACATTTAACATGGTTCATTTCCTATAGAATGTCCAATTCATTTTTGTTAAATGGATGCAAAAATAGCGTAAATTGCTGGGGGCATTACACAGAGTCTCATTGACCCATCCTTTTTTGTGACAAAAAGGACTGGGGCTCTCCAAGGAGATACACTAGGTCTGTCGAATCCTTTGTTTAGCAAATCCTGGAACTTGATCTTCAGCTCTTTCACCTCTGGTGGAGCCATCCGATACGGTGCCTTTGATATGGGGGTTGTGCTAGGGATCAGGTCAATAGTAAAATCTCTCTCTCTCTTTGGTGGTAACCCTGGTAAGTCTTCAGGAAAAACATTTAGGAATTCACTAACCACATCTACCTCCTCTAACTTAGGCTTCACGACTTCCGTGACTTCTATCTTAGCCATGAAGAATGGACACCCCTGAGCAATGTGCTTTGCCGCTTTTATAGCAGAAATAACACATGCTCCTGCATACTCTCTCCTTCCTTGTAAGGAGGCCACCCTCCCTCCAGGAAGGTGAAAAGTAATCTTCTTCTTTTGACAATCAACTGTGGCATTATGTGAGGCTAACTAGTCCTTCCTAAGGATGACGTCAAAGTCTGTCATCTCTAGGTGGATGAGGTCTACACTCATCTGATTGCTTTCGACTACAATAGGAACATCTTGGAAGTAGGTGTGTGTGGAAATTGACTTGCCTACGGGTGTCATGACTTCTAAGGAGAAGTCTATGTCTTGAACTATAATATCCAAGGAAGGGGCAAACTTGCAAGATATGAAAGAATGAGTGGAACCAGTGTCGAACAATACTTTAGCAGATCTATCACAGATATGAAGCATACCTTCTACTACAGCGTTGGATGCTTGCACCTGTCCTGAGGTTATGGCGAATAATCATCCTTAACTTCGAGGAATGTGATTCTCCTTATGATCTTCTTCTGTCTTCTTCTTAGGGCAAGTCCTGGCTATGTCTCCTGTCTCTCCACAGTTGAAACACGAAAATTGGGGTAAGGTACATAGCCTACCGGGGTGATATCTGTTGCATCTAAGGCAACTTTTGATGTCTGGCCTCCTTCTTGTAGGATCGAACGGTCTTTTGTGTGGGTGTCAAGGTCCAAAATATTGGAGAGGTCTTTTTCCTCGATCATTTCCCCCCTTATTATTGTTCTTTGCATCCCTAGCAGCTTGTGTCCTTTGAAAATCCTTTTCAAAGAGAGACGCCATTTCCACCGCCTTCGCTATAGTGGTTGGCTGGAATCCTATTACTCGGTTCCTGAGGCCTGAGTGTAATCCATCAACAAACTTCTCTGCAGTGTCTTCTTCTATGGAGCAAGCATTGGGTGCAAATCATCGAAGACTTATGAACTTATTTGCATACTGTTGCACGGAGAGGTTACTTTGCTCTAGGTTCATAAATTCTTTTTCCTTCTGTTTTCGTATATGGCGGGGATAGTACTTGTCATTAAATACTATTTTAAATTCTTCCCAAGGTATAACATTATTGTCTTCAAAATAGGTTCTCTCGGCCATTTCCCACCAAAAGCCTGCCTCGCCTTTTAGTACGAAATTGGCCATGGAAACCTTCCTATCTTTTGGGATTTTCATAGCCTTGAATAATTTTTCAACATCAAAGATCCATTTTTCTACTATTGCAGACTCATCTTCTCCTAAGAATGATGGGGCCATTTTCTGAAATCATTCAAGTTGGGCCTCTATCTTATCAACAATTCTTTCTGGAGAGGAGGCTCTCGCCACAGGTGCTTGTGGTTGGTTCTGCATGAACTGCCCCATATGAGGAACTATGACGACCTGAGTTTTCCCATGCATTTTTAAATGCAATATCTAATTTCTAGGGCGGGATGCATCCCTATTTGAAAACTATTTTTATGAAAATGATGCAATGCAGCAAAAAATCTTTTCTTTTAAACTCATTTTGAAAACCCCAAGTGTCATTTGCTTTCACAACAACCAAAATAGTTTTTGAAATTTTCAGAAATCATAAATGTCTTCCCAGGTCTATCTAGTCATAGCTCACACCCCAACTGTAAATAAATATAGATACATGTCCAAAGGGTAGAGTGTTTACTTACATTCATCTTGTCTCTTCTTCATTTACTTGATCGTAGTACTAACATTTCTTGATGCTTCTTCTACTCATGAGTGGAGCTATCCTGAAAAATAATATATTTGGGTGTGTATTTCTCATACCCAGTAGGTGATCTGATACTACTATTTTGAAAACACGATAGGCAACATGCATGATTCCAAGAGCTTTTCATGTAAAACATTAGTGATTCTTTTTGTGTAAGCATGTATATTTATGCATAAAACATAAGCTTCTTGATGCAATTTCAATCATGGAGTCCTTTCTCATAATCTAGTATAATATGATCAAAATCATGAAATAGAAATCAATAGATCCAGATATGAAGATCTTATCAAATGCATCAAACCAGCAAGTCAAATATAATAATCATAAAACTCTTAAAATAGTCATCGTTCAAGCAGATGCTAGTATCATGCACAGTAGTCTCTCGGCATACACGTCACGCCAACTGGTCACGAGTACTCATATACGACCATGTCAATGTTATATGCATATAAATCTCACTGAAATCATGAGGCCACTATGCTCACGACTAGAATCCCTCTGGATCGCATGTCTCCGGTATTTAGAGATCAGTCCACCATAGCCTCCACGGCGACTATGGATATGTCCCCGAAAGGGTGCCGTGAACACCTCCACTGGTCGTCCTTGTTTACCACAGCAGTCAGGGAAGGGACAATGTCTTTTTTTTTTTGCAGTGATACCATCTACCTTTTTGGTGGTAAAGGCCAGGAGGCCAAACTCATACCCCTCAGCATAGGGCCCACTAGGCTTAATAGCCCAAAACCATACATAGATGATCCAAATCTCAATCAACATAAGTCATGCAATTTATACATTTGTTTTCAAAGTCTGCGAGTATTGCATAAAATCTACTCAAGCCAGTATCTTATGCAATGTCATGAATCTGTAACTCGTATAAAAACATTATTTCCCAACAGTATTCTTAAATTCAATGCAAGATTTGTCAAATACATAAATCATGAAAGTAGGTCTCGCATACTTGTATAAGAACAGCATGGTTTAAAACACATACTAAATATAGTAATAAAAACAGGTCACTTAAATAGAGTTTGGGATGCATTTTGAAAACAGAGTAGCATCAGACTACCTACCTCGAGCGTTGTTTCTGAGCTCGTGCTTGTCTTTAATTTGAGTCAATACCTTGGTATAGTCCTAAATGACGTTCACAGATCCAAACGTTATTTCTAGGTTCATAGGGCAAATGTTAGTTCTATATGATTTGTTGGTTTCCTAGGGGTTACTCTATGACATTCTTGGTCTAAGAATGTCTTAAATATTATTGTATAATTGAGTTCGTGTCGAAATTACGGACGCAATGGTTATTTTGGCTTGTCAATCGGAGGTATATAGGCTCTGAAATTGGGTTTTAAAGATCGTGCCTCAACGAACGACCCAATTATATCGCCTAGGGTCCTGCATGCCACGTCTTTAGGATGCGCACGCCACGGGCTCTAGGATACGTGTGCGCCCTAGTTGCACTGCAACCACATTGGCTCATGTGCGTATGTCCGAATGGTGCGTTAGGGTGTGTGCTTTGGACGGCGTTGCACAGATGCATCTTAATAGCAGCTGCACACACGTCCTGACTTCTGAGAGATGCCAGAGTGTCTTGGTCGAGTTGGGCATCAATCCGCAAGCAGTCATGCGTGTGACGTCGCCCCATGGAGCTTGGTATGCTCACGCGCACCTGGGATGCCCGTGCACCCTGGGACAACCATACCCCAGGAACGCTCGTGCATCCCTGGGACGTGTTACTGTGGACAGGTTTTCACCTGTTTGATTTCCTTCCCTAGAAAATAAGAGATTTTTGGCCAAAACCCACCAGATTTGGCATGGATCTGGCCTAGAAAAAGGAGAAAACAGAGGGTAAAATGCAAGAGGGAGGTGAGAGCTTACCTGGACAGCTGGAGATGGTGCCCCTCCCTCCTGGTAGGTATGTTTCCTTTAATGCCTGCCTGAACCCTTGGTCACCAAAAAACTCGAAGAAGGGAAAAAAAACCCACAGTTCCGGTGCGACCAGAGGAAGAAGGGGGAGAAAAAGAGTGGAAAGGACAGCCAGCCCGAAGGAAGAACCCAAGCCGGTGTCGAAATTTGCAGAGGAAACAGGAGAGTTTTTCGATGAAAGTTTGCCGGAACCCTTGCTTGGACAGTCGGAGAAGAGGGGAAAAATGATGCTTGGAGTTGGAGGGGAAAGAGGGTTTTTATAGCCTACAAAGGCGGTGCTACCTATGGCAGTGCCGCCATTGTTGCCGCCCTACAAAGGCGGTGGTGGAAACCTCTAGAATGTCTGCTAGAGGAGGAAGAAGACTGGGAAGCACTTTTATTTAGTCAACAGTACACCAAAGGAAATGACTAAATGATGGCCTTAAGATACTTGCTCTTCCAATCTTCCTCTAAGACGTCTTATTGATCCTTGATGACACCCTAGGTGCTGAAAAACAAATAGACAAGTCGCTGTCCTGTCTTGTTTCCTTTTTTAATAGAACTTTAGTTAAGCATGATCAACTTTTCCTTTTTATGGACTACATCCATTGGTGTTCCTCATAAGCTAATGGATCTGATAAGATTCTAACTACAACATTTGATATAGACATTAAACCACCTGTAGAATTTAATTTCTAGTTCATCACAATTCTTCTTCGGAAATTTCCCGTAGCATAATGCCCTTAAATTTGATACTCAACTCAAAGTCTTAAATCTCATCTACTTTATCTCTATTATACTCTTTTAAAATAAAATCACCAACTCAACTAGTATTATTCCTTCGCATTTGATTGGTTTACTTTCCATAGGATTCAAGATGAAAGATTTGTATGTGTCTCCATAAAGTCATGATCTTCTTCTTTTTAATATTCAATATTCATCGAATACTTATAGTTGCATCTCTATCTCTTTCTCTCTTTTCTTCTTATTTGGTCAAAATCCTCATTTTGTCTACTTAGATCAATGTCTCCATTTGCTTTGTTGCATATAATCGATGCTACATCTACTCCTTTACTTAACAAATATGATAAACTGAATGCTTCTAAGAAATGCTAAACTGTACTAATATTATTGAAATCCTTAATTGCCTGTAGCCTCAATAAAATTAATACAGTGTCTTAATAATGTCATTGACGTTTTGGTCATGCCATACTTCTCTTATAAGTTCATGTTAGGATCAATCCATTATCACAGATCTGTCATCCTTAGTATTATCGTCAAAATCTTTTGCTAACCCTGTCGAATACATTTCCCTATCATATTCGTGTTATATTCCTGTTAATCACATGATATGTTAATTGTACACATCTTCTAATATGCTTCATCATACTCAGGTTGTTATTATTAGATAGCACTTCACTCTTTATAAGACTCCAATTAAGTTATCCAAAATTGAGCTAAGTCCTTCAGGATTCATACCTTTGTGATCTATTATGAGTCACAGTTATCTCCTAGTATCATCTTGTGTTCTCATCCCTATTATCATCAAAATCTTTTAATGACTCTATTATGCTTAAGTTCTGTGTCACTCTTCTCAAATTCCATCTTTTATATCCCTATCATACTCATATTGTATCCCTTTTGATAGTGTACTCATATTCTGA
The DNA here is from genome assembly GCA_035236585.1 of Warburgia ugandensis. Taxonomy (NCBI): domain Eukaryota; kingdom Viridiplantae; phylum Streptophyta; class Magnoliopsida; order Canellales; family Canellaceae; genus Warburgia; species Warburgia ugandensis. Next base: position 18,307,923 of record CP141128.1, on the reverse strand, counting down.
TATTCTTTATGATGGTAAGATAGCCATTTAAGTTCTTCGATTTTTTCACCTTTGGTGAGATTGATCTATTACAAGTCAGAATTATCTACCAATAAGTTCACTAATATCTTCATTCATCATCATAATCTGATTCATATATGAGTTTCCCTGTTTGCACCATTGCCAAACAATTCTTTTTTCCTATGGTTTTGATAGGATTTAAGCCATCCAATATCTAAGTATTTGCTAGACCCATCTCCTTTTTCACTTATTTGTTTATGGTGAAATGCTTTGTGAATTAATATCATTTCTCACGCTAATCACCTCTACTACTATTTAGACTACTTTTTCTTGATTATCCTAGTTGTCAATGTCCTTGGACTTGCTGGGCTCACTGTGAAAGGATGAAACTGGACTCTGATACCAACTGTAACTACCCGGGTCTTCCCATGCATTTTTAAATGCAATATCTAATTTCTAGGGTGGGATGCATCCCTATTTGAAAACTATTTTTATGAAAATGATGCAATGCAGCGAAAAATCTTTTCTTTTAAACTCATTTTGAAAACCCCGAGTGTCATTGGCTTTCACAACAACCAAAATAGTTTTTGAAATTTTCAGAAATCATAAATGTCTTCCCAGGTCTATCCAGTCACAGCTCACACTCCAACTGTAAATAAATACAGATACATGTCCAAAGGGTAGAGCGTCTACTTACATTCATCTTGTCTCTTCTTCATTTAATTGATCGTAGTACTAACATTTCCTGATGCTTCTTATGCTCGTGAGTGGAGCTATCCTAAAAAATAATATATTTGGGTGAGTATTTCTCATACCCAGTAGGTAATCAGATACTACTTTGTTTTCAAAATGCATTCCAAATTGAGTTACTTGTTTCTATTACTATAATTAGTATCTAACCATGCTGTTCTTATACGAGTTTACAAATTTATAACATTAATTATGGTACTAGCATGGGTAGAGTTTATGCCATGCTCGCATACTTTGAAAACAAATGCATAAATTGCATGATTTATGATTTGAGATTTGGACTATGTATGTTTTTGGGCTATTGAGCCTAGTGGGCACTATGCTGAGGGGTACGGGTTTGGCCTCCTGGCCTCTACCACAAAAAAGGTGGATGGTATCGCTGCCAAAAACGACATTGTCCCTTCCTTGACTGCTGTGGTAAACAGGGACGACCACTGGAGGTGTTCACGGCACCCTTTTAGGGACATATCCATAGTCGTCGTGGAGGCTATGGTGGAATGGTCTCTAGATACCGGAGACATGCGATCCAGAGGGGTTCTGGTCGTGAGCGTAGTGGCCCTATGATTTCAGTGAGATTGATATGCATATAGCATTGAGATGGTCATATACAAGTGCTCATGACCAGTTGGCATGACGTGTATGCCGAGAGACTACTACGCATGATACTAGCATCTGCTTGAATGATGACTATTTTAAGAGTTTCATGACTATTATATTTGACTCGTTGGTTTGATGCATTTACCGAGATCTTCGTATATGGATCTATTGATTTCTATTTCATGATTTTGATCATATTTATATCATCGAATACTAGATTATGAGAAAGGATTCCATGATTGAAATTGCATCAAGAAGCTTATATTTTATGCATAACTATGCATGCTTACACAAAAAGAATCACTGATGTTTTACATGAAAAGCTCTTGGAATCATGCATGTTGCCTACCGGGTTTTCAAAATAGTAGTATCAGATCACCTACTGGGTATGAGAAATACTCACCCAAATATATTATTTTTCAGGATAGCTCCACTCACGAGTAGAAGAAGCATCAGAAAATGTTAGTGCTACAATCAAGTAAATGAAGAAGAGACAAGTATGAATGTAAGTAAACTTTCTACCCTTTGGACATGTATCTGTATTTATTTACAGTTGGGTTGTGAGCTGTGACTGGATAGACTTGGGAAGACATTTATGATTATAGTATTTTTCAAAAACTACTTTGGTTGTTGTGAAAGAAAATGACATTCAGGGTTTTCAAAATGAGTTTAAAACAAAAGATTTTTTTGCTGCATTGCATTGTTTTTATAAAATGGTTTTCAAATAGGGATGCATCCTGCCCTACGAATTAGCTATTGCATTTAAAAATGCATGGGAAAACTCGGGTTGTCACAGCTCCTGAGAATGATGGGGCCATTTTCTAAAATCGTTCAAGTTGGGCCTTGTCCTATCAACAATTCTTTCTAGAGAGGAGGCTCTTGCCATGGGTGCTTGTGGTTGGTTCTGCATAACTACCCCATATGTTGCATGAATAGCTGAAAGGCTTCGGCCATTCCATTACCAGATCCAGCGGAGTCAGCTGGAGGGTTATTAAGTCTTGGGGCTGCACCTCCTCTTCTCCTTGGTGGCATCTATTTTTACATGACCCGTGTCTACCTTTTTAGGGGACTTTATCATGTTATCCTAACGGTTTTTCTCTTTGATGTAACTTGATTATAAGTCCCCATTTCATAACTAGGCTGTGAATAACATGAACCTGGGCTCTGATACCAACTGTGATGACCCGACTTTTTGAATGCAATTTTATAAAAACATAGCGAGATCGATCTCTATTTTTCAAACACTTTGTGCAAAAGAATGAAGGGAAATTTTTTCTTTGTTTAGAAATCATTGTATAAAGAGCTCGAGTGTCATAATGAACTTTCAATACATAGTGCCATGGCAATTTATAGACCAAATCGAAATAAATATTACTCCCAGGATTGTTAGTCACAGCCACAACCATAAATAACTACTTACAACCAAGATTACAACAGGTACCAAAAGAATCACTAATTAAGTCTTACCTTTGCCTACTCGACTGTTGTTCTAACGTGTCCGAATACTCTTAGCTTTACTTTGTTTAATATGAAAATAATGGATTGGGTTGAGTATTTACCATACACAGTAGGTAATTTGACACTACCCTTTTTGAAAACACAGCAATGCATTGTATAGAGTTCAAAGTGCTTGCATGAAAGACATCGGGAATGCTAAATTTGTAATAGGTGCGCATATGTATGCATAAAATGTAAGTAATGCCATCCATTGAAATTCTTTATCAATCAAACTTCATTGCAATGCTAACAGTATGTCTAAGTTCAGAAAGTAGAAATCAATAGATTCACTATATCCTTGTCATGAGATCTAAACCATACGTCAAAGTAATGCGTCGTATATAATGATCAGAAAATACTTAAAATAGTCTTCATATGAGGCTAATGATAGCTTCATAAAGTAATATGCACAGGGTCTCAAGTCAACTGGTCATGAGTACTCGTTTAAGACCATTTCAATGCTATATGCATATCCATACTACTGAAATCATAGGGTCACCATGCTTATGACCAGAACCCCTCTGGATAGCATGTCTCCGGTATCTATAGACCAGTCCACCATAGCCTCCACAGCGACTATGGATATGTCCCCGAAAGGGTGCCGTGAACACCTCCAGTGGTTGTCCCTGTTTACCACAGCAGTCAGGGAAGGGACAATGCCATTTTTGGCAGCAATACCATCCACCTTTTTGGTGGTAGAGGCTGGGAGGCCAACCCTGTACCCCTCAGCATAGTGCCCACTAGGCTCAATAGCCTAAAAACATACATAGTCCAAATCCCAAATCAACATAAATCATGCAACTTATGCATTTGTTTTCAAAGTATGAGAGCATGGCATAAACTCTACTTATGCTAGTACCGTACTTAATGTTATAAATCTATAACCTCGTCTAAGAGCAAAATGGTTTCAAAATACATACTAATTACAGCAATAGAAACAAGTAACTTAATTAAAGTTTGGATGCATTTTGAGAACAGAGTAGGATCAGACTACCTACCTCGAGCGTTGTTTCTTAGCTCGTGTCTTTCTTTCATTTGAGTCTAAGAATACCTTGGTAAAGTCGTGAATGACATTCAAACATAAGATCTAGACGTTATTTCTTGGTTCACATGGTAAAGGTTAGATCTATATGATTTGTTGGTTTCTAGGGGTTACTCTATGATATTTTTAGGTTGATCTTTATATAAGAATGTCCTAAATATTGTTGTATAATTGGGTCCGTGTCAAAATTACGAATGCAACGATCCTTTTGGCTCGTCAATCGAAGTTATATAGGCTCCGAAATTGGATTTTAAAGGTCGCACCTCAATGGACGACCCAAATGTATCGCTTAGGGTCCTGCGGGCCACGGTTCTAGGATGTGCATGCCATGGGTTCTAGGATATGTGTACACCCTGGTCGCACCGTAACCACATTGGCTCACGTACATACGTCCAAATGGTGTGCCAAGGTGTGCACTCTGGGCGGCGTCGCCGGACGTGTCTTAGGCACAGCTACGCACACATCTTGATCCCTAAGAGACTCCCAAGTGTCTTGGTTGAGTCGGGAATTAGTCCACAAGCGGCATGCATGTGACATCGCCCCAGGGAGCTCGGCACGGGTGCGCGTCACGATCACGCACCCCTGGGACGCCTGTGCACCCTGGGACGCTCATACCCCTAGGATGCCCGTGCACAATGGTGCCTTAGACGGGTTTCCACCTGCCTGGTTTCTTCCATGGAGAGTCGTGTTTTTTGGCCGGCAAATTGCCCAGATCCGGTCGAAATCTGGTGGAAAAAGGAAAGGGAAGAGAGGGAAACAGAGGGACCTTACCTGGGCAGCACGTGTCTTGCCCTTCCTCTGGTGGTGCGGCTCCTATGATGCCTATAGAAAACCTCGATAGTTGGAAAAATCCAGGGAAATCGCAAAGGCCAAGGGGAGGAAAAAGGAAAAGGAGGGGACAAAAGGATGGCTGGCCCAAAGGGAGAACCTGGGCCGTGCCGAATTTTTGTAGGGAACAAGGAACACTGGAAGCCCTATCTTGGCTGGAGAAGAAGAATAGGAAAATCGAATGGTTGGAGGAGAGGGGGAGAGCAAGCTTTATAGCCGTGCTAAGGCAGTGCTCGCCCTATGGCAGTGCCGCCATTTCCCTTGGCACCGTCTTGCAGAGGCGATGCTGGAAGTTCTAGAAAAATTGGGAGAGAAGGCTGGAGGAGGAAGAAGACGGGGTGCCGTTATCAAAACGGCCCCTACGTTTTTCATCTTTTTCATTTTTAAGTGCAATTTATAAAAATGCCCTCAACCTTTAAACACCTATAACTTCTTCATACAATTTCTTCTTCATACAAACACCTATAACTTATGTTTCCTATTTAATTTAAAATAAAACATCCAACTACCTCTTTAAGACTATTAAACATATAATAAACATCTATTCATTCCCAAAATAGACAAGTTACAATATTGTTGGCAAATATCAACATCATGGCTATTCAAAATGTCTCCAAAATTTGAGTCATTACAATGAGAAACCCTCCATTAAAAAAATCACCATCAATGCTATGCTAAATCAGGGAACCACCTCCATTAATCAAGCTTTTGTTGGAATGATCAAACTTAGGCCCAATTTTGAGATCCTGTCTACTGTCAAGAATAGATACATTTCCTTTCAGTCCAAGTACAACTATGAGAGTGAAAAGTTGGAAGTTGATGTCCCCTACCCATGGTTCTTATAACCCCCCCCCCCTCGAACAATATACTACACTTAAGATGAAACCCTAATAAAAAAAGTGGGAAATGAGTGCAATAGAAATCATCTCTTGTAGCTAGCTAGATGAGATATGAATTTATGCCTAGGAAACTAACCTGCCCAAATACAATCTAGAAGGAGAAGGAGACTGTCTATCTTCCTCCCTTGTTCCATGTGAAAAAATCAATAAATGGGGAAATTGGCATCACAAAGCCCAAATTCAAAGAATCAAAAGAAGAGTATTGCTTATTACCACTACGCAAAAGTGGATGAGAGTGAGCAGTGTTGAGCCATGAGGAATTACATTAGAGCACTCATAGAAAATGGAGCATGCTCTAAAGACTTTTCCAATGTCCCATGCTACTCTACCCAATTACTTACTCTAGGGAAAGTCCCAATCTTACACATTGGAAAATCACTGAAGAGTTCATAAGAGCTCTCAAACCCTAGCAACATAAAGCCCTAAGGGCATGCAAGGTAAAAACATTGTTCCTAGGATGTAATCTTGATGGTGAACCTACATTTGTGTTAGATACCCTCACTTAATAGCAGACTCAGACAATGAAAGTGCCTCACTTTTTAGCTAGTCTAAAAAGTTCAACATGCACAATAGTAGCAATGATGAAGAAGAAATTGTGTTCAAAACCTAAGTTGGGAGAAGTTTCAACCCTTCCATTTGCAAGTAGAAAACCCTATAACCATTAAATAAGGATAGAAAAGCATTGCTTTTAAAGATTATTGTTATTTCTTATGTGATCCCTAGGGTATAATACTTATAGCTTCATAAGGTCTCTCATTTTCAATTTTTATTGGCATTATAGTCTCCCAATCTCAATTCAATGCAATCATTGACTTTCTTACTCATGACAGCTATTATTAAGGAGCAATCTATATTAAAGACTTTCAACTCTTACACTTTCCAAAAGACATATAAAACAATTGCCAAGCAAACAATAATGGAAATGAACCTTAGAAAATTAGCTATTTGGGTTGAGCACATGTGATTGAAAATTAAACTTCTTAGTATAGGCTACTTGTTTATTTATTCAAATACCAAAATTGAACTTCTTAGTCTAGGCCTCTAGTGTTTAGTTTTAAGTAAGTAGATGGTTACCTTTAGAGAAACAAATTTAGATGGTTAAATACAAAATAAAGAAATGTGCTTAGCAAGAAAAATATGCACATGCATTGTACAAGTGTTGAAGAATAGTTGTTCTATTACCTATGGTATACACAAAAAGAATGCACCTCTTTGTATCATATCTGGTGTATGAAACTAATTTGGTTTATGGTCGACTTTAGAAAAATTTCATCTCAGAGAATTTTCACCATTTGAAATAAACTATACATGTTGCTTGGGACCCTTAGTTTTTCACCACTGATCCTAATCTAACCCTAACCCTACACGGATCATAGATTTTTTTTATAGTGGGATTTCAAATAAATGGGCTTAATTTTCAAAGAAATTGGCACTACTATACTACCATTAACACTGTTTTTAGTACTCCTTAAGCTAATCATTAATTGTTTTCCAGAATTTAGCTCAAGAATACATTTATTTACTATGTAAGGAGTTTCTAAAGAAGGGAGCTACTCCACGAAATGCCCTAGGAGGCATTGAGTTCAAAGAGAAAGAAAACCCCATCTAGTGGTGTGTAGTACTTTGAAGAGAAAACCTACCATCCATAGAAGAGAGAAGTTCCCTTACCAACAAGCAAATTATATTATATATTTTTATGTTACCTAAAATGTGTTGCATAGTAGTGTAAATACTGTATTTGAGATATCATTCACAACACTGTGACTGGAAGTTATATTTCATCACTTCAACAATCATGAATACATAAATAAAAAATAACAAAACAATAAGCAAATTAATTTTGGGATAACTCATAATTAACCATCTTTTAATTACATATATCAAATACTACATAGTATTTCATCTCATTCTCAACAATTACATCAGCTCATGCCATATTCTCACAGGTTCTTTAGTGGTAAAGCTCAAATATCAAGCAAATCCTAATAAAATAGGAACTGCAAGTTAAGACCTATCTATGAAAAAACAGTGTATTTCCTTTGGCTCATTGAAACTAACATTACTAATCTAAACTTTCTTTCTTAACCTCTTTATTAATTTAATTCTTTGGAAAATGCACTTACTCTCATAAGAAAATCGACTGTCTTTATCAATCACTTTGTCATTGAAACTTCCAAGTTCATCAAAACTGATAAGATAGTCTCATCATCCTTAAAACTCTATTGGTTCAAGATGGAAACCACAAACCCTAATTATGAAACCAGCTTATCCTCTTCCTCGAGTACTTCCTACCTCTAATTCCTTAAAAATGGCCAATTTGGGAGACAAGTAGCATTGTGCATCTTCATTCCATGCATCCTGGTTATTAATCCTTTCCATTTTTATTTGTTCTCTACCCTTTCTCTTATGAGGGCTGCTCAGGTTGAACTATCCTCAATGTTCTTGAGTTTCTTCATGTTCCAATTGTCCTACGTAGGCAAAATATGTCAATCAATAACAAAACATATGTTTTCTTGATCATAACCCCCACATTTCCATTTACAAAACCCCCATGAAAGCATAATAATCCTCACAAAATTAATAAGAAAAATGAGATAGAAAAAGAATTTACTAGATCTTACCATGTTTTTTGGGCCACAACGGTCAATTCAGTAGTTAGATGGAGAGAGAGAGAGAGAGAGAGAGAGAGAGAGAGAGAGAGAGAGAGAGAGAGAGAGAGAGAGAGCGGAATTTGAAGAGGACGTGATCCTTCCATCTATTAGTTTGCACTAGATGAGACATGGAAAAAAGGAGTTTTAACGTCAAGTTTTATAAGCAAGTTTAGGTTTTTAAAGTCAGTATTGCGAAACTATCTCTAAAAACTATCTTTTTAGAGAGTTTTCTCGAACCATCTTCTTTGGCTCTCTTGATAAATTTTGTTCCTCCCACTAATGACCTTTTAAAGTTGGTTCTCCAAAACCATCTTCAAAAACAATGTTTTTAAAGGTGGTTTTCTCCAACCTCCTTCTCAAGCTTTCCCATGAAACATCTTTCACCCTTGCCAATGAATTTTAGAGATGGTTTTCTCTACCCATCTTCTTAAATGTATTTTTGAAGACGGTTGTGTAAAAACTATCTTCTTTTTAGAAAGTTCCCATTTTAGTAGTGCAACCCCAAAGATTGTAGAAAAATGTAAGATGATGATTAGTATAGTGTCTCACCTTTCTCAATTATTGGATCTTAACAACATTGTGTATTTAGGTTTTCATGTATCTTAGAACAAAGTCTCTACACTCCTAAATTGAAAGGATCAATAAATATCATGTCTAATTATAACTTCAATTTATATGTAGACTAATTAACTAATTTTCCTACCCTGACCTTACCACAATGAGTTTTGGTGGGTTCATAGTCTCAATTAGTTCATCCCGTTTATTCCATCACTTCAAATTTATAATCAAAATGTATTAGTTATTAACAAAATACTAGTTTACAATTATATAGTATTATAATATATATATATATATATATAAAGATTAAAAAGTTACATAATTATGATTTCTTACATCAGGGTATAAATGTGTGCTTGGCATGAATAAAAAAAAATTCATACCCACCATGCACATCAAGAACCAATAGTATCCAGCGAGACCTATACACGTAATCATATGAATTACAATTAAAGTTTACAATCCTTGAAATTATATGTGTAAAACATAATTTGGAAGGACAACTAGTTAAAACTTATATGTTATTATAAGAAATAATTAGGGTCTGCCCCTTCAAACAGCAAGAAAACCCTAGTAGAATTTGATCAACTCACCTCTCCATGGGCCATTGCTCCCTTGGTCCACAAATGACAATAAGGTCAAGGAATTGGTGAACATCCTTGGCCACTAATGTCTGTGATATGTTGTATAGGGTTCTAGATTATTTTTAAAAAAAGAAAAAGATCATTACTTATCATTACTAATTAAGATGTAATGTTAAGGGTTCTTATTAAAGTAAATATTTGCAGACCTGATATAAGAAAAGATTTGCACATGTTCAAGTTCATCCCATTTGCAAACTTTATGAGGTCCTCTCTCATGAATGTTATTAGACACCTTCATCTCCAAGCACTTTAGGCACTAACCATACAAGATTGATTATCTTATCTACATTAATGAGCTTGTAAAGGGTCCTCATAGTAATAAGTGTGTTGGATGAAACTTCCAACTAATCCTTAGACAGTTGCTTAAAGTTGCAGATATTATTAATCAATATAAAAAAATTTCATTGAAGACATTCAATTTTATCATGAAAGTAAACATAGATAATAGTAGTTGAATGATTGCTAGGATGACAAGTGCTGGTGAGGAGGAGGTCAGCCTTGATGGTGCACGCTATTTCTTCTTATTAAAATTAGATGTAGATAATAAATAATTTGATGTCTCTAAAAACTATTGTTGAAGATGGTAGTATGCCAACATATATATATATATATTAAATTTTTTGAGAATGACAGATCACTCCTACCAAGCAACATGATATTCAATGGCCTCCCCAATGGTATAAACATGATTGGCTTCTATCAGAAATGATAGATGGGCTTCCTCTTAATAGGCTACAGAGATGATGTTTACAATGTCATTCAAGGCCAACATGTGTGGACCCATCTGCAAATAAGAAATACTAGATATATAAGAATTGATGACTAGATTCTCCTATCCAAAGGTTGTAGGTAGATTTTCCTTATCTTCTTCTATAGGAGAAATGCAGCTAGCTTGTGACTAGGGTTTAGGAGTAATAGGAGCTAGCTCTTGACCATAACCATTAATAATATGGAACTCTCCCACTAAATCCTACTTTAGCTTCTTATGCATCTACTTTTCAAGGTGCATGGTCAATTTCACTTTTATCCGTTCATGCAGCTCCTCATGAAGTTCAAGTCAATCTTAATTCTTTCAACCAAATATGAAAGGAGTAACACCACACCTTTGGCCCCTCACTTGGCCAAGGTGTTCCTCCTTATTTTTCAAAGCCCTATATAGGATATCATCCTTTGTAGTAGTACTGCTCAGACTCCTTGTAGTAGATGCTTGGGTCAACTCTTCTTGCACAATTTATTAAAACATGATCAATTATATAAATTATAATAAATATTCTAAAAATATAAAAAGGTTAAATGCAACCACTTTCTCTTCGATAAGTAGCTTGGGCAGGTACTTCATTTTTGTACGTTTGGGAGTTATTCTTCTCTAAATGTGCCATTTTCCATAGGATGGCAAGGTTAATGAGATTTGTAGTCTCACCTTTCTTTTACGATCAAGAGAGATACTAAAGTTAGGTAATGAAATGTGACGACCCGGGTTTTCTCATACATTTTTAAATGAAAAATCTAAATTCCTTCGAAGTGGGATCCCGATTTGAAAAACATTTTATAAAAACCATGCGATGCAGCGGAAAATCTTTTGTTTTAAACTCATTTTGAAAACCCCGAGTGTCATTTTCTTTCACAACACTAAAGTAGTTTTTGAAAAACTTCAGAAATCATAAATGTTTTTCCCCAGGTCTATCCAGTCACAGCACACAGTCCAACTATAAATAAATACAAATACATGTCCAAAGGGTAGAGTGTTTACTTACATGTATGATCGTTTCCTTTTGATTTACTTGCTCGTAGCACTAACATAGGCGTCTTCTACTCGTGAATGGAACTATCTTGAAAAATGTTAAGGATAGGGTGAGTATATACTATACTCAGTAGGAGTCTATCACTACTAGTTTTACAATGCATGCTACGTTTAAAATCATATGCTCTTTAAAACATGTGCATGTTTGAATACTCATGTTCAATATCGATATCATAAACCATTGTCAAATTGGAATACTAATGACTTAAAGAATCACACAAACCAAGTCGAAAGTATCATACATATCATAAACATAATGATATGCATAAAATGCTTAACTGAATCCAACTCATGGATATCTGGTATGGTATGGTCGACCAACCTCATGTCATGCCATATGCAATGCAAGTAAATCCACGAAACCAAAGGGCCCAACTATGTCCACGACCTCGCCGTCGTGTGGTCCCCGGGTACTTGAGGACACTCGGTCATAGCCTCCACGGGGCATATGACACATCGACCCAGTGCCGTGACACCAGTGGTAGCCCCCTGTACCACATGCAGTCGACGTAGGGACGTTGCCCTTTTTAGGCGTGGTACCCATTCCACCTAGTAGTGGTAGAGGCTGAAGGCCAACCCAAACCTCTCGGCATAGCGCCCACGAGCTTATTAGCCCAAATCATATAAGATCAAACAAGCGAAAACCTCTTTTTTCAAAACATGTCCTCTTTGGGTCCCTCACAACTGCCTACCTGGCGTCTTTTGGGCACTCCAGCGTCTTTTGGTAACCCTCAAGGACATGCAATTTTTCATGAACTCAATGCTCACAAATCATGCAATATATGCAATTGTTTGCAAAGCATGTCTATGCATAATATATTTGTCATATGCATGCTAAATTAAATCATACTAAACAAGTCATATAACTTAAACTTAAAACATGCATTCAAAACAATCATGGCTCTTTGTAAAAGTCTAGTAGCGATAGAGCACCTACCTCAAAGTCTCTTGGAGTCGCATCCTTTATCACTCAACCCGTCCCTAGGTCTCATTTATAAACTCCTGAGTATGAATGGATACAAAGAGTCCTTATTAATTTCAATCCATCTAGAAATTAGATCTCTAGATATGCCTTTTAGGGTCTATGGTCCTTGCCTAATTCATTGTCAAGCTAGATCCTATGATAGGGATCTACTATTCAATGGCTAAATCTATAAATTGTCCTCTAATCCTATTTTTAAAGTCTCCTTGGGTCTGCATGTCCCAGTTCCCAGGACACCCGTGCATCCTGGTTGAACTGCGACCGCCTCACGTGAGTGCACGCCCAAAGGCCGTGCCAGGGACCATGTTTTGCACGCACACATGCAAGCTCAAGCGACGCGCTATGACGCGCATCCTAGATGGCATCGCACGGACGCACCTTTGGTGTAACATGGCGGGTCTCAGCTCCCAGGGCACCCCGTGCATCCTGGTCGAGCCAGGACCCATGCCCCATGTCACGCGCGCACCTGAAGGCCACACCTGGGACAGTGTACACACTGTCGTACACCTGGAACCCGTCCCAGGGACTTAGTCCTAGGTGCAGGTGGAGCATGGCGTCCTTGGGACGCCTGGTTCGTGTAGGGCTGGCCTAAGCTAGCTTGGAGCATTTTTCGGCCAGGAAACCCGGTTAGAAAACGGCTGGGAAAACACTAGATCTGGCATGGATCTGACCTAAGGGGAGTGAAATGGAGAGAAAGAAGGTAAGGAGGGGCTTACCTGTAGCTTGGGGACACCCATCGCCGTTGGTGGAACCCCATTTCACTCTGAACCTCCTGCTCGCCGAAAAACTGGAAGGGGAAAACCCCATTGCCAAGACCGGAAAAAGAGAGGGGCATGGGGAAAATGGCAATGGCCGACCTGACTTTGGCCTGGCCGTTGCCGAAAAAAGCAGAGGAAAGTCGGGCTTGAGACTGGTTTCCAATTTTTCCGGAAACCCCAGTCTCAAAACGGTCGGGAAATCATGTTTTTGGAGAGGGGGAGATGGGGCTTTTTATAGCCCTGCTATGGCGGTGCTGCCAATGGCGGTGCCGCCCTTGGCGGTGGCAGATCTCTTTGGAAAAATCAGGATTGAGGGTTTCTGGAGAAGTCTGGAGGTGGAAGATGACAGGGGCTGTCGTTATCAAAACGGCCCCCTGCATTTTTTGTCTTTTTCGTTTTTCTGTTTAAATTCCAAAACTATCCCTGATCTTTAAACGGCCGTAACTTCTTCATATGAACTCCGTTTTGGGTGATTTTTGAGGCGTTGGATTCTATTTTTTGATTAAAATCTAATGGTACCAAGTTTCCTTACAAATTCCTTTATTTAATATTTTTAATAAAGTAAAACATTTAACTCAGTTCATTTCCTATAGAATGTCCAATTTTTGTTAAAATAGAGTAAATTGCTCAGGCGTTACATGAAATGTAACTAAGGTATAATTATAAAAAAAGAACTTTCACAAATACTTACTTCTTGTACTTCCAACCTAGAATAGTTTAATCTAGAGAGGTGGTGCTACATATGATTAAATCCATGCACTTTTCTCCCTTGAGCACTTTTTGCCTACACATTTGATGTAATGAAAGGTGATTAACCATAATCAAATGTTATAAACATACCTCAAATTCAAGACACAAGTGGCACTGTGTAAATTCATTCCATACATCTTAGTTAATGATGTTAAAATATATGTCAGAGACTCTGTACTTCCTTGATGGATTATCTCCAAATGGATATATGTAGTTGTTAGGAAGGTGGCCCTTCTTTTTCCTCTAGCTTTCACCTGCTCCTTGCAAAGCATACATCTTCTTATCATCAGAGATGTCAAAGACAAACTACAAAGTGGAAACAACCACACTACTCTATTTCAAAATCACAAGTAAATACTATAATTTCCTATAATTGTACATACAAAGCATTTACATACCCTCACCATCTCCCATATTGAATCTTTGATTGAAAGAAACACATATCTCCAATCACCAATAGTAATAGTAATAGGCACCATGCTTCTTACTGAGCAACAAATGAAACCTATATAGTTGACTACATGGTCACCAATAGTAATAGGCACCACGCTTCTTGTAGTATTCTTTTTCATTATTATCTACCCTTTCTCTTATGAGGCATTTAGGTTGGGCTATTGTTTATGCTGTTGATGTTCCATTTTCTAGTCATAAGCCAAAACATTTTATTTAAAACAAACACATAAAAAATCACTTCTACATTCATTCTATTCAATAATTCCTTCACCATAAAGAATACCATTAAGTTTCATTATTAGATAATAACTCAACAATAACACTTATGCTAACACTAGCTTTTCACTAGTGTTTTAATTAATAGTGTAATACCCTAATTTTTAAACATCACTCTATATAATTTTTAATTTATTTTAAATTATAAAGAAATGAAATAGAATTTCTAGTTTTTGAATTCTAAGAAATGAGAATTTTACAAAAACCAAATCAAGTATCCAAACCTCAATATTTGGATTTTACTCACAAAATGGAGTTCAACAATACTAAGAACACAAAATTGGAGTTCAAACAAAAAGGTTTGAATATTGTGAGTTGGGAGGCATTTTAGTAATTTCACATGTGGACCCCACTAGTACAATTTTAAAACAGAAAGTACTAAAATGGAGTGTGGGATTATGGTAATGACATCCCCTCATTGAAAATCAAATCATAAAGTGACATAGGTACACCAACATTGTTGCTCCACATTAGCCTTGCTCCTAAGATGCATTAAGAACATGTGACAAGAGATCCTACAGTGCACTAAGCACATGCTGCATTAGAATAGAAGTGATGCATGCAGGTGCATCCTAGTGATCATGCGCACGAGGGTGCGTCTCACACACTATGCATCACCGTGACAAATCAAATACATTTAACCAATCTATGATCTGTTTAAATAACTTGTGATCCTTTTCCCTCCGTGAAATGCAATGACTAGTCATTCACAAGTTGTGTCAATGGAAGCATGGATGTGGATCCCAGCATGTAGGTAAGCCACTACGGCATAGCAGTCCATGATTTTAGTAATGTTGCGAGCATGACTAAGTGATAGCATGTGCGTTTGTTTTTTTCTTTGTGACCTGGTACTACGAGCATGACTGAGTGATAGTACTTATGATTATATGACATGATGATATGCCTGGTATGAGTACTCATGACTATTATGTGGACCAACAGTGATTGGATATGTGGACCAGTGGTGACTAGATATGTGGATCTAGTAATGACTGGATGTATGTTGGTCTCGTACAATTGGGGAATGACCACCGATGATGATATACTACTATTTTACAAGTTTTGATGTTATTTAACTCATATTGATATTCAAAATACTCATTCAAGATTCTGATTGTGATTTGAATATGATATTGCATCATTGGATTTATTCATTATATTTACATGACATGTTTTGAGAATTTGATATTCTAAAGTTTGGGAATATCTTAATTTAATCATGCAAATTATTAATGCATAATGTTTTGGTGCATTGAAATGATCAATAGATTGTGAAAAAAAATATTTGTCTGGGTTTTCATATGCATTTTATTCCCTTATCAAGCATAGCTTGATGAGTTATCATAAATGTTTGAATGTTTACAATATTTGATATTTAGATAGATGGGAGTAAAAAAGAATCGAATGACTAGTTGATTAGTGATTTTTTTGTTTTGGGGGTATGTGTATATTTGAATCATTCAATATTATTCCAATAATAATATTTGGATTGTATATGTAGGTTTGGTGTATTTGGAATTCAAATTTTAATAATATAGGGACTGTGGCTGTTGATTGGATGGGTCCTGGAGAAGTGACCTTATTCTTTTGAAAATAGTTTACTTAAAAGAAATTTTTTATTTTAAGTTCAAATTTTTTTAAATCAAATTAAATTAGAGAGTAAATGAGGAGTTAAAGGATGACACTTAGGGTTTTGAGTGTTATAAGAACCCGAGTCATCACAGTTGGTATCCAAGTAGGTTCATCCACTTACAACTTGCCCTCAAGTCCAAAGTTGAGGTAAAAATCCAAAGTGAGCATTAGAAACAACATGAGTTAAATGGTTAACTCATGTGGAAGTTTCAATTTATGAATAGGTACCACCAAGTAGTGTATGAGTTAGTATCTTTAAGTAAATACATTGTCAAGTGATTCAAGATTTGTTCACTTAGTTAATCTCCTAGGAGTTCGAACTTTAATTTGAATAGTGCATATGAAGCTCTAGAAAAGAATGACAATTATAGAATAATTTTAGTTTGAGAATCATGATGAATAGTGGATACTTGCTACTACTAATTTTGAGGTATCATGAAAGATTAGTAGTAAAATTTTGACACATGAAAAGTCTAAGGTTGATATATAAGGAATATTTGATATATATGATAGTAATTTGATTTTAGATCATGAATTTGGACATAATTTTAGGCAAGTTATAAAGGAAAAGAACTAGAATATGATATTAAGGAGATTGGTATTTTCAAAACGATAATCTTGATTTATGATAGATCCATTAGTTTGATGACCTTAGAGAATTGAACATTAACTTTGGTTAAGTATACACAATATTTAAATATAATTGCCTTGTCTGTAATGATAGTATAAGAAAAATGAAAATGTGTAGAGAAGGATCATCATGAAAAGAAGGCATATAAAGCAAATCAAAATGAATGATAGGAAAGACTGACACAATGATTGAATCAAGTAATTCATAAGTGGACAATCTTAAGATCTATAAACTCTTTACAGTGAACTTTATTAAACTTGAAAATTTAAGAACTCAATGGAGTTTTGAAAGGAAGATAGAATCGAGGAAATGGAAATAATGAATGTGAGATTGTATATTTTTTAATAGGGATTTAATTGGATGATTCAAATATTAATCTCATGTTATTTAGAAGAAAATTTGGAGTTCATGTTATTGGACAAATTACTTAATGGATATGATTAAATTTATGAATTTTATTAGTTTATATATATATATATATATATATATATATGACATGAAATTTAAGGAAGTTCATCTAAAGTGAACAAACCTTTCCTAAATTATTGGGAAAGATGAGATGATCATGAAAAGATGATAATGATTTAATTGTAAGAGTGTTGGATAATTAAATTTTCAATGATTATAGAATAAAGTGTGTCTAATGACCATTCAATATATGGATTGTCGAACAAAAGTTACAAGCATTTGAAGATTATGTTTGAAGTCACTTCTAATAGTTTTAATCATTTTAAGGAACTTGAAGATGATGATATAATTATATAGTATTGCTTTCAAGTCTAAAAGCATTGAATGACATTTTACATAGACTTGAAGAGATAAAAGTATAAGAAAATTATTGAAACAAGTTAAGAGAAGGCATGAAACTAAGCATTTTAGTGAGGATCACCAAATGAAAGCTTAGGATAAATTTTTGTCAATTAAATGAACTATTGAGAAATGAGATTCATAAGATTTAGTGTTTCATCATGATGTGGTACTAACATAGCAATACCTTCAATATGTACATAATGCCATTGAGAAAAGAGGAATGGATATTGACTAAATCCTCCTTGATCATTTTGAATTTTGGTGTCATCTTAAGGATGGATTGATTTGTTACATTAGCAACAAATGATTGCTATTAGATTATTTTTTTATGCTAGCAGAAGTAAAGATCTCTATTCAGAAGAGAAGTTTAAAATGAACATGTGTCATTTAGTTTGAGAACAACTAGACACAATGCATAGAGGAGTTAGATCTTTTGGTTAAAGATAAGATAAATTATCAGATAATGGTAAACCCATCCTATATGAAATATTAGTAATCTACGAAATTTTATACATAATTCCTAATGAACTACTTAGATTAGTCCATTAAAAGTGAGATCGATATCATTATTGAGTTTAACTCTAATCCATTTCTATCTCCAAAGAATTATACTAAGTTACTCTTATAGAAGTTGTTAAGTAGCAGAGAAGTTTCGAAAGTAGGGGAGGAACCAAATTTAGAAGGAAAGGACCGTAAGAGCTAGAAATCTTCTTTCTCTCTCTCTCTCTCTCTCTCTCTCTCTCTCTCTCTCTCTCTCTCTCTCTCTCTCTCTCTCTCTCTCTCTCTCTCTCTCTCTCTCTCTCTCTCTCTCTCTCTCTCTCTCTCTCTCTCTCTCTCTCTCTCTCTCGATGCAAGAGGTCCTCCCTCCCTTGGACCAAAGGAGGCAGCCACAAGGGAAGGCCTGCAGCAGACCGATCCCCCATTCTTCTCTTTTTGTTTTTTGTTTTCCTTTCCTGTTTTCACTATTTTCCTTTGCTTTCCATTCCTTTTGTTGTTCATCATTTCTATTGTTTCCTATTTTTTTACTATATTCCTCTTCTCGTTGCAACTCTTCTCTTTGATCTCTCTTTCATGCACCCAGCTTATCTTTTCTCTTTTCTTTTCTTTGTTTTTCTCTCAGCTTCTAACAAGAAACTGGGATTCGTCGTCTCCACCATAATTCTCTACCCCTTTATTTTGGCTCTCTCTCATTCATATCTTTCTCACCTGAGCAGCATCGTCTAGTCCATTTGTCCCTCCTTTGTTCACTACCCAGACAGGCCAGTGTCCCTCTTTCACTAGCTGCTCCAGGTCATACCTCCACACTAGAACCAAATGCACTCTGTCTCCTCCTATGTCTATCAACGCAGCCCGCTACCCATTCCTTACTTCAACTTAGCCTCTACTTCATCACCATTAGTGCACCACAAGCAACTCACTAGGCCAACAGCATTTGCCAGTCTGAAAATCCCCCCACCCCCATCACCGGTCGACCCCCAACTCCTCTTCCATCGACTGCAATGAGTTGTGTTTTCCACAAGTGCACAAGTATGAGTCAATCCCACAGGGACTCGCTTTAAGAAATTAGAGTTTTAATAAAATTTAATTATTCAAAAATTTAAATTAAATGAAATAAGTTAACAAAAAGTTCAATCAAACTTTAGATATGTAAATCAATGGAAATTACAGTAGTACAACTCAAAATGACAGAAAATTAACTAAATAAATAAGAAAAATCTACTTCCCTAGATTGATTATTGTCAAATTCTTTACATTCAATATTATAAACTTTTATTAGCCTTCATTAGTCTCTTCCTAGTGCTTCTGATTGATGATCCACTAGATGGATTAGGCAGATTCTCAAAAATTGCAAAGATCTGGTCTAAATAAGTTAATTGAGTTGTAATGGCTTAGATATGATTTTGGATTCTCATATTGAAGATCAGGAATGAAAAACAAGCTATAAAATGTCCTAGAAACTAGAGCTAGAATTTCATTAAAAATTGGATGTGAAACAGATGAGAAATTAAAGCTATTCAATGATTAAAGCAAAATTGTTGATCTGATTGAACTTGAATAAGATAGGTTCGGATTAAATAGTTTCTGGATTAAGTGAGAACAACATATAATGCAGATAATAGAGCATGAATAAAATAGAATGCAAATAAGAACAATAATAGGACTAAAATGTAATAAAAATTATTCTACTAAGAGCAAAAAGGGATTTTTTCCTAAAAGTTCCCTTTTTTCCCCGAACACAAAAATCGATGAAAAAAAGAAGACTTTGCCAAAGATGATAGAGAAGATGATTGTCGATGATGCAGATATGGAGAGTTGGGGATTAGAGGAAACCGCTGCTCAATGCGGTGCTGCTCAGGTGGACTGAAGACGGCTGGAGAACAAAGCAAATGCTGGAGGTGGGGGTGGGGGTGGGGGTGGGGGTGGGGGTGGGGGTGATGGAAGGTGTTGATTGTTTAACCGCAAGTGCACGGGCTATTATAGGATAGCTTATGCAAGTACAGGTCGATCCCACGAGGACTTGATTTAAAATGGAGTTTTCAATAAAATCTAATTATTTGAAATTAAAAATAAATCACTCAAAATTACTGGAATTATTAAAATGAGAATCAATGTTCAGATCTAATAAACTTCTCAAAAATACAGAATTTCCAGTTCTTAAAGAAAACAAACAAAATCAAATAATGAGAAAAAACTACTTCCCTAGATCAATTTTCATCAAAATCTTCACTTCTGGTTTTCTAAAAGCTAATCCTCCTTTACAGATATCTTCAACCCGTTCTTGATTAGTATCCACCAGTCGGATTTGACAGATTCTTCAAAATGGTCAAGATCTGGGCTAAATTGTGATTTCAAGATTTGGACGGTTCAGATTGATTTCTGAATTTCAGATCTAAGATCAGAAGTGTTGGTTATGTCTAGAGATGTCCTAAGAATGACTCTGTGAAATTAATTTGAATTCCATTAAGAAACAAAGGAGAAATTGAAGATTTGGTTTTGATTAAGGCAAAATCGTTGATGGGTTAGGCCTTAATTGAGCTGATTCAGATTGGATAGTTCCTGGATAGGAAAAATGAAGATAAACAAAATCGGAATAAAATGGGACACAGATGGAATAAACCAGAAAGAACAGATTTGTAATTTCGTTTAAAGAGGAGGGGCAAATTTGTAATTTTGGTTAAAATCTGGTTTTTAAGAGAAAAACTAGACAAACCCGATGGAGAAAGTGGGGAAGAAGGAGAGGAAAAGGAGGAAACCCAAGTTGGGTTTCCTTCTCCGGGCCGGTGGGCGACGAGGCTTGGGCTGGTTTGTTTGCCGGTGGCTGGCCGGAGGGTGAAGGAGGAGAAGAAATCCGGTGCGGAGGGAGAGAGAGCCAGATGTCTGTTGCTCTGGAAGGTGGAGACAACCTGAGAAGACGTCGACTAGTGCCAGATCGTCTAGTCGTCGTTTGGAGCAAAGCTGTCAGTTGAGCAAAAGATGATGTGTGGAGAATGAGTTGGGCATTTTCTGGCTAGTGCGATGTTGGGGCAGAGGGAGATGGTGGATCGGATGGCTACACGTGATCCAACTGGTGACTGGTAGTAGAGGAGCTTGGGATGAGAAGAGAGAAAGAAGAGGAGAAGGGAGAAGTGGGAGAATTGGGTACTGTTGGGAAAGAGAGTAGAGGAAGAATGGGAAGTGGGGGAGAGAGGAAGATGGGGAGAGGAAAGAATAGGCTCCTGAGAAAGGAGAAGAAGAGCCTTTTTTTGAGAGTAGAGAATGGGAAGTAGGGGAGAAAAAGAAGTTGGGTACGTGGGAATGAGGAAAGGAAAAAGAAAAGGAAAGAAGGAAAAAAAGAAAAAGAAAAGGAAAGAAAGAAGTGGGGGAAAGGGTTTCCTTTTTCTCCATGATTTCAAATTTAGCTCCATTATCTTCTAGGAAACTATCACATCCATCTTTATGGGTGATCTGATCCATCCATTGCCCTTTAAGATGATCGGCACCATTATCTTTTAATCACAGCCGTCTGTGCGTCCTTTGGTTGATCTGCAAAAGAGTAGACTAAATTAGACTCATCTGAACTGTAAATTAGTCATCTAATGAGCTCTAATGATCATCTGACCGTTGATTTTGACAAATTAAGGTTTGAATGGTCAATTGGATTTAAATTCAAAATCAAGCTAAGTTTTGTAAAATTGAATGGTTAGATGATCTAATTGAACACTAAATTAGGGGAATTTTGACCAAAATTAAACACTTAACAGAGGAGGAGATGCTGAGCTATGCAATGGAGAGAAGGCCAGACGATGTTTGTGATCTATCTTGTGCTGTGAAGAACTAGGTAGGGAACTGATGCCAGGCAGTACGATGTCAGCTTTGGAAGATGGGGCAGATGATACGACCGATGAAAGAGGGACCATCTTAGGCAGAGCGGGTAGTGGAGCTTAGAACGGAAAGATGGAAATGATGAGAACACTAGTGCCGAAGAAGATGACACTGGTACTGGAAGTTGGGTGTCGGGTTGGAGTGAAGAAGCCTATGGGAAGTGTGGTGATGGTGAAGCAAGGTACGGTGTGGTGGAGCGGAGAACAAGGGGTCTGTCATGTGGCATTGGTCAAAATGGAGAAATAGAGAGAGTTCAAGAGAGGCAGTGAATGAGGAAAAAAAAATAGAGGCGATAAGGAGAACAAGACTGGTCAAAATGGAGTGAAAGGGAGAGAAATTCGAAAAACCAAGAAAGGGAGAAAAAAAAATTGGGCATCGAGCTGGAGTGAAGAAGAAGATGAGATGCCCGGTGATAGATGGTGCATGAAAGAGAGACTGGTGAGAAGATGTGGATGGATAGAAAGAGCTGCTTCAATTTGGGTAGAGGAGGGTGAGACTGGGCTAGAAGAAGGGAGGAGCCAAGAGAGATCTATGGGAAAGAGAGGAAACTTGAGAGAGAGATGGAGATTGAGGAGGAATAGGGGGGGGGGAACAACAACAACAACAACAACAACAACAATGAAACTAAAAGAATATGATGAAGAGAATAATGGAAGCAAAGGAAGATAAAACAAAACTCCAAAAAAAACCCATCTCTTGGGCTCCCACAATTCCCTCTTTTTATAGTTCCCCCCTCTTCTAATTCTCTTCTACCCCTCTTTCTTATCCTCTAGGAGTTAGTTTCCTCCTATGAAACTTCCTCTTCTTCTAAATTTTATCCATAATCTCCTCTCCTTATTAAAACTCTTCTACTTTTAGGAAACCTTCCAATCTTACTTTGTGAGTGATCTAGTTCGTCAATGCTCTCTTAGATAATCTTTCAAACCATAATCTGTTTGATCTACAAAATATAAGACTAGATTAGAGTTGTCTAACCATACATTAAGCATTTGATTAGCTCAGATGATCATCTGACCATTACTTTTGATAATTTATGGTTGGATGCTCAATTTGAGCTATATTTCATATTTTATCTAAAAAGCATCAAATTGATGAGTTAGATAGTGTAATTAAATGCTAAACTAGGGGTCTTTTGGCTAAAATTAAACACTTAACACACTCCCCACCTAGCATTTTGCTAGTCCAGAGCAAAAAATGCAAAAAATCATTTTTCAAAAACTAATACAAGGTGCCACTTTCGTAGGTACTCACAATTGCATTTAGCGCATACAACAAGACCTTGAACCCCTAGGTTACCCTGGTGAACAAGTTAGGCCTCATGAGGGTTTGTAGTGAATATACCCACAAAATTTAATAAGGTTGAGTTCCCTATTTTATCTTAAAGAATCCTCATTCATTGGCAATCTACTAGTTTTTCACAACTTAATAAAGAAGATTTAACAATTTTACACATCTTACACATATTAATGACATTTTATCTGAGTTATTTCTCAGTGTGTGTGTGTACAGCAACAAAAATCTTGACTTCTAACTAGATATGCTTAAATTCCATTGGAAATGTCTTTAACTCTTAGATAAGGGGGTCAAACATATTTCTCTCATTATATGACTGAATCCAGCAAGCTAATGGTTCACATAAATCTTTTCAATGCTCATGAGACCTAGGAAAGTGATCCCTAAGAGTGGATGTTATCACCAAGAATATTAGAGGTAATTTACCTTAATTCCTTCTTTTTATCTCCTCTTTAAAGTTATATTTTACCTAAGATCAATAAGTAACTAAGATGAAACTAAGCTTAGGATAGGTTCAGAAAAAAAGGTGTAAAAACCCTAAAATTTAGGTCATTTTTCATGTATTGGATTATAAATTTAATGGGGATAAGAAATTTGAATTTAATTCCATGAAAATTAAGTTCATTACAAATGACCTTCTTATATGCTCAAAATTGAACTCAAGACTATCAAATTTGGAATGTACACATAGATATGATTCCAATGACACTAATTTTGAGTTAACAGAGATCGGGGTGAAAAAATCCAAAAATTTTACAAATTTTGGGGGTTTAAAATTGCTAACGGCACCCCTACTTTGTTGTTTTGCCTACTACAGGAACAACGCCATGCTAGGAGTGGGCGCGACACATGGACTATTAGTCACCACGCATCAGCCCATCTCCTCGGCGATGGACAGTAGCAGGTGGCAGAGTTTTTACAAGGCGACACTAAAGAAAGAAGGGGAAACCTCTACAGCACCCCCCTTCCGCCTGATTTCTCCTTCCCCAACTCTGGCATGTAGACCCCTGTTGGGTTTTCAGGTAGTCGACCATCACCTCTCTCTAGCATTGAAAGAAACCCAGATCGGATTTCAGCGGCGAGCAACTAGAAATCTCCTTTTTCAGGTGCCCAATCTCTCTCCCTGGAAACCCCATTCCCGGAACCCTAATTGGGTTTTCACCAAAAAGTAGCCGTTCCCCTCCCCGAATTCTCTTTCTTCGGCATTGATTGAAAACCCAGGTTAGGTTATTTTGTTGGCAAGCAAACCTCTCTTCTCTCCGGTGTTGACAGAAGCCCAGATTGGGTTTTTCACCAGTGTATAATCCCTTTCTAGATTTGGTTTTCCCCTAGGCGACCTGCTGGAATTCCCCATCTCTCTCCCCTCTTCTCCCTCTCTGTTGGGTTCCAACTAGCGCAGCTAGCCTGGTACGCCAGCGTGCGCACGAGGGCCAGCCTCATAGGCTGCCCTTTTTCTTTCCTTAGCTCTCCTTCCCCTTCCACGACATGACTAGGCCTTTGGGTAGGTCAGCGTGCCTGAGATTGGTGCCCACTACCTCTCCCTCCCCTTTTCCAACAGGGTTATCCCTTGAGTAGCCGGTGTGGGATGCCAGTGTACATTGATCCATCCACCAATGCCAATCTTCTCTTGCCTTCCCTTCCCCTCCCCACTTTTCTGCTCTACCAGGATCAGGTGTGAATAGCCTGGCAACCACCACTGGCCACCAGTTTTCCCCTTTTCCCTATTTTCTTTAGATTGGTTAGTTGGTCGGGTTGACTCTTCGAGTCAACTCGCTCCCAACTCATTTCTGGGAGCTAAGTTGACTCACTTGGCCCTAGTAAATCCTTGATCTTTGAACTGCTATTTTGTCCAATTTAGGAAGAATCTTAAAGATTTGAGAGTACCCTCATGATCCTAGCAAAGTAAGGAACAATACCCATCTTCCCATTTAACAGTCAGGGAAAATCTAATTGTCGATTTGATTAGACCATTAATCAAACTTCAGATCGTCTAACTAAGAAGATATGACGTTATTTTCAAGTCCATTATGATCCTCACGAAGTATAGATTAAGATCCATGTAAGATATTTTGGATCTGGGATATCCACGAAGATGATTTAGATGATCTTGATCAACAATGGAGATCAATTGAAGATCCAGGTATGGAATTGGGTTCAATTTGATGATCCGAACCGGTTAGAATTTTTAATTGGATTAATTGATTAGAATTACTAAATTTTTATGTAATCTAGGCCGATCAGGTGAGAATCTTTGATGAGATCAGTATGGATATCTGATGATTGGGCATAGTTGAGGCGATCAGTGGACAATTTGACCAAGCAAAGAGCCGAGTGTCATTCAAATTGACTAGTACGAGGTAAGATTACTATCTTAATCATTTTATAAGTTGATTTGATAGTAATTAAATATGATTGAGCATGAGATTCATATAATATTATTGATTAGTTGATTTAAATGGTAAATTACTTAAGATTGATGTGATATATGCCTAATAGCTCTAACATATGCATTGATATAATTAAGGACTAGATGGTTATGAGTGGGCCCAATTCAAAATGATTTAAATTATTAGCCAATTAGGGCGGGCCTTGCCTTGAGATTTCAAAGCTTTGGAATGTCTTGAATGCGATGTAATGAAATACGAAAACATAATGTTGTGTAATTAAGAATCCAAGTTAGATAAATTGGATTCTGAGCATGAATGGATATGATATGTATTCAAGAGATAGAATTGTGGTGGACTGTACTAGAGTTTGGTCCAACTGAATTGGGAAGTACAGATGAGTAGTATGTCATCTAAGGTAGGTGATTATGTTTGAAATTTTCCATGATTGCACAGATCATGATGTATTATTTGGGAACTTTGAGGCATGTGTTTTACGCCTTATCATGTTTTCATTAAAATGTATGCATTATACATGTTTTACACCTTATCATGTTTTCATGACATCTTAATTTATACAATTATCCATGTTTTGACACATGATGGATGATATGTTATCATGCCTTTTAACTCGAGCTTATTGAGATTATTTTTACGTAGAAGTTTCTATGGTTTATATCACGTTTTGCTATTTTATGACGGGTGTTTCTGTTCGATGGGTGCTATGCTAGGAGGGTATTAGGGTTGGCCACCCACTCTCTGAATTTATATATTATAGACACTAGCCCTGATATGTGGGCAATTGCCTATGGTTTGTGGTAATCATGGGCAGGCCACCCACGCAAGTCCAACTAACTCCAATGCCTCGATGGACACTAGTGTCCCGTTTCGATGTCGATGAAAAGCAACAGTGGTTTAGACCCTGCAGTGGTTGCCACTACAACATAGTAGCCGTACTCGTATTCTGTATACTCATGTGGTAGGGATATGTTGGGTGAAGCCTATGTGGGCAGCTAGATGTTGGTGGGCCTAAGGGTTGAGCTAGCTACCTTATGTGTGAGCTATAGGTGAGGAACCTTGGGATCATATGTGGTATTAATATATTGGGTGAAGCTTATGTGGGCAGCCAGATGTGGGTGGGCTACAAGCTAACCAAGCTACCTAGTCTGTAAGCTACAGGTGAGGAACCCTAGAATTGGAATGAGTACTCATTGTCAATGATATGAGTGTAATGGACACTCTTATGGCTTGATTATGGATGGTGCCCTGTTCATCATGACATGCATTTATATTATGATGTGTATATAGATTCTTATTTACTTTTGATGGATGCATATCCATGTATTATTCATGCTTTGCATGCCATGATGATTTGATCTGATATTGTTTTATTCAAGGGAAAAGCATGCTTTGATTATTATTGTTTCGTTTAGATTGCATTTTCATGCTTTATTCATTATAGACGTTTCATGATTTAATGAGCATTATAAATGATTTGCTCTATGAAATTCACCATGATTTTGATATCCTATGCTAACTGTTTTATCGCATGGTTTATATCTTGTAATCACCTACATAAGCAATAGCTTGCTGAGGCATTGCTTTGTTTACAATGCCTTAGATACAGAGAGTAGCAATAGGTTTGATGCACTGATAAAGTAGGAAAAAGTGATGATAATTCTCAGGAAAGTATTAAGGACATTTCAGAAATGATAAGGTTTGTTCAGGACCTAACTTTGGCTATTGTTTATGGATTGTACATTAATATAAATTGCAATGTGACCTGGATGTAAGGATAAGTATTTATGTTGGATGTGATGGCTGTGTATAGACAAACCTAGTTAATGTCATCTTCTTGATTTCTTATCCACTGTTGGAGTATTTTTTTTATTGAATATAGTTTTTTATTTGGATAAATGGGAGTGGAGATTGAGTCTCCCAAGTGTCGAGTCATGTATTGTATTTATCAAGTGGTTTTTGTATCGCACGTGTGATGAACAATGGTCCAAAATACAAAGGAGACCCTATTGAATTTTCAATAGAAATGCGATACCATTTCATTGTTAAATCTGTGATTTTGTGTTTGTATGACTCCTAGGATTTTGCAATAAATACTTTTTATTCAAGTTTTGTTTTTGGTCTGTTTAAAAATTAGAGTTTTAAAACAAGGATCCCAACACATTTTATAAATTGTAATTTTATTTTTGGAAAAACACAGGGTCTCACAGAAGGGTATAAGGATTTCAAAGGTTCAAAAATGAGTAGAGGTCTTCAATGAATATCTATTAGGACAATTTTTCCTTTTCGGTTATACTTGAAATGAATATGTCTTTTATATTTTTGTCTTCCTCTTTCAATTTCAAATTTTTTTTTTTTTTGCTTCTTTGATCGGTCGCTTCCACTTTTGGCCTTCTTCGACCGACAGACAAGGAACCAACCCACCCCCCCCCCCCCCCCCCGTCATCTTTAGATTCTTAACAAGATTTTTCTTCAACCCAAGTCAGCTTCAAAGGAAGGTGCTAAGTTTACTCATTTTGACAATGGATAATGGATATTTACTTTACTAACTTATTCTGGGGTAAGGTAAATGGGGTTAAGAAGGAAAAGGCTTAATAATAGGCTCAAGGGGGATAACTAGTGGTATGATATATTGGGTAGGCTTTATATCTCTGGACTGAGCAAGAATGACCTATATCATTTCCTAGGTTTTCTAAAGCCTATCAGATTCAATAAATTTTCTAGAATTAAAGGTATTACTCTTATTTATTCTTGATGTTTAACCAAAATAAGGATAATAGGATCACACTAAGTTATGTACATTTAAGAAATTGTGAAATTACTTATAACTCTCTGAAAGAAGATAGTCTCTAAATCTTACTAGATTATAGGTCTCCACTGATTTTCCTCAGGGTCTCTAAGTCATACCTCTCTATTAGTCTTGACTACGTGCTGTGTGTAAATAGTTTTCAAGAATTAACTTTCATAAAATGCTTCAACACATGAATGTTATGTAAAACCAATCATATGCCTTCCCATTAAGAGATGAAAACTATGGATTGACTAAATTCTGAACATCTAGTTCTCATCACAATAGGAACTCTACCTTAAAAACTTTATTTTCAAATTTTTTTTTTTCAAAAGAATCAAGAAAATTCAAAATCCTTATATGCATCTACACCCCCCAACCTGAATGAAACATTGTCCCCAATGTTTGAAAACATAGGATCTATATAGAAATTGATGATGCAAACTCTAAAACCCTGAGTTGCCTCCTAATATGTGCTAAGTTTAATGTCTTTAGCCAAAATTAACAATTGAATTTATAATGTGTAAGACAGGCCTCTAGTGGATCAAAGGTAAATAATTGTGGTAGAACTTGTGGAATTAAATCTTCAATCATGTTGTAAGAGTCATCAAGATTAATAGTTTATGGTTGGCAATGAAGACATCGAGTTCAACTTTCATATTGCCAAAGGATAATTGTAATACATCATTTCTACAATTTATGATTGCATTGGACATCGCTAAGAATGGAAGTCCAAGAATCATTAGGATCTGACTACTAGGGTTTGCTATAGGCTGGGTATTCAGGACAATGAAATTGATAAGGAAATAAAACTAGTCCACCTATATTAATACTCCTCGACCATACTACGATGAATCTTAATTGATCTATCAGTTAATTGCAATATAGTGTTGGATTGTTTAAGATCACCAAGCCCTAGTTGTTCATAGATAGAATATGGCAACAAATTAACACTAGCCCCTAAGTCAAGTAATGCCCCATTTATGACATGATCTCCTATAATGTAAGAAATTGTAGGACACCCTAAGTGGGGTCTTGTATTGAATTAAAGAGCTCACCTACTCAATGAGGAAGGCTTTCTTTTGCACATTAAGCTTTCACTTTGTAGTGTAGAGCTCTTTAAGAAATTTGGCATAAGAAGGAAAATCCTTTATAGCATTGAGTAATGGAATATTGATTTGTACATGTTTAAACACTTCCATCATCTCATTAAAATTTGTTCCTTTCTTAGCCCGGTTGAGTAATTGAGGGAAAGGGGATTTAGGCACATAATGTGCCTCCACTATAGGTTCTATAAGGTTTTTCTGTCTCTTCTCTTTTTTTTTGTGTTTTGATTGCCTCTCTTTCCTCTACATTTTCCTTAGTTTGCCCATCTTTATTATCGATCTTATGACTGCTCCTAAGGGTGGTTATAGACTTGGCTTGCTCATGAGGATTAAGGTTTTGAGAACTTGACCTTATCTCAAATTGACCTTAGGGTTAGGGATGGGTTGACTAGGGAACAAACCCTTTCCTCTATTATGTAGTTCAACTAACAATTGGCTTACCTGCATCTCTAACTTGGCTATGGCTTGATAGTTGACATTGGTGGAATGTCTACTATCATTTTGCAACTGGTATAAGGCCTTTTAGTATAATCATTATCTTTTATAATCTTTTCAAGCATGATATGGATGTTTTCCTCCAAAGATGGTTTCTTTTGTTGCTAAGGTTGTTAAAAGCCAAGTGACTATTAGAGAACTATAGTTCCAAGAGGAAAGTTTTGGACAAGGGGATTTACAAATGGTCCCCCTTGGTGGGTATTCTTTGACCATGAAAAATTGGGATGCCTAGCCCATCTAGGATTGTAGGTCTCAGAATATGGGTCGTTGATAGGTTGGTGATATGCATTCAATGCATTTTCTTGGTCAAGATAGTTGTTTAGCACTCTATTTGATGGACAAGACGAAGTGATATGGGCTAGGTTAGAACCTATAGAACAAACCTCTTGTGAAGGTTTTTGGGATAAAGTGGCAGCCATGAAAGTTTCAAACATGGTTTCAAGTTTGTCCATTCTTCCACTCCTATCTCATAGAGACCCCCCTTCTTAGTGGGCTAGTTAGTTCTTTCTCTTCTATTTGAATAATCTCATTGCTGAGAATTATCAGCCACTATCTGAAAGAACTCCCATGCCTCACTTTCATCCTTTAACATGAGGGTCCCTCCACTAGCTGCATCTATCATTTGTCTATTTTGAGGCATCAATGCCTCATAAAAGTATTGAACCTGCTGCCATTTCTCAAATCCATGATGAGAGCATTTTTGCACTAGTTCATTCCACCATTCTCAACATTCATAATATTATTCATCATCCCTTTATTAGAAATTAATAATTTCATGATGAAGGGCATTTGTTTTGTGAACAAGGAAGAACTTGTTTAAAAACTTCTTAGACAATTGGTCCCATGTATGTATGAAACCTACCTCTAAGGAATTAAGCCATGACTTGGCTTTGTCCTTAAGTGAGAACAAGAAGAGCCAAAGCCTAATAGAATCATCAAAAAAAAAAATTGAAACCTAAATGTAGTTCAAATATCAAGGAACTCCTTGATATGTAGTGTGATGACCCGGGTTTTCTCATGCATTTTTAAATGCAATACCTAATGTTTTAAGGCGGGATGCATCCCTATTTGAAAACCATTCTATAAAAACCATGCAATGTAGCGGAAAACCTTTAGTTTTAAACTCATTTTGAAAACCCCGAGTGTCATTTGCTTTCACAACAACAAAGGTAGTTTTTGAAAAACTTCAAAAATCATAAATGTTTTTCCCCAGGTCTTTCCAGTCACAACACACAGCCCAACTGTAACTAAGTACTAACACATGTCCAAAGGGTTGAGAGTTTACTTACATGTATATTTGTTTCCTTTTGGATTCACTTGCTCGTAGCACTAACATAGATGTCCTCTTTTTGTGAGTGGAGCTGTCCTGAACCATGATATATATGGACGTATCCTGTCCTTAAGTGCTTATTGATGTCTGAAAAATGTTAAGGATTGGGTGAGTATATAATATACTCAGTAGGAGCCTATCACTACTAGTTTTATAAATGCATGAGATGTTTTAAAATCATATGCTCATTCAAAACATGTGTATGTTTGAATACTCGAGTTCAATATCAGTATAAGAATCCATGATCAAATTGAAATACTCATGACTTAAAAGATCACATAATCCAAAATTGAAAGTATCATATATATATGATGACATCATGATATGCAATAGATGCTTCATGGAGTCCAACTCATGGACCTCTAGTATGGTATGGTCGACCAACCTCATATCATGCTATATGAAATGCACATAACTCATCAAACCATAGGGTCCACTATGCCCACGACCTCCTCACCGTGTGGTCCCCGGGTACCTGAGGACACTCGGTCATAGCCTCCACGGGGCCTATGACAAGTCGACCCAGTGTCGTGACACCAGTGTTAACCCCCTGTACCACATGTAGTCGACGTAGGGACTCGCCTCTTTTTGGGCATGGTACCCATCCACCTATTAGTGGTAGAGGCCGGGTGGCCAACCCAGACCCCTCGGCATAGCACCACGAGCTTACTTGCCCAAATCACATAAGATTAAAGAAGCCAAAACCTCTTATTAAAACTTATCCTCTTTGGGTCCCTCACAACTACCTGGCCCTCGGCACTCCAGCGTCTTTTGGCAACCCTCAAGGACATGCAATCTTTGCAAGTACTTAAATCATGCAATGCATGTACTTGTTTGCAACACATATATGTGCATAATGTATATGCAATCCTTTCAAAACATGGCTATGAACAAAGCATTTATCATGCATGCTGAATTAATTCATGCAAATCAAGTCATATATTTAAAACATATGTTCTCAAAATAACAATAGTTCTTTTAAAAGAATCTAATAGTGATAGAGCACCTACCTGACTAGGTCGCGTTAACCCTTTTGTCCTCGTACACTCCTGAACATGGTTTGGGGACTCAAGGTTAGTTTAACCTATCTTTTATGGGTTTAGAGCAGTTAGGTCTTATTACTTAGGCATTAGGGGTTCATCCCTATGCCTATGGGTGTCGTAAGGTCCTAATTGGGCCTTGGTATCCTCAATTTTTCAAAGTTCTAGTGGCCACGCGCCACCATCCTATTCTAAGGGTCATGCCCTACTTTTATTGGGACTTGATTAGGGATTTTATGATTTGTATGTGTCCATGTCGTCGACACGGACACAACGCCTTTTGCGGCGCCTCAATCGGAACTCTAGATCTCAAGTTATAAGCGTTTTAGTGTCGTATGTACATAGAGTCTTTAAAGACAAAAAGATGGAATGCTAGGGCGCTGCACGTCAGCGTCATGTGCCCTGGCTTCCTTAACAACCAAAAAAACGATGCCTCTGCTAGCGCGCTGCGCGTCTACGGCGTGTACCTCAACGGGCGCATCTGCAGACGCGCGGCACTCCTCAGAACGTCTTCCTCTTTAGATGGCGCGTCCCCGGACGCGCCCGTTGGTTTTCTTCAGACGCGTTCGACGCGTCACGTTCTGACTGGAACGTCTGCGTCGACTGGGGGACCGGGGCATCATCAAGACACCCTGTCGAACCAGTGCAGCCCAGGGGACATCCCTAGGTCCTTGGTGGCTCTCCCAGGCTCCATTTTGCATGGTTTTTCATGCAAAAACTTAGGGAAATTAACCTTGGAACTATGGGGGAGATGGGTTTTGAGCGATCTCGGACGTACCTGGCTCGTTGTTAGGTTTTTCTCCTCTTTTTCCTCTCTAGGTCACTGCTCCATGATGGGTTTTCTCTAAGGTTTTGGGCTGCCTTTAGAGGCGCCCATGAGCTCTATTTATAGGGCTTTTAAAGAGGGTTTTAGAGGGGTTCTAACTGCCTTTGAATGGCAGTGGAGAAACCTCCAGAATGGCGGTGGTTTCTCCTTGAAACACCGCCATTCCAAAAACCTCTAGGAGGTTGAAGATGAAGGGTGCCCGTATTAAAACGGGCCCCTGTGTTTTGCCGCTAAACCTGTTTTTGTAAAAATTATAATTTTGCCCCTGAACTTCAAAGGGCCATAACTTGCTCGTTTTAACTTCGTTTTAGGTGATTTTGGTCTCGTTAGATTCCTTTTTCCGAGACGCATATAATGGAATCATTTTTAGGACCAAATTCTTGGGTTTAGTCAAGAAAACTAGTGAAATGACCAAAATGCCCTTATCTTTAAAACTAAACTTTTCATGGGATTTTAATATTACAAAAATTGGGGTCATTACATGTAGGTAGGGGTCTTCTCAGTCTCGACCATAAAAAGTAGGGAGTAATTGAATGACTTCCTGCTTTAACTTAAAGTGGTCAACATTTGTGGGAGGTAAACTTATGCAAGATGGGGTATTAAGTTGTAGAGGTGCATAGAAATCTCTAATTGTTTTACGCTCGACCTCTACTGGTGGTTTAGTCATGAGGACAGGAACTAGGTTTCTTTTTCCTTGTCATTGGATGCATTGAATCTCGGGTCTAAAGATACTAACTCTAGGTTTTGGGATTAACACCCTTGCATAAACTATCCAAATCTAAAATGTCTTAATCTTAATGCTAACTCTAACTCTACATGATGTACAAACAAACATGTACTGTTAAACAATCCTTAGGCTAATAAGTATCAATATTTTGAATTTCTTGAATTTGTGTGGGGTCAATGCTTTTAAATTAGCCTAATATAGCATTCCTCCTCTCTTTCATATTTGATTATTGCTCACCAGTTAGATTCTGCGTAAGGTGGTTAATACAATCCTCATGTAAGGAGGCATTTAAACCTCAACAAACGTCAATAGAAGGCATGGAAAAATCACTTAGATTTTAAGACACCCACTATAATCACAGTGCTCAAAAGCCACTAAAGTGACAATAGATAGCGTCTTAGTAAGAGGGTCCTACAAGCATGTGATGGCCCTATAGGTCTCTTTTAATTGATTTTAAATTAACTTGAAAGGTAGGGTTGTGAGCTGGAAGTGATTATCCTATGTAGGCCAAGAAGTGGTGTTAAAATCCACCCTTGATCTTGTGGGGTTGGGTGCCCTTACTAATTAATTTTCACTCTCCATGGCAGTTCAATCAACATATAAATCACCTTAAAGTAGTAAACATGCCCTAAGAATGCAATTAAAATAGTAAACTAATGCAAAACATTAAAAATGTAACAATTATCAAATATGCTTCTATATACAATTATTCTACCAAACAATGCAAGATTATTCTAAATGCAAATCCTAATCTAGGAAATGAAAGGAGTGAGGGATACTTACAATGGGGTTTCTGATGAAGATCAAGTGTGGGCCACCTTATCCCACACTTGCCCTGTATTATACAACCCTTTTAAAATTTAAATGAAAATTACAAATTACAAAGATTCTCACTACAAGATTCATTCAAAAGAAAAGTAAAATCCTATTCTAGGAAAGCAAGGAAATTTTTATTTTGATGAAGATCCACTTGCCAATTTCCTCCACTTTCCTATTTCCTAAAAAAGAAAGATAGATATAAGTACCAAAATCAGGAAACATAGTGATTATGCACTAAGAAAATTGAAAAATGAACCTAAAAATGCTTAAATGCTAAAAGTATGCAATTTCTTAAAAAAATTATTTTTTGGATTTTTTTGAAATTTAATTAATTTTTATAAAAACTCAGTTGCAAATCCTTGGCAATGGTGCCAAAAACTAATTGTGTTTTTTGCAAGTGCATGGGTTATTATAGTATAGTGTATGCAAGTACGAGTTGATCCTACAGGGACTCGCTTTAAGAAATTGGAGTTTTAATAAAATTTAATTATTCAAAAATTGAGATTAAATGAAATAAATTAACAAAAAGTCCAATAAACTTTAAATATATAAATCAATGAAAATTACAAAAGTTCAACTCAAAAAGACAGAAAATTAACTAAATAAACAAGAAAAATCTACTTCCCAAGATTGATTATCGTCAAATTCTTTAGATTCAATCTCAAAAACTTTGATCAACCTTCATTAGTCTCTTCCTAGTGCTTTTGATTAACAATCCACCGGATGGATTAGGCAGATTCTCAAAATTTTCAAAGATATGGTCTAAATAAGATAATTAAATTTTAATTACTTAGATCTGATTTTGGATACTCAGATTGAAGATCATGAATGAAAAACATGCTATAAATGTTCTAGAAACTAGATCTAGAAGTTGATTGAGAAAGAGATGTAAAACAGATGAGAAATTGAAGATATTCAGTGATTAAAGCAAAACCATTGATCTGATTGAACTTGAATAAGATAGGTTTGGATTAAACAGTTCCTGGATTAAGTGAGAACAACACAAAGCACAGATAATAGAACATGAATAAAACAAAACGCAGATAAGAACAATAACAGGTCTAAAATCTAATAAAAATTATTCTATTAAGGGCAAAAAGGAAATTTTTCTTAAAAGTTTCCTCTTTTTCCTGCAAAATTGAAATTTGATGGGAAAAGGAAGAGGACTTTGCCAAAGATGACAGAGAAGATGATTGTCGGTGATGCAGAGATGGAGCGCTTGAGAACAGAGGAAGCCAAGGCCCAGTGCGATGCTACTCGGGTGGAACGAAGATGGCTGGAGAACAAAGTAGACACCGGAGGTGGAGGTGATGGAAGAGGAGATGTTGGGCTATGCAATGGAGAGAAGGCCAGACGATGATGGTGATCTATCTTGTGCTATGAAGAACTAGGTAGGGAACTGATGCCAGGCTGTACGATGTCAGATTGGGCAGATGGGACAAACGATACGACTGGTGAAAGAGGGACTAGCTTAAGCAGAGCGGGTAGTGGAACTAGAATGGATAGATGGGAATTACAAGAACACCGGTGCCGAAGAAGATAACAATGGTATTGGAAGTTGGGTGTCAGGCTAGAGTGAAGAAGCTGATGAGAAAGTACGGTGATGGTGAAGCAAGGTACTGTGTTGTGGAGCAAAGAATTGGGGGTTTGCCGTGTGGCGCTGTTCGGAATGGAGAAATAGAGAGCGTTCAAGTGAGGTGGTGGATGAGAAACAAAACAAAACAAAAGTGATAGGGAGAACAAGACTGGTCAGAATGGAGTGAAAGGGAGAGAAACTGGGAAAACTAAGAAAGGGAGAGAAAAAATTGGACGTCGAGCTGGAGTGAAGAAGATGATGAGGTGCTTGGTGATGGATGGTGCATGAAAGAGAGACTGGTGAGAAGATGTGGATGGAGAGAAGTAGAGAGCTGCTTCAGTTTCTACAGAGGAGGGTGAGACTGGGCCGAAAGAAGTAAGGACCCAAGAGAGATAAAACAAAACTCCAAAAAAACCATCTCTTGGGCTCCCACAATTCCCTCTTTTTATAGTTTCCCCCCTTATAATTCTCTTCTCATCTCGCCCTCTTTCCTTGTCCTCTATGAGTTAGTTACCTCCGAGGAAACTTCCTCTTCTTCCAAATGTTATCCATCATCTCCTCTCCTTATTAGAACTCTTCTTCTTTTAAGAAACCATCCAATCTTGTTTTGTGAGTTAAAGGGAGAGAAACTAAGAAAACTAAGAAAGGGAGAAAAAAAACTAGACGTCAAGCTGGAGTGAAGAAGATGATGAGGTGCCTGGTGATGGATGGTGCATGAAAGAGAGACTGGTGAGAAGATGTGGATGGAGAGAAGCAGAGAGCTGCTTCAGTTTCTACAGAGGAGGGTGAGACTGGGCCGGAAGAAGTAAGGACCCAAGAGAGATAAAACAAAACTCCAAAAAACCATCTCTTGGGCTCCCACAGTTCCCTCTTTTTATAGTTTTCCCCCTTCTCATTCTCTTCTTGCCCTCTTTCCTTATCCTCTATGAGTTAGTTTCCTCCTAGGAAACTTCCTCTTCTTCCAAATGTTATCCATAATCTCCTCTCCTTATTAGAACCCTTCTTATTATAAGAAACCATCCAATCTTGTTTTGTGAGTGATTTGGTCCGTCAATGCTCTCCTGGATAATCTGCATAATTGATTAGCTGTTCAAGCCATAATCCATTTGATCTGCAAAATATAAGACTAGATTAGAGTCATCTACTAGTACATTAAGCATCTGATTAGCTCAAATGATCATATAACCATTAATTTTGACAATTTATGGTTGGATGGTCAATTTGAGCTATATTTCATATTTCATCCAAAAAGCATCAAATTGATGAGCTAGATGGTCTAATTAAATGCTAAACTAGGAGTCTTTTGGCCAAAATTAAATACTTAATACGAGGTCTAACCAACATCTCCACTATTGCTTCCAGAGACTAGATAGCACCCAGACAGCTACCGACATAGTCTACCTCCCATCACCTTATCTTCTCCGACATCGCATCACCCTCTGCTCCACCGTATAACAATCACTAGTCACAGCTCCTCCACCTTCTTCTCCGTCATCAGCATGCCCAGAGACAAAAACCCAACACCCTTTTTTTCCTTTTTCCTCCCTCCTCATATCCTCCTCTTCGACTTCCCTCTTCTCCATCAGGTTTCCTTTCCTGTTTTTTTTTTTTTTTCATTTTAAACATTTTTCTATTAATTTCATTTTTACCCATGCCACTTTTCTTAAATTCCTAATATGTTCCCATTTTAATTCCCTCAATTTCCCTATTCTATCCAGTTTTACTTTATCTTCATTTTGCGTATCCAGGAAATACATAATATGAATTGATTTAATTAAGGCTTAACCTAATTAATGGGTTAGCCTTAACAATCAAGATCTATTTATTTCTCCCCTATTTCACATTAGATATTCAATTAATCTTCATATTTCATTCTTAGGACACCATTTAGCTAATCCAACATCTCTGATCTTTAATCTGAACGCCAAAAATCAACCTAAGCCATCCAAAACCCAAAATTACTATTTAATCCAAATCTTTAAGATTTTTGGGAATCTGCCTAATCCAACCATTGCATCATTAATCAAGGACATGCTGAAGATATTTATGGAATCTAATCGACTCCAAGATGACCAACTTTGAAGAAATTGGTAGTGATTAAGCTAGGGAAGTAGTTTTTTCTTATTATTTAGTTTAATTTTCTGTCTTCTTGAACTGAAAATTTTATAATTTTTAGTAGTTGCATAGATCTAAACTTTGATTCCATTTTCAGCATTTTTTAATTTCTTTTTAATTTTTGAACAAATAAAATTTATTTAAACTCTAAAATTTTAAATTGAGTCCATGTGGGATCGACACGTACTTGCATATGCTACACTACAATAACACATTCACTTACGACAAACAACAAGTTTTTGATGTCGTTGTTGGGGACACACAATGGAGTTTTCATAAAATTTAATTAAAATTCAAACAATTAGAAAATTTGGGAATTGCATTGTTTTAGCATTTTAAACATTTTTAAGTGTATTTTTCAATTTTTTAGTGCATAATCACTCTATTCCTAAACTTGGTACTTATTTCTATTTTTCTTTTTAGGAAATTAGTAAGTGGATCTTCATTAAAAGGGTTGTATAAAGCATGGCAAGTGTGAGATAAGATGACCCACATTTGATCTTCATCAGAAATCTCACTGTAAGTTTTCCTCACTCCTTTTATTTCTTATATTAGGGTTTACATTTAGAATAATTTTGCATTGTTTGGTATTATAATTACATATAGAAAGCATCTTTGATAATTGTTACATTTTTAGGATTTTATATTAGTTTATTATATTCTAAGGGCACGTTTATTGCTTTAAGGTGATTTATATATTGATCAAATTACCATGAAGTATGAAAATTAATTAGTAAGGGCACCCGGCCCCATAAGATCAAAGGTGAATTTTATCACCACTTCTTAGCCCACCTAGGATAATCACCACAAGTGCGCAACCCTACCTTTCAAATTAATTTAGAATCAATTAAAAGAAACCTATATGGTCATCACATGCTTGTAGGACCCTCTTATTAAGACGCGATCTATTGTCACATGTAGCTTATGAGCACTATGGTTATAGCGGGTGTCTTAAAATCCAAGTAATTTTCCCATACCTCCTGTTGATGTTAGGTGAGGTCTAAATGCCTCCTGCCATGAGGATTGTATTAACCACCTTAAAGTATAACCTCGCTAGTATGCAATAGTAATCTGAAAGAGGGAGGAGCACTAGATTAGGATAATCTAAAAGTATTGTCCCCACATAAATTCAAGAAAATCAAAATATTGTTGCATATTAGCCTCAAGGATTATATTTGATTGTGCCTTTGATTTGTGAATCATTCTAAGAAGTTAGGTTACATCATGTAGGTTAATTTTTCCTCTTCAAAAAAAAAACCTCATTTGTTATATACAATGATTTGTTTTGTTGTATATGAAGTCAAGAACAAAAACCTCCTAAGAAGGGGATAGACTTCATAGATACATAGATGGGTAGGCTAGAAATTATCGAAAGTCAATTGCTTAGGATAGTAGCTTCTAAGCAAGCAACGCCACAACCTTAGTACCATAATAATACTTATTCTGAGCATCCTTATCCCACTTCTCCATGGCCACCAACAAGCTCCACATACAATGAATACTATTAGGAGCCAGTGGATGCACCTAATGCATTCACACACCCTAGTAATTTTTATCCTGAGACAAATTACCAAGACTATAATGGATGGGATAGGCATCACGAATAATCATGGTCTCAGGATTAACAAGATAAGGAAGAACCACAATGGTCCCACCTTGATCAACACTACCATGAGTATTCAAATTATTAGGGTCAACCATCATGGGTTCAACCTACATAGCACTTTTTCAGTACAGCAATACCAACCCTACGAGTTGTTTCCTCTACAACATGAAGAACAACTATTAGAAGAGAGTATGCAACAATTTTGTGAGAAAATGGAATAAACCATGGCTTCCTTTAAAAAGGGAAATGAGGAAATGATATGAGAATGGGAGGAGAAAATGAGACCAATAAGAGAATACAATGATAGAAACATTGCTGAAATTATGAAAAGGACCAAGGAAATGAAACAAATTAGGGATAATGAAGAGACATTTATTACTGAGCCACAAAGTCCACAATCATCCTTAGAAACCTCCAACTCATATATACTTGAGCCATGTCCTACTCCTTGTTACAATTATGATGAAGAGACTTCTGTTCATGAAGAAAATGAAGCTATAGAAACATCCAACCCATATCTTCTTAAATTATGTCCTACTAATTTTTATGAATTTGATGAAGACACATCCATTGAGGAGGTGAACAAGTTGTTGGATACCATGTCATTAACGAACACTTCTCAATGGCAAATTA
Source organism: Warburgia ugandensis (assembly GCA_035236585.1). Lineage (NCBI taxonomy): Eukaryota > Viridiplantae > Streptophyta > Magnoliopsida > Canellales > Canellaceae > Warburgia > Warburgia ugandensis. Next base: position 18,267,246 of record CP141128.1, on the reverse strand, counting down.
GAGTAGAAACCACTACAAAGCCTAAAATTTTAATTAACCTTGCAATGTAGAAGACGTACCTAATTGAAACCTATAGATATTATTTGAACAATCACAAGATAGTCAAGTAGGCCCATTTAAAACCTTACCTATGCCCACAAAACAGGAAGAAAAAGAATCAGTTGATGTACTAACCATATGTCAACCAAATCTAGGGTACACATCAAAAGATAACTAGAGTTTAAGCCAAACCCCATCCCCACCTCTAGCAATACAAGAAGAACCTTTTTGGGAAAGGTAGAGTTAGCTTATACCCCTATTTCACGACAATGTCAGGAAAATGAAAGAAAGAGTTAAACTGAATATAATGGTCATTGTTATCCTTCAATTTGGTCAAGAAAAGGACCATTCATCTCCAAATAGTCCAACAAAATGCATGGTAGTACACGAAGTCATTGTGTTACCATCACCTCAATTTTCAAGGTGGATGATTCCCCATAATTAAAAATCATGGTGATCTTCTTTGTCTTAATGTTACCACCACCAAAAATTTTAGGGTAGATGCAATATATAGATTACTGTGAGATTCTGAAGTGGCGTGAGAAATGTTGTCATTTCATCTTAGGGTTAGAATTAGGACAAATAAGTTGACGTAGCTAGCTCTAGGCTTAGAAAGTAAGGTTAGGCCATGTCTGGCTAAAGACGTTAAACTTAGTGCTTCCTGGGAGGCAACCTAGATGTTTTTCAAATCTCCATCTTCCACATCTTTCCATATAGGATCCTATGTTTTCAAACATTGGGGACAATGTTTCATTCAGGTTGGGGGGTGTAGATGCACATAGAGATTTTGAATTTTCTTGAGTTTTCTTGATTGTTTTCAAAAAAATTGAAAAAAAAAAATGTGAAAAAAAAAGCTTTTAAGGAAGAGTTCCCTTACTGTGATGAGAAGTGGATGTTTAGAATTTAGTAATTCCACTATTTTCATCTCTTAATGGGAATGTATATGATTAGTTTTGCATATTATTCATGTGTTGAAGAATTTTATGAAAATTAATTCTCAGGAACCATTTACACATAGCACATAGTCAAGACTAATAGAGAGGTATAACTTAGAGACTCTGAGGAAAATCAGTGGAGACCTATAACCTAGTGATTTTGAGACTATCTTTCTCAAGAGAGTTGTAAGTAATTCCACAGGGTTCTTCAGTCTCTATAAATTAGTGTGATCCTGTTAACCTTGTTTTGGTTAAACATCAAGAATAAATAGGAGTACTAACTTTATTTCCAGAAAATTTAGTAAATCCGATAGGCTTTAGGAAACTTAGAAAATGATATGGATCATCCTTGTTTAGCCTAAAGATACAAAGCCTTCTTAGTGTTAGCCCCTTTAAGCCTATTATTAGGCCTTTTCTTTCTTAACCCGATTTACCTTAACTCAGAACAAGCTAGTAAATAAATATCCATTACCCATTGTCAACATGAGTAGAGTTAGTAGAAAAAGTTCAAAAAGAGGACAAAAAGTCAAAGAAGTCTGAAAATTAGCTATCTTTCTTCCAAAGGAGGTAAAAAGGGAAAGAAATCAAAAGAGAAAGACAAAAATATGAAAGAGAAATTCACTTTAAGTATAACCCAAAAGAAAAGTTGTCCTAACAGATATTCATTGAAGACCTCTACTCAATTTTGAACCTTTGAAATCCTTATACCTTTCTTTTCTAAACCTATCCTAAGCCTACATTTCATCCTAGTTAAAGACCTATTGATCCTAGGTGGAATATAGCCTTAAAGAGGAGATAAAAAGAAGGAATTAAGGTAGACTATCCCTCATATTCTTCATGATAACATCCACTCTTAGGGATCACTTTCCTTTATCTCATGAGCATTTAAAAGATTTATGCAAACCATTAGCTTGTTGGATTCAGTTACGTAGTGAGAGAAATATGTTTATACCCTTATCTGAGAGCTTCATTTCTAAGAGTAACCTATGAGGATTTGAGGTCAAGACATATTTCTAATGTAATTTAAACATATCTAGTTAGAAGTTAAGATTTATGTGGCTGTACACACACACATGCACTGAGATATAACTCAAATAAAATGTATTTCATATGTGTATGATTTGTAAAATGGTCAATCCTTTCTATTAAGTTGTGAAAAACCAATAGAATGCTAATGAATGAGGATTCTTTGAGATAAAATAGGGGACTTAACCTTTTTGAATTTTATGAGTATATTCACTGCAAACCCTCACGAGGCATAACTCATCCACTAAGGATAATCTAGGGGTTTAAGGGCTTGTTGCATGTGCTAAATATAATCCTAAGTACCTACGAAAGTGGCACCTTGTATCAGTTTTTGAAAAAATAATTTTTTGCATCTTTTGCTTGGGACTAGCAAAATGCTGGTTGAGGGGTGTGTTAAGTGTTTAATTTTGGCCAAAATACTTTTAATTTAGCATTTAATTAGATCATCTAACTCATCAATTTGATAATTTTTAGATAAAATATAATTTTTAGCTTAAATTGACCATCCAACTGTTAATTTGTCAAATTTAATGGTCAAATGATCATCAGAGCTAAGATGCTTAACCTATATGTTAGATGACTCTAATCTAGTCTTATATTTTGCAGATCAAATAGATTGTGGTTTGGATGGCTAATTCTACTGTGCATATTAGTTGGATTGGATATTAGATGGCTTGAATTGTGATGATTATTATCAAATCAAATTTCAAAGGTGCAGATCATCGTAAAGGGCATTGAATGGACCAGATCACTCACAAAGAAAGATGCAATAGTTTCTTAAAAGAGAATTTTGTTTTAAAGGAAAGCATGGAGAAGATGGAAAGCTGCACTTGTTTCTAAGGTGGAGAAGTTTCCAAAGCAAGCAGAGGAACCAAATTTAGAAGGAAAGGGCCGTAAAAGGCAGCCATCATTTCTCTTTCTCTTAGTTTCAAAGAGGAAACCATTTCATTTTCCTTTCCTATTTTCACTGTTTTCCTTTGCTTTTTATTCCTTTTGTTGTTCATCATTTCTATTGTTTCCTATTTTTACCATATTCCTCTTCTCGTTCCAACTCTTCTTTCTGATCTCTCTTTCACGCACCTAGCTTATCTTTTCTCCTTTTTTTCTTTCTTTTTCTCTCGGCTTCTAGTAGGAAAACTAGGATTCATCATCTTCACCATAATTCTCTTCCCCTCTGTTTTGGTTCTTTCTCTCGTTCATCTCTTTCTCACCTGAGCAGCATTGTCCAGCCCAAACGTCCCTCTTCTATTCACTGCCCAGACCGGCTAGTGTCCCTCTTTCACTAGTTGCTCTAGGTCGCACCTCCACACCAGAACCCGATGCACTTTGTCTCCTCCTATCTCTATCAACACAGCCTGCTATTTGTTCCTTGCTTCAACCTGGCCTCTGCTTCATTACCATTACCGCACCACAAGAAACCCACCAAGCCAACAACATCTGCCAGTTTGGCAACCCCCTGTAATATCCTTAATTTTAAAGATAAAAATAGGAAATTATTAAATAAATTAAAATAAAAATTTATGGATGAAATTATTTCCTGAAAACATAATAATTAGAAAGTACTCGTCGATACGAATCCAACGCCACCAAGAACGCGAGAAACGGAGCTCAAACGAGGGAGTTATGAGCCGTCAAAGTTGGAAGGGCAAATTAGTCATTTGATAGAGACGTATTAGACAGGGGTCCAAATTGATACTGGCACCCCCGTCTTCCACACGTCTGTACCCAGATCCGGCAAAATCGCCGGAGAAGCCATGGGAAGAGGCGTGAATGGAAGAGGTTCTCCTCCCGGGACTCTGTGCCTATATCTACCCTCCCCAGTTGTACAAACGCTCCACTCGAGCGTTTTCTCCGAGTATTTACGCTAAACCCTACCGCAAAACTTGGATTTTCCCGGCGAGTGGAGCCCGGCAACACGAGCAACACCAGCCAGGCTCAAGGGTAAGCCTCAAATCCATATTTTTCTGTATTTATTAATTAGAAAACTAATTAGAAAAACATGAAAAAATTAGAAAAAAATCGGATTTTTTAGGAACTCCGTGTGCACGCTACTTTGTTGAGTGTGATTTCACGGATCAAAACTTGTCCGTTTGAAAATCACACCGTCCAACTAGTGCACAAGAGACCCAAGAGTATACCCTTTAAATTTGGGAGTGATCCAACGGTGGAATTTCCCGTAAACCCAAAAACCAAGCATCTAGGGAAGTTTTTGGGAACTTGGGAAAAATCGTTTAAAACCATGGTTTTTGAGAAAATTAGTGAAAAAGGAGGGCATAAATGGATTCTAGAGAGAATTCTCAAGAAAATGGCGCAAAATCACGCAAACGGAGCTCAGAGGCTCCGCCGAGGCGACCTGAATCCGGTGCGTCTTCTCCGGTCATCAATCTGCCGGGCGCCACGCGGCCGACGCCAAGACGCACTCCCGATGCCCGAGGACGCACGTCACATGACGCCGCGCCGCACGCGTGCGCGTGGCCGCGCGCGTGCGAGCGTGCGTGGTTGGCTGTCGCGGTGGGACCGGGACGCGGCGCGCGTCCCCGTGCGGGGCCTCGCGCGACGCCGTGCGGCGTTCTTCGTGCGCCCGCATACGTCGGTATAAACCGGCGGAAAGGGCGCCGCCGGTTTAAACCACCTTATGGTGGTCCCAAGCAGCCCCATTTTAGCTTATTTTTCACTAAAACTTGATTTTTGGGAGCTAGAGAGGTCCAAATCATGATCCTAAGAGGCGTTGTGACCGTATTGACGACGCGGACCTAGTTTTAACTTAAAAACTTAGAAATGACCACTTTTATTTAGAAAAATTTTAAAATAGTGATGTGACATGTACAGTGCACTTGAATATACCAATTAAAGGGAGTTATTAGCAAGCTAGTGATCTCACACTGAGGTAGGTGACGACAACTAATGTTTTGCCTTGATTTTAAACCATGTTTAAACATAGCATCATGTGTGATTGTGTTTTAAATTATGATTTTTATTTACCATGGATTTCATGCGACATTACAGCATGGATGATTATTCCAAATTGAATTCTTTACTGAATAAACTTATTTAAAATGCTTTTACAAGCATGATGTTAATTAGTTATGCTTAATTAGAGATTTATTTCTTATTATATATATAGAAAATGCATGGATTTACATGGAAATGAGTATGTAGGCTTAGTAGTCGGTCCTTTTATAAAGCAACCCCAGATGAGGGGCATGTCTTGGGGATTTCAAGCTATAAGTGCTCTTGAGTTTTAGCATATACATATGATTTCCGTGTTTTATATTTGATGACGGGTGTTCTCGCCTCTGGCGTCATGAGGAGGGATGACGGCCACCCACCTTCCGAGATTATGATGTGATGAGTTTGTGATATGATAGACACCTGCCCATAGATGGCATTCGGTAGGGGTTTGGTAACATGGATAGTCCACACTACGGCCCGAGCCTTTCCATGGGGAGACGCTAAGTCTCCGTTATGGTGTCGACGGGGAGCTTGGCGGTGGGTTGATACCGATGGAGGGTTGCCACTGCAGCATGATGGCCCATATTCTTATTATGTGTGCATGTATGATGAGCATGGTTATTGATGATATGCTCCGGGTGTGACGACACTCGAGTTTGACTACGTGTACTCCGATCGTGGGATGTTAGTGCGATGTGATGGGACCCATTACCTTAGGGTGCCCTTATTCTTGTTGTATGCTCCATTTATTGATTCATGTCATGTTTTAACTCCGTAAATTTCATGTTTTAGCATATGGAATAAATTGGCATTTATTTTGAACATGGCATTATGATATCACTATTTCCATAAATGTTAGACTTTTCATCAATGTCGTTCATTATTTCTCGCATTTATTACATTAATTGTCTATGTACCTACACGTTTATAGCTTCTTCGAGGCATTGCTTTGTTTTGCAATGCCTTAGATCTCGAGCGCGACACCGAAAGGAAAAGCGGTTGATAAACCTGAGAGCTGTGAAGACTAGTTTCCTATAGTTTTAGAAAGTAATGTGAGTCATTAGAGTGGATTATCATTTGAATTTTATTATGGACTGCATACTTTATATTTGGATGTGATTTAGATCTTTGGACATATATTGGACATTTATATGGGATGTTATGATGGATAGACCCTGGGCCATATTATTACTGTCTTTTGGATGTTTATTTGATTTAAAATAAAGGCGCTTATTTATTGTTGACGTTGATTTATACGCTGATCATTTATTTATGTTTAAATTACATGTACGCCATTTTGTGAAAGGAAAAATTAACACCCTGAGTTTTTGAGATAGGTTTAGTAAAATGTTAAATAAATCTTTTTCTCATGGGATCCCAAATGCTCTTATTTAAATTGTCAAAAAAAAAAAAAATTGTCTTAAAAATCCGGTGTTACAAAGTTGGTATCGAGCTCAGCCTAGTCCATCATAATCCTTGTGAATGTCCATTTATATGTGAATAATGTACCATAATAGTTGTAGAGAGAGAAAAGATGAGAGAGGAACTTACACTTAAGTGACATGTAAAATTTTAACATGGCTCCTGAGAAGGACAAGGTCTACCTCGCTACACCCGTGGCTCCACCTGCTGAGTCCTCTGATCAAGGGGATCGAGATGCCGAGTTATTGAATCGGTTAATGTCAGGACTCGTACCACTTATACAAGAAGAGGTTGAGACAAATACCTGTTACGCCTAACCCTAGCTCCTATTCCACCACCTAAAGTGGCACCCATGGTTTCGTTTGGGTCCATACAACCAATACAGAACCATCGACCTAGAGCCACGGAGGCGTGCTACAGTGACTCTAAGAAGACTGACAAATTATTGGAAAGGTTTCAAAAGATGGTGAAACCCTTTTATGGCGACGGTAACACAGAGGAGGCTGAGCGATGGTTATTTGAGGCGGAGAGGACATTCGACGCTATGAAGATCTCACCAGATGATCAAGTTAGAGTAGCCTCCCCCGCCGAAGGTGAGGCCGGCTCGGTGGCATACTTTCACACTCACCCGACCGCATCCGACCGAGAGGATGACATGGGCGCCTTTAAAATGTGCTTTTGACATCAAGATTTTCCACCCCATGCATTGCGCCTCCATGAAGAAGGAGTTTGCCACCCTGGAGCGGAGAGATATGACGGTTCAAACGTGCACTAACCGATTTACACGACCGAGGAGATTTGCACCTCACGCACCGGCCTCACACGAGCAGGCAACGGCATTTGTGGATGGGTTGACTCCTTGGGCCGAGAGATCGCGTGATTTCTTCTCGACCCACTTCGTGCGAGATGCCGCCGATATATGGGCGTCCATGCATGAGAAGAACTCTCTCGGGGAATAGAGGAGTGTGCTCCAGCCCTTTTACAAGAGGCAGGCCATTTGGTGCTATGCACATGGGGCATCGTGTCATCCACCACAGGCCAAATTTAAGAGAGACGCCGAGAGGAAGAGATGTGATAGGTGCAAGGGTTGGCACCCGGGCGAGGGTGTAATAGATTCGACCGACCACGGCCAGCAGAGGCAGCCCCAACCACGGAGACAGCCCTATACACCTTACCGAGACAGCCATACCGGTGTTTCAACCGCGGAGACGTTGGCCATTTCATAAGGGACCGCCCTAAGGGGCGGAGACATACAGAGATGGGAGCAGAGGCAACTAACGCGCCACGTAGCCGTGTGACGAGTATTTGCCATCTCATCGGGACGTGCACGAGGCATCACACCAGGTCGTAGAAGGTACTCTTCTAGTCGATAGACATGCCAAAGTTCTTTTGACCACATGTGGTCTACACACTCTTTTATATCATGTATTTTTGCATCTTGTCCGGATGTATGTGTACACAAACTAGCATTTGGATTAGATATTATGACACCCGTGGGAGAGACAGAGGAGACTACAATATAGTAGAGATATACCCGTAGAGATATCGAGGGCGTGAGTATGGACACGGTACTTCATCTTATTAGACATGGTAGACTATGATGTTATTCTTGGGATGGATTGGTTAGCCAACTATGGTGCTATGGTAGACCGCCGAAAGAAGCGAGTCACTTTTCTTATACCCGGGCAAACTGTAAATAGTGTTCCGGGGTAGGAAAGATCAAAGGTGTACATGCATCATTTCGCTATGAAGGCGGCACGATTTTATGCGCGAGGGTGTAACGCATTCCTCGCATATGTGACCGTTGAGGAAAAGGAGCAGCCACATGGGACGAGATTGATGTTGTCCGTGATTTTGCCGACGTATTTCCCGAGGAATTACCAGATTGGCCGCCAAGTAGGGAGATTGACTTCACCATCGACTTGGTGCCTGCACATCGCCTATCTCTAAGGCACCATATAGGATGGCTCAGCAGAGTTGAGAGAACTTCAGGTACAATTGCAAGAGTTATTGGATAAGGGCTTTATCAAATGGAGTGGATCACCATGGGGAGCACCAAATTCTGCTTCGTGAAGAAAAAGGATGGATCACCGAGACTATGCATTGACTATCTGGGTTGTTGAATGGTGTTACTATAAAGAACCGATACCCTTTGCCACGCATAGATGATTTATTTGATCAGCTCCAATCCCAAGACAAGTGTTCTCCAAGATTGATTTGAGGTCGTGGGTATCATCACCGAGGGTTAGAGAAGAGGATATCTCGAAGACCGCCTTTAAGAGTCGTTATGGTCATTATGAGTTCCTAGTGATGCCGTTTGGATTGACGGACGCACTGCGGTGTTCATGGATCTAATGAACCGTGTTTTTCGAGCTTATTTGGATAAGTTCGTGATTGTATTTGTGGATGACATCTTGATTTATTCGCCTAGTCATGAGACACACGAGAGAGCATCTCCACACGGTGAGACACACTTCGTCGACATCGCTGTATGCCAAGTTCGGTAAGTGTGATTTTTGGCTAGACCAGTGCATTTCTTAGGCCACGTCATATCTAAAGATGGAGTGGCCGTGGATTCAACAAAGGTAGAGCGTACTACACCGGGAGAGGCCCAAGACAAGGATCGAGATACGCAGCTTTTCTCGGTTTGTGGTATTATCGTCGATTTATAGAGGGATTCTCTAAGATCGCATTACCATTGACCACCCCGACTAGGAAAGACACTCAATTTGTATGGACCGAGGCTTGCGAAGAGAGCTTCCAAGAGCTCAAGAGGAGACTTACTACCGTCCGTATTGACCTTACCATCCGGGGCAGGCGGTTATGTAGTTTATTGTGACGCCTCCGGCAAGGGATTAGGGAGCGATGTTGATGCAACATGGGAAGGTAATTGCCTATGCGTCTAGACTTGAAGACACATGAGGTAAATTACCCAACACATGACCGGAATTAGCACCGTGGTATTTGCGTTGAAGTCCTGGAGACATTATCTTTATGGTGAGAGATTCGAGGTATTCACCGATCACAAGAGCCTCAAGTACTTCTTTACTCGAGTGAATTGAATATGAGGCACACAGATGGATGGAGTATCTCAAGGACTTCGACTTCACCATACGGTACCATCCTGGGAAGGCTAATGTCGCGTGCATGCCCCGAGTAGGAAGGCGGGTGTGATGATTGCCAATTTGACGACTCCTGGCCTAAGTTCTTTGACAGATCTTAGAGGCACAGGGCAAAGACAAGGAAACACAGGGATCCGACGGATAAGGCAGTTTTTTCGAGGGACCCGATGGAGGAGTTAGATTTAAAGGAAGGTTGGTAGTAGCACGGATGACAAATTGAAGCGCGAGTTACTTCAAGAAGCACACCAATCCCCCTTATACAATTCATCCCTGGGGTACAAGATGTATCGGGGATCTCAAGAGGCATTTCGGTGGAATGGTATGAAAAGGATGTTGGAGAGTGCGTAGCACGATGTTTGACCCGTCGCCAGGTCAAGGCCGAGCATCGGGCGTCCATCGGGACTACTTCGTACACGTTTCTTGGACCTTCCAGAGTGGAAGTGGGACCATATTACCATGGACTTCGTTCTGTGTCTTCCGAGGACTGCCACGGCTCACGACATGATATGGGTCGTTGTGGACAAAGTTGACCAAGTTCCAAGCTCATTTCCTTCCTATCGACAAAAATCGACCGTGGATAGCTTAGCGAAATTATATGTTAAGGAGATCGTCACCACATGGCGTTCCTCGACAATTATATCGGACGAGATACGCGATTTACCTCAAAATACCGGAAGAGCATGCAAGAGGCATTGTGGTCGAGATCTAAATTTAGCACAAGATTCCATCCTCGTACGTACGACAGAGCGAGAGGACCATCCATACTATTGAGGATATGCTACGAGCCTGTGTTATGGATTGGAAGGGTAGCTGGGAAGATCATTTACCTTTGGTGGAATTTGCTTATAATAATAGTCATCACGCTAGTATTGGGATGGCTCCATATGAGGCACTTTATGCACTTCGGCTCTGGCCACCTTTATGTTGGAGTGATGTAGGAGAAAGACGCGTGGTGAAATGCGAGTTGGTGGAAGAATGTGCGGGGAAAGTCCAACTCATTCGGAAGAGGTTACCGATGTACCACACCATGCAAGTTATGCAAAGAGGCGAAAGGACTTAGAGTTCTTGAGGGCGAGCATGTATTCTTGAAAGTTTCTCCTATGAAAGGGGTGTTGAGGTTTGGAAATAAAGGAAAGCTTAGTCCCGTGTATATTGGACCTTTCGAGATCTTACGACGAGTTGGGTCGGTGGCATACCACCAGCCTTACCACCACAAATAAATGTGCATGACGTCTTTCACGTGTCTATGCTGAAATACGTGCCAGATCCCTCACATGTATTGGAGCAGATCCCAGGAGAGCTACAGGCTGACATGACATTTGAGGAGAGACCAGTGCGCGTCTTAGATACAAGAGTCAAGGAGTTAAGGAATAAGACCATTGCCTTGGTCAAAGTCCTTTGGCAGCATCATTCACTACAGGAGGCTACTTGGGAGACCGAGGAGGAGATGCGAAAGATACATCCAGAGTTATTTACATAGAGGTATGTAGCTAAATTTCGAGGACGAAATTTTTATAAGGAGGGAAGGGTGTAATATCCTTAATTTTAAAGATAAAAATAGGAAATTATTAAATAAATTAAAATAAAAATTTATGGATGAAATTATTTCCTGAAAACATAATAATTAGGAAAGTGCTCGTCGATACGAATCCAACGCCACCAAGAACGCGAGAAACGGAGCTCAAACGAGGGAGTTATGAGCCGTCAAAGTTGGAAGGGCAAATTAGTCATTTGATAGAGACGTGTATTGGGGTCCAAATTGATACCGGCACCCCGTTTCCACACGTCTCAGACCCAGATCCGGCAAAATCGCCGGAGAAGCCATGGGAAGAGGCGTGAATGGAAGAGGTTCTCCTCCCCGGGACTCTAGGCCTTATATCTACCCTCCCCAAAGTTGCTAAAACGCTCCACTCGAGCGTTTTCTCAGTATTTACGCTAAACCCTACTCCGCAAAACTTGGATTTTCCCGGGCCGAGTGGAGCCGGCAACACGAGCAACACCAGCCAGGCTCAAGGTAAGCCTCAAATCCATATTTTTCTGTATTTATTAATTAGAAAACTAATTAGAAAAACATGAAAAAAATTAGGAAAAAAATCGGATTTTTTTAGGAACCTGTGGGCACGCATCGTTGGAGTGTGATTTCACGGATCAAAACTTGTCCGTTTGAAAATCGCACCGTCCAACTAGTGCACAAGAGACCCAAGAGTATACCCTTTAAATTTGGGAGTGATCCAACCAGTGGAATTTCTTAAAAACTCAAAAACCAAGACCTAGAGGAGGTTTTTAGGAACTTGGGAAAAATCGTTTAAAAACCATGGTTTTTGAGAAAATTAGTGAAAAAGGAGGGCATAAATGGATTCTAGAGAGAATTCTGAAGAAAATGGGCGCATAAAAATCACGCAAAACGGAGCTCAGAGTTCGTCCGAGGCGACGAATCAGGCCGTCTTCTCCGGCGTCATCAACGGCGCGTCGGCGCCTGCGCCGACGCCAAGACGCACTCCCTCGACGCCTCGAGGGACGCACGTCACATGACGGTCGCCGTCGCGTGCGCGAAGCGCCGCGCGCGTGCGTATGAGCGTGCGTGGTTGGCTGTCGCGGTGGACCGGGACGCGGCGCGCGTCCCGTGCGGTGCCTCTGCGACGCCGTGCGTCTTCGTGCGCCCGTATACGTCGGTATAAACCGGCGGAAAAGGGCGCCGCCGGTTTAAACCACCTTATGGTGGTCCGGCAGGCCCCATTTTAGCTTATTTTTCACTAAAACTTGATTTTTGGGAGCTAGAGAGGTCCAAATCATGATCCGGAAGAGGCGTTGTAGACCGTATTGACGACGCTGACCTAGTTTTAACTTAAAAACTTAGAAATGACCACTTTTTATTTAGAAAAATTTTAAAATAGTGATGTGACATGTACAAAAGTGCACTTGAATATACCAATTAAAGGGAGTTATTAGCAAGCTAGTGATCTCACACTGAGGTAGGTGACGACAACTAATGTTTTGCCTTGATTTTAAACCATGTTTAAACATAAAGATCATGTGTGATTGTGTTTTAAATTGCGATTTTTATTTACCATGGATTTCATGCGATATCATTGCAGACATGTGATGATTATTCCAAATTGAATTCTTTTACTGAATAAACTTATTTAAAATGCTTTTACAAGCATGATGTTAATTAGTTATGCTTAATTAGAGATTTATTTCTTATTATATATATAGAAAATGCATGGATTTACATGGAAATGAGTATAGAGCTTAGTAGCTGGTCCTTTTTATAGGCTAACCCCGGGATGAGGGGCATGTCTTGGGGATTTCAAGCTATAAGTGCTCTTGAGTTTTAGCATATACATATGATTTCCGTGTTTTATATTTGATGACGGTGCTCTCGCCGGTAAGGCGTCATGCTAGAGGGATAGTGGCCGCCACCCACCTTCCGAGATTATGATGTGATGAGTTTGTGATATGATGTACACCGCCCATAGATGGCATTCGGTAGGGGTTTGGTAACATGGATAGTCCACACTACCTCGAGCCTTTCCATGGGGGATGACGCTAAGTCTCCGTTATGGTGTCGACGGGGAGCGGCGGTGGTTGATACCCATGGAGGTTGCCACCGCAAAGATGATGGCCCATATTCTTATTATGTGTGCATGTATGATGAGCATGGTTATTGATGATATGCCTGGGTGTGACGACACTCAGAGTTTGACTACGTGTACTCCTGATCAGGGATGTTAGTGCGATGTGATGGGACCCATTACCTTAGGGTGCCCTTATTCTTGTTGTATGCTCCATTTATTGATTCATGTCATGTTTTAACTCCGTAAATTTCATGTTTTAGCATATGGAATAAATTGGCATTTATTTTGAACATGGCATTATGATATCACTATTTCCATAAATGTTAGACTTTTCATCAATGTCGTTCATTATTTCGCATTTATTACATTAATTGTCTATGTACCTACACAAGCGAGAGCTTGCCGAGGCATTGCTTTGTTTTTGCAATGCTCTTAGATCTCGAGCACACGGAAAGGAAAAGCGGTTGATAAACCTTGAGAGCTGCGAAGACTAGTTTCCTATAGTTTTAGAAAGTAATGTGAGTCATTAGAGTGGATTATCATTTGAATTTTATTATGGATCGTATACTTTATATTTGGATGTGATTTAGATCTTTGGACATATATTGGACATTTATATGGGATGTTATGATGGATAGACCCTGGGCCATATTATTACTGTCTTTTGGATGTTTATTTGATTTAAAATAAAGGCGCCTATTTATTTGACGTTGATTTATACGCGGATCATTTATTTATGTTTAAATTACATGTACGCCATTTTGTGAAAGGAAAAATTAACACCTGGAGTTTTTGAGATAGGTTTAGTAAAATGTTAAATAAATCTTTTCTCATGGGATCCCAAATGCTCTTATTTAAATTGTCAAAAAAAAAAAAAATTGTCTTAAAAATCCGGGGTGTTACAAAGTTGGTATCAGAGCCCGCCTAGTCCATCATAATCCTTGTGAATGTCCATTTATATGTGAATAATTCCCATAATAGTTGTAGAGAGAGAAAAGATGAGAGAGGAACTTGCTACACTTAGTGACATGTAAAATTTTAACGAGATGGCTCCTCGGAGAAGGACAAGGTCTACCCCGCTACACCCGTGGCTCCACTGCCGAGTCCTCCGATCAAGGGGATCGAGATGCCGAGTTATTGAATCGGTGCTAATGTCGACTCGTACCACTTATACAGCAAGGTTAGGACAAATGACCGTTGACGCAGCCTAACCCTAGCCCTATTCCACCACCTAAAGTGGCACCCATGGTTTCGCTGGCTCAAATTCAGTCCTCACAACCAATACAGAACCATCGCACCTAGAGCCACCTGGAGGGCGATGCTACGAGTGACTCTAAGAAGACTCGACAAATTATTGGAAAGGTTTCAAAAGATGGTGAAACCCTTTTATGGCGACGTGAACACGGAGGAGGCTGAGCGATGGTTATTTGAGGCGAGAGGACATTCGACGCTATGAAGATCTCACCGGATGATCGAGAGTAGCCTCCTACCCGCCGAAAGGTGAGGCCGCTTCGGTGGCAGACTTTCACACTCACCCGACCGATCCGACCGAGAGGATGACATGGGCAGCCTTTAAATGTGCTTTTGACACTCGCATTTTCCACCCCATGCATTGCAGTCCATGAAGAAGGAGTTTGCCACCCCGGGAGAGGTAGAGATATGACTCGCTCAGCAAGATGCACGAACCGATTTACACGACCGAGGAGATTTGCACCTCACGCACCGGCCTCGGACACGGAGGCAACCGACATTTTGTGGATGGGTTGACTCCTTGGTCGAGAGATCGCGTGATTTCTTCTCGACCCACTTCGTGCGAGATGCCGATATGGCGTCCATGCATGAGAAGAACTCTCTCGGGAATAGAGGGAGTGCGTTCCAGCCCTTTAAGGGCAAGCGGCCATTTGGTGCTATGCGAGACACATGGGGCATCGTGTCATCCACCACAGCCAAATTTAAGAGAGACGCCGAGAGGAAGAGATGTGATAGGTGCAAGGGTTGGCACCGGGGCGAGGGTGTAATAGATTCGACCGACCACGCAGCCAGAGGCAGCCCCAACCACGAGAGACAGCCCTATACACCTACTCGAGACACCATACCGGTGTTTCAACCGTGGAGACGTTGGCCATTTCATTAAGGGGACTGCCCTAAGGGGCGCAGACATACGAGATGGGAGCAGAGGCAACTAACGCGCCACGTAGCCGGGGACGAGTATTTGCCATCTCATCGGAGACGAGGCACGTGCATCACACCGGGTCGTGAGAAGGTACTCTTCTGGGCCTCGGATAGACATGCCAAAGTTCTTTTTGACACGTGGTCTACACACTCTTTTTATATCATGTATTTTTGCATCTTGTCCGGATGTATGTGTACACAAACTAGCATTTGGATTAGATATTATGACACTGTGGGAGAGACAAGTAGAGACTACGTATAGTAGAGATATACCCGTAGAGATATCGCGTGAGTATGGGACAAAGACTTCATCTTATTAGACATGGTAGACTATGATGTTATTCTCGGGATGGATTGGTTAGCCAACTATGGTGCTATGGTAGACCGCCGAAAGAAGCGAGTCACTTTTCTTATACCCGGGCAACCAGAAATAGTGTTCCGGGTAGGAAAGATCAGTGTGTACATGCATCATTTCTCGCTATGAAGGCGCACGATTTTATGCGCGAGGGTGTAACGCATTCCTCGCATATGTGACCGTTGAGGAAAAGGAGCAGCCACGCCTGGACGAGATTGATGTTGTCCGTGATTTTCTGACGTATTTCCCGAGGAATTACCGTGATTGCCGCCAGGGGAGATTGACTTCACCATCGACTTGGTGCCGGGTACATCGCCTATCTCTAAGGCACCATATAGGATGGCTCCAGCAGAGTTGAGAGAACTTCTGTGTACAATTGCAAGAGTTATTGGATAAGGGCTTTATCGTGCCGAGTGGATCACCATGGGGAGCACCGGTCTGTTCGTGAAGAAAAAGGATGGATCACTGAGACTATGCATTGACTATCAGTTGTTGAATGGTGTTACTATAAAGAACCGATACCCTTTGCCACGCATAGATGATTTATTTGATCAGCTCCAATCGGCACAAGTGTTCTCCAAGATTGATTTGAGGTCGTGGTATCATCGGTGAGGGTTAGAGAAGAGGATATCTCGAAGACCGCCTTTAAGAGTCGTTATGGTCATTATGAGTTCCTAGTGATGCCGTTTGGATTGACGAACGCACTGCGGTGTTCATGGATCTAATGAACCGTGTTTTTCGAGCTTATTTGGATAAGTTCGTGATTGTATTTTGTGGATGACATCTTGATTTATTCGCCTAGTCATGAGACACACAGAGAGCATCTCCACACGGTATTAGACACACTTCGTCGACATCAGTTGTATGCCAAGTTCAAGTGTGATTTTTGGCTAGACCAGTGCATTTCTTAGGCCACGTCATATCTAAAGATGGAGTGGCCGTGGATTCAACAAAGGTAGAGGCAAGTACTACACCGGGAGAGGCCCAAGACGGATCGAGATACGCAGCTTTTCTCGGTTTGGCGGTGGTATTATCGTCGATTTATAGAGGGATTCTCTAAGATCGCATTACCATTGACCACCCTGACTAGGAAAGACACTCAATTTGTATGGACCGAGGCTTGCGAAGAGAGCTTCCAAGAGCTCAAGAGGAGACTTACTACTGCTCCGGTATTGACCTTACCATCTGGGGCAGGCGGGTATGTAGTTTATTGTGACGCCTCCAGCAAGGGATTAGGAGCAGTGTTGATGCAACATGGGAAGGTAATTGCCTATGCGTCTAGACAGTTGAAGACACATGAGGTAAATTACCCAACACATGACCTGGAATTAGCAGCCGTGGTATTTGCGTTGAAGTCCTGGAGACATTATCTTTATGGTGAGAGATTTGAGGTATTCACTGATCACAAGAGCCTCAAGTACTTCTTTACTCAGAGTGAATTGAATATGAGGCAGCGCAGATGGATGGAGTATCTCAAGGACTTCGACTTCACCATACAGTACCATCCTGGGAAGGCTAATGTCGATGCCCCGAGTAGGAAGGCGGGTGTGATGATTGCCAATTTGACGACTCGGCCTAAGTTCTTTGACAGATCTTAGAGGCACAGGCAAAGACAAGGAAACACAGGACCTGACAGATAAGACAGATTTTTCGAGGGGACCGGATGGAGGAGTTAGATTTAAAGGAAGGTTGGTAGTACCAGATGACAAATTGAAGCGCGAGTTACTTCAAGAAGCACACCAATCCCCTTATACAATTCATCCTGGGGGTACGAAGATGTATCAGGATCTCAAGAGGCATTTCTGGTGGAATGGTATGAAAAAGGATGTTGGAGAGTGCGTAGCACGATGTTTGACTGTCAGTCAAGGCCGAGCATCGGCGTCCATCGTGACTACTTCGGACATTGGACCTTCCAGAGTGGAAGTGGGACCATATTACCATGGACTTCGTTCTAGGTCTTCCGAGGACCGCTAGCGGCCACGACATGATATGGGTCGTTGTGGACAGGTTGACCAAGTCGCTCATTTCCTTCCTATCGACAAAATCGACCGTGGATAGCTTAGCGAAATTATATGTTAAGGAGATCGTCAATCTACATGGCGTTCCCTTGACAATTATATCGGATCGAGATACGCGATTTACCTCAAAATACTGGAAGAGCATGCAAGAGGCATTAGTGGTCGAGATCGAAATTTAGCACAAAGATTCCATCCTCGTACGTACGGACAGAGCGAGAGGACCATCCAGACTATTGAGGATATGCTACGAGCCTGTGTTATGGATTGGAAGGGTAGCTGGGAAGATCATTTACCTTTGGTGGAATTTGCTTATAATAATAGTCATCACGCTAGTATTGGGATGGCTCCATATGAGGCACTTTATGGCAGACCTTGTCGGTCACCTTTATGTTGGAGTGATGTAGGAGAAAGACGCGTGGTGCAATCGAGTTAGTGGAAGAATGTGCGAGAAAGTCCAACTCATTCGGAAGAGGTTACGGCTCACGGTCGACGAGAAAAGTTATGCGTACAAGAGGCGAAAGGACTTAGAGTTCTTTGAGGGCGAGCATGTATTCTTGAAAGTTTCTCCTATGAAAGGGGTGTTGAGGTTTGGAAATAAAGGAAAGCTTAGTCCCAGGTATATTGGACCTTTCGAGATCTTACGACGAGTTGGGTCAGTGGCAAACCACCTAGCCTTACCACCACAGCTAGCAAATGTGCATGACGTCTTTCACGTGTCTATGCTAAGGAAATACGTGCCAGATCCCTCACATGTATTGGAGCAGATCCCAGGGGAGCTACAGGCTGTCATGACATTTGAGGAGAGACCAGTGCGCGTCTTAGATACAAGAGTCAAGGAGTTAAGGAATAAGACCATTGCCTTGGTCAAAGTCCTTTGGCAGCATCATTCACTACAGGAGGCTACTTGGGAGACTGAGGAGGAGATGCGAAAGATACATCCAGAGTTATTTACATAGAGGTATGTAGCTAAATTTCGAGGACGAAATTTTTATAAGGAGGGAAGGGTGTAATATCCTTAATTTTAAAGATAAAAATAGGAAATTATTAAATAAATTAAAATAAAAATTTATGGATGAAATTATTTCCTGAAAACATAATAATTAGAAAGTGCTCGTCGATACGAATCCAACGCCACCAAGAACGCGAGAAACGGAGCTCAAACGAGGGAGTTATGAGCCGTCAAAGTTGGAAGGGCAAATTAGTCATTTGATAGAGACGTATTAGACAGGGGTCCAAATTGATACTGGCACCCCCGTCTTCCACACGTCTGTACCCAGATCCGGCAAAATCGCCGGAGAAGCCATGGGAAGAGGCGTGAATGGAAGAGGTTCTCCTCCCCTGGGACTCTAGGCCTATATCTACCCTCCCCAGGTTGCCAAAACGCTCCACTTGGAGCGTTTTCTCTGGGTATTTACGCTAAACCCTAGCCCTGCAAAACTTGGATTTTCCCGGCGAGTGGAGCCCCGGCAACACGAGCAACACCAGCCAGGCTCAAGGTAAGCCTCAAATCCATATTTTTCTGTATTTATTAATTAGAAAACTAATTAGAAAAACATGAAAAAAATTAGGAAAAAAATCGGATTTTTTTAGGAACCTGTGTGCACGCTACTGTTGGAGTGTGATTTCACGGATCAAAACTTGTCCGTTTGAAAATCACACCGTCCAACTAGTGCACAAGAGACCCAAGAGTATACCCTTTAAATTTGGGAGTGATCCAACGGTGGAATTTCCCAGAAAACTCAAAAACCAGTACCTAGGGAGGTTTTTAGGAACTTGGGAAAAAATCGTTTAAAAACCATGGTTTTTGAGAAAATTAGTGAAAAAGGAGGGCATAAATGGATTCTAGAGAGAATTCTGAAGAAAATGGCGCAAAAATCACGCAAAACGGAGCTCAGGCTCGCCGAGGCGACCGGAATCCGGTCGTCTTCTCCGGCGTCATCAACGGCGCGGCGCCGCGCCGACGCCAAGACGCACTCCCGACGCCCGAGGGACGACGTCACATGACGCCGCCGCCGCACGCGTGCGCGCGCGCGCGCGTGCGGAGCGTGCGTGGTTGGTCGTCGCGGGGACCGGGACGCGGCGCGCGTCCGTGCGGCGCCCGCGACGGCGTGCGACTTCGTGCGCCCGTATACGTCGGTATAAACCGGCGGAAAAGGGCGCCGCCGGGTTAAACCACCTTATGGTGGTCCGGCAGGCCCCATTTTAGCTTATTTTTCACTAAAACTTGATTTTTGGGAGCTAGAGAGGTCCAAATCATGATCCGGAAGAGGCGTTGTGACCGTATTGACGACGCGGACCTAGTTTTAACTTAAAAACTTAGAAATGACCACTTTTTATTTAGAAAAATTTTAAAATAGTGATGTGACATGTACAGGTGCACTTGAATATACCAATTAAAGGGAGTTATTAGCAAGCTAGTGATCTCACATTGAGGTAGGTGACGACAACTAATGTTTTGCCTTGATTTTAAACCATGTTTAAACATAGCATCATGTGTGATTGTGTTTTAAATTGCGATTTTTATTTACCATGGATTTCATGCGACATTGCGTACAGGATGATTATTCCAAATTGAATTCTTTTACTGAATAAACTTATTTAAAATGCTTTTACAAGCATGATGTTAATTAGTTATGCTTAATTAGAGATTTATTTCTTATTATATATATAGAAAATGCATGGATTTACATGGAAATGAGTATAGAGGCTTAGTAGGTGGTCCTTTTATAGGCTAACCCCAGGATGAGGGGCATGTCTTGGGGATTTCAAGCTATAAGTGCTCTTGAGTTTTAGCATATACATATGATTTCCGTGTTTTATATTTGATGACGGTGCTCTCGCCCTGGGCGTCATGCTAGGAGGGATAGGTAGGCCACCCACCTTCCGAGATTATGATGTGATGAGTTTGTGATATGATAGACACACCTGCCCATAGATGGCATTCGGTAGGGGTTTGGTAACATGGATAGTCCACACTACTACTGCTAGCCTTTCCATGGGGACAGACGCTAAGTCTCCCGTTATGGTGTCGACGGGGAGCGGCGGTGGTTGATACCCATGGAGGGTTGCCACTGCAGCATGATGGCCCATATTCTTATTATGTGTGCATGTATGATGAGCATGGTTATTGATGATATGCCTGGGTGTGACGACACTCAGAGTTTGACTACGTGTACTCCTGATCAGGGATGTTAGTGCGATGTGATGGGACCCATTACCTTAGGGTGCCCTTATTCTTGTTGTATGCTCCATTTATTGATTCATGTCATGTTTTAACTCCGTAAATTTCATGTTTTAGCATATGGAATAAATTGGCATTTATTTTGAACATGGCATTATGATATCACTATTTCCATAAATGTTAGACTTTTCATCAATGCTGTTCATTATTTCTGCATTTATTACATTAATTGTCTATGTACCTACACAAGCGATAGCTTGCTGAGGCATTGCTTTGTTTTGCAATGCCTTAGATCTCGAGCGCGACACCAGGAAAGGAAAAGCGGTTGATAAACCTTGAGAGCTGCTGAAGACTAGTTTCCCTATAGTTTTAGAAAGTAATGTGAGTCATTAGAGTGGATTATCATTTGAATTTTATTATGGACCGCATACTTTATATTTGGATGTGATTTAGATCTTTGGACATATATTGGACATTTATATGGGATGTTATGATGGATAGATCCTGGGCCATATTATTTTTGTCTTTTGGATGTTTATTTGATTTAAAATAAAGGCGCCTATTTATTTGACGTTGATTTATACGCGGATCATTTATTTATGTTTAAATTACATGTACGCCATTTTGTGAAAGGAAAAATTAACACCCGGAGTTTTTGAGATAGGTTTAGTAAAATGTTAAATAAATCTTTTCTCATGGGATCCCAAATGCTCTTATTTAAATTGTCAAAAAAAAAAAAAAATTGTCTTAAAAATCCGGGGTGTTACACCCCCCCATCACTGGTCGACCCCTAGCTCCTCTTCCAGTGGCCAGCACTGTCTGAGTGGCATCTCCACTATTGCTTCCAGACACTAGACAACTCCCAAAAAGTCATCAGCATAGTCTACCTCCCATCACCTTCTCTTCTCTGACGTCACGTTGCCCTCTGCTCCACCATATAATAGTCGCTGGTCACAGCTACTTCGGCTTCTTCTCCATCACTGACAGGCCCAGAGATGAAAACCCAACACCGGTTTCCTCTTTTTCCTTTTTCCTCCCTCATCTTCTCCTCCATCTCTGGCTTCCCTCTTCTTTGTTGGGTTTCCTTTCCCTTTTTTTTAAACATTTTTCTATTAATTTTGTTTTTGCCCATGTTACTTTTCTTAAATTCCTTATCTGTTCCAATTTTAATTCCTTCAGTGTCTCTGTTCTGTCCAGTTTTACTTTTTCTTCATTTTTCTTATCTAGGAATTGCACAATCTGAACTAATTTAATTAAGACTTAACATAATCAACGGGTTAGCCTTAACAATCAAGATCTATTTATTTCTCCTCTATTTCACATCAGATATTTAATTAATCTTCATATTTCATTCTTAGGATATCCCTTAAGTAATCCAACATCTCTGATCTTTAATCTTAACTCTAAAAATCAATCTAAGACATCCAAAACCCAATATCACTATTTAGTCTAGATCTTTAAGATTTTTAGGGAATTTGCCTAATCCAACCATTGGGTCATTAATCAAGACATGCTAAAGATATTTATGAAATCTGATCGACTCCAAGATGACCATATTTGAAGAAATTGATAGTGATTAAGCTAGGGAAGTAGACTTTTCTTTTTATTTAGTTTAATTTTATGTCTTCTTGAACTGGAAATTCTATAATTTTAGTAATTGAATAGATCTGAACTTTGATTCCATTTCTAGTAATTTGTGTTATTTATTTTTAATTTTTGAATAATTAAATTTTATTTAAACTCCAAATTCTTAAAGCAAGTCCCTTTTTGGATAGAAAATCAGTTGTAACAAATGTTAGATAAAGTAAATATCGTATATTTTTATTTTTTTTGAAAACAGTGATTAGAGAAGCATCAAGAGTATATTGAAATACATGAATATGACAATTGTGTATATGGATTGAGGAAATCAACTTTAGTACCACATTATTTTAAAAGATAGTGTTGTGGTGGACTTAGAAAAAAAAAAAGTAAAGAAAGCTAACCACTATATCTTTTCTTATCTTACTTTCAATTAGTGGAGCTTTTAGTGAGTTTCAAGAGTGCATCAGCTAAAGACTTGGAATGTGTACTAATACTGTACAAAAAGAGTGATCACATGTGTTATATCATTATCGAGAGTCTTGAGGTTAAAAATCCTATTCAAAATAGTAAATTGACAGTTAAGCATTTTTCTTATAAATAAAGGTATTATTGAAGTGGAGTTATTAACAATTGGTATTAGTCAAAATAAATATACAGTTAAACAAGTGATAATTAGTTATCCAGATATGAGTTATAAAGAGGGCTCATATAGGCAATACTAATGAATGTAAAAATAGATGATGCCATGAAGGTTGTCATATATTAAGAAAATAAGGAGGCTTTCATTTTTGTTTGAGTAAGGGTATTATCACGAGATTAGTATAATTCTTAGAGAAAAAACTACAGTGTAAGATTATATAATGAGTATTTCTAATGAAGAATTTAAACAATCCTTTGAAACTATGGAGTCTAGTTTATATTGGGATACAGATATAATTGTATAAACCTAATAATGAATTTGGTTGACCTTTGAGCTCTTGTATGAAAGAAATATTTTGACTTTAAGTTGGTAATTATGATGGTAGACAAAGAAATTGAGGTAGACAAAAGAATAAAATTTAACTTTATATTATGAATTAAGAATAAAATGCAAAAAATAAGGGGTATTACACTTAATCAACCATGAACATTAAAGTGATTACAATACCAAATAATAGTCGAGGAAGCATGAAGTAAGCTATACTAATGATTGAGAAATGAAAGTTGTGATGTTGGATATAAGGGAGAAAGTGACTTTTTATTGCTTAAAGTAGATAGAAAAGCTACATTAATAAATGACAATAAAGATTTTGAGTATGAAGTTAGACATCATATGAATTTTAAGGAGTTATGAGAACTTAAATTTATGATGAGATGATGATCCTTCTAGAACCATTTGAAAGATAACATGAAAAATAATTTCGAGAACAAAGACCATTCCATTGGTCAAAGTGTTATGATAACATCGTTTTGTCAAAGAAACCACTTAAGAGACTTATGATGAAATGAGGATAATGCATCCAAAGTCATCTGTTCAGATGTGTAATGGAAAAATTTTCAAGAACAAAATTTCTTTAAGGGAGAAAGAAAATGTAATATCCCTAATTTTAGAACCTAACTCCATATAATTTTTATTTATTTTAAAATTTAACAACTAAAGATATAGAATTTTTAATTTTTGAGTTTTAAGAAATGAGCTTTTTATAGAATCCAAATCAAGGGTCGAAACTTAATATTTGGATTGTACTCTAAAAATGGTGTCCAAAGATACTAAAAATATCAAAATTAGTGTTCAAACAAACAAGTTTGAATAATGTCAATTGGAGGGCATTTTAGTAATTTCACATGTGAAACCCATTGGTGCTATTTAAAAATAGAAAGTACCTAAAATGGAGGGGGCATTTGTGATAATGACATCCCCAAATCTAACTTAATAGCCTGTCTTTTTCCCCTTCTTTCTCCCTTTTCTCCCCCCACAATCGACATTTGCATTTAATGCCAATGGTTGTACAATGGTGCCCATCACCACCACTCACACTGTTCGACTGAAAATCTGGTGAGAAACCTTTAAAACCCTAGTTTCACTTTCTCCCTTCCCACCTACTCCTCCACTTGACTCCTCCCCATCAGTTACCAACACAAAATCTAGAGATAAAAGGTGAAGAAAAGGAAGAGGAAGGAAAAGGAGAGAGAGAGAGAGAGAGAGAGAGAGAGAGAGAGAGAGAGAGAGAGAGAGAGAGAGAGAGAGAGAGAGAGAGAGAGAGAGAGAGAGAGAGAGAGAGAGAGAGAGAACACCAATTTGAAGATCCAAACTATTCATCTTATTCCTCATCATGAGAAGAGTAAAAGCCCTAAAAAGTAGTGAAGACTGGTCAGATCTCATTAGAAAAATCAAAGCAAAAAGTGACATGGGTATACCAATATTGCCACCCCATGTTGCCATTGTGCCCAAGACGCACTAGGCACCAGCGACCAGAGACGCGCACAACCAGTGCCCCAACACATGTGTGCTATGTCCACACAAAAGTGACACATGCGAGTGTGTCCTAGTGACTATGACGTATGTGGGTGCATTCAGACGATGAGTCATGCACACTGTACATCACTGCGACAAACCAGATCCATTTAACCCATCTATGATCTATTTAACAAAGCTGGGATCCATTCCCCCCCATGCAATGTGGTGAATAAGTCTTTCAAGGGTGGTGTTAGCGAAAGCATGGCGATGGATCCCGTTGAGTGAGATGGCCACTACATCATAACAGTCCATGCTTTTAGCACAATGCTACGAGCACAACTAAGTGATAGCATGTGTGCTTTTCTTTTTTTTCTTTGTGACTTGGTATTATGAGCACAACTGAATGATAGAACCTATGATTATATGGCACGATGATATGCTTGGTATGAGTGCTCATGATGATTATGTGGACTAATGGTGGCTGAATATGTGGATTAGTGGCAGCTAGATATGTGGATCAGTGGCGATTGGATGTGGACCCAGTGATGGCTAGATGTATGTGGGCCTTGTATAGTTGAGAATGACCATTGATGATTATATGCTACTATTTTATGATTTTTTTATGCTATTTAACTCGTACTACTATTCAAAATGTTTGTTGGAGATTTTGATCACAATTTGTACATGAGATTGCATTGTTGGATCTATTTACGATATTTATATATATTTAGAATGTTTATTTGAGATTATGATTATGATATGAATATGATATTGCACCATTGGATTAATTATTTTATTTATATGAAATCTTTGAGAATTTTATATTCTAAAGTTTGAGATTATTTTAATTTAATCATGCAAATTATTGATGCATAATGTGTTTGATACATTGAAATGACTACTATATTGTGAAAAGAAATATTTATTTTGGATTTTTATATACGTCTTATTAACCTACCAAGGATAGCTTGCTTAGATATTATAAATGTTTGAATATTTACAATATCTCAGATTTAGATAAACTTGAGTAAAGAAGAATTAGGTGAGCAGTAGATTGGCCATTTATTTATTTTGGGGGTATGTATATATTTGAATCATTGAATATTACTTCAATAATAGCATTTAGATCATATATGTATATTTGGTGTACTTTAGCTTTAAATTTTAATAACATAGGGACTGTGGCTATTGACTAGATGGATTCTAAGGAAGTAAACTTTTTCTTTTTTTTTTAATAGTTTACTTAAAAGGAAAATTTCTTTTAAGTTTAAATTTTTTTAAAATCAAATTAAATTAGAGAGTAAATGAGGAGTTAAATGATGACACTTGGGGTTTTAAAATGAATTTCAAATAAAATATTTTTCTTTGTTTTCTAAGCCATTTACCAAACTTGGGACCCCATATTTGAAAAAAAAAAAAAAAAAATTGTGAAAAAGTATTATAAAAACTCAGGTCATCACAAATCGTTATTGTGATTGTAAACCACAATTCCTGAAACATCAATCTAATGCAATAGGAGGATATAACCACCCAGTCAATTTAAAAGTATATTAATTTGAGACTTGGGACTCAAGATAAAGACTAAATAAATAATAGTAATATAATGTAATTGAGCATAAACAATGCTAAGGCTAAAAGTTTAAGCAAATAAAAGGAAGTCATAGAAACCATATAATAAATAAAACATCCATGCACCTTTAACAGTAACTTATGAATTTTACCTATAACTAATATGTCAAAGAGACTACATTTAAAAATATATTTTTTCTTGGACCTCTGACACATAAAAACCATAACTAGGACGCATAAATGACAATAGTATCTGAAAATTTATTTCAAGAGATATGATCAACAATACCAAATCCAAATGATAGGAAAATTAAGAAACAAGAGCATTCCATAAAAAAGCTTTAATAGATGCATATGAAAAATGTTAAATAAATCCCATTTCTAGAAACAGCCACAGTAGCTAGTGAACCTTCTACAACAACAAACCAATACCATGTGGCAGAGAGAGAGAGAGAGAGAGAGAGAGAGAGAGAGAGAGAGAGAGAGAGAGAGAGAGAGAGAGAGAGAGAGAGAGAGAGAGAGAGAGATTGTGTTTATTGTATAAAAAGTTTGCCAAATCAGAGATCACGTGCCTCTATAGTCCACAAGAGGAGTGGAAGTTGATCATTGGCAAAAATTTCTTAAATATAATCCAAATTTGAATTTCCATCAAGTAAAATCAATTAATGCAAATACACTCATTCATTTTTCTCAATAACTAAATCTAGTGCATAACTGAAATTCATAGCTTCCCATCAATAATTCATGACTAACAGCTAAAATAAATGAAGAAACTAGAAGAAAACAAGCTCAAAGGTCGAGGCTCATTGCTACTCATCCAAAACCAGTAGCATAGAGGACAAAAAAGCATAAATAAAAACCAGCAAAATGTGATTTCCAAAGGCCCCTTTTATCACCCCAATAGTCCACTGGAGTCTCACTTATAGATATTAGCTACATCCCCATTTTCCTACATAGGAACTACCACTTAAGATGAGAAAGTATGGTCACTCAAGGATTTATCCCTCCAATAGCAAAAAATTAAAGAAACCCCTAAATAAAATCACATCCCACGTCATTTTTGAACTTTTTAACACCCAAAATCAATAAGAAAGGAAGGATAGAAAAGACGGTAGAGGGTTCTTGCTCATAGATCTATTCTTGTGCTTTCAATTGGGGAATAGAAAGAGGGAGAGAAAAATCAAAATTTCATATATGTTCTCCAGCCACAAGTTGATGATCAAATGGCAAGAGAGTACTGAAAACTTGGATATATCCTTCAAACAATAGATCGAGGTGCTAAACCAAGAAAACAAGTCCAAAATCCTAGATCTATCTTTCACTCTTTGTCCAAGATGATCACTAAAGAAAAAATATGTGATTAACATTGCTAGAGAGGAAGGTAAGGATCGTCAGAGGTGAGTTTGTCATTCCATTCATATCTTGATGGAAAAGCCAAAAATTCCCTTTGGTTGCCAAAGAAAATAGGGTTTTTGGAGAGAGAGGATCTTGTGAGTGTGAATCATCGAGAGAGACAAGGGGTGATCAAATGGAAGGGGAGAATGGGGCATCAATCAGCTTGCTTTATACATATATGACCTAAAATGTCTTTTAAGATGGCTTTTGAGGAAACCATCTTACTTTTGCACATGGTTTAAGATAGTTTTCTACTTAGATTTGTCTTTTTTTCCTTTTTTAAGATGATTTGTCTTTTTTTCCTTTTTTAAGATGACCTTTTTTTAATTTAATAACCATCTTATTTTTTGCCCAAATTTTTTCCAACTATCTTAACTTTCTTTTAATATGACAATTTTAAAATGGATGTTTTATAACCATCTTATTAGGTTCCTCTAAAAATTACAAAATTTTTAACACCCTCCAATAACTTCTTAGATTGGGCAGCTGTTGATGTATACCTGCATCATAACTATAAATATATGCAAATATATAGTGAATTGCATGCTATTAAACAATTACACATACATAAATAAAAATAACATAAGAATAAAGTTTCAAATTAACCATCCTTTATTTGCATACAATGAATGTTATATTTTAATTTTCCACCTCAACATAAGTTGTTTTCAACATAAGCACTCTCTTAACTAGTATCACGTACATAATCCATCTCATTCTTACCGATTACATCAATTGATGACATTATTTTAATAATATAAGGGCAATCAATTGTAGTATTGCCTAGGTCACAAAAGTTCCTTGGAAAGGCTGATAAAATGGTTGACCATCTTATACATAAAATACTTGTTTCCCTTAAGATGCCAAAATAAATTAAGACTTTGTTATAACCTATCTTATTTAGGTCAACTAATGGCAATCCAAGGGCATCAGTTTTCATGCTATCTTTTTTGTGTTTTACCCAATCACATATAAACATAACTACATATCTACAAGAATAATCTAGCACCCATATGTCTTGTATAAGGCCATATGAGTATCATTCATAACAACTGGGTTGTTTTCCTTTGAATTGGAATAGAAAGTAACATTAGTAGCTAAGTTCACCCCTCTATTTTATTGCACTCTTGAGTTATCATGGTATTTTGTGTAAAAGTGACAACCATTGATTGCATATCGAGTGTACTTTATTACTTATGGTTGAGGTCCCATCACCATCTAACTTATGAATTCAGATATAGTATGACCTAGAATATCTCACTGATCTTGAATCTATATATTAAGTGGGATGATTGTTATAATCTAATAAATTAGTAGCATATCTAACAAGTAAATAAAGGATTAATTAATTTTACTTTTTGCTAAAGCTAAATAATGAAAGTGCTATAGTGCTTATGTTGCAGCCACTTCTGTTTTTTTACATCTCTTAGATACCTCGCTTTGAGGAACTCTATGTGGTCGCTATAAAGAAGAGATTTTTTGTATAAAATATAAGAAAATGTAAAGGCAATGTGAGAGAGAGAGAGAGTCTACTTAATGTATGGCTAATTCATCACTATTGTTCAGTAAGACATAAAGTTGTGGTTGATCCCATTCTTTACATTCAATGGTTAATATACGACCACTCGAGATAGGTTCACAACTTTTAGTCCACTTATTCCTTTTTTCTTAAGAGGATTCTAATCACATCCACTCATGATAAATACATTGTACAAAACTCCACCTCTTCTTCTGTAATGTAACATATGGTGATGCACCACTTTGGCCAATTATGATTTAATACATACCCTTTTAACACTTTCATGTACCTCTTAAATTGGTACATCCATCGCAAATAAACATGTCCACGAAATTTGACCTCATCAATAAGGTGTACTATTAAGTGTACCATGATATCAAACAAGAATGGTGGGAAGATGATCTCAAGCTCACATAAGGTTGTCACTAGGTGTTCTTGTATTTCTTATAATTTTGAAACATTTACAAATCATTGAAGAAAAAGCACAAGTTTGTAACACATCCTCTAACTTTATTTGACAATACCTAAAAGTGTTGTTATAAGTAGGAGTTGTTACATTAGGGTATGGCAATCATGCAACTTTATCCCTAATAGTTTTACCTCTTCCATGTTGACAATGTTTCTAAAGCTTGAAGTAGTCATCTGAGCCTTTGATCTTTGATAGGGTTTTACACACTATTCTTCTCTCCTTTCAGTCGAGCATATAATTTGCTTTATACAAATATTTTTCTCAGTTGCCCTTATCTTGTGGATGCAATCTTCTCTTCAAATTCATCTTCATAAGATCCATTCAAGCTGCAAATCAATCCTTCTTTCTTTCTTTCTTTCTTTCTTTCTTTTTCTTTTTATTTTTCTAACATGTCAAGCAAGGTACTAATTGAACTCTCACAGACATTCTTCTCAATGTACATGACATCAAGCACCTAGTGCATATGTAAGGATTTTCAATACTCAAGTTCAAATACTATTGACTTCTTCTTCCGACAATTGTAGAGTTGTTATTACATGTATGTTTAATTGATTTGTTCTTCCCCCATAAGAAATTAAGGTTTTCAATCTTTTCCAGCACTTATCATTTGGTCAACATTTTAGAAGAAGTCCTTATCTCTGCACTACTATTAAATTTTCCTTTTTTAAAATGATGTGGAAGGTTTATACACAACCATCTTTTGCGGGTTGGGAATGCCATCTTCCTACTATGCGTAAGTTGTATGATACACATTTGGTAACTGTAGATATGACAAGCATTGTATCCCTTCATGGTGCATTTTGCCAAATTACTATATGCAAAAAAGATGCTTATTATCCATAATAGTTTAGCCTTTAGGATGAATAAATCTTTCTTGTATGTATCATAAGCTTCAACCCCTAAATCCCATAATGTCTTAAAATTGTTGATCAACTTATCGAAGTACTCATTAGTGTCATTGTTGATTGTTTAACTGCAAGTGCATGGGCTATTGTAGTATAGCTATGCAAATACGGGTCAATCCCACGAGGACTTGATTTAAAATGATGGAGTTTTAAATAAAATTCAACTAAAAGAATAAAAACACAAAATATACTAGAAATAAACTAAAATCCAGACGTATTCAATTGTTCCAATGTTCACAAATATTTATTCCAAGGAAAACAGAAAATAAAACTAAAATGCATCATGGATAAGCTTGTCCTTGGATTGCACTGTCTCTAGATTAGTCTGTCCTTGAATTGCACTGTCCCTGGATAGTCAAAATGAAGATAAGGTAAAACCAGAATAGCACAGGGACACAGTTGGAATTAAATCGGGGACACAGTTGGAATTAAATCAGGGACACAGTTGGTATTAAACAGGGGACACAGTTGTAATTTCTGAAATCTACCAGGGGACACAGATGTAATTCCTGAGATCTGCCAGGGGACACAGATGTAATTCCTAAGATCTGCCAGGGCCAGATCCGAAATTTCTTCAGGGGTTCTAGTTTTTCACGAAAAAACCAGGAAAACATAATGGGAACCGAAGAAGGGGGGAAGAAAGGAAGAGGAAGAAGAATAGAGGAAGGAGGAAGAAGGGAAGAAGGAGAGGGAAACGGTGGGCTCTCGGGACGTCCGATGATGCAAAGAAACCCGCCTGGGCTGGGATACGGGAAAGAAGATGGGAGAAAAGCTGGAATGGGTATATGCCCAGCCGGAAGAAAGTGGAGCCGGAGAGAAAGAAATAGGATCTGGGTTTTCTCTCTATGGCCGTCCGGTGATCTGGGCTATGCTGGACCGGTGGAAAAACGAGGAAAGGAGGGCATGCGGGAGGAAAGATTAAGGAAAACCCAATTTGGGTTTTTCCTCACTGGGTCATCCGGTGTAGGTGTCTGGGATGATGATGCCTGGGCCGGTGGAAGAGGGACGCCTGGGCCGGTGGTGGTCTGGGCTGTGGTGAAGAAGCAGAGAAAGTAAGGTGAATTAAATAGATGGGAGAGGGCAACGACGTCCAGGCTTCTAGACGTCTGTGCTGGTTGTTTTGGAGAGGAAAAGGTGATGTGCGATGCTGGAGCAGAGGAAGGAGAAAGTTATTGAGAGGGAGAGAAGGAATGAGGGAGAGAGGAGGAAACAGGGAAAGATCTGTGCGGTGAAGGATGGAGGACCCAAGAGAACAAGGGAGAGAGAGGAAGCAGGGAAAGAGAAGGGAGTGGGAGAAATAGAAAGTGGTTGTTGGTGAACAGAGATGGGCACTGGTAACAAAGAAAGGAAACAGAGGATGGAGATTTGGGTGGTGATGAGAGAAGAGCTGTTGGGTTGTGTGGACAGAACTGAGAGTGGCGTGGAGATAGAGTAGAGGTGAGAGAAACGAGGTGGTGAAGAAGACTAGATCTCAATTTTCAACAAGAAACTGAGAGAGGAAAAGAGAAGAGGTAAGGAGAAAGAGAGAAGGAGTGTGGAAAAGAGAAATTGCGTGGGGAGGAGAATGTGCAGGCCGGCCCCCCTTCCCAAGAGGAAAAAACATCTTTGGAGAGAGATGGGAAGAGGTATAAAAAGGAGAGTTAGAGATAGAGATAGAGACATGAAAGAGAGGGAAAGGGAGATTCAAGAGAGATAGGAGAGATGAGATAGGAGAGATGAGAGAGAGTGGGGTCCACTAGAAGTTTAGACTTGCTAGAACTCTGCAAGTCTTAAACTTTGTTCTGTCTTAGGACTCTTTAACATCCACTTTTTTCCATGAAACTTCATCTGATCTCCATCTTGTATCCTTGATTCGATCTGGAGCATCCACGCCTGAGTTGACCGATTTGCAATGCACAAGACTCAATTAGCGCAATCTAAACCGTCCATTAGCTTTAATAGTCATCTAACCACTAAATTTTACAATTCAACGGTTGGATGACCAATTAAAGCTAAAATAAAATATTTGATGTAAAATCTTAAAATTAATGGTCTAGATGCTCTAATCAAATACTAAATTAGGGGTATTTTGACCAAAATTGAACACTTAACACACCCCCAACCAGCATTTTGCTAGTTCATAGCAAAAGATGTGAAGAAATCAACTCAAAAATTTTTATTTTTCAGGTCATCTCCATTTTTTTCTCAGAGAATTATCTTCAATAAATCTATCAACTTTAGCAAACTAATAAAGATGAGTGAATAATTCAAAACCCTACCCATATGCTAAAAATATTTCACTTAAGCTCAGATCTCAGAGTGAGTATGTGCATATGCAATCTACACATAGAATAATCTTTATCTCTAAGTAGACTTCTAACTTTTGAACTCTATCTGAAATATATTTTGACCTCAATCCTTACTAATGACATAAGCTCAGAAATAAAATCTCTCAGATAGAAGGTTCAAATCATATCTCTCTTTTGATTATGTGAGAAGAGTCAATGAAAACAAATTTAGCTCACATATACTCATGAAGAACAGGAGTTACTAAGGAATTTACTTATATTGATCCCTTTGGAATAGATGTCATTACCTTTGAATATTTAGAAATACCACTCTTTTAGATCCTATCCATTCATTTCCTCATCAAGATTATATTCCTCCTAGAATCAATAGGTCTTTAACTGGGACGAAACATAGGCTTAGGACAGGGTACCAAAGAAAGGGTATAAGGATATTCAAAGTCTCTTCAAAAAATAAGTAGAGGTCTTCTATTGTTGACAATTCTTGTTTCCTTTTCTTTGCTAAAGTGAATATTTATTTTTCTATTTTTCTTTGCATTCTTCAAACTTCTTTTTTTTTTTCTTCTTTTTTTTTCAGACTCTTTTGACTCACTTTGAAGAATATTTCTTTTCTTGGTATCCACTTTTCAACTTCAATTACAACTAAAAGATATTTCTTTCATTCTTCTCTAACTTATTTTTCAAAGAAAAATGGGTAATGAATAATTTATATTGGGTTAATATGGGTAAAGGGTAATTTGGGTGACAAAAGAAAAGGCTTATATTGAAAAGCTCAAGTTGGCTGACTAGTGGTAAAAATACTTTATGGGTAGGCTTTATGTCTCTAAGTATAACAAGGATGGCCTAAATCATTTTCTAGGTTTCCTATAATCTATCAAATTCAATGAACTTGTAGAATTTTAAAGGTAGTATTCTAATTATTTAGGTAATTAGCCAAATTTAAGAGTTTGGGATCAATTTTCTTTAAGCACGTTGAAGAAAATTAAGAATATTTTTAACCTCTCAAAAGGATGAATGGCTCTAAAACTCACTTAGGTTATAGGTATCCACTGAATTTCTTCAGAATCTTTAAGTTATAGTCACTTATCAATTTAGACTATCTATATGCAACTGCGTGTACAGATGTGATCTGAGACTTTACTTTTATGAAATACTTTAGAAAATGAGTGAAATACTGAATTAATCATATTCAATTCCATTAATAAGCTAAAGTTATCCAGATTATACTTCAGAAAATCCAATTCTCATCATGGTATAGGAAATGACCTAAAATTTTTCTTCTTTTTTTTCATTTTTTTTTTTTTGAAAAAAAACCAAGGAAAACACTTAAAAACTAACAGACAACTAGAATTTGCTAGAATTCTACACCCCCCAACCTGACAGAAACATTGTCCTCAATGTTTAAAAAGTAGGACCTAAAATGAATATGGGTGATGCAGAAAACAACAAAATACAAAATATGGTACAGAGATCAAATTCACTCAATCCTGATAAACAAGATCCTCCAGAGTT
This sequence comes from Warburgia ugandensis, assembly GCA_035236585.1. Taxonomy (NCBI): domain Eukaryota; kingdom Viridiplantae; phylum Streptophyta; class Magnoliopsida; order Canellales; family Canellaceae; genus Warburgia; species Warburgia ugandensis. The sequence goes on along the minus strand of CP141128.1, from coordinate 18,232,771 downwards.
GTGGACTCAACTTCTGGATTCTCATAATCTAGGAAAGGCTTTAAACGTTGACCATTTACTTTAAAAGAATGACCAGTCCTAGTATTGTCAATCTCAACAGTCCCATATGGAAAAACTTCTTTTACTATGTATGGACCGGTCCATCGAGATCTAAGCTTACCTGGAAATAAGTGGAGCTTAGAATTGTAAAGTAGAACCTTCTGGCTTGGAGTAAAGGATTTTCTCATTATGTTCTTATCATGAAAAACTTTCATCTTTTCTTTATATATCCTATTACTCTCATAAGCTTCTTGCCTGATCTCTTCCAACTCATTAAGTTGGAGTTTGCGATGTGAGCCTGCTTTATCCATATTGAAATTGAATGCCTTTATGGCCCAATAGGCTCTATGTTCCAATTCCACAGGCAAATGACAAGCCTTACCGTATACAATACGATAGGGAGACATACTAATCCGGGTGCGATGTGCAGTCCTGTAAGCCCAGAGCACATCAGTCAGTCGAAGAGACCAATCTTTACGATCTGGATTAACAGTCTTTTGAAGGATTTGTTTGATGGCCCTATTAGATACTTCTACTTGTCCACTTGTTTGTGGGTGATACGGTGTTGCAACTTTATGTGTAATATTATATTTTTTCATTAGTGCTTCAAATGGTTTGTTGCAAAAATGTGTACCGTTATCACTTATAATGGCTCGAGGAGTCCCAAATCTAGAAAAAAATGTTTTCTTTTAAAAATTTAAGAACTATTTTGTGATCATTATGCCTACATGGGATAGCCTCAATCCATTTTGAAACATATTCTACGGCCAATAAGATATAATTATAGCCAAAAGAAGGTGGAAATGGACCCATGAAATCTATACCCCAATAATAAAAAATTCTATGATAAGAATAGGGTTTAGAGGCATCATATTCCTACGGGTTATTCCTCCTAACTTTTGACATTGCTCACATAATTTACAAAACACATGTGTGTCTTTGAACAATGACGGCCAATAAAAACCGCACTGCAAAATCTTTGCCACTGTTTTCTGGGTAGAAAAATGTCCACCACATGCTTCTGAATGACAAAAGGAGATAACACTATGTTGTTCTAAGTCAGGGACACATCTCCTAATGATTTGATCTGGGCAGTATTTAAACAGGTATGGATCATCCCAGAAATAGTACTTAACATTGGAAAAGAATTTTTTCTTTTCTTGTTTAGTCCAATGTTCAGGAATTTTCCTCGTGACTAAATAATTTGCAATATCAGCAAACCAGGGAGGATGGGAAACATGAAAAAGTTGCTCATCAAGGAAAGTGTCTTTAATTGGCAACTCATTTAAAGGCTCTGTTAGGACTAAGCGAGACAAATGGTCAGCTACCACATTCTCTACTCCCTTTTTATCTTTTATTTCAATGTCAAACTCTTGGAGTAGGAGAATCCATCTAATTAGTCTAGGCTTAGTATCTTTCTTAGAAAGAAGATACTTGAGGGCTGAATGGTCAGTGAATATGACTATTTTAGATCCAACCAAGTAAGACCTGAATTTATCCAATGCGAAGACAACTGCTAAGAGTTCTTTCTCCATAGTAGAATAGTTCATTTGGGTGCTATTTAAGGTCCTACTGGCATAGTAGATGACGTATAGCTTCTTTTCTTTTCTCTGTTCTAGTACAGCTCCTACAGCATAGTCACTAGCATCACACATGATTTCAAAGGGTAGACTCCAATCAGGCGGCTGCATGCAGTGGTCAACTTGTCTTTCAACTTTATAAATGCTTCTTGACAATCCTCAGTCCACTCAAAAGGAGTGTCCTTTGTGAGGAGGTGACATAGTGGTCTAGATATTGCACTAAAATCCTTAATGAACCTCCGATAGAATCCTACATGACCTAGGAAAGATCGAATGTCCCTAATAGATTTTGGAATGGGTAGATTGGAAATTAGATCAACTTTAGATCTATCTACCTCTATACCTTTAGATGACACAATGTAACCTAAGACAATTCCCTTAGGAACCATGAAATGACATTTTTCCCAATTAAGCACTAGGTTCTTTTCTTTACAACAAGTTAAGACTTTTCTTAGATTTTCAAGACATGTTTCAAATGAATTACCAAAAACAGAAAAGTCGTCCATGAAAACCTCTAAAATTCTCTCCACCATATCACTGAAAATGCTTAACATGCAACATTGAAATGTGGCAGGAGCATTACATAATCCAAATGGCATTCTTTTGTAAGCAAAAGTGCCAAAAGGACATGTAAATGTGGTCTTTTCCTGATCCTTGGGTGCAATTTCTATTTGGATATACCCTGAATAACCATATAAGAAACAATAGTACTGATGTCCTGCAACCCTTTCTAACATTTGATCAACGAAGGGCAAAGGAAAATGGTCCTTCCTTGTAACAGCATTCAACTTTCGATAGTTGATACACATACACCAACCAGTAGTAACCCTGGTAGGGATCAATTCATTGTTGGCGTTAGTTATTACTGTCACTCCAGACTTCTTTGGAACCACCTAAGTAGGACTTACCCATTTGCTATCACTAATGGGATAGATGATTCCCACATCAAGCAACTTTAAGACTTCTGCTCTAACCACATCTTTCATATTAGGATTTAACCTTCTTTGCATTTGACGACATGGTTTAGCTTCATCCTCTAGATATATCCTATGGGTGCAGATTAAAGGTTTAATGCCCTTTATATCAGCTATGGTCCATCCTATAGCCCTTTGTGTTCTTTTAAAGTGTCTATTAATTTGTCCTCTTGAGATGTTTCTAATTGGGAGGAAATTATTACAGGAAAAGTCTCTCTATCTCCTAAAAAGGCATATTTTAAATCTGATGGTAGAGATTTCAATTCAAGCTTAAGAGTTTCTATGAATGATGGAAGGGGAGTGGACTCCCTCAGTGGAAGGTCCTCAAAAAGAGACTTCCATTTTTCTGTTTCCATGATAGGAACAGAATCAAGGAGGGCATTAACTTCCTCTATTAATGCATCCTCATTAAACTCATTAAAATTGGCCAAACAGGCCTCAAGTGGGTCCGACAAGGAAGATGACTGAAACTGATCTTGCACAACTGAATTGATCATGTTAACACTGTGCACATCATCAGTAGTTTCACCAGGTTGCTTATAGATATTGAAAATGTTGAGCTCTATTGTCATATTTCCAAAAGACAATTTCATCACACCATTTCTACAATTGATTAAGGCATTGGACGTAGCCAAAAATGGTCGTCCCAGGATGACTGGTATTTCATTCTTCTCATTCACCACCGGTTGTGTATCTAGAACCAGAAAATCGACAGGGAAGCAAAATTGTTCTACCTGGACTAACACATCCTCTATTACCCCTCTCGGTATTTTTACAGAACAATCAGCTAGCTGGAGCGTAGTAGATGTAGGTTTCAATTCACCCAGACCTAACTGTTCGTATACCGAGAATGGTAATAAGTTTACACTAGATCCTAAATCAAGAAGAGCTTGGTTAATTTTGTAGTTGCCAATAATGCAAGTAAGAGTGGGGCAACCAGGATCCTTGTACTTTGGTGGTGTATGATGTTGAAGAATAGAACTAACCTGTTCAGTCAAAAATGCCTTATTTTGGACATTTAATTTTCTCTTGATGGTGCATAAGTCTTTTAAGAATTTGACATATGATGAGATTTGTTTTATAGCATCTAAGATCAGTATGTTGATCTTGACTTGCTTGAAAATCTCTAAAATCTCATCATTAGATGCAAACTTTGGGGCTTGGCGCAACCTTTGAGGGAATGGAGCAGGGAATGGACATGGCTCAACAGGTGAAACATGGTCCTTTTGTTTAGATTTTTCTTTAGGTTTTTCTACCTTTTCAATCTTTTTAGGCTCATCTTTCTCAATTATTTTACCACTCCTAAGGATAGTAATAGCTTTAGTCTGTTCCATGGTAGAGCTAGATGTTTCATCAAATGCATTAATGCTAACCGCATGCACTCCCTTAGGGTTTGCTTGAGGTTGAGCTGGGAATTTTCTTTTTTCCATATTTTGCATCATTTGACTCATCATGTTTTTTAGTTCATTCACAGACTTTTCTAATTGAGAAATTTTCCTTTCCTAATTTTGATTAACTTGATTATCCTCTACGTGCCTTTTAGGTGGGGGCAAGTAGTCCTTGGTTTGGTTGTTGATGACTCTGGTATGGGCCTGGTTGTAAGACATTTGCATTAGGTCCATTTCTCCAACTAAAATTTGGATGGTTTCTCCAGTTGGGATTATATATCTCAGAATATGGGGAGAAAGGTCTTTTATAATTATTGAGTGCATTAGCCTGATCATGAAGTACATCTTGAAATGCAGGGATGGTAGGACATTCCTGAATAAGATGTGATGTACTTTCACAAATGCTACACACTTGTCCATCATTAGTTCAGGTTTTCGTTCCCATTTCCATGGCTTCTACTTTTCTAGCTAGGGTTGCTACTTTGGTACTTATTTCATTTTTTTCAGTCATGGCATACATGCCTCCCCTAGTAGATGTGGTAGTGGGCTTAGGTCTATCTGAATGTTCTACTCTTTCTGAGTCAGCCCAGGTCTGTGCACTTTCAGCTAGCCATTCCAAATACTCCTCTGCCTCATCTGGTTGTTTATTCAAAAAGTTACCATTGCACATCATCTCCACAAACTGGCGCATGTCAGAATTAAGTCCTTCATAAAAGAAGCTGATAATGCGCCATGGTTCATAGCCATGATGTGGGCAAGTAAGCAATAGATCTTTGAACCTTTCCCAGCATTGGTAGAATGATTCTTTATCTTTTTGGGAAAAGTTCATTATCTTACAACGGAGTGTATTTGTTTTATGTGTAGGGAAAATTTTTTCAAGAATTCCCTAGTCATTTCATTCCAAGTCCTTATGGAACCTAGTGGTAGTGCATTAAACCACATTTTTGCTTTTTCCTTTAAAGAGAAAGGAAATAGCTTAAGCCTGACAGTATCTAGACCTATATTTTGGGTTCTTTGGGTACTACATACCTCATCAAATTCTTTAAGGTGCAAATAAGGACTCTCACTATCTAGCCCATGAAATTTGGGAAGTAATTGAATTACTCCCGTTTTTAATTCTAACGCACCAGCATTTTGAGGAACAATGACACAAGAGGGTGTACTGGTGCGTGTAGGTTGAAGGTAGTCTCTTAAGGTTCGTCCATGAGGATTCTGATAAACATCATTTTCTCCATGGTCACTCTGTTGGTCCCATTCCCTATTTTCATTCCTTCTCCAATTTCTTTATTGATGATTATTCCTCCTTGGTGGAGGTTGATATTCATCATCAATTAGAGGTTGTGGGTCCTCATTCATGATGAGTGGAGCTTGATCACCTCTAACACTACCATGGGGTGAGTTACCCCTTAATCGTTGATCAGCCATTGTTGGTCTGTCTTTTTGGTCGTACGAGACTAACCTACCGGTTTCATCGCGTATCCAAAAGGGCATACAATGAAAGATCTTTTTGGTTTTTTATTTTTTCCTATCCTAAATGATGCAACCTAAATGCCTAAAATGATGCACAAAACAGGACACAATCAAGCAATCCCCTAAGGCTAACAAGCATAGATATTTTGATTTTTTGTGGGGACAACGCTTTTAATTAGCCTACTCTAACGCTCCTACTCTCTTTAGGAGTTGACTACTGCTTACCAGTTAGGTTCTAACCAAAGCGGTTAATACAACCCTCATGTAAGGAGGCGTTTAGACCTCAATAAACATCGACAGGAGGTGGGGGAAGAGCGAGGCTCTATTAGACAACCCCCAATAACCACAGTGATCAAAAGCAACCGGAGTAACAGTAATTCGTGTCCTCTTAAGAGGGTCCTACGAGCATGTGATAACCCTATAGGTCTCTTCTGATTGATTTTAAATTAAAGTGAATGGTAGGGTTGCGCACTTAAGGTGATTATCATAGGTGGGCCAAGGAGTGGTGATAAAATCCACCCTTGATCTTGTGGGGTAGGGTGCCCTTACTAATTAATTTTCACACACCATGGCGATTCGATCAACATATAATTCAACTTAAAGCATTAGACGTGTCCTAAAATGCAATTGAAAACAAAAACTAATGCAAACCCTAAGATGCAACAATTATAACATATGCTTTCTATATGCAATTAACTACCAAACAATGCAAATTATTCTAAATGCAAACCCTAATCTAGAAAATAAATGAGTGAGAAGACTTACAGTGAGGTTTCTGATGAAGATCAAGTGTGGGCCACCTTGTCCCACACTTGCCCTGTATTATTACAACCCTTTAAAATTGAAATTGAAAATGCAAATTACAAGGGGCCTCACTACAAGATTCACTCAAAAATAAAAACTCCTAATCTATGAAAGCAAGGAAAATCTATCTAATTGATGAAGCTCCACTCCAATTTCCTGAAAAAGAAAAATAATGATTACTACCGAATTCAGGAAATAAAGTGGTTATGCACTAAAAATGCCTAAAGATGCACCTAAGAATGCCTAAAATGCAATTCCTAATTTTTTGAATTTTTTTGGATTTTTAATTAAATTCTATAAAAACTCTATTTCAAGTCCCCGGCAACGGCGCCAAAAACTTGTTGATTGTTTAACCGCAAGTGCACGGGCTATTGTAGTATAACTATGCAAATACGGGTCGATCCCACGAGGACTTGATTTAAAATGATGGAGTTTTAAATAAAATTCAACTAAAAGAATAAAAACACAGAATATACTAGAAATAAACTAAAATCCATATGTATTCAATTGTTCCAATGTTCACAAATATTTATTCCAAGGAAAACAGAAAATAAAACTAAAATGCGTCCTGGATAAGCTTGTCCTTGGATTGCACTGTCTCTGGATTAGTCTGTCCTTGAATTGCACTGTCCTTGGATAGTCAGAATGAAGATAAGGTAAAACCAGAATAGCACAGGGACACAGTTGGAATTAAATCGGGGACACAGTTGGAATTAAATCAGGGACACAGATGGAATTAGTCTGGGGACAGTTGGTATTAAACAGGGGACACAGTTGTAATTTCTGAAATCTACCAGGGGACACAGATGTAATTCCTGAGATCTGCCAGGGGACACAGATGTAATTCCTGAGATTTGCCAGGGCCAGATCTGAAATTTCTTTAGGGGTTCTGGTTTTTCACGAAAAAACCAGGAAAACACGGTGGGAACCGGAGAAGGGAGGAAGAATGGAAGAGGAAGAAGAATAGAGGAAGAAGGAAGAAGGAGAGGGAAACGGTGGGCTCCTGGGACGTCCGATGATGCAAAGAAACCCGCCTGGGTTGGGATACAGGGAAGAAGATGGGAGAAAAGCTGGAATGGGTATATGCCCAGCCGGAAGAAAGTGGAGCCAGAGAGGAAGAAATAGGGAGAAAATTGGGTTTTCTCTCTATGGCCGTCCGGTGATTTGGGCTATGGTGGACCGGTGGAAAAACGAGGAAAGGAGGGCACGCAGGAGGAAAGATTGAGGAAAACCCAATCTGGGTTTTTCCTCACTGGGTCATCCGGTGTAGATGTCTGGGATGATGACGCCTGGGCCGGTGGAAGAGGGACGCCTAGGCCGATGGTGGTCTGGGCTGTGGTGAAGAAGTAGAGAAAGCAAGGTGAATTAAATAGATGGGAGAGGGCAATGACGTCCAGGCTTCTAGACGTCTGTGCTGGTTGTTTTGGAGAGGAATAGGTGATGTGTGATGCTGGAGCAGAGGAAGGAGAAAGTTATTGAGAGGGAGAGAAGGAATGAGGGAGAGAGGAGGAAACAGGGAAAGATCTGTGCGGTGAAGGATGGAGGACCCAAGAGAATAGGGGAGAGAGAGGAAGCAGGGAAAGAGAAGGGAGTGGGAGAAATAGAAAGTGGTTGTTGGTGAATAGAGATGGGCGCTGGTAACAAAGAAAGGAAACAGAGGATGGAGATTTGGGTGGTGATGAGAGAAGAGCTGTTGGGTTGTGTGGACAGAACTGAGAGTGGCGTGGAGATAGAGTAGAGGTGAGAGAAACAAGGTGGTGAAGAAGACTGGATCTCAATTTTCAACAAGAAACTGAGAGAGGAAAAGAGAAGAGGTAAGGAGAAAGAGAGGAGCGTGGAAAAGAGAAATTGCGTGGGGAGGAGAATGTGCAGGCCGACCCCCCTTCCCAAGAGAAAAAAACATCTTTGGAGAGAGATGGGAAGAGGTATAAAAAGGAGAGTTAGAGATAGAGATGTGAAAGAGAGGGAAAGGGAGATTCAAGAGAGATAGGAGAGATAAGATAGGAGAGATAAGAGAGAGTGGGGTCCACTAGAAGTTTAGACTTGCTAGAACTCTGCAAGTCTTAAACTTTGTTCTGTCTTAGGACTCTTTAAAATCCACTTTTTTCCATGAAACTTCATCTGATCTCCATCTTGTATCCTTGATTCGATCTGGAGCGTCCACGCCTGAGTTGACCGATCTGCAATGCACATGACCCAATTAGTGCAATCTAAACCGTCCATTAGCTTTAATAGTCATTTAACCACTAAATTTTACAATTCAACAGTTGGATGGCCAATTAAAGCTAAAATGAAATATTTGATGTAAAATCTTAAAATTAATGGTCTAGATGCTCTAATCAAATACTAAATTAGGGGTATTTTGACCAAAATTGAACACTTAACAGTCATTCCCTAGTTGCTTGGGACTTACGTCTAGTTAACATTATGAACTTCCTCTTCATGAATAACAATAGTGAGAGTCTATAACAAACTATTATAATAGGCCAACAACTGTACCTTCTGCTCATAGAAGCATGAGGATTAATATCGTCTATAGATATTGCAAGTCTGCATATGAGGGGGATTAGACTTGGATGGTTTAAACATGTCCAACAAAGACCAAAAATAGCATAAGTTAGAAGAAGTGAGGTGATCCAAGTTAAAGTTTCTAAAAGGGTGAGGGGAAGGCCCAAAAGAATGTAGATCAAAGTGATGAGAAAAGATTTAAAAACCTTGGGACTAAATGAAGTGGACTACAAGAACAAGACTCATATGATCAACCCCTAATCGGAATAAGGTCTTGATGATGATGATGATGATGAGGTTTCTTTGTTCTTTTTCCAAAATTGTCTACGAGCTTCCACACTAGGCTATTTATTGGATGGCATAAATAGTTATAAACTACTCTCCTCTACATGCCATACTAGTTTCTTCACTATTCTAGTAATACAAAATAGTCTTTTCAACAATAGAATAGGAAGAAATACCATAGGACCTTTGAAGGCACGTCATTCACCTATTTGGTTGAATTATTCTTCAACTTCTATCTTGATTGTCCATAAGTTGGGTATGTAGTTTTATCATTGTACTAATTCTTGTGCAAGATGCAGTCATTAGAATAAGCATGTATTTTCTTGTACTTCAATCATAGTGCAATTATGGTTTTCTTTGCCTCCCACATGGATCTTTCTAGTTTGTCTCCTTTGATAGCATGTTACCCATTTTTTCAAGAATTTTGTAAAACCTTGATTAGAAAACTAAATCTCGATTTCAAATTGTATGGTTCTATAACTATAGACAAGTTAGTATAATATGTACACTTAAGGTACAACAAGTCATGAGCTTCCTCTAATGTAGTCTAGGATTATTCAGGGTCATCCTAGAATTGTCATATGTCTCTTGAAACATCAATGCAGTTGTACAATTTGCAACACTTCCTATAGTGTCTACTTATTCACATTTTTCACCCTTGTCGAGGGCCCCTGATGTAGTTCTTCTCTATGCTAGATCTAGGGACGATAACTTTGATCAACTTTATTGAAGCACAAATCTTCTTTTAGTTTGCCTATAGTTACCTTTGTCATGTTTCCACATCTTGAGCATATACAACATGTGCAATTACAATTACCCGCTTTCCTAAGTGCCAACTATGTGAACATTTTCATTCCTTGCTCATATTCTCTTGATGATCTTTGCAGTCTTTTACTCATATTTGTCCATTTTGATGGCCAAAAATAGAAGCTCAATGACTTTTAGACATTAAAAGATGACTCATTTAAGCAAACATTGGGTGTTGGTAGAAAACATTAGAAAAACTTATCATACATAGAGATTTTTCACCATAATCACTCAAATAAAACATGAGACAAGGAAAAAAGGCTTACCCCAATTGTCTTCTTATTCTTAGTTCCTATCCAACTATCATTAATGTTGTGAGGAAGAGCTTGCCATGTTAAGTGATTATTCTTAGTTCCTAAAAAATGTACAAGAGTATATTTGAGGTACCAGAGTTCATATGAAATCAAGATAGTAAGGGAAATGTCCCATCAGGGTTTTTTTAAGATTATTTCTTTCTAATTGTCTTCTTAATCATCCTTTTTGAGGGTGGTTTTCCCCAATTGTCTTCTTATTTATACTTTTAAGACAATTTTCCACAACCTTCTTCTCAATTAGGTGTTTTTAAGATAGTTTTTCTAACCATGTTATTAATTAGGTCTTTTTAAGAAAAATTTTCAATTGTCTACTTAATCAAGTTTTTTTAAGATGATTTTTTTTTAGTTGTCTTCTTAAATAGGTTATAAGTCAGCTTTTTCTAACAATTTTCTTAAGTTCTTCCCCCCCAAAAAAAAACTTCAAAATTAAGTCTCTCTAATGACTTTTTAAGATGGTTTTTGAGAAACAATCTTATTAAATAATATATAAGATAGTTTTGGGTAATCATCTTAGATTTAAAATACCAATTTTGAGTTTTGACATTCTACCATAGTGGCACAAGAAAGGGCTTACATATGCTAGGTCATCGGTTCAAGTCGCTTGTTGGTTATATTTTGTTTTATGCATTTGAAGTTAATTTTAAATTGGTGAAGTATCTGTGACTAATATTCTCTGTAGTCTTTTAAGGTTCTCTAGACATGTTTTATAGCCAAACTAAGTAAATCTTGTCATCAGGCATGGCTGTATGCATAGGTTCAACTATGTCAAGTTCATTTGTCTTCTCTTTGTTATCAAACCTACTTATGTTTGACATACCAAAAAGGAACAGTGAGAAAATAGGAGTTTGGAGAAACTAGTGAGATATCCTCTTACTTCCTTAGGAATAACAGAAAGATGATCTTCATATAATCCACTAAAAGTGGCAAGATGACTCATACTTAATTAGTACTATTTGTAGATAAAAGTGTGTGTGATAGGCAATTGCTTTCATTTTGGTATATCAGATAAAGAAATGTCAAATAGAGACCAAACTCGTTCCTTGTTCTTTATTTCTCTACCTTTCACTTCTCAATTGTCAAATCGAGCAATGAAAGTGTTTAGAGATTCCTCTCTCTCTCTCTCTCTCTCTCTCTCTCTCTCTCTCTCTCTCTCTCTCTCTCTCTCTCTCTCTCTCTCTCCATTTTTGGGTTTCAAGTCTACTGAAACAGGAGGATAAATCTAGTGTTTTAGTTGACTATCAATTGTATTGAATGAAATACTAATAACAACCCATTCAATCGGTACAAAAAGAAGATCAAATGGTTCATTGAACAATGACGAGATAGAGGTTTCTACATATTGGTTTAGCAACTAATACCCCAAATATTGGAGGACTGGCTAATAATAGTACGGTATTGACAACTTAGGTTTTAAGTTACATATAACATATTTGATCTTAAGTTTCATTTATTTGTTTTCAATTATTTTTTAGAAATTACATATATCTATATTTATATGTGATTCAACTAGGATTCTCTTCCCTCACTTTTAGGTGGTTGCCAAAACTATCACCTCTAGTACACCCATCTCTCCCCTATTCCCTCCTAAGGGCCTATAAAAACTTTGAATAAACAAAGCAACTTCATTTTTTCTTTCTAGAACTAGCCAAGGAAAACGTAGATTCTAAAACCTCATTCTTTACTTTCTTCCATTATATTCTTTACTTGTTTTTATTCTTTCTTCCATGTGAATATAGTACACTTTCATTGACTATGTTTGTTATTAAGGATGAAGTGTTATTGCTGGATGAGGTGAGTCTTTAGTCCTTTTTTTTGGGCATTTTTTTAACTAAGATGTGAGAGCACATGGGATATTAGAACTCTATTTCTATGTTATTTATGGAGTTCGTGATCCAAATAATTGGTGTAATAAGGCTCTATCTCACCCATTTTTACACGTGCAAGTTCGCGTGTCCGTCTAATTAGTTTATATACTTAGCACGTCATTAATAAAATTTTGTAAATGTAATATTTTATGATATGGGCCGCTAAAAACCTAAAACTACATTGGGACCCCTAGTTCAGTGATCTTTTCCGTTCATCTTTAGAGATCTGTCCTAGATAGGTGATGCCCACAAGTGTCATCGATGATCCAACCTTTAACTGCACAAATTCAATAGATACTAGAACTACTCTGGTCCATTTTGAAAATCAGAAAATCTAAAGGCTATGAAAATCCGATGGATTGGGTCTCCAAGCATCAGTTGTTGAGGGCTTAGGCCACTTACAACTCAACTCCATCTCACCCCGGAGAAGCGGGGGAGAGAGGGAGGGAAACGTGTTTAACACGTGAGAGTATTTGTAGGTAAGATGGGGGGGGAGAGCGTGAGCACGATCCGCATTTTGGGCGTCCATTGATTCTCCAGTCCGGTCCATTCTTCCGCCATTTTCTAGTCCTCTTTACCTCTTCAAAAGCAACTTCAACCGGTTCATCTTTCCTTTATGTGCTTATAATGTCTCTTCAAATGCGATTTTACCCTCCAGTCAAATTAATTCCCAAGGAATATTCATGGAGTGTTGCGGTTGTACTCCTCAAAAGTTCTGAACAGCCACGTTTCCTATGGTTGGCTTCTCTCTCTCTACGTTTCATTTCTTATCGTATTTCCGTTTTCTTTTCGTCTGCAACATGTTAATTGATTCTATTTCGGCTTCGAGGTACTGGTTTTTTCATTTCTGGATTCTGATAATCAAGTAACCGCAGATTGGAGGTGTTTTCTATGATTTTGGGCTTGAAATTCTGATGAAAATCTGTTCGTCATTGCATTAGAGGGAATGAAGTTTGAAAACATTGTGCTTTTAGGTATATGGGTATGGGCATTCTCAGCATTGAACACAAGAACAACAGATTTTCTTTGGTGACAGATGTAATAATATTACCTAGTAGTTGGTAACGGATTCATGGACCCACACATTATTGAAATAATTTGACTTTTTGTTTGCTACATGTTTGCGAAATGTTTTCTTTGAGATGATACTACATGCTCATTGGTCCGAGTTCGTTTATTTGATTATGGTAAGGGGCACGCAAGCATTTTTTACATGTTACTAGAAATAGGTATATGAACGATTTCAGTGAGTCCTCTAAATTATTTTATACCATCTACTGAGTTGGAGTTGCAATTTCTCTGTGTTTTATCCTCATGTGCCCAGACTTGTTGGAATTATTTTGACTATGATGGAGGACTCCCTTGGAACTCATAGTTGACAGGCCACACATCTTGGATGCCAAACACTGCTTCATCTCAACGCCATAAGTCATTGTAAGATATGTTAGTGGAACTCCAAGCTATTGCATCATATTCTCTTAAGTAAATACCCAACTTGGAGGTTTTATTATCATGGTAAACCAAAGGAAACATATACTTATGTAAATGCACAAAAGCACACAAGACCTCTCATGCACGGGTATAGGCATGTATGTAGCTGCGCACACAAATGCTGTATAATACATGCATAAAGTTCTGACTATTTCTCATACCCTCACTTTGTTATTTGGTTTCTTCCTTCTGACACTGCTGTTTCTGGTTTCTTCTTTTGTTTCTCTGCTTTAGTGATTCTGCTAATAATTATAACTGAAAACGCCTTGTCTTGCACTCATGCTGGTGATGTTAGGCTAATCTAAGAGAAGTTCTGATTTACTGAAATGTTCTTTACCAGATGTCTATACTATGTTCTCTCTCTCCATTCCAGGTGCTTAAAATATACAAATAACTTTTGTTCTTTAGAGTTCTGAACTTGTAATTGAATAACATGATCAGGCTTACCGAATACTTTTTTCTTGGCAGTTCACTAAATGATGCTCACATCCACTGTTTCAGATAATTGTTGAGAAGCCTGTCTTATCTAGAACTTTTGTTTGGGAGTTTTATGCTGTTTTATTTCATCTACAATCTGATGATAACTGGTTATTTCTTTCTACATTATTGCAAGATCCTAGATGCAGAATCAAGATTTTTCTGAAACAAATCAGTTGCTTTGAACAATGTCCTTGGGTTGCATTTGGTCAGGGAGCTTTCATCATTTAGTAAATACTCTTGGAGTCAGTCATAGATTTAATCTGCTCAGATCTGGTGCCTGTTGGACTTCTGGAATTGTGCTCGATACAGGAAGATGCAAATTGCGACCTGTGACGACAAAAGCCGTAGGAAGAAGTCAAAAACCACATAGCAGTAAACCATGCAGCATCAGGCTGAACCATTTTGACGGAACAGTGAGAAAAGCAACAAAGTCTAGTGTTAAAAAATCAGAGCTCCTTGAGTTTAAAAGTGTTAAGTATGGTGATGCTCAACAGAAGGACAGCATCAGTCTGGACCTTTTTGATGGAACAATAAGAAAAACAACAAAACCACGTGTTAAAAGAACAGAGCTCCTTGAGTTTAAAAGTGTTCGACAGAAGGTTGTGGATGGCAGGGACTCTGGGCAGTCGTTGACAATTTTTGTTTTTGATATTGAAACTACTGGCTTTAGCAGACAGAATGACAGAATTATTGAGTTTGCACTTCAAGATCTTCTTGGAGGCAAGAATAGCACGTTCCAAACTCTTGTTAATCCTGAAAGATATGTGCCAAATGCTGATATTCATGGCATAAGCACACACATGGTCAACAGACCAGATGTTCCAAGGTATGATTCTTCCTGAATCTGCAGATTCTGGTTTACTTATAATGTTCTAATTATTTATCTAGTAAAATACCTCTCAAGTATTTTATTGGTTTAATTTGTTGTTCAGTTTCCTCATTGAGTTGTTACAAGGATGTGTATTAAGTTACAATGAACTATGTAACTTAGACATGAAATCTTGTGGTGTCAGATATGAATAGAAGGTGTGTGATACTCAACCTCATAAACCTGCATGCTGACAAAAATATATTATGACATACAAACAGTTTGTAAAATTGTAAAGTATTTACTCAAACAAAAGTCATTATGAAACAAGGCAAAGGACGGGTCCTTTCCGCTGATTGATGAGTGCCTGATACATGTTTTGGTAACTCAGAGAGTACATGTTGGCCTGTAGACAATGTTCAGTCAGAATATCGAGTTTTTAATTTGGTTGATTTAGAGTGCTAAATGACACTAGATCCTGTCAGGTTATCATGCTTACAAATATTTTCATAGTAGCTCATGGCAGTCTATGAACTACTCATCATGCATATGGAAACAATTTATAGCACTAAAGTTATAAAGATATACATGAAGGAACTTTTTTCTGGGACAGTAACAACTGTACTAATAGAAGACACCACCGTGCTGGAAGAATGGGACAAGAGCCTTAGAAATATCAATGTAAACAGGAAAAAGAAAAAAGAACAAAGTTATTGCAATTCCCTGTATTAGACCTCTATTGTTCTCTTGCTAGCCATCTGCCATCTGCCATCTTAGTAGTAGATCTGAGAGCATATTTGGTTACCAAGGACATATCTTTACTAGAGCCAATTAACCTTTAAAGATCTAAGGTGTTCTAGTGGACCATGAAATCACATTTTTGGAGGCCCTCTCCACAGAATGCAGTGGTTAGTCCTCTGTGAAAGTTGTCAACAGTAAGAAAATCTCTTACTTCGACCTTATCTTCATCTTACTGCTGGTCAGGCCAAAATGTATCTTCATATTATCCTCCCATTCACACAGAAAGCATACCCTGGCTAGTCTTGCAGTTCCATGTCAGCTACCATCAAAATTAATTATGATTTCTTCCAGGTGAATGGGTTCCAAATATCGCTTTCGACTTTCTACTAGAGCACCACTTAGACTGTCAGGCGATTCCAAGGTTTTTGGGAACACTTTATCATCCCTTTCATATCTTCCACATGCTTTTTCCCTCCTACTTAGGGTTATGGATAATTATATCCCTGATATATCTTCCCACTATACTATACTTCTCTTTTCTTTCTGAAGAAGGTAATATATTTGATAAGCAGCATAACATAACCATAAAGCAACTTCTCTTGGGGGCAGAGATTGCCCACATACAACTCTACAGTTCGAGCTCCTCTCTTTGCAAGATCATCAACTACATCATTTGTAGACCTAAAAGTATGTTTAGAGAGTAAACTTTATGAAGCACTCAACTTCATCTTTAGAGAACTTTTACAGCATACCAATTTGGGAATAACTAATCCTGTACATCTTCAAAAAGCAACTATAAACTATTGTGTGCACATTGAAAAGTTTCTTCTATTGTGTGCACATGTACCAAATAACAGGATATGGGGTAACTTATCGAAGCAGTCAACTCCATGTTTGGAAAACCCCTACTGCACACCAATTTGGGAATAACTAATCCATTCTAAAACTTGTCATGTGACCTTGAGGTCACGGGTTCAAGGTGTGGAATCAGCCTCTTGCAAAAATGCAAGGTAAGGCTGCCTACTTTAGGCCATTGTGGCCCGCCCCTTCCTTGGACCCTGCATAGGCGGCTGCCTACGTTAGGCCATTGTGGCCCGCCCGCCCCTTCCCCGGACCCTGCATAGGCGGGAGCTTCGTGCACCGGGGCTGCCCTTTTTTAATCCATTCTAAAACTGGAGAATATCTTCCCAGGATCCTATAAATCTCCTTAAAGTGAGTGAACAAATGACCTATCTGTGCCAATCCTTGGAATTTGCCAAATTGCTTTGGAAATTATCTGTACTGTAGTAACTATGTTCATCGTTATTAAGTTCTGTATATCAGGCTCCCATATTTTATGTCTTGAATGGTCTTTTCAGTCAAATAGCTGTCTACGCATCTTCTCTTCTTCTTTACCTTCCCATGGAGGTCCGGTTTGATCTTTCCTTCCTGAATGCTATTTTGCTTGTATCTTAAACAAAGACATGAAACAGACCAGGAATGCTTTTAGAGGGATGCTTTAATTAGTGGTACCAGTCAATATTTTCTCTAAGTGGGTTTAAGTTTCTTTGAAAAGGTTTACAAGCAAGGAAGACCCAGATATTTTTACATGCTGGTCTTACTGTAAAATAACTCAACTGTCTCGATTACAGAACCATGTAAACAGACAACTCTGATGACTGAGTTCACTAGATTGAATAAAATCCTGAAGACTGCTCTCATACTTGTGGAGACTCTACTACGATTTTCTAATGAGAAGTCATATACTATTATATTCATCTCCAATACCCCAAGGTTCAGGTCATGGGCTTGGATCAGTTTAAATGCGATACATAAACATAAAATTGTCTCTTGTCAGTTTTACTGGTGAATTAAATTCACCATTGCCATGCCTACTACTGGTTCAAGAGACCTGATCACAACACACTCTCCTGCTGTCTTTTAGTCATTTCTCTGTCATGAACATCGTGCCAACTATAATAATGTTAAGTAACATTCCAAGTTATGCTACTGGTTTAAATGTTTCACTTTCCCTACCTGTATCACCTTTGTAATTTCTTCCACTGTCATGATTAATTTTAGCTGAGGCTTCTTGATTTATGTTCTCCTCTTCTTCTGTATTCTACCTAACGTGTCATTTTTCTCCCTTAATCTAATTAAAAGTTCCATCACCTGTCGTCCTTGCTTAAGAGTTTGTTCCCAATACAAGCCCAACTTCAAATCTGCTTTTTTCTGGACCTATGGTAGATTAGATATTCTTTGGCTCCTTCTCAGTTGGATTATATTGACCATCTTTCTGTCGTAGTGTGCTTTATGCAATTTATTAGGTTTTCTGCCAAGAGATGGCTGATAGGAGTAACATGCTGACTAATCTCCTTCTGTTGCTTCTGTGCCTGGCTAAATCCATCTTTTTGCTTCTTTTTCACTATCAGGATTTCTGTCTGTACCTCATCCTCTTTCATGTTCGTCCATAAAATAAACAGTCATGAAAACAACCAAAACAAAGTTTAAATATGTACGAGTTATTTTCTCCATGTTGTAGTGTGTACAATAGACGTAGCTTTATAAAGCTTGTAGTCAGTGATGACTGGGACACAATGAAAGAACTATAGTAAATTTGGTAATGATATCATATCAAATGGTTTAGCTGCACAAAGAATGAAGTTATCTCTATAAAATATAGAAATGTGAGAACCATGTACAAGGAACAAAGAAGCTCCAGTTTCTTAATTCTTTTAGAAAAAAATTTCAGTGGCTTTGTGATGACGTGGACTTATTTTCTACTGCAAACATCTTCCTGACTCAAATATGCATTTAAAGCATTGACTATTATAGTATTACTATCTATTAGTGTGATTTAGTGTCTGATATCTTGTCCACAGCATCTTCATTCTTATTGTTGAAATTTATTGGGCAGGTGGAAAGATCTGGTTCCAATCTTACTTCAATATGTTCAAAGCCGCCAAAAAATAGGAGAACCTGTTCTCTGGGTCGCCCACAATGGACGTCGTTTTGATGTGCCCTTTTTTGTCAAGGAATTCAGTCGTTGTTCTGTGGATGTTCCTCAAGATTGGCAGTTTGTTGACACACTTCCCCTTGCTCGCCAATTGGTGAAACCAGATGGTTGGCGATCATTCTCTGTCCTTTTTAGTGGGCAATTGTTGATTCATATATCTTCTCATGATTGCTAAT
Organism: Warburgia ugandensis; assembly: GCA_035236585.1. NCBI lineage: Eukaryota > Viridiplantae > Streptophyta > Magnoliopsida > Canellales > Canellaceae > Warburgia > Warburgia ugandensis. Next base: position 18,214,046 of record CP141128.1, on the reverse strand, counting down.
CATCAATCTTACGCTTCAGTTGCATCCCATTCTAGATCTTCCTTTATCTTAATCACACTAGTAATGACCATATGATGAGCTATCTATTGACTAGTTAAAACATGTGCACCTGTATATGAATGGTCTTAATATATGCAGATTTAGCTTTGGATATTGTGATGGGTTGAAGTCAATGTAATTTTGTGTTTTAGTCCAGGATATGTTCTCACTTTTGAGATATGAGTATATGACTGCATTTGATTTCACCAAGAAAATCATGGAGATCTGAGCTGTTTAAGTTTTGTGTTGGCTAATAGAAGGAAAAGCTAAGAATGGAGGACCGATTTTTGTTGAAGAGGAAACAGAGAAGTAAATGAAAGAAAAGGAAGAAAGAAAGATATAGATGGGAGGGTGAAATGGAAATAGACAGATGTCCTCTACTTGAAACTAAGGATAAGGGATTGCATTGATCTCAGATCTTCAAAAGGTTGGAGTCATGAAAGAAAAAGTATAGTAAAGAGGCTCAGATTGGATCTAAGAGTGGCATTGGGTTTCCACCTATGGGTTCAGATGGACATTCAAGTTGGGTGGGGTTTAGGGTGGGGCTTCAAACGGGTTGGTTGTGGGTTTTTACATCTAGGTCCTAAGTCAGGGTTTGGGCTTGATCTATAGGTCCCTGCTGATCTATGGGTTTCTGGGTTGGACTCCGCATTAGGAAGCTTAAGACTGCACATGGCCTAATGGATCTGGGAATAGATTTGGGTTTTGATTGGCTCAAGGATTGGGTACTGGTTCAGTCCGAAGAAGAAACATAGGATTATTGAATGAGATTTAGTGTTATAAAAGAAGAGGAATCTAGGATTTTTATTAGAATAGAAGAGTGAATTATGGCGTGAAAAGAAATTGTTGGATCTTTGCATGAAAGGGAAAAATGGATCATGGGTTCCAAGAGAAGACAAAAAGGGGCTAGCGTTTTTCAATGGAAAACTAGAGGGATGTAGAGTTCCAAGAAGGAAATAAGACAAAGAAATAGAGTTTCAAACAGAGAAAAAGTTGCTTGATACTACGAAAGCTCTGGGAGTCTTATGGAAACTCTTGAACAAGTTACTAGAAGAGGACATGAAGTCTCTTATGAGAGTCACTAACCTCAGTTGTAGTAACTCATGTCGTGCATGAGTTTATGTAGACAAGAAATATTTATGGCTATGCTTTTGGTATGGTTTTTATGAAGGCTATAGACATTGACATAGAAAACATAGGTGAAGAAAGGAGAGGAGGAGAAGAGAAAGTCTTGCACCAAGTAATGCATCCCTGATAAAGGATTTGGTGCAATACGTACATGTTTGTATTGACAAGATAGGAAGAGAGAATAATTAGTGTATTCCTGCATGTGATTAGTCCTACAAAGTTAAGAGACAAACCCTTATTTCTTGTCCACCTCACATCTGCATAATCATTTTTACTGGTATATACTTCACTGTAGTAGTGAATACTGTCTACAATCCAGCACGTGAGCAAGCCTAAAAGGAAAAATAGTTCCATTCATGATTGTACTCTCTAAATGCTTTCTTATTTTTGGAAGATTGTCTATAGGTGACATGGCATCTGAGTGGTTTCCTTTGAATTTGTGCTTGCTGAATTTCTATACTCCATGATTTTCTCAAGTAAGATTTTTCTTGAGACAGAAATCCTGGCCGTTTCACAAAGTAAGTTGCATTAGGAAAAGAAAACATTAGCCAACCAAGTTAGGAATCTTCGAGTGGGCAGAAGGTATTTGCTTAAAGACCAATTGAACTCTAATCTTGCTAAGCACATGAATCCTCTAAACCCATGGGCATGTATACTTATCAGTGTGATACTTTATTTGAAACAAGAATATGTGAGATGATTCATTAAAAGGAAAATAAGATTGAAAAAAGAAATTTATGTTTCTGATTTTCATTTTGTTTACAGGGTCAAAACTTTCTTCCTCAACTTTAGGAGCACTACGGGAATACTATGGGATTCCTTTAATTGGTTCTGCTCACAGAGCAATGTCAGATGTCAACTCATTATCATTAATACTGCAAAAGTTGACTTTTGATCTGAAAGTACCTGTCTCCGGTCTCCTGGAAAGATCTTTCAAGGCTTCAGACATTAAGCAGACTCTTTCCTGAGTGGAGATGCCCTTCTGGCTAAAAAATGTAAAAACTCTCCTGTGTTTGCCCCTTTAGCAACTAATCTTGTTGTACGAGTTCATTCTTTTCAGAGTTAATCTCGGCTCTTATTTCCAACTGGAGGTTCTCTGGCCATAATTAAACAGATGTTTCTCTATTGGGCCATCTGATGAAGATGTTCCTGCTGTTTCAATTCTAATGAAGTTTTTTCTGATGTATCTTTTAAGTAAATGACTCCCATGTACTCATGTTCTAATTCAAGTCTAAAGCTTCTGGTCACGAAATACTTCTATTGCACTTCTACTTTTCTTATTAGTTGCAAGAGTTATTTAGAAAGATACAAGTAGAGTTTGTTGAAGGGGAGCCTTAGTGCAATGGTAAAAGTTGTTGTCGTGTGACCTTAAGGTCACGAGTTTAAGGCATAGAAATAACCTCTTGTAAAAATACAAGGTAAGGCTGCGTACTATGGGCCCTTGTGGTCTGACCCTTCCTCGGACCCCGCATAGGTGGGAGCTTCATGCACCGGGGCTGCCCTTTTTATACAAGTTGGGTTTGTTAATTAGAAGTGAATAGCATGCTTATGAGAGATGCATTAGGATAACAGCAGCAAGAACATGAACGTCGAGGAAACGGCAGTTTGCTTTGTATTTGTCAGATGCAATTTCCCATGTTTGTAGTCACCCATTTATGCCTTGTTTACATATTCATGGCACTGTGATTTTTTAAACCAAAACATCTCAGCTACCTGATTATTGCAGGTTGCAGTATAAGCAGTATTATGCATTCCATATTGGATAACATGTAGGCAGCAACATCCAAAAGAAATGCTAATAACCTTTTCAGTTATTTCTAGAACTCTGCGAGTCCGATCTTTATTCTTCTGCTTTCCTCTTTTCTTCTACTCTTTCATTATCTGTATTTTGTATTGGGTCATTTGCACTTTGCTGCAGGGCAGCAGCTTCTGCCAATTTGAAGATGTTGAAACAGCATTTGCCTCAGCAATCAACTCTATCTTCCTTCTGGAATCTGGTTTTGATTAGATGACAACCATAGCTTGAATCAAGGACAGTTTAGTTTTAGGACCTATTTTCCATCTGAAAAGATGAACTTCCTCTTCTACTTGCAGAAGTGAGCATCATCCCAGATGCAGGATTTATGGAGTTTGCTGCAAAAAATGTGGTCAGTTATGCCATGGTTCATGTCGTCCATAGTTGTTGATTATTTTTATATTCATTGGCCGCTTAGCATTACAAATCAAGAACTCATCATCAAATGTCACCCTATAAACAGGTAGATCCTTGTTTTGCATTGCAAATTCCATTGCAAGTCTTCAGAAACATCTCAGTCCCAACCCGTGCGTTCTTACATGTTTGATATCTAGCTACTTACTGGTAACCTACCATTTTTGCATTTTCCCATTCTTAAAATTGTTTTTCACACTATGGCCCATGCAAAAATAAACCTGTTTCTTAGACATGAGTCCATCCTGTTTGCCTTCCTGAGTACCATTCAGCAGAAGCTAGACCATGACATTTTCCTCTCCCTGGGACTAGAAGGGTCTGAATCTACTAATTCTCCCAAGTTCAGAGGACTAAAATTTAGGAAAGTGATACAGGTAATCCCTGGAAAATGTTGCTTGAAGAGTATATGTCAGCCATAAGCAAACAAAGTGATTTCCTGCAACAAAACAATGTACGAAGTTGATTAATCACATTTCTGTTCCAATGGGGAGCAGCACTACATGCTTTCTTACCTATATTTTTCACTTTATAAAAAGTGAAGAGGGGTAATCCCCCTCTTTTTCAGGCAGCCTTCGTCATTTACGGTTTATTCTCTTTGTTTTTTTTACTTCTTCCACCATATCTTACCTCAGGCAAGTGCTCACCGGGATCTTACTTCAGGTGGTTCTTTACTTTAACATTTTTTGTAGATTTAAGCCATTCACCATGCTGGGAATGGCTTAGGTATATTTTTTGTAGATTTAAGCCATTCACCAGGGTGGGAATGGTCCTTATCTTTTGTTTCTTTGACTGTAATCTACAAGTTAAGAAACATAGATTAAAGTATGATGTAATTTTCAACATAAGAAATGTTAAGATAAATTATCTAATGGGAATGAAATTTGGTACTTACGTCCACTTATGCTTTAGCAAATTGCTTTATAGCTTCTAGAATTGACCGTACTTGTACTTCTTTTACCTATCATGTAAAATCTATATAATAAGGAGAAATCTACCTAATAGTGACTTATATGAAGAGGAATGCTAAATCAAAGTGTGCTCTTACCTTTTTCATGAAGGGATCTACATATGGATGATTTATTTGGTTTGGTGATTCCTTTGGCTTTGGATGTCTCTTAGTATAAAATCATTCACATTGGCATGTCACAGATAGTTTTTTTCGTTTTTGATTATATACCGTTGTATAGAAAGTTTTTCTAGCCATCCATGACAAGTAGAAAAACACATTTCTTTAGATGCTAGAATCATTCAATCTGCATGAATTTTTTGGACTAGGAGACGTCTAAAGTCAAAAAAATTAGATGAACAAGGTAGATCATCTACAGGTGGACTTCATCACAGAAAAAGTAAGATGCTTAGACACAATAACTTTGATTTAATATTCCTCTTATTTGAATAATAAAATCATAACTTGCTTTTAGATATCTTTTTATAAACATTGACATTATTATATAAATACTCACACCTGCACACACACACCGGCGACCTTGAACAAGTGACCTACATTACTGAGGCCCACTCTTGCCTGCTCTACACTCACGCATCTTGCTTGTAAATAGAGTGATAGTTGATCTAAATCACCAACACATGGGCTACTTTTGCTATAGAGTGCTCTAGATCTTAAAAGTGCCTTTACTATTTCGAATCAAATAAGAAAAAATTGCTCTCTCACCCAAATGGGCCATATATGTACGAAGCAATGATCAGTAGTACCCTTGGGGTTCACATTTTGTCTACAAAACACTTTGTTTCTTGAATCCCGTCTTAAATAATATTAGACAATATTTTTGGATAATTCAAGAACTAATACTCTTAGAAATTAGATTATCTCAAAGTAGTTTCTTTTAAAGGAAAAAGAAAATGCAAACGTACTTACCTCAGAAATTTCTTTTAATTTTTTGTACTTTATCTCAGAAATTTCATGATAACAGAATTCAGAAAAATCATAAAGTTGTGATTGTCTAATGGTCCATTCTTTGGAGTACAGCTTCTTCAAGATGGAACCCAACAAATGAATGGTTTGGATTATAAAAGCACTCCTAAGGCCCATAGTTTGACCACTAAATCCTTCGTTTCCCGGTCCCGTCTTGTGTGACAAAGTCTTTTAGCTTAGGCTTGAAGATGAAACCAGTTAAAGGTGAGGGAGTTTATTCTTCAAAATCTATCCTTTTCCATAAAAAGAAGAAGAATTTTGCAAAAAATTTCCAAAGAATGCCATATTGTCTTCAAAAATGTCTTATCAGCTTATACCAAACCGTAAATGGCGTGCATAGACTTGTTCGTTACAATGAACAGCGCAACCATGTGCAAGTAGAAAATTATTCACCCAAAGCTTAGGTGGGAGTGCTAAGTGTTGTTCGGTCGCAGATGCAACACGTCAAGATATGAGTGCGATTACAAAAATTTTCCGTAGTCCCTCAATCACATGCTGCACATTAAAGCTCGCTGATTGTTGAATTTGACTAGGCCTTATTAGATCGTTTAATTGAATCTACGGTCTTTATATGCCAAGAGAATCAATTATGTCTTCCCTTGTCCTTAAATTAAAACATTTATTTGCGACCTATGATGTGAACATGGTAGGTGTGGCTAAAAGCACTGACATGATTCAAACTTGGCTAACTGAGCCTTATCTTAGATGGAGTCATGCAGGAAATCTCGTCCACTAGTTGGTCCCACCCTTTCCTTTCTGAGATCTAAATGATGGTAAAAATCCACAGAGAGAGAGAGAGAGAGAGAGAGAGAGAGAGAGAGAGGACCAAATGAAATTAACTGAGAAAGAAGAAAAAGAGACGTTCCTTTCAACACTTAATTGCAGGATACGAGTTATGTTGATTGTCCATATACATGACAGACTTGCGTCGAAGAGGTCTCTGATACATTCGAGTAATTCTCCTTATACAAAAGGAGGAAAGATATCAATCAATCAAATTGCAGGACGCTTCACGAAGTGCTTCACTGGCTGCAGAAGCCTTCACTCGGCGCTCTAGCTCCAGTGAACATCACTTGTTCTGGTGTTTATTACCGGTGCATAAAATTTGTATTTCTTCACTCAAGGGAGCATTTAACCTAACGAAGACACTACATTAGTATGTTCCCAGCATGGTCTTAGTGATTCTTGCGATGAATTGAGCTGACATGGGCTGAGATGAATGAAAACTCAAGTATGAGTCAAGATGAGATTATTGTTGTCTCAACTCATCTCAAGCTCCACTAACAGTGAGATGAGCACATACATTTTTCATATCAGGTAAGCTTAAGCACCATCAACAGTGGAATCATTCATTTCATCTCATATCACATTAGATCATCTAATTTGATGCATCACTAACACCTTGTAAGACATATCCTAGTCTAAGACCAAGATAAGTGACAACGCATAAATCAAGAATCCTGTCTCAAACATGGGTTTTGAAAGATTAAAAATACAGTCTTCTTGGCACCAAAGCCTAGGGGTGTGCACGGTTCGGTTCGCTCTGGTCTCATGCTTCAAAGTGGACCGGACCGAATAATTATAGCCTGTTACCATGAGGACCGAAGACTGGACCAGACCGAGCTGTAAAAAAGTGAAGACTGACCAATCGGTCATCGGTCCATTCAGTCAAGTCTTTGGTCCTATTCAATCCATGTCATGTATTGGTAAAATTGCAGATTTGGGTCTGGTTTGGTCCACTAGGGACCCTATTCGGTCCACTTGCACTTTGAGGTGTTGCATGATGTAGAACCCTATTCGGACCCTATTCTTCTATGATTTTATCTGTCTAACAATTATCAAATAATCAAAGGCAAAAGGTTTGGAAAAACGCTTACAAATAAGCAAATGTTCCAACATAGTCTTGATGAATCCACATAGATTGTGTGCATCCAACATAAACAGCATATATTAATCATGTAACTATATTATGTCCCATTAATTACAAAAATAGAAGAGATATAACAATATAAAATCTACATCCATCATCAATTCTCTTGCTCCCCCCTCTCTCTCAAACTCTTCTACACCAAATAGATATATGCAAACCTTACGTCACCTCCACTATGTAATCCAAAACTCTAGTTTTTAACCCTGAGAAATTGTTTCTACAGCTACACTCACTACTCTTTTGGATAGTGGACACCCAAACTGCAAGAGAAACAAACTATTATTCCTCTTCACACTCTTAGAACTTTCTTGCTAATAAGAAGCTAGACTAATAAGAAGCTTCAAGTTAATATCAGGACACCTTTGTTTCTTTCATTGTTGCATCTCAAGTCTCCATCATCAAATGTAAGTTATAGCATCATTGTTTGCTCCCTCTCCCTCTCCCTCTCTCCTGTAGGGTAAAACCAGGGCAGTGGTGAGTAAACTCATCAACTCATTGAAATAATAAAATAATAAAACTGCTTATACAATAGAGCATAGTAACACATATTCTAACAAAGGGTTAAGGGCATATATAGATACACAAAATCCAAGATGCATACATAGCCACAAAGGAAGATATTTTAAGATCTTAATCCTCAGTTGCAATGCTAGCACCAAATATCACCTGTAAGTCCTCCCAGTGGGGGGTTTTGCTTCATCCTAAATTTATGCCTTTGGGTAACCCTAGAAGGATAACAACCTAAAGGCTAACACATTTAGGAAGCAAGGAGGGAAAAACTTTCTCTTTGGGGTAATGCTCTTCACACTTTATCAGGATTTTGTTTTTTATACTAGATAAATAGTTTGCATTACCAAACAGGTTCTTCTTTATCCATAAACAAAATAATTTTCATCTAGGTTAGGTATAATTAACAAGCTCCTCTTCCCCTTGGTAGTCTTCCAACAATCAAAGAGCACCTAAAAATAGTAAATAACATAAATTAACTCTAGAACAAGTTAACACCATTCAATCAAAAAGGTGTTCAGAGTGACAGTAGCAAACATTTGTTTTGATTCCTCCAACTTGTTGTGGAGAAGAAAAGTAAGAAAAGGTCCATGAGTTTATATATAAGAGATGAAAGATCTTAATAAAAAACTAGTCAACACAAATATGCAATAATATATATATATATATATATATATATATATATATAACATAAAAGTGCCCATTTCTATGATGACAATCAAAAGTTTTTCAACAATTGTAATAAACAATGAGAACATATGCATGATTTAGAAATCAATTCAGCACTTACCTTAGATGTCCTATAGCATTCTTTTAATGTCAATCCAGTTCAAAAAGTATAAAGCTCCAAAAGGATTCAAATATGGGTCATAACACTTTACATTGAAGAGTGTAGTTATAATAAAGCTCCAAAAGGAAATAAGGTTAATTCCACACATACCAACTAAGAAAATTGCTAGGTCCATGTAGAAATTATTCCAATCCAAAAATCTCTATAAATAAATCAAAAGAAGTGAAGTTAAAATAAAATACAAATGAAGTAAAGTAGTTACAATGAATGGAATTATAATGAAGTAGAGTAGTTATGACTTGATTCGACAACAACTCAAACTCATTTGTATCCTCTAAGGATCATCTGAAGCTGAAGATCACAACTAATTTTGAGTGCAAATGAGGGCCTCTACTGTTGTTAATGAGAAAGAACTTCGATAAACATCAAGAACATGCCCTCCAATGCTAAATGCTTATTTAGAGGCAACTGTAGATATATGAATTGCTAGTAAGTCACGTGGTAATTTTGAAATGATGTGATATTTTATTGAATGGGTCTTCCACCACCCTAGAATATTGTGACACCTCGAGTTTTACACAACATTTAAATACCAATTTTTAAAAAGTTGGGATCCCTGTTTTAAAACTTGAATGTTAAAATCGATTAAAAATGAAAACTTGAATAAAAGCATTCAATTCAAAGCTCTTGGAGCCATACAACCCACAAAATCATGAATTTAATGGTGAAATGATATTCCCATTTCCACTAAAAATCTGACATAGTCTCCTTTGTATTTTGGACGAATGCATTTAATGCATGTGATGCGACATCACCTGATAAATACAACAAACATAAATACACAACTTGGGAAACTTAGTCTCCATACCCATCTGACCAAATCAATTGCAAATTTTGATAAAATCATATACCTAAATGCTAAAGCAAAAATCAAAAGAAACAATGACATTACCCAAGGTCTCTCCATACACAACCATCACATCCAACATGGATACATCCATACATTCAAGTCATAAATGTAACCCATATACATCTACAATCCATAATAATATCCAAAGTAAAGTTTGAACAAACCAAGTCCATCATTGAAATTTCCTCTATGCATCACTGAAGCCCTCTAATGCCCTCACCTACTCTTGCTGCATGCCATACCTGCTATCTCTTTCTGTATCTAAGGCATTGCAAAAACATTGCAATACCTCAGCAACCTATGCTTGTGTAGGTGATGACAATCAATAAAAATTATCAACATTTAACAAAGTATGAAGCGGTCATGCATCAAATCTTAGGGAATGTGATAAATATCTTCCTCATGAAAAATAGTTATAGCATGATATCAAATATGCGAATAAATAATGTTGAAGTATTGCATCAAAGACCAACTAAATCAAAGGTAATAACCAAGACATCAAAGCTCATAATAATGCAAACTGTGTGTCTGAAATCATGTTAAAACCATGTCAATACAGAGCACCAAAATCATGTAACAGTGAATAAAATCACCATCTGATGACTTCAACAGGTTATGGTATACTAAAATCATGCACTAGTAGAAAATGATGATCAATGAAATCATGCATGAATGCATTAATTACAAATAAGACAATATCTATATAAGAATCATGATATAATAATATATGCATAGAATTCATTCATAATTACAAAGCTAAGGCGATGAAAATCTATAATTTCAAAACAACATGTCATTATTAATTGTCATCGCCTACCTCAGACAAAGAACCACTCATCTGTACCTCTAAAATCAATTGAACTTTAATCTAAGTGAATCTGCCTCAATCCTACCACCTGGATACACATCAGATCTAGGTCTAACTTAGAATCTAAGTTATCTAAATTCAATGCTTAGTTATAAAATAAATATTATATTTTCAAATCTTAATTTGTTGTATTATACAATCCAATGGTTTATAGCATGGGATCTCAAGGTGGGGTCAGTCCTGGTTGGCTGATAATCCAAATCACGTTGAACTAAGCCCATCAATAACTATCAGATTTCTTTCTTAATCATATTATAACATATTCCATAGCTATCATACTTAAATCAAGTCAATCTCAAGTAATTTATCATTTAATCAACTAATCAAGCACTATTATATATAAATCATGCACAATCTTATCTAATTACAACTAAATCAATAAAATTAATTGGTTAAGATGATAATCCTATCTCATGTAAGTCAATCTGGAGGATATCTAGCTGACCATGTCACTGGATCATCATCTGATTGCCTCAAAGGTGCCTAATTAAAGATATATGTATTGATCTAGTCACAATTCTCCACCTTAATCCTTTGTTGATCTTCGTCATTGATCAAGATCGGCTAAATTATCTAAAAAGAGCTTCATATCTGAGATGTCTCATATAGATCTTGATATATGCATCATCAGGATCACAATGGACTGTTTAGATCATAAAATAAGGTTGAATCATCACAGATCAAATGATCTGAAGTCCAATTGAAGTTTTGATCACAATCAATGGCCGAATCTTCCTTGATCAATGAATGAAAAGATGGGCATTGTTCCTCGCATTGCAATGATCACAAGGGTTATCTTGGATCTCCAAGATCCTTCTTGGATTGGCCAAAATAAGGGATCAAGGCTTAAGGGGGTATTGGGGGCCACTGCTTCAACTCACCTCTCCACCCCCAAATGAGTCAAAAGGGAAAACAGGGAAACGGATGTCGGGGAGGGGGGGGTGGCGAGGAAGGGATCAACATTGATATTGCCTGCCTGTGTGTCAGTGTCTCAAGCTGGCTGCACTAGGGGGCAAAACACCTGCTAAGCAGTCAAGCCACGTCGAAGAAATGGAGACAGGTGGTGGGAATGAAGGAAGGGACAAAGGGAGGTCAAGTGCAGTTCATGTGCCACGATGCAAGGCGTTGTGCCTTAACCACGATGAACCCACAAGGGTTACTAAGAGATAACAGAGAAGGGGACAGCTGCGCTGGTCGACAAGGGGAATGAAGTCAAGGAGGGGGAGACAACTGTGTGATTGGCTATGCGCATCAATGTGTCGGACTGGTAGTGCTGGGGAAAACCTGACAGAGAGGAGGAAAAAGGGGATTTTTTTATGGTGGGTCTACTTTGGTGGGTGCGCAATCCGGAGAGGGAGAAACAGGGGAAGAGTTCCAATGTGAGAAGACTAAATGACATGGGGTTTTTGACAATGGCTCCTGCTCAGTCAACGTGAGAAGATTGAGTAAGGGGAGCGCTGTTACTCAACGGTGCCAGAAAGACTACTTTGCCGGTGAAAATGAGAGATTGGGAGAGAGATCAAACAAGGAAGACCATCTCCATGTTTGTACAAACTTGACATAGCAATGCAAAGAGTCATAATCTCCTCAAAAATGCATTTCGGTGCTTGAAAATAGTAATATTGCTTTATAAAAAAATTTCAAAAACTTCTCAAATGACTTTGTGCTTTTCCAATCATTAACTAGTGGAGACCCTACTACTTTCATTCCTACTTTTACTCTCCCACCAGTACCATCGCCACCCTCTTCATCATTATCAGACTCATCTTTCTTTGTAAAATATTTTTAATGTCGTGCATCATCTTCATATAGCTTATCAAATGCTTTTTGAAACTATACAACCCTCTTCAACGTAAGATATGCAAAGTTCCATCTAGTCAACACATCTAAGCACACTGTGAGGGAAAGGGATCAGCATTGGTACTACTTGCCTATGTGTCAGCGTGTCAGGCTAGTTGCACTGGGGGCCAAAAACCAAAAGGGAAGAGGGAAAGGAGAAGGGATCTAACTTGCTGTAGGGTCAGGCTATGCCAGAGAAAGGGAGAAAGGCGGCAGGAAGGAAGGAAGGGATAGGGGCAGGTTAGGTGTAGTTTCCATACCACGACGCAGGGCGCTGTGTCTTAGGTGCAATCGTGACAAGCAAGGGTTACTAGGAAACATCAAAGAAGGGGATGGCTACATTGGTCAACAAGGGGAACGGAGTCAGGGAGGGGAAGACAACCCATGCGATTGGCTATGCGCATTGGGGTGTTGGGGAAAACCCAATAGAGAGGAAGAAAAAGGGGTTTTTCGATGGTGGGTCTACTTTGGTGGGTGTGCAAGTCGGAGAGGGAGAAACAAGGGAACTAAATAGCAAGGGGTCTTTGTTGTGGTTGCTACTTAGTCACCGTCTATAACACTCCTGCGAAGGACATAGGGGAGCTGTGGTGATTAATGATGCCAGAAAGGCTGCTTTGCCAATGAAAATGGGAGATTGGGAGAGAGATCAAACAAGGAAGAATATCTCCATGTTTGTACAAACTTGATATACCAATGCGAACAATCATAATCTCTCAAAAAATGCATTTCAAAAGACATACTTAGCACTTGAAAACAGCAATATTGCTCTATAAAAAACTTTCAAAAACTTCATAAATGACTTTGCACTTTTCCAATCATTAATTAGTGAAGACCCTACCACTTTCGTTCCTACTTTTACTCTCCTACCCCTACCATCACCACCCTCTTCATCATTATGAGATTCATCTTTCTCTGTAAAATGTTTTTAACATGGCTCATCATCTTCATATAGCCTATCAAATGCTTTTTGAAACTATACAGCCCTCTTCAACATAAGATATGACAAGTTCCATCTAGTTAGCACATCTAAGCACACTGTGAAGGGAAGGAATCATCATTGGTATTACCTGCCTGTGTGTCAGCGAGTTAGGCTGGCTACACTAGGGGGTAAAACCCAATAGGGAAGAGGGAAAGGAGAAGGGGTCTAGCTTGTTGAGCAATCAAGCCACGTTAGAGAAAGGGAGAAAAGTGGCGGGAAGGAAGGAAGGGAGAGGGGGAGGTTAGGTGCAGTTCCCATGTCATGATGTAGGGCGCCGTGCCTTAGGTGCGACTGCGATGAACCTGTAAGGGTTACTAGGAAATGGCGAAGAAGGGGATGGTTGCACCTATCAACGAAGGGAACAGAGTCAAGGAGGGGAAGACAGCCCGTGTGGCTAGCTATGCGCATTGGCGTGTCAAGCTAGTTGTGCTGGGGAAAACTCGACTGAGAGGAGGAAAAAGGGGTTTTCTAATGATGGGTCTACTTCGATGGGTACGCAAGCCGGAGACGAAGAAACAGGGGAAGGGTTCCGATGTGAGAGGACTGAACGGCAGGGGGTTTCTGCTATGGTCATTGCTCAATCGCTATTGATAACCCTCCTGCAAAGGAGGCAGGGTAGCGGTGGTGCTCAACAGTGCCAAAAAGAATGTTTTGCTGAAGAGAATGGGAGATTGGGAGAGAGATCAAAGAAGGAAGATCATCTCCATGTTTGTACAAAGCTGATATACCAATGCAACTAGTCATAATCTCCTCAAAAAATGCATTTCAAAAGACATACTAGGAGATTGAAAATAGCAATATTGCTCTATAAAAAAAATTTCAAAAACTTCGTAAACGACTTTATGCTTTTCAAATCATTAACTAGTGGAGACCTTACCACTTTCGTTCCTATTTTTACTCTCCCACCATTACCATCACCACCCCCTTCGTCATTATCAAACTCATCTTTCTCTGTAAAATGCTTTTAACATGGCTCGTCATCTTCACATAGCCTATCAAATGCTTTTTGAAACTATACAACCCTCTTTAACATGAGATATGCCACGTTCCATCTAGGTAGCACATCTAAGCAACTGTGCTTTTACAAGTAATGCCTTCTCTCTTAGCACAAGTCTTGAAAATGGTCATCCTAGATGGTGGGGATCTCACATATCTCACAACATTTCAAATTTTCAAGATAGGCTTGTCCATCTCTTTCAAACCCTTGCAAACAATAAGCTTTAAAATGGGAGCACTACATCTCCTATGTAGAAACCCGTGCCCTAAGATGGTGGTCTTCCTATTTTTGGTCTTCCTCTTCAAAAAAATGATGATACCATTATTTGAACTAGCATTATCTGCTGTAATAGTAAGAAGCTTCTCTATTCTCACTCTATCAAGCAATCTCAATTCTTTTTCCCACTAACTCATCCGTGTGACTAAAAATTAACCAAAAGTTTAAAATTTTCCTCTAATGTTTTCAATCACTATCAATATAATGTGCAGTCAGACATATGTAGTTTAAATTTTGTATTGATGACCATGTATTAGTTGTGAGGGAAATTCTTTTATCATTTAGTGCATTCTTCAAAATTTTCTTCTCTGTTAAGTATAATTGAAAGCAATCTCCAGTAACAATAGTGCAACTAGGGATGTTGAGCTTTGGTTGTACCGCTTGTAAGAGGTCTCTAAAGCCTTAATTCTCAACAAAACAAAAAGGCAACTCGTCTACAATTATTATCTTAGGAATGGCTCTTCTACAAGCTTCAACATTAAAAGTCCACTAGCCCTCTCACCAGATACACTTAATTGTTTAAAACCCAAAGTGCTTTGGGTCTTATCTTCCACTCTATAAGGAATCTTCTTACATTTAAATATGTGAAAATTCAAATTCTTAGTGCCATTGCAGGTTCTAATACCTGCATAATCCTTACCACAATAATTGCAAGAACACCTAGGACTTGGGTTATCATCTTTTGTTATTATTGTAAAATGGTCCCACACCTTACTGCATTCTTTTCTTGTTATCACTTGTTGTGCTCATATGAGTAGTAGAGGAGCCATGGGCATTAGAGTTAGTACTACTCTCAACCACTTGATTGCATTGTACATCCATCTACAAATAGAAAGTAATTCAATAACCAATCAAATATGTAATGCATTAACCATTCAAAGGATCTAACAGCCTTGGAATTCAATAATCAAGCTTAATCTACCAAAAATGAGAAATGAAAAGTAATTCAATAACCAATCAAATATGTAATGCATTAAACCATTCAGATGATCTAATAACCTTGGAATTCAATAACCAAGCTTAGTTTACCAAAACAAAGAAGTGAAAAGTAATTTAATAACCAATCAAATATACAATGCATTAACCATTCAAAAGATCTAACATCCTAGAATTCAATAACCAAGCTTAATCTACCAGAAAAGAGAAATGAAAAGTAATTCAATAACCAATCAAATATGCAATGCATTAACATTCAAAGGACAATATAGTAAGATCTAAACTTAATGTACCAGAAAAGTAATTTAATAACCAATCAAATATGTAGTGCATTTAACCATTCAAAGGATCATATAGTAGGATTTAAGCTTAATGTACCAAAAAAGTAATTCAATAACAAATCAAATAGCAATGCATTAACCATTTTAAGGAGCCAATCAAATATGCAATGCATTAATCATTTAAAGGATCATATAGTATGGCCTAAGCTTAATATACCACAAAAGTAATTCAACAACTAATCAAATATGCAATGTATTAACTATTTACATGATCTAACATGCTTGGAATTTAGAGAAACCAAATTCAAGCAAGCTTAAAATGGGATATTGCAAATTCAAGCTTTGCCATACATTATCCACATAAGAAATTTATTATTGTCATTTCAAAACAATGGCATTCTCTTCTTGAATGAATCATATAGTAGGAAGTAAGCTTAATGTACCAGAAAAGAGAAATGAATAGTAATTCAATAACCAATCAAATGTGCAAGCAGGCACTTACCTAACCAAGGTTAACATTGAGCCCTTCTTCGATATCATATGTTCTCAAAGAAAATATGCACGAACACATAACAATTAAATCATGTAAATGGTTTAGTAACTTATTTGTTAGACTGCGTTAAGGAATGTGTATGCATGAATAAATTAGACAAAGACTTCTGTTTGTTGTTTCAAAACCATCCTACCAAAGCTAAATTGATCAGCAACGGGATTACATATGAAACCATATAACAATCTGAACAATACCGCAAAGTACCTAAGCTCTACTATTATACTATAAGCTTAATGGGTACATAGTTAAGAACTCCAAGACTTGGTTGCAATGTGACAACTAAAAAGGAGGGGAATGCAATATTTTCTGATCGTGGGACTTCCCTTGGTTCTTAGTAGTGCAAAATAGGGACAAATCACAAAAGTGCTAAGATAAAAACAAAGCAGAAGCAAGTCAATGCTTATTTCAAATCTTAAAACACAAAAATTAAGTAGAATAAAGCCATAGATCAACAAGAGAACTAGTAAAGGGTGAATTGGTGATGAAGAACAAACAAGTAACAGTAACACCATACCTGAGAGGGATAGAAGATACGAGGTTGGTGGCTGTAGATACTGACTTACTAGGAAGGAGAGAGATTAGACTCAAGGCTCAAGAGAGTCGAATTCCTGAGCTATCGTTAAGGGGTTTCTGGTTGAGATGAGAACCAAAGAGTCAAAGACTAAGAGGGAGAGAGATTAGATTCAAGACTCAAGAGAGTCCAAGTCCTGAGCTACCGTTAGGGGGTTTTTAATCGAGACAAGAACTAGAGAGAGAGAGAGAGAGAGAGAGAGAGAGAGAGAGAGAGACCTGAACTGCCTTAGGGTTTTTAGTCAATACGAGAACCAGAGAGTCAAAGACTGAGCGAAAGAGAGATCAGATTCAAGAATCAAGAGAGTCGGCTACTTGAACTACCTTAGGGTTTTTCGTCGAGATGAGATACAGATAGTCCAAGAACCAGAGAGTTCGAGAAAGATCAGATCCAAGAGAGTCTGAGTCCTGAATGCATTAGGGTTTCTATCAAGATGAAAACCAGAGTCTCACAGACTAAGGGGGAGGGAGATTAGATTCAATATTCAAGAGAGTCTGAGTGATGGAGCTGAGCTGCGTTAAGGTTTTTGTCAAGACGAGAACCAGAGCATCCTAGAATGGCAAGAAGTGAGAACCAGAGAGGTTGGTCGACTGTTAAGTTACACTCGGGTTGTTGATGCCCTAATTTTTTGTTAGCTTATATACCCCTCATTCGGTCTGGTCCAGTCAAGTTGAATTGGAGAACTTAGATGAGATTGAATTATTCAGTCTTTAGTTTTAAAGGACTGCATTAGACCTAAACGCAACTCAGACCTACTGAAAACCCCTCTATTCGGTCCAGTCTAATCAGTCTTTTGCACACCCCTACCAAAGCTTGGTAGCACAGTGACACAAAGAGGAAAAATGTTCAGGTCTAATCAATGTGATTTTTCATGCAAGCATGAATTTTTAGACATTTCTCATTCTTGTCCTAGTCCCTTTCTCATATCTTTATTCTTCTTGCATGTTATGCAATGCATTCTTTTCCTCATTCTTAAGGACATCATCACAACTAAGGAATTGTATTCCTTTTTATGATACACTACATATTTGAACAAGTTACTTTATTTGTGATTCCAGCCCCCCGCGCTACAATCTCTTCTTCGTTTAATATAAAATTCCATCATGTTCATTTGGTTTCTACCACATCATTTTAAACTGAGTTTTACCATAACATTTCTCTAATTTGAAACTCGCATGGAATTGGAATTGATTCGATATGGAATCAGGAATAGTAATTAGGCTCAATTGGTACTTAGCTGTCTGTACTTTACATATGTATGTATTAGCTTTTCATGGACAGACAAGTATTTATTTGGAGAAGGCTTAGGAAGCAAGGCATTATACAGAAAGCTAAAATTATGTCATAATTGTTTACTTTTCTCTTTATTTAAATAAAGAATACTGATTTTGGGGTTCAAGATTTGGAGCTTTAGTCCTAATCACTGGAAATTCTCCCAGTTTTAAACCTAGAAGCATTTGAGACAATATCAAATCCCATCCCATCCATTAACCATATTTGACAAATCTCGATGCCTTTAATGATGTGTTATTTAGCAAGCACATTTACAATAATTCTTAAAATCGAGACCAAATATCCATTTCACTCGCAAAGTTTCTGCTTGTAGTGTTGAGCAGGAAGCAAACGAGGGGAATATAAAAGGTAGGTGATACTTTACATCAGTTTTGTGTTGCATACTTACCCAAAATCACAACTAGCACTAAGGTCCTGTTTTCTGAAACATGAGAAAAAGCTTTATAAGATCTTAGATGTTTGGCCATGTGGTTGCAGCTGTGCAAGAAATGAGTACTTTTTTCTCAAGATATCAAATCTATTCTTCTCCTTTGGTTTTGATAACTCAAGCTTAAACAGTTAATCTGCTCGACTAAGTTAGAATCATTGATCACCTTTTTTTTTCCTTCTCTTTATACCTAATCATGATGCAGTATGTGATCTCAATGTTAATTTCCAAAACCTCAGTAGCTTTTCCATATACAGTGCTTAAGAAACCTTATAAAGAGTAAAGCTCTTAGCTTTTATCCAAATTACTTATTCCATGGGATGAAGATGAACGTTGGCTCAATGATTGAGTTGTAGTCGTGTGAATTGGAAGTCATTGTTTTGAGGCAAAAAGCAGTCATTTGAAAAAATGTAAGGTAAGATTGCGTACTATAGACACTTTGTGGTCAGTCCCTTCTCTAGACCCACATATACAAAAGCTTTGTATACCAAGCTACCCTTTTTAACTATTCCATAGGGATAAAGAGGATGTTCAACTAGGAATGGCCTCGTGGATGTTCTACTAGAAATTGCATCAGAAAATTCCAAGCCTCCATATGGATTTTAAACGGATGGCTGACATTCATCATCAAAGCAAATAAACGGTTTAGGGACGTTTAGTGAGAGCAAACTAACACATGGTTAGTTTGGGTGATTTGGTTAATTTGATGGGAAAATAGGTGAGATTAGCAGCCTTTGCTCTAGTTCGTATGGTTAGAGAAGGAGCAGGCTTTTAGTTCTCTGATGGAAGTAGGTAGAGGAAGAACCTTCTTTTCTTTTAGCTGGTTAGAGTTTTCTTATAGAGAGACAAAGGTATCGCTACGTTGGGAAGTTGTGCAAGATTTTAAAGAAAATATTTAGAGGTGTCAGAATGTGAAATTAATCTAATGTCCAATTTCGAGAAGTACTCTTTTTTATTTGGAATAACTAAATCATACGATTAGAATTCTGCAATCAGATGAATATCTAACATATGCGGGACCATCATATAAAACCTCTCTATATCCCACTTGGGTCTTCCCAGGTTTTACTGTTCATCCAGGCCTTGTATAGAAAAAATATAAAATCTATCAGTCATATATAGAATAAAGATCAATCAAGTTAAATATGTTGTTTCAAAGACAAATTGAAACTGATACGTGCATGATAAAAGATGTGAATTTCTACCTGAAGCAACTGCAAGCACACACAAATAATCAGATCAACAACATTGATGTGTGGAGTTAAGGGTACAGCACATAAGAGAAATCACACAAACAACCCATGTAAATGAAGCAAATCCATCCACAGAATTACTTCCTACAGGTGCAAGGGATGGAAAAAGCAGCAGCCAAGAACAGAGGACTGTTGTGCAAATTAAAACACTAGAACAATGTGCAAGAGTAAATTTGCATCCCATCCACTGCAGAAATCAATAAATCACATTCAAAGATTTTTAAATGTAAATCAAATACACAAATTGTTGGTTGCAATAATCGTGCTTGCTATCACTAACAACTGTCAATGACTTCACCCATACCAATAATAGCTTTCGCAGTAGCAAAACATCCCATCGAGGGCTATATTCAACCAACTAATAAAGCTTCAACCTTTAACAACAAAAAACATTAACTGCAGACTCATATTCCATTGCAGTCCTTGCTCATATACGAGAAGGCCTTTAGATAAAAGAATAACTCAAAATTAGTTCTGAAGTTCGCAATTATAAATGGTTCTCATAGCAAAAAACTAAGTTTACCTACAAAGCTGGTTTTCAGCAATCAAATTAGCCATAGAATATGGAAAGCATTCAGCATGAAAATTTACAAAAATATGGGAAATTGCAATATCCAAATCGCAAGAGGAGTTCTCCACAAGTAGATTCTTAATCGGCTCGACAGAAGAAACCGTAGAGATCGGGGTTCTAGACTTAGCATAACATCTGGAGACTAGTTTAAGATATCTATGACAATAATAAAGAAATTTGGTATGAGCTTTGAGTGTAATGCCGTATTGTATTTTTCAATTGCCATGTTAACATTGACTCTTCAGAATTGGAGGATTTTATCTCCATTTGGAAATCTTTGATTATAATGTCGAAGAGGGTGACATGGGATGTTATCTCCAAGCCCAGATAAAAAAGGAGGGTCTTGCGTCAGGTGCCAGCCGGCAAGGGGGAAGTTGAAGATGATTCTATTATTTCTTTCTTATAAATGAATATGCATTTGTATATTAGTTTATGAGGAAGAAATGAAAATCATCTCCAGGTTCTTAAAAGATGACAACCCTTGTGTCAGGTAGCCAGCCGACAAGGGGGAAGTTGAAGATGATTCTATTATTTACTTCTTACAAATAAATATGCATTTGTATATTAGTTTGTGAGGAAGAAATGAAAATCATCTTCAACTTATTAAAATATGGCCACCCTTGCATCAGGTAGCCAACTGGAAAGGGTGAAGCTGAAGATGATTTTAATGAAAATCATCTTCATCTTTTTAAAAACTATGGCAACCCCAACATGACATGAATCGAAAACTGACATTCACTCAAGCTAGGGCGTTCCCCCTAAGCGACGTGCTGCATCGGATCCCGGATGTGGTGAAAAATAGGCAAGGGTTGCTAGGGCTTTCTCCCAAAAGTGACACGCTGCATCGGATCCCAGGTGTAGTGAAAAATGGGCAAGGGCTGCTAGAGCGTCCCCTCGGAAGCGACGAGCTGCATCAAAACCCAGGTGCAGTCAAAAGTGGACATGGGTTCATACCATGGAGGTCGAGAAAGGCGATAGTAAATAGGGTATCTCCAAAACATAAGATTCGCATCGCTACATGGAATATAGGGACACTGACAAGTAAGAGTTTGGAGTTAGTAGACACGATGAAACGTAGGAGAGTCAACATCGCTTGTATCTAAGAAACCAAGTGGAAAGGGGCTAAAGCTAGATAAATAGATAGGTATAAATTATGGTACGTAGGAAAGGAAAATAATAGAAATAGCGTAGGAATAATAGTGGATAAGGAATTAAAGGATAAAGTTGTGGACGTTAAAAGAATCAGTGATAGAATTATAATAATAAAAATGATTCTAGGAGAGCAGATTATAAATATTATAAGTGCATATGCACCACAAGTAGGGTTACAATATATAATTAAGAGACAGTTTTGCAAAGATATGGAGGGAGTCATGCAAGAAATTCCCAACACTGAGGGGATATTTATATGAGCAGACTTAAATGGCCATGTAGGAAAAGATAAGGAAGGATATGATAGAATACATGGAGGGTATGGTATAGGTGAACAAAACGAGATAGGGGAGAATATCCTCGATTTTGCTTTGTTATATAACCTATCCATTGCAAATACACTCTTTAAGAAGAGGGATAAACAGTTAATAACCTTTAAAAGTGGACTTCATAAAAGCCAAATAGACTTTTTTCTACTTAGGAATAATGAACGATCTATATGTAAGGATTGTAAGGTGATACCTAGTGAGAGTTTAACCTCACAACATAGGTTAACGGTTATGGATATTCATATCAAAAGATCAAGTAAAAGAACTGAACTTAAGACACATCCAAAAACTAAGTGGTGGAACTTAAAAGGAGAGAAAATAACCTCATTCAAAAATAAGTTGATGGTAGAAGGAAATTGGAACTATGAAACAGAAGTAAATGGCATGTGGATAATATGGTTGAGTCCATTAAGAAAGTGGCAAAAGATGTCTTAGGAGTATCTAAAGGTAAAAGGCTATTAACAAAGGAAACATAGTGGTAGAATGAAATAGTGCAAAAAGCTATTAAAGAAAAACGAATGCATTTTAAAGCATGGCAAAAGATTAGAAATAATGAAAACTATGAAGAAATATAAGAATACTAAAAACGTTGCTAAGAGAATAGTAAGTGAGGCTAAACTTAAAGCATATGATGAGCTTTATAATAGACTAGGAATAAGAGAAGGTGAGAAAGATGTGTTTAAACTTGCAAAAGTAAGAGAACAGAAGGGTAAGGACTTAGAGCATGTTAGGTGCATTAGAAGCAATGATCAAAGGGTATTAGGCAAAGATGATGAGATCAAACAAAGGTGGGAAATATACTTTCAAAATTTGTTAAATGACAATGGCCGTGAGAATATAGGGATTGAAAATACTATAAATTTAAGTAACATTAGATATTATAGATAAACATAGGATTAGAATACTTGAAGTAAAAGAGGCCTTGAGAAAGATGAAATCAGGAAAGGCCATGGGGCCTGATGGTATACCAATAGAGGTTTGGAAGCATATGGGAGATATTGGGGTAGTTTGGTTGACTAAGTTATTTAACAAGATTATAAAATCAAAGAAAATGCCTGATGAGTGGAGGAAAAGCTCTATTGTACCAATCTATAAGAATAAAGGAGACATTCAGAGCTGCACTAATTATTGAGGGATCAAACTTATGAGTGACACCATGAAACTTTTTGAAAGAGTGATTGAGAAGAGGCTACGACATGAAACAAGTGTATCGGAGAATCAGTTTGGTTTCATGCCTAGGAGGTCTACCATGGAAGCTATTTTTTTACTAAGACAATTAGTAGAGAAATATAGGGAGAGGAGAAAAGACCTGCACATGTTCTTTATCGACTTAGAGAAAGCTTATGATAGAGTCCCTAAAGAGTTAATATGGAGGGTGTTGGGTGGTAAAGGGGTTTCTCAAGGGTATATGGACATAATTAAAGATATGTATGAGAGAGCAGTAACAAATGTTAAGACTACTAGTGGCGTGACTGGTGATTTTCCTGTCACTATCGGATTGCACCAAGGTTTGGCATTGAGTCCATACCTTTTCACATTAGTTATTGATGAGTTAACAAAACATCTGCATGAGGAGATTCCCTGGTGCATGCTATTTGCAGATGATATAGTCCTACTTGATGAGACAAGGGAGGGTGTAAACATAAAGCTAGAGTTATGGAGAGAAGCGTTAGAATTGAAAGGATTTAAAATTAGCCGAACTAAGACATAATATATGGAATGTAATTTTAGCAAGGAGAGTAGGAGTGGAACACCAGTCAAGATTGATAACCAAGAGGTCCCCATAAGAGACCACTTTCGATACTTAGGATCATTGATCCATGAGAGTGGAGAGATTAAGAGGGAGGTTACCTAGAGAATCCAAGCGGGTTAGAACAAATGGAGATGTGCATCGGGTGTTTCATGTGATCAGCAGGTGCCACTCAAACTAAAGGGAAAATTCTATAGGATGGCTATAAGGCCGGCCATGCTCTATGGATCAGAGTGTTGGGCAATTAAGGAACATCATACTCATATGATGAGTATCGCAGAAATAAGGATGTTGAGATGGATGAGTGGTAAGACAAGAAAGGATAGAATTAGAAATGAAAATATTAGAGGAAATTTAGGAATAACACCAATAGGTAACAAGATGAGGGTGATTAGACTTAGATGATTTGGACATGTTTAAAGGAGACCAACAACGGCACCAGTTAGAAGGAGTGAGGCTATACAATTTGAAGGTTCTAAAAGGGCAAGGGGAAGGCCCAAAAGAACGTGGATAGAAGTGGTGAGGAAAGATTTAAAAACTTTGGGACTAAATGAAGCCATGGTATTTAATAGAGTGGAATGGAGGAATAAGATTCATGTGGCTGACCCCTAATTGGGATAAGGTCTTGATGATGATGATGATGATGATGATGATGATGATGATGATGATGATGATGATGATGATGATGATGATGATGATGATGATGACGATGATGATGAGGGTGACATGGGATTCATGACATTTTCAAAGTAGCAATGTCAGATATCCAATTACATAGGTAAGAAGTGGATACAAAGGATTCTCTTTGCAAAGCAAGAATTGGTGATGAAACATTTTCAAGATTCTAGACTACAATGTTATTTAACCCATTTAATTAGCAAAGGTCAGCAATGACTTTATTCAAACCCTTTGAGAGTGAATTAGGAGGTGAAGAAATTACCTTTTTAGTTTTTCCTTTTCCCACAATTAGACAATATTGACATTCCAAGGATGAGAAATTTTGAGTGCATGTAGAAGGTAACTTCAATAGAACACGAAAAGGAGCCATTCTTATGTGGATATAGATATGCTAAATGCATGATGATCAATATAAAATGCTATGTTTTGTTTAATCCATGAGATGTCAGTACAACTTATTAATCCAAGCTAGTGATGATGGGATTTTTGGTTAAGTCATTTTATAATTGACTGAAGGGGAGCCTTGGAGCAACGGTAGAGTTGTCATTGTGTGACCTTGAGGTCATGGGTTCAAGGAGTGGAAACAACCTCTTGCAAAAGCAAGGTAAGGCTGTGTACTATTGACCCTTTGTAGTCTACCCATTCCCCAGAGCCCACATACCTGGGAGCTTTCTTGCACCGGGGCCGCCCTTTCATTTTATAATTGACTGAACTATAGGTAGATGGTCAGTGGCACATCAATACCACTCCCTTAGAGCAAGATGGGATTAAGACAGTTAAATTTGTTTAGGTGTACATTATGGGAAGATTGGATGCCTCGGTGCTAGTTAGACGGAAATTTACTGTGGTTCTCACAGTGCTGAGAAGATGACTCGGGGAACAGAATGTTTCAGAAATTTTGAAACAACATGCAAGAGATTGGAACTGACAACCTAGGTCAGAGATACCCACACAAAGTTCTACAAAATTGAATAGTACCCACCAAGCAATCATCATAAACCGGGCCCAATAAGAAGCCCATATATGAGGAAACAAAAGCAATTAGGACTCGAAGACCTATTGATAATATAATTATGACTCATCAGTCACATGAATTATCCACTTATTCATGAGACCAGCAAGCCTTATCTTCCAGTGACTCATCAGCAAATGAATTATCTACTTATGAACCAATTACAGGTGGGACCAGCAAACCAAACCTAACACCATACCATCTGATAAATTTCTTCTCCTTCCAAGAGCCACTACATGCACATACAATCAGTGTAATGCAAATCCATTGTAGATAGTCAAACAGCAACAGTGATTAATGCAAAATACATGTCAGCCCTATGTAGTCATAGGCGCACCCAGGCTCAAGGGGGGCGACTTGCGCCTAGAGGGACTAGGCGTGCCTAGTCGGGCTACTAGGCATCAAGGCGCAAAATTTAGAATTTTAAACTTTTTAAAAACAAAAATAAATTTAAAAAATGATTAAAAATCTAAAAAATAAGAAAATATAGAACTATAAATATATGAACAAATACTTGTCAACAATAACAAGTTAACAACCTAAGGAGTAAGAACCTAAGGTTAAATCAAACAATCAATCATACAATTATACACATAGAAGTAAGTTGAGACTTGAGAAACATATAAATACAATAAACAATGAAACAGGGAGTAGCAGCCTAACATGGAGGGATTACTCCCTCAATCTACTATGGTCTCGTCATCATCTTCTTGTAAATCTAAAAACAATAAACAATCAAACAATGGTTTTGTAAATAAAGTAAAGCAAATGGTCTTGATTTTCCTACACCTCTTCCTAATCAGAAAGATCAAGACCATTATCAGAATCATCTCCTTGAGAGATGTAGACATCCTCCTCCTCAGTCTCCTCATTGCCCTACTCTTCTCCAACATCCTCATCTAGCTCTTGATGAGCATGAGCTTGAGACCGAGAAATATGGCTCCCCCTCTACCCCCTCCCTCAACTCTGGTATTGCTTAATAGATGGAGCATTGTGTTCACTTGATCCTTCAGCAAGCTCAACATCTAACCAAGTGAGGTCATCACCTTGATGTATTAGATCATCTCCAGCATCTTCTTGAACAATCCACTCATCACTTTCGTCGATCTCTCGTAACAGAATAGGATCTATATATGTTTGCATTTTCAAACGATCCTCATGTCGACGACAAAGGCATTGATTGTATTGAACGTATACTAGATCGTTCAATGTCTTAGCATGTAGCATATTCCTCTTCTTAGTGTGGATCTTAAAAAAAAAAGAAGAAAAAAAAAGTATTTATAAATTTAGAATACAATGAATGTTATATTAAATTACTAATAACTAACTACTACATATTAATATCTAAGTAGCTTACATTCTCGAAGACACTCCAGTCGTGCTCACAAGGAAATGCACTACATATCTACGAGAGGCCCTTAATGGCAAATGTTTGAAGATGTGAGGCTTCAGCCCCAAAGGTAATCCACCACTCACCTACAAAAGTTGAAAAAAAATTAAAGTTAGAAAAATAAATAAAAGTTAAAACATAGAATAACATAAAATACTTACAAGGGGCTAGGGTTTTTCTTTTGACTATTGTCAAGTCATTGCCAAATAAGCCTCTAGCATGTTTGTAAATGGATATCTGATCTATCACCATGTTTGCCTTATCTCTATCATATAACTTACTAATAGCATGCATTAGACCATTCTTGATATCACTGTTACGCTCAATTTCAATGTCATGGTCATAATAGAAGGGCGGGTTGAGGTAATATCCCACTGCATGCAAAGGCTGGTGAAGCTGAGAACTCCATCTATTGTTTATAATCCCCCAAACATTAGTGGCTTGGCGCTCATCCCCTACTAGATTGGCTTGAATCTTGTCTTTGGCCTTGACTATAGCCTTAAAGATGCATCCTATCGCTGGCTTTTCCTCACTATCCACTACCCTCAAAACCTCTACAAGTGGAGCCATAATCTTCAAATAGAAGAGAATGTGGTTCCAGAAACTAATGCGCGACACAATCTTTTCAGCTCTTTTACCCTCAGGCCTTTTCAACCATTTACTGTTCATCCACTCTGAGTAGTGGAACATTGCCCAAAAACTCTGTCTTGAAATTGTAGATGCTCTCTAGGCTTAAGAAGTTAGTGGCAAATGACGTCACTGCAGGTCTGATCAAATCCCTTTTTTTTTTTTGGTAAATCTTCTCATAAGATGAAGGACAAGTGCGTGGCTATATATAAAAACCGTCATCGCCCTAACTTCTACCACAATTTTCTTCATAACTGGTAATTTGCCTATATCCTCTAAGATTAGATCAACATAGTGAGCTGTACAATGAGTCCAATATAAATGTGGCCTCCTCACCATCAACTCTCTTCCCACAACCATGTAGTTAGAAGCATTGTCAATTATGACCTAAAATATAAAAAAAGATAAAATTACATAGGATGAACTTGCATTATATGCTTATAAACAATTTAAAATACTTAAGAACTTATAGATATAAAATTAAACTATTACCTGAACCTCATTGTTCTCTCCAACTTCATCAATCACCTTCTCCAATATGTCAAGTATTAGGCTTACACTCTTGACATATGCAGACCCATCAATAAATTTCAAAAAAACTGTCCCAGTTAGACAATTCACCAAAAAGTTGACAAGGGTGCGACCCTTACTATCGGTCCACCAATCTGACATAATGGAGCACCCATACCTATAAAAGCATAATACCATGGAGCATTCTTGTTATTAGTGTCAATGTCACCTTGAAACTTGAAAGTAATATACAATAATACAAGGATGTGAAAAAAGACACTAAACACATACCTAATATAATCACCTCTACACTGATTTATGTACTCTTTTGTTGCTTTTACTTACTTTTGAAGAAGATTCACCCTCAACTCGTAATACGAGGGTGTCTTGAAACCTTAGTCGCATAAGATTATACAATATAAGATTAGGTAAAAGGCTAAAATAAGTATATAACTATTTATTATAAAAAAAATATAAGATATATACTTGGACCATGTTGTGCAATTGCCTCTAACATGGTCTGGAATGAATGACTACAAGCAACATTGAATGCAATTGTATGTTCATAGAACCAAGAGGCGATGTAATCACATGCTCTTGTTCTAAACTCCTTCTTGAATGCTTTATTCATTGTCGTCTGCTACATGGGTGCCTTTCCCTTCCCCTGGGCCTCAAGGTTAGGAGCAAAGAGATAATCAATATGCCCTTTTGTTTGTTGTATGGACATCTTATGCCTCTTACCCTTAATGGAAATACCAGCAGCCCTGGTACTATCAATCTCCTGCACCTCAACCTCATCATCATCATCATCATCATGCAAGCCAAACAAATTTTCTAGCTATTCCATCTCCCTTGTTATTCTCTCTCTAGTCTCTTTCTTCTTCTTTGTTTCATTTATATAATCTAAAAAAAATTTAGATATCTCAGGAGTGACTAGAGAACATTTTTTGGCATTCCTATGCCTACCTGTCAAATGTTGCTTTAATCTAAATATTCCACCACCATATCTATTCCCATAAAGCTTGCACTATACCAAATTTTTATCATTTGGATCTCATGCCTCTGCATATTCCCATCGTTGATCCATTACTCTAGAAGAAGCATTGATGGAGCCCCTTGATGATGACATATTGTAGTATCAATAGAAAATAAAAATACAGGAAACTACTAGAGTAGAATGGAAACAAATTAAGCAATCAAAGATTCAGAAGAGGAACCTTGCAAACAAATAGAACAACAAAATAAAATAAGTAACAGTACAAAATAAAAATAAAAAATTACTGTTTTTAGTGAAAACAAAAACAAAAGCAGTAAGAAAAAACATCAAAAGATTCTATTGATAAGTTGTTTTTAGCATTCCTATAATGACACTTACACATTTGCTACAAAAAAAAAAACAAAAAACATCACTGTTTTTCATTGTTTTCTGTCAAAAATAACAACAACAAAAATAGTCAACGAAGCTCATGGGTCAATCATTTCTAGCATTATAATGGTGAGAATATGCATATTTGCATTTAAAAAATGACAAAAATACGAATTACTAATGTATTTTACATTTTTGAGAAAAAAATACAAAAAACTACAAATATAAATATGTTGAGTTTTCAAAGAAAAATGAAGCATTATGCATAAAAAAAATTAAAAAAACAATACTGTTTTTTTTTGTATTTTTACAGAAAAACAAAAAAAGTAAGTAAATAAAAGTTACAATCTTACCTCAATTAGTTGAATAGAAGATTACTCGTTCAAAAAGGAAGGATGGAAGATTACTCGTTCAGAAAGGAAGCAATGGAATGGGAAAAAAGAAGAATAAAAAAAACAAAAAAAAAAAAACTCGAAAGTAAGGTTTTAAGTGCCCGTCGTTGCGCTTGGAATCAAGGGCACATTAGGAGCTAGGCGCATCCAGGCGCGCGACTAGTTGCAGTGCGACTTATGTTGCTACGCCTATTTGAAGTCAAGTCGCATGGCCAGCGCCTTTTTGCGCCTAGCGACTAGTCGCGCCTGCGTCTACATACTGTCAGCCCCGGTGAACTTTAATGAAGTGCCACATGGATCAAAGTTGAATACACTTCTTAATATCCTTCAACTTGCAGTTATAATCCAAAATGATAAACTGCGAAGACAGCAAATAGCAAAAAGCCTCCAAGAAATGCATGGAAATACATCAGTATTTAAATATCCTGTATGCAAAACAAAAAAAATTTCAACCATTTTGACAAAAGCTGCTTTGCGTGCCAGTTTTTTGTGCTAATCGTGCCTACAAGACATGAAATTAATCCACCAAAAGAAGTGCAGTCAGTTACTTTATACATTATCTGGTGTTGACGATCCAGGAACTGCAGTACTGTGTCCAATTGTAAATGCAAATGAAGGGCCAGCTTGGACCTGTTGTTATTAATAGGCACGTTTTTTGCATGTGAACCAGAGGGTGTGGTTCATTTGCCATCATTCGAACAATCTTCAGAAGAAAAATGCTCTTCCTCGTCCAATTGAACGCTAAGCTCAAATGTAAATTTCAGACATTTGAAACGGGTGTCATTGATAAACACAACATTGTAGAGGAAAGTCCATCAAGGCATACTAAATTACAAACCTCATGTCACACTTTCTAACTACTTCTAGCAATGCTGCCTTGCTATGAAAAACTGCCAACAGACTCCTCTTCAAGTAAAATCTTCCTCATTGCTTCCCGGAGTGCATTTACTGCAACATCATATGTCTGCTCATTAAGTGCTGCATCCCTTGCGAATAAGATGGATCGGCGACAAAGATCATCATAACGCTGCATCCAACCAGCCCCTTGCACTCTGCTGCAACCTTCATCCAATACATTGGTGTTTTCTGTATCCTTCTTCCAACGCTTTAGTAGGTAATGAGATGGTATCTTATAGACACCTGAATCCATGAGAACCAATAAAGCATGTCTGCAAAGAATGCCTTGAGACTCAAACAGACGACAAACACAAAAAACAAAGTTTCCGGAGAAATTAAAGATAACTTCATAATCTTTGGGCAGTATAGCTCCATTATCAAGTTGTTCATGCTCTTTGACCATGTATGTTACAATTGTTCTATCAGCCTTAACACATCTTGTGGAACAGTTATGCATTCTAGAAATCTCATCTTGGAACTTCTTAAAGATCTCTTCCTTGTAGAAGTCTGCAGCCTGAGTTTCAAAATTTGATTTTGTTTTCAAAACTGCTTTCTCCTTCCCAGCAGCAAATCCTGCTGGAGTTCCCTTCATTTGAGAATCAACATTAAGGGGTTCTGCATATCTCATCTCCACAGGGCGTGGATCAAACACGTTAGTTGTCTGTGGTTCTGCATCTGGAGAAATTACCGGTTTATGCTTTTCAGTAGGCGTAGCAAACTTACATGAATGACAGGAAGCAGATTTAAGTGGATTGATGGGATGAGTGTGGTCAAGAATGACTCGAGTTACGATCCACTTCTCAGAGTTCTTATCCTTTTTTATAGTCATCCTTGCCATGCACCCTTCCCTTGTATCAGGCCTTGGATTTTTGGTATTTTCATTCTTCTGTTTAAAACCCTCTTTAGCACAGGCAAATATCGCATGAAACAGTTCTCTAGTACCCCTCTTACAAGATGTGGATTTTTTTCTTGTGCCAAATCCAGCATGCTTAGCATAACTATTATAGAACCCATGAGCTGCTTCTATAGATTCAAACTCCATCCCCACAATAGGAATTAGATTTGCATCTTCTTCAGTAGTACCCACTTCACCCTCACCAATGGACTCAACTACGGGAGAATGCTCTTGCATCTTCTCTTCACCCACAAAGGATTCAGCACCTGCCGCATTAGCTCTTTCTGTGTTGACTGCTGTGACAAGCGTCTGCAAAAACATTTGTATGTCAACTAACAGACAATTCAAAACCAGCTTACAATGTCATAACTGACAGTCAAGATCAAATACATATACCACAATGTAAACCAAAAAAATAGAAAAGAAATGAGTAAGTTAGTTTGGGACTGAAGACCGGATATGGCACCCCCAAAAAAGGATTTTCACATGCACCTCGTCAATACTGTCCCTCACTTCCACAGGCGTCAGAAAAGAATGCAAGAGCTCTTCAAGTCTAGACCTATCATCACCAAGAAAACATTTTAACATTGAGAAAGGCAGTACTGTAGTGCACTGCTTCCATGCGAAAACTTATACATACCCAAAGTTAGCAAGTGAATGCTGCCCTGAGAGTGGGTGTGAACCCATAGAACTGATGCTTGCTTCATAGAACTTTGAGAAGTCATCCTTAACTCGTTCTAGAAACACAAAAGGTGAGCTTATCCCAATTGACTCATCAGCAACAACGAGAAAAACTGCATGGTAATGGAATACTTCATCAAACAACAACTTCGCTGTAAGACAAACCAATGTACCATTACTTGAAAGAGGAAGCTGTACCAAATTCATTGTCCATGAGAAAGTGGAATGTATGGTCAAGAAAGGGAGAACTGAACTTGTTGACATTTGAAGGCAGATTTTGCAAACACTGCATGGCAATAGTATCAAAATTTCCAGAAACTACTGCATGCTCCGCAAGTATGGTGCTGCCTCTTCCAACGAGACTATAGACCAATGCTTGTTGACTCATGTCTCTGTATGAACCACAAATGTAACAAGAAGAAGTCAAGAACAAAGGTAATGAGTATGGAGTTGACCATTCTTATAACACATGCAGATAGAATAAGCATGGAAACCTGATATGTGTGCGATATGAAAAGATATTTTTCTTTCTTTTTTTTTCGTTCTTTTTTTTTTTTTTTCAGTTTTCCAATGCAATGAAAAGAAGATGACAGTAACCCAAGAAAAAGGGCCTGGGAAAAACAATTATATCCTAGCACTCCGAAGTATTATTCCCTCAGCAGAGCATGGTAGTTCTATACCTAATGAACAATGTCGAGCATCTAAAAGATTCAGAGATAGGAAAGAAGTCTACCTTTGAATTTTAGGATACCTCTATTTCCAGGTCTTTGAATTTGTCAGAAATGAAACTGAGCTTTGAAGCTATTCACATCCACAAAACTCTACCAAATCCCTATTGATAGGGTTTTAACATAACTGGGTCACAAACACCGAGTACATACATTCATTTTCATATATCAAATCAGTTATGAGACTGTCAAGTGTTAAGGAAACATGAATCACAACAGAACTAATGGGTATAAGAACGTATATCAGTAACTTGTGCACAAAATCTACCATCATGAAGAATAACATGTTTCTGTCATTCAACACCATGAAGAGTCTACTGAACTAGAGGATAAACAACTTTACTAGCATACAATTATGTCAATTGAATAGCAGAATCAGTCTATAGTCAACAATGTGATACATACATGGACCTGCTTACTTGTCAATTTTGAACTCGCCAAATAAACCAGCACAAACTATCGAGAGCACCTGATGGTTGGTTATGAAAAAGAGTTACAAGACTGCAAACAGAAAACAGGTTATGTGTAATCAAGTATCAGTTTTCTCGAAAACAATAACTCCACAACAAATAGGCAGTAAATGCGCTTTGCTATGTGTGAGTGTAAGGCATTAACAGCTCTGCTACTCATCACCTTTATATGATCAATTACTCTATTTGGATGCTGATTTGCTTTTGACCTAAAAGATGGAGCACAATCAAAATTTACCCCACTCAAAGTTGTTAATTTGCTAGCAGAAATGAAAGGAAAAAAGTAAACTATCCTAGAAACCCAACCCCCCATCTCGTTAGTAAGAGATTCGTGCAGCTATAGCCTTTACAAGAAAATTTCAGAATTAATAAAAAATAAAAAAGAGAAATGTTAGTTATATCGAGAAAACGAAAAAATAGTAACTAATACCAGTGGAGAAATCTTGAAAAAAAAAAACGAAGAAATTTCAAGTTTCTAAGTAGAGCACTTCCTTGCCCAAGAAATTTCACATCCGAAGGGAAAGAAGTGTAATTTTGGCTGCCATGGATGACCTTAAGAAATTCAAAAATTAGTCGACAATTTATCGAAACACCCGTCAGTTCAAGGTAAAGCAGAAGTGACACACTACATTAGATCCCAGGTATAGTGAAAAATGGGTAACCAATCAGAGATGAGTAAGATGCTTATTAGTATGTAGCTCACTTATGCCTTGGAGCAGCTTTCTGGTCTTCATCTCACTTGCACTTAGTGTTAGACAAAAAAAATTATCCCTCTAAGTCAGGCCAAGTTCCCTGGGTACCTCATTAATATCCCAACCCCAAAATGATACTAAACCATAGAATTATTGAGAACCTTTTGTGGTTCTACTTCCCTAGTTTGGTTTCATCAATTTTTTTGGAGTGTTTGTCTACTTGTTGCTTTTTTCTTTTCTTTTTTTTTTACCCAGTTTCTGATAGTAATTCCTGAACCAAACTGGAATCCTAATCGAAAGAAACTAGAAACTTGCAGAACTGAAAAGATTTCCAGCAATTTCTGAAAAAGTTACCTTTTCCAGAATCTAAGCAAGCACAATGAACATTCACATAAAACTTTCTTCATACTTGAAGAAAAGAAATCCTTTCCTTCCATGCTTAAGAGGGTAGATAACCTTTTCTCTTTGAAGGAGCAATGATTGTGTTTCATCACTAAGCAAGGAGTCCCCATTTTGTCACGTCCAAGAAATCTCTTTTATGAGAATTGGTTCAGTTGCTTTGATGCAAATATCAAATAAATCCAGACTATTGATATTTGTGCCTCAATTAAATGCTTGCAGCTACATTCCACGATTTGTGATTGTTACATAGCACTTTTCAAACTGTGACTTTCCTTCCATGCTTAAGAGGGTACATAACCTTTTCTCTTTGAAGGAGCAATGATTGTGTGTCATCACTACGCAACAAGGAGTCCCCATTTGTCACGTCCAAGAATTCTCTTTTAAGAGAATTGGTTCAGTTGCTTTGATGCAAATATCAAATAAATACAGACTACCAATATTTGTGCCTCAATTAAATGCTTGCAGCTACATTCCACGATTTGTGACTGTTACATAGCACTTTTCAAACTGTGACTTTTCAGACAATTTCAAAGTTAATCCAGGAAAGTATTTACTCTTCACAAATTTTCCAATTAAATACAATCTTTTAGTGAAACACCTGAACTTCAAATTAGGGTCTACTGATTTGGTCATGTGCAGAATTTGCATAAACTAACACATTCACAAGGATCAAAGGGTATCCCATCTCTTGTTGCAGAAGCAGGTTAAATTAACTAAGGAAAATATGTGATGTTTCATGATGTAATCTCATCTACATTCCCCCTAGTAATATCCAATTTAGTGAAAATCACATCACTATCAATTTCCGGAAAGAAAATTATCAAGACATGCATTCAAGGATTGCAGTTTCATGAGCAATTAGTGGGATCATCATCATCATCACCGTCATCATCATTTCTTAAGCAATATCATAAAATGTTTTAGGACTTATTTAGCATTTTATGATCTTCCTATCAAGGACTACTTTCCAGTAACAACATTACAGATACCAAAAGTTGAAAGAAAAAAGTCAAAATCTGATGATTATAGAAGCACAAACCAGTAATTAGAAGCTATATGTCCAAAACATACAACAGATAATGCAAAAAAGTGTCTCAAACATCATGTTATCCCAACTAACCGATTGCATAACATATAACAAGCACACAGAGTGTTCTCCTTCTAAAAAATCCAAAACCGAAAGTGCATAAAAACAAAAGAAGCCACCTTGGACTAACATCTCATCAGATGATGGGTCATATGAAGAAGTCAGTAGAAGCATATGCTAGGTTTTAACCTATCAAACAATTCTAGCAAATAGAAAAGTCAAAGCCAAACCAAAAGGAGCTATTGATCAGCAATATAGTTACAAAATACGCAGAATCATCGTAAAAACTAAAGATAAATATTAAACAATAAAATTAAAACATACCTACTAAAGAACTGGTATAGATCGTCTCTTAAAGTACTCCAACATCAAAGAAATGGATCAGGATCATAAGACCAGTGTCAAATCTTGAAAATGAAGAAACACCCAGATGGAGTAAATCATAGAAAGGGTTGAAGAGAACAAGCTGGAAAATAAAAATACATTAAAGAAACTGATTTCGACCATGCGGTTTCTGTTCAAAGGGCCTAAATCTAAGCACAATGACATCTCAGGAGAAGTTCTTACTCTAAAACAACGCAAATTGTGAGGTTTGGTTAGGTGGAAAAGCAACAAGGGAAAAAAGGATAAAAAACAAAAGAAAATACAGAAAGTAGGAGAAAAAGAAGATCTCATTCTCGGATATGTAAAATAATAATTATTTTGTCTAACGAGAGCAATTCCATGACCGGAAGACAAGTCCAAACCAACCCTTCTTGCAGAATTTGAGAAAAAGTCGGGGGAAATTTACTCACCTCTTCAATCGAAATCAGAAGCTTCTCTCCCGGTTTTTTCTCACTTTTTCATTTCCGTGTCTGACGTTTGTGATATCTCACAGTAATAATAAAAAAACTTACTAATGCCTGCCCCCGATACGTTTTAAGAAAAATCTTTCTTTCCGTGTGTAGAAAATTTAATTTTGTTACTGTAAACATGAGATGCCTAAATACAGCCCCGACACAACCTTGATACCCCATGAAACAAATAGTAGTTATGTCTTTTATTAATTGTATACTTTGAATGTAAGACAATTGAAGGGTATACAAAACAAACTTCTCTGTGAATACCAAGTGAATATTTTTGGTAGATAATTATTTAAAAACCTTGTAGTAAAGATGTTATAGACGACACCCAAGAAAACAGAACGCATGCCCACAAAGATGCTAAACATGAGGTTTCTTTTTTCTTTAGAAGATGGTAAACAAGAGTCGGTTTTTTTTTCTTCTTTTAACGAAATAAGTATACTCACCCACTTTTTGTTACTATGCACTTCATTCCAGCAGCCTTTGCTGCTGCAAGACCTATGCCCCTATCTTCTACCATGACACAACTGCAAGGAATGAAACAGAAATTAGGTCCTTAATTCATCACAAGAACGGAATATCAACCAGAGGCACGATTAAGAAACAAAGGTCAAGAATCAATACAGAAATGGAAGCTAAGATATAGAGAAAATGTAATTATAAGTGGTTCCTCGCCAATAAATTTTCAAATACAGCTGCAAGTAGGCTTTTCCTGTTTCCTAGAGTTGATTATGTTCTAATCTGTTTTAAGAAGAGTAATTTTTATCATTTTTTAGTGAGAAACCAAACTTAAGTCATTGAATTTCATTAAAGAAGCTAAACAGGTACTGTTACATAGGTCAGTGAACATGATATATTTGCTATTGAATATCTCACTATTTTGTTGGTTTTTGTTGACATCTAACTATGCCATTAGATTCTTTGTTATTGAATTGTATTAAATACCAAGTTTCACTGAAAAGTTTCTATCAAAAAGTCATTGAACTTAGTGGCCAAAGTTGGCAACTTAATCACATCTCTATTTGTGAGTTAGCATGTCAGATAGAGAAGGGTAACAGTAAAATTTTGTAAAGACTAATAGAGAATGAGGATGGAAAACTAACATAATGACAATTTTGCAAAGCTCAATTTGCAAAACTCAATTTGCAAAACTCAAAAAATACTTTTTTGCAAATAAGCCAAAATGTAATGGCATTTTTGTAAAAACTCAAAGGAAAATAAGAAGAAAAAAAAAATGCTTTTGTTTACAGTCGAACTCAAGACCTCTCGAATGTTGAACAAATACTCTAACCAATTGAGCTAAAATTCATTGACATTGGTTACCAATTATTGAAGTAATTTCTGTAAAATGGAGAGTTTAAATATTTTTTGGGATTTTTTTTTTAAAATGGAACTTTTTTCATAACTCCATGTATGTAATGCTTATAAAGACTAGAGATGTAACAGCTAGGGTCCCACAACAACGATATTGTTTGCTTTGACTGCCCATACAATCTCATGATTTTGTTCTTCTCTTATAGGAAAAGGACTCGTTCGTGTGTATAAGAGTGCACAGTGGACGATATTGTCCTCTTTAGGCCCAGCCCTCAAGGTTTTGTTCCCTATGGGTCCCTCACCCTACTTGAGTTCCTAAGCCATCTCCCCTTTAGGCTGTCTCCCTTTTCAGGCTCCTCCATCAAGAGGCATCGTTGCTAGGAGAGTTTCTCAAACTCTTATAAACTGCCCAATTTCCTCTCCCTAGTCAATGTGGCTCAATACCTCACCCGTCCTAGGATTCATCCCTCAAGGCTTCACATCTTCTCCCCTTGGGGAACATGCATCCCAGCATGATAGCCATGACCAAGCACCCATGTGTAGCTAGCCACCACACTACTAGGGGAACTGGCTCTAATATTATTTGTAACAGTTGGGGCTCCCATAACAATGATATTATCCACTTTGGCTGCCCATACAACCTCACGGTTTTATTCCTTCCTTACAAGAAAAGACCTCATTTTGGATGATATTGTCCTCTTTGGGCCCAGCACTCAAGGTTTTGTTTCCTTTGGGTCCCTCACCCTACTTGAGTTCCTAAGCTGTCTCCCATCTACAGGGTCCCTAGATTGTCTCCCTTTTTAGGCTTCTCCCTCATGAGGCCCCGTTGCTAGGAGAGTTCCCCAAACTCTTATAAATTGCCCAGCTTTCTCTCCCCAAGCAATGCAGGAGTAACTCTCAATACCTCACCTGTCTTAGGATTCATCCCTCAAGGCTTCACATAAGAA
This sequence comes from Warburgia ugandensis, assembly GCA_035236585.1. Lineage (NCBI taxonomy): Eukaryota > Viridiplantae > Streptophyta > Magnoliopsida > Canellales > Canellaceae > Warburgia > Warburgia ugandensis. The sequence goes on along the minus strand of CP141128.1, from coordinate 18,175,595 downwards.
AAAAATATCAAAGGTGGTGGTACTAAGATGTACTAGAATCTAAAACAGAGATTTTGGTGGAATGGAATGAAAAAGGATATTGGAGATTGTGTTGCTAAATGTCTTACTTGTCAACAAGTAAAGGTAGAACATCAAAGACTAGCAGGAGTTCTATAGACTCTGGAACTTTCGGAGTGGAAGTGGGATAATATCGAGATGGACTTTGTAGTTGGACTACCTAGAACCTCTAGTGGACATGATATGATTTGGGTCATTTTGGATAGATTGACCAAATCTACACATCTTTGGAAAGTTTGGCTAGGCTTTACATTAAGGAGATAATAAGTCTACATAGAGTTCCTTTGACTGTCATATTAGAATTTAACTTATAGTACACTACCTTCTAACATGTCAATGAAACCTCGATAAGAATAGATCGATAATACCATGTTCAAAATATTTCCATAATCAATTATAGTTGTCAAGAAACGCACTTTTTAAATCGATTGATAAAATATATGCACACTTTTAAACTTCATCTTTGTGCTTGTATAAGAATATATATAAGTTCCTCATAATTCTCTAAATGCTAAAATCCTTATGAAATGCCTTGGCTAAGGTTTATATGCTTACCCTCATAACATATATACATCCTCCTAAAATACATTAACTCATTCTTTTTTATAGTCAAAATCATTTAATCCCTTTGTTCAGAAAATTATCATATTTAAAATTGTATAAATATTCACGTGGATAGTAATAACAATATTAATATACTATCATTTAATTATGTTGAATTTAGAAGATTAAATGCCAAAATCAACATAATATTTATCTTTCAAATAATAAGTTCTATGCTAAAATATCTAGTATACTTTAGTATTCTTAACATATACATAAGTTGCCTTGTAAAGAGTAACAATTAGTTTTATAAAACAACAGCCTTAGGCATGCTATAAGTTAAATTATGTACAAGGTATAATATCATTATTTGCGTTTCAACTTAATTAAATTACTTTCCATGTGATATATACTCTTGCTAGTACCTAACCTTATATGATATATTACTTTTCTTATGAATTTAGGTATACATAATTAATATAAAATTTTAGGACAAAGTTATGCAGCAAATGCATTTCTTTGATTGATCACCTTTTGGCTGATTTAAGAATATCATCCTAAAGCTTTTTCTATAATGGTTTAGGACTGATAGAATCGAAACAATGAACTCACAGATATGTTCATCAACACTCCATGATATTTTCAACTGAGAGCATTCGCTACGACATTTGCCTTCCCAAGGTGCTATGAAGTGGAAAAGTCATAGTCTTTCAAGTATTCTAACCACCATTGTTGTCTCATGTTAAGGTTGCTCTATGTGAATACATGCTTTAAACTTTTGTGATCTATGTACACCTCAAACTTTTCTCCATAGAGATAGTTTTGCCAAATATTAAGTTCAAACACTATTGCTACTAGCTCCAAATTGTGTGTTGATTAATTTACTTCATGAGTCTTCAATTGTTTGAATGCATACACTATAACTCTCCCATGTTGCATGAGTATACACCTTAAGCCTTTTCTTGAAACATTATTATATACTACAAAGCCTCCCATACCCGAGGGTAATGTCAAAACAGGAGTTGACATGAACCTCTTCTTCAAGTCTTGAAAGCTCTATTCACACTGACTTGTCCACTCAAACTTAGTATTCTTCTTAGTTAATTTTGTCATTAGCTGGGCTATTCTAGAAAACCCTTTAATGAAATGTTGATAATACCTGGCTAATCCCAAGAAACTTCTTATCTCTGTAACAATTTTAAGTCTCTCCCACTTCATAATGTCCTCAATCTTAACAAGATCAACATAAACTCCTTCCTTTGAAATTACATGACCGAGGAATTGTACTTTGTCTAACCAAAATTTACATTTACTGAACTTTGCATATAACTAATGCTCTAATAGTGTGCTAAGTACAATCTTGAGATGCTCCTTCTCACTTGACAAGTAAATAAGAATGCCGTCAATGAACTCTATAACAAACTGGTCTAAATACTTCTAGAATATGCGGTTCATCAAATCCATGAATACTGTTGGGGCATTTATTAGTTCAAATGGCATCATTAGAGACTCATAATGTCCATATCAGATTCGAAATGCTATTTTAGGAATATCCTCGTCTTGTATCCTCAGCTGATGGTAACCCAATCTCAAATCAATCTTTGAGAATACTCTCGTAGATTGTAATTGGTCAAAGAGGTCAACAATACGTGGTAATGGGTATTTATTTTTAATTGTAACTATATTTAGCATTCAGTAGTTAATACATAACCACATAGATCCATCCATCTTCTTTACTAATAGTACTAGGGTCCCCATTAGGATACACTTGGTTGGATAAATTCCAGATCTAACAATTCCTGCAATTATTCTTTGGGTTTTTTCAACTCTACAGTTGCTACATGGTAGGGCGCCTTTGAGATGGGAGTTGTACCTGGTACTATCTCGATGGTAAATTTCATCTGTCTCTTGGGTGGCAGCCCTGGTAACTCATCAGGAAATACTTCTTAAAATTTCTGTACAACATCTATGTCCTCTATTTTCTATTTGTATTCCTTCTGAGTCACCATGCTCACTAAGTATCCTGTATGGCCCTTGGCCATGAGTCTTGTTGCTTTTATAGCCAATATAATAGGTATTCCTAATGTCTCTAATCTGCCCTAGAATATGTATGTGTTACCCTCTATCTCCTCAAATTGTACTCTCTTCTTTCAACTGTTTAATTTTAGTTCAAATGCCCCTAATTTAGTGTTCAATTAGATTATCTAACCGTTCAAATTTGCAAAATTTAGCTTGATTTTAAATTTAGCTCCAATTGACCATCCAATCATTAATTTGTCAAAATTAATTATCAGATGATCATATGATCTAACCAGATGCTTAATGTATGGTTAGATTACTTTGATCTAGTCTAATGTCTTATAAATCAACTAAAGGATGCTTTGATGGAGTAGATTGATATTCAATGATGCAAATTATGCAAGAGAGCATTGACAGACTAGATCATTGATAAAGTAGATTTTGAAAGGTTTCCTAAAAGAAGAAGAATTCTAATCAAAAGAGGAGACTAGGGATAAGATTTGGAAGAAGAGAAAGTTTCTTAAGAGGAAACTAATTACTAGAGGATAAGGAAAGAGGGGGAGGAGAATTAGAAGGGTGGAAAATTATAAAAGGAGGAAAACCATAGGAGTCTAGGGGGTTTTGGAGTTTTTGCATGGAGTTTCCTATTGCATGCCATTCCTTTCTTTCCAATCAAGTGCTTTCATCGTTATTTTTTCTCTCTTTTATCTATTGCTTCTATTTCCATTCACTACACCAGCCTCCTCTATTTAGTTTTCTCTCCCTCATCATCGTCCACCATGTTTTATTGCACCACCTTCTACCCCCTTCGTCGTCTCCAATTCCCGACTCCCCATCTATTAACCAACTACTACCTGATCCCCGTATTCACACCCGCACCATCCAGATTTTTTCCCTCATAGTTTTTCAACAAGAAATCGAATCGAATCTTGCATCCCTTGTTCTCCATCTGTTTCACCAACCCCATCTCCCCGTCATCTCTCCACTTCCCTTTCCTCTTCCTCACTTCGCCAATCCTTTGTCCACATTTCTTTTATTTGCTCCTCTGACCACCATCGTTCCCCTCGTATGCTTCTAGACTCTCAGCACCCTCTTCCCAATTATCCACTCACACCATCCCAAGCCCATCATTTTTTTTTTTTTTTCCGAATCACCATCTCCACATTCCCTCTCCTCTATCTCTCTCAATTATCTCTCTCTCCTCTCCTTCTCTCTCAAATCCCGATCTCTTTCTCTCCCCTCTGTCTTATTCACTATCGTATCTCTGCTCCTATCTTCCCTACCTTTAGTTCTCTCTACCCAGTTCTCTCCCTCATCTCACAGTCTTTCTTTCTCTCTAGAGTTTCCTTCACCACAACCGAACTAGATCAGGAAAGGAAACTATTGGCAGTACCGCCTAAAACTAGAATCAAATGGCATTGCCCTATTTCCCTTATGCATCTAGCCCAACTACTTCTCTGTCAACCCAAAATTTCTTTAGAGCATGAAGAACACACTCTATCCCTCCTTTGCTATAGTACAGATTGCCTAGAACCCCCAGTTCTGGTGTCATCTCTGCCCACAATGCCAGTTTGCTCCACCTCCAAGGTTCCCTGTTTCCCTGTGTGAGACACCAGCTCTCCATCTTCTTCGGCAATCTCCTCCGGCTTCCATCTCCTCCTCCGCCGGGTTCCTGTTTCCTCTTTTCTTTTAATCAAATTTGTGTTCTAATTCCAATTCTACCCATTACAATTAATTAAAATTCCATCTGTGTCCTTGATTTTAATTCCCTCTTGTTCTATCTTATCTTCATTCTTTTATCCAAGAATTGCCCAATCCAAACTAGATTGATTAAGGCTTAACCCAATCAACTGGTTAGCCTTAACAGACAAGAACTCTTAGATTTTCAATTAAATTTTAGATTTCATTCTTAGGATATCCTTGAGCTCAATTAATGTCGTTGATCTTTAATCTGAATTTCAAAAAGTGATCTAGACTATCCAAATCACAAAATCACCATTTACTCCAGATCTTTACAATTTTGAGGAATTTGACAAATCCAACGGTAAATCTTTAATCAAGGACATTTTTAAGACGTTTATGAAGGCTGATTGACTCCAAGAATACTAGATTTGAAGAAATTGACAGTGATTAAGCTAGAAAGTAGTTTTTTCATGTGTATTTAGTTTGATTTTCTTCCTTTTTGAACTAGAAATTATGTAACTTTTGGAAGTTGAATAGTTCTAAACCTTTATTTCATTTCCAATAATTTTATGTTATTTATTTCTCATTTTTTCCAATTAAATTTTATTAAAACTCTAAATTCTTAAAGCAAGTCCCTATGGGATCGACTTGTACTTGTGCATGCTATACTACAAAAGCCTCTACACTTGGGAAAAAATCAACAAGTTTTTGGTGCCATTGTCGGGGACTCACAATGGAGTTTTTATAAAATTTAATTAAAAATCCAAAAAATTCCTAAAATATAGAAAAAAAAGAAGGAATTGCATACTTTTAGCCTTTTTGACATTTTTAGGCGCATTTTTCAATTTTTTTAGTGCATAATCACCTTGTTTCCTGAATTTGGTACTTATATCTATATTTCTTTTTTAGGAAATAGGAAAGTGGAAGAAATTGGTAAGTGGATTTTCATCAAAATAGAAATTTTCTTGCTTTCCTATATGAGGATTTTTCTTTTTCTTTTTTTGTGAATCTTGTAGTAAGGATCTTTGTAAGTTGCAATTTCCATTTCAATTTTTAAAGGGTTGTATAATACAGGGCAAGTGTAAGATAAGGTGGCCCACACTTGATCTTCATCAGAAACCCCATTGTAAGTATCCCTCACTTCTGTTATTTTCTAGATTATGGTTTACATTTAGGATAATCTTGTATTGTTTAGTATAATAATTGCATATAGAAAGCATATTTGATAATTGATGCATTTTTAGGATTTTGCATTAGTTTACTATTTTAATTGCATTTTTAAGGCACATTTAATACTTTAAGGTGATGTATGTTGATCAAACTGCCATAAAGAGTGAAAATTAATTAATAAGGGCACTTAACCCTACAAGATCAATGGTGAATTTCATCACCACTCATTGGCCCACCTAGGATAATCATCTCAAGTGTGCAACTCTACCTTTCAAATTAATCTAAAATCAATTAGAAGAGACCTATATGGCCATCACATGATCGTGGGACCCTCTTACTGAGACCCAATCTATCGTCACTCTAGTGGCTTTTGAGCATTGTAGTTATAGTGGGTATCTTAAAATTCAAGTGATTTTTCATGCCTTCTGTTGACATTTGTTGAGGTCTAAACGCTTCCTTACATAAGGATTGTATTAACCACCTTGCATAGAATCTAGCAAGTAAGCAATGGTCATATATAAAGGAGAGGATGAGCATTATATTAGGCTAAATTAAAAGCATTGTCCTTACACAAATTCAAGAAAATCAAATTATTGCTGCTTATTAGCCTAAGGATTGTTCGACTTGCCTTTTGCTTACATCGCGTAGAGTTAGATTCAACATTTAGATTAGGACATTTTAGATTAGGCTAGTTCCTACAAGGGCGTCGATCTCAAAACCCAGAGCTACTACCTTTAGACCTAGAGATTTAATGCATCCAACATCAAGGGAAAAGAAACTTAGTTCCTATATCCATGGCTGAGCCAGTTGAGCCACTAGTAGAGATTAAGTGTAAAACAATTAGAGATTTCTATGTGCCTCTACAACTAAATATGCCATTATGTAACCAATTAGATTTAGCCACATGGCAAGAAATAAAGAGAATGAAAACATGTATGAGTCATAAATTGAGACTGTTGGATGATAATCCAATGGTCAAGATTAAGCAACAAAATAAACTATAAATCTATAACCAATTAGATTTAGCCACATGGCAAGAAATAAAGAGAATGAAAACATGTTCAACCAATTATGACGAAATTGTATAAATGAAATCAAATAAAATAGAAACAATGGAATAGGAAAGAGGTAATTGTGTGAAAACTATTTTGGAGAAAGGAAAGAAGATTTGTATGGAATAGCTGGGAAGAAGAAGGAGAATAGCGTGAGAGAAGGAGGAAAGGAAGGGCGCATGTGATTGGATGAGGGAAAAAAAAATGATGATGGTGAAGAGATGCATTCCACTCGAGATTTCTCTAAGTCGTTTGGGACATGCGACTTTGGATTTTCCAATCTAATTAGAGAAGTATTTGAATACCGATAAAGAACAGATCTTGAATGAGATCGAAGGATCTAAGAAAGGAAATAGCGATAAAAGGTAAGGGGATTTGAGGATTACTTGTTTAGACATTTCCACTTTATGATGTTTAGGTTTGAAAAAAAAAATGTTTTGCATTTGATTAAAGTTGCATGATTTAGAAATTTTCATCACGCACAGAATAGCACTACAACTTATAGTATGTAATTGTTAAATCTCTTGGACTTTGTATGGACAATTGAATCATTTGAACGTTGATATCATCTTGGTGCAATAATTTCATGTATTTTTTGTAAATCTATGAAGTGTGCATAATGTTTATGATTGCTAGAACAGTTTCTTTTTCTTTTTTCTCATGCTATATTACAAATTGGAAGTCTTTTGAAAACAATGGGTCATAGTTGCATTTTTTATACACGGGTAGATTTCTATTTTGGTCAAGTCGTATACCTGTGATTTTGCTCTTTGATTGGAAGACTTTTAAGCTATCAAATCATTGTCATTAGAATAAGAAACTAACATATTTCATACTCAAATAATGTATTGAATACTACCGTGGCACTGATAAAGGAAATAGTTAATTAATTATATATGGAGATTTTTACTTAGGTTTACATAAAATTCTAGAAGTAACTTTGATTTCTCATTAGTAGAATATGGCCTTAGATCTTAACTTAGATATATGCTTATGATTCAATTGATTAAAGTTTTAATGCATGATGAAGGCAAATGTAAATAATATAAATTATGTTCTGATACTTGTTACACATAAAAAAATAAAATAAAATGTTTGATCAAATATGGCCTTAGATCTTAACTTAGATATATGCTTATGATTCAATTGATTAAAGTTTTAATGCACAATGAAGGCAAACGTAAATAATATAAATTATGTTCTAATACCTGTTACACAATAAAAAAAAGTTCTATCAATTCTAAACCATTAGAGAAAAAAGCTTTAGGATGATATTCTTAAATCAGTCAAAAGGTGATCAATCAAAGAAATGCATTCACTGTGTACTAATTTTGCTGCATAACTTTGTCCTAAAATTTTATATTAATTATATATACCTAAATTCATAAGAAAAGTAATATATCATATAAGGTTATGTACCAGCAAGAGTATAAATCACATGGAAAGTAATTTAATTAAGTTAAAATGCAAATAATGATATTATACCTTATAGAATTTAACTTATAGCATGCCTAAGGTTGTTGCTGTATAAAACTAATTGTTACTCTTTACAAGGCAACTTATGTATATGTTAAGAATAATAAACTATACCAGATATTTTAGCATAGAACATAAAATTTGAAAGATAAATATTATGCTGGTTTTTCCATTTAATCTTCTAAATTCAACATAATGATAGCTATATTAATAATGTTATTACTGTCCACATGAATATTTATACGATTTTAAATATGATAATTTTATGAACAAAGCGATTAAATGATTTTGACTATACAAAAGAATGAGTTAATGTATTTCAGGAGGATGTATATGTGTTATGAGGGTAAGCATATAAACCTTAGCCAAGGCATTTCATATGGAATTTGGCATTTGGAGAATTATTAGGAACTCATATATATTATTATACGAGTACTAAGATGATGTTTAAATGTGTGCATATATTTTATCAATCGATTTGAAAAGTGCGTTTCTCGACAACTATAATTGATTATGGAAATATTTTGAACATGGTATCATCAATCTATTCTTGTCGAGGTTTCATTGACATGCTAGAAGGTATGTGTAGGATGGTTGGATGACTAGTTAGGCTTCCACATTAGGTTTGGATGTGACTCGAGAGTCAGTTAGACTCTCAAGATATGTTTGACACCAGGTGAGTAGTCAGTTAGACACTCATGCTAGTTATGTATGACACAGGACTTGCTTAGCCCCTGTTTCTTTTATGATATTAGATACCAATATATGATTTAAGGATAGAGGACATGGGATACACTCCATTCTGTATTGATTTGTTCCTTCCTATGGAGGCAGTGTACTGTTCGAGGTATCTGGTCACGTTATCGAAGCATAGCAAAGCCCTTGTTTATTGGTTGGCAATGATTTGTATAGATGTATTTTAGGTAAGACATGTACTTCATGTCAGTTATCCTCAAGGGTTAATGACCATGCTAACTGCTTCGGCATGCTATTTGATACTCGAATATATTTTTTATAGATACTATTAGTGTTTTGTACATGATTGAGTTTTATTGATATTGATGTTTTCGATGTATGATTAAAAATTTATTATCTACAATTTGGATGTATGACAAAGGTTTATGGATATTGATGCTTTGACATATGATGGAGTTTAATCAAAATAGAAAAAAATAAAATAAAAATTGATTGATGGTTTATAGTTCATATCAATATAATTTTATTTTCATATGGTTTTGTCTAACCTTGTAATTCTCAAGGTGAGTAGTTGTACTCACCACCTTACAACCAACGTTTTAGGTGAAGGATCTAGGCACTGAGATAGAGCTGTTAGAGGAATTTTATTTGAGTTTACATTTTAGTTCAGTAGATGTATGTATCAGGAACTTTAGTTATAATGTTGAACAATTTGTTAGTTTAAATGTCATGTATGAGAGATTTTGATACATTTATTTAAATTTATTTACTAAATTTGAAGTGGTTGAATGGTTATATTTGGGCTGTGAACTAGTGGTCCTTATTGGTTTATTTTATTCTGCACTTATGGTAAGTTATATGAAGTTTTATGATACAAACCTGGATAATTGAAGATGGACGTTTTGAAAATTATAGTTTATTGTATTTCTGAAAAAAAAAAATGCTTTTAAAAAATTAACAATATTTATTACTTTATTTAAAAATATTATTTGAAAAGTCTTAAAAAAAAATCTGGGTCATCACAAGATTAGGCAGGTCTGGTAGAACCCTTTATACTCTCTCTCTCTCTCTCTCTCTCTCTCTCTCTCTCTCTCTCTCTCTCTCTCTCTCCTGTCATTTACGTGCACATCTAAAACTAGTCGTGTGGGCCTTTGGATGTTTACTCATTGGAATCATCTATCTACTAGATCAAACAAACTAATCATTGGTTTGATTAGGCTCTACCATTGCAATTCTTAAACACTTGAGATTATCAATTGATGACCCCAAAATAATTGTGTTGAGGATCATCAAAGTAGAAGAGTTTTGGTGCTTGGATTGTCTGACATGTGGTTGAACAACTTGGATCACCAAAATAAAGGTCCCACAATTACTTTCATAGGCATTGCGTCTTGTACTCTGTTTTTTTTGTTTGTAATGGCTCAGCAACCTGTAAGTCTAATATTTTAACCTTTCTTTCCACGTTACTCTAACTAGAAAATGCACACTCATTTCACGACTAAGTAAGAAAAAGGGGATGAGTGAGAAAAGAGAAATGGTAAAGACCTAGGATTAGTGAAAATAAAATTATAATTACCTACTTTTAGAAGCAAAATAGGAAGTGAGGGAGAGAAAGAGAAGATTAATAGAAATGAAATTATTATAGAATTAAAAAGTCAAACTAGGGAGAGAGAGAGAGAGAGAGAGAGAGAGAGAGAGAGAGAGAGAGAGAGAGAGAGAGAGAGAGAGAGAGAGAGAGAGAGAGAGAGAGAGAGAGAGAGAGAGAGTCTTATTTAAATTTAAGCATAAAACTAGAAGTATGACAAGAAAATAAAAGAAGATAAAATAAAGTTAGTAGAGTTTCAAACAGTTATTCAACTGATATTTATGACACATCATTTACTAAGAGAAGGTTTAACATGTTAGAAATCTAAACAATTTTAGTAAGAATATATACTCTAGAGAAACCACTACACCGAAATATCTAGTAAAACTATAGTAAGGTTAGGTTTTATTCACCCTTAAAAGTAGGAGAGAATTTTTTTAGTAAATAATAAGCATAGATACTTCGTGCACCTCCACACCAAAAATATATAGTAAAACTATACCAAGTTTAGTTTTTTTATCACCCTTAAAAGTAGAAGGGGAAATTTGTTTGGTAAGCAATATAGATGAGTGATTCACTTGATTTTATACCTAGTATTAAACAAGAAAAGATTGTGTCTTTTTTATATCAAATATCTTGTTTATGTCAGGGCAAGAAGGTTTCTCTTGTGCTAGGTCATTATTCAAGTCACTCATTGGTTTAGGGTTATTCATAAAAACTTGATTGCCTAAATAAAAAGAAAAAAGAAGATAAACTATCATATAGGTTCTTTCCTACCTTTATATCCATCAGTGCATGTCTCCGTGAAGAGGTGAGGTAATGCACTTACTAACTATGCCTTACATAAGCAAAATGGGCAGTCCCATGCACAAAACTTCAATGTAAAAACAGACTTTAGGAAAGCGGTGGACTACAAAGGGTGTATAATATGCAGTCTTACCTTGCATTTTTTACAAGAGGCTGTTTCCATGCCTCAAACCCCCGACCTCTAAGTCATAGGACAACTTTAGGCTCTCCTTATATGCCCTAGATAATGAAGGCTATCTATGCCTATTTCACCTAACAAACAAAAACGTTGAGCAATCTGAGTACATTACAAGTGCAATTCATGTTTGAACTGCAATATCATGCCTAACTGTCTCTAAGACGAAAAATGGATTTACACAAATCAGACGAGACATATCGAAAATGGCAATGGAGTGGCTTATCCGTAAATATCAAAATATGGAAGGGTAAGCTTTAGTGAAAAATGGCACGAGTCTTTACTACAAAGAAAATAACTTTTAGTGAAAAATGGCCGTTTATAGGGTACAACCAATGATCTTGAGCAAATCAAATGGGTTCCAATTTTGGTATAAGACTCGACCATTGAATTCCTGCCTCCCAAATGGTTTCGATCTTTGAGAGAAGCTCGCTCTATTTTCGTTCATATCTTCCCAGTGAAATTTCTTTAGATTGCAATTTATGACTTAGAAAGGGTCAGAAAGAGCCCAAACTGCACTTTGGACAGGCATTTGATTTACTTACTAGCTTTGCTTCTCGTCGTGGCCTCCATATTTCGGGAGCGCCTTTATGTGGCCTTTAACTTTTGAATTTTCTTTAAGAAGCACTTAATTTTTGGAAGAAGTCTTTAATTAACCTATTTGGCTGCTATGTGTCGCTGGAGCCGTCTTTAACAGGGGATTTTGTTTTTCATTTTTCTTGAAATGACAAGAGGGAACGAAACTAGATTTTGCAGAGCTTCTTCGTCCATAAAATATTTTTGTATCACTCGTCCATCACATATTTTGCAAAGCTGGTCACTCAGAGTTGATCTTTGATGTACTTTCAAAAGGTGAGTTTCTTACTTCTATGCTAATTGATATGACACTCTTCATGACCAGATCATGAAATTGGGACTGACATTTGCAGCTTGTGGGATTCGAACATGTGTCATTTAAAGTAACCCATTTCCTTGTTTTGTTGTTCTGGAATTTGTTTCAGGTATAACGTCTGTGGAAACCGTTTATCAGGATTCTTTAAAGAGCTGGGAATTAAAATTCTGCTTTCAATCAAATACCCTCTCTAGAGATCTTGTATCACTTTGTCAATGATCTTCTCTTTCTACAAGATTATGCAGTTTTAGGAGAGATTGTTGGATGTGGATTTTCATCCTGTTGTAGCCAAGCTTCCATATTAGGATTTGTGGATTTCTTGTTGTACTAGTTAACTGATTCCTATTTACATGTTAGTTAATGTTAGATATTCTTTGTGCTAATTAATATATTTTATTTTAGTATTATTTTATTAAATTTGAATTTTCAAAACTAAGAGTTTGTCTCAAATTTCAAATGAGATGACATTTAGGTAGTAGAATTAACTACCAAGGTGAAAAGTCGATTAATGAGAGTCAATTGATAAAAATATAACTACCTACAAAATTTTATAAACTGGGTCATTTTTCAACAACATAAAGGATTAGTTTTTCCGAATACTTGTGAGTTTTCCTTTAGTGTCATTCTATCAAATTAAAGCCTGCCTAACTAGGCTTCATAGGTGGGTTTTTGGTTATTTACTTATATAACCCACATAAGATGTAGTATTCTGGAAGTGGTTTGCCATTTTGATCTCATAAGCAATTGTAGTGGGGGCAAATAGATTTTAAGGAAAGTTCTATCATATGCCCTCAAGCCAAAATCCATTTCCACTCCATTTCCCAAACCTTTTCAATAGTTGACTGTAATATCTTACTACAAATTTCTTAGAATGCTAAGGCTTGAAATAATAGACTGCGCTGCTAAAATGACTCTTGAAAATGAAAATGAAGATACTCACTTCATTGTAAAGTAGTTAATCTTGTGATCATTTCACATGAAAATAGTGGGCCATTTGCTTTCATTTCAATTGGTGAACGGTACAGATTTTGGTTTAATGTGTCACTAAAATTGAAGAAAGAATCCAGCTTTGTTACCTGACTGTATTTAAACTAGAAGCATCCTTCATTGAAAGTTCCCTCTTTGAAATGTATTTACTTGTATGTTTGGTATCATTGCCGGGCACATACAGGAACCGGTTGCAAGATTTGGCTCAAATGAGCTACTTCAATCTACCATCTTACGCGTGTCCTTGGGAAGGACCATGGTGCCCCCTAGGTTTAAATCAACTGTCAATTTCAATGGCCGAGTGTTTGAAAGTCCAACTTTTTGCATTACTCAGAGACGGGCAGAGCATGCAGCAGCGAAAGTTACAGTTTTCATGATCTCAAGAGAGGCCCTTCTTGATCCTTGGCTGTAAGAGTTTTGGTATACTACAGTATTCATTCTGATTCAGATGAGCCTCTTTATCGCCATTAACTTCAGTGCTTCCTTTCATCTTAACAAATGAGGTACTGGGATTATAATACTGAAGAAGGGGAAAAATTTCGGTTTGCAACTTCTCTCATTTCACATCCACTGTTTGCTATCAGAAAGACTGTTAGCACACACAAACTGGGCTATTTATTTGTAAATATTCTGTCATTTATAGACCTAAAATATTTGCATGATTAAGAAGGTAAGGACTACGGTTCTATCAATATCATTTGTTTATTAGAAGAAGTTTAAATTCTACTTTAAGAGAAGCTTTATTTAGGGAGGATCTATCCTCTCTTTTAGGGTCTAACGAGATGATCATAATGTAATTGGATGGGCTTCAAGGTTTAGTTCCATATTCACTGTTTGAGTAGAGGAGTCGGTGTTGAAAACTTGGATAGGTTTTGCCTGTAGTAGAACTGAAATGGCGCAAGCAAGTCAGCATTGACAGGAAAGGTTTTTTTAACGACTCAGACAAGTCAAAGGTCATTCAGCTTGAACTGTATGGCCAATATCAAAAGTAGACTCGGGTTACTCAGTTATTCACTTGGTGAGCTTTTAAGTAGGTTCCCGGTTTAGGTGTTTGTAGAGCATTACTTGATTCTTATTTCTTATTGTTGCTTCTTCATCCCTACTATCTCAAGGTTGGGGAACGACGAAGCTATGTGAATCTGGGTCATCTTGGTTCTCTCTTGTTCATTTCATTTCAAGAAGAAAAGGAAAACAAAATTTCTTAAATACCCCCTGTTAAAAGATGCTTTGGTAACACATTCCGGCCAAATGGGTCACTCAGAGGCTCTTTTCAACCGTAAAAGGCTTCCTAAAAAGGATTTAAAAGTTAAGGGCCACACAAAGATGCCACCCAAAATAGGGGGCACTTAGAGACCAGAGCCCTTTGCACTGCCTTACTTAGCTCTGATGTATTCTTTTTCCTTTTTCTGGTAAGCCAGCCGTGGACTTCAACTATTGGCTGTGAGACAAGATACTTAAGCAACTTGACAAGTGCTAAATTCCTCTTCCTGATGTACATTCAAAATCTTTTCCAATTTACCCCATAATGAGAGTATGGTTGGATTTAGGATGAGCAAATCACATTCAATACATCAAGGAAGAAGCCAAATGCCATTGATAATGACAAGAATGCATTTTATTGCACAAAAGAATTGATACAATCGTAGGAGCTGTTACCTGTAAGAAGTGTGACAAACCCATCTTCAAAATTGGAGATTGATGATCGATCCTCATCCTCACTACCACCATTCTTGCTAATGGATGAATACAAACTCATGTGTTTCTAGAGCAGCCAACCCCTTTGCAGTTCTCACTAAGTAGTCTAACAAATCTATGGAACCATGCAGAAATTCTACTGAGGTGGTTCCAAACTCACATGTCGGTTAAGCATACACGCCGTAGGGGAGGCCGTGACAAGATTCCATCATTGTTCCAATTCAGATTGCTATTTGCGGTGATCACAAAAGTATCTCCTTCAGAATCAACAGGACCAGCATTATAAAGCACAAGATAACAAGCACCGTTGCACACATCACCATCCCCCCCTTCCTCTGTGTTCTTTCCGCCTGCAAGTGAAGATAGTTAACACGAATGTGTACTGCCACAAGGCAGCCGAGCTTATGTGGAATAATAGAGATTACAGAGCATGAGAGTGTGGATGTGCAGGAGAGGGGAGACCTTCTGCAGCTGCTTGTAGCCCTCCTCCACTGATGATGCAACATTTTGAATGTTGTAATCAATCCGATCAATGATGGTTCCCTGCTCAAGGAAAATGGATTCAGCACCCACCAATGTCACAGACCATCATAAAAGAATCTAAGAGGCACAGCTTCTAACCTGGTCTATGACAAGGACAGAGAGATCCTTCATTATTTGAGCGAGCTCATTGACTGATTCCACAACCTAAGGAATTCTCTATGTTAAAGGAGCAAAAATCAAGAAACTTCACACCCACATTGGGCAAAGAAATCCTACAAATGGTTTTACCTGTGTGATCTCTCTTTCCCTTTCTGCTGTAAATGCCTCACTCTTTTTAAGCTTCTCCATTTGATATGCATTAAAACCCTGAATGATACAGCATACACTCAGATCAAATTAGACAAATCAGGGTTTACATCCAAATTTGATTAATGTACCAGTCTCCAAAATGTCATGAATTTATGAAATTAGTGTATGGATATGTGAATACATGGAGATTGCAATGACACAGTGCAGAGGGTGGATATATAAAATTTTCTCCATTAGAGGTTTCCAGTCTCCAGAAGCATATATGCATTCCATGAGGGAGACAAAACAGGAGTATTCCATGACTAATCCAAAAGTTTAGATTATAAAGTTTGTGCTTTGTCCAGGCTTTTGGATTTCGTTGATACCCCAGTTTCAGCCCCTTGCCTACAGTTCTAAAAATAATTGTGTACTTTGGAGGAAGAACTGAAGGTCTTTCACACTGAACCATGATTCTGAGGACATAGTAATGTCTGCAAGGATTACACCGCTTCAATGGAAAAGATAGGCAGATAGCATACAATATCACCGAGGCCATCATCATCCACCTTAGATTTGCTTTCATTCAAACTCATCTCCAAGTCAACCCCATCTTGACCCTGCAACACAAAGTAAAGAGTAATAACTCCTCCATCTTCCATTTCATACAAAGAAAAAAAAAAAAAAAAAACCTCTATGTTGAAAAGTAACTAATAACTCCACCAAAACATACAATCCCACACAATCAGAAGAAACCACATGGGCAGGATTCAGATAAACAAAGTGAACATAACCCATGAAATCATTTGAAAAACAGAAAGCCCAGACCTCTGACTGTTTCCGGAGCCGCTTCAAATAAGCAGACTGTTTTTTCCGAAGCTCCATCGAAAGGCTCTGAAGATCGGTTGCAAGAGAACGCTGTAGAATAAACATTCAAGTGATTACTTTTCATGACATAACCTACCAAGAAAATTCAAGCTCTAATTAATACTACTTAAAATTGCTTAGCTACACAATGGGTTTAATTCAAATTAAGCAAGTTTTGTAGCATGGGACTAATAATGCAGAGGGATAATTTCTGGTCCAAGCAGTATTTAACACAGAAAATTTGTATCCTTGGGATATTCAACAATAGTAGTATACTGCACTTTTGGGCTTCTCTAATTTGATCTTCATCTACAAAGGGACTGAAACTTGAGTAGAAATGGTGGGATCCGGGGGTTTTCAATATGTTTAACAGTAACTTTCTAGAAAAAAGATAGAAACTTCATTGCTATTACTTCTTCCAAGATCTTGCGGAAAAAATAAAATTGTTAGTTGTGATGGGACAAATATTTAGCATTCTACGCAAGAAAAACAGACTTCCTTTTCAGTTTCATTGCTTAAGACTTGGTTTCATGCAGGATTTGGTGTCATGAGCTCAGAAAAATATGACTTGTGTGTGACAAAATGGAAAACTTTAATCAAGACTGCTCCAACTTTGCCAACAATCAAGCACCTCACCAAAT
This sequence comes from Warburgia ugandensis, assembly GCA_035236585.1. NCBI lineage: Eukaryota > Viridiplantae > Streptophyta > Magnoliopsida > Canellales > Canellaceae > Warburgia > Warburgia ugandensis. The sequence goes on along the minus strand of CP141128.1, from coordinate 18,158,482 downwards.
ACCAATTAGAACAACAAACACTAGAGCTAACAGAAACCACTGCCTTCAGAACCTAAAGAAGCACTACATGCTGATGAATAAAAATATGTATTGACCATCAAGAACATACCTGTACATTTTTTCTAACATTTGAATCCTCAGAAAGACCATCAGCAGCAGAAAGTTGCTGTAATCTCTTCTCCAATCGCTTCAAGAGATTTGTTATCTCCTGAGTAAGGACCTCAATTACCCGTTGATCTTCTTTTCCATCTGCAAAAGATGGCATCAAAGCCTTGGCATGGGCCTTAACTAACTCTGCCATTTTTGTCCTTGCACGTTCCATATTTGCAGCTATTTCTTCTGAAACATCCACCCATGCTGGAGGCAGACCCACTGTAAGAGCACCAGCACTGCAAGGAGAACAAATTCTTACTTTGACACTATATTTTTCTGTCAAAGTATTAAGAGACAGTAATGTTTCAGGATAATGAATACAACAAAAGTAGTTGCCAAGAGGACCACTGGTTCCCACTGCCAATTCAAATAGATAATAGTTATCGAACATGAGATTAAGAATGAGCGTACAAGATTCAAAAACTCAGAACCAAACTCCTTGAAACCAGAAAATGCAGACTTAGCAAGTCTGACCAAAGGCTTAAATTAAGAAGAGATTCAAAAATAAAGACAAAAAATGTAACCAAAGAAATGCATAGAATGTTTAAAACCCAAAAGACAAAAAGGTCAGTAAAAAAATATGGCTTCTATAGATATAATCACAAGAGCTGTATTTCTGCCATTTGATGTGGTACAATGTGGAAAGAGTCTGCACTCTATCGACAAATGGCATCCACCATGGATAGCCTATTAAAATTTCTCACCAAGTGAAAGGATGCTAAAAGATGAAAATGTGAATGCTTCATAACCAACAAGCACGCAATCAGCATTTAAAGCTTGTATTGGATAGAAAACTGGGTGAAAGTAAAACCAAGCAAACTTTGGAGACTGATTTACATAACTGATGTTGTTAGTTTTTTATCACCTCTGGAAGGAGTTCTTAGTAACTTCATAGGGCCAAACAGAGTTGAGGAACAAGTAATTAATAAAAAAAGGGGGCAGCCCCGGTCCACAAAGTTCCAGCATATGCAGGGTCCGGGGAAAAACAAGGAAAATTTCCAGATAGAGGTTAAAGTACTCTACTTGGAAAGACTGCTGGCACCTAAGTCATCATAGAGGACCCTTCAAAAGATGAACCTTGGCAGCCTCACAATCTGCATCTATGGTGATACAACCAAGAACCCATAACAAGCATAATGCACAAGCATGCGTGAATATGCAAAAAAAAAGGTGATACCTCTACTAGCTTGTTTGAAAATGTCACACACAACCTTGTTAAACAATCAAGATCTATAATGCATCACAAGATGGATAAGCTTGTGGTTTACTGGAAAAACTTACAAACTATTTCAGAAAATGGGAAATTCATGAAAATTTTGCAAAGTTTCTCAATTTTGTGCTAACTTGGTAATTATAGTTGAACTCAATAAAGTTAGAACTTTAATGTACCTCCCACACTCTTTCTTGTGGAAAAGCATCACCCAAATCTGTTCAATTTTAAAGGCCTTACATAAGAGACATAAGACCTACTAGAAAAACCATCTGTGAGTAATCTCCATGTGTAAATGACTGGTCATTTATCCTGATTCAGAACTCAAATTGTTTCCACCAATGTTCCATTCATTGTGATCCTTATCCATCAGGTTCAAAGTCTAGGGGAATTGTGCTTATTGACTGAAAGGCTTCCTGATCACTCTGCCTCTAGGAGCACTGGATGCAGGAGATAAGATGGACACAAGAAAATTAGGATGCCCATCCTTCAATCTTCCCTGATCCTTGTTATCCATATATAAGAGTCCAAACCTTATGTTTGGAATGACCAGTGTACTCCAGTGTAATGGTTTTTTTTTATTTGGTTTCCCACTTTATGATTTTACAAGCATATAGATCGCATATCCATTCATTCAATTCACCTTTTTTCATGTGGAAGAGATCAGTAGGGATGGATGGAAGGAGATATTAATGCAAAGCCAGGGAAAAAAATTTACAGCTCCAGCTCATTAAAAACCAGGACGGGTTTCATAATATGTAACTATTAGATGAATGATATTCCATTAAATTCATAGGACCTCAGTGGATCAGTTACTTTCAGCTTCTCAGGAGCTCCCAAGATATTTGATTTCAGATCCTGAACTGGCAGATTCAAGATGCAGATCTAACAAGTATTTGTATGGAATTACAAATGCACAGGAAATTCAAATTCCAGAAACTCTTTCAATGGGCAGAACTTCACCCAAATACTTAAGGATAGGAACAAAAACACTCTATTTAGGAAGTCTACAAGATAATTCCATGAGACCTGCAGCAGCAAAAGATCTTAACCCAGATAAACAGCAAGAACATTGTAAGCAGTTGAAAGATTGAATCTCAAGAGCAAAACACAGATTTAGATACAAAATTTCTGTCAGAAGTAATCCAAGAGAAAGTCAAGTTGCCAAAAGCTTCGGGTTCAATACTTCGGATCCTAAGCAGTGGAACACTATAGGAAGCATGCTTACCTAAATCCTATGTGATTATCAGCAGGTCAAACCACCCTCTTGTACAAGCAGAAGAGTAACTCTCTTCATAGACAAGAACAAAGGGCATGGCTGAGATCAATGGAGGCTCACTGAGCAGGTAGAATGCAACAATAGTTCAGCAAGTTTTTCTGACTTCTACATGCTGCAAATGCACCTTCTTGGGTGACCCAAGAAACATGAACAAAAAGAGGATAAATTTTTTTTTTCAGAAAACATCTTTTCTGCAGTTGAAAAAGAAATAAGAATCAACAGCAAATGCATCAAAGTTAAACTCATTTCTTCCGCGGAAAAGACATACAAGTGTTCTCATAGGAAGGTGCAGGTTCTGGCACTGGACCTTCTCTATGGTGAAAAATCTGTCACACAAGCATTTGGTCTGCTTTCAGCAACTCAACTGCTAACCAGGCAACACCATGCTGGGGGGCATGAAGACCACATCTGTGATGTAAGCCAAGTGGTCAATTCTTCAAGATAGATTACATGTAAGTGGCTCAAGGAATAACCTCCAGTGGGTTGGGGCTGTGAGTGAACTTCTAGAGAGAGAGAGAGAGAGAGAGATGACAGCCAACATGATAGGTAGACACACAGGTAAGCAAAAAGAAATGAAATATCATCTCAAATCCTTTGTTAAGTCCACTAAAAATTTCCTCAAATCTCCAATGAAAAGAAATAAAATGTTGTTCCCTAATCTTTAAAGCAACTTTTATGTTAGTAAACGTATTGAACCAGTCAGCCTTCCTTTACCCTCTTTTGTTATTTGTGAAATATGACCGATTGCTTCGTGGTCGAGCAACATAAGGGGTGTGCTGCACATAAATTAATAAAAAAGACCAGTCCAGTGCACAAAGCTCCTGCATATGCGAGGTCTAGGGAAGGGGTGGACCACAAAGGGTCTATAGTACACAGCCTTACCTTGAATTTTTGCAAGAGGCAGTTTCCATGCCTCGAACCCGTGAATTCCAGGTCACGCGGTGATAACTCTTCAATTACACCAAGGCTCCCCTTCTAAGGAGTGTGCTTTGCATACAGAATCTAATTCTCAAGTAACAAATTGAAATCTCATAAATATATTCCAAGGGTAGTGCAGTTGAAATCATTTCAATTAGATTCTCTGAAATTTTCTAAGGAAGAGTTCAGTTCTCATGTTAATGGTCCACTGGTGATAATTCAAGTCTCACCATTTTCACTTGGGTGTTTCAACTTGAATTTCACTCGTTTTCACTTTGGCACAAACACTGGAATTACAGCAGCCCCCCTGGAACAATATGGTTCTGTGATTTCAGATTCCAATAAAAGGTTTTGTTACATGGCACATATGTTAAAAATTGCAAGGTTTTGCTACATGCATGGAGGCTAAAGTTGTTGAGAAAAACTTCAGTTGAAGGCTACAAACAGAAGTAGTCATAGTGACCTTTTCGCAACTGCTTTCTAGGGTTTTAAAGTTTTGGTCAAAAATCATGTGATTAAAGGACTTATCTGACAATTATACAATAAAAGAGAGATTCTCTTAAAAAAATCTTTACGTACTTACATACAAGTCTCTTTCCAAGTATGAAATCATCAACAGTATATTTGGCAGCCTCTAAGGGCTTAGTTTGATTTCAAAATCCAGCCAATGAATTTTGAAAAATCAATCCAAACCGCACTGGTACAGCCACCTTTTTGGTAAAGATGGAGGCAAAGCAGGTACAGACAACACTGCTTGCTTCTGGCTGCCTTTATTACCAGGGGAAAGAAGAAGGTTCTCAAAATCAACCCATATAATTCCTAAATAGTGCTCCAATGCAAATGGGACCTAGACTGCTTCTACTTTGTTAACCAAGAATCGACGTTAAGTTGTCTCAGCAAAGTTGACAAGCAACCAATACATAATGAAAACTTTAATGTTTCTTGTGAATATATCCTCTGATTTCAGGTCAAAGGTTAAATTCTCTGACTCTTCTAAGCTGGGAATTTCAATGAAAAGCTACAACTTGAATAATGAATGACCATTAAAGGATGTAGGACTTAGGCAATTCCATCTCCTATTTGGCAGTCCTTTTGTGCATACGATGAACTCAAGGGGAAAAAAGAAGAAGTGACTAGTGGTAGAGCTGTTTAAGCATGAACTCTCTTCTCGTAGTCAAACACTGGGTGGGGGAATCACTTTAATCAAATCTGTTTTGGCTAATCTCCCATCTATTTCATGTCCTTTTTCCAATTCCTGAAGTGTGATCTCTGGATTCAACACAACAGAGAGAAAGTTCCCACAGATAGTATGAAGAGGAAGAAGATACCATATATTCCAATGAATGTGGGTTATAAAGCTAAAGAGAACAGCAGTTGCATGTTAGACCACTTTTTCTTTTTTGAATGGTGGACCATTAAACAAAATAATAGTGTAATGCAAGTGGAAGTGGAGGTTTTGGGAGGCAATGAGAACCTTAGGTGGGAGGTGATTTTCAAAAGTATGGCATTGGTTGACGTGGATAGGCCCCCAATCCTTCCCTTGAAAAAGCAATTTCGGCTCATATATGTGGAGATATGCTTCATAAGCATATCATTTTCCATCAGATATCAGGTTCATATTAGTATACCTAAGATTCAGCTAGAGATTGATAATGGCTAGAGGAAATTCCCAATATAGCTTTCCTTGCTTGTTCATGATGTGATATCTGACATCTCTAAGAATGTGCATGGTTGTTAATTAATTTCAATTGGTAGTCCATCAAGGTTCATCCCTAGTTCTAGCGACAGTTTTTGTCAAGAAGTGGCTATGGTAACTTGTCCAATGGAAAGAAGGACTAGATTTATCAGGCATGATGGGCTGGAGAAAGAATTTTGGAAAATTATATGAAACCACTCTGTAAGGTTAAGTTCTTGCTAACAACTCTTTGCGCAATTCTTTAGATTTCATCTACTCTATTTTCTCCTAAGATTCTCGCCTTCTATTAGACAACCTGCATCGACAAGATGCTTGACCACTTGATTAGTAGGAGCCATGCGATCCCTAACAGGTACTGAATGTGCTGCACAGCTGTCAAGTCAGTCAGTTGCCTTCTACTCCATAATTAGCTTGGAGGAAGTTGTCCATGTCTATGAGATCTTTGGAGTTAAGCAATGCATGCCACACTCTATAGAGGAGACATTGTGTTGGCAGTCCTCTTCATGGACTGCTTGTGGAAGAGTGCAATGAAAACCATGCTCACAATGTACTTGTGAACCATTTGGAGTGAGAGCAATGGTTGAACTTTCTGAAGTAGAGCTCAATCTGAGAATGATATCAGAAGTTCCATGGTTGGTAAGGCGTTGACTTTGCAATCACACTGTTGAGTGGGATGTCACAATAGCTAAGAAGAGGTAGGGAGCCGAAATATTTGACAGGTCACTCTGTTGCACAGGGAGACTCCAACTCCTAAATCCTCCCGAACCTTTGGGTTCTTTGAAGTTGACGTTTGATAATTTGGGTAAACCAGGTGCAAGTGGGATAGGTGCCATCAAAAGAAATCACAAAATGAGCCTGGCGTCTTAAACTGATTGCTACTTTTAGTTCCTTGATAGCAGAAATGTTTGCCCTTAATTGGGCAGTAAAACTAATATTCAGCATCAAGAACTAGTTATTCAGGAAGACCACCCAATTCATCCACTTGATTCACCGCAAGAAGTAGGCATATCGGGGTTTTATACAAAGTGCATAGAACATGCAAAACATAATGCCTAACGAGGTTGTTTTTCAGCAAATTAAACTGTCTAGGACATGAAGACGCAAACAACCTAGCATAGACAATCAAGTCCAAGTATAGTTCATTGCCTATATATGGTCATAGCTTCATACAAAATAAAATTAATGTCAATTACAATATCCTATGTTATGGTACAATAGGCAAACCATGTTAATTCCAATATTACATCGTTGCAAACCCTCTACTTCTCCCAATTCACTTGTCAAATCGAGTCCCCCTGAATTTCTTTGTTTCAGAAAATTATTAAGAAATTCTGAATCAAAGGGGATAAAAGAATCTCACTCTGATCTCAAGGTTCCACACAAATCAAGGAACGAGGACAGATCAAGATAAAACTTATGCAACATAGAGACCATGAAATTCAAAAAAGGAAATACCTGGAATTTCCTGGATCTTCTGTGCTAAGAGGAGCATACGAACGGTTCGCATTAAGCAATGATGTGCTGGCCAATTCGATCACCGGACCGACGGAAGAAGACGATGAAGAAGCAGCATAAGGAGACCCACCCGTGACTCGAACATTCCGAACAACATCCCGGTATTTTCGGTACAAAGGAGTTCGATTTCTCATCGCCATGGTGGGGAAAACGAAAGACGAAGATTACCGATCTGCAGATGGAGTTTTTGGAACATATTCTCTCATCTTCAGAAGAGAGACAGAAATCAAGAACTCGAGATTTGATCGGAACGGGAAAGATCGGAGATCTAAGAATTTATATGAGATCGAGTTTCGAAAGAGAAAAAACCCTCTCCGCTGTGCAATGTTTTCTTCAGACGGGAAACGATGGTCGACGGAACTGCTAAGGTTAAAATGCGCCTGCCGGGAAAAATGCTTATACTACACTTCAGCTAATTTAGTTTCCAAGGCTGATGGATCTGGAAATGGTTTGAATTTTGGTTTGTGGGCCCGTTGGATCATCTATTTCTAGACTGTTTGGGAGTATACTGTTAGGATACTTGAAGCTCGACAAGAATGATTGTGAGGCTACAGTTTGCTTTAGGTCTAAGAATTGATGTTGAGAAATTGAGATTTAGATGGAATGATTGTATTCGATTGATAGATTGAAAATTACATATTAGTATTTTTTAGACATTATATATTTGACTTTTCATTCAAGATCTGATAATTACGGATCAATTGTTGACTAATCACCGCTAATCACCGAATTCAGCTGTGATTGTTGATGATGATTTACAGTGTGATTTCTAACACTCCCCCTGAAGCTGAAAATGCAAAGATAATTTGCATTTTAAGCTTGTTAGTTTGAAACGCTTTAATAAAATGCTGAGTAGCATGATCCAATTGTCTTTTGCTTGCTTTCTGTGACTGCATTAGTTGCGTACTGATTTTTGCTTCTACTTTGGGTGCGTATTAGTTTATGTGCCTACCTTGGACACGTGCTTGAACTTGCTTCTGTTTAAGCATGTGATTGAAATTGCACCTATAGAGGGTGCAAAAATTGCTTGTTATGCCCGCTTTGACTATGGTGCTTGGGCCGGCTTGTAATATGGCACTTAGGTCATCTTCGAGATACGACGCTTTGGTCATCTTTGACTACGACACTTGGTCGTTTTTGAGATGCGATGCTTGGGTCCGTTTTGACTACGGTGCTTGGGCCATCTTTGAGATGTGACGTTTGGGTTGGCTTTGACTACTGTGCTTCGGCTATCTTTGAAATGCAACGCTTAGGTCGGCTTTGACTACGGCGCTTGGGCCATCTTTGAGATGTGACATTTGGGTTGGCTTTGACTAAGGTGCTTGGGTTGTCTTTGAGATGCAATGTTTGGGTCAGCTTGAACTACGGCACTTGGGTCATCTTCGAGATGCGGCGCTTGGGTCGTATTGAATTACGGCACTTGGGCATGTTGAGTTACGATACTTGGACCACGTTGAGTCACGGCACTTGGGCCGTGTTGAGTTACGGTGCTTGGACCGTCTTGACTTGTAGCACTTGGGCTAGCTTGATCACAACATTTGAGTTGTCTTGACTTGCAGCGCTTGGGCTGGCTTGATAACAATGCTTGAGATGTTATTTGATTGTCGCACTTGGGCTGAATACTGCTATTCTCCCTCTCAAGTTGTAGAATGAGTATTTATCATTCACAACTTATAATGATGTTGCTATGTTTGGGCTGTCTTGATTGTGGATGCTTAGTTGGGTGATGCTCCTTGTTCAAGCTTGATGTTGTTACAATATGTATTGTTGATAAGGATAGACATACTATTTAATAGGTCAAAAGAACTGTTCATCGAGTCATAGTACTGTTTATTGGGACAATCCTATTGTAAATCGTATTATACCAACTCCGTATTATTTGTCACTCGAACTATAGTGAATTAGCCAAATTAGGCCCACTGTAATGACTTAGTATCACGACATCGGCACATCATGACGGCTACTTTCGATGATTTTTTTATTTTTTATTTTATTTTAAGTCCATGTGTCTTTGACTCTCCCTGTTGGAATGTGAATTGTCTTTGGGCCTACTTCTCTTTTCAAGAGCTTGTTGCCAATGCGAATATTGGCAAAGGTGCCCCGTGCCATCACTTCATCATTTCCTCGATGGCTGCTATAGGAATTGAAGTCCTTTCTATCCACTCCTCAATCAAGGAGGTATTTTGAAGCTGGGCTGTCCTTGTGGATGCTCCCTAAATCTGGCTACTGCTAGAGAAAATTATGGAAGTGTTGCGCCTAGATTGGCGCACTAGTCAAGAGCCACGACTAAAGCCAGGTTAAATGACTGAGTGAAAAGCAGTCAGGGTCCATTTGCAGTGCCCTCCATGAAATCTGAATAGATTGTCGTATATCCCTATAAGCTTTGGTTGCTGGACCATTGAATAACCTCCAGAAGAAATCTCTCATTTGAGAATGTACTCGAGGAGGCCATCGAAGGGTGTGGGAGAGATGGTGAAAGTGAGGAGTTTCTCGCAGGAGAATCAACAGTGACACCAACAATTAAGTTGTTGCTGCACATATCGGGATTGGAGATTAGAGGTAGGAGAAGAAATTCTGAAGGAGGCAATCTGAGAGCAAAAACCAGATGGAAGAGTCGGGATAACTGTTTTTGGCAAGAAGCTCCAACGCTGGTTGCAGTCACTCCAGGAAGAAAGGCTCCATCTTTGATCGGATCAAATCGTCTGGCAAAGATAGCAACGGTTGAAAATAGAGATGGCGATGGGGGAGGAACGCTTGATAGCGACGCACCAAGATCCGTCTAGATGGGGCTTTTGTTACAGGTATTCGTCATGGGAGAAATCTTAAGTGATAATTTTTGGCCATAAGCTTGACTGCTAGCCAGAGATTCGGTGCTTTTATAAGAGTGAAGTGTTAGACAGTCGGTGGTCTTGGAGTTTGAAACATATCCAAATCTAGCGTCGGTGAAGAAATAGATCCAGATGATGGATCTGAAAGCAACCTTAGCTCCGGCTAGTTATTGGCCAGATGTGTACGTTGGATCAGTCTTCTTTTTCTCATCGTCTCCTGTTCTGGAAAGAGATTGAAACAAAACTGACAGAGATGCCTAAGATTAAGATGTTGTTGGGCAGATCAGGAATGGGAATTTGAGGTAGAGGAAGAAGATGCCTGAGGGACAAGAAGCGGAAGTTTTATCAGGATATAGTTCGCAGTGTGATTCGAGTGGTGAGATTAGAGCCAAAGAGGGGAGATGGGCTTGGAGAAGGTAAGGAGGAGGAACTTTCTACAGATCTGATTGATCTGATAATATGTTGCAGATGTTGTGTTTCTGTTATGGGATAGCAGATCAATCTGTCTCTGAGAAGAGACGGTGGGCAATGATTTTATTCTTCGAGACAATGTTGATCGATCTGTGCAACAAGCAACAGATCTTCACAACTGCTCTAACTTTGCTCTCATACCATGCTGAGAAATTAAGATTGAGATTGAATGATTGTATTCAGATTGAGAATTATAGTTTGGTATTTATAGACATTACATATTTGACTTTTCATTCAAGATTCGATAATTACAGATCAGTGGTTGATTAATCACCGTCAATCATTGAATACAGCCTTGATTGTTGACGGTGATTTACAACGTGATTTCTAACAATTGAAATAATTCTATACCTGGCCTTTTAAGTAGTTTGGATTTTTTATTTGAATCCAGATGATCCAAACCATTTATTTTGTAGACATACTTGTAGATGAGCAGTGAGCTGTAATTCTCTCTTTCAGACAATTTTATACCATTGATTTGACATTAACTTGTCCCAAAACTTGAACAGTTAAAGATAGCAAGCGCACAATCTTCAATACTATTATTACATTTAGGGCAGCTGTTCCTTCTTCCCATGATGGTGATAGTGGGTATTCTATTATGATAAAAGGGCCGCACAAAATTAGAAATTGTAGGTTGTCTCGTTTTCCAAATATCCTTCCAATAATTCTCATTAGTGTATCTCTCATTCGCAACAATAAAATATTTGGATCAAAACGCACCTGAACTTTCTGGTTACCAAAAAAATCTCTCATCTTTATTAGTAGATTTTGTAAGTTTGATTTAAAATTTTTTTCTCGCAATTTCATTTTCCCATCTATTAGTAATAAACTCTTTCCATGATTTCATTAACGGTTCCAATCATATTGACATTGTGATGGTGTTGTGGTCGAACCATTTCATGAGGGGAGAAGGGCCAATCTAATTATCAAACCAAAGTTTAAGGCTCCTCTCATCCCCAACTTCCCAATGAATTTCTTTTCTTAGGACCTTCCTTACTTCGAGAATACTCTTCTAGACATATGTATTGTGTTTGAATAAAAGGACATTTTGTTAAGTATTTAGCTTTGACGAAGTTGACATGAAGAGATTTAGGGTTCTTGAGAACTCTCCATCCCAATTTTGCCATCAATGCAATATTCATCTAGTGGAGTAGCAAATCCCTGCTCCACCCCTACCCTTATGAGCACACATGTTATCCCATGCAACCAAATGTAAACCAGAATTTGTATTTGCATGGTTATGGAGGAAGTTTCTTTAGATATTTTCACACTCCTCAATAGTGTCTTTTGGAAGGGGAAATGAAGACATAGTAAAAATAAGCATGCCTGCAACACTGTATGCTCTTAAAGTTGTTTTCTATTTCTAACCTGTGAGTTTTTTGTTAGCTTTCTCAGAGACAAAACTAAAATATCTTTTAATGTGTTTGCCTTTAATGCATTGAACTCTATACATTTGTAATATGCAAAAGCATAAAAGGAAATAGCATAAAAGTTTTTCCACTAATGGTTTTTACTAATCAAACAAAAGTGAGTCCGTATCTCTAAACCTTTGTGTTGTTAATTATATGTTATTAATAAAAGGCAAACGCTTTAATTATTGATCACATTGTTTGGTTGCATGCCATAGGCCTAAGCGTAGAAAGAGCAATATGAAGGTATTACATGAGTCTAGAGTGAAAAGGAGACCATAGCCAATATATATGTAGCTGCATAGAGGTTTGGGTGACATCGTGTCATGAGATTCCCAAAATAGTAAGGCGATAAGCCTATAAGGTGTTGGCTAGCACATACTCAAGTCAGAAGACTTGAAGGCTTATGCCTTATTAGACAGGTTGTCTATTTTAACATTAGGGTTGAATCCTAAGCTAGGTTATGCTGATAGTATGTAAGCATAAATCACAGCTTTGTATTCAGCTAATAGTATGCTTAAAATTAGATGGTCTAAGCATGGCTGGCCAATCCCTTAAGGTAATAGCATCATGGCTAAGACTAGGATGGCCCAAGGCTCATAATAGTTAGTCATAGGCATCACTATAAGTGGATAAGGACTTTAGCGGTCCAAGCCAAGGTATAGGGGAGCATAGACAAAATGGTCATAGCTTTTTCCCCAAAGGATCAAAATTGTGTCACTACTTCAAAACCAGAGAGCACAGATAAAATGGTCATAGCTAGAACCCCAAGGGAGTAGAGACAAGGCTAAACATAGGCTCATGTCTCTCATAAACACCTTGAACTGATAAGAAAATTATTGAGTTTCTCACTTAGTGTAATGCCTCGAGAATTTTACGCTATTTTTGCATCCATTAAAAAAAATGAATTGGACATTCTATATGAAATTAACCATGTTAAATGTTAACTTTATTTAAAATAGTAAAAAAATAAATTTGTAAGAAAAATTAGTACCATTAGATTTTACTTGAAAAATGGAATCCAACACCTTAAAAAATGCCAAAAAGGGAGTTCATATGACAAAGTTATGGGCGTTTGAAGATAGAGGGGCATTTGTGTAAAATACACTTAAAACAGAACGACCCAAAAACGCAAGGGGCCGTTTTACTAATGGCACCCCCCTCTGGTCGTCCCCTACCTCTAGACCACCGACCTGCATGATCACCGGCTTTGTGAGGCGGCAGAAATAGCGGCACCGCCATGGGCAGCACCGCCTTTGCAAGACTATAAGAAGCCCTCTTCCCCCTCCCACTCCATGCATCGTTTTTACCTTTCTTCTCCACCTTCTTTGACTATTCAAGGGAGGATTCCGACCAAGGGTTTTAGCATAAAGAAACCCCACCTCCGGCAATGGGCATCACTCTAGCCTGCCCAGGTAAGTAGCCTTTACTCCTTAAGTTTTCCCCCCTTCTTCCTTGCCCAGATCCACGCCAGATCTGGGTGTTTTCTGGCTGGGAATCCCGGAGGAAACCCAAACTCGATGGGTCTGCTGACCCATCGAGCCAGACATCGCCCAGGTCCCTCCTCTTCCCTTCCCCTTCCCCAAGTTAGATCCGGGCCGGATCTAGCGTTTCCCGGCTAGAAATCGCTGGTTCCAGAACCAGTCAGAGAAGGAAACTGTTCCAGGGCAAGGTATGTGATGCAGCTCGGAACGCGCCTGTCGGGCGGACCCTGACCATGCGATTGCGTACAGGCGTGATCCCAGGTTCAACCAGGACTCACCCAGGCCTTTGGGCACATGCGATGTGGGTGCACGGGTCCTGGTTCGACCAGGGCGCTCGTGCGCCCTGGGAGCCATGACGCGCCCACCAGCGTTGAAGATGTAGTCGTGCGATGCTAGCTAGAACATGCACCGTAGCATGTAGCTCAGGCGTGCGGCGCACGTGAGGCAGTCGCGGTTCGACCGAGATGCACGGGCGTCTTGGGAACCATGACAAGCAGGGCCGCATGGATGAATCTGGTTTGTCCGTGATCGTGCAACGCTAAAAATCCAATTTTAGGAGCAGTAAGACTCTAATTGACGATCTGAAAGAACCGCTGTGTTCGTAGTGATGATGCAGACCTAATGAAACTATAAAATTAAGGATCAGAGGCCTATTCTACATGATTAGAGCCCAAAAATTCTAGAAATCTCATAGATCTATAAGATCAAAGATGATCAAACTTCATAGATGGATTCATTGGGTCTATTAGAGTATAAACTCCCTATATTAACTCTTGAATTGTAGATCTGACTATCCAAGTCAAATGTAAACCCATTTGAAGCATCAGGATAGGCAATCTAACCAAAAAGGCAGATCTAGCCATTAATCTAGAGGTCTAAATAGTGAATTATAAATAGATAGGAAATGATGTGGAATCTTTGTTATCAAGGCTTTTATAAAGGAGACCCAGGGTCGGGTTGAGTAATGAAGGACGCGACTCTAGGAAACATTGAGGTAGGTAGTTTGATACTACTCTGTTTTCAAAATGCATTCTAAATTGAGTTACCTGTTTCTATTACTGTAATTAGTATGTGTTTTTAAACCATGCCGTTCTTATACGAGTTTAAGAATTTATAACATTAATTATGGTACTAGCATGAGTAGAGTTTATGCCATGGTCGCATACTTTGAAAACAAATGCATAAATTGCATAATTTATGTTGATTTAAGATTTGGACTATGTATGTTTTTGGGCTATTGAGCCTAGTGGGCACTATGCTGAGGGGTATGGGTTTGGCCTCCCGGCCTCTACCACCAAAAAGGTGGATGGTATCACTGCCAAAAACGGCATTGTCCCTTCCCTGACTGCTGTGGTAAAAAGGGACGACCACTGGAGGTGTTCACCGCACCCTTTTGGGGACATATCCATAGTCGCCGTGGAGGCTATGGTGGATTGGTCTCTAGATACCGGAGACACGCGATCCAGAGGGGTTCTGGTCGTGAGCGTAGTGGCCCTATGATTTTAGTGAGATTGATACGCATATAGCATTGAGATGGTCATATACGAGTACTCGTGACCAATTGGCATGATGTGTATGCCGAGAAACTACTGTGCATGATACTAGCATTTGCTTGAACAATGACTATTTTAAGAGTTTTATGATTATTATATTTGACTCGCTGGTTTGATGCATTTGATGAGATCTTCGTATCTGGATCTATTGATTTCTATTTCATGATTTTGATCATATTATACTAGATTATGAGAAAGGACTCCATGATTGAAATTGCATCAAGAAGTTTATGTTTTATGCATAACCATGCATGCTTACACAAAAAGAATCACTGATGTTTTACATGAAAAGCTCTTGGAATCCTACATGTTGCCTACCGTGTTTTCAAAATAATAGTATTAGATCACCAACCGAGTATGAGAAATACTCACCCAAATATATTATTTTTCATGATAGCTCCGCTCACTAGTGGAAGAAGCATAAGGAAATGTTAGTGCTATGATCAAGTAAATGAAGAAGAGACAAGTATGAATGTAAGTAAACATTCTACCTTTTGGACATGTATCTGTATTTCTTTATAGTTGGGTTGTGAGCTGTGACTGCATAGACCTGGGAAGACATTTATGATTTTTGAAATTTTCAAAAACTACTTTGGTTGTTGTGAAAGCAAATGACACTTGGGGTTTTCAAAATGAGTTTAAAAGAAAAGATTTTTCACTGCATTGCATCGTTTTCATAAAAATGGTTTTCAAATAGGGATGCATCTCGCCTTAGAAATTAGATATTGCATTTAAAAATGCATGGGAAAACCTCGGTCCTCACAGTTGGTATCAGAGCTTAGTTTTATCCTTTCACAGCCAGCCCAGCATGTCCAAGGACATAGACAACCAAGGTAAATAAGAATAAGTAGTCTAAATAGAAGTAGAGAAGTAGTAGTGATGACTAGAACACGAATAATATCAAATCACAAAGATGCACACCATCAATAAATAGGTGAAAGGCAGCTTGATTTATCAAATAATTAGGCAGTGGATAGTGCAAACCTTATCCAAAATCTAGTCTAAGACGACTTACGGTTTAAGGATTGTTGTGTGGTGCAAACAGGGAAACTCATATATGAATCAGATTATGATGTTCAATGAAGATGTTAGGGAACTTATTGGTAGATAATTATGACTTGTAATAGATCAATCTCACCAAAGGTGAGAAAATCGAAGAACCTACATGGCTATCTTACCATCATAAAGAATATTAGAATATGAGTACATTATCAAAAGGGATACAATATGAGTATGGTAGGGGATGTAAAAGACGGAATTTGAGAAGAGTGACAAGGACAGCGACTTGTCCATTTGTTTATCAACTAGGTTGTCATCAAGGATCAAGATGATGTCTTAGAGGAAGATTGGAAGAGCAAGTATCTTAAGGCCATCATTTAGTCATTTCCTTTGGTGTAATGTTGACTAAATAAAAGTGTCTCACCCTATTTAATCCAATATGTTAGTATCTATTAGACAGTAGTCTAAGTTATATACTCAGAGGAATGTTATAAGTACTTAAACATGAGTTTTACCTAAAGTTATTTATTAGACTAAGTCATTTGAGGGTCTAAGGTCAGTTAATTAAACTACGTTATGGAAGAGCTAAGAGTACGAGGAATACAGTAGCAACTGAGACAGAAGCAAAAATAAGAAGCGATCTAAACCAATGCGAAAGATTTTCCCACCCTTACTAGATACCATGAGAGGGTGTAGAGATCGTCTTGGGTCTAAAAGATGCTATTAACTTGGATTGAAAAGAAATGCAGATAAGCACCGATCGCTATAGAAATGTTTGATCTATAACTTATATCTAAGAAAATGTTCCATGCTTACCTGAAAGATAAATTTTGAGGAATTGAGAAAATCACTACTTATGATGATGCCTCCTGACAATTAAGACTAAATGGTTGACAATTAAGCTTTGATAAAAGGTTGAACAATATATTGATATAGGAAATGAAAGAAGAAAAGTTAAAGTATCCAACGCATTATAAGGCAATATCTGATGATGTTAAATTGCCTTTAAACAAAAAGTTAGTTGTTATATGCATGTACCAAGTACGAAAAATCGATTGAAGGAATTTCCTAAGGACTAACTTTACTAGATCAAGTATAGAACTTTTGGACTGAAAGGTTACGAAGAAAACCATCAAGCAAAGAAAGGATAAAGAGGCTCTTGATAAAGGATTCAATCATGACCTAGTAAGGGTGCTCGGTTATGAATAGGAGACTTTTGGCATGAATGGGAACATTGTTGGAAATCCTAATGACAAATTGATATGAATAGGAAGATAGGCCATTGGACGAGAACATTTGACTGATGATGATGAATCAACCATTAACATTTGACATGAGTTTGGATAAATTCTTCATGGAGAAAAGCATTTGATGGCTTCAGCTTCTATGAAACTTGATGTACAGTTCAGATATCCTAATCGTAATATGAGAGAGTATTATTGATGGAGGATGCTACTTGAATTGTTTCATGGTTTTATTTTGAATATAATATGGGTTGAGGACTCAAGTTATGGTAGAAAAGCGATAGACAGTTGAAATTCGAAGTTAACCAAGGATTTGGCTTTTATCATTGATATAATCGGATGACACATGGTACCATATCAGGCATTGAAGTATCTTGGGGGAAAACATGAAGCAAAGAAATTAAGATGCAAAGTTAAACATAATAAAAAGAATGTCACTTTTTAAGAATCTTATGAATGACATGCAGCCAACCTTTAGAAGGAGACGGTGATAATATGATATAATCTCAAAGAAGTATGAAGTAATTTATATATGAGTAGGAGAATATGGTCATATAAGGAGACTATCCTATACATGATCAGAGGAATATGAGCATCTAAGGATTGGTAGCTATATGAACTACAACTATAAACCGGTATTGTTAAACTGGCACGCATGGGACTATGTATCAGAGAACACAACGAAAGTGGCCCATAGATACTTAAAGTAAACGGATAAGATATATTGACGATATATATGTAAGGCCTTGTGGAAGGAATTATAAAGATGATAAATTGAGAATATGTCTAGGATTGGGTGCATGGTAACGTGAAAGGGTTTTAAGGACACAATTCCTTTACGTACTAACTTGAGGAATTAACAAAGAGACCTATAGGGTTGGAGCAAAAGGAATTTTTTTAGTTCGAGTTCTAAGGGAGTCCTCAGGAAGAATATGTCTTATCAAGAAGACAACTGACTTGAAGGTAAGAATTTGTATAATTTCTAGTACAAAATTCTTTTAAGGGGGTAATGATGTAATGCCCCGAGCATTTTACGCTATTTTTGCATCCATTAAAAAAAATGAATTGGACATTCTATATGAAATTAACCATGTTAAATATTAATTTTATTTAAAATAGTAAATAAAGGAATTTTTAATACAAATTAGTACCATTAGATTCTACTTGAAAAATGGAATCCAACGCCTTAAAGAAAGCCAAAAACGGAGTTCATATGACAAAGTTATGGGCGTTTGAAGATAGAGGGGCATTTGTGTAAAATACACTTAAAATAGAACGACCCAAAAACGTAGGGGGCCATTTTACTAATGGCACCCCCCTCAGGTCGACCCCTACCTCCAGACCACCGACCTACACGATCACCGCCTTTGTGAGGCGGTAGAAATGGCAGCACCGCCATGGGTAGCACCACCTTTGCAGGACTATAAGAAGCCCTCTTCCCCCTCCCACTCTATGCATCGTTTTTACCTTTCTTCTCCACCTTCTCCGATGGCTCAAGGGAGAATTCCAGCCAAGGGTTTTAGCGTGAAGAAACCCCACCTCCGGCAATGGGCATCGCTCCAGCCTGCCCAAGTAAGTAGCCTTTACTCCTTAAGTTTTCCCCCCTTCTTCCTTGCCCAGATCCACGCCGGATCTGGGTGTTTTCCGATTGGGAATCCCGGAGGAAACCCAGACTCGATGGGTCTGCCGACCCATCGATCCAGACACTGCCCAGGTCCCTCCTCCTCTTCCCTTCCCCAGGTCAGATCTGGCGTTTCCCGGATGGAAATTGCCAGTTCCAAAACCAGCCAGCGAAGGAAATCGTCCTAGGGCAAGGTGCGTGATGCACTCCTAGAACGCACTTGTGGGGCAGACCTTGACCGTGTGACTGCATACAGGCGCAATCCCAGGTTCAACTAGGACTCGCCCAAGCCTTCGGGCGTGTGCGATGTGGGTGCACGGGTCCTGGTTCGACCAGGGCACACGAGCGCCCCTGGAGCCATGACGCGCTCACCAGCACCGAAGATGCAGTCGCACGACGCTCGCTAGAATGCACACCGCAGCTAGTAGCTCAGGCATGCGTGCGTACGTGAGGCGGTTACGGTTCAACCGGGATGCACAGGCATCCTAGGAACCATGACGCGTAGGGCCGCACGGACGAATCTGGTTCATCCGTGATCGTGCAACGCTAAAAATGAAATTTCAGGAGCTGTAAGACTCTGATCGACGATCCAAAAGAACTGTTGTGTCCGTAGTGATGATGCGGACCTAATGAGACTATAAAATTAGGATCAGAGGCCTATTCTTCATGATTAGAGCCCAAAAATTCTAGAAATCTCATAGATCTACAAGGTCAAAGATGATCAAACTTCATAGATGGATTCATTGGGTCTATTAGAGTATAAACTCCCTATATTAACTCTTGAATTGTAGATCTGACTATCCAAGTCAAATGTAAGCCCATTCGAAGCATCAGGACAGGCGATCTAACCAAAAAGGTAGATCTAGCCATTAATCTAGAGGTCTAAATAGTGAATTATAAATAGATAGGAAATGATGTGAAATCTTTGTTATCCAGGATTTTATAAAGGAGACCCAGGGTCGGGTTGAGTAATGAAGGACGCAACTCTAGGAAACATCGAGGTAGGTAATCTGATACTACTTTGTTTTCAAAATGCATTCCAAATTGAGTTACCTGTTTCTATTACTGTAATTAGTATGTGTTTTTAAACCATGCCGTTCTTATATGAGTTTACAGATTTATAACATTAATTACGGTACTAGCATGAGTAGAGTTTATGCCATGGTCGCATACTTTGAAAACAAATGCATAAATTGCATAATTTATGTTGATTTGAGATTGGCTATTGAGCCTAGTAGGCACTATGCTGAGGGGTACAAGTTTGGCCTCCTGGCCTCTACCACTAAAAAGGTGGATGGTATCGCTGCCAAAAATGGCATTGTCCCTTCCCTGACTGCTGTGGTAAAAAGGGACAACCACTGGAGGTGTTCACAGCACCCTTTCGGGGACATATCCATAGTTGCTGTGGAGGCTATGGTGGACTGGTCTCTAGATATAGGAGACACGCGATCCAGAGGGGTTCTGGTCGTGAGCGTAGTGGCCCTATGATTTTAGTGAGATTGATATGCATATAGCATTGAGATGGTCGTATACGAGTACTCGTGACCCATTGGCGTGACGTGTATGCCGAGAAACTACTGTGCATGATAATAGCATTTGCTTGAACGATGACTATTTTAAGAGTTTTATGATTATTATATTTGACTTGCTGGTTTGATGCATTTGATGAGATCTTCCTATCTAGATCTATTGATTTCTATTTCATGATTTTGATCATATTATACTAGATTATGAGAAAGGACTCCACGATTGAAATTGCATCAAGAAGTTTATGTTTTATGCATAACCATGCATGCTTACACAAAAAGAATCACTGATGTTTTACATGAAAAGCTCTTAGAATCCTGCATGTTGCCTACCGTGTTTTCAAAATAGTAGTATCAGATCACCTACCGGGTATGAGAAATACTCACCCAAATATATTATTTTTCATGATAGCTCCACTCACGAGTAGAAGAAGCATAAGGAAATGTTAGTGCTATGATCAAGTAAATGAAGAAGAGACAAGTATGAATGTAAGTAAACACTCTACCCTTTGGACATGTATCTGTATTTCTTTATAGTTGGGTTGTGAGCTGTGACTGGATAGACATGGGAAGACATCTATGATTTTTGAAAATTTCAAAAACTACTTTGGTTGTTGTGAAAGCAAATGACACTCGGGGTTTTCAAAATGAGTTTCAAAGAAAAGATTTTTTGCTGCATTGCATCATTTTCATAAAAATGGTTTTCAAATAGGGATGCATCTCGCCCTAGGAATTAGATATTGCATTTAAAAATGCATGGGAATGCCCGGGTCATCACACTTAGTGAGTAGAAAGAGTGATATCTTGGCTTCTTGAGAGAGTATCTTGAATGGAAATCGATTTTAAATTACCTGGAATGGAGGGAAGAATTGATATTTATAGTTTTGGGCACCTTGATAGTTATTTACATAGCCAATGAAGTTGAGACACCGAATTCGTAACTACCTTAACCGTGGCACCAGACTAAAGTGTCATTATAACTAGAGGTGCAAGTGGTATATTCAGAGCTTCAAAACTAACTAGAACCAGATTGAAAATTTTGAATATGGTTATTCAATTGGAACTAATGGTATGGTAATGATTTTCATTTTAAAGAATCAAATCTTATTGGTACAATATCATATTTATGCTCGGTTACTTGAACCAAAACGAAGAATAAAAAATATTAAGTAGTCTACAAAAATATCCTTATAATATTATTTTAAAATTTAGTATATTAAAGGATAATATAATAATTTACATCTAATACATTTCATTATAAGTTAGTTTTTTAGAATTATTTTTATATTTAATTTATATTAATGTAGATTATTTACAAATTGGCCCATTGTGGTTAATCCATAAATATAGACTTTTAACTAGGGATAATGACTATTGTAAAAGAGGGATCCAAAGTTCAAAAGCATGCTATTCTCCCTTAAAGCCAAAACACTCAAACTCAGTTGCTTGCATTTTGAATTCATGTCATAGTTGATACTATAGGTATCAATATGATAGTGTTTTTAAATTTTCTATTATTTGTTATGTTGTATTCTTATTTTCATGTATAGTAGTTAAACAACAAATATATGAGTACTTGATATGTAAATAATTAAAATTAATGCACAACATACCTTCGCTATCTTAATTTTTTGTCTTTCACATTTTTCTCCTTTATATATTAGAATCATAAAATACCCAAGAATAGGACCGGAGCCAGTGGTATGGGAACAATTTTTAGACCATGAATTAAACTCCAGAATGGTATGGTACTAAGAAATGTAAAATCTTAATGATAGAGTAATGGTTCTTTATGGAATCGGACAAGAATTGAACCACTTGCACCCATACTTGTAACTGACAGCACCAATAGATGGATTAGAATACAGGTTCATGGAATAGAGTAGCACTAGTCATAGATAAAATGGTAAAAGTGATTAGTGCAGTTATGTAACTATCACCACGGGTGAGAGGCACATGACATTCTCTTTTGCCGAGTTTCATTTCAGGTTGAAGCAAGACTGTGTGGCACCATAAGAAGAAGGAACCATAACATCTAGTGCCACTAGTGGAAGTGCATATGAACTCCTCTACCTCTCATGTGCATGGGCCCTTTTCACTAGTAATCCTTAACATTAATAGTTTAAAAGAGTTCCGTAAGAGTCCCACTCAAAAGCATGGAAGGAGTGTGCACCACCTTTTTTATATTTTTCTGGAAGATATAAGTTGTCAAAATGTTTAGAGTACATAAATAAGGCATATCACAAGAAATCAATGAGTTTGGATGACACTAACTACTTGCTTTAAGTGCTTGAAGTTTTTTTTCTCAAAAATCAGTAGTTAAGAATTTTCAGCCCAAAGAAATATAAGGTAAAAGCATTTAATGGGCTTGAAAGTTTATATTTAACCTATCTAAGCTATTAGTAACTTGATGAATGACTTCGATCACCAACAAACTATGGCATACAAGAGAAAAAGGTGGTATGGACTCATACGCTTTTGAGGGTGGATTCCAAAAGTCGTTCTAAGAAAAAGTCATTATAAGTTGTTTAGTGCCAAGCGACTCCAAAAGTTATATATTTTCAAAGTTGTTTAGCACTAAATGACTTCTAAAGTCTAATTTATAAATAAACTGTACATTTTTTCCTTTATCTTCTTCCTCTCATGGTTTTGGCATGATAACTTCTTTTTTGGTCCTTATGCTTCTCTCTTTTTCCCTTCTTACTTTTCATTTTTATATTTTGACTATTAATGTCATGGAAAAAACTGTGAGCAAACCACAACTTCTTTTAAATCACACAAAGATTTATTTTCTTGTTACAAACTTTTCTTTCTTTTTTTAGTAGATCATGTGGGTTTTCACACTACATATCATATGGTTAAAGAATCTGTTTAATCATCCTAATTTCATCCTAATTATATGATTTCATTGAAAATGACAACTACTTCTCTCTCAAGCCTCACTATTGAGAAAGGGAGAACAATACGATTTGTGGTTCTCACCCAAAATTAGGATTTGGTGAAGAGTGGTGGTTATAACATCAACTTTTGACCTATTTTTAACAAAAGGAGTGGTGTCAGCTAAACACTAGGCCAGATTTTGATGAAAATAGCAAATTCTCTATTTGATCTTGGTTGACAAGATCTAATAATATGTAATATTTTGATATATATGTATATATGTAACATTGGATGTAATAAACAATTAATTTGATTTCCTTGTCGATGTGTCTATGTATATATATATATATATATGATTGTGTTGTAAAATTAGTTTCATTGTGTATTTATGTAAATTTGTAATGTACAAAAGCTAAATAAATATATTTTTATTTAATAATTTAAAAATGATTTGAAGTCTTTTTCATTAAAATGACTTTAAAAATGCATGACTTTTGAAGTCGTTTTAAGGAAGCAACTTGAAAAGTATCACCATAAATTGTGCAAAATATTTTATTTAGCAGGAATGGACTTTTAAAGTTGTTTAGTTCTAATCGACTTCAAAAGCTTGATATTTTCAAAGTCATTTATCACTAAATCACTTTTAAAGTCTTCGATGATTTATAAATAGCTGTCAAAGTACATTTTTTTCCTTTATCTTCTTCTAACGGTTTTGTCATGACTGCTTCATCTCTGGGCCTTTTGCTGCTCTCTTTTTCCCTTCATACTTTTCATTTTTAAAAGCCACCTATGCAATAGTGCTTAATTGTAAGAATGAGGTTTAGAGGCATCATCTTTCACTGGGTTATTCTGTCTAACTTTTGGGACTACTCACAGGCTTCATAGAAGTCATGGGAGTCTTTAAATAGGGTGGGCCAATGAAAACTACACCACAAGATTTTTATAGCAGTTTTTTGGGTAGAAAAATTTTCATTACAAGCTTCAGAATGATAGAAGGAGATGATTCTATTTGTTTCAATGTCAATCACACATCTTCTAATTAATTGATCTAGATAGTACTTGAATAAATATGGATCACCCAAAATAATGCTTCACATTGGAGAATTTCTTTTACTTATCTTACTTACTCTAATGTCAGGTATCTTCTATATGACCAAATGATTTGCAATGTCAGTATACTAGGGGGATGGGAGATATTAAATAGTTTCTCATCTAGGAAGGTGTCATTGATTGCCAACTCCTCCAAAGGATCAGTTAAGTGGTTGAACACTACATTTTCTACTTTCTTTTCTATAATTTCAAGGTCAAATTTTTGGAACAGAAGAATCCATCTAAGAAGTCATGGCTTAGCATCCTTCTTGGAAAGAAGGTACTTGAGTGCCAAATGGCCAATAAAAATGACTATCTTAGAACCTTCCAAGTAAGACCGTAACTTATCCAGTGTAAAGACTATGCAAGTAATTCTTTTTTCATGTTAGAATAGATCATTTGTGCATAGTTAAGTGTCCTACTAACATAGTAAATGACATATGAATTTTTGTCCTTTCTCTATCCTCACACTCTCCTATAGTATAGTCATTGGTGCCACATATGATTTGAAAGCAAACTCCAGTTGGGTGGTTGCATGATAGGTTGAGTGGTTAGTTTATCTTTTAGCTTTGTGAAAGCTTCTTGATAGTAGTTATTCCACTCAAAAGAGGTGTCCTTTTTGAGGAGGGGACACAATGGTCAATATGTGAATCCTTAATGAACCTCCTACAAAATCTTGCATGTCCTAAGAAGGAGCAAATATATCCTTAATAGATTTAGGGATGGGTAGATTAGAGATGAGATCAAATTTCACTTTATCTACTTCCATGTCTTTAGAGGAAACGAAGTGGCTAAGTACAATTCCCCTGAGAACTATAAAATGAGACTTCTCCCATTTCAACACTAAAATTTTCTCCTCATAATGATTTAAGACTTTTCTTAAGTTTTAAGACATGTCAGATGAATCCTCAAAGATAAAAAGTTGTCGATGAAGACCTCCAAAAACCGCTCTACATGTCACAATAGATACTCAACACATGTATATATATATATATATATATAGAAATTAGTGAGAGTGTTACACAATCCAAATGGTGTCATTTTGTAAGAAAAGGCTTTTCATGGTCCTCAAATCTGATTCTATCTTGTTATATCTAAAATGATCGTATGAAAATAGTAGAACTTGTGTCCTACTACCCGTTCAGGAGAAAAGGTCCTTCTTAGTGATATCGTTCAACTTTCACTAATCAATACAAATTTACCAACCAATAATAACTCAGGTAGGAATGAGTTCATTGTTGATTTTAGTGACCATTGTCACCTTGGATTTCTTGGAGACCATTTAGGTTAGACTCACCCATCTGCTGTCACTTATGGCGTAGATCACCCACACACCAAGCAATTTGAGGATTTCAACCCTAACCACCTCTTTCATGTTTAGGTTCAGCCTACGCTACAGTTTGACAAAAAGGTTTGACATCATCCTCCATATAGATCCTATGGGTGCAAATTAAGGGGTTAGTGCCCTTTATATCTATTTGGTCCAACCTATTGCACCTTTGTACTCCTCTAATATGTCAATTAACTGATCCTAGGGTTTTTCTAATTGGGAGGATATTATGCCTAAAAAAGTTTCCTTTTCTCCCAAGTATACAAACTTGGGAGGTTTTATTGAGGATGGGGTGTGCCCAGACTCCATAAGGGCAATTTCTCAAAATGAGGTTGTCATTTCTCCATGTCTATGATAAGGATAGAGTCAAGTAGGGCATTAACTTCCTCAATTAATGCATCCTCATTAAGTTCATTAAAATAAACCAAACAAGCCTCAATTGGGTTTGAAAAGAAAGATTAAATGATTTGATATTGCACAATTGAATTTTGTTAACACTGTGGAAGTCATCAGATATTTTACCCAACTGCCTATAAATGGTGAAAATGTTCATCTCTAAATATATATTGCTAAAAGAAAGTTTCATTACACCATTTCGATAGTTAATTAATGCATTGGGCATGGCCAGGAATGGTCACTCCAGAATGACCAATATTTCATTTCTTTTATTCAACATAGACTGTGTATCCTGAACTAGAAAGTCTACTATGAAATAGAAGTGTTCTACCCAGACAAGCACATCTTTGACTACCCCTCTCAATACCTTGATAGATTAGTCAGCTAGATAGAGTGTGGTGGAAGTAGGCTTAAGCTCACTTAGGCTTAGTTGCTCGTATACTGAGTATGGTAGTAAATTTACACTAGATCCTAAATCAAGTAAAGTTTGATTAATCTTGTGGTTTTCAATTTTACAAGTACGTGCTAGGAAACCTAGATCTTTGTACATAGGTGGTGTATAGCATTGAAGAATCAAACTGATTTGTTTGGTCAAGAATGCCTTCTTCTGTACATTTAATTTTTGTCAATTTTTGACTTACAGTGCAAAGATCCTTCAAAAGAGTTTACGATGGGATTTGTTTAATTGCTTCCATGATAGGGATGTTAATCTTAACTCACTTGAATACATTTAAAAGTTCATCATTACAGGTAGTCTTAGTAGATTGATGCAGACTACGTGGAAATGGAACTAGAACAAGACATGGTTCAGTGCGTCAGATGGGTTCCTCATGTACAAATTTTCTTATGATTGAGGAGGTTCATGAACTTTATTAGCCTTTGTGGTACATTTCTTTAATTAATTTAATACTATAAAGAGTGGTAACTAATTTAGTTTGCTCCATGTTTATACTTGAAGAATCATTTACATCTACTGCATGCACATCTCTAGGGTTTACTTGTAGTTGGACAAGAAATTTTCTTTTGTCCATAGTCTGCATCATTTGAGTTGTCATGTTCTTCATTTCATTCATGAATTGTATGTTTTGATTTAGTTGGGCTTCAATTTGAGCATTTTTCTCTCTTGTATTTGGATGAAAATCTAAATGTTATCCTCCACTGGCCTCTAGGTGGGAGTCTGAGACTAAGTGGTCCTTGTTAGGGTTGGTATGGGGCCTGATGTGAGGCATTGACATTAGGTTCATTCTAATAACTAAAGTTAGGATTCTTTCAGTTGGTATTATATGTCTCATAATATGACAAAAAAGGTCACTTGTAAGAATCTAAGGCATTTGGCTATTCATGGAGTAGGTCTAGGAGCGAACAAATTGTGGGGCATTCCTATGTAGGGTTTGGCACTTTTGAGAATATCACACACATGCTCAACCTTTTTAAAGGCAGTCTTTCTCATTTCTATGACCTCTAAGTTTCTAGCTGGGGAGTATACCTTTACACTAACATAATCATTAAATTTTTGGCATAGATGCCTCCCCTAGTAGATGTGGTAGTAGACTTGGGCTTATCTAAGTGATCCATTTTGTCTAAATAGGCTCAAGTTTGAGCACTTTCTACCCGCCATTCTAAATACACTTTAATCTCATTCCATTATTTATTCAAGAATTTCCTCTTGCACATGATTTCTACAAACTAGTACATTTCAAAGTTAATCCTTCATAAAGGAAGACAATGATGCACCAAGGTTCATATCCATGATATGGACATGTTAACAAAATATCGTTGAACTCTCCTAGAATTGGTAGAAGGGTTTCATGTCCTTCTAGATGAATTTCATTATTTTCAAGCCGAGAATATTTGTTTTATCTGTAGAGAACAACTTTTTCACAAACTCCTTAGTCATTTCATGCTAGGTTCATATTGACCCCACTGGGAGTGAATTAAACCATATTTTAGCTTTATCCTTTAGAGAGAAAGGAAGGACTTTGAGCATTACTATGTTCAATCTGATGTTTTGTATATGTTGGTTAGTGCACACTTCCTCGAATGTTTTTAAGTGTAGGTAAGCACTCTCACCATCAACTCTATTATTTTTGGGAGGTGGATCACCCCCTAGACTAGCTTGTTGATCCATCATTGAGGGCGACTAATCAAGTTGTATTGTATGTTGGATTACTCTGATCATGTATCCAAGTGTGAATAAATGATAGTGTTTCTTCTCTTTTTAAAAACAGGAGAAATCATGACTAAATGATGCAACCTACTTATTAAAATGATGTGCAATCAGAGGACAAGATCAACCAATGCTTGTGCTAACAAGCTAAAGATTTTGATTTTCTTCAATTTTCTTCAAGGGAAGTAGCTTTTAGATTATCCTAATCTAAATAGTTCCTCCTCTCTTTCAGACTTGTACTACTATGCACCAATTAGATCCTTACCAAATTGACCACTTTACACCCTTCTTAGTTAGCCATAGGTAATATGAGTCATAGAATGTATTGAAAAAACTTGTTGTTTGAACCAAAGTAGTGATTTGGCATTGGGCCATTAAAGTGACAGTAGGTCGCCTCCTTCTAAGAGGGTCCAATGAGCTCGGGGGCTCCTATAGATCTCTTCTAATTGATTTTAAATTAAACAATTACTAAAACATAAAAATAAATACATATCTAAAATATATAACAAAACATTAGAATCCTAACATTCGAACATTAAATCTAAGTATTGAAACATTAACTAAGATAAATTAAAGAAAAATAAATTTTATTAAACTTAATCCTTATATCATTACAATAACACAATAAAAAAAAATAAAAACTTTCCAAATTGAAGTTGGATGCTTAGCAACTTCTTGATGAAAAGTGGAACTCCCAACCAAAAAACTAGAAAAAACCTTTAAGAAAAACCTGTCCAAGCCTCTAAAATGAACATGCCTATATCTCCCCTAAAAATAGGAACACGTCTCCTTCCTTAAGAGATGTCTTTCTCCTACATCACTCTTCTCCTCTTCAGGATAAAATGTCTGCCTTTTATCTAAGTGAAGTCCTTCCCATATTAAGTGAAAAGACCCTCTAAAAACTATCCTTTCCCTCTTAATTTGCACCCTCCTTTTGAAAAAAAAAACATGCATTTTCTTGCACTCCTTTTGGAAAACCATCTTTTGCTTTCTATTCATGAAGGGATTGACTATGGGAACTCTAAAACTAAAACTCTCGCATTCGGATCTACATTTGAAAAAGGAAATAGGTAAACCATTCTTTCAATATTAATCCTCTCTCTTCTCTCTAGCTTAGGTAACTTCCTCCCTGCTTTATGCATTCCCATTGGTTCACCTTGGAATATCTCCCTTGAATGCTTCTTCAGATTCTAAAATCTTTCTCCAAATCTCATTTAAGATATCTAGGTTCATCCCCCTTTTACCTCTTTCCCTTTCTCTCTACAACTTCTCCTAAGAATTTCCTCTCTTAGCAAATCCCTTTTTAATGAAGAAAACATCCACTTTATATAGCTTAGGAAAGCCTTAAGTGTAGTCAATCTTACCATTGATTCCTCTCTTAGCTTGTTGAATTTTACCTGTAGATTTCATGTTATTCTTTCTTTAAAATAAAACACATTTTGAGCTCGTATTTTCTCTCCATCATAACACATTTTCTCAAGGCCATAATTAAGGGAGAAAACATGTAGACTTTGTGGATACCCTTTAGTTAACTTAGAGAGAAAGAGAGTAAGTGAGCTTGCATGTGGGCCTCAGCTGCATGCCTTTCTGTTTTAGTAAGATTGCAAAATGTGTTAATTTTTGGGCTAACTTGAGAGATTCATGTGTGAGGGTAGTGAGTCAGTGAATGCCTACATGCATGCATAGAGTTTACCACCTTTGCACATGACAATGGTAACCCAAAAGGTGGTTGCATGCATGTGGTTTCTAACTGCTCAAACTTCCTTACTTAATGTAGATTATTCAAAGTTCATCCTGGATTATTCTATGCCATCTATTTTTATCTAAACTTGATCAGTGATATAAAAGGATGTTTGGCTCAATCTAACCCTTTAGTCTACTTGCATCCTCTAATGTACAACCCACAAAATGTAGAAATGATCCTAATTAGTATTATATTATATGGTTTAACGCATACTTACCTTCGATATCTATAAGACCCTGAAATTATATCAAATTAAGGTTAGATAACAAATTAGCAGTTTAGTGCAAATCTATCTTATAAGTATAAAAATGAATAATGAAATGCACCAAAACCATGTGAAAGTTAGTGTTTTTATTACAAAAATAGACACTCAACATAAGTCCATCTTTCTTCTCCAACTGAAAGTAATAGGAAAATGGTGTTCAGATCATATGGTTGAGAAGTCTATTTTTCTACAAACACAAACTCTCCAAAATATTAGAAGTGTATAAATCTTGCAAAAATCTAAAATCCAAGAAAACTTAGCTTTGACAAGCATTAATATTAACTTCCTAAAGATAGTTGAAGCCTTCCAATAAGTGCAAGGAATTCAATAACTCTATCTCCAAGATTCAACCATGGAAGACTTAATATGTACATCAATTGATTTACACAATTTGAATTGGTCTATATTTTAGTCTCCTAGATGTGAATGCCTTTAAATATTCATAATTAAGATGTCACAATGCCCAATAAATATGAAATATTGTTTGTACAGCCCTCCAATAAATATTCAATTAAATATCAAATACAAGTTGTGTATGAGCTGCTAAAATCTTACCCAATGCAAAGAAGAGACTATGGATGTGGATATAAAAAGCTTACCCAAGGAGATCTCAAAGAGACTTAACTTTAGAAATCTAAAGAGAATGAATCTTAATCTCTAAAAACAAAGCAAAGGACTCTTTTATCCAAGAAAAACCCTAGCAATGCACCTTCATAGAACTCTTAAAGACTTGAGAATTGAATAAATAAAGCTTAGGGATTATCCCTTTTATTAAGGGGCTCCTCTCCTCTAGTCTCTCCATTGGAAGCAGCTTGGAACTATTAGTTCATGTCTCTTGTATAGAGATACTGCTACATATCTCTTGTAAAATAGGTAATGTGGCACTAGTAGTCCCTACAACTAAAAATAAAGCTAATACAAAATGGTTTGATTTATCTTCTCTCTATTTATCTTTCTTCTTGATCAATAATTTTAGTTGTAAATTAACAATTTTTCTTCTTTTCCTTGCTAGATGTAGATGGATTTGATCTGAATGGAAGCTCACAATCAGCTTTTAACTAACCATAGCACTACTCCCATTACAATTGGGTCTCCCCTAGATTGCACAATTCAAAGAGAAATGCTAAACAAGTGGAGGAAATGAGCTTCATTTGAATTTCAAAGTAGCAGTGTTTAGATAATCTTCCCTATGATGTTTCTTGGGTTTAGTCTCTTATTAAGGAGAAGAATTTTAGATAGCTTGGTTCAAAGCAACAATATAGTCATCATCTTAATATCACCAGAGAGATGATATCTCGATGGGTAGAATAGGTCTATGTGGTGTAGGAGCAAATGGTGGCTTTACCTAGCATCATAGTAGAGTTGGTGTGTGATTAAACATAGAGGGTTTTTTTTTTGTTTTTTTGTTCACAAGTGAAGAATCACTAATCAAATCACTCACACTCTCTTGCTCACACACTCCTAAGTCTAATCCTTGGCCAAAGGGGAAAATAGCAGGTCCATTTTGTGACCAAGCATACTTCAAGGAAGATGCCAAGTTATCTATGACCAACTGTTATGGTGATTATTATTGAAGATCGTAAGGTAATATGTTATATCACATCCTAAGAGCATATTTTAGTAGGTTAACAAGTTGCTTCTTATGATGTTTCAAAAAGGTTTTATCAGGTTTACCACATTTCATGGTTGGTAACATATTGTTACTTGATTTCTGAATTATTGGTCTATGCATTTAATGGATCTTTAGCCCAAAGTGGTAGAGCGCTTGGGTGATGTGGTTGAACCACACATACCTCAAGAGGTAGTAGTTCAAATCCACATAGATATTTCAACTTTTTTGAGCCAAATATTAAATTTCTTTAGGAATACACTATCATTTGCACATACTTAGCTGAAAGAAAGACTAAAAATGCTAGAGAAATAAAATATTTTTCTAGAAGTTGGTTAGAAGAGGGAATCTTATGGAGCAAAAACCATCTTGAAATGCATATAAGACTAGCATTGAGACTAGTAGCTCTAGTACTAGTATTGAGACCAGCAACATTAGCATTGAAACTGGTAGCATTGAGATTGTTGCCATTTTTATAGATTTTCTACAAGAGAATCTTGAACTTTACTCATAAATTGGACCATGAGAAGTTTATTAGTTTGCAATGTATCCTCATATGGAATTTTTAGTCTATGTTGCTTATGAATCGGTATCATACTAGACCTAATTCCATTATGTTAACAATAACTAGTTCTAAGAATGAACATGGTAATAAAAAGAAATAATGACAATCAATCACCACTAAGGGAAGCTAAAAAATATACACAAATACAAATACTAAGAAAGAATCAATGTTGAGTTTTATTAATTTGGAAGAGCAATGCGTAGTTTATTCAAACAAAAGATAAGGCATAGGCCTTTGGTTAAGCTATTCGGTCATGTTCACAAAATTCCAAAGTGACGCAAAGTAGAAATAATGATGTTGTCCTTCACTCAAGCTACTTTTGTCAAGCATCTTAGGTACACAGGCTTGAATATCACTCTTAATATCCTTCACTTTGCTTGCACCCTTGAAGGAGATTATTTCTTCCCTATAGTGCCTTGACTGTCATAGAAATCTACAACAAAATCCAAGTAAATAGTGCACATTGAATCAAATATCTACAAATAACCATAATTCTCCCTCAATATTTGGTGTCATCTCTCTTCATCCCACTCACCAATCCCAAACTAACACCTCGTAGACTAGAACTAAAGTACAAAAGAAACATATAAAAGTTCCAACTCAACACTACTAAACAAGAGGCTTTTGAAGTCAGCATAAAGAAGTCGGTTTTAGTCAACTGAGTTTGTAAATATTTTCTTAGTTAAAAAATGACTTTAAAATTCATACTTAAGAAGTCACTTAGTCAAAATTTTACTTCATTAGTGTGGTGGGAATCAATTTTTTTCATGGGAATGGATTTTTAAAGTTAGTTTCCAAAAACTGACTTCAAAGTCCCAACTTTTGAAGTTGTTTTTTGAAAACTACTTTCAAAGTGGTAACTTTTAAAGTCATTTTAGAAAACTATCTTCAATAGTCACCACTTTTAAAGTTTTTTCAGAAAACAACTTCAAAAGTCTTTATTTTAGTTTAACGGGGAAATTTTTTTTCGCTGGGACAAGATTTTAAAAGTCATTTATAAAAATTGACGTTAAAAGTGCCTATTTAAATTTTAATGTCATTTTCTAAAACTGACTTTAAAAGTGGGAACTTTTAAAGTCTGTTCTAAAAACAACTTTACAAATGCCTACTTTTAAAATTGTTTTTTAGAATCAACTTTAAAAGTACTTCTCCATTATAAGAATTTTTATATCAACTTCTCGTTTTGTATTTCCAGCTGTCTTGATCTATTCATAAATTGAAGCTCATATAGTTTCATTTTCATTGTGGCTATCATCAACCAAATCCCAGCTATGAATTGGAATTAAATAAAAAATAAATATATGTATTTAAATTATTGGTAGATATTGATTTGAATGTGGGTTAGTATCTCCTTGTTTGTTTCATAGACATGTTTTACATATTTTGTAGGTATGGTTCAGTTGGAAAATATTCTTTTTGAAGTTAAATTTGCCTTTGAATTGATCTTTCATTTTTTGCATTGTTCTTCATTGTAATTAGAAATTTTCACATGTGTGCATGCATGTAATTTAGTTTTTACAAACACTTTTAATTCATACCTCAACAATAAAAAAATAAATATTATTTTCCTAAAATGTTCTTGATAAAAAAAACAAAAAGTTTTTTCTTTTTGCTTGATCTCCTTTTTCAAGGTTGATAACAACCTTATGAAGGTCCCTCTTCCATTGTTTCTCCATCTTTCCAAATAAATTTATCATAAATTTTTTGAAGTTTTTTTTCTAGTCTCGACCACGTACCCTTTTTTTAGTCTTTCATTCACTTATTGGCTTATAAAGTCCTATTACTACTTAAGTACACAAGCCTACTAAAGTACCAAAGGCGTGCTTTGCCCAGTTACTAATTAGCTTGCTTATGCTTAGGGAAGTAGTTCTTTTTTTTAATAAAAAAAATGGACAAATATGCTTGGAAGACTGCAACAAGAACATCAAAAGAATATGCAAATGAAAAAAAAAAGTTCATAGAGTTCGCACTTAGGATAGGTAGTAATCATAATTGCATGTGTTGTCCATGCTTGAAAGTGAAAAGCTAACAATAATAACTATGGGGGTGTTGAGAAAATACTTATGGTTAGGTGGAATTAATGAAAGCTATCACCAATGGATTTATCATGGAGAAGAACTTCTGCGTGGGCCCTCGACAAGGCAGGAAGATTTGAAGACGCTATAGGAAGTGTTGTAGACTGCACATCTACATCATTGTTTCAAAATGCATACAATCACTTCCAGGATGACCCTAAATTATTTCATATTACACTAGAGAAAACAAATGAGCCATTGCATCCTAGGTGTAAAGATTATACCAAGTTGTCTTCAATGGTAGAACTTTTCAATGTAAAATCTAGATTTGGTTGTTTAGATCAAGGTTTTATAAAAATATTGAAAGTAGTGGGTAAGATGCTACTGAAGGATAATAAATTGGCATAATCCACATGGGAGGCAAAGAAAATCCTAGCTGCACTGTATTGAAGTATGAGAAAATACATGCTTGTCCTAATGATTGTATCTTGTATAGGAAGGAGCACAAGGATAAAAGTACATGCCCAACTTGTAGATAGTTAAGATAAAAGTTAAAGAAGAATTCAACTGAGATGGTGACAAACATTTTTGCAAAGGTCCTATGATATTTACTCCCTATCCTAAGGTTCAAAAAAATATTTTGTATTACAAAATTAGTATGAAAATTAGTATAATATTGCAAGGAAAGAGTAGTTGATAGCTTTTCATGCCATTCAACACATAGCCTAGCATAGAAGCTTGTAGACTTCTTATGGCCTAATTTTGGACAAGTACCTAAAAATCCTCATGGTTTTATGAAAAGTAAGTGTAGTTGTTGGCCTGTTATATTGGTTTGTTACAACCTCCCCCCATTTCCATGTATGAAGAGGAAGTTCATGATGTTAACTATGTTAATATCGCATCTGAAGTGACCAAGCAACAACATTGATATGTACTTGGTTCCCTTGATTGATGATCTTGAGACATTATGAGATGTAAGTATTGAAGCTTACAATGCATATAAGAAAGAGTCATTCACCCTAATGGTTATACTATTGTGGACAATAAGTGACTTTGTTGGATACAGTAATTTGTCTAGATGCACCATGAAGGGATACAATGCTTGTCCTATCCATAACTACAAAAAATGGACCATATAACTTAAACTTGGTAGAAAATTGACATTCCTTGGCCATAAACGATGGTTACATAGAGACCACCCATACCGTTTTAAGAAGGAAAAATTTAGTGGTAGTGTAGAGATAAGAACAGCTCCCAAGATGTTGATAGGATACAAGTACTAGAATAGGTTGAAAACCTTAATGTCTTGTGAGGGAAGAAGAAAGCAACTAAATGTGCAAGTAAAAGCCACTCTAAAAGTTGTTAGAAAAGAAGCCAATATTCTTTTATCTTGTGAATTAGAAATCCTTGCATGTGCACCATGTGCTTGATGCCATGCACGTTAAGAACAATGTATGCGAAAGCTTGACCGATGCCTCACAAAATAGTATGACTAGGAGTGCAGGTACTATTTGTGAAGATACATGGGGACCTTAGTACTTGATGGTATTGGTGTCTCCCAATTATGATAGGTATGACACTTTTTATTGGTCATAATATTATATTTTTCATCATTTCTTATGGATTTCAGTTCAAAAGAATGTGCTAACTGAATTAAATATGTTTTATTGCAGATTGTTGTGCTTTTTGAGTAGCCAAGCAAGAAGAGTTACTCCAAAGTAAACCTTCACAAAATACGAGCAAAATGGGCTGAGTATATAATGAGTTTCAATTCGAACAATTGGAGTAATTACATTAATGTAAATTACCTTATCCATAATAAAGTATTCTTTTCATTGATATGCATATATTCTTCTAGTTTTAATTATTTTTATTGAAGTATACATATTTTATGGGATGAATGTGGGGAACTTGGAATGTAAAAGTAAATGGTATGTGTGTATGACTTGTAAATAAAATGAAAGTGGATGTTTCTTCTAATTTTCCTTATTTTCATTGAAGTATATTTATTTTATGGCATGAATGAGGGAAACTTGGAGTGTTGAAGTAAACAGAAATGTGTGTATGGACTTGTAAATGAAGTGAATGTAGAGGTTACATTTTCACTGATATGCATCTATTTTTCATTATTTTCATTGAAGTATATATATTTTATGAGATAAATAAGGGGAACTTGGAGTGTGGAAGTAAATGGGTATGGTGTATGGACTTGTAAATGAAGTGAATGTGGAGGTTGTATTTTCTTAATATTCATCTATTTTTTTAGTTTTCATTATTTTTATTGAAGTATGTATATTTTATGGGATGATGAATGAGGGGCACTTGAAGTGTGAAAGTAAATGTATATGTGTGTATGAACTTGTAAATGAAGTGAATGTGGAGGTTTCTATGAACATATTATGATTTCTTTCGTCAAGTCTTTTCAAGATAAATATGGATGGATGATGAATTTGGATGTTTCATACCCAAATTGGAAGTGAATGTATACTTATTTTTCATGTGTGTAAAGATTGCAAGAACAATGTAGTAGATGGTACATTGAATGTGTACAGAAATACATGTAATGATTGCAATGTAAACAAAAGAAAAAAATATGAACTTTTAAAGTGATTTTTGAAATTTTGACATAAAAGTTCCATGAACTTTTAATATCAAAATTTCATAAACGACTTTAAAAGTTTTAAGCTACTTTTGAAGTCGAAATTGCAAAACAATTTTAAAGTTCTAAGAGCTTTTAAAGTTGGAAATCCAAAAAGGACTTTATAAGTTCTTAAAATTTCTACTTGGGAATTTTTGACTTTTAAAGTTTGTTATGAAACAACTTTAAAAGTCTTGACTTTAAAAGCCAGTTTTTTTTTTTTTTATAACTTCTTTTCTTATCGATTTTCCATGTAGGCTCGATAGAAGTCGGTTTCTTAATAGACTTATATTAGTGTTTTCATATAAAATTAAAAGCGTCCTATGTAGTAGTGCAAGTCCAAACAAGAAATTTTTTAAAAAATCCACATAAAAATATCCAAGTTAAAAAAAAAAAGCCATCATGAAAATGTTAGAATAATGGCATGTTAAAACAATAGCCTAGTTTTATGATTTTATTATTAGAATCATAATTGATGCAAGGTAAGTTTAACAATTGAGATCTAGATTACTAGTGATCAACTAGATATCAATCAAAGTATTAAGTTATTAAGTCAATGATTATGGGAGACAAACTTGTATTTTGAATATATGTTGAAGAACATATGATGAGTCAACCCATTTTGTTATTTGATGAGAAAGAAATAAAATGTGCATGCTCTGTTTTTATATATGCTAACTGTCAACACTATTAAGTTCTTTTGAGAAAGAAAACACTGACTCATCTTGATTGAAGAGAGATCAAGGGTGCTGACTTGGTGAGGTTTCATGGTGATAAGGGCAAATAAAGCTCAAATATGTTGTTTTTTGTTTCATTGTTGTTTAGATATAGAAATTGATGAATTGATTTATATCTTCTAGTTTCTGGGCATATTAGTTTCTTTGTTTATTGCATGCCTATAGTTTTATTAGAGTAGGATTGGACATCTGCGATCTTGAATATCAAAATTTTGAATTAACAATTTAGAAAAACATGTTTTATTCTTCCTCTTGGGGAAAAACCCAGTTAGTTTTTTTAGGCTTTTCGATTGACATTTAATATTTATTGATTATCAATGATTTATAGTGCAATTAATTGATTCAAGCTAACAACCATATTTGGGTTTACTAGACTTTAATTTTTCTTTACCAAATGGGTTTGTGTACATTGTTTCTCAAGCATTTCAAGTTGGGTTTACTTGGGTTAATTATTTCTTTTCCAAAAAGTTTTCTTTGTGGTTTTGCTAGATCCTAAATGATGACAATGGATTGTTTTCTATATGTTTTGCTTAAGATTCATGATTTCTAGCTATCAGATGGACATACACTCTCAAATATCTATGTGGGTGTCACAACTGTTATAATTTCCACTTAAAATTAATGATAGATCATTGGCCATTAAATTTCCTCTTAAAATTGATTGCCTTGATTGTTGACTTTCTGTTGAAATGCTTGAGAGAGAATTGGTAGAAGTTTTTCTTTTTTATTTGAATAGTTATTCTCTTTATTGGATAGGAAAATAGGTTCCCTTTGATCCCACAGTTTAGTATTTACATTTCTCATATTCTTTGAATTATTTTAGCTCTCCATTCTCCTATTTTTGAAATGATAATCAAGTATTCATATTTAATTGGTCATATTCATGCAAAATATTACAAGAATCATGATAAGGAGTTACTTCTTTGACTTAATGTTTTTCTTTTAAGTGTGAAGTGAGTGCAATGATAAATTTTATACCCAGAGAGACATTATGGTGCTAAATTGTGACTAGTTCTAACCAAATTGGGATTGAACCCAAATATTTAATGGCTGATGTGTTTTGGAAGCTACATGTAATAAGAAACAAGTATGTAGATAGGTAAAAAGGTGGGAGTAGAGGGGCCAAAGGCACAAGGATCTTTCATGACCTACTTGGCATGTAATTGAATAACATATAGGTGTATTATGCCATATCTAATGACAATCACTTAAAGGTGAGTCGAAGGAATCTTAAGTAAAACATAAGACAATAATTTTTTGAAGAAAAAGCTACACACTAAACTAATCAATGGGTTTATGTGACAACCCCAAAATTTTTTAATTCCATTTCATATAAATTCTAACAATTTCAATTGAAATGAAATGAGAATTTGAAATCCCAATTTTTGAGTCATAGATTGATGAATTATTAAAAAACACAAAATCAATTTCTGAAACATCAATTTTTGAATTGTACACAAGAAGAGCTTTCCATTGACTCTAGAAAGTCTAAATCTAAGTTTGGATGCAAATTTTCAAACAGGGGCCCAAAATTTAATAACTAGATCCCTGATGATGTGGAGCAGTGGAGCCCATGAGCTGTCCTTGATAGCTAGTCCACAAATCAGCCCATGTGCATGTTAAGGTGGCATGAGGTTACTTTACCATCATGTCATGATGGTACATGAAGGGCATGAAACATGTCTTTACATGCATGAGAATTGTCACATAGGCAAGTAGGTGTCACTTGTTCTCTCCATGCCTAATCACCTTCACAAGATGTGACATGTGGCCCCCTCATGCATTCATGGCTTTAAAAAGTGGAAATGCCCTAGTTTCATGATAACATAAATCAGTAGGTCAAATGACTCAAGACTTCTTACCTTCTACTGATTAATGTTGACTTTGACCCATCATCCATTATGTTGATGATTTATGATTGACTTGGGCATGGAGATGCTTATGATTTGTATTCATGTGCATGACTCTAGCCATTGGGTCGATGGCATTCTGACTAGGGTGAGGTTGATTTGGCAACATGATTGTGATATGGATTGAATTTGACATGCATGGTGTGACCAATGGGTCACATGTTTTCTAACCAAAGTAACGTTGATTTTGCCATGAGTGGCCATGCATATTGCACTCTACATGCATGGTGTAACTGATGGGTCATGTGTTTTCTGACCAAAGTGAAGTTGATTTGCACATTGGGATGCCCTATAGATAGCTTTGGCGGGCATGATTTGACTGATGTATCAAAATGTTTTCTTAGTCATTTGAAGTCATTGGAGGCAGCATTGTTGCCTCGTGATTTGCTAATGTGCATGGTGTGACCTTTGGGTCATGAGAATTTTTTCAATTGATGTAAGGTTGTAGTTGGCCATGGATGCCCTTTGACATCTTTTGCATGCATGGTTTAACCAAATGTTAAGGGGTTTTTGACCAACTTGAGGTGAAGAAGGGAGCCCAGGGTTCCCATGGATTTGGTTTTGATGGATGCTTTCGCCTAGTGAACACTATGCTAGGAGGGTAGTAGGGTTGGCCACTCGTTCTCCAAAATTTGAGATACTTGATATTGTCATAAGTAGCCTTTTTCAATGTGGGAATCATGGGAAGACCCTAGTTGTGATTCATGCTGCCCCCACTTGAGGCAGACAAAGTCTTCCTGCTACGTATCAGCAGTGAGCACGCAGATGAACTTGAGGTGAGGGAGGTGATGCATAGTAGTCCATGATTTATGAGATTTGGAATCATGGGACAAGGCACTACACTTCAGGCATGATAGGGACATTGATAGCCTAGGTTGATGCGGCATGAAGATGCCCTAAGTTTCATGGTTGCAAATGAGTGCTCATGACATGTTTAAAATATCTTAGTACTAAATTTTGAGTGTTTTGGGTACTCATGGTATTGCAAAGAGGGTTATTGATATTTGATTGTTTTACACTTGATTTTTACATATCAAGCATGATTTTCATAGTTGCTTGGTTTTTTGTACTCATTTGGTACGCTATTATTTGATATCCTAGATTGGATGCTTGGAACTGTGTGATGATGATGCATTCATGGGTTGCATTTATTTTGCATGAGTTTGAAGGGAAAAGACAGGTAGCAATACCTAAGGGTATGCATTGGAATGCATGGGTGCACATGTGTGTGCTAAGATTATTATTTCTATAGTCTCTTTTTTACCTACTGAAAATATTCGCATACTCATACTGCAATTTGTCAAATCAGCAAGGGATGGTAAAGGAGTAGCAAACCTAGTGACTGCCAAAGCTAGAGAATGTGACCATTGATGTATGATTAGATGTTTGGATTCTACTTTCATTTGTTTTTGTCTTATTAACATGGATTGTTGTAATTATGACTTATATACTTTGAACTTTATATATATTGACATGTGTATAGACTTGGGTTGTGACTAGAAATTTTTATGGATTTTTGGGCAACTTTTAACTAAGTCTTTAGTTCTTTAAACTGTTTAAGAAATGGTTGGTTAAAATATGACATAGAGGCTAAAATGCTATTTTCATTGAAAATGAATTCATGTATTTGTTTTAAAAAGAATTTTCAAACTAGGGGTCCTTGTTTCAAAAGGAATTATGAAAATTAGCTTACAAAAACCTAGGTCGTGATAGTTTTGGTATCAAAGCTAGTTTACTCCTCTACAATTAGTCTTCCATGTTAGAAGACAAACAATTGACAAGCAAGAGTTGATTGTCCAAATATGAGTTATAGAGATGACTCATATAGAGATTGTTGTTGAATTTAAATTGTTGGTTGATTTGAGATCTACTAATGTTACCTTTGACTCTTGGGAGTAAGGGAACCCAATGATGGGGGTTGTGGTGGTCACACTTAAAGTGCAAGGCACCTGCAGCATTTTCAACAACTAGGTGGTGGGAGCTTAAGAGGGAATCTCAATAGAGAGGATACGCTGCTCAGTAGAGAAGATCGTTGGTGCCATGGAGATTCCTGATTAGATGAAGGTGAGGATTGCAACCTTCATCTTGATTTGGGAGGTTATTTTCTTATGGCCAATGGTAGAGAGGACATTCTTCTTAGATTATAGTATAATCACATGGAATACTTTTGGAGGGTTTTCTTTGATAAGTAATTCCCTCTCCGTGTGTGAAAAGAGAAGGAGAAAGAGTTTTTGAATCTGGAACAAGGGAGCCTCTCTATCATTAAGTATGAGAGCTAGTTCATGTAGCTGAGGAGATTTGCACTAAGAGCATGCACCGCAGATTAGGAGGCAACTGATTGATTTGTTGACAGTTTGAGGCCAGAACTAAGGAGCAAACTTTTGGGGACATGGCTGCCACCATGGTATTGGTAGTGGAGATGGCTTTGATTTTTTGTTTTTTGTTTTTTTGCAAAAATTCCATTACTTTTTGGCATCTTTGCAAAAAAAAAATCCTTAGCTTTTAAGTTTTTGCAAAAAGCACTTCATTTTTTATTTTATTTTATTTTTCCATTTTCATTCACCATTTATGTTTTTAAAATTCCAATAATGCCCCCACTATTTATTCTCTCTACTAAAACATTATAGATCACAAAATTATATTGTTTCTTTGGAAGAAGACTGACGGAACGATGAATGACTCCATCAACCATGATCCTTCATCAGCAATGTTAGTTAGTGATAATGACGCACTCCAGCTACACCGTTGCTCATTTGCGCCATGGTCCCCCCTCCCTCGCAACATTTCTTGTATCTAACTACACACTGCTCCCTCATCGCTCTCTTAGGAGGTAATCTCTCTCTCTCTCTCTCTCTCTCTCTCTCTGCCTCTCTGTATATGTATGTTTGTAGATACAACCACTCAAACAAGCCCCTCAACCCAACCCCCCCCCCCCGCCCCCCTCCCTTGATTTTGTTCTCCACTGAAGTGATTGTAAACAAGCACTACATCTTAGTCTCTATGTTTACAAGATTGTGTGGGCAAATTATATGAGATATTTTAGGATATCAAGTTCATACTCTTCATGAGATTCCAGAGCAGAAGCAACATGGGTAAAGATATAGTTTCATCTCTTAATGAATAAATACAAAAAGAAGTCCTGAATGGGATAATCTAAGGTCAAGTGATTGCAACTGGGTTTGAAGGTTTTGGTTATCCTCCAACAAGAGTTTATATTCAAGAAGGAAACCTTTTGACTATTTTCTTAAAGCTATAACATTATCTTTGGTAGTGTTTGCTTCTTTGTGTTGTGCTTGAGGTTTTGATTTCAATTGTTCAACCTTTGCCTTCAAATCAGTAAATTCTTCTCCAATGCTTTTTTCTCCTCCAAAGCCCCATTATTTCTATCCTCAAAACCTCTGTTATGTTTCGCTTGCATGCACTTTTGCAATGTATGGAGTTACCTGATATAATGGTGCAATCTATTGACTACTAGTGCAAGAAACAAGGAAAACCTACACAATAGTAACTAAAATTTCAGTTAAGATTCATGTAGGAAGAGCTAGGAAAATGGGCTAGTCATCAATCAAAGGCTAGTTATTAAGTTTCAGCTCAAATAAATGTAAAGCATGCTTATGTTGATTAATTAAATCTTTGACATACAAACATTCGATAGAGATAATATCCTTTCTCAATTCACTATGTAAATTAAGTAATCAGAGACATGGCTTTGAAATCTATCATAGTTTGCAAATAGTTTTTTGTTGATGTTTTCCGCAAGTGCATGGGCTATTGTAGTATAGCTATGCAAATATGGGTCAAAACCACAGGGACTCGCTTTAAGTGGAGTTTTTAATAAAATTTAATTATTTGAAACTTGAAGAGAATAACAAAACCAGCCTA
The DNA here is from genome assembly GCA_035236585.1 of Warburgia ugandensis. Taxonomy (NCBI): domain Eukaryota; kingdom Viridiplantae; phylum Streptophyta; class Magnoliopsida; order Canellales; family Canellaceae; genus Warburgia; species Warburgia ugandensis. Next base: position 18,115,346 of record CP141128.1, on the reverse strand, counting down.
ACCATTCAGATTTATTCAAATGATGCACTTTAAATAACTTTCAATTCCAGAAAACAAAATAAAACTAATGAAAACGTCCTTGAATCACACTGTCCTTGGATAGCATTGTCCCTGGATAACATTATCAAAAGATGGATAAAATAAAGCTTAAATGGAACAGGGACACAGATGTAAATAAACAGAGGATACAGAGGTAATTAAACAGGGGACGCAGATGTAATTAATGGAATTGAACAGAATTGTCATTGTTTTAAACATAAAGGGCGAAAATGGAATTTCTATTCAAACTCTGGTTTTTAACAAAAACCAGGAAAACCCCAACGAAGGAGAAGCCGGAGGAGAAAGGGGAAAGGGAAGAGACATGCGAGGAAAACCCGTGTAGGTTTTCCATCTCCCGATCGTTCGGTGAAGAGAAAACGCCGGGCAGGTGGTGTTGGCCTGGATGGAGGGCTCTGGGCATCTGGTCTGGGCAGAGGAGGAAGATGGGTCATCTGACGCTGTTCGGGGTAGATGGGCGTTGCACGGTGGAGATGGGCAGAAGTGAGAAAAACGACTCCTGGTTTCTGGGCCGTCCTGGGATTTGGGTGTTGGGTGCGAGCTTGGAGCAGTGAAGATAACTGGGCACAGAGGAATGGAGAATAGGGGTAGATGAGCCTGGGCAATGAAAAACATAGATGGGTGCGTGAGATGGGATGAGCGTTGAATTAGATGGAAACTGGTGTTGTGAATGATGCGGTGAAGAACAAACGATGAAGGAGAAGGGTGACTAGTGAAAAGGGAAGATGGGGCTTGTGTGATGAATGGAGATGACAGTTGGGCTAGTGTTGAAACAAAAAATGGTGTGGTTGAATGGAAACAAGGTGAAAGAAACAAAGCTAAGAAAATAACTCTCCCTCCCCCTCATACGGTTTTACTCTTTATAGCCTTTTCCTTCCTTCTTTTTCTCCACCTTCTTCCTTATCTTCATCAACTCCTTCCTTAAACTCTATCTTGAAGAGTTAGAGTTTTATGGGAAAACTTTCTCCTCTTCCAATTAGAACTCTATCCCTTTTAGAAATCCTCATCGTTTTACAACTCCTCTTCCAACTAGAACTCTTCCAATTAGGATTCCTTGTTGATTAGGACTCTTGCCTTTTTTATCTGCACTGTTGATCATAGATATGAGCCATCCATCCTTCCTTCAGTTGATCTACAAAATAAAAGACTAAATTAGAATCATCTAAACTGTACATTAATCATCTAATAAGCTCTAATAATCATTTAACCATTGATTTTGAGAAATTTAAGGTTTGGATGGTCAATCAAGCTAAATTTTGCAATTTGGCAATATGATCTTATTGAATGCTAAACTAGGGGTCTTTTAGCCAAAATTGAACATTTAACACACCCCCCAACCAGCATTTTGCTAGTCCTGAGCAAAACATGCAGACAGCTATTTTACAAAACTGGTACAAGATGTCACTTTCGTAGATACTCACGATTGCATTTGGCACATGCAACAAGCCCTTGAACCCCTAGGTTACCCCTAGTGGATGAGTTATGCCTCATGAGGGTTTACAGTGAATACACCCACAAAATTCAGTAAAGTCGGGGTCCCTATTTTATCTCAGAGAATCCTCATTCATTAGCAAATTGACTAGTTTTTCACAACTTAATGAAGAGGATTTGACAATTTTACACATTATACACATATTAAAGACATTTTATTTGAGCTATTTCTCAGAGTGCATATGTGTGTGTATAGTCACATAAATCTTGACTTCTAATTGGATATGCTTACATTCCATTGGAAATATGCCTTGACCTCAAATTCTCACAGGTATATGCTTAGAAATAAACTCTCAAATAAGAGGTTTAACATATTCCTCTCATTATGTGACCGAATCCAACAAACTAATGGTTCACATAATTCTTTTTAATGCTCATGAGACAAAGGAAAGTGATCCCTAGGAGTGGATGTTAGCATCAAGAATATTAGGGGTCTATTACCTTAATTCTTTCTTTTTATCTCATCCTTAAGGCTATGTCCACCTAAGATCAATAGGTCTTTAACTAGGACGAAATGTAGGCTTATGACAGGTTTAAAAAAGAAAGGTATAAAGAATTCAAAGGTTCAAAATTGAGTAGATGACTTCAATGAATATCTGATAGGACAACTTTTCTTTTAGGTTTGTTCTTGAAGTGAATTTCTCCTTCAGACTTTGGTCTTTCTTTTCTTTTCTTTTTCTTTTTTTTTTCTTTGGAAGAAAGACATTTAATTCTTTTTCTCACTTCTTTGACTTTTTGTCCTATTTTTTTGAATTTTTTTTTCTACTCTACTCATTTTGAAGATGGGTAATGGTATTTATTTTACTGGGTTATTCTGGGTTAAGGTGAATGGGTTGAAGAAAGAAAAGGCTTAATAACAGGATCAAAAGGCTAACTAGTAGTATACTATATTGAGTAGGCTTTATGTCTCTGGGCTGAGCAAGGATGGCCTCTATCATTTCTTAGGTTTCCTAAAGCCTATCAGATTCAATAAATTTCTAGAATTAAAGCTATTACTCCTATTTATTCTTGATGGTTAACCAAAACAAGGATAAAAGGATCATACTAATGTATGTACGCTGAAGAAATTAGGGAATTACTTATAACTCTCTAAAAGAAGATAGTCTCAAGTCTCACTAGGTTATAGGTCTCCACTGATTTTCCTCAGGGTCTCTAAGTCATACCTCTATATTAGTCTTGATTATGTGCTATGTGTAAATGGTTTCCGAGAAGTAGCTTTCACAAAATGCTTCAACTCATGAATGACATGCAAAACTAATCATATGCATTCCCATTAAGAGGTGAAAACAGTATATTTACTAAATCTTGACCATTCAATTCTCATCACAGTAAGGGAACTCTACTTTAAAAACTTTTTGTTTTTTTCAAAAATTTTCAATTTTTTTTTTTTCAAAAAAATTCAAAATCTTTAGTGCATCTACATCCCCCAACCTAAATGAAACATCGTCCCTAATGTTTGAAAACATAAGATTCTATATGAAAGTGGAGAGATGTAGACTCTAAACCCTTGGGTTGCCTCCCAATGAGAGCTAAGTTTAATGTCTTCAGCCAGACATTACCTAACCTAACTTCCTAGCCCTAGAGCTAACTGGGTTAGCTTTATATCACGCCACTTTAGAATTTCACGGTAATCTATATATGGCCTCCACCTTGAAATCTTGGGTGGTGATATGAATATAATACAGTAGATCACCGCAATTGTGAAGGTAGTGGGACCATATTAATGATCCCTCATCTTTAATATTTCACGGTATTCAATATAATTGCTCCACCTTGAAAAATGAGGTGAGGGTAACACAATAACTGCATGAACTACCGTGTAATTCTGTGGACCATATGGTGACAACCAGTCCTTGTCTTGACCAAATTGAGAGATAATAATGACCATTCTATTCAGTTTATCATTTTCCTTCGTGTCCCTATCATTGTCCTGAACTGGGGTAATAACCTGACTCTGCCCTTTTCTAATAGGTTGTTCTTGTATTACTAGAGGCGGGGACAAGGTTTGGCTGAAACCCTGGTTATCTTCTGATGTGTACCCTATAGTAAGTTGATGCATATCAACTGACTCTACTTCTTTCTGTTTGATAAGCACAGGTACGGTAGCAATTGGGCCTATATTATCATTTGATGTTTTATTCAAATAAGGATGCTAGGTCCCAATCAGGTACATCTTCTACATTGAAAGGCTCAATTTGAATTTCATGCATAGGATGATCTACTCTAGCTTGCATTCTAGAAGTGTCCATTAGAGGCACAGTATCCAACAACTCAGGCATCTCCTCAATAGATGTGTCTTCATCAGAGTCATACAAATAGGTGGGACACGCATCTAGAGGATTAGGGTTAGATTTTTCTATAGTGTTATGCTCATCATCAATGGAAGCCTCTTCATAATCAGAATCAGGACATGACTCAAGTATATCGAAGGTGGAGATTTCTAAGGATGGTTGTAGACTTTGTGACTCATAAGGATTATAAGAAATTTCCATCCTAGTGTCAAGAATAAATGACTCTATATTCCCCCTAATTTGTTTCAGTTTTGCCTCAAATTCCTCCGTCTCTCGTTTTATTTCCTTAGTATAATCCTCCATCATTTGTCTTATTTCCTTATTCCCTTGTGCTATATGTTGCAGTTTTTCATCTAATAGTGGTTCTTCTTGTAGAGGAAATGACTCATAGGGTTGGTATTGTTGTGGCATTGAGGTACTGAAAAAGGACTGAGTAGGCTGAACACATGATGGTTGACCCTGATATTCTGAATAATCATGGTAGTACTGACCAGGGTGAGACCATTGTGGTTCTTCTTGATATTGGTAATCCTGAGACCATGGTTGTTCATGATGCCTAGCACATCCATTAGAGTCTTGATAATTTGTCTCAGAATAAAAATTGCTAGGGTATGTGAATGCATCAGGTGCATCCACTGACTCCTGATAGTATTCATTTTATGTGGAGCTTGATGGGGGCCAAGAAGGGGTGGAATATGGACACTCAGAATAGGTATAGTCATTACGGTATTGAGGTTGTGGGGCACTTTGCTTAGAGGCTATTAACCTAAGCAATTGACTTTCCATAAGATCTAACCGATCCATCTATGAAATCTATCCCCTTCTTGATAGGCTCCTTCTTTCTTTTTTTTTCTTTTTTTTATAGATGAAAACTAACCTACATGATGCAACCTAAATTCCTAGAATGATGAACAAACAAAGGACACAATATAATCCTTGAGGCTAATAAGCAACATATTGATTTTCTTGAAATTGTGTGGAGACAATGTTTTTAATTAGCCTAATCTAGCGCTCCTCCTCTCCTTTAGACTTGATTATTGCTGACCAGTTAGGTTCTTCGCAAGGTGATTAATACAACCTTTGTATAATGAGGCGTTTAGACCTCACAAACGTCAACAGGAGGTGAGGGAAGAGCAAGGCTCTATTAGACAACCCTCAATAACCATAGTGCTCCAAAGCTACTAGAGTGACAATAAATCGAGTCTTAATAAGAGGGTCCTACGAGCATGTGATAGCCCTATAAGTCTCTTCTGATTGAGTTTAATTTGAATTGAAGGCTAGGGTAGTGTGCTTAAGGTGATTATCCTAGGTGGGCGAAGGAGTGGTGATAAAATCCACCCTTGATCTTATGGGGGTAGGGTGCCCTTACTAATTAATTCCACACTCCATGGCAATTCGATCAGCAAATATATCTCCTTAAAGCATTAACCGTGTCCTAAGATGCAAATAAAAGCAATAAACTAATGCAAAACCTAAAAATGCAACAATTATAAGAGGATGTTGTCTATATGATTTGTACTACCAACCAATGCAAATTTATTTTAAATGCAAACCCTATTCTAGGAATTTAAATGAGTGAGGAGACTTACAGTGGGGTTTCTGATGAAGATCAAGTGTGGGCCACCTTATCCTACACTTGCCCTATATTATACAACCCTTTAAAATGAAAATAGAAAGTGAAGTTTATAAGGGTCCTCACTACAAGCTTCACTCAAAAGAAAAGAATCCTAATCTAGGAAAGCAGGGAACTTTTCATGTTGATGAAGATTTTCTTGCCAATTTTCTCCGCTTTCCTGTTTCCCTAAAAAAGAAAATTTAGAAATAAGTACCAATTTTAGGAAATTAGGTGGTTATGCACTAAATTTTTTTTTTGAAAAATGCACCTAAAATGTAATTCCTAATATTTTTATTTTTTTGGATTTTTTATATTTTTTTGGACTTTTTAAATTAAACTTTATAAAAACTCCTTTGCAAGTCCTCGGCAACAGCACCAAAAACTTGTTGATATTTTTAGCAAGTGCACGGGCTATTGTAGTATAGCTATGCAAATACGGGTCGAACCCATAGGGACTCGCTTTAAGTGGAGTTTTTAATAAAATTTATTTATTTGAAACTTGAAGAGAATACCAAAACTAGCCTCACCATTCAGATTTATTCAAATGATGCACTTTAAATAACTTTTAATTCCAGAAAACAAAATAAAACTAATGAAAACATCCTTGAATCACATTGTCCTTGGATAGCATTGTCCTTGGATAACACTGTCAAAAGATGGATAAAATAAAGCCTAAATAGAACAGGGAAAAAGATGTAAATAAATAGAGGATACAGAGGTAATCAAACAGGGGACGTAGATGTAATTAATAGAATTGAACAGAATTGTCATTGTTTTAAACAGAAAGGGCGAAAATGGAATTTCTGTTCAAACTCTGGTTTTTAACAAAAACCTTACCTTTGACACTAGAACTTATGGACATATCATTTTGTACTTGCATAATGTTATAATGGATAGACCTTGGGCCATATTATTTCTACTTTCTTGACACTATTATCATTGTTTACATTGACAGAGACCTTAGTTTTAATTTCATGAATATTGCAATGTATGTCATCCTTATGTTTGATTTCATTATATTCTTATAGGTCATATTACTCCCACGATTTTAAAAAGGTGATGCTTTAGTAAAGGATATATATTAGTTTAAATAGAAACTAAACTTCTTGATTTCAGGGATCCCGGCTATTTTACTATTACTATTGCTATTACTATTATTACATATTTAATTGTGTTAATAAATCCTTGGGTGTCATAGTTTGGTATCAGAGTCCAATCTACTCCATCATAACCACTCCAAGGGTCCACTTATATCTACCAGCCCATAATTCATTGCATAATAGGAACTTAGATGGAAGAACTTATACCAAATTACATTGAAATTTTTGGCAGATGGCTCCTTGAAAGAAAACAAGGTCCAGCCCTGCTCCACTAGTTGCCACCCTTGCTGAGTCCTCGGGATAGGGGAACACAAAGCAGATTTAGTGACCTGTGTGATATAGGGTCTGATACCACATACACGGTAGTAGATTAGGGCAGTAGGGCGAGCCACGAACTCAACACCTATCGACCCTGGTGGACTCATCAGTTCAGTCATCCCACTAGGTGCCGATACCATCAGCACCTAGAGCTACTGAGGGCAATGCATTAGGGAGTTTCAGTAGAGTAGACAAACTGCTGGAAAGATTTTAGAAGATGGTGCCACACTTCCATGGGAAAGGTGACACCGAGGAGGTAGAGAGGTGGCTATTTGAAGTTGAAAGGGCATTTGACGCTATGAGAGTTCCCACGAGGACCAAGTGAGAATAGTTTCCTACTTATTGAAGGGTGAGGTGGGTTTTTGGTGGTAGACCTTTCAGTGAACACACTCTTCTCCCATAGAGGCAGTCACTTGAGAGACATTTAGGAAGGCCTTTAATGATTAGTATTTTCCACCTCATGCACTACACGTGTTGAAGAGGGAGTTTGCCATCTTAGAGCAACAAGATATGACGGTTCAATAGTACTTGAACCAGTTTGATAGACTAAGGAGATTCACACCCAACACTTTTTCCTTTGATAAGAGGCTATTGATAGATTTGTGGATGGATTGACACTCAAATTGAGGAACTGAGTGATTATTTCACATCCTGCGATGGTACGAGAGGCAGTAGATATGACCTTGATGTTAGAGAGAGACTTTCTCCAGACTAGAGGAGGTTTGAGTCAGCCTAGTAAGGGCAAGAAACCCTTTTTACTGACACAGTCACAGAGGGCACTGGTTCAACAGTAGGTGAGCAGGTAGAGGAGATATACAGATAGGAGAAGATGCCCTAGATGCAAGGGTTGGCATCTTGGATGGCTGTGCCCTAGGAGTGGCAGACATCAGTACTGATATGAGTGGTTACCTCCATAGAGACAGCCATTTAGATGTTTTGTCTATGGTTAGACAGGGCATTTTGTAGGAAGTGCCCCAGAGAGCAGAAGGATAGGCAGGTTGAGGCTAGTACCGATGAAGGGAGTGCACCACGTAGTCAGGGGTGAATTTTCATCATTACATCAGGGCATGCATAAGCCTTGATCCAGGTCATCGAAGGTACTTTCCTAGTCTTAGATATGCATGCTAGGGTCTTTTTTGACTCAGGGTCCACCCACTCTTTTATTTCATGTACTTTTGCATCTTGTCTTGTTATGTGCATACATAAGTTAGCTTTTGAACTGGATATCATGACACATGTGGGAGAGACAACAAAGTCAAGTGAGTACCTCCAAGGAGTACCAATGGAGATATTGGGCATAAAGATGGATGTTAACCTTATTTTATGAGAGATGGTGGATTATGACGTTATTCTTGGGATGGACTGGTTAGCCACATATTGGACTATACTAGATTATTGTAAGAAGCAAGTTATTTTTTATGTACCCAAATAGCCAGTGATCATGTTCCAAGGTAGGAAGAGCATCACTAGTGCATGTGTCATTTCTGCCATGAAGGTAGCAAGGTATTATGCATGAGGGTGCCAATTCTTCCTCGCTTGTGTGACAATGGAGGATAGCGAGCAGCCTGGATATTAATGTAGTATGAGACTTCATAGATGTCTACCTCGAGGAATTGCTAGGATTACCCCCTTGCATGGAGATCAATTTTACTATTGATCTAGTGTCAGGTACATCGCCCATCTCTAAGGTGCCATATAGCATGGCCCCAGCTGAGTTGAGAGAACTCAAGGTTCAGTTAGAGGAGTTGCTTAACAAGGGTTTCATCAGGCCTAGTGGGTCTCCATGGGGAGCACCAGTCCTTTTTGTAAAGAAGAAGGACAAATCATTTAGACTATGTGTAGACTGTTGGTGGCTAAACAGTGTTACGGTGAAGAACCCATATCCCTTGCCTCATATTAATAAAACTTTTTATCATCTCCAATTGGTGCAAGTGTTCTTGAAGATAGATGCCCTTATGATCATTACAAGTTCCTAGTGATGCCTTTTGGGTTGACTAATGCCCTAGCAGTATTTATTGACTTGATGGATCGAGTCTTTTGAGCTTATTTGGACAAGTTTGTTATTATTTTTATTGATGATATACTAGTCTACTCTCCCAGTTGAGAGGCGCACAGGGAGCAGAGCACCTTCGTACTATCTTAGATACCTTACATCATCATCCCTTGTTTGCTAAGTTCAATAATTGTATTTTCTGTTGGAGCATGTGTAATTCTTAGGCCACGTGGTATCAAAGGATAGAGTGGTGGTATACCCAACCAAGGTGGAGGCCGTGCTGAATTGGGAGAAGCCTACGATAGTGATTAAGATTCATAGTTTTCTAGGTTTGGCAAGGTATTATTGTAGATTTATCAAGGGGCTCTCGAGGATTGCATTGCCCTTAACTACCATGACCAGAAAGGACACCAAGTTTGCTTAGAGTGATGCTTGTGAGGAGAGCTTTCAAGAGCTTAAGAGGAGACTTACCTTTGCACTAGTGTTGGCACTACTATTAGGTACTGAGGGTTATGTGGTTTATTGCGACACCACTAATAAGGGGTTAGAAGCAATATTGATGTAGCATGGGAAGGTGATTGCCTATGCGTTTAGGTAATTGAAGACGCATGAGGTGAATTACCCAACTCATGATTTGGAGTTGATAGTGGTGGTGTTTGCATTGAACTCTGGAGACACTAATTGTATGGTGAGAAGTTTAAGGTGTTTAATGATCAAAGAGCCTCAAGTACTTCTTTAGCCAGAGCAATTTAAACATGAGGCAAGGTAGGTTAATGGAACACCTCAAGGACTTCAACTTCACTATTCAGTGCCACTATGGAAAGGCAAACATTGTTGCAGATGCCTTGAGCAAGACATCAAGGGTAGTGGTCGCCAACTTGTCAGTTAGATCTAGATTCATTGACAGGATTCTATAGGAATAGATCATGGATCTAGAAACTCAAGCCTTAGTTGATAAGGCTAACTTCACTATAGGACAAGATGGTGGCCTCCGATTCCAAGGTAGGATGGTAGTTCCAGTGATTGATGATTTGAGACATGAGCTACTTCAAGAGGTTCACCAATCATAGTTTACTATTCATCCTAGAGGTTCAAAGGCGCACCAAGATTTGAGATAGCATTTTTATTGAAACAAGATGAAGAGAGATACCAGGGAATGTGTAGCACGGTGTCTGACCTGTCAGCAGGTTAAAGCTAAGCATAAAAAATCATTAGGTTTGCTTCAAACTTTAGACCTACCAGAGTGGAAATAGGATCATATCACCATGGATTTCATAGTTAGCTTTCCAAGGACTGGGAGTGGACATGATATGGGCCATTGTTGACAGATTGATGAAGTTCGTGCATTTCCTTCCTACCAGACAGAGTCAAATAGATGACAGTTTAGGGAGATTGTATGTTAAGGAGATCATGTGTTTACATGGGATCCCCTTGACTATCATTTCAGATAGGGACACTAGATTCACCACCAAGTACTAATGAAGTGTCTAGGAGGCTTTGTGGTCGAAATTGAGGTTTAGCACGACTTTCCACCCCCATATAGATGATCAGATAGAGTGGACCATTTAGACTGTTGAGGATATGTTGAGGGCTTGCATCATTGACTGTAAGTGTAGTTGGCATGATCATTTACCGCTTGTGGAATTTGCGTATAACAACATCTACCATGCAAGTATTGGCATGGCCCCGTACAAGGCACTATATTGCAGACCGTGTCAATTGCCCCCATGTTAGGATGATGTGGAAGAAAGAAGCCTTATGAGGTTTGTGTTGGGGGAGCAGTGTGCGTAAAAGGTCCAACTAATTCGAAACCAAGTTTTGGCAGTTCACAGTCATCAGAAGAGCTATGCTAACAGGGGACAGAAGGATGTGAAGTTTGCTATTGGGGATCATGTTTTCCTAAGAGTCTCTCCCATGAAGGGAGTGATGAGGTTTGAAAGTAATGGGAAATTTAGTCCTAGGTTTATTGGTCCTTTTGAGATTCTAAGAGGGGTCAAAGCTATTGCATATCAGTTGGCTTTACCACCGTAGTTTATAGATGTTTATGATGTCTTCCATGTATCTATTTTGTAAAAGTACATGCCAGACCAGTCCCATGTGCTTGAGCAGATACCTAGCAAGTTAAGACTTGATTTAACCTTTGAGGAGAGATCGATAAGGATTTTGGATAGTAAGGTTCAGGAGTTGAAGAGTAAGACAATTTCACTAGTTAAGGTCCTTTGGAAGCGCCACTCTACACAGAAGGCTACGTGGGAGATAGAGGATGAGATGAGATGGGCATATCTAGAGTTGCTTGTATAGTTGTATGCAAATTTCAAGGACGAAATTTTTGTAAGAATAAAAGGATGTAATATCCTTGAATTTTGTGAAATCGTAATGAAGAATTGAATTATAGGAATTAGATTTTAATAAAAATCAAATCAAGGGCTGAAACATCAAGAATGCTAAAATCAAAGTCCGAACAAAAAATTCATAATTTTTTTAATTAAAATATTTAAAATAAAATATTAGAAAGGTGAATTAGTAAATTCACTATGTGTGGGGTTCACTTGACGTGACACGTAATTTGAGTAGGTAACAGCCATAAATGCTAATATTAAGACTTCACGAAATCAAACGTGATGATTACCTCTTTAAATGCATGTAATCATTACATATTAAAAAAAACTTTAAACATGATTTTCCCACATTTAATCCCCCCTCATAATTCCTCTCTCTCTCTCTCTCTCTCTCTCTCTCTCTCTCTCTCTCTCTCTCTCTCTCTCTCTCTCTCTCTCTCTCTCTCTCTCTCTCTCTCTCTCTCTCTTTCATCACAAGATCAACACCGGTGTCAACTGCATCGAAACTAGGGATGCACATTGATAGACACCCCCTCTCCCCTCCTTCCTCTGGCCAACAACCCAATAGCCAATGACTCTATTACAACTGCCAGTGACACCATCCCTCCCTTTTCCTTTCGACCACTACTGCATGACGGTTTCTAGCAAACACCGGCTCCATTATGACACTGGTGACATCGTTTTCTTCCCCCTCCCCCTCCCCCTCCATCCATTCACACTTCCTAATGTGCATAGCCAATAGTGAATGCACGAGGCACGCATATTCCCTCTTCTCCCGCTAGACAGGTAGCTTCTCCCTTGCTAATTCCTTTTCCTCTCTTTTCCCCTCGCAAGACTAGTTTTTCGGCCAGAAATTTGTTGATGAATGGATCTGACTAGCCAAGAAAAAGCCATCACATAGACATCTCAGATGGAAGCTCTGAGCCATCCATTGTGATTGTGGACCCCAAAAACCTAAGAAATCATAAAACATATGAAATTGGATGACCTAGATGACAAATCTGAATGAAACAAGAATGGACAATCATGATCACACCATTTGAATGATTGATCAGACTTTTGCCCCCATGATGCACATGGTTGATGTGCCAATGGAACCCACGTGCACGGCACACCGCACGTGTACGAGTGCTACTTGCACTATTTGGGGAATGTGTGGGACGCAAGGACATCCTGGTGTCCGGGACACACCCAGTTATGTCTTGATGACTGTGACTTGCCCAGGTGCATCTCAGACGTGTGTCATTGATGCAGTTTATCCTGGTGAGGTTGTTTCATCCTACTTTCTATCCAGAGTTGATCTAAACCGTTGATCTGTACTTGAAACATAAAATCTTAAATTTAGAAGGCTATGTAAGCCTAAATTTTGATTCAAGACATCTGTTGGATTTGTCTCAATGACGCAGACCTAATTTTATAATGAAATTTAGGATCTGACCCGACCTTAACTAGATCAAACACCAAAGATCATTAGATGATTTAGATTGGCCCAATTGAAAGTTGATTAGGCCTTAAAAATCAAATAATTATATGACCTAGAAAGTAAATTGGTGAACTTGAAAGTCAGATCATCCAATTAAATTGATATTTATGATTAAACCATTGAAAAAAATGCAAAATATTGATCTGATTCATCAAAAATTGATCCAACTATCAGGTCATTAGATTAACTATTAATACACTTGAGAACCTTGTCAAACACTAAAATGGTGAGGATTGAGGTACGTGAGACCCAAATTAGCCGATTAAGACACCTAAAGAAGTATTGAGAACTATCCAACCGATAGATCGTCTCCAAAACTCTAATCTAAGTGAGATGAGACCACTCGGTGATCAGGGAACACAATTGGAATGATAAGACTGGATTGGACCATAGGATGAACAAATTAACTATTGAAATGGGATTGGGACTAAAACTAAGGCAGCGATCAATGTGGATGGCATAAAACCAAGCAATTTGAACCTTTTGATCTAGGATCAACTGCCAAGATCGAAAGATTAGACTAAAGAGTTTAGAAATTATATTTACATTTGGGAGTTAAGAATGGATTATAGTCTTGTAAGTGATGATTCACTTATCATGGTAAGTGACAACTTGTAATACTTGTGACCTGACAAGTACTCCAGACGGTACGAAATCGAGATATTGCCCATCTTAGAGGATTATTTCCATCGTTGAGGTAGGTGATATGATTTTACAAACCATGGGTGTTTATTGAAATGTTGCATGTGTATTAATGTGTATTAATGATTTGATGCATGTTTATATGGGTTTTATACTACCTCCTTAATTACATGTTTTTTTTAACACATGATCTGTTAAATTTTGAGATGATATGCCATTTGTTTTATCAAGCAATTTCCATATTTCATGAATTTATGATGGGTGTTTCTGCCCAATGGATACTATACTAGGATGGATGTAGGGCCAGCCACTGCCCTCTAACTTTGTGAGATGATTAAACACTCGCCCCATACAAGGGCAAATGCATACGGAGTGGTATCATGGGTAGGCCACTCTACACAGTCAATCAATCTCCCATGCACGTCAGTCAGTAGATTCGGGAGTTGGTTACCACTGCAACTTGGTGATCCATACTCTCGTTTTATGTTTTTCATGTAGCTTTATGAGCATGTAGGGATCAATGTATCCTGATGTATCCATGGTGTGATGATGCATGGAGTATTAGTATGAGTACTCATAACCTAACGTGAGAGTGCAAGGTGTACTTGCAGGACCCATGTGTGTTGGCTGCCTTTTTTTATTTATGACATGCTCTACATTTTTACATGACGAGATTATATACTTTTAGTACTTTTGGTTTGTGAAGCATGATCATACTATGACATGCATGCCGTGCTAATTTGACTTCATGGGATTATCATGATTTATTCAATGTTTGATATTTTGTTTTAGATTTTATTCTATACCGATCATCTGATTTGTGGTATTTGAGTATGGGACATGCTTATTCAGTTTTCATGCCTCTATTTTATCCATGAGATTTTATTGTGAGATTTTACTATTAGCTATCATACCATTTGCATGTATAGTTTAAATATTAAATGTCTATGTACCTACACAAGAAATAGCGTGGTGAGGCATTGCTTTGGTTTGCAATGCCTCAGATATTTGGCAGGATAGCAGTAAAGGCAAATACATGGAAGGCCAGTGAAGGTGGTGGGGACCATCAACTTTAGGAGAGATTGACATTTTGATGTATGTAACTGACTAGATTTCTCTTTGAATATGTATCTGAGCTATATATGTATACATTTAGACCTTACCTTTGACACTAGAACTTGTAGACATATCATTTTGTACTTGACATAATGTTATGATGGACAAACCTTGGGCCATATTATTTTTGTCTTCTTGACACTATTATCGATGTTTACATCAATGGAGATCCTGGTTTTGATTTCACAAATCTTGCAATGTATGTCGTCCTTATGTTTGATTTCATTATATTCTCATGGGTCATATGACACTCGTGATTTTAAAAGGGTGATGCTTTTGTAAAGGATATATTAGTTTAAATAGAAAGTAAATTTTTTTATTTCAGGGATCTCGACTATTTTACTATTACTATTATTATGTATTTAGTTATGTTAATAAAACTTGGGGTGTCACATTGATTTCCCTCTTAGGAATTCCACCTTTTCTACCTTGTTCTTGAACCGACCTTTAAGTCCACTTTCATTGCTTTAATTCATCATCTTAACCATCTTGCCTCCTGAATTATTTTTTGGGTTTCCTTTGCATGTTATCTTATGTTAGTTTGAGATCATTAAATTGAGTTGTATTTGTGGTTTGGATCAAGTTCAATGTCCATGAATTAGGCTCAATTTCCAGATTTTAATGTATGTTTTATGCACACTTTTCTTGATGTGTTTGGCATGAAGACAATAAGGATCATTAAGGTTTCTTGTTATTGAATGTTTCCATTTTCAAAGTACTTTGTCTCTAGGTTGTTATCTCGCATAGAAGTTGTTGTTGAAATTGCTTTATTATGCTTGATTTGGTTAATGTCTGAAAATTTCTCTCCTTGATCTTTGTGCTTTGTTTTCCGCCATCAAAACACTTTATTTGCTTGAATCCCTAGGAAGTCATTTAGATTTTTAGTTTTTCATTAGATGCATAGCTTAGGTTGCATGTAAGTTAGCATTTAAAACATTAATTCTGGCCATTTTTATACCTATGAACCATGCGCACCATCCATGGATCATGCGCATGGTACTAGATCACTTTCCTCTTTGATTTGTAATTAGTTTATTTATTTATTTATTTAGATGTTTGCATCTTAATTTAGCTTTAAAAAAATTTCTTTTTGATTTTTGGAAAGTTCCATCTTTAGAAAGTTTTAGGATTAGACGGTGTTAATTTTAGAAAGTGTTCTTACATGTAGTTTCCATTTACATGCATGTTTCTAATTTCTTATTAAATATTATTATATCTCATTGGTTACATGTTTTTTCTTAGTTTAGTGTTAAAAAGTTTCCTAATTTGGCTTTAGAAAGTTTTCTTTTTAGTAGTTTTCTTAAATTATTTGCTTAGTTTAATTCATGCTTGTTTTGTATTAGTTTCTTTAATTGAATACATGTTAGTTAGGTTACTTTCTAAATTCATTGCTTAGTTTTAGTTTTGGTAAGTTCCTTTTATCCTAGTTGTTAATTTCATGCATGTCTCTCTTTTATGCATTTTAATTTCATAATTTAACCAAATCAATATATCTCTTTAGCTAAAGTTAAGCACTTCAAAAAAGATCCATCCCACATACAAATTTGTGAGATTCCTTTTGGTTTCGACCTCTCTCCCATGCAAATTCTATATTCATTCATGCTCTTGCAAGTAATTTTAAAACTACACCATGTGTTAATGGCCAATTTGTTGGAGTAATGTGGGGAAGAGACAATTATTGAAGTCCAAGTTGGTTGAACAGTGTGTAATAACCCAAAACTTTGTAATGTTTTTACCATTCATGAAAAACCATTATTTTCCCCTACAATGAAAATTTAATTTTGATAGCATAATAATTGAATGATGAGACAACAATAGATTGATAGAGCTAGAAAAGAGTTTTTTTAGTGACAAAATAAGCCACAAGTCCAACCATTAGAGGCTTGTTTCATGGGCATTTTAAGCATAAAGGTGATAATGGCACCCCTTTTATCTAGTTTAGACTGTTCTTTAGTAGAATGGGACCCATACAAATAAACATCCTAACTTGGTAGCCAAACAACCAAGTAACTACATGAAGGAGTGTAGGCTACATAGGGCAACTAGGATTCTAGAAAAAAATTCCCCAAGGAAAGAGAGAAAGGAAGAAGGAAAGAAATAAAGGAGATAAAGGAAGAAAGAAAACATAAGGAAGAAGTGAAAGAGAGGAAGAAGAAGAGAAGAATGAAGAGGTACCCTACCCATGTGCTCTAGGAACAATCATTAAATGAGGGAAAAAGCTAGGAAAAATGGAAAGAAACTTTGTGAAATTACCAAAAGTTAGGTGGATCAAGTATTACAAAGTTTTGAATAAGTGTTAGAAAGTTTTAGAGATTAGCAAAGGGCATTTTGTTTTGATATTCTTGCAAATATAGTTTTTTTTTTTGTGCTAATGAATGTTTTGATGACTAGTTATCACTGTGATGATGCACATCTATGTATACATTTGCTAGCATATTTTCATGCCCTTTTATGGAAATTTTCTAGTATGATTCTATACCTATTATTTATGTTTGATTTTAGCATGATCATGAAGCCTTGTTATTTTTTGTCATAAGCAGCATGGTTAAGCAAGCTTATGATAATTTTTTAGCATGAATTCTATGCTCTTATGATATGTTTTTTAGCAAGAGATCATACCCTTAGTTCATTTGATTTTTGGAAAGAGGAATACTTTTGTAAAAGACATTTTTTGAGTTTTAAAAAGAGACACATGATTGAGTGGTTTTAGCAACTTGTACTGCTTATGAAATTAATGGCTTTTCTATGGATTTCAAGTGAAGCATGATATGTATAATTTTAGCATACTAATATGTTTATTTAAGATTGATGTTTAACTCAATAGAAGTCTAGCAACAATGGTTTTCAAGTTTTCGTATCATGCTAATTGATGGTTTTTAGCATACTGATGTTTGAACCAATAAGATGCCCTGTAGAGGAAAATTTTGGGTTGTGAATCATACTTGGTATATGATGGTTTTGAACAGTCAAAGATGATGTTTGATGAGTTGTGTTTTAGTGTGTTGTTGAGCCTTGTAAATCACTATTTAGAAAACCCAAAATAAGTTAGTTTTTTAGCATGTTGTTTATCTTGGAGAATAGCAAGTTTCAGACTCCAAACTAATGCTTAGCATGAAGTAGTGCCTTATATTTAATCTTTTTGGTTGATTCTACAAAATAGTGCATTAATGCTTAATTTTAGCTACAGCATATGTTTTTACATTTATTATTACCTTGAAAGAGAGCTATGATGTGATTTCTATACTTTGATTTGCACAAGGCTTTTGCTTAAAATTTTACAAAATGTATATGGTATAGAGGTGCCTAATATTTTATGTTTTAGACAAGTGAATTAATGATGAATCCTAGTGAAAGCTATGCTAGGAGGTTGTATGGACTGGCTCCTTGGTCGCCAACGACAAAAGATGGCAAGTACTGACACCCAAAGAATGGCATTTTGATTGTGGAGATCACAACACCCCATCGATGTTAGCCATAAGCCTCATGAAAAATGTAGTGGTGAGTCTCTTTTGAGTACCAGTGGGCACATGATTCGGCTAAGTCATCTATGAGCTTAGTGTAATTCTATGTAATTTTGCTTTTATGCCCTTGGGGATTAGGATGATGGTTTGAAGATGAACCTGTGATCTAATTGTTATATGAGTACTCATGACCATTTTGGCAGACATTGCCAGTAAGCATTGCAAATTCTATTGGCATGAGAGACTACCTAAATCATGATTTTAATGTTCCATTATTTTGATGATATGTGATGCATCATATTTTACATGTGGTGTTAAGTTGTGCTATTTCTCCTCTGTGTGTGTGTGCGTGGGTGCGTGCATGTGCGCGTGATGTTTGTATGCTATTGAGTGGCTATGATGCATTGCATGGTATGAATGATAAGAAGTTAGCTTCTAGATTTCTTAATATTAGAAATATGTTATCAAATCATCAGAGTATAAATATATGCAACACATGCTAGAATGTTGTAGATTTCGATTTTGTAGTTTTAGTTCTATCTACTAGGTATAGTTGTATACTCAAACCACAAACACGTTGCGTATCAACTTAGGAAGAATAGTAGTGAGGAGTGAGAGACTCTAGAGACTAAGAGTAAAGTAGAAAAGTGAGACACCAAATGATAAACCTTCATATTATCTTTTGAATTGAAATGGAAACTTGATAGACTAAGATTAAAGTCTTGTATTTATTCATGAAGAGTTTTGAATGGTTAACACTTGGGTATTTTTTAACATAATTAAAGAAACAAATATTCATATGCACAATTTGTTTCATAAATGAAATTTTCAAATGGGGATCCCTATTTTTTAAATAAATTTAAAACAAAAAATTATTTTTTAAAGTTCAAGGTTGTTACATGGTGTGTGGACAAGGTCAAGATTGTTAGGAGATGATTGTTGGCTATGTGCAACCAATAGAAGAGCTATGCTGACAAAGGGCAGAGACACCTGAGTTCAAGATAAGAGAACATGCATTGTGAAGATCTGATTGGCCAAGGGAGTCATGCAATTTAGGCCTAAAAGAAAATTGAGAGTGAGATTTGTGGGTCCATTTAAGCAAATGTGTACTAGACCCTTCTCATGTCCTTGAGCAAGTGCTAGCAGTTCTACGACCTAACTTAGATCAAGAGGAGTAAGAATTATAAACAAAAACCATTGGTCAAAGTCCTCTAGTAGTGTCACTCGACTAAAGAGGTGACTTGGGAGATTGAAGAGAAATGACAAAAGCACCTTGAGTTGTTCAGGGAATGATCTGAAAAGAATTTTGAGGAAAATTTTCTCTAATAGGGAAGAATGTGACTGTGATGCCCAGGCTTTTAAACACTTTTTCATTATTCTTACAAACATTGGGAGGCATTTTTCAATATAAATTATTTTTAGAAACTCGAGTGTCATCTATACAACAAAAATACATTTTAAATATTTTGAAATGCCCAAAAGGAATATATTTAATGTTTTTCAGGATTTTATCTAATCATAGCTCACAGTCCAACTGTGTAGTATATGTCCAAAAAGATCAAATCAAAGTCATACACTTACATTCTCAGTACAATCTCGTGTTATTATTGTGCATGTCCAAGGTTCCTTCTACCTTAAGCTATTTTTCCTTCAAGTTAATATCTTCAAACCTGAGACATTGTACACAAATTATAATGTCTCAGCAAGCTTATGCATGAGAGGTGTTTGAACATCTAGTTTGACAATATACATAAAGCCAAATGCAAATAGAATTCCAGGCCATTCACAAATCTATTCTAAAGAACAGAATACATTCATATGGTCCTAAACACATGACACATTATTATAATTGAATTCATGTAGTTCCAAATCACATCATTTCATAATATACCATCTCACAGAGTATGTAATTTCAAGATTAATCATCTTATAATACATTGGCTCATAAACTAGGTAAATCTATGTTAAGTCAACTCAAAACATATTGTTGTGAATTTTAGTTAAAACTCACAAGCACACAAATAAGTTGTAGTAATTAATGAGAAGAGGTTGATCCCAAACAATCATCACAAGCAATCTAACCAAGACTAACATTCAAACACTAATTAAGCTACTCTTCCTACTAAGAATCAATGTAGCTAACTTGAATTTTAACACCTCCAAATCATTCAAAACCATGCATACCACTTATGGGTTGCACACATGGTATCAAAATAATTTTGGAATGTATTCTTCATGCTTGTTGAGATGAGATATTACACTAATGATCCACAATTAGGCAAGCATGTTAAAAATACTATTCAAGCTTCAGCCTTAAAGGCTTTCAAAACCATGCATTCCACAATTGGATTGCATGCATGATCTCAGAGGTCTTTGGTTTGGCTTGTTTTGGAAATTAAAACAATGCATTCAATTAATTACAATACCATGAAATCAACATGAAAATCAATCATCATCATTCATCAACCAAAAGAGATTCCATTAACCATCAACATGTATTGCATAAAAAGTAATTACATGGATGGTGCATTCCACACTAGGAGAGACCACACCACACTCTACACCCCAAAGGAAACCCAAATCAGATCTTAATAATATTTCCTCCTCCAACAAGCTTAAGATTCAAGGTAAAGTCTAATAGAATACAAGCAACAATCAAAGAATACTAAGGAAACAAGCTAGAGATCAATGAAACTAAAGGAGATCTAAATGGGCAATGAAGAGTAAGGACAAAGATTAGATTCAAGATGGCTTCCCTTGGCTGTCACTCAAAGGGAAAAGCAACCTTAGATCTTGAATAAACAAGTAAAGAAGAACAACGGAATTGAAAAGTATTAACTAAGCAACAATGGAAGGAAAATTAAGGAAAGAGAGATGATTTAAAAGGGAACCAACTAACCTTTGCAAAGAGATTTAAATAACAAGACCTAGACATGGAACACTTGGAGACGATGTAGCCCAACTTGGAAGCGAGTAGCAGCCATCCAAAGGAGAAGAAAGTTCAAGGAAAAAGGTGAGAAAATATGAGAAGGAAAAGGAGCCCTCCTCAAGGTGAAGGAGGCATCTTTTTCTTCTTCAAGAGAGAGCTTCCAAACTTTGGTTTTTTATATTTTTTCTCCTATATTTTCTAGGGTGACCTAAGAGAAAGGTGTGGTGGGGATGAAAACAAGAGAATTGGATGGCTAAGACAAGTAGGTAGCTAGTGTTTTTAAAGATGGAAAAGTGGTTGCCTCTTTACTTGTCCTAAGGTGGGGTGATTAGAATGAAAGTTTAGGAAGGTGGAGAAGTCTTAGAAAGGTAGGAATCTTGAATGGAAAGTGAAATTCATGGTGCATCTTAGTGGTGAGGTGAAAAGTGAGAAAAAGTGGGTAAAACATGGAAAAACATAAAAAGAAATGGAGGGGTCTCTTCCTATTGGTCCACATGCTACCTTATAGAAGTGAAATTTCCCTTGGTTATCTTTAAAATATCCCCATAAATTTCAAGAAAAATTCTTTAGATTCTCCTCCAATCACAGCCTTCCATTTAGCTTAGCTCATGTGGCTTTGATTGCTATCTTTAAGGGCTCTATTAGCTTAGCTCCATGGTTGGCTTAGATTGCTCTCTTAGCTTTGCTTGATGGCTCAATTCCTTAGCCTTAGTGGTTGGCTTGGCTCCTTAACTTGTCACCTTATTCATGGCTTGAATATGGTTATGTCTTAAGTGGAATCCAAGAAAAGGTGGTGGACTTTGCATGACAGCCACTTCATGTAATAAGTGCAAATTTTACGAATATATTTGAATTATTGAAAGTGAGAAATTGAAACTTTGAAACTAGAACTAAAAATTTAAGTTTCGAGAAAATTTATTTTTATAGAAATGAAATCAAGAGTTAATATATGAATATTTAAAATGTACTCAAAAAATCGAGTCCAATATAAGTACCCTAAACTCCAACTTCAGATGAAAAATCTACATTTTTATCAATTTTTTAATTAAAAGGAAAAATTGGTAATTTTACATTTTAGTGGGGCCCACAAAAGTTAGGTAAGAACTGAGGTCAGCAATGATGCAAGTCATGCATCAGCTAACACTCAGCTACAAGTAGAGGTAGTGGAATTTCTACTCCCCATTTTAATAATTTTTTGTGATATTTATAATAAAATATTTAAAAATTCCAAAAACTGCCTATAAAAAGGTCAAAAATTTTCCCAAATTTTTTTTATAAAATTTCGTACAAAATACCCTAACTCCCCTTTTGATCCTAGTATCTCCATCCTCCTCTTTCTACCTCTTTTTCCCTATTTTCTCTCTCCTCTCTTCATTGAAGAGCTTCCACAAAAGCGCCCCAATGGAATATTCTCCAAGATCCATTGGGAGCTTCCACAGAAGTGTTGTCCCAACGGGTAGGGTTTTCGCCCAAATATACTAAATTGAATTAAACATGACAACTGAGACATCAGATGAATGATCCAAAATTTTAATCCTCTTCGATATGACTTTATATTCATTTACCCTATATTTATTGAAAGATCCACTAGTGAAATCACTGAAAAATGTGCACAATATATCACCATCAGCACTGTTATCTTCTCTGGAATGGACTTATATTTTCCAGCATGTGTTTTCTTCTTTGGACACTTCTAGGTAGGCCATCTCTCTGCCCCCTTCATTTTTTGGCAGTTTTACAAGTGATTAAACCAAGGGACTGGTTTTTCCGACAAGGTTTTCTGGTAAAATCAGTACAAGTAAGCCAAGCCTGGAAACCCATCAAGGATAACTCATATGGGAAATATGAGCCATCCAATGAATTCAGGAGTTCCAAAAACCTTGAGAAATGTGATCACAATAAGTTTTCTATTTCATTTGGACCCTTGATTTGAAGCAAGATTATTTGACAGTCTAGAATCAATCTGGACTGTTTAAACTATCTAAAAAATTGAAATTGAAATTCTAAAGTCAAGACAACTCCAAATTGAGATATCAAAGATCCATTGGATTTATATTGATGAGTAAAATCTACTGAACTTATAAAATTTAGGATTTTAGTGCTATTTATGTTGATCCATAGCAAAAGACCATGCTAATAAGATTGGAGCATATTTAAAATGATCTTAAAAGGTTAATTTGTTCCTTTAGATGGATTCATAACATCCCAAAACCTCAAAAAAACTTGTTATAGTAAAAAAATTGGATATCTGAATCAATGAATAGAAATAGATCGGATCAATCTAGATCATTGAAATTGATTTGAAAACTTAAAAATTTGATTCTGAACTCAATTTAACTCCAAATTGAGATTGAAAAAAATCATTGGATTCCTAATGAATATTCTAATCTATTGAATTGATATATTTGAAGAATTAAGTACTATTTATATTGATTTATGGCTAAAAATCATATTAATAAGGTTGGAATACCCTCAAAAAGATCTTAAAAGGATGATATGATCTGTTTGATGGATTTAGAACATCCTAAAACCCTAGAAACACATGTTATAGTAGAAAATTTGGAGATCTAGATCAATGAATAGAATAAAAACAGATTTAATAAATCTAGACCATTGAAAATAACAAAAAAATATTAAAAATTCAATTCTGAACTCAATTTAACTCCAAATTGAGATCAGAAAGAGGTGTTGCATTCCTCTTAAAAAGTAATATCCATTGATCCCATAAAAATGAATATTTAAATACTTAATTTTTTTGCTAATTGAAAAATCTATTACTAATCTCCTTGATTAGTGAGATCAAGAATGATCAGACTTTATGGATGGCATGTATTGATAATCTAGTGATGAGATTATATGAAATTGTGGGTAAGATATGATAGAAATAAGAGAAATTAACATTCGGACACTTAATGGGATGAAAATCCTAAATCTAAAGAATGGAAATTAGATCTGATAGTTGGATCTTGATGGAAATTTGTGATATACTTAGTTATCATTTGAATTGTTAATTTGTAGTTTAATTATCTATGATTTAATACTAGATTTATTTAATTAGATTTATTTTTATGATTTAATGTTCATGTTAAGTAAATATGATGAATTACATGAAAAATCATCAAAGATGTAATTATTTGAAATCTATATTTACTTTCATGAATACTGACAACATATAAATGACATGAAATTAATCCTAATAAGGGCTACAGTAATTAGTAAAAGATAAGGAATGGAATTCACCACCATTTCCTTAGCCCATTCAGGAGAATACATCCATGAATGACATTATCAATGTTCATGGACATAGGTTAAAATCAAGTAGAAAAGAGACTTAGGGTAAAAGAGCTTATAGGAACCTTGTAGAAGGTCGATCTAGTGGCACTCCAATGGACTCTAAACATTGTGATTATAGGGGGTATACAAGATCCAAGTGATCTTCCATCGCCTTTTGTTGATGTTTGTTGAGGTCTAAATGCCTCCTTACATGAGAATTGTATTAGCCACTTTTTGAGTAGACTTTAATTGGTAAGAATTAGTCAAATCTAACATAAGCAGGAGTAGTCTAGACTTAGGAAGGAATAAATTATTTTCAACTAGTAAAACACTAATTGGTAGAGTATTAATAATAAGAACATAAAAGGTTAGAAATTTATCAAATCAAATTAAACTTTAAATAAGATAATTATGATAAAACAAAATCAATTATGAGATCTTGAATGATCAAGGACAATAAAAGAAAGAATTATAAATTTAGATTAAAATTTTGAATTAGGATATAAATTTTAGATCAATAGGTAGATGATTTAAACCCTTGATTAGTATGATTCAAGGAAAAGAGATCTAGATCTTCATCTTAAGGGGTAATCAAAAGATGAATCTTAGATCAAAATGAGATCAATAGAAACTGGAAGACAAAGGATCTAAATTCTTGATCTTGATCAACAACTGTAAACTGTTGATCAAAGAAATCTATAAAGATCAAAATTAATGAGACATATAAGAAGAATTTAGATTAAAAAATACTTAGATCTAACAGATTAAGAAGTTAATCTAACTATCAGATTTATAGATCAATGGTTAAAAACACTATCTAAAAGAGATAGATTAGTTTAAATGAAAGAATACAAGGAAATGTATATCTTTAATATTAAGGGACACGAATGAAATGATTAGACAAATCCTGAAAGAAGATAGATATAATCAAAGAAGGATAAATACAAGATTATCTAAAATTATGCTAGATAATGATAGTATGTATGAATTGACAAATTTCATATGTCGATCAAAATCGTGGCAGATCTTAAGGAGTGGAATGACCACATTTGAGGTAGGTGGAACCTTAAGAATGCATTTTCGTAATTTGCAAGATCTACGTGATAAACATGATCTTATGAAATTAGTTGTCAATTAGAATTTGCATAAAATTGTAAAATTTAATTATTAAATATTTAGTGACTTATTGAGAATGATATCATGGTTAGAATTATGTGATTACTATTTAATGAGTATATGTTAGAATTAAATTGTCTAATTAGGTTAAATATATGATTAATACTTGGGTACCATTTATATGAATGGTTATCCCTACACTTAGATATGAAATTACATCATTGGTATATGAATACCAAAATCAAGGGAAATGAGTATTATTTATATTAAAAGATTATCTCTAAATTTAATATGAGAAGATTGAATTTAATGAACATATGTATCATTTACATTAAATGATTATCCCTAAACTTAATATGAGAAGACTAAATTTAATGAACATATGTATCATTTACATTAAATGATTTTCCCTAAACTTAATTAATGGACATGGGGATCATTTATATTAAATGATTATCCCTAAACTTAGATAATAAATAATATCCTCGGTAGATGAATACCAAAATATGAGGATGGTGAGATTAATTTTTATAAACAGATAAATCTTCTGCTAATATTACTATTAATTTTCATACAGGCATGGGGGCCTGTGGATTTTGTTTTTGACAAGCAGAAGGCCTGAGGATACTATGCTAGGAGAGTTGTAGGGCTTAGCCACCTGCTCTTCGAAACTGATGATGATATTGATACCGTGCCCAAAGAAGGAAAAAAGGCAGGTGGGGCAATTATGGGAAGACCGCTACTATGACAGCCATGGTTCCCTCATACGGACATGGATATTGTATATTCCACACTTGGTATTGGTGTATTACTTGGCAGTTATCCAAGTGCACTATTATTGTTTGAACTACAACATAATAGTCCTTTGTGTATTTTTGAATTATGATGCATGGCATGATGAGATGCCTTATGATATGACATGATGAAATGCCTAGTAAATGCTCATTATCGAGATTTTCCATGAAGGGATATTTTCCAACAGAGGCTGGATGATTATTCAACCTAGTATAGCCTGGGTATGAATTGTTATGGTATTGTTATTGAAGATATTAACTATTTTTCATAGATTTAACCATTTATATATATATATATATGAGTATTAGTTGTTGGAGAATATTCATACATGAGAAATTACATGCTAGAATTATCTTATATAGTATGGTTCATGGAAATTGAAATATTTGATTCATATGGAATATGATGGATATGAATATTGGATTTATGAAAGATTTATTTAATTATATACTATGTTGTAAATTCCATACGCTTCTTAAATCCCCTACCAAGCATAGCTTGCTGAGATATTGTAAATGTTTGAATGTTTACAATATCTTAGATACAGATAGAAAGGAGTGTACTTTGGACATCATATGTAATAAAGGGGTTGTGTATGTGAACCATTAGATCGATCTAGTTGTTTTCAATAAATGAATTTCTATTGATTAATTAAGTAGTAATATATGTAAGAGTGTGAAGGTGACATTCGGGTTTTTAGAAATGAATTTCAAGTAAAATGTTTCCACTATTTAAATTTTTAAAATTTTTCCAAGTCAAGAGCTCCATATTTTGAAAATAAACATGAAAAAGTGTTTCCCACCCGGGTCATCACACTTCAAGCACCTTTGGCTCCTTTAATTGCATCCATTATTTCTCCTAAAGATGATCTTCATTCTTGATCTAATTTCAGATTGATGATTTTTAGGCTTGGACTCGATCTTTTGATCTTGATCCTCCATTTTCATCGCGATTAATCTCGGTCGTTGAATCACCATCTCACTTCCTACAAAACTTAAAAACTCCAATTCAATCCTAGAAAAATATGATTAATCACATGCCTCCAATTAGACTCTTGACCTACAAAATCTCAAATTTTTAAGTCATTAGGTCAAAAAATGCATGTGTTACAAATTATGGTCGAAAATCCTAATTTACCCTTATAAGTTACAACTCATGGGTAACTAATTGGGTGGTTTATATACAAAATTAGACACTTATCACACCCACCAACCAGCATTTTGTTAGTTCTTAGGAAAATATGTAAAAAAATCATTTTACTAAAATAGATACAAAGTGTCACCTTCATAGGTACTCACAATTGCATTAAGTACATGCAACAAGCCCTTAAACCCCTAGTGGACAATTAAGCCTTGTGAGGGTTTATCGTGAATACACCCACAAAATTTCCTAAGGTTGAGTTCCCTATTTATCTAAGATAATCCTCATTCATTAGCACTCTATTAGCTTTTCACAACTTAATGGAGAGGACTAACAATTTTACAAATTATACACATACTAAAGACATTTTATTCTAGTTATTTCTTGGAGTGCATGTGTGTGTATTGCTGCAAAAGTCATGACTTCTAACTATATATGCTTAAATTCCATTGAAAATATATTTTGACCTCTAATCCTCATAGGTATTCTCTCAGAAAAGGTTTGAACATATTTCTCTCATTATGTGACCAGATCCAATAAGACTAATGGTTCATATAAATTTTTAAGTGTTGATAAGATGAAAGAAAGTGATCCTTAAGAGTGGATGTTATTACTAAAAATAGTAAGGTTAGTTTACATTAATTCCTTTATATATATATATATATATATTCTCTTTAAGACTATGTTCTACCTAAGCTCTACAGGTCTTTAAATACGAGGAAATATAGGCTTGGAACAAGTTCAAAAAACAAGAGTATAAGGATTTCAAATTTTCAAAATTGAGTAGAGGTCTTCTTCCTTCTTCTTTTTTATATTGATTGTTGAAAATTGATCCTTGACTATATTTAAGTGCATTTCCTTTATATTCTTCTCTTTCAATTTCTCTTCTATTTTTTATATTTGTTTATTTTCACTTTTCTTTTTCTTTTGACTCTTTGAGAAAAAGACTTTTGGTTTTCTTCACTTCTTTAACTTTTTGTCCTTTTTGAACTTTTCTAATAAATCTACTTATTTTGAAAATGGGTAATTGTTGTTTATTTCTTTCTTGGTTTTTCCAAGTTAAGGAAGAAAAGGCTCAAGAATAGGCTCAAGGGATTGGCTAGTGGTATGCTACATTGGATTAGTTTTATGTCTCTGAGCTGAACAAAGATGGCCTATATCACTTTTTAGATTTCCTAAAGCCTATCAGATACAATAAATTTTATGGAAAGAAAACTATTACTCCTATTTATTTTTTATCGTTAACATAAACAAGGATAACAGGATCACACTAAATTATGTGTGCTGAAGAAATTGTGGAATTACTTATAACTCTCTTGGAAGAAGATAATCTCTATGACTCACTAGGTTGTAGGTCTCCACTGATTTTCCTCAAGCTCTCTAAGTCATACCTCTTTATTAGTCTTGACTATGTGCTGTGTGTAAATATTTTCTAAGAATTAACCTTCAGAAAATGCTTCAACACATGAATAATATGTAAAACTAGCCATATACACTTCCATTAAGAGGGGAAAAAGTAGAATTACTAAGTTCTGAAAATCCAGTTCTCATTATAGTAAGGGAACTCTACTTCAAAAAATTTTTTTTAATAAAAACTCAAGAAAATCCAAAATATTTATGTACATCTATGTCCCCCAACCTGAATGAAACATTGTCCTTAATGTTTGAAAACATAGGACCCTAAATGAACATGGAAAGATGTAAAAGACTAAGATTTGAAAAACATCTAGGTTGCCTCCCAGGGAGCGCTAAGTTTTACATCTTCAGCCAGACGTTATGATGAGTGCAAGGACAATGATCTGTAAGGTTCCTCAAGTACTCTAAGGTGGGTCATGATAATGAGGTACCTCTAACGGTGTCTCATCAATCTCAAGGTTAGGTAGTTTGAGGAAAGGTTTTAACCTTTGACCATTTACTTTTTGGGTCTCACCATCCTTCTCAATCTTGACGGCCCCATGTGGCCCAATGTGGGTATACTATGCATATGATGTAAGGTCTAGTCCATCTAGATCTAAGATTTCCTGAAAAGAGATGTAATCTTGAAATTTACAACAATACCTTTTGTTTAGGTATGAAGAATTTTCTTAAGATTTGGCTATCATGATTAACCTTCATTTGGTCTTTGTATTGCCATGCAGAATCATATGCATCCTTGCTCAATTCTTCCAACTCATTGAGTTGGAGTTTTTGATGGGTCCCAACAACAAAAAATTCAAAATTAAGCTTTTTGATAGCTACATATGCCTTATGTTTTAGCTCCACTAGTAAGTGGCAGGCCTTTCCATAAAACAGGCAGTAGGGTGACATGCCTATTGGGGTTTTATAGGTTGTACTTGGCCACTGGCGTGATGGTGGTATGGGGTAGCTATCCTATGGTTGACACCATACTTTTTCATTAAATTTCAAACACTTTATTACAAAAGTGTTTCCCACCATCACTAATTATAACTCTCAAAGTACCAAATCATGTAAAAAAAAATTTCTTTAAAAATCATACCACTACCTTGTGGTCATGGGTTTTGTAGGGTATAGCCTCCACCCACTTGGACACATAGTCTACTCCCACTAGGATGTAGAAATTTCCAAAAGAATTAGGGAAGGGTCCTAAGAAATCTATGCCCCAAATGTCAAATGGTTCTACGACAAGGATTGGGTTTAAAGGCATCATGTGTCTCCTCCCTAGACTTCCTAACCTTCGACACCTCACACATGTAGTGCAGTAAGCATGTGAATCTTTAAAAATTGTGGACCAATAAAAACCGGGATAGTACTTGAATAAGAAAGGATCATCGCAGGTAAAGTATTTAACCTTGGCTAAAAATCTCTTCCTATCTTGTTTGGTCCAATGATTGGGCATTTGTCATGTAACAAGATAATTTACTAGATCACCGTACCAAGGTAATTGGAAAATGTGTAGTAACTATTCATCTGAAAAGGATTAGTTATAGTCACATTGTCGCTAGTGTGCTCCACCACCAATCTGGATAAGTGGTTTGTTATGAAAATTTTGAAACCTTTCTTGTTCCAAATTTCTAAGTCAAATTCTTATAGTAGTAGCATCCACTGGATCAACCTAGGTTTTGCATCCTTTTAGAAAGGATACACTTTAAGGCCACATGATTAGAATACACTATAACTTTAGACCTTAGCAAGTAAGATTTATACTTATCTAGAGCAAACACCATAGCTAACAACTCTTTTTCTGCGGTTGACTAGTTGAGTGTGCATCATTTAGTGTTTTACTAGTGTAGTATATCACATAGGAAAGTTTGTCAATGTGTTGCCCCATAACTACTCCAATATCATAATGCGATGAGTCACACATTATCTCGAATGGTGCACTCCAATCAGGTGGTTGGATAATGGGTGCAGAGGTCAACTATCTTTTAGCCACTCAAATGCTTTCCTATAGTCCTCATCAAAGTAAAAAATGGCCTTCTTTATTAGTAAATTATAAAGGGGCGTGGCAATTTTTCTAAAGTCTTTGATGAATCTTCTGTAGAACCCAGTATGTCCTAGAAAGAGCAGATTTCTTTTACCATCCTTGGTGGAGGAAGGTTGTCTATTAAATCCACTTTACCCTTATCTACCTATATCCCATTATGTGATATTATGTGGCTTAAAACTATCCTATTTTTTACCATAAAATGGAACTTATCCCAGTTCAATACTAAGTTCATCTCCTGACCCCTTGCCAAAGCTAACTTCAAATGGTACAGACACTCATCAAAAGAGGATCCAAATACTGATAATTCATCCACGAACACCTCAAGATACCTTTCTATCATATTGGAAAAGATGCTCAACATACACCTTTGAAATATAGCAAAAGCATAGCATAGCCCAAAAGGCATACGTAGTTAAGCAATGGTTTTAAAAGGACAGGTGAAAGTGGTCTTCGCCTGATCCCCAGGTGCTATAAGAATCTTATTATAACCAAAATAACCATCTAAAAAATAGTAATAACTATGTTCAGCTAACCTCTCAATCATCTGACCAATGAAAGGTAGAGGAAAGTGGTCTTTCCTTGTCACCACGTTTAATATTCAGTAATCAATGCAAATTCTCCACTCAGTAGTCATGCGATGAGTAGTAACTCATTTTCCTCATTTTGACTACCGTGACCCCAAATTTCTTGGGTACAACTTGAACGAGTCTGACCAAGTGCTGTTATAGATGGGGTATATGATGCCAATATCTAGAAAGTAAAGGACTTCATCTCTAATCATGTTCTTCATGTGGGGACTTGGTTGTCTTTGAGTTTTCCTAGAAGGTTTAACATTTTCTTCCAAGTGTATCCTATGCATACACACTGTTGGACTAATCCCCTTTATGTCTGCTATAGTCTATCCAAAGCAGTCTTATGTTCTTTAAGAACATTAAGTAGTTTTTCTTCTTGTCCTTGTCCAGATCTAATGATATTATAATAGGTAAGGTTTCATTTGGTCCTAGGTAAGAATATTTGAGGTATTAGGCAAGGGTTTTAAGGCTACAGAAGATGGTTTCTCTATAAAAAGGTATGGGAATAGACTCTAAAGGAGGGAGTGGCCCCACATAAGAGCCCCACTTCTAGGTATCCATGTTTGGAGCAATCTCTAAAAGGTTGTTTACCTCCTCAATAGATTAGGGTAAATCAAAATCTCCATTAAAATGCATGAGACAAGCCTCTAGTGGGTCAAAGATTGAAGATGGTGGATGAGTGTCGTGAGTTACACTCTCAATCAAATTCAGTTCAAAAGAATCATCAAGGTCTAAATGTTGTTGGTAGGTGTTAAAGATATTATGCTTAACTTCATGTTGCCAAATGACAATTTCATTACACCATTCCTATAGATAATAATGGCATTGGACGTCACTAGGAATGGACGTCCAAATACAATCAAAATCTGATTGTTGGGATTAGATATAGGCTGGGTGTCTAGAATAATGAAATCAACCAAATAATAAAACGGGTCTAGCTATATTAACACATATTCAACCAAACCATAAAGTATTTTCAATGATCTATCTATTAATTACAGCATGGTAGTGGTTGGTTTCTCATCGAGCCTTAGTTGCTCATAGACAAAGTATGGCAACAAATTAACATTAGCCCCTAGGTTAAGTAGTGCCCTATCTATGCCATTGTCTTTAATGATATAAGAAACTGTAGGTTACCCTGGGTCTCTAAACTTTATTAAGGTCTTATGTTGTATTAAAGAGCTCACTTGCTCGGTGAGGAAAGCCTTCTTTTGTACATTTAACTATCTCTATCTAGTCCAGAGCTCGTTCAAGAACTTGCCATAGGTAGGGACATCCTTTATTGCATTGAGCAATGGAATGTTAATTTGGACATATTTAAAGAAATCCATAAGCTCGTTGAAGTTTTTGTCCTTGTAAGCCTTGTTCAGCAATTGAGAAAATGGGGCTTGGGCACATAGTGTACCTCATTTATAAGTTCCACAAGAGATTTCTATCTCTTCTCTTTCTCCTATGTTTTGGTTGCCTGCTTTTCCTCTTCAATTTCCTTAGCTTACGCTACTTTGTTGTCTACTTGATGGCCACTCCTAAGGGTGGTTATAGACTTGGCATGCTTATGAGGATTATAGGTTTGAGAACTTAACATTATCTCAAATTGACCCTTAGGGTTATGGATGGGTTGACTAGGAAATTGACCCTTTCCTCTATCATGTAGTGTAGCTGATAGTTGGCTTACCTGTATCTCTAACTTGGCTATGGCTTAGGAGTTGGCAGTTTTCAATTTGTTCAGAGCCTTGTTAGTGTCTTCATTTTATTTTAAAGGTCTTTCAATAAGGGCTTGAATGTTTTCCTCAAATATGTTTTCTTTGGTTGCTAAGGTTGTTGGAAGCTAGGTGGCTACTAAGGAACTATAGCTCTAAGAAAGTTTGGTTGGGGGGTTCACAGATGGTCCCCCTTGGTAGTTATTCTTTGACTAGGTAAAGTTTGGATGCCTAGCCCATGTAGGATTATACGTCTCAAAATATGGGTTGTCGCTAGGTTGGCAATATGCATTTAATGCATTTGCTTGATCAACAAAATAGTTGTTAAGCCCTCTATTTGATGGACAAGATGTGGTCATATGGGCTGGGTTGGAACAAAGAGCACAAACATCTTATAGAGGCTTAATAGATGTGGCATCCATGACGGACTAAAGCATAGTTTCAAGTTTGTTTGCTCTTCAATTATACTTATCCATTTTATGTACAGAGTCGAGCTTATGGGATAGATCTATATGTACTCCTATCTCATATAAACCACTTTTCTTTAGAGGCTAGTTTTTTCTCTCTCTTCTATTGGAGTAATACCATTGCTAGGAATTATCTGCCGATGTTTGAAAGAACTCCCAGGCCTCTCTCTCATCTTTTAGCATGAGGGCCCCTCCATTCATGGCATTTACTATTTGTCTATTCTGAGCATCAATGCGTCATCGAAGTTGAACCTGCTACATTTCTCAAATCCATGATGTAGGCATTTTTACAATAGTTCATTCCACTATTCCCATCATTTGAAATATTGTTCATCATTCCTTTATTCAAAATTTATAATTTCTTGATGAAGGGCATTTGTTTTGTTAATGGGGAAGAATTTTTTCAAAAACTTCCTAGACAATTCGTCCCATGTATTTATAGAACGTACCTCCAAGGAATTGAGTCATGACTTGGCTCCATTCTTGAGTGAGAACAGGAATAACCTAAGCATAATATCATCATCCAAAAAAATTCAGAACCTAAATGTGGCACAAGTATCAAGGAACTCCTTGATATGTAGGCATGGGTCTTCTTAGTCTAAACCATAAAAAATGGGAGTAATTGTATGACTCTCGGTTTTAACTTAAAATGGTCTATGTTTGTTGTGAGTACACTATACAAGATGGGGTGTTGAGTTGGAGTGGCACATAAAAATTGTCTAATAGCTTTGTGCTCAGCTTCTGCTAGTGGTTTTGGCCATGGGGATAGGAACTTAGTTTCTTTCCCCTTACATAATTATTTTGAATCTTTGGGTCGAAAGGTGCTAACTCTAAGTTCTAAGATAGACAGCCTTGCAAAAACTATCCTAATCTAAATGTCCTAACTATATGCTAACTCTAACTCTAGGTGACATGCAATCAAATCCTAATATTCACTAGTCGAGCATTGTTTTGATTATCTTTTCTTATTGCATAGATGGTAGCTTCTTAAACCTAATCTGGTAGCTCTTGCTTTTATCCAGATTTGACTACTGTTTAACAATTGGGTTCTGCTCTAAATTAGTTAATACAATCCTCGTGTTAGGTTCCATTTAGACCACAACTAACATCAATGGAAGATGTGGGAGAATCACTTGGATTTTAAGACACCACTATAACCGTAGTGCTTCGAAGCCACTAGAGTGACGATAGATCGTCTCCTTCTAAAAAGGGTCCTATGAGCTCGATATCCTAAGTCTCTTCCTACTTGATTTTAAATTAATGTTCAAGGGTTAGGATTGCCACATACAAGGTTCTTGATTGATTGCTAGGTGAGCCAAGGAGTTGGTGATGAAATCTAGTCCTTATCTTATAAGGATTCTTGTGAGGCCCTTACTAGCATTAAATTCCATTCCACCACAAAGCTATAAACATGCAATACACAATAAAAATCAAACAAATGCCTACCTATATGCTACTTAATAAAGGGTCAAGCACCTTAACAGACAGGGTACTATAACCATGCCCCTATGCATTGGTTATAGTCAAGCCCAAGTTAACCTTTGTTAAATAGGTGCTTCAACTAATGTAACAATCCTAAGTGTTATGCAACAATTATTAATACATGACCCTAATGTATATGAATTGTACTACCATCACAAATGTAAAATTACACTAAATGTACATTATTCTAAAAATTAGAATTTGGGTGAGGATTTCTCACAATGAGGGGTCTGATGACGATCAAGTGTGAGACACCATACCCCATACTTGCCCTATATTATTACAACCCATTTAAATTTGAATAAAATTAAAATTAAAATTACAATGGGCCTCATTACAATTTCACTCAAATCCGAATATAGGAAAGCAATAAAAACCTAATATATGTTGATGAAGCCGTGGCCCATAGGATCACCATCACTCCTTTACTGATTTCCCTAAAAAAAAATCAAACAAGTTGGTCAATATGAGGAAAGTAGAAAATAAATGCAAAACCCTAAACTAATGCACCCTAAACCTAGACTAGAGGAAAACAAACTAAAGTATGGTCCACTTACACAAAACATTGCAACACCTCGGCAACAACACCAAAAACTGCTTGTGATTTTTAGTTAAAACTCTTAAGTGCATGAATCGATTGTAGTAATTCACGCGATGAGGTTGATCTCATGAGGAATCGAATGGATGCGTGATTAGTGGTCCCTACTTTAAATTATGTAACCTAGACAAATTAAGACATGAAAATGGAAATTATGCTAAAACTTAAAACACACTAAACTTAAAAAATTTCCTAAAACACATTTTCTAAGCATGAAATTTAACAATTAATCTTAGAAAACCTACAACTAATCAACTACTTTCATAATTATGCAATCCTATAGAATGTAATGGAATTTATGGGAATGAAAACTTTTATGACGAACAAATTAATCAAACAATCATAGTAATCAATCTAACCAAGACTAACATTCAAACACTAATTAAGCTACTCTTCCTACTAAGAATGGATGTAGCTAACTTGAATTTTAACACCTCCAAATCATTCAAAACCATGCATACCACTTATGGGTTGCACACATGGTATCAAAATAATTTTGGAATGTATTCTTCATGCTTGTTGAGATGAGATATTACACTAATGATCCACAATCATGCAAGCAAGTTAAAAATAATATTCAAGCTTCAGCCCTAAAGGCTTTCAAAACCATGCATTCCACAATTGGATTGCATGCATGATCTCAGAGGTCTTTAGTTGACTATTTTGGAAATTAAAACAACACATTCAATAATTACCATACCATCAATTCAACATGCAAATAAATCATCATCATTCATTAATCAAAAGAGATTCCATTAACCATCAATGTGTGTTGCATGAAAAGTAATTACATGGATGGTGTTTCTATAGTTACAACTACATTCAATATCGCATACATTTTCTAGGACAATGAGTGTATATTTGTTAGTTTTTGTTTATACATTGTTCCTACTATTTCTATATTTATAATTACATTCAACAATTCATTTTTGTAGGCTGCAATCATTCTACAAAATACATTCATACATATTCAACACTTCCAACATTCCACATTAACTTCTCCATACACACTTCTCAATGAAATAAAGAAAGCACATATACTTCATTGAAAAAGGAACACATCCATATAAATGAAGTTCTATTTTATATTTCAATGATAAAAATGTTTTATGTTGAATAAAATCAATGATCTACAAATTAAAAGTCAAAAGCTATTCAGTCCATTCCATTCTGGTTTCATCTAGATCTAATTGGGAGCAACTCTTGCTACCCAAATTAACCTACAAGACAACGAATTTTGAATCAATAATTGAGAAATTATTGGAATCATTTAAGAGATGTAGAAAACTATAAGAATGTTGATCAGTCAATTAATTAAACCTTTCTCAATTAGGAGATCGTAAATCCTTCCCGAATGAGAGTTCTCATATATCTAAGAACATAATACTCGCACTCACAATCAGATTATTGTCTAGGGCACTACATAATAAAGTCATCACAAAAGGTTCAAATATCATGTGTAATTATAAGTTTAGGTAATAGGGTTATGCTAAATAACTAGTAAACCTTACCTTGACCTTTTTCTAAGTTAGTTTTGTTGGATGGTTAATATTTTCCATCTTGTCATATTTAATCCATGCACTGCACATATATAAGTAAAATCATTAGATACAAGTAAAGAGGATAGTTATCAATTATCCAACTACTATAATGAATGGGAAAAAAAAAAAAAAAAAACATTGCATGTCCCCCTTACCATACAAAGCTAGCAACATCCAATGGGACTTATATACATAATCAATCAATTAAAATTTGAAAAAACTAACTTATATGCATATTCATGTTTATGGAATGACAAAATTTATCAAGATGTATAATAACTTCCCCACTATTGTAGGGAATCAATAAGGCCTGCCCCTATCACAACACAAGAACCTAGGTATGATATCTTCTATTTGATTATCCTAAGCAGATGCTCCTTTAGTCTAGAGATGATAGTAGGGTTAAGGAATTTACAAACATCTTTGACCTCTAATCGTTGCAATTTATCATGCAAAGACCTGTAAAAACTTAATGTCAAATACTTATCATGTCTTATTAATAATTAATGTCAATTTGATTCTTAATAGAGTAGTTACATGATATACCCAACATAAATGATAATGTGCTTGTATTCCATCTAAGTCATATTACATAC
Source organism: Warburgia ugandensis (assembly GCA_035236585.1). Taxonomy (NCBI): domain Eukaryota; kingdom Viridiplantae; phylum Streptophyta; class Magnoliopsida; order Canellales; family Canellaceae; genus Warburgia; species Warburgia ugandensis. The sequence continues at coordinate 18,077,783 of CP141128.1, read as the reverse complement.
AGCTAAGAGCTCCTCTTTCATGATTGGAACCTCTACTCCATCGCGGGCAAGCACACCTGCATCTATCCTTACCGTGCTAATTTCCTTATCTTCATTGATTAGTCTGTACAGTCCTCTCAGAAATGGAAGCATAGTAGGTGGAACCTGCATCTGATCCCTATACTATAGAGGTAATTTTTCAAAAATTAGTAATGAATATATATAGGAAGAGACAAAGAGATTTAATTTTATTAGAAAAAAATAGACATAAATACCTAGGATGGGACAATTAGTATGCTAGAATTTGTTGCTATGGAGGGGGTCACCCTCAATGGTGCCTTGTGCTTCTTCTGGTTAACATTAGATGCAAATAGTATTTAAAAATTTAGCTCAAGCCTTAAAGTTATTGTTGAACATGATGTTGAGAAATCATATACATACCTTAGAAATATTTCTTTGATATACTTCTCTGGCCAAGCTACGTGATATCCACTCTCATCCCCAATAGTATAAATATTGTCCACTTCTATACAAAATGGTAGGAGGGCACTGGTTGGAGGGCAGCAGTAATGCACACATGCTTAGTTGTGGATGAATAAACCTGCCATGCAGCATGAGAGGAAAAACATCACATAGTGTAACCATAGCAACATAGTTCTCAGCAGTATATAGTTGTAGCATGCATTAACCCACTGCAAATCAGAAATCACCTATATATGAGAATGAATGAAGATTACTAACATGGAACATTGAAAAGGTAAATATATTAATACATACCTCCTTGATTGGGACATCTCCTCCATCTCTTCTTCAAATGGAGGACTGCAACTATTGTGAGATGGGGGTCAAGGGGCAACATCTTGACTTGGACCTTTGAAACTCCAAATGTCTTTATAGAAATCATTCTTTACCTTTGCATATAACTCATTCAGCATATTCTCCTTCCATGTTCTCATGTCCTTTGTTGGAGGATTCTTTTATTTATTGAAGCATTTAGAAGTAACCACACCATGGCCTTGTGCCCTTCCTCGGCCAGGGTGCTTATGCTTATTTCCCATAGCCCTATACAGGATGATCCCCTTTGCAACAGTGCTGCTCAAAGTCCCTATAATGGCACTTTCTTGTATCAACTCTTCCTACATATGTAATTATTAGAACACAATCATTTTCATATATATATATATATATATTATAATTTAAGAGATGCAAAGATAGACATGTAAAACCACTTACAAGTCGTGAAGCAACCAAGGCAACATTTTCATTAGTGAAGGTCTGGGAGTTACGCCTCTGTGAATGCGCCATTTTTCAAAGAAGGGCATGATCAATGGGCTCTATGGTCTGAGCCCTCTTCTGCTATCAAGAGAGACATTAATTTAGAGTTAATGAAACAAAAGTCCAATATATTTAGACAAAAATAAACTATCACATATACTTCTTATTCTTCTCACAGTGCATAACCAACCCCAGAGAGGTGGTGTTGCATATGATTAGTAGCATGCACCATTTGTCCTTTCATATGCTTTGCCTACACATCAGAGCAACACGTATTAAGCATAATTGGATTTTATAATTAGAGAAATCAAACTTTGGCTAGTTGTAATTACCTTGAATCAGAAGACAAGCATGTATGTACAAATTGATTCAATGCATCCTAATCAATGAAGCTGGCATACAACTCAACAACGGTGTGATGTTAAGACCGATCATGAGCATTTGGCAATATGTACTTTCTTGCAAGCTCACTTTTTCATTTTCTCCATTACTCACTGGCCCCATTTATAGCATTCTTCTTACACTCATCAAAGACGTTAAAGGCAAACTACAAATTAAAAACAAACATTATTCTATTTAAAATAAAATAAGAAAATGCACATAGTATATTGTATGTAGCAAGCATTTACAAACCTTCACCATCTCCCATATTACATTTTTGATTGATGGTGATGCATGTCTCCAATTAGTAATTAAGACTAGCATCATGCTTCTAATAGTGCAGCAAACAAAACTGGTGTAAGAATGTGCATTGCCACCTATCACCTGCCCTTTACTGTTAAACTATACCGTGTCCTTTATTCCCTTTGACTATCTCCTAATGATCTAGTCCATTTTGGATGGCCCTCTGCCCTTTCTCTTAATAGGCCCCCTTGTGCTAGATTCTTCTTCATGATAGTCCCTTTCTTCATGTTCCATGTTTCCTGCATAAGTGAAAATAATACATTTAAAAAACAACAACAACAACATATATATATATATAATTAGAAAAAACCACCATCTAAGTGCATAGTTGGTGTACATAAATAGGATAGATAATAAAACAATTAAGTCTTAGGAAAGTAGCACTCAAATAAGATATTAACTCTTGACTAACTATGCCAAAGAAGGTCCTAATTAAGACTACTTTTGAATTTGGAGCTCCATACATGCTCTAATTAATACTACTCTTCACATTGTCATGTATTTCAACAAACCCAAGTATCAATATTCCTAATAAAAACTAGACAGAGTCTCCCCTATTTTTTGAACTTACAATTTAATGCATGCAATGTGATTCACCTGATAAGCTATTTTATTTAAATAGTAGAATATATTCAAAGAGTCAGTCTCATCACATCCTCATAATTTATCATAGCAGAAACAAAGTAAAAACTTATATAAAGCTATTCCTGACACAAATCATAACATAATCAATGCTTTGAATCAATAGAAAACACAATAGACTAAAGAAAAATTCAATAGTCTTGAACCTAAGCAAACAACTATTACTGTTCACATTAGAACAACGACAAGTAGCATACTTCAAGGAGGAAGTTGAATGTCATTTTGAATGAAAATTGAAAAGTAAAAACATAGGTCATCTTATTCCCAATGTCCTCTATCTAGAATAATCCACTTCAAATATTTCCATACATTAATGAAGAAAAAAATCATGAACAAATTTAACTAGAAGGTTAGCAAATATATTGTTACTATTCACACGGATAGCTACAAGAAGCATACTTCAAGCTAGCAGTTGGATGCTCTTTTGAATGAAAATTAAAAATCTAAAACACGAGTCTTCTTATTCTCAATGTCCTCTATTTAGAATGATCAATTTCAAAGATTTTTATATATTAATGAAGTAGAAAATCACTCATAAATTTAACTGGAAGGTTAGCAAGTATATTGTTAATATTCATGCAAACAGTTATATGAAGCATACTTCAAGCTAATAGTTAGATGTCTTTTTGAAAGAAAATTAAAAATCTAACATATGGGTCTTCTTATTCTCAATGTCTATAACTAGAATGATCAATTCAAAGATTTTCATGCATTAACATAGCAAAAAATTACGCACAATTTATCTAGAAGGTTAGCAAATATACGGTTACTATTTACACAAACAACTACAACAAGCATACTTCAAGTTAGTAGTTGGATATCTTTTTGAATGAAAATTGAAAATCTAACATATAGGTCTTCTTATTCTCAATATCCTCTATCTAGAATGATCAATTTCAAAGATTTTCATACACTAACAAAGAAGAAAATTACTCACAAATTTAACTAGAAGGTTAGCAAATATAATGTTACTATTCATGTGGACTGCAAGAAGCAGATCTTGGAAACTAGAAGCATGAAAATAAGAAAATCAAGAAAAGAGAGAGAGCCAAGCTAAAGGGATAAAAACGATCACGAGTATGGTGGGGTGAGGGTGTGCATTCTCTCTCTCCTTTCTTCTCCTCCTCCTCCTCCTCCTTTTTCCCTCTCTCTCTCTCTCTCTCTCTCTCTCTCTCTCTCTCTCTCTCTCTCTCTCTCTCTCTCTCTCTCTCTCTCTCTCTCTCTCTCTCTCTCTCTCTCTCTCTCTCCCCCTCCTTTTTCTTCTTCTCCTCCTCCTCCTTCTCAAAGGGTTTTACTCTTGGTGAGGGAGATGGTTTTGAAAATTTTGTGGGGCCTACTTGGGGGGGCCATTAGGATTTTAAGTGTAGGATAGTTTTAAAAAAACCATCTTATATTCATTGAATATAGGATTGTTTTTTCAAGCCATCTTATATTCAATTGAATATAAGACGATTTTTTAAAAATTGTCCCATATTATATGTATAAAAGAAATTTTTTTAACAATCATCCTATATTCCATAAAATATAAGATGGTTTTCAAAAAAACTGTCTATATTTTAAACTATGAAAATCACATCATATAAGATGATTTTAAAAAAACTATCCTATATTATTAAAATAGAAGAAGGTTTTTAAAAAATTGTCTTAAATTATATGGTTTTCTTTCCCGTCGATTCCTCCACTCATGTTAATTTTACTTGAATTATATAAAATGGTTGATGAATAACTATCTTATATGTATTAAAGTAGTTCACCTTGCTCTTTGGATCTAAAAAATGTTAAAAACTTGTGAAGTGTAGAGGTTACATCATCCCTTATTTCTTTGATGTGTAACCAGTGTTTGGCATGACATATGATGTGTAGACTTAATTTACTAATTAATTCATTTTTCATCTATTAGATATTACAAACACTTTAATTTGTCCCCTCATATACAATATGATTCAACCCATGCACCCTCCTCACCAACATCATGCACATAATCCATCTCATTCTCACTTATTAGATTAATTGATGACATTGTTGTCATGGTTGAAGGGTAATCAATTGTCATGTCACCTAGGTCATCTTTATCATAGAAGTCCCTTGAGGAGATTGATAAAATAGTTGACCATCTCATATCATGTCCATCTTGTACATAAAATACCTATTTTGCTTGACATGACAAAATAAATTGGTCATTTTGATAGCCGATCTTATTAACATCAACCAATGTCAAATGAGGGCATTGGTTTTGATGATATCTTTATTTTGTTCCACCCAATCACACTTAAACACAACCACAGTTCGATAAGTATAATCCAGCTCCCATATCTCACGTATAAGCCCATAATAAGTATTGCTAGCTATAATTGTACTGTTGTCCTTTGAACAAGAAAAGGAAGTAGCTTTAACAACTAAGCTAACATTGCTACCTTGTTGTACTCTTAAATTATCAAAGTCTTTTGTGTGAAAGCGATAACTGTTGATGGAATATATAGCATACTTTATTACTTCTGGTCGAGGTCCCATTGTCGTATAACCCAAGCATTTAGAAATACTATGACTTGGAACATATCGCTAATCTAAAACTTGTATATAATATTAATTGATATAATTAATAATGTATATGTGCATATGCTATTACAGTTCAATTAATTGAATGAAGCATTATTTTATTATAATTAAATACCTTCTAATGAAGCCAAGTAGTGAAAGAATGACACTGTTCATCTTGTAACCACTTCTCCTTCTTTACATCTCTTGAATACCTCTCTTTAGGAAGTCCATGTGCATACTATACAATGATCATAGATGAAAATTATATTTAACATGCTTGCATTAATAATACATTACGTACCCTTTAACATATATATATATATATGCATATATATAGCTAAACTTCATCAACATTAATGTGAAAGAAACCAAAGGGAAAATATTAGTTACGTACTCAATGTATGGCTAAACTTTATCAACATTAATATTTCACAAGGCATAAAGGTGTGCCTAGTCTCGTTCCTTATGAACAATGGTCAACACATGACCACTGGAGAGAGGTTTGCTAACTCTTGGATCAATTAATGCACCTGAATGTTTCTTTCTTAGGATTCCAAGAGCATCCACTCCTGACAAGTACTCAGTGCAAGACTCCACTGCTACTTCTGCAATGTAACATTTGGCAATACACCCCTCCAACCAATTGTGATTTCATACATACCCTTTTAACACCTTCATGTACCTTTCAAACAGGTACATCCATCACAAATAAACAGGTTCACACAACCTAACCTCATCAATGAGGTGCACTGTTAAGTGTACCATGACATCGAAGAAGGATGGTTGAAAGATTATCTCAAGCTTGCATAAGGTTATCACTGAATGCTCTTAGATTTCTTGGAATTTTGAAGTATCTACCACCATCTTATATAAAGCATTAAAGAAGTAGTAAAATTTTGTAATAGAGCCTTTGACTTTATCTAGCAGCACTAAACATATTGTTATGGACAAGAGTTGTTGCATTAATGCATGAATCATGAGACTTCATCCCTAACAGTTTCAACTCTTCCATGAAGACAATGTTTCTAAAGCTTGAAGAGTACTCATCTAGAACTTTGATATCTAATAGGGTTTTACACACTATTCTTCTCACCTCTCTACTAAGCGTATAATTTGCTCTAGCAAGTATGTTCTTCTATTACCCCTATCCTGTAGATGCAACCTTTCAAACCCATAGACCCTAAAAGGCAGATCTAGCGATCTAATGTCTAAATGGATTGAAATTGATAAGGACTCCTTGTTATCATTCATGTCCAAGAGTTTATAAGTGAGACCCAGGGTAGGGTAGAGTGATGAAGAACGTGACTCCAAGAGACTTCGAGGTAGGTGCTCTATCGCTACTAGACTTTTTAAAAGAGCCATGATCGTTTTGAGAATGCATATTTTAAGTATAAGTATATGACTTGTTTAGCATGACTTATTTTATGACTTGTTTAGCAAATAAATGAATTCAGCGTGCATATGATAAATACATTATGCATAGACATGTTTTGCAAACAATTGCATATATTGCATGATTTGTAAGTATTGAGTTCTTGAAAAATTGCATGTCCTTGAGGGTTACCAAAAGACGATGGAGTGCCCAAAAGAAGCTAGGTAGGCAGTTGTGAGGGCCAGGTAGTTGTGAGGGACCCAAAGAGGACAGGTTTTGAAAAAGAGGTTTTTGCTTGTTTGACCGTATATGATTTGGGCTAATAAGCTCATGGGCGCTATGCCGAGAGGTCTGGGGTGGCCTTCCAGTCTCTACCACTATTAGGTGGAATGGGTACCATGCCCAAAAAGGGCATGTCCCTGCTTCGATTGCATGTGGTACAGGGGGCTACCACTGGTGTCACGGCACTGGGTTGAAGTGTCATATGTCTCGTGGAGGCATATGACCCTGTGTCCCTAAGTACCCGGGGACCACACGGTGGCGAGGTCGTGGGCATAGTTGGGCCCTATGGTTTGAGGATTTACTTGCATTATGCATATGACATGACAGGAGGTTGGTCGACCATACCATATATCCATGAGTAGGATTCAGTTGAGCATCTTATGCATATCATTATGTTTATGATATATATATGATACTTTCGACTTGGATTATGCGACTCTTTAAGTCGTCAGTATTCCGATTCGACAATGGTTTTTAATATTGATATTGAACATGGTTATTCGAACATGCACATGTTTTAAAGAGCATATGATTTTAAACATAGCATGCATTGCAAAACTAGTAGTGATAGACTCCTACTGAGTATAGTATATACTCACCCAAATCCTTAATATTTTTTCAGGATAGCTCCATTCACGAGTAGAAGACGCTTCAGGAAATGTTAGTGCTACGAGCAAGAAAAATCTAAAGGAGACAATTATACATGTAAGTAAACACTCTACCCTTTGGACATGTATTCGTATTTAATTATAGATGGGCTGTGAGTCATTTGGATAGACACAGGGAAAACATTTATGATTTCTGAAGTTTTTCAAAAACTACTTTGGTTGTTGTGAAAGCAAATGACACTCGGGGTTTTCAAAATGAGTTTAAAACTAAAGATTTTCCACTGCATTACATGGTTTTTATAAAATGGTTTTTCAAATAGAGATGCATCCCGCCTTAGGAATTAGATATTGCATTTAAAAATGCATGGGAAAACCCGGGTCGTCACAGTTGGTATCAGAGCCCAGGTTTTATCCTTTCACAGCCAGTCCAGCATGTCCAAGGGTCATAGACAATAGAGAAAATCAAGAAGAAGTAGTATAAATAGGAGTAGTAGAGATGACTACTTCTATTTGAAGATTACAATATTAATGCTCAATGCATTTCACCATAAACAAATAGGTGAAAAAGGAGATGGGTCTAGCAAATACTTAGATATTGGATGGCTTATATCTTATCAATAAGGATTGTTGTGTAGTGGTGCAAACAGGGTGTAATGACTCCAATTTTGTAACATTAAAATCCCAAGTTAGCAATGAAAAGTTCACTTTTTGGAAATAAGGGTATTTTGGTCATTTCACTAGTCACTCTGACTGAACCCAGAAATTTGGTCCTAAAAATGGTACTATTAGGTGCGTCTCGGAAAAAGGAATCCAACAAGACAAAATCATCCAAAACAGAGTTACAATGAGCAAGTTAGGGCCCTTTGAAGTTCAGGGGCAAAAATGTAATTTTTACTAAAAAACGGATTTAGCCTGCAAAACACAGGGGCCCGTTTTGATATGGGCACCCCTCATCTTCAACCTCGTAGAGGCTTCTAGAACGGCGGTGATTGGAGGAGAAATCACCACCATTCTGGAGGTTTCTCCACTGCCATTCAAGGGCGGTGAGAGCCCCCCTCCAGAACCATCTTATAGCTCTATAAATAGAGCTCTTGGGTGCCTCTAATGGCAGCCCAAAAGCTTGGGAAAAACCCATTTTGGAAAAGCAACCAAGAGGAGAAACGTGGAGAAAAACCCAGCAATGAGCTAGGTATGCCCAAGATCCCTCAAAACCCGTCTTCACATTAGTCCTAGGCTCAGTTTCCCTAAGTTTTTGTATGAAAAATCATGCAAAAACAGGCCCTGGAGAGTCACAAAGGACCCAGGGACGATCCTTGGGCCGCACTGGTTCGACAGGGTCGAACCAGGGCATCCCAAGGACGCCCCGATCCCCCAACGAACAGAACGTCCCCCCTAGACGAAACGCATAGTCCGCGTTCGAGAGAACCAAACGGGCGCATCCGTGGACACGCCCGCAAATGAAAAATCGGGCAGGAAATCCAGCGCGTCTGCAAACACGCCCGCTGGGGTGCATGCCGCTGACGCACAATGCGCTAGCATTCTGGGATTTCCACCTCTTAAATCCCGTTGTGGCGCATGCCGCTGACGCGCAGCACGCTAGCATTCTGGGATTTCCACCTCTTAAAGGCCCTTATGTACATGTGATACTAAAAAGCTTATAACTTGAGATCTAGAGCTCTGATTGAGGCGTCGTGAAAGGTGTTGTGTCTGTGTCGACGACGCGAACACACCCAAACTATAAAATTCCTAATCAAGGCCCAATCTAAGGTGAGCACAACCCTTAGAATAGGATGGTGGCGTGTGGCCACTAGACCTTTGAAAAACTGATGATACCAAGGCCCAATTAGGACCTTAGGACACCCATAGGCATGGGGATGAACCCTTAATGCATAAGTAATAAGACCAACCACTCTAAAACCTATAAAAGATAGGCCAAACTATCCTTGATTCCCCAAACCATGTTCAGGAGCGTACGAGGACAAAGGGGTTAGTGCGACCTAGCCAGGTAGGTGCTCTATCGCTACTAGACTTTTAAAAAGAGCCATGATTGTTTTGAATGCATGTTTTAAGTATAAATTACATGACTTGTTTAGCATATAAATGAAGTCAGCATGCATATGATAAATACATTATGCATAGACATGTTTTGCAATTGCATATATTGCATGATTTGTGAGCATTGAGTTCTTAAAAAAGTGCACGTCCTTAAGGGTTACCAAAAGACGCTGGAGTGCCCAAAAGATGCTAGGTAGGCAGTTGTGAGGGCCAGGCAGTTGTGAGGGACCCAAAGAGGACATGTCTTGAAAAATACATTGCGCATATATTGCCAAGACATGTGCTGCATGCATAGATTGCATGATAAGTGTAGCCTTGACTGATGAGGGCGGACTAATGAGGGCGGGCTGATGAGGGCGGGCCAGAGAGAGTTGACAGGCTTCTAGGCAGGGTTATGACTTTGAATGCAATACTAGCATGAGCAGATTTTATGCATTGCATGCATGTTTTCCAATCGAGTGCATAAATTGCATGATTTATGACGAAGACGTGTCATATGTCCCGTGGAGGCATATGACCCTGTGTCCTTAAGTACCCGAGGACCACACAGCGGCGAGGTCGTGGGCATAGTTGGACCCTATGGTTTCGTGGACTTATTTGCATTACATATGGCATGATATGAGGTTGGTCGACCATACCATACTAGATATCCATGAGTTGGATTCAATGAAGCATCTTATGCATATCGTTATGTTATGATATATATGATACTTTCGACTTGGTTTGTGTGATTCTTTAAGTCATTAATATTTCAATTTGACAATGATTTTTGATGTCGATATTAAGCATGAGTGTTCAAACATGCACATGTCTTGAAAGAGCATATGATTTTAAATATAGCATGCATTACAAAACTAGTAGTGATAGACTCCTACTGAGTATAGTATATACTCACCCAAATTCTTCAACATTTTTCAGACACAAAGTAAACACTTAAGAACAAGGTACGCCTATGACAGAAGACACCCAGACTAAGTGCAAAGTAAGTAAACCCTTACCTTATCTTTCAATGTTACTTGATTGTAGTTACTCTCTAGGCTGAGGCTATGACTAACACTTTCTTGGGATTAATGTTGATTTAAAACTTTGCCATGGCTAGATAATTGGAAAATGTGTTTTGACACTCGGGGTTTTATACAAAAGATTGTTTTCCAAAAACAAAAAAAGATTTTCATGCATTTCATATTTATAAAACAAGAGATCTCGCCTTTTTATCAAATTTGCATCATATAAAAACCCGGGTCATCACACAGGGAAACTCATATATAAATTAGATTATGATGAGAATGATGAATGAAGATGTTGGTGAACTTGTTAGTAGATAGTTCTGACCTGTAATAAAGTAATCTCATCAAAGGTGAGAAAATTGAAGAACCTAGATGGCTATCTTACCATCATAAAGAATATCAGAATATGAGTACACTATCACAAGGGATATGATATGAGTATGATAAGGGATGTAAAAGACAGACTTTGAGAAGATTTTGATGATAATCTAAGAGGGATGAGAATGCAAGATAATATTAGGAAATAACTGTGACTCATACTAGATCACAAAGGTATGCATCCTGAAAGACTTAGCTCAATTTTGGATACCTTCATTGGAGTCTCATGAAGAGTGACATATTATGTGATTAAGAGAAACATAACACAAATATGATAGGGAAATGAATTCAACCTAGTTATCAAAAGATTTTGATGATAATACTAAGGATGATAATAGATTGATCCTAACATGAACTTGTAAGAGAAGTGTAGCATGACCAAAACGTCAATGCCATTATTAAGACATTGTATGAATTTTATTGAGGCTATAGGCGATTAAGGATTTTGATGATATTAGAAAACTTCAACATTTCCTGGGAGTATTAAGTTTCTCTTGACTGCCGCGTAGATCAAATATATGCAACCACTCAAATGAAAGCATTGATCTAGGTAGACAAAAATGAGGATTTTGAAGAAAAGAGAAAAAGAGATAGAGATGTAATTATAAGTATTCGATGAATATTGAATATTCAAAAGAAGAAGATCATGACTTTATAGAGATACATACAAATCTTTCATCTTGAATCGGGTGGGAAGATAAACCAATCAACTTCGAAGGAATGATGATAGTTGAGTTGGTGATGATTTTATTATAAAAGAGTATAATAGAGATAAAGCAGATGGGATTTAAAACTTTTAGTAGAGTAATGAATTTCAAGAGATTATGTGACAAGAAATTTTCGAAGAGGAATAGTGACCAACTAGAAATTAAATTCTACAAATGGTTTGATATCAACTATTACAATTAGTTTCTTATCGAATCCATTAACTTATGAGGAACACCAATGGATATAATCCATAAAAAAGGAAGCTTTGGTGATATCCCACCTTGCCAATAAAGTATATTGAAAAAGGAATTAAGCCGGGACAGTGACTTGTCCATTTAGCAAGTAGGGTACCATCAAGGATCAAATTGAGGTCTTACTATCATAGATTGGAAGACCAAAAATCTTAAGACCATTATGTAGTCATTACCTTTAGAGTACTGTTAACTAAATAAAGGTATCCCACCCTAATTAATCAAGTATGTTAGTATCTATGAGTTAGTAGTCGAAGTTATATACTCAGAGGGATATTGTAAGTATTTGGACATGAGTTTTACCTAAAAGAAGTTACTTGTTAGATTAAGTCATTTGAGGGTATGAGGTCAATTAATTAGGCCACATCATGGAGGAGCTATAAGAACAATAAATACAGTAACAACTGAGACAGAAGCAAAAATAAGGAGCGATCTCCACCAATGAGACAAATTTTACCAAACCTGAATAAATACCATGACAAACCATAGAAATCACTGTGGGTTTGAAAGATGCTGCTGACTTGGATTGAAAAGAAAGGTAGATAAGTGCCGATCACTTTAGAGACCCTTGAGCTTATGACGAAAATATATTTGGAAAGAGACCAAAAGGTAATCAAATAAAGTCTTTCTATGTGTCTACCAAAATGTTCCATGCTTACCTGAGTGTTTTTCAAATTTGATAATTTAACAGCTTCAGCATAACTTGATGTAGTAGCTATTGAATGAGAACTGCTATTATAAGCTGAGTATGAGGAGGCACTTGAAGGATAAAATTTGAGGATTTGAGAAAATCACTACTTATGAGGATACCTCCTAATAATATAGACTGCATGGTTGACGATAGAGCCTTAATAAAAGATTAAACAATATATTGACATAGGGGATGGAAGGAGAAAGTTGAGGTGGCCAACACATTATAAGGTGAGATTTGATGTTACGTTGCCTTTAGACAAATAGTTAGTTGTTATGAGCATATACCAAGTACGAAAAAATCAATTGAAGGAATTTCCTACGGACTAACCCTACCGGATTGAGTATAGAACTTTTGGACTGAAAGATTACGAAGAAAACCATCAAGCAAGGAAAGGACAAAGAGGATGATGACAAAGGATTCAACCATGACCTAAGGGTACTCGGTTATGAATAAGAGACTTTTTGCTTTGCATAAATGGGAACATTGTTGAAAATCCTAATAACAAATTGATGTGAATAGTGAGATAGGCCTTTGGACTAGAAAATTTGACCCGTGATGATGAATCGACCATTAACATGAGTTTGGATAAAATCTTCACGGAGGAAAGCATTTAATGAATTCAATAATTATGAAACTGGATCTAGAGATTAGGACACTTTACTTTCAATATATGATAAGGTCCTCGATGGAAGATGCTACTAATTGGCTTTCATGATTTTATTTTGAATGTACCTTTGGTCGAGGAATCAAGTCACATATGGAAAACAACAGACAGTTGAAATTTGATGTTAATCAAGGGTTTGGCTGCAGAGCACATGATACCATGTCAGTTATTGAAGTATCTTGGGGACAAATATAAAAGATAAAAAGCAAAGTTAGACACAATAGAAAGAAGGTAAAATTTTTGGACTCTTACAAATGACATATAACCAACCATTAGAAGGAGATGTGGATGATGAAGAGATCACTAGATGATAGACAAGAAGAAAAAGGGATTATCCTATGATATTCAAAATGAAATAGGAGAAATAAGATCATATGATCTCAAAGAAGAATAGAGTAATTTATACATGAATAAAGAAGCATGATCCTACAAGGAGACTATCCTATACATGATGAGAAAAGTATAGGCATCTAAGGATTTCAAGATAGATGAATTACATCTAGAAACCGATATTGTTGAACTGGCACGTATGAGAGTATGCATCAGAGTACGCAACAAAAGCTGCCCTTATAGGTAAGGCCTTGTAGAAGGAACAATAAAAATGATAAATTGAGGTTGAGCCTAGATTTGATTCCTAAGGGGGGAATGCATTCACCAAGAAGTTATCTAAGAGACAAAATACCTTGAAGATGATAATTTACGGAATTTCAAGGACGAAATTCTTTTAAGGGGGTAATAATGTAATGCCCAAGCAATTTACACTATTTTGGACATTCTATGGGAAATAAACTATTCTAAATTTTTTACTTTATTTAAAATAGTAAATGAAGGAAATTGTGAGGATACTTGGTACCATTAGATTCTACTCGAAAAATGAAATCCAACGCCTCAAAGAACGCCGAAAACGGAGTTCGTATGAAGAAGTTACGGTCGTTTAAAGATCAGGGGCAGTTATGTAATTTAAACTAAAAACGAAAAAGAACGAAAACGCAGGGTTCCATTTTGATAATGGCACCCCCTGTCGTTTTCCTCGTCCAAATTTCTCCAGAAACCCTCCTCTCCCTATTTTTCCAGAAAACACCAGGGGAAATGGCGGCACCGCCATTGAGGGCACCGCCTTCTTCCCTCTATAAATACCTTATCTCCCCCTCTCTAAAACACGGTTTTCTCTAGTCATTGGGGGCTGGGGTTTCTGGAAAAATCGAAAACCCAGTTTCCCTGCATTTTTCGGCAACGGCCAAGCCCGAGTCAGACCGACCATTCTCCCTATTCCCCTCTCTTCTCTTTTCTGGTCTTGGCATTGGGGGTTTTCCCTTCATCGAGTTTTCCGGTGGCATGGAGTTTCAGAACCAGAACGGGGTTCTACCACCGGCGATAGGTGCTCCATGGCTGCCCAAGTCAGCCGTCTTTCCCTCTCTCTTGGTTCTTCCTCCTTTCAGGCTAGATCCGTGCTAGATCCAGCGTTTCCAGCCGGTTTTTCCAGCCAAATTTCCTAGCTGGAAAACAACCCAGTCGGTTTCATCCGGCTCTACACGAACAAAGGCGTCCCAAGGACGCCATGCTTCACCTTTGCCTGGGACTGGGTCCCTAGGACGGGTTCCAGGCATACGAAAGTGCGCACACTGCCCCTAATATAGTCTTCGGGTGTGCACGCAACATGGGGCACGGGTCTTGGCTCGACCAGGATGCACGGGGTGCCTTGGGAGCTGAGATGAGCCATGCTACACCAAAGGTGCATCCATGCAAAATGCAATCCCTGGCACGGCCTTTGGGCCCGCACGCACGTGAGGCAGTCGCGGTTCAACTAGGATGCACAGGTGTCCTGGGAACTGGGACACGCGGACCTAATGGGACTATAAATTTAGGATCAAAGGACAATTTATAGAATTTAACTATTGAATAGTAGATCCATATCATAGGATCTAGCCTGACAATGAATTAGGCAAGGACCATAGACCCTAAAAGGCAGATCTAGCGATCTAATGTCTAAATGGATTGAAATTGATAAGGACTCCTTGTTATCATTCATATCCAGGAGTTTATAAGTGAGACCCAGGGTAGGGTAGAGTGATGAAGAACGTGACTCCAAGAGACTTCGAGGTAGGTGCTCTATCGCTACTAAACCTTTTAAAAGAGCCATGATCGTTTTGAGAATGCATGTTTTAAGTATAAGTATATGACTTGTTTAGCATGACTTATTTTATGACTTGTTTAGCATATAAATGAATTCAGCATGCATATGATAAATACATTATGCATAGACATGTTTTGCAAACAATTGCATATATTGCATGATTTGTGAGCATTGAGTTCTTGAAAATTTGCATGTCCTTGAGGGTTACCAAAAGACGCTAGAGTGCCCAAAAGACATTGGGTAGGCAGTTGTGAGGGCCAGGAAGTTGTGAGGGACCCAAAGAGGACAAGTTTTGAAAAAGAGGTTTTTGCTTGTTTGACTGTATATGATTTGGGCTAATAAGCTCGTGAGCGCTATGCCGACAGGTCTGGGGTGGCTTCCCAGTCTCTACCACTATTAGGTGGAATGGGTACCACGCCCAAAATGGGCATGTCCCTGCTTCGATTGCATGTGGTACAGGGGGCTACCACTAGTGTCACGGCACTGGGTCGAAGTGTCATATGTCCCATGGAGGCATATGACCCTGTGTGCCTAGGTACCCGGGGACCACACGGCGACGAGGTCGTGGGCATAGTTGGGCCCTATGGTTTGAGAATTTACTTACATTATGCATATGGCATGATAGGAGGTTGGTCGACCATACCATATATCCATGAGTAGGATTCAGTTGAGCATCTTATGCATATCATTATGTTTATGATATATATATATATATGATACTTTCGACTTGGATTATGCGATTCTTTAAGTCGTCAGTATTCTGATTCAACAATGGTTTTTAATATCGATATTGAACATGGTTGTTTGAACATGCACATGTTTTAAAGAGCATATGATTTTAAACATAGCATGCATTGCAAAACTAGTAGTGATAGACTCCTACTGAGTATAGTATATACTCACCCAAATCCTTAATATTTTTTCAGGATAGCTCCATTCACGAGTAGAAGATTCTTAAGGAAATGTTAGTGCTACGAGCAAGAAAAAACTAAAGGAGACAATTATACATGTAAGTAAACACTCTACCCTTTGGACATGTATTCGTATTTAATTACAGATGGGCTGTGAGCTGTGACTGGATAGACCTGGGAAAACATTTATGATTTCTGAAGTTTTTCAAAAACTACTTTGGTTGTTGTGAAAGCAAATGACACTCGGGGTTTTCAAAATGAGTTTAAAACTAAAGATTTTCTGCTGCATTACATGGTTTTTATAAAATGGTTTTTCAAAGAGGGATGCATCCCGCCTTAGGAATTAGATATTGCATTTAAAATTGCATGGGAAAACCCGGGTCGTCACAACTACTCATAGAACCATGAGGATTAATCTCATCCACAGATATTGAAAGTCATAGGTTTTTGGGTTCTTCTCCGAAATTGAGCTACATGAAGTATGCAAGCTTCCACGTAGGGCTCTCTGTTGGATAGCATAAATAGTTATCACCTACTCTCTCCTCAACATGCCATACTAGTTTCTTTACTATTTCTTTAATACAAAACATTCTTTGAAATATTGGAATAGGGGAAAAATACTATAGGACCTCTGTAGGGACATCTTTCACTTGTCGATCACTTAAATTCTTGCTCATCTTCCATCTTGATTGTCCACAAGTTGGACATATAATTGTCTTTGTGCTCCTTTCTGTACAAGATGCACTCATTAGGACAAGCATGTATCTTTTCATACTTCAACCCTAGTGCAACTAAGGTTTTCTTTGCCTCTCATGTCAACCTAACCAATTTGCTATGCTTGGGCAGTAGACCTTGATCTAAAATACCAAATCTTAATTTGACATTGTACAGTTCTACCACTGTAGACAACTTGGTATAATCTGTACACCTAATGTACAATGGCTCATGGGCTTCCTCCAATGTAGTCTAAAAATTATTCTAAATCATCTTGGAAGTCACTGTATACATCTTAAAACATTGATGCAATTGTACTACTATCTACAACACTTCCTACAATGGCTTCTTTTTCATATAAACTTTCTACCCTTACTAGGGGCCTATGAGGTATTCCCTCTCCATGCCACATTCAGGGGTGATAGCTTTCATTAACTCCATTGAAACATAAATGTTCTCTTAACTCACCAACAATAACTTTTTTCAGGTTTCCACATCTCGAGCATGGACATCGCATTTGATAACAATCACCACCTGCCCCAAGTGCAAACTCTATGAACTTTATATTCCATCCTCATCTTCCGTTGATGATTTTTTTGCAATCATCTAAGCATATTTGTCCATCTTGCCCAAAAGTTGATGTTCATATGAGTGCAAAGGCTTTCTAGACATGAAAAGATTAATAACATGGGTTAGGTATTTAACCAAATACTTGGTGTACAAATATATATATATATAGTTAGTAAAAACATATATAATATATATTAGAGGACTCAACTTTTTAGCGTCAGGATTGGGACAAGTAAGAATGATGTAAAACATTACTAATCCATATATATAAATGATCCACACACTGATCCATACACATGCAAGAAGAAAAAAGATTAAGAAAAGAAATTTTATACCCATAAACATAAAATAAAATCAACATGTGACAAAAAAAAAAGAATGAATATACTAACCAATAGATGTCAATTAAGAAAATACAAGTTCAGGACAAAGTGTATGTAAATCCAATGCAATGTTCGAGTTTTTCATCAAAGTAACCAAGACTAAAAAATTCATGGTTGAAATTCATGTTGTATTAAAAACAAGATTTAAAAGATGGTTCTTAAAAATTGTCATATAAAATGTGATATTATAAGACAATTTTAAAAAAACTATTTTATGTTGTCATGCACAACATAAGATGATTACTAAAAACTGTCTTATAAAACATGAAAATATAAGATGATTTTCAAAAATCATCTTATATAGTTTATAATATTATAAAAACATTTTATAAGATGATTTTTTAAAACTGTCTTATATTTAAGGACATTTTATAAGCGATTTTCTAAATCTGTCTTATTTTGTCATGCACAATATAAGATGGTTTTTAAAAAATGTCTTATAAAACATTTTTATAAGACGATTTTGGGAAACTATCTTACATTCTCATGAACAATATAAGCGGTTCTTGGAAACCGTCTTATAAAAACAATTTATAAGACGGTTCTATAAAACCATCTTATATTATTAAATTATATAAGATGGTTTTGAGAAACCATCTTATAAAATTTTTATAAGACAATTGTATTTAAATCGTCTTGTTTTTGCCATCTTATAAAACCCAAATTTTAGTAGTGTCATTGTCTAATATCATCATAATCATCAAGGAAAGATGTACATCATTCATTTAATACTTGAAGAGTAATACATTTCTAATTTGCAAACTTGTGACGACCCGGGTTTTTCCCATGCATTTTGAAATGCAATATCTAGTTCCTAAGGCGGGATGCATCCCTATTTGAAAACCATTTTATGAAAACCATGCAATGCAGCGGAAAACCTTTTGTTTTAAACTCATTTTGAAAACCCCGAGTGTCATTTGCTTTCACGACAATCGAAGTAGTTTATGAAAATCTTCAGAAATCATAAATGTTTTTCCCAGGTCTATCCAGTCACAGCTCACAACTCAATTGTAAGTAAATACAACTACATGTCCAAAGGGTAGAGTGTTTACTTACATGTATCATTGTCTCCTTTTGATTTACTTGCTCGTAGCACTAACATAGGTGCCCTCTACTCGTGGATGGAACTATCCTAAAAAATGTTAAGGATAGGGTGAGTATATACTATACTCAGTAGGAGTCTATCACTACTAGTTTTGCAATGCATGCTATGTTTAAAAATCATATGCTCTTTAAAACATGTGCATGTTTGAACAACCATGTTCAATATCAATATTAAAAACCATTGTCGAATCGGACTACTGACGACTTAAAGAATAGCATGATCCAAGTCAAAAGTATCATATATATATATATATATATATCATAAACATAATGATATGCATAAGATGCTCAACTGAATCCAACTCATGGGTATCTGGTATGGTCGACCAACCTCATGTCATGCCATATGCAATGCAAGTAAATCCTCAAACCATAGGGTCCAACTATGCCCACGACCTCGCCACCCTGTGGTCTCCGGGTACCTAGGGACACAGGGTCATATGCCTCCATGGGACGTATGACACTTCGACCCAGTGCCGTGACACCAGTGGTAGCCTCCTGTACCACATGCAGTCGAAGCAGGGACATGCCCTTTTTGGACGTGGTACCCATCCACCTAATAGTGGTAGAGGCTAGAGGCCAACCCAAACCTCTCGGCATAGCGCCCACGAGCTTACCAGCCCAAATCATATATGATCAAACAAGCAAAAACCTCTTTTTCAAAACCTGTCCTCTTTGGGTCCCTCACAACTGCCTACCCAGCGTCTTTTGGGCACTCCAACGTCTTTTGGTAACCCTCAAGGACATGCAATTTTTCAAGAACTCAATGCTCACAAATCATGCAATATATGCAATTGTTTGCAAAACATGTCTATGCATAATGTATTTAATCATATGCATGATGAATTCATTTATATGCTAAACAAGCCATAAAATAAGTCATGCTAAACAAGTCATATAATTTATACTTAGAACATGCATTCAAAACAATCATGGTTCTTTTTAAAAGTCTAGTAGCGACAGAGCACCTACCTCAAAGTCTCCTAGAGTCGCGTCCTTTATCACTCAACACATCCCTGGGTCTCATTTATAAACTCCTGGGTATAAATGGATACAAGGAATCCTTATCAATTTCATTCTATTTAGACATTAGATCGCTAGATCTGCCTTTTAGGGTCCATGGTCCTTGCCTAATTCATTGTTAGGCTAGATCCTATGATGTGGATATAGTATTCCATGGTTAACTCTGTAAATTGTCCTCTAATCCTATCCTTATAATCTCATTAGGTCTGCGTGTCCTAGTTCCCAGGACACCCGTGCATTCTGGTTGAACCACGACCGCCTCACGTGCATGCGTGCTCAAAGGTCGTGCCAGGGACCACGTTTTGCACGCGCACATGCAAGCTCAAGCGACGCGCTATGACGCGCATCCTGGATGGCATCACACGAACGCACCTTTGGTGTAACATGGCGCATCTCAGCTCCCAGGGTACCTCGTGCATCCTGGTCGAGCCAAGACCTGTGTCCCATGTCGCGTGCGCACCCGAAGGGCGCACCAAGGACAGTGTACGCATTACCGTACGCCTGGAACCTGTCCCAGGGACCCTATCCCAGGTGCACGTGCAGCATGGCGTCCTTGGGACGCCTGGTTCATTCATGGCTGGCTGGAACTAGCTTTGTCTTCTCTAGCTGGAAAAATCGGCTGGGACAGACCAGATCCTGCATGGATCTTAGCCTAGGGGAACTAAAACGGAGAGAAATAAGGGGAAAATGGCTTACCTAGTTAGCTTGGGAACGCCCTTTTCCCTATGGGTGTGCCTGCTCGCCAAAACTCATGAAGAAGGGGGAAAACCCCACTTCTGATGATGCCAAAGGAACAAGAGGGGAGGTGGGGAGATGGGTAAAGGAATGGCCAGCCAGACTTGGGCCTGGCCGTTGCCGGAAAACTCAGAGGGAACTGGGTTAAGACAGGTTACCGATTTTGCCGGAAACCCCAGTCTCAAAATGGCCGGAACACTCCTGTTTTGGAGAGGGGGAAATGGGGCTTTTTATAGCCCTGCTATGGCGATGCTACCAATGGCGGTGGCAGATCTCTCTGGAAAAATCGGGAGATGAGGGTTTTTGGAGAGATCTAAGGAGGAAGATGACGGGGGTGCCGTTATCAAAACGACCCCTGCATTTTTGTTCTTTTTTGTTTTTCTGTTTAATTTACAAAACTGGCCCTGATCTTTGAGGTGTTGGATTCCATTTTTCAAGTAGAATCTAATGGTACTAAGTTTCCTCACAAATTCCTTCGTTTACTATTTTAAATAAAGTGAAACATTTAACATAGTTCATGTCCTATAAGATGTCCAATTTTTTTGTTAAAAAAATAGCGTAAATTGCTCAGGCATTACATTATTACCCCCTTAAAAGAATTTCGTCCTCGAAATTCCATAAATTATCATCTTCAAGGTATTTTGTCTCTTAGATAACTTCTTGGTGAATGCATTCCCCCCTTAGGAATCAAATCTAGGCTCAACCTCAATTTATCATTTTTTATTTTTCCTTCTACAAGGCCTTACCTATAAGGGCCGCTTTCGCTGCGTACTTTGATGCATACTCCCATATGTGCCAGCTTAACAATACCGGTTTGTAGCTGTAATTCATCTATCTCGAAATCCTTAAATGCCTATACTTTTCTCATCATGTATAGGGCAGTCTCCTCGTAGGGTCATGCTTCTTCATGTATAAATTACTCTATACTTCTTTGAGATCATATGATCTTATTTCTTCTATTTCATTTTGAATATCATAGGATAATCCCCTCTCTTTTTTTTTCTTCTTGTCTTTCATCTAGTGATCTCTTCATCATCCACATCTCTTTTAATGGTTGGTTAAGAGTCCAAAAAAATTACCTTCTTTCTATTGTGTCTAACTTTGCATTCTTATCTTTTATATTTGTCCCCAAGATACTTCAATAACTGACATGGTATCATGTGCTTTACAGCCAAACCCTTGATTTCCTTCGAATTTCAGCTGTCTGTCGTTTTCCATATGTGACTTTATTCCTTGACCAAAGTTACATTCAAAATAAAATCATGAAAGCCAATTAGTAGCATCTTCCATCTTATCATACACTGAAAGTAAAATGTCCTAACTCTATATCCAGTCTCATAACTATTGAATTCATTAAACGCTTTTCTCCATGAAGATTTTATCCAAACTCATGTCAAATGTTAATGGTCGATTCATCATCATGGGTCACATGTTCTCGTCCAGAAGCTTATCTCACTGTTCACATCAATTTGTCATTAGGATTTTCACAATAAGGTTCCCATTTATGCAAAGTAAAAAGTCTCTTATTCATAACCAAGTACCCTTACTAAGCAATTGTTGAATCCTTTGTCATCATCCTCTTTGCCCTTTCTTTGCTTAGTGGTTTTCTTCGTAACCTTTCAGTCCAAAAGTTCTATACTCCATCCAGTAGGGTTAGTCCTTAGGAAATTCCTTCAATTGATTTTTCATACTTGGTATATGCTCATAACAACTAACTATTTGTCTAAAGGCAACGTAACATTAAATCTTCACCTTATAGTGTGCTATCCATCTCATCTTTTCTCCTTCCATCCCCTATGTCAATATATTGTGCAATCTTTTATCAAGGCTTTATTGTCAATCATGCAGTCTGTATTGTCAGGAGGTATCCTTATAAGTAGTGATTTTCCCAATTCCTCAAAGTTTATCCTTCAAGTGCCTCCTCATACGTAGCTTATAATAGCAGTTCTCGTTCAATAACTACTACATCAAGTTATGCTGAAGCTATTAAATCATCAAATTTGAAAATCACTCACGTAAGCATGGAACATTTTCATAGACATATAGAAAGACTTTATTTGATTACCTATTGATCTCTTTCCAGATATATCTTTGTCATAAGCTCAGGGGTCTCCAAATTGATCAGTACTTATCTACCTTTCTTTTCAATCCAAGTCAGCAGCATCTTTCAGACCCACAGTGATTTCTATGGTTTGTTATGGTATTTATTCAGGTTTGGAAAAATCTGTCTCACTGGTGGAGATCGCACCTTATTTTTACTTCTGTCTCAGTTGTTACTGTATTTATTGTACTTGTAGCTCCTCCATGATGTGGCCTAATCAACTGACCTCATACCCTCAAATGACTTAGTCTAACAAGTAACTTCTTTTAGGTAAAACTCATGTCCAAATACTTATAATATCCCTCTGAGTATATAACTTCAACTACTAACTTATAGATACTAACATACTTGATTAATTAGGGTGGGATACCTTTATTTAGTCAACAGACTCTAAAGGTAATGACTAAATAATGGTCTTAAGATTTTTGGTCTTCCAATCTATAATAGTAAGACCTCCATTTTGATCCTTGATGGTACCTTACTTCCTAAATGGACAAGTCACTGTCCCGGCTTAATTCCTTTTTCAATATATTTTATTGGCAAGGTGGGATATCACCAAATTTTCCTTTTTATGGATTATATCCATTGGTGTTCCCCATAAGCTAATGGATCTGATAAGAATCTAATTGTAATAATTGATATCAAACCATTTGTAGAATTTAATTTCTAGTTGGTCACTATTCCTCTTCGAAAATTTCTTGTCGCATAATCTCCTGAAATTTGATACTCTACTCAAAGTCTTAAACCCCATATGCTTTTTCTCTTTTATACTCTTTTACAATAAGATCACCAACTCATCTATCATCATTCCTTTGAAGTTGATTGGTTTAACTTCCCAGACGATTCAAGATGAAAGATTTCTATGGATCTATTCTTTCCTCAATAAAGTCATGACCTTTTTCTTTTGAATATTCAATATTCATTGAATACTTATAGTTACATCTCTATCTCTTTCTCTCTTTTCTTCAAAATCCTCATTTTTGTCTACCTAGATCAATGCTTTCATTTGAGTGGTTGCATATATTTGATCTACGTGGCAGTCAAGAGAAACTTAATACTTCTGGAAAATGTTGAAGTTTTCTAATATCATCGAAATCCTTGATTGCCTATAGCCTCAATAAAATTCATACAATGTCTTAATAATGGCATTGACGGTTTTATACTCTTCTTACAACTTTATGTTAGGATCAATCTATTATCATCCTTAGTCTTATCATCAAAATCTTTTGATAACTCGGTCAAATTCATTTCCCTATCATATTCGTGTTATGTTTCTCTTAATCACATAATATGTCAATTGCACACATTTTCTGATCTCCTACATAATACTTAGGTAATTATTATTCGATAGCTCTTTACTCTTCATAAGACTCTAATTTAGGTATCCAAAATTGAGCTAAGTCCTTCAGGATCCATACCTTTGTGACCTAGTACGAGTCACAGTTATCTCCTAATATCATCTTACATTCTCATCCCTCTTAGATTATCATCAAAATTTTCTCAAAGTCTGTCTTTTGCATCCCCTATCATACTCATATCATATCCCTTGTGATAGTGTACTCATATTCTGATATTTTTTATGATGGTAAGATAACCGTCTAGGTTCTTCAAAGTTCTCATCTTTAGTAAGAATAATCTATTACAGGTCAGAACTATCTACTAACAAGTTCACTAACATCTTCATTCATCATTCTCATTATAATGTGATCCTTATATGAGTTTTCATATTTGCACCACACAACAATCCTTAATCCTTTAGTCATCTTAAACTAGATTTTGGATAAGGGTTGCACTACCCTCTGCCTAATTATTTGTCAAACCAAGCTGTGTTTCACCTATTTATTTATGGTGAATTGCCTTGAGCATTAATATTGTAATCCTCAAATAGAAGTAGTCACCTCTATTGCTCCTATTTATACTACTTCTAGATTTTCTCTATTGTCTATGGCCCTTGGACATGCTAGACTAGCTGTGAAAGGATAAAACCTGGCTCTAATACCAACTGTGACGACCCGAGTTTTTTCCATGCATTTTGAAATGCAACATCTAGTTCCTAAGGCGGGATGCATCCCTATTTGAAAACCATTTTATGAAAACCATGCAATGTAGCAGAAAACCTTTTGTTTTAAACTCATTTTGAAAACCCCGAGTGTTATTTGCTTTCACAACAATCATAGTAGTTTATGAAAATCTTCAAAAATCATAAATGTTTTTCCCAGGTCTATCCAGTCACAGCTCACAGCCCAATTGTAAGTAAATACAACTACATGTCCAAAGGGTAGAGTGTTTACTTACATGTATCATTGTCTCCTTTTGATTTACTTGCTCGAAGCACTAACGTAGGTCCCTCTACTCGTGGATGGAACTATCCTGAAAAATGTTAAGGATAGGGTGAGTATATATTATACTCAGTAGAAGTCTATCACTACTAGTTTTGCAATGCATGCTATGTTTAAAAATCATATGCTCTTTAAAACATGTGCATGTTTGAACAACCATGTTCAATATCGATATTAAAAACCATTGTCGAATCGGAATACTGACAACTTAAAGAATCACATGATCCAAGTCAAAAGTATCATATATATATATATATATATCATAAACATAATGATATGCATAAGATGCTCAACTGAATCCAACTCATGGGTATCTGGTATGGTCGACCAACCTTATATCAGGCAATGCAAATAAGTCCAAGAAACCATAGGGTCCATCTATGCCCACGACCTCACCGCCGTGTGGTCCCCGGGTACCTAGGGACATAAGATCATATACCTCCATGGGGCATATGACACTTCGACCCAGTGCCATGACACCAATGGTAGCCCCCTGTACCACATGCAGTCAAAGCAAGGACATGCCCTTTTTGGGCGTGGTACCCATCCACCTAATAGTGGTAGAGGCTGGAGACCAACCCAAACCTCTCGACATAGCGCCCATGACCTTACCAGCCCAAATCATATATGATCAAACAAGCAAAAACCTCTTTTTCAAAACCTGTCCTCTTTGGGTCCCTCACAACTGCCTACCCAGCGTCTTTTGGGCACTCCAACGTCTTTTGGTAACCCTCAAGGACATGCAATTTTTCAAGAACTCAATGCTCACAAATCATGCAATATATGCAATTGTTTGCAAAACATGTCTATGCATAATGTATTTAATCATATGCATGATGAATTCATTTATATGCTAAACAAGCCATAAAATAAGTCATGCTAAACAAGTCATATAATTTATACTTAGAACATGCATTCAAAACAATCATGGTTCTTTTTAAAAGTCTAGTAGCGACAGAGTACCTACCTCAAAGTCTCCTGAAGTCGCGTCCTTTATCACTCAACCCGTCCCTGGGTCTCATTTATAAACTCCTGGGTATCAATGGATACAAGGAGTCCTTTTCAATTTCATTCTATTTAGACATTAGATCGCTAGATCTGCCTTTTAGGGTCCATGGTCCTTGCCTAATTCATTGTCAGGCTAGATCCTATGATGTGGATATACTATTCCATGGTTAACTCTGTAAATTGTCCTCTAATCCTATCCTTATAGTCTCATTAGGTCTGCGTGTCCTAGTTCCCAGGACACCCGTGCATTCTGGTTGAACCACGACACCCGTGTATGCAATAGTTTGCAAAATAAATCTATGCAACATTTCTATGCATAAAGCATTTATGACATGCATGCTGAATTAAGTCATGCTAAACAAGTCATATACTTAAAACATGTATTCGCAAAACAATCATAGTTCTTTTAAAAGAATCTAGTAGCGATAGAGCACCTACCTGGCTAGGTTGCGCTAACCCCTCTATCCTCGTATGCTCCTGAACATGGTTTGGGGCATCAGGGTTAGTTTGTCCTATCTTTTATGGGTTTTAGAGTAGTTGGTCTTCTTACTTAGGCATTAAGGGTCCATCCCTATGCCTATGGGTGTCCTAAGGTCCCAATTGGGCCTTGGTATTCTCAGTTTTCCAAAGGTCTAGCGGCCACGCGCCATCATCCTATTTAAAGGGTCATGCATACCTTTGATTGGGCCTTGATCAAGCATTTTATAGTTTGACTGTGTCCAAGTCATCGACACAGACACAACGCCTTTTGTAGCACCTCAATCGGAGCTTTAGATCTCAAGTTATAAGCGTTTTAGTGACACACGTACATAAGGGCCTTAAGAGTGAAAAGGCGGAATGCTAACGTGCTGCGCGTCAGTGGCATGCGCCCGCCTTTTCTTAAGGAACAGAAAATCCCAGCTTGCTAGCACGCTGAACGTCTACGGCGTACGCCTCAGCGGGCATGTCTGTAGACGCGCTGGGTTTCCCGCCCATTTTTCCTTTTTTGCGGGCGCGTCCCCGGACGCGCCCGTTTGGTTTTTTTCGAACGCGGTCTACGCGTCACATTCCGGCTGGAACGTTTCGTTTGTTTGGGGGACCGAGGCGTCCTCAGGCCACCCTGGTTCGACAGGGGCTGAACCAGTGCGGCCCAAGGAACGTCCCTGGGTCCTTGGTGACTCTCCAGGGCTCTATTTTGCATGATTTTTCATGCAAAAACTTAGGGAAATTGATCCTAGGACTACTGTGAAGACGGGTTTTGAGGGATCTTGGGCATACCTGGCTCGTTGCTGGGTTTTTCTCCTCATTTCTCCTCTTAGTTGCTTCTCCAAAACGGGTTTTCTTCAAGCTTTTGGGCTGCCATTAGAGGTGCCCAAGAGCTCTATTTATAGAGCTATAAGAGGGTTCTGGAGGGGGCTCTCACCGCCCTTGAATGGAGGTGGAGAAACCTCCAGAATGGCAGTGATTTCTCTTCCAATCACCGCGGTTCTAGAACCCTCTAGGAGGTGGAAGATGAAGGGTGCCTGTATCAAAACGGGTCCCTGTGTTTTGCAGGCTAAATCCGTTTTTTGTAAAAATTACAATTTTGCCTCTGATCTTCAAAGGGCCATAACTTGCTCATTTTAACTCCGTTTTGGGTGATTTTGGTCTTGGTGGATTCCTTTTTCCGATACGCACCTAATGGTACCATTTTTAGGACCAAATTTCTAGGTTCAGTCAAGGTGAATAGTTAAATGACCAAAATGCCCTTATCTTCAAAAACTGAACTTTTCATTGCTATCTTGGGATTTTAATATTACAAAATTGGAGTCATTATATTATTACCCCCTTAAAAGAATTTTGTCCTTGAAATTTCATAAATTATCATCCTCCTGGTATTTGTTTCTTAGATAACTTCTTAGTGAATGCATTCTCCCCCTTGGGAATCAAATCTAGGCTCATCCTCAATTTATCATTCCTATCATTCCTCTTATAAGGCCTCACCTATAAGGACCACTTTCACTGCGTACTCTGATGCACACTCTCATACGTACCAATTTAACAATACCGATTTCTAGCGGTAGTTCATCTATCTCAAAATCCTTAGATTCCTATACTTATCTCATCATGTATAGGATAGTCTCCTCGTAAGATCATGCTTCTTCATACTTCTTTGAGATCATATTATCTTATTTCTCCTATTTTGAATATCATAGGATAATCCTTTTCATCTAGTGATCTCTTTCATTATCCACAAGTCCAAAAAGTTACCTTCTTTCTATTGTGTCTAACTTTGCTTCTTACCTTTTATATATGTCTCCAAGATACTTCAATAACTGTCATGGTATCATGTGCTCTACAGCCAATTCCTTAATTATCTTTGAATTTCAACTGTCTGTCGTTTTCCATATGTGACTTGATTTCCTTGACCAAAGTTATATTCAAAAATGAAAGCCAATTAGTAGCATCTTCCATCAAGGACCTTATCATATTCTGAAAGTAAAATTTCCTAACTCCATATCCAGTTTCATAATTATTGAATTCATTAAATGCTTTTCTCCGTGAAGATTTTATCCAAACTCATGTCAAATGTTAATGGTTGATTCTTCATTATGGGTCAAATGTTTTCGTCCAGAAGCCTGTCTCACTATTCACATTAATTTGTCATTAGGATTTTCAATAATGTTCCCATTTATGTGAAACAAAAAGTCTCTTATTCATAACCGAGTACCCTTACTAGGTCATGGTTGAATCCTTTGTCATCATCCTCTTTGTCCTTTCTTTGCTTGATGGTTTTATTCGTAACCTTTTAGTCCAAAAGTTCCATACCTAATCCAGTAGGGTTAGTCCTTAGGAAATTCCTTCAATTGATTTTTCGTACTTGGTATATGCTCATAACAACTAACTATTTGTCTAAAGGCAACGTAACATTAAATCTTCACCTTATATTGTGCTAGCCATCTCACCTTTTCTCCTTCCATCCCCTATGTCAATATATTGTTCAATCTTTTACCAAGGCTTCATCGTCAATCATACAGTCTGTATTGTCAGGAGGTATCCTCATAAGTAGTGATTTTCTCAATTCTTCAATTTTTTTATTTTTCAAGTGCCTCCTTATTTTATCTTTCAAGTGCCTTCTCATACTTAGCTTATAATAGCAATAATTCTCCTTCAATAGCGATTATATCAAATTGTACTAAAGTTGTCAACTCAACAAGTTTAACATTACTCAGGTAAGCATAAACATTTTCTCAGACATAGAAAGACTTTATTCGATTACCTATTGATCTCTTTCCAGATATATCTATGTCATAAGCTCAAGGGCCTCTAACATGATCAATACTTATTTGCCTTTTTTTTCAATCCAAGTCAGCAGTATTTTTCAGACTCAAAGTAATTTCTATGGTTTGTTATGGTATCTATTCAGGTTTGGAAAAACTTTCACATTGGTTTAGATCACTTCTTATTTTTGCTCCTATCTCAGTTGTTACTATATTTATTGTACTTGTAGCTCTTCCATGATGTGGCCTAATCAACTTCATAATGTGGCCTAATCAACTGGCCTTATACCCTCAAATGACTTAGCCTAACAAGTACTCAAGTCTAAAGACTTATAACATCCTTCTGAGTATATAACTTCAACTACTAACTTATAGACACTAACATACCTAATTAATTAGGGGGGGATACCTTTATTTAGTCAACAGCACTCAATGATGGTCTTAAGATATTTGGTCTTCCAATTTATGATAGCGAGACCTCAATTTGATCCTTAATGGTACCCTACTTGCTAAATGGATAAGTCACTGTCCCGGCTTAATTCCTTTTTCAATATTTTATTGACAAGGTGAGATATCACCAAAAAAAATTCCTTTTTATTATATCCATTGGTGTTCCCCATAAGCTAATGGATCTGATACGAATCTAATTGATATCAAACCATTTGTAGAAGTTTAACTTCTAGTTGGTCGCCATTATTCTTTGAAAAATTCTTATCACATAATCTCCTGAAATTCGATACTCTACTCAAAGTCTTAAATCCCATATGCTTCCTCTCTAGTATACGTATCATTGCCAACTCAACTATTATTATTCCTTTGAAGTTGATTGGTTATCTTCAAGATGAAAGATTTGTATGTATCTTCATAAAGTCATGATTTCCTTCTTTTGAATATTCAGTATTCATCGAATACTTATAGTTACATCTCTATCTCTTTCTCTCTTTTCTTCAATATCCATTTGGTCTACTTGGATCAATGTCTCTATATGCATTGTTGCATATATTTGATACTTCATCTATTTCTTTAAGTAACATATATGATAAACTGAATGCTTCTCAAAAATTCTAAACTATCTTAAGATCATTGAAATCCTCAATTGCCTGTATCCTTAATTCATACCATGTCTTAATAACAACATTGACGTTTTGATCATGCTATACTTTTCTTACAAGTTCATGTTAGGATCAATCTATTATCACAGATCTATCATCCCCAATCTTATCGTCAAGATCCTTTGATAACTCAGTCGAATTCATTTCCCTATCACATAATATGTCACTTGTATGCATCTTCTGATTTGCTTCATAATATTCAGGTAGTTATTATTTGATAGCACTTCACTCTTCATAAGACTCCAATTAAGGTATCCAAAATTGAGCTAAGTCCTTCAAGATCCATACCTTTGTGATCTAGCACAAGTCACAATCATCTCCTAATATCATCTTGCATTCTTATCCCTCTTAGATTATCATCAAAATTCTTCTCAAAGTCTGTCTTTTACATCTCATATATCACATCCTTGTGATAGTGTACTCATATTCTGATATTCTTTATGATGGTAAGATAGCCATCTTAGTTCTTCAATTTTCTCACCTTTGATGAGATTGCTTTATTGCAGGTTAGAACTATCTACTAACAAGTTCACTAACATCTTCATTCCTTCATCATTCTTATCATAATATAATCCATATATGAGTTTTCATATTTGCACCATACAATAATCCTTAATCCTTAAGTCATCTTTAGACTAGATTTTGGATAACGGTTGCACTATCCTCTACCTAATTATTTGTTAAACCAAGCTCTGTTTCACCTATTTATTTAAGGTGAAATGCCTTGAGCATTAATATGGTAATCCTCAAATAGAAGTAGTCATCTCTACTACTCCTTTTTATACTACTTATTCTTGATTTTCTCTATTGTCCATGACCCTTGGACATGCTGGACTGGTTGTGAAAGGATAAAACTTGGGCTCTGATACCAACTATGACGACCCGGGTTTTCTCGTGCATTTTTAAATGCAATATCTAATTCCTAAGGCGGGATGCATCCCTATTTGAAAACCATTTTATACAAACCATGCAATGCAGCGAAAATCTTTTGTTTTAAACTCATTTTGAAAACCCCGAGTGTCATTTGCTTTCACAACCACCAAAATAGTTTTTTGGAAAACTTTAGAAATCATAAATATTTTTTCCCAGTTCTATCCAGTCACAGCACACAGTCCAATTGTAAATAAATACAAATACATGTCCAAAGGGTAGAGAGTTTACTTACATGTATAATTGTCTCCTATTTGATTCACTTGCTTGTAGCACTAATATCTCCTGAGACGTCTTCTATTTGTGAGTGGAACTATCCTGAAAAATGTTAAGGATAGGGTGAGTATATACTATACTCAGTAGGAGTCTATCACTACTAGTTTTATAATGCATGTGATGTTTAAAATCATATGCTCTTTCAAAACATGTGCAGGTCTGAATACTCAAGTTCAACATCAATATTAAAATCCATTGCCAAACCAAAATACTAATAACTTAAAGGATCACATAATCCAAATCGAAAGTATCATATATATATATATATATACATCTATATATATATCATAACATTATGATATGCATAAGATGCTTCATTGAATCCAACTCATGGATATCTAGTATGGTATGGTCGACCAACCTTATATCATGCCATATGCAATGCAAATAAGTCCATAAACCATAGGGTCCAACTATGCCCACGACCTCCTCGCTGTGTGGTCCCCGGATACCTGAGGACATTCGGTCATAGCCTCCACGGGGCCTATGACACGTCGACCCAGTGCCGTGACACCAGTGGTAGCCCCTGTACCACATGCAATCGACGTAGGGACGTTGCCCCTTTTTAGGCGTGGTACCCATCCACCTAATAGTGGTAGAAGCTGGAGGCCAACCCAAACCTCTCAGCATAGCGCCCACGAGCTTATCAGCCCAAATCATAATCAGATCAAACAAGCGAAAACCTCTTTTTTCCAAAACCTGTCCTCTTCGGGTCTCTCACAATTGCCTGGCCCTCGACACTCTAGCATCTTTTGGTAACCCTCAAGGACATGCAATTTTTACAAGAACTTAATGCTCACAATTCATGCAATGTATGCAATAGTTTACAAAATATATCTATGCAACATTTCTATGCATAAAGTATTTATCACATGCATGCTGAATTAAGTCATGCTAAACAAGTCATATACTTAAAACATATATTCGCAAAACAATCATAGTTCTTTTAAAAGAATTTAGTAGCGATAGAGCACCTACCTGGCTAGGTTGCGCTAACCCCTCTGTCCTCGTACGCTCCTGAACATGGTTTGGGGGATCAGGGCTAGTTTGGCCTATCTTTTATGGGTTTTAGAGTAGTTGGTCTTATTACTTAGGCATTAAGGGTCCATCCCTATGCCTATGGGTGTCCTAAGGTCCCAATTGGGCCTTGGTATCCTCAGTTTTCCAATGGTCTAGTGGCCACGCTCCACCATCCTATTCTAAGGGTCATGCCCACCTTTGATTGGGCCTTGATCAGGGATTTTATAGTTTATCTGTGTCCGTGTCGTCGACACGGACACAGCGCCTTTTGTGGTGCCTCAATCGGAGCTCTAGATCTCAAGTTATAAGTGTTTTAGTGTCACACGTACATAAGGGCCTTAAGAGTGAAAAGGCGGAATGCTAGCGTGCTGCGCGTCAGTGGCATGCACCCGCCTTTTCTTAAGGAACGGAAAATCCCGGCTTGCTAGCACACTGCACGTCTATGACATACGCCTCAGCGGGCGTGTCTGTAGACGCGCTAGGACTACTGTGAAGACGTGTTTTTAGGGATCTTTGGCATACGTGGCTCGTTGCTGGGTTTTTCTCCTCATTTCTCCTCTTAGTTGCTTCTCCAAAACGGGTTTTCTTCAAGCTTTTGGGCTGCCATTAGAGGTGCCCAAGAGCTCTATTTATAGAGCTATAAGAGGGTTCTGGAGGGGGCTCTCACCGCCCTTGAATGAAGGTGGAGAAACCTCCAGAATGGCAGTGATTTCTCTTCCAATCACCGTGGTTCTAGAACCCTCTAGGAGGTG
Source organism: Warburgia ugandensis (assembly GCA_035236585.1). NCBI lineage: Eukaryota > Viridiplantae > Streptophyta > Magnoliopsida > Canellales > Canellaceae > Warburgia > Warburgia ugandensis. Next base: position 18,044,295 of record CP141128.1, on the reverse strand, counting down.
GAAGATGAAGGGTGCCTGTATCAAAACGGGTCCCTGTGTTTTGCAGGCTAAATCCATTTTTTGTAAAAATTACAATTTTGCCTCTGATCTTCAAAGGGCCATAACTTGCTCATTTCAACTCCGTTTTGGGTGATTTTAGTCTTGTTGGATTCTTTTTCTGATACTCACCTAATGGTACCATTTTCAGGACCAAATTTCTAGGTTCAGTCAAGGTGAATAGTGAAATGACCAAAATGCCCTTATCTTCAAAAGCTGAACTTTTCATTGCTATCTTGGGATTTTAATATTACAAAATTGGAGTCATTACACAGACACACCTTTGGTATAACATGGCACGTCTCAGCTCCCAGGGCACCTCGTGCATCCTGGTCGAGCCAAGACCCGTGCCCCATGTCGCGCGCAAGCCCGAAGGCAGCACCAGGGACAGTGTACGCACTGTCGTACGCCTGGAACGCGTCCCAGGGACCCTATCCTAGGTGCACATGCAGCATGGGACGCCTGGTTCGTTCATGGCCGGCTGGAACCGGCTTTGTCTTCTCCGGCTAGAAAAACCAGCTGGGACAGACCAGATCCGGCATGGATCTTGGCCTGGGGGAACCAAAACGGAGAGAAATAAACGAAAAATGGCTTACCTGGTTAGCCTGGGGACACCCTTTTCCCGATGGGTGTACCTGCTCGCCAGAACTCATGAAGAAGGGGGAAAACCCCACTTCCGATGATGCCAAAGGAACAAGAGGGGAGGTGGGGAGATGGGTAAAGGAATGGCCGGCCAGACTTGGGCCTGGCCATTGCCGAAAAACTCAGAGGGAACTAGGTTGAGACGGGTTTCCAATTTTGCCGGAAACCCCAGTCTCAAAATGTGACGACCTGGGTTTTTATATTATGCAAATTTGATAAAAAGGCGAGATCTCTTATTTTATAAATATGAAATACATGAAAATCTGTTTGTTTTGGAAAACAGTCTTTCGTAAAAACCCTGAGTGTCAAAACACATTTTCAAATTGTCTAACCATGGCAAAGTTTTAAATCAACATTATTCCCAAGAAAGTGTTAGTCACAGCCTCAGCTATAGAGAGTAACTACAATCAAGTAACATTGAAAGATAAGGTAGGGGTTTACTTACTTGCACTTAATCTGGGTGTCTTTTGTCACAAGCGTTCCTTGCCCTTAAGTGTTTACTTTATGTCTAAAAAATGTTGAGGATTGGGTGAGTATATACTATACTCAATAGGAGTCTATCACTATTAGTTTTATAATGCATGCGATGTTTAAAATCATATGCTTCTTTCAAAACATGTGCATGTCTGAATACTCAAGTTCATTATCGAGATTAAAAACCATCATCGAATTGGAATATTGACAACTTAAGGAAATCACATAATCCAAGTCGAAAGTATCATATATGTGTCATAACATAATGATATGCATAAGATGCTTTATTGAATCCAACTCATGGATATCTAGTATGGTATGGTCGACCAACCTTATATCAGGCAATGCAAATAAGTCCACGAAACCATAGGATCCATCTATTCCCACGACCTCACCGCCGTGTGGTCCCCAGGTACGTAGGGACACAGGATCATATACCTCCATGGGGCATATGACACTTCGACCCAGTGCCGTGACACCAATGGTAGCCCCCTGTACCACATGCAGTCAAAGCAGGGACATGCCCTTTTTGGGCGTGGTACCCATCCACCTAATAGTGGTAGAGGCTGGGAGGCCACCCCAAACCTCTCGGCATAGCGCTCAAAAGCTTATTAGCCCAAATTATGTACGATCAAACAAGCCAAAAACCTCTTTTCAAAACCTGCCCTCTTTGGGTCCCTCACAACTGCCTGGCCCTCACAACTGCCTACCCAATGTCTTTTGGGCACTCCAACGTCTTTTGGTAACCCTCAAGGACATGCAATTTTGTAAGAACTTAATGCTCACAAATCATGCAATATGTGCAATTATTTGCAAAGCATGTCTATGCATAATGTATTTATCTTATGCATGCTGAATTCATTTATATGCTAAACAAGTCATCAAATAAGTCATGCTAAACAAGTCATATATGTGTACTTAAAACATGTAGTCTCAAACAATCATGGCTCTTTTAAAAAGCCTAGTAGCAATAGAGCACCTACCTGGCTAGGTCGCGCTAACCCCTTTGTCCTCGTACGCTCCTAAACATGGTTTGGGGAATCAAGGTTAATTTGGCCTATCTTTTATAAGTTTTAGAGTGGTTGGTCTTACTTCTTAGGGATTAAGGGTTCATCTCCATGCCTATGGGTGTCCTAAGGTCCTAATTGGGCCTTGGTATCATCAATTTTCCAAAGGTCTAGTGGCCACGCGCCACCATCCTATTCTAAGGGTTGTGCCCACCTTAGATTGGGCCTTGATTAGGGATTTTTTAATTTGGGTGTGTCCGCGTCGTCGACACGGACACAACGCCTTTCGCAACGCCTCAATCGGAGCTCTAGATCTCAAGTTATAAGCTTTTTAATATCACATGTACATATGGGCCTTTAAGAGGTGGAAATCCCAGAATGCTAGCGCGCTGCACGTCTGCAGATGCGCGGGATTCCCGCCCGACTTTTTCATACGCGCCCGCTGGTTTCTCTCAAACGCGGTTGACGTGTTACGTGCGATGGGGAGTGTTTCGCTCGTTGGGGGACCGGGGTGTCCTTGGGACGCCTTGGTTCGACCCTGTCGAACCAATGCGGCCCAGGGATCGTCCCTGGGTCCTTTGTGACTCTCTAGGGCTCTATTTTGCATGATTTTTCATGCAAAAACTTAGGGAAAATGAGCCTAGGACTAATGTGAAGACGGGTTTTGAGGGATCTTGGGCATACCTAGCTCATTACTGGGTTTTTCTCCATGTTTCTCCTCTTAGTTGCTTCTCCAAAACTGGTTTTTTCCAAGCTTTTTGGTTGCCATTAGAGGCGCCTAAGAGCTCTATTTATAGAGCTATAAGATGGTTTTGGAGGGGGCTCTCACCGCCCTTGAATGGCGGTGGAGAAACCTCCAGAATGGTGGTGATTTCTCCTCCAATCACCATCGTTCTAGAACCCTCTAGGAGGTTGAAGATGAGGGGTGCCCGTATCAAAACGGACCCCTGTATTTTGCAGGCTAAATCCGTTTTTAGTAAAAATTACATTTATGCCCCTGAACTTCAAAGGGCCATAACTTGCTCATTTTAACTCTGTTTTGGGTGATTTTGGTCTTGTTGGATTCCTTTTTCCGAGACGCACCTAATGGTACCATTTTTAGGATCAAATTTCTGGGTTCAGTCAAGGTGAATAGTGAAATGACCAAAATACCCTTATCTTCAAAAACTGAACTTTTCATTGCTAACTTGGGATTTTAATGTTACAAAATTGGAGTCATTACACAAAATGGCCAGAAAAATCCTGTTTTGGAGAGGGGGAGATGGGGCTTTTTATAGCCCTGCTATGGCGGTGCTGCCAATGGCGGTGCCGCCCTTGGTGGTGGCAGATCTCTCTGGAAAAATTGGGAGATGAGGGTTTTTGGAGAGATCTGAGGAGGAACACGACAAGGGGTGCCGTTATCAAAACGGCCCCCTGCGTTTTTGTTCTTTTTCTTTTTTCTGTTTAATTTACAAAACTGCCCATGATCTTTAAACGACCGTAACTTCTTCATACGAACTCCGTTTTCAGCGTTCTTTGAGGCGTTGGATTCCACTTTTCGAGTAGAATCTAATGGTATAAGTTTCTTCAAAAATTCCTTTGTTTATTATTTTAAATAAAGTGAAACATTTAATACAGTTCATGTCCTATAAGATGTCCAATTTTTTGTTAAAAAAATAGCGTAAATTGCTCAGGCATTACAAAACTTACCATTTATCAATTTGCCAAAATCTATCTATAGCATGTATCTGTCTAGAAACGTGTTAATTTGACAAGACCAATAGACTAGTCATAATCCAAACATAGATGTTAGAACAACCTACCTCATGTGGCAAGTTCATTTGTTCCCATAACCTTTTCCTTAGCTTTGGCCGTAGACTCAATTCCAAGTCAGTCCAACTGCGTATAAATCTATATAGTGCATAAAGGTTATATTTCCAACACACATATACGTATATGTAGATTTTAAATCTAACTATGATCTAATGAAAAATCATCACAGATCATCAAACCATTAGATTTCTTTACTCTTTCATATGTAGATTTGATCTTGATCTTATAATCAAATCTTATCTCATTTAGTAAAATATAGTATAATCTTCCAATACATTTGTCTGATCGAGGTCCAATGGTCAGATCCCTAATCCAACCTATGATTTAACAATTAACGGTTAGATTGGGATTTTCTACCTATGGATTCAATGATTAGAGCTCTAACTGATAATCTAGAGCTTTGATCGATGATTCATCACTGTAACATAGAGATATCATACTTAATTTAACTCAAATCTACTATTTTACTATAAAATCTATAGTGATCAAATCTATGGCTGAGATTATCCAATCAAATTCAGTAATAAATCAAAGAATCTTTGTCCGATCTATGTAAATTTATAGCCTAAATTAGGGTTCATACAACTAAATTAAAGATCTAGGGGTCAGATCTATTAATTTTTCTAGATCTAACATGCATCGTATCAAATCAAACAAAACTAATAAAGTTCATGATCAAATCTTTCAATATTACCTTTATGCATGTGATTCTAGGCTCATATTATTGTTTTGGATGATTTATTATGAATGGATTGCCTCTATCTGGCTCAATCTTATCTATGTGTACACCACTATTCTTGATCGTTAATCTAGCCTTCTCCAATCTGCAATTAAACTTATGGGTTTTAATCATTGGGCCAAGATAAATATAGTGGGTGGTTCAGATCTCAAAATCTGATCGTCACTTTCTCTGATCAAATCAATCCTAGCACGAACAATGTTTAGATCTAAATTTCAAGGGTTGTCCGATCTCTGATAAAAAATTGTTGACACAAGTGCGTAGATCGGGTAGTGAGGATTCCAAATATGTATTTTTTGTGTTTTATAGTCACCGGAATCCAGTCATAGTCACCAGAGAAGATGACCAAAAAGCAGTCATCACTGGCGACTATATATAGTAAAAAAAATAAAAATATTTCACTATTTTGAAAACTAACTTTTGGGTCTTATAGATTAGATCATATCTTTTCTCCCATGATATTTCATAAGATTTTGTCACCTTTTAATGTTGAGAAAGGCAAAAAATAGTGTTGGACTATTACATTTGACGGCAATGCCTGCACTATTCCAAGTGCGATATGATGCCCCAAATACACTCTAATCATAGCAATTTTTATGGGTATGGTCATTTTGATAAGAGAAAAAAAAAATGAATGATTTAGATCTTCACTTTCCCTCATTGAGTTCATTGTGTGACTTGGTCTCCAATGCACCATCATTATGACCTCCTCTCTCTCTCTCTCTCTCTCCACCCCGCCGCCCACCCCCCCCCCTTTGTCCTTCTTCTTTCCCTCCTCTTTCCCCTTCTTCTTCTCCTTCCTCTTCTCTCTCTTGGGTTTCTCTTCTTACCAAGTTCAGGTAACATGAAGAATGATCTGTTTCTCAATTTCCTTTAAGGAGGGCGGTGTCAGTATCAATTTTGGGCCTCCTTTTAAATCATAATCATTTCTCTTTTTTATCTTATTTATTTATTTATACTAAAATGCCTCTTTATTCAAAATATCATAACTTCTTCATCCGAACTCTTATTTTAGTGTTCTTAATGTTATTGGATTCCATTTTGAGTACAATCTAAACATTGGGTTTTCAACACATAATTTGTTGTTAATAAAAATATTATTTTTAGAACTCAAAAACTAGAAATTTAATATTATCTTTTCATCTCAATTTAACATCATCTAAAATTTACTTAAATTGAGATTTAAAAATTAAAGATGCAATATGACAACCCCTAAATTTTAATATTGTTAAATTCAATTGAAATGAAATGAGAATTCGAAATTCTAATTTTTGAGTCATGGAATGATGAGTAGTTGAAACATAGAAAATTAACCTTTGAAACCTTTTTTTTTAATTGTGCATGAAATGAGCTTTCCATTGACACCAAGAATGTGAAAATATGAGTTTAGAAGCAAATTTTCAAATGTTGCAAACAATGGGGCTAGCCAATGTGCATGTTAATTTGGCATGAGGTCTCATTATCATCATGTCTTGATAGTGCATGAAGGGCATGCAACAAATGTCCTTTGCATGCATGAGAACTAGAACACAAGCAAGTACATGTCACTTGCTCTCTCCATAATGAAAGGGAAAGAACCAAGCTGATTGTGGAGAACCAAGTTGCAAAAGCTTGGAAGGAGTGGCAGGAGGAGGATAATCAAAGTGGATGTGTGCCTGATCTTATGTGCTTTTCTTTTGGATCTTAGTATTGATGTCACCACGAGAGCGTGATAGTTTGGAGTAAGATCATTCCAGTAATTTTTTTAAAATCCATGTGAGCATGCTTAGATAAACCATTTTTGTTCAAAATTGAAAAGTTGATGTATGACATTGCATGAAATGAAGTTGTCCATTGAAAGTCTTGAATGCTTGTTTTGAATGGAATTCATGTGGAATTTGGTGAGGAATCACATTTAATTGTTGGGGTTTTGTTGAATTTGAAATCCCTTGAATGATTATGAACAAAAATAAAGAGATTCCCAATGAATTTTGGGTTGAGAACGAATTGAAAATTCAACAGATAGAAACTTTGTATAGGCGATGGATTGATCAATCGGGTGGGGACAAGTTTCTTTCGGGTTTATCGATTGATCTAAGAGATCTACCAATGAGGGATAGTGATTGGTTGGTTCATGCTTTACTTTTTGGGACTTCAATCCTTTGGAGTGATTGATTGGTCAATCAACCAGTTCATGTAGAGTTGAACTCACATTGTGTTTTGGGATTTTGATCAATCGGTGCAATCATTCGATTGATTGATTTAGACAATTTTTGACACAAGATGAGTTTTGAATTTCAATCGATGAAGTTGGGGAGTGATCAATGAGTCATGTACATTGTATTTTGTACATCCTTTGTTCCAAACATGAGGATTTTAATCCTCGACTTAGGACTGGTTTTCTTTGGTCAAAATGCCCAAGTTTCATGATCCTAGATTAGTGGGTCAAATGACTTGACTCTTCTTACCTTTGACTGATTGAGGTTGACTTTTACCTATTGTCCATTATGTTGATGATTTGAGGTCGTTTTGAGCATTGGGATGCCTGTGATTTGCCTTCATGTGCATGACATTAGCCAATGGGCTATGATGGCCTTCTAGCCAAGGTGAGGTTGATTTGGGCATAGGATTAACCTATGGATTGCATTCTACGTGTATGGACCAATGTATAAGGCATGCCTAGCAACAAGGAAAAGATTGAGAGAATGGGTCACATATTTTCTTAGGTGAGGTTGATTTGGGCACGGTTTACTCTATGGATTGCATTCGACTTGCATGGAATGACCAATAGGTTACGTATTTTAGAGTGAGATGAGGTCGATTTGGGCATGAGAATGCCCTGTAGATTGCTTTGACATGCATGATTTGACCAATGTCTTATGATGATTATTGGCTGATTTGAAGTTGTTGGAGGCAGGATTGTTGCCTTGTAATTTGCTAATGTGCATGGTGCGACCTATGGGTCACGAGGATTTTTTTTTATCAATGTGGGGTAGTGGTTGGGCAGGGATGCCCTATGAGATTTTTGCATGCACAACTCAGTCAGGTGTCTAGGAGTTTTGGACTGACTTGACGTCAAGATGGGATCCCAAAGTTCTTACGGATTTGATTTTGATGGGCACTTTCACCTAGTGGACACTTTGTTAGGAGGGTAGTAAGTTCGGCCACCCACTCTTTGAAATTTGAGTTATCTAACACTACATGGTATCAGTGACAAGTACACAGATGGACCTATGGTTCAGGCTGTTATGCATAGTGGTCCATGATTTATGAGATTTGGAATTTTAGAACGAGGCACAGTGTTTCGGGTGTCACGTAGTGGATGTGGCATGCTGATGCCCTAGATTTTATGGTGGTACATGAGTACCCATGATTGGTTTGAAATGGCTTAGTGCCGAATTTTGAGTGACTGGCACTCTAGTGTTACCCTAAAGATATTTGAGTGTTCTACACTTGAGTTTGCTTCTGGTGAACTATTTTCATGGATGCTTGCTTTTCCCTACTCCTTTTGTACAATGTGATTTGATATCTAAAATTGGATGCTTGGGATTGTGTGATGGAGATGCATTCATGGGTTAGTTTTATTTTCAGTGAGTTTGGAAGGAAAAACCATGGGGGCAGTACCCAGGGGTGTGCATTGGAATGCATGAGCGCAGGTGTGATTGTGTTGAGGTTTTTGCTTTTGTGGTCTCTCTTCTACCCACTAGGTATATTCATATACTCATGCCACAATTCTTCATATCAGCATGGGATGGGAAAGACGAAGCAGATTAAGTAAGCGCCACAGCTCGAGACAGTCACCATGATGTACTATTAGATGTTCGGATCCCACTTTCATTTCTCTGTCTTTTTTACATGGGATGTTGTAATTATGACTTATATACTTTGACCTTTGTATATGATGTATCATTTTTGGGCTACTTTTAACTGAGTCTTTAGTTCTTTAAATTGTTTGAGAAATGGTTGGTCGAAATATGATACTCAGGGTTGGAAAGCTATTTTCAATGACAATGAACTCATGTATTTGTTTTAAAAATAGTTTTCAAACTAAGGACCCTGCATTTTAAATAGAATCATGAAAAATAGCTTGAAAAAAACCTATGTCGTGACTGTTTAGGGTTAAAGTGGATTTTTTTTCTATCGTCTTACAGATGATTCATGTTTTCTTATGTATGACTATTATAGTCATGCAATTTTATGAAATATGCTTAATGTATTCAAATAATGGATCCAGTCATGGTAATGTTTGAATTCTTTAAGATTGGCAGTTGGACTCATTCAAATTTTTATTCGAAAAATAAAATTCTACTTTTTTGTGTATTCACGACTATGTCATTACTCTCACTAAAACAAAGCCGAGTGAGATGACAATGAAGGCACCTCAATTTGACGTTGAACTATATGAAAAATTGATAAAATCAGCCAAGATGACCAAGCTCTACATTTTGAATTTTGTTACTAAGATACTTTGAGGAAGTTTAGAGAATTTTGATTGCGCCAAGGATCTTATGGATAACATTGAGAAGAAGTTTGTTAGAACTTCAAAGTCAAGAAAATAAACACTGACAATTAGGGTGGACAACTCAAAAATCTCACCTAGAGAGAGCGTAAAATATCATGCTCTTCAAATGTAAGTAGTTATGATGAACTGGAATCATTGAGTATTAATTGGATGAAGAGTGTGTTACTTTCATCCTTAACAGTTTAGCCAAGGCATATGAAAACTTTCTCATAGCAAGCCCTTTAATTAAGAATTAAAGATTTAATCAAATCTCCCCAAGTAGGATTCTTACAACACCAATGAGACAAAGTGAATAATGAACTAGTTATTAAATTAGTGTGCATATGAGAAGAAAGATACAACCATAATAAGAAGGAATGTGCAAATTGACTACTACAAAGGCAAGCGATTTTTTAAGCCAAAGAAAGGTTTTCGGAGAGGTAATCAGAAATTTAAGAATTCTGTTCACCCCATCAAGAATAATATAGATCAAAAGAGGAATTTCACTCTAGAACAAAATGTTTGCTTTTACTATAAGAAGCCAAGTCACTTCATAGTATATAGTTTGAAATGAAGAATAGAAAGCCCTCAATCTAGGTAATTTTTATTCTTTTGTTTGTGTCGAAGTTAATTATGTCAACGTCACTTCTAATACCTAGTGAGTAGATTCTAGATGTATGGTCCACATCTCAAAAACATTAGAGGGTTTCATGGAACTAAAGAGACTTAAATAAAATGAGATGCATGTCCACCTGGGAAACAATAAAAAAGTAGCAGTAATGGGAATTGACACATATGTAAATTTGAAAAAAAATTTGCATGTGCTTATCATGAGGTGTAATCTTATATCCTTACCTCAATTGGATGATATGGGTTTTAATGTCCAATTCTATTTTGAAAAATCTTAGTTAAAAAAGGATCTTTTTTTGGCTAGTGGTAAAAAGGTTCACAATCTGTACAGACTCTTCTTAGAAGATGTTTTTGAATCTTCTATTGTAACAAGAATGGTTTATTTGAATGTTGAAGCGTGTAATTCTAAAAGAAAGAGAGACTAAGAGAATTCTCTTTATCTTTGGCATCTTGGTTTGGAATATATCAATGTGTAGCAACTTGAGATTTTATGCAAATAAAGTATTTTGGAAAAAAGAAATTATGAAAACCATGAAGCTTATAAAAATTGTTTGAAAGAAAATTTTTTAAAGGAAAAATTGTGAAATCTACTTTTCCAAAGGCTAAAAGGTCCAAAAAATTTCTTAACCTTGGTCATTTAGATATTGGTGAACCTTTGGAAACTCGCAATTGAAATGATCAAGAGTACTTCATGCCTTAAATAGATTATTATTCCCGATACGGATATGTGTATCTCATTGTAAAGAAGTCAAATGCTTTTGAAGTGTTCAAGGAGTACAAAGCTTAAGTAGAAAATTAGTTAGAAAGAAAGATTAAAGTCGTCCAAATTGATAGAGGAGGTGAATATTCTTCAATTTATTTGATGAATTTGTACTAAGTACAAAATTCGTAGATAAATGACATTTCCATATACTCCTCAACAAAATGATGTTGCAGCCAGAAGAAACATAACCTCGTTGGGAATGGTTAGATGTGTGATGAGCAAAGCTACCTTACCACAATCATTTTGAGATGAAGCCTTGAAGACAACTATTTACATGTTGAGAAAAAAACACGTTATGAGTTGTAAACATGCAAAATACCAAGTCTAAATTACATAACATTATGGAGCTACAATGCATATTATATTGTACTTGGACCTAGTAGTTCAAAATTTGGGAGATAGATAAGTGAACTGCAAATTTGTGGGATATGTTGGACGTTTTAAAGGATATTAGTTGTATGGTAAATCGAATAATTTAGAAGGATTAAATCATATTTGAAAACAAAAATGTTAAGTTTGATGAGAATTCTTTTTTTGGGGGGAGCAAAAAGAAGTCTAAATCGGTCATTTAACAGATGAAAGTTCCTACTGGAATAACAGACCAATAAGATTGAGAAGACCATCTATAGGAGGTGATTATATCACTTATCTTATAGAATCATGTCCTATGATCCTAGATATTGATGTTGAAAGCTCAATTACTTTTGAAGAGATAATTATTGCAAGTTATTCATCATTCTAGATAAAAGCAATGATAGATAAGATAAATTCCATAATCATGAATAACGTGTGGACATTGGTTGACTAGCCAATGAATTGCATTATGATAGCGTAAGTGTATCTTTAAGAAAAAGAGAAACTATAGAGGCAAATTGGAAGCTTATAAAGCAATTACAAGAGGTTTCACACAAAAAGAAGGAATAGATATCAATGATTTTTTATTTTTTTTTCTAGTGTGCACAAAGGATTCATTGATAACCATCTTGTTCATTGTAGCATTCTATGATTATGAACTACATCAGCTTGATGCAAAAATCGCTTTTCTTAATGGAGAGTTTGATGAACATATCTACATGACGTAGACTGAGGGTTTAAAAATCATTGGACAAGAAAAAAAAGTTTACAAAATGCAAAAATCATTGTATGTTCATAAACAAGCTTCAATCCAATGAAATATAAAGCAATGTTACAATATGGAGTTGTAGTAAATCAAATTGATAGTTGTATATATGTTAAAATTTGTAGGAGTAAAATATTGATTTTAAAACTTTGTGTGTATGATACATTACTTGTAGGAAATGATTTGATGCTTATTAAAGAAGCCAAGAGTTGGTTGGCTTAAAAGTTTGAGATGAAAGATCTTGAAGAAACATCATGTGTTTGGAATCAAAACCCTCAAGAATAGAAAGTCAAGGATGTTGGGATTGTCTTTAGAGGCATATCTAGGTTTAGTTTTAAGGTGATTTTCAATTGAAAATTTCAAAGAAAGGATTTTTCCTGTTATTAAACAGAAGATGATTCAAAGTGTCCTAAAAATTATCTTAAAAGAGTAGATATGTAGAAAATTCCATATGCATCAATAGTTTAGAGCTTTGGTGTATGTTATGACTTGCACTAGGCCAGGTCTGTGTTTTGTTGTGGGAGTATTATGCAGATATCAAGTGAATCTAGGTCATGAGCATTGGGTATTATAAAGAAAGTACTTTAACATATTGAGAGAACAAAAGCATTTAGATTGGTTTATTATGCTAATAATTTGAAAGTATAAGGGCTCTCTGATTCATATTATAAAGATTGTGTAGATGCCCTGAAATTGACATCTGGATATATCTTTACTCCTGGTAATGGAGAAATTTCATGTTGTAGCAAACAATAGAAATACATCGCTTAATTATCAATGGAAGCTAAATATATTGCCTATCGTAAGGTAGGAACATGCTATGTCACTGAAATGGTTTATCACTGAGCTTAAAAGTGGTAGATAGTATTAAAGGTGCTTTGAGAATATTTTGTGATAGTAATTTTGTTATTGCTCTAGCTACAATGCTTAATGTCATAGTGGATCAAAGCATCATCATCATCATCATCAAGACCTTATCCCAATTAGGGGTCGGCCACATGAATCTTATTCCTCCATTCCACTCTATTAAATACTATAGTTTCATTTAGTCCCAAAGTTTTTAAATCTTTCCGCACCACTTCTATCCACATTTTTCTGGGCCTTCCCCTTGCCCTTTTAGAACCTTCTACTTGTATTGCCTCACTCCTTCTAACTGGTGCCGTTGTTGGTCTCCTTTGGACATGTCCAAACCATCTAAGTCTAATCTCCCTCATCTTATTACCTATTGGTGCTACCCCTAAATTTTCTAATATTTTCATTTTTAATTCTGCCCTTTCTTGTCTTACCACTCATCCATCTCAACATCCTCATTTCTGCAACGCTCATCCTATGAGTATCATGTTCCTTAACTGGCCAACACTCTGATCCATAGAGCATGGCCGGCCTTATAGCCATCCTATAGAATTTTCCTTTTAGTTTGAGTGGCACCCGCCAATCACATAAAACTCTAGATGCACATCTCCATTTGTTCCAACCCGCTTGGATTCTCTGGGTAACCTCCCTCTCAATCTCTCCACTCTCATGGATCAATGATACTAAGTACCGAAAAAGGACTTTCATGGGGACTTCTTGGTTATCAATCTTGACTGGTGTTCCACTCCTACTCTCCTTGCTAAAATTACATTCCATATATTCTGTCTTAATTCGGCTAATTTTAATCCTTTAAATTATAATGCTTCTCTCCATAACTCTAGCTTTATGTTTACACCCTCTCTTGTCTCATCAAGTAAGACTATATCATCTGCAAATAGCATGCGCCAAGGAATCTCCTTGTGTAAATGTTTTGTTAACTCATCTATAACTAATGTGAAGAGATATGGACTCAATGTCGATCCTTGGTGCAATCCTACAATGACAGGAAAATCACTAGTCACGCCACTAGTGGTCTTAACATTTGTTACTGCTCCCCCATACATATCTTTAAATATGTCTATATACCCCTAAGAAACCCCCTTACCATCCAACACCCTCCATATTAACTCTCTAAGGACTCTATCATAAGCTTTCTCTAAGTCAATAAAAATCATATGTAGGTCTTTCCTCTCCTCCCTATATTTCTCTACTAATTGTCTTAATAAGAAAATTGCTTCCATGGTAAACCTCCCAAGCATGAAACCAAACTGATTCTCCTATACACTTGTTTCATGTCGTAGCCTCTTCTCAATCACTCTTTCAAAAAGTTTCATGGTGTGGCTCATAAGTTTGATCCCTTGATAATTAGTGCAGCTCTGAATGTCTCCTTTATTCTTATATATTGGTACAATAGAGCTTTTCCTCCACTCATCAAGCATTTTCTTTGATTTTATAATCTTGTTAAACAACTTGGTCAACCAAACTACCCCAATATCTCCCATATTCTTCCAAACCTCTATTGGTACACCATCAGGCCCTATGCCCTTTCTTGATTTCATCTTTTTCAAGGCCTCTTTTACTTCAGGTATTCTAATCCTACGTTCATATCTATAATATCCAATGTTATTTAGATTTATAGTATTTTCAATCCCTATATTCTCAGAGCCATTGTCATTTAACAATTTTTGAAAGTATGTTTCCCACCTTTGTTTGATCTCATCTTCTTTGACTAATACCCTTTGATCATCGCTTCTAATACATCTAACATGATCTAAGTCCTTACCCTTCTATTCTCTTACTTTTGCAAGTTTAAACACATCTTTCTCACCTTCTCTTGTTCCTAATTTATTATAGAGCTCATCATATACTTTAAGTTTAGCCTCACTTACTATTCTCTTAGCAGCGTTTTTAGCATTCTTATATTGTTCATAGTTTTCATTATTTTTAATCTTTCGTTAAGTTTTAAAACGTATCCGTTTTTCTTTAATAACTTTTTGCACTGTTTCACTCCACCACCATGCTTCCTTTGCTAGTAGCCTTTTACCTTTAGATACTCCTAAGACATATTTTTCCACTTTCTTAATGGACTCAGCCATATTAGTCCACATGGTATTTACTTCTGTTTCATAGTTCTAATTTCCTTCTACCATCAACTTATTTTTGAATGAGGTTATTTTCTCTCCTTTTAAGTTCCACCACTTAGTTTATGAATGTGTATTAAGTTCAGTTCTTTTACTCCATCTTTTAATATGGATATCCATAACCATTAACCTATGTTGTGAGGTTAAACTCTCACCAGGTATCACCTTACAATCCTTACATATAGATCGTTTATTATTCCTAAGTAGAAAAAAGTCTATTTGGCTTTTATGAAGTCCACTTTTAAAGGTTATTAAGTGTTCATCCCTCTTCTTAAAGAGTGTATTTGCAATGGACAAGTTATATGACAAAGCAAAATTGAGGATATTCTCCCCCATCTCATTTCGTTCACCTATACCGTGCCCTCCATGTATTCTATCATATCCTTCCTTATCTTTTCCTACATGGTCATTTAAGTCTACTCCTATAAATATCCCCTCAATGTTGGGAATTTCTTGTATGACTCCCTCCATATCTTCCCAAAACTGTCTCTTGATTATATCTTGTAACCCTACTTGTGGTGCTTACGCACTTATAATATTTATAATCTGCTCTCCTAGAACAATTATTATTGTTATAATTCTATCACTATTTCTTTTAACGTCCACAACTTTATCCTTTAATTCCTTATCCACTATTATTCTTATGTCATTTCTGTTATTTTTCTTTCCTACATACCATAATTTATACCCACCTATTTCTCTAGCTTTAGCCCCTTTCCACTTGGTTTCTTGGATACAAGCAATGTTGACTCTCCTACATTTCATCGCATCTATTGTAACAGCCCTAATTTTTATAAAAAAAATTAAATAAATATTAAAATTGAGAATTTCAATGAAAATCAGGCTGGAATATTAGGGTTATGAAATATTCACTTCTCATGGAAGTGAAATCAAGGTATAAAACCTCTATAATTGAAAACATATGCGACGAACACTTCAAAATGACTGTAAGCACGACAATTTCTAAATACGGATGAAAAATCTGTATTTTTCTTCATTTTAAGGACTAAAAGGGTACAATGGTAATTTTACAAATAACCAAGACTTGAGACATCCAAATCTGAAATGTACTTAGAAATACGAATCCAACGCCACTAAATACGCTCAATTCCGAGCCCGAGAGAATAAAATGGATTTTTCTCCATAAAAGGGCAATTTGGTCTTTTCACACACATGTGGGGCCCACAAGGGACCCACAAAGGGATCCAACGTCTGGAAAAAATGTAATCATTAGTCAAACCACTACCACCCTCTAGTGGAGAAGGAGGTGGTAGTGGGAATCCAATCACATTTAAATATTCAAAAGAAATCAAAGTTATGATTTCAAGTAATCATGAAAAATTCCAAATACCTCTATAAATAGCTCAGAAAAATCCCAAAAATTTTTCTAATGATCCTCACGAGGTCCCCTAGCATGCCTGAAAAATATCTACTCCAGAAACATCCCCCATCTTCCCCAAATTTCTTCTTCTTCTCTTATTTTTTTTTTCACTCAGGGCGTGTCCACAAACGCGGCTGTCTCTCCAAACTCAGTGAAGAAGTCGGGCACGTCCAGGATGCGTCATCCCCGATTGAACTAGATTTCCTCTTGAAAACCCTATTTCAATTAGCCATCAAATTCTATCCGTTGAAACCCCATCTTAACCATTGGATGGCGTCGGAAAAGGGCTCTTTACAACAGACCTTTGATTTGAGGATGATCCACCTCCCAGATCTTTAGAAAATTCAAAATGAAAGTTAACCCAATAAGGGTTACTGTCTCCGGCATGTTCTTCAGGCTATTACGGCCAATCTGACCGTCCAATGGTGATCTTGCATCGTTAATAATTTCCGGAAGGGTGAGATCTACAAAAACCCCATAGTCCCTCACATTCTCTAGCAATGACAACAGAGAAATTTCAGGCTGTATGGGTTATCCAGCGTTTAAGGTTTTCTCCATCTTCTTTGGCGGGTTTTCTCTTTCTTCGGTGAACTCCTCCCCTCCAGACCAACATAGGTAGGGGCACTGGCACCCCCTCTTTCATTTTCGGTAGATAGGCAAGGTTTTCCGGCCACCTGGAGAGCTCCCCTGTCGTTGATCCGTCGAGAACGAAGGATCCAGCATTGAGGGTTGAGATCTCCTCATCACTGGTTTAGATCCATATTCTGAGCCACTGGATGATTTCCTGGGGTCCCAAAACCCCAGGAGATGAAATATGGGCACTTGGTTTTACTGGATGGAGGAGATCCAGCCGTAGGCGATCCAACAGTCCAGATCGGACCGTCTCGCTTGTAGCTGGTCACCCCTGGCAGTTACAGGTGCGGGACGCTGCTTGTAACCCAGATTTAATCTGGACCGTCCATCTGGTAAATTGAAATCTTATTTTTCTAATTCAGAGCTCGATAGAGATCTAATTTTAGATAAAAAAGATTCTACATATTCCATGTCACTTTATCTAGATATTGAATATATTATATCCATGTTTCAAATTGTGATTATATATATTATTTGGTAAAATCAATACCCATAATCTTATATCATGGCCCAGATGACTTTAAAAGACAAATCTAAACTGATGAATGTCTTCAGAGACCCACTAAACCCTAGGATTATGTTCACGGTTAGATTTCTATTCATAGATGTAAAGGAAATGATCAAAAACAGTAAAGATGGAATTCAGCCCTTAAAACGGGTTGAAATCTTAAAATCTTAATTCTAATTGTAATTGACCTTCAAATTTAGATCTGAAAATTTTCTCAGATTAATATTTATGTTAAGAATACACTGAACATGTTAGATCATGTTTTTAATTAGTATATACATGATCTATTTTAGTAAAATCCAGGCCATTGATCTTGGATCATGGACAAGATGATCCCAAACTTGAAATCTGAACCGTTGGATGTGTTCAGAAGGTTCCACCATGTTCATAGTATAAATTATGTGTCTCTAGATCAGTCGAATTGATCCAAAATAGTAAGGTGAAATTTAGCCCTTACGGGCTGAAATCTTGAAATCTCAATTTCCAACTCAATTTAGATCCAAATTGAGATCAAAGAGTTTTGATGGATTTCTTGTGATAATCATAATGGACTGAACCTATGAAATTTTTATTTTAATTAATTAAATGTTCTGCAATTAAGTGGGTAAGTAACTAACATCCTTGATCTACAAGATCTAAGATGATCAGACCATTAATACCTTATTGGATGATTATTTTATAATATAATAAATAATATCAGTGGATTAAATGGTATTTATTAGGCAGATCTTAAGAGATCTAGCCTTAGGAGTTACTAAAATCCCTAAAAATGAATAGTATCTCCTAGATCAAGATGATCCAAGATGATTGGACAGTATGGATGTATTTTAATGATGATCTTGAGATAAGATCATAGGGATTTAATGAATGGATGATGTTAAGTGTTCAATTTTGGTCAAAATACCCCTAATTTAGTATTTGATTAGAGCATCTAGACCATTAATTTTAAGATTTTACATCAAATATTTCATTTTAGCTTTAATTGGCCATCCAACTATTGAATTGTAAAATTTAGTGGTTAGATGACTATTAAAGCTAATGGACGGTTTAGATTGTGCTAATTGGGTCTATGCATTGCAGATCGGTCAACTCAGGTGTGGACGCTCCAGATCGAATCAAGGATACAAGATGGAGATCAGATGAAGTTTCATGGAAAAAAGTGGATTTTGAAGAGTCCTAAGACAAAACAAAGTTTAAGACTTGCAGAGTTCTAGCAAGTCTAAACTTCTAGTGGACCCCACTCTCTCTAATCTCTCTCATCTCCTATCTCTCCTATCTTATCTCTCCCATATCTCTTCAATCTCCCTTTCCCTCTCTTTCACGTCTATATCTTTCACTCTCCTTTGTATACCCCTTCCCCTCTCTCTCCAAGAACGTTTTTTTCCTCTTGGGAAGAGGGGTTGGCCGGCACATTCTCCCCACCTTCTCTACTCTCTTCTCTCTCTCTCTCTCTCTCTCTCTCTCTCTCTCTCTCTCTCTCTCTCTCTCTCTCTCTCTCTCTCTCTCTCTCTCTCTCTCTCTCATGCTTTGTCTCTCTATTTTTCTCTCTCTGTCTGCCCCCCAAAACACACCCGCATTCCTCCTTCCCTCTCCTCTATCTGCACATCTGGCCAGTCTGTCTATCTCCCTCTCTCGTTTCCACCTAGTTCCCCTCTACCTCACTGCTCTCTCTCTTTCTATTTGTCCGACCAAACCCCCTTCTCTGTTCCTTATCTATCTTACTGGAATAATCCAGTCCAGTTACTTATCAAAACACCCTCCATCTTCCTCTCTATTCCGGAGTGCACAGCGTCACCAGCCCCACCAAACCCAGGTCCTCGTCTGCCCATCGTTCCCACTGCCAGACGCGTCGTTTTTTTTCACACGCCCATTTCCTCCTCCGGTTCCAGCCCCGGCGTTTTCTCTCCTCCGGATGCTTTGGGAAAGAAAACCCAGAACGGGTTTCCTTCCGCGTTCCCATTTCCCTTGATCTACCCTCTTCTCTCTTCTCCTCTTTCCCCATCTTCTCATCCGATTCCTTCTCCTTCCCGCGTTCCCATCTGAATCGGATGCCCCGGGAGAGAAAACCCAACTCGGGTTTTCTCCCCATCTTTCTACTCTCCCTTTCCTCTTCTCCTCCTTCCTCTATTCTTCTTCCTCTTCTCCCTCTTCCAGATTTCTCCCAAAACATGTTTTCCTGGTTTTTTTCGTGAAAAACCAGAACCCTGATGAAATTACAAATCTGCACCTGCAAATCTCAGAAATTACAATTCTGTCCTATTTCAGAAATTCCATCTATGTCCCCAAAAGAATTACATCTGTGTCCCCTGGCAGATTTCGGAAATTCCATCTGTGTCCCTAAAAGAATTCCATCTGTGTCCCCTAGCAGATTTCAAAAATACCAATTGGGTCCCCTGTTTAATTACAACTATGTCCCTGTGCTATTCTGGTTTTAACTTATCTTCATTCTAACTATTCAGGGACAATGCAATCCAGGACAGACTAATCCAGAGACAGTGCAATCCAAGACAGACTATTCAAGGACAGACTAATCTAGAGACAGTGCAATCTAAGGACAAGCTTCTCTAGGACGCATTTTAGTTTTATTTTTTGTTTTCTTTGGAATAAATAATTGTGAACATTGCAACAATTGAATAAATCTGGATTTTATTTTTTTGTTAGTTTATATTCTTTTATTAATTGAATTTTATTGAAAACTCCATAATTTTAAATCAAGTCCTCGTGGGATCGACCCGTACTTGCATAAGCTACACTATAATAGCCCGTGCACTTGCGGTTAAACAATCAACAAGTTTTTGGTGCCGTTGCCGGGGACTTGAAATGGAGTTTTTATAAAATTTAATTAAAAACCCAAAAAAAATCAAAAAATCAAAAAAAAATCCAAAAAATACAAAAAATTAGGAATTGCATTTTAGGCATTCTTAGGTGCATCTTTAGGCATTTTTAGTGCATAATCACTTTATTTCTTGAATTTGGTACTAATTGTTATTTTTCTTTTTCAGGAAATTGGAGTGGAGCTTCATCAATTGATAGATTTTTCTTGCTTTCCTAGATTAGAAATTTTATTTTTGAGTGAATCTTGTAGTGAGGCCTCTTGTAATTTGCATTTTCAATTTCAATTTTAAAGGGTTGTAATAATACAGGGCACGTGTGGGACAAAGTGGCCCACACTTGATCTTCATCAGAAACCTCACTGTAAGTCTTCTCACTCATTTATTTTCCAGATTAGGGTTTGCATTTAAAATAATTTGCATTGTTTGGTAGTTAATTGCATATAGAAAGCATATGTTATAATTGTTGCATCTTAGGGTTTGCATTAGTTTTTTGCTTTCAATTGCATTTTAGGACACGTCTAACGCTTTAAGGTGGATTATATGTTGATCAAATTGCCATGGTGTGTGAAATTTAATTAGTAAGGGCACCCTACCCCACAAGATCAAGGGTGGATTTCATCACCACTCCTTGGCCCACCGAGGATAATCACCTCAAGCGCGAACCCTACCATTCACTTTAATTTAAAATCAATCAGAAGAGACCTATAGGGTTATCACATGCTCGTAGGACCCTCTTAATATGGCACGAATTATTGTTACTCCGGTTGCTTTTGATCACTGTGGTTATTGGGGTTGTCTAATAAAGCCTTGCTCTTCCCCTACCTCCTGTCAGTGTTTGTTGAGGTCTAAACACCTCCTTACACGAGGGTTGTATTAACCGCTTTGGTTAGAACCTAACTGGTAAGCAGTAGTCAACTCCTAAAGAGAGTAGGAGCATTAGAGTATGCTAATTAAAAGCATTGTCCCCATAGAAAATCAAGAAAATCAAAATATATATGCTTGCTAGCCTTAGGGGATTGCTTGATTGTGTCCTGTTTTGTGCATCATTTTAGGCATTTAGGTTGCATCATTTAGGATAGGAAAAAGTAAAAAAATAAAAAACCAAAAAGATCTTTCATTGTATGCCCTTTGGATACGTGACGAAACTGGTAGGTTAGTCTCGTACGACCAAAAAGACAGACCAACAATGGCTGATCAACGATCAAGGGGTAACTCACCCCATGGTAGTGTTAGAAGTGATCAAGCTCCACTCATCATGAATGAGGACCCACCACCTCTAATTGATGATGAATATCAACCTCCACCAAGGAGGAATAATCATCAACAAAGAAATTGGAGAAGGAATGAAAATAGGGAATGGGACCAACAGAGTGACCATGGAGAAAATGATGTTTATCAGAATCCTTATGGACGAACCTTAAGAGACTACCTTCAACCTACACACACTAGTACACCCTCTTGTGTCATTCTTCCTCAAAATGCTGGTGCGTTAGAATTAAAAATGGGAGTAATTCAATTACTTCCCAAATTTCATGGGCTAGATAGTGAGAGTCCTTATTTGCACCTTAAAGAATTTGATGAGGTATGTAGTACCCAAAGAACCCAAAATATAGGTCTAGACACTGTCAGGCTTAAGCTATTTCCTTTCTCTTTAAAGGAAAAAGCAAAAATGTGGTTTAATGCATTGCCACCAGGTTCCATAAGGACTTGGAATGAAATGACTAGGGAATTCTAGAAAAAGTTTTTCCCTACGCATAAAACAAATACACTCTGTTGTAAGATAATGAACTTTACCCAAAAAGATAAAGAATCATTCTACCAATGCTGGGAAAGGTTCAAAGATCTATTGCTTACTTGCCCACATCATGGCTATGAACCACGGCGCATTATCAGCTTCTTTTATGAAGGACTTAATTCTGACATGCGCCAGTTTGTAGAGATGATGTGCAATGGTAACTTTTTGAATAAACAACCAGATGAGGTGGAGGAGTATTTGGAATGGCTAGCTGAAAGTGCACAGACCTGGGCTGACTCAGAAAGAGTAGAACATTCAAATAGACCTAAGCCCACTACCACATCTACTAGGGGAGGCATGTATGCCATGACTGAAAAAAATGAAATCAATGCCAAAGTAGCAACCCTAGCTAGAAAAGTAGAAGCCATGGAAATGAGAACGAAAACCTTAACTAATGATGAACAAATGTGTAGCATTTGTGAAAGTACATCACATCTTACTTAGGAATGTCCTACCATCCCTGCATTTCAAGATTTACTTCATGATCAGGCTAATGCACTCAATAATTATAAAAGACCTTTCTCCCCATATTCTGAGACATATAATCCCACTTGGAGAAACCATCCAAATTTCAATTGGAGAAATGGACCTAATGCAAATGTCTCACAACCAGGCCCATACCAGAGTCATCAACAACCAAACCAAGGACTACTTGCTCCACCACCATACCAAACTCATCAACCTCTTTCTCTTGGACTTTACTTGCTCCCACCTAAAAGGCATGTAGAGGATAATCAAGTTAATCAAAATCAGGAAAGGAAAATTTCTCAATTAGAAAAGTCTATGAATGAACTAAAAAACATGATGAGTCAAATGATGCAAAATATGGAAAAAGGAAAATTCCCAGCTCAACCTCAAGCAAACCCTAAGGGAGTGCAAGCGGTTAGCATTAATGCATCTGATGAAACATCTAGCTCTACCATGGAACAAACTAAAGCTGTTACTATTCTTAGGAGTGGTAAAATAATTGAGAAAGATGAGCCTAAAAAGATTGAAAAGGTAGAAAAACCTAAAGAAAAATCTAAAGAAAAGGACCATGTTTCACCTGTTGAGCCATGTCTAGTCCCTGCTCCATTCCCTCAAAGGTTGCGCCAAGCCCTAAAGTCTGCATCTAATGATGAGATTTTAGAGATTTTTAAGCAAGTCAAGATCAACATACCAATCTTAGATGCTATAAAACAAATCCCATCATATGTCAAATTCTTAAAAGACTTATGCACCATCAAGAGAAAATTAAATGTCCAAAAGAAGGCATTTTTGACTGAACAGGTTAGTTCTATTCTTCAACATCATACACCACCAAAGTACAAGGATCCTGGTTGCCCCACTCTTACTTGCATTATTGGCAACTACAAAATTAACCAAGCTCTTCTTGATTTAGGATCTAGTGTAAACTTATTACCATACTCGGTATACGAACGTTAGGTCTGGGTGAATTGAAACCTACATCTACTACACTCCAGCTAGCTGATCGTTCTGTAAAAATACCAAGAGGGGTAATAGAGGATGTGTTAGTCCAGATAGAACAATTTTGCTTCCCTGTCGATTTTCTGGTTCTAGATACACAACTGGTGGTGAATGAGAAGAATGAAATACCAATCATCCTGGGACAACCATTTTTGGCTACGTCCAATGCCTTAATCAATTGTAGAAATGGTGTGATGAAATTGTCCTTTGGCAATATGACAATAGAGCTTAACATTTTCAATATCTGTAAGCAACCTGGTGAAACTACTGATGATTTGCACTATGTTAACATGATCAATTCAGTTGTGCAAGATCAGTTCCAGTCATCTTCCTTGTCGGACCCACTTGAGGCCTGTTTGGCCCATTTTAATGAGTTTAATGAGGATGCATTAATAGAGGAAGTTAATGCCCTCCTTGATTCTGTTCCTATCATGGAAACAGAAAAATGGAAACCTCCTTTCGAGGACCTTCCACTGAGGGAGTCCACTCCCCTTCCATCATTCATAGAACCTCCTAAGCTTGAATTGAAATCTCTACCATCAGATTTAAAATATGCCTTTTTAGGAGACAAAGAGACTTTTCCTGTAATAATTTCCTCCCAATTAGAAACATCTCAGGAGGACAAATTAATAGACACTTTAAAAGAACACAAAGGTGTTATAGGATGGACCATAGCTGATATAAAGGGCATTAACCCTTTAATCTGCACCCATAGGATATATCTAGAGGATGAAGCTAAACCATGTCGTCAAATGCAAAGAAGGTTAAATCCTAATATGAAAGATGTGGTTAGAGCAGAAGTTCTAAAGTTTCTTGCTGTGGTAATCATCTATCCCATAAGTGATAGCAAATGGGTAAGTCCTACTCAAGTGGTTCCAAAGAAGTCTGGAGTGACAGTGATAACTAACGCCAACAATGAATTGATCCCTACCAGGGTTACTACTGGTTGGCGTATGTGTATCGACTATCGAAAGTTGAATGCTGTTACAAGGAAGGACCATTTTCCTTTGCCCTTCGTTGATCAAATGTTAGAAAGGGTTGCAGGACACTAGTACTATTGTTTCTTAGATGGTTATTCAGGGTATAACCAAATAGAAATTGCACCCGAGGATCAGGAAAAGACCACATTTACATGTCCTTTTGGCACTTTTGCTTACAAAAGAATGCCATTTGGATTATGTAATGCTCCTACCACATTTCAACGTTGCATGTTAAGCATTTTCAGTGATATGGTGGAGAGAATTTTAGAGGTTTTCATGGACGACTTTTCTGTTTTCGGTAATTCATTTGAAACATGTCTTGAAAATCTAAGAAAAGTCTTAACTCGTTGTAAAGAAAAGAACCTAGTGCTTAATTGGGAAAAATGTCATTTCATGGATCCTAAGGGAATTGTCTTAGGTCACATTGTGTCATCTAAAGGTATAGAGGTAGATAGAGCTAAAGTTGATCTAATTTCCAATCTACCCATTCCAAAATCTATTAGGGACATTTGATCTTTCCTAGGTCATGCGGGATTCTATCGGAGGTTCATTAAGGATTTTAGTGCAATATCTAGACCACTATGTCACCTCCTCACAAAGGATACTCCTTTTGAGTGGACTAAGGATTGTCAAGAAGCATTTATAAAGTTGAAAGACAAGTTGACCACTGCACCTATCATGCAGCCGCCTGATTGGAGTCTACCCTTTGAAATCATGTGTGATGTTAGTGACTATGCTGTAGGAGCTGTATTAGGACAGAGAAAAGAAAAGAAGCCATACGTCATCTACTATGCCAGTAGGACCTTAAATAGCACCCAAATGAACTATTCTACTACGGAGAAAGAACTCTTAGCAGTTGTCTTCGCATTGGATAAATTCAGGTCTTACTTGATTGGATCTAAAATAGTCATATTCACTGACCATTCGGCCCTCAAGTATCTTCTTTCTAAGAAAGATGCTAAGCCTAGACTAATTAGATGGATTCTCCTACTCCAAGAGTTTGACATTGAAATAAAAGATAAAAAGGGAGTAGAGAATGTGGTAGCTGACCATTTATCTCGCTTAGTCCTAACAGAGCCTTTAAATGAGTTGCCAATTAAAGACACTTTCGCTGATGAGCAACTTTTTCATGTTTCCCATCCTCCCTGGTTTGCTGATATTGCAAATTATTTAGTCACGGGGAAAATTCCTGAACATTGGACTAAACAAGAAAAGAAAAAATTCTTTTCCAATGTTAAGCACTATTTCTAGGATGATCCATACCTGTTTAAATACTACCCATATCAAATCATTAGGAGATGTGTCCTTGACTTAGAACAACATAGTATTATCTCCTTTTGTCATTCAGAAGCATGTGGTGGACATTTTTCTACCCAGAAAACAGCGGCAAAGATTTTGCAGTGCGGTTTTTATTGGCTATCGTTGTTCAAAGACACACGTGTTTTGTCAATTATGTGAGCAATGTCAAAAGTTAGGAGGAATAACCCGTAGGAATATGATGCCTCTAAACCCTATTCTTATCATAGAAATTTTTGATTGTTGGGGTATAGATTTCATGGGTCCATTTCCACCTTCTTTTGGCTACATTTATATCTTATTGGGCGTAGACTATGTTTCAAAATGGATTGAGGCTATCCCATGTAGGCATAATGATCACAAAATAGTTCTTAAATTTTTAAAAGAAAACATTTTTTCTAGATTTAGGACTCCTCGAGCCATTATAAGTGATAACGGTACACATTTTTGCAACAAACCATTTGAAGCACTAATGAAAAAATATAATATTACACATAAAGTTGCAACACCGTATCACCCACAAACAAGTGGACAAGTAGAAGTATCTAATCGGGCCATCAAACAAATCCTTCAAAAGACTGTTAATCCAGATCTTAAAGATTGGTCTCTTCGACTGACTGATGCGCTCTGGGCTTATAGGACTGCACATCGCACCCCGATTGGTATGTCTCCCTATCGTATTGTATACGGTAAGGCTTGTCATTTGCCTATGAAATTGGAACATAGAGCCTATTGGGCAATAAATACATTCAATTTCAATATTGATAAAGTAGGCTCACATCGCAAACTCCAACTTAATGAGTTGGAATAGATCAGGCAAGAAGCTTATGAGAGTAATAGGATATATAAAGAAAAGATGAAAGTTTTTCATGATAAGAACATAATGAGAAAATCCTTTACTCCAAGCTAGAAGGTTCTACTTTACAATTCTAAGCTCCACCTATTTCCAAGTAAGCTTAGATCTCGATGGACCTGTCCATACATAGTAAAAGAAGTTTTTCCATATGGGACTGTCGAGATTGAGAATACTAGGATTGGTCATTCTTTTAAAGTAAATGGTCAACGTTTAAAGCCTTTCCTAGATTATGAGAATCCAAAAGTTGAGTCCATAACTCTGGAGGATCCTGTTTATCAGGATTGAGTGAATTTGATCTCTTTGTACCATATTTTGTATTTTGTTGTTTTCTTTATCACCCATATTCATTTTAAGTCCTACTTTTTAAACATTGAGGACAATGTTTCTGTCAGGTTGGGGGGTATAGAATTCTAGCAAATTCTAGTTTTCTTTTAGTTTTTAGGTGTTTTCCTTGGATTTTTTTCAACAAAAAAAAAATTGAAAAAATTGAAAAATTTTAGGTCATTTCCTATACCATGATGAGAATTGGATTTTCTAAAGTATAATCTGGATAACTTTAGCTTACTAATGGAATTGAATATGATTAATTCATCATTTTACTCATTTTCTAAAGTATTCCATAAAAGCAAAGTCTCAGATCACATTTGTACACGCAGTTGCATATAGATAATCTAGATTGATAAGTGGCTATAACTTATAAATTCTGAAGAAATTCAGTGGAGACCTATAACACAAGTGAGTTTTAGAGCCATTCATCCTTTTTGAGAGGTTATAAATGTTCAAAATTTTCTTCAGCGTGCTTAAAGAAAATTGATCCCAAACTCTTAAATTTGGCTAATTACCAGAATAATTAGAATACTACCTTTAAAATTCTGGAAGTTCATTGAATTTGATAGATTATAAGAAACCTATAAAATGATGTAGGCCATTCTTGTTGTTAACCTAGAGACATAAAGCCTACCCAAAAGTATTTTACCACTAGTTAGCCAAGTTGAGCCTTGAATATAAAGCCATTTTCTTTTGTCAACCAAATTACCATTTACCCATATTAACCCAGTATAAATTATCCATTACCCATTTTTCTTTTGAAAAATAAGTTAGAGAAGAAGGAAAGAATATCTTTTAGTTGCAATAAAAGTAGAAAAGTGGATATGAAGAAAAGAAATAATCTTCAAAGTGAGTCAAAAGTATTGAAATATAAGAAAAGATTCTGAGAAAAGAAAAAAGAAAAGAAAAATAAAAAGAGTTTGAAGAATGCAAAGAAATGGAAACAAAAATATTCACTTTAGAAGAAAGCAAAGAAAAGAAGAATTGTCAACTTTAGTAGAAGACCTCTACTTATTTTTTGAAGAAACTTTGAATACCTTTATACCCTTTCTTTGGTACCCTCTCCTAAGCTTATGTGTCATCCCAATTAAAGACCTATTGATTCTAGGATGAATATAGTCTTGATGAGGAAATGAATGCATAGGATTAAAAGAGTGGTATTTCTAAATATGCAAAGGTAATGGCATCCATTCCAAAGGGATCAATACAAGTAAATTCCTTAGTAACTCCCGTTCTTCATGAGTATATGTGAGATAAATTTGTTTACATTGACTCTTCTCACATAATCAAAAGAGAGATATGATTTGAACCTTCTATCTGAGAGATTTTATTTCTGAGCGTATGCCATTAGTAGGATTGAGATCAAAACATATTTCAGATGGAGTTCAAAAGTTAGAAGTCTACTTAAAGATAAAGATTATTCTATGTGTAGACTATATATGCACACAATCACTCTGAGATCTGAGCTTAAGTGGCATATTTTTAGCATATGGGTAGGGTTTTGAATTATTCAGTCATCTTTATTAGTTCGCTAAAGTTGATAGATTTATTGAAGATAATTCTTTGAAAAAAAATAGAGATGACCTGAAAAATAAAAAAAAATTGAGTTGATTTCTTCGCATCTTTTACTAGGGACTAGCAAAATGCTGGTTGGGGGGTGTGTTAAGTGTTCAATTTTGGTCAAAATACCCCTAATTTAGTATTTGATTAGAGCATCTAGACCATTAATTTTAAGATTTTACATCAAATATTTCATTTTAGCTTTAATTGGCCATCCAACCGTTGAATTGTAAAATTTAGTGGTTAGATGACTATTAAAGCTAATGGACTGTTTAGATTGCGCTAATTGGGTCTATGCATTGCAGATCGGTCAACTCAGGTGTGGACGCTCCAGATCGAATCAAGGATACAAGATGGAGATCAGATGAAGTTTCATGGAAAAAAGTGGATTTTGAAGAGTCCTAAGACAGAACAAAGTTTAAGACTTGTAGAGTTCTAGCAAGTCTAAACTTCTAATGGACCCCACTCTCTCTAATCTCTTATCTCTCCTATCTTATCTCTCCCATATCTCTTCAATCTCCCTTTCCCTCTCTTTCACGTCTATATCTCTCACTCTCCTTTTTATACCCCTTCCCCTCTCTCTCCAAGAACGTTTTTTTCCTCTTGGGAAGAGGGGTTGGCCGGCACATTCTCCCCACCTTCTCTACTCTCTCTCTCTCTCTCTCTCTCTCTCTCTCTCTCTCTCTCTCTCTCTCTCTCTCTCTCTCTCTCTCTCTCTCTCTCTCTCTCTCTCTCTCTCTCTCTCTCTCTCTCTCTCTCTCTCTCTCTCTCTCTCTCTCTCTCTCTCTGTTTGCCCCCCAAAACACGCTCGCGTTCCTCCTTCCCTCTCCTCTATCTGCACATCTGGCCAGTCTGTCTATCTCCCTCTCTCGTTTCCACCTGGTTCCCCTCTACCTCACTGCTCTCTCTCTCTCTTTCTATTTGTTCGACCAAACCCCCTTCTCTGTTCCTTATCTATCTTACTGGAATAATCCAGTCCAATTACTGATCAAAACACCCTCCATCTTCCTCTCTATTCCGGAGTGCACAGCATCACCAACCCCACCAAACCCAGGTCCTCGTCTGCCCATCATTCCCACTGCCAGACGCGTCATTTTTTTTTCACACGCCCATTTCCTCCTCCGGTTCCAGCCTCGACATTTTCTCTCCTCCGGACGCTCTGGGGAAGAAAACCTAGAACGGGTTTCCTTCCGTGTTCCCATTTCCCTTGATCTGCCCTCTTCTCCTCTTTCCCCATCTTCTCATCCGGTTCCTTTTCCTTCCCGCGTTCCCATATGAATTGGACGCCCCAGGAGAGAAAACCCAACTCGGGTTTTCTCCCCATCTTTCTTCTCTCCATTTCCTCTTCTCCTCCTTCCTCTATTCTTCTTCCTCTTCTCCCTCTTCCAGATTTCTCCCAAAACGTGTTTTCCTGGTTTTTTTCATGAAAAACCAGAACCCTGATGAAATTACAAATCTGCACCTGCAGATCTCAGAAATTACAATTCTGTCCTATTTCAGAAATTCCATCTGTGTCCCCAAAAGAATTACATCTGTGTCCCCAAAAGAATTAAATCTGTGTCCCCTGGCAGATTTCAGAAATACCAATTGGGTCCCCTGTTTAATTACAACTGTGTCCCTGTGCTATTCTGGTTTTAACTTATCTTCATTCTGACTATTCAGGGATAGTGCAATCCAGGACAGACTAATCCAGAGACAGTGCAATCCAGGACAGACTAATCTAGAGACAGTGCAATCCAAGGACAAGCTTATCCAGAACGTATTTTAGTTTTATTTTTTGTTTTCTTTGGAATAAATAATTGTGAACATTGCAACAATTGAATAAATCTGGATTTTATTTTTTTGTTAGTTTATATTCTTTTATTAATTGAGTTTTATTAAAAACTCCATAATTTTAAATCAAGTCCTCATGGGATCGACCCGTACTTACATAAGCTACACTACAATAGCCCATGCACTTGCGGTTAAACAATCAACAGATGATGAGGATTTGGGCTAGATAAAGATCTATGCCCTTAAATGGTATAAAGTAACCTAAGATCTCCTTGATCGAGTAGATCAAGGAAGATCAAATCAATGGATAAGATAAATCAATGATTTAATAATTAAATTACATCAATATAAAATGTTGGATCTAAAATAAAATGAAGGATCAAGATCTAAACCCTAAAGAGATGAAAAATAAATATGGATCAATTAAGACCCTTAGATCATGATAGCATGTTAGATTTGCTATTTGAATTATTGAACATTATTATCTTTCATTTCTTAGTTGACTTAATTATAGAATTGTTTATTTAATTATTTATTTAAGTGTTTAGTTAATTGTTTATTTATGCTTTAAACTTATGCTTCAATGCTTAGGTAATTGTAATTTCATTGAAATGGTAATTAAATGAAATTAGAAGGAAGGGATATTCACATGGAACGTATGACATGGACTTAATAATAGTAAGGACCATAGTTAGTAGAATAATATAAGGAAGATAAATTCCTTGGTCCAACTTAAGAGAATAATAAATCTCCATGAATGACATTTTAGTTGATGGATTTAACTAAAAACAATTAGAAAGAATACTTAGGATTAAATGCTCATAGGAAACTTATCAAAGGTTGAGTTAGGGTCAAGCTAGTGAATGATGGACATAGTGGTTAAAGGAGTTATCTAATAGACCCACGCTCTCCCACCCCACCTTCCATTGACGTTTGTGAGGTTTAAACGCTTCCTTACATGAGGATTGAAGTAGCCACTTTGTGTTCAACCATTTAACTAGTATGCCTTAGCCAATTTGACATAAGAGGAGCAATCTAGACTTAGAATGAAATAAGCTACCCTCAACCAATAAAACATTAATTGGTTGGGTAATAATAATGAGAGCATAAAATGTAGTAAATCATCTAATCATAATAAAAATGGTAATCAAGATAAGGATGATCAAACAAGATCCATAGGATCTTGGATGATAAAAAACAAATACTAATGTAGTATTGTATTACATGTGTATATGTATAGTATGTATGCGTACGTAGAAGAACATAGATAGAGAATCCCAAACCCTTAATCAAATTTGATTCAAGAAAAATTAGGGTATCATCTATAGGAACACATACTTGAATAGGGAAATAACCTTATACATATGGTTTGACAGATGGATGAATCCAGACTATGATGGACATTGTGGAAGAATACACTAGAGATGTATGAATCAAGATCCTACTTTGAGGTAGGTGGATATACAAAGATATATTAGAGATTCATGTATAGATATACATGATTATCTGTCTAAAACTATAGACCTTCATTGTATCAGTATGCTTAGTATCTTAGCATAGTCATGATCCAAACAAGTGGTCCAAAACTTATGATCCAAAACATATGATCCAACTAAGTGATCCAACACACATGATCCAAAAACATATGATCAATTAAGTGATCCAAAACATGTGATCCAATTAAAGGATCCAAAACATATGATCCAATTAAGGGATACAAAACATATGATCCAATTGAGGGATCCAAAACATATGATCCAATTAAGTGATCCAATACACATGATCCAAACAAGTGATCCAAAATGAATGATTAAACTAAGTGATCCAAAATAGGGGATCTAACCAAATGATCAAACAAAGTGATCCAAAACATGGGATCTAACCAAATGATCAAACAAAGATATCTAACCTCATAATCTAATCCACTTGATCTAATTTAATGATCAAGTATAATGAGGTGAAAGTACTGAGATATGAAGACTAAGGAAACCCTAAGAATAGGGTATGTATAATATTCCAGCCTTAGTTAAACAGACAAATCGTCTAATATGTACAATATATTTTCCATACAAGTATAGAGGCTTGTGGTTTTGTTTTACACAGAGATAGAGACTGGGATGCTATGCGAGGGAAGTTATGAGGGTTTGGCCACCCCCTTCCTAAAACTTATATGATGATACCATGCCCAAAGAGAGGCTAAATGTCGGGTGGGGCAATAATGGGAAGGCCGCACTGTGATAGCCATGGTCCACCCCATGAGGACATGGATTGATTATTCCACAATTGGTGTTAGTGGAGGATTATAAAGTTATTCGGGCGCTCTGTACGGATTGAGACTGTGAGCATAGTAGTCCTAATGTATTTTGCACTATGTTGCACATATGATAGGCATAGTATGATGCCGTGGCATGATGATATGCTATTACATGAGTTCCTAGAATGAAAACCCCATATGATAATTGGCTAAGTATTTCTCTCCTAAGTGGGAGTATAGGCAGGGGAAGGAACAAGGGTTGAATAATCTTTGGCTAGGTACTGCTCTCCTAAGTGGGAGTATAGCCAGGGAAAGTAACAAGTTTTGAACAATCTTCGCTATATTAATTAATTTGTCATGTACTATTAAATAACCTATATACCCTATGTGGAGATAACTTATGAATGGATAACTATGATGAAATAAGGATTGAGGTATATATCCTTATGTTGATGAAGTAGTATGTTTTTATATTCTCCTACCAAGCATAGCTTGCTGAGGTATTGTACATGTTTCCATGTTTACAATACCTCAGATATAGAGAAGGAGGGTTAGAAGCTCAAGACTGTAGAAGACTTAAGAAGATATTGATGAATAATCAATCAAGATACATCCTCTTGAAGACATGTATTTTATTTGAGGGAATTGTATTGTATTGAGAGTTTTTAATGTATGGTGAGGTTTGTAAATTTTGGATTATGTAATTTAGAAAGGTATTGTACTTATATCGTCCTGTACTGTGAACCACTGGATGGATCCTGGAAGTTTAATAAAATCATATTCCTTCAATGGAATTTTATTTTGTACACAAATTATACTTATGTTATGTATGAAGTGGTGACTTGGGTTTTCAAAATAAGTTTAAAAAGAAAAGAATTTTCGCTACTTTGTTTTGCGAAATTTTTTTTACTAAGGGGACTCCCTTACCTTTGAAAAATGTATTACAAAATGTGTTTCAAAAACCCAGGTCGTCACATCTACTAACTCCAAACTCTTACTTGTCAATGTCCCTATATTCCATGTAGCGATGTGAATCTTATGTTTTGGAGATACCCTATTTACTATCGCCTTTCCCAACCTCCATGGTATGAACCCATGTCCACTTTTCACTATACCTGGGTTCTGATGCAATGCATCACTTCTGAGGGGATGCTCTAGCAGCCCTTGCCCACTTTTCACTACACCTGGGATTTGATGTAGCATGTCGCTTTTGGGAGAACGCCTTAGCAACCCTTGCCTATTTTTCACCGCACCCGAGATCCAATGCAGAGCGTCACTTATGGGGATCGCCCTAGCTTGAGGGAATGTCAATTTTTGATTCATGTCATGTTAGGGTTGCCATAGTTTTAAAAAGCTGAAGATGATTTCATTTCTTCCTTACAAACTAATACAAATGCATATTCATTTGCAAGTAGAAAAGAAATAACAAAATCATCTTCAGCTTAACCCTTGCCGGCTGGCTACCTAACTCAAGGGTGGCCATATTTTAAGAAGTTGGAGATGATTTTCATTTCTTCCTCACAAACTAATATACAAATGCATATTCAGTTGTAAGAAAGAAATAACAGAATCATCTTCAACTTCCCCCTTGCCGGCTGACACTTAACGCAAGACCCTCCTCCTTTTTCATCAAGGTTTAGGACCAGCATTGGCGAAGTTGTGGATCAAAGCATACAGAGATTAAATATCTTTATGTGGGAGAAAGTTTTAAAAAGGCAAGTTGTTGTTTCTTGTATATCTTATGCATAAATGTTTGCTAATCCAGTGATCAAACCTTTGCCAACAGCTTCCTTGACCATTGGGGTAGATCAAGAAAATAGTAGTAGCAACTACAATATGAGCTAAATGTGCAAAAACAATCCAAGGGTGCACACCCAGATGGGAACTAAGTTTAAAGTATTTTAATGGGAATGTAGAAATATGGGACTAAGATTTATATAAAAAAAAAAAATTATCTCAACTCATATTGCCATGTACATATACGTATGTATATATAATGAATAGATTATGATCATGATCAAAACAAAGGATTTCGCCATATATATATATATATATATATATTCATAAACACATATGATGTGAAATCCTTTGTTCTTATCATGATCATAGTCTATACTTTAATTGAATGCAAATTGTGTTCATTATGTGATTCTAGGTTTCTCAAATGAGAAACAATTGTAAATTAGAAAGATGTTTGTCCTTCTAGTATGGAGGACTTTGTCCATGGAAATTTTGCAGACTGTCAGGTGGGAAACGCTTCTGGGCCTACTCATGAGGAGACCTCCATAGTCATTGGCAGTGATACCTGAAATTACTTGGGTGATAGGTATGTTGGTGTAGACACATCTCTCTACCATTCATTGTAGATAATGTGTCTATTACACATGGAGGGTCTCGGCATATGTTTAACATATACACAATATGCAACCTAAATTCACAAAATAGAATTCAACAACTTTCGATGAACACTTTATATTTTTATTGCTTCTAGAAATGTTGCATCAGTATTTGAATTTATCCTTAGACCTAAGGGATCATGATAAAATTTTGATGAACTATATAGTTACTTTAATATATACCAAGTAAGTGCTCAAAATAAAAAAAAGACTATTGCTTTTTGTGTTAGTGGGTCTAGATTCATTTAAAATTGTTGTTCGAGTTTCAAATGGGAATTACAACTATTAACAATTTGATTGTATGGATCGAGGTTAATTGTGAACTTACTCTAGTTGATTTTAATTCTTATTCCATCAAAATAAGGTGGCCACTCACTTTTTCAAAAAGTTTTTTATAACTTAATTGAAAATCCACAAACTTAGTGTCCTACAGGTCAAGTGAGAGATTTTTAGAATGATGGCATGTTAAGACATTAGCTTAATTTTATGTTTTTCTTATTGGAATCATTATTGATATAAGTAAGTTGAACAATTGAGATCTAGATTAGTAGTGATTAATTATATATAAATTGGAGTATTAAGTTAAAGGTTATGGGGGATATACATGTATTTTGAATATAACTGAAGGCACATGCGGAATCAACCCATTTTGTTCTTTAATGAGAAAGAAGTAAACTGGTCAGCTCTATTTTTTTTATACACCAGCTGTCGATACTCTTGAGTTCTTTAACAATGATTCATTCAAGTTGAAAAGGGTTAAGGGTGCCAACTTGGTGATGTTCCATAGTGATAAATGGAGATTAAATGTGACGACCCTGGTTTTTAAAACATTTTCATAAATATTTGCAAAGGTAGGGCCCTGATTTTTAAAAAAATTTAAAATTCAAACAGTGAAAACATATTTTCTTTGAAATTGATTTGTCAAAAATCTGAGTGCCACCTCAAATTACTTATCATACATATATTTTTTTGTATAAAATAAAATTTTCATTGAATAACAATAAAAATACTTTTATTAAAATCAGGATCAATCCAATGGTTCGCATACACAGCCCCGGTAGTCATTACGTACCTTGTCCAAATATTACAATCCAAATTACAAAACAATCAATACAATCTTTCTCAAAGTAAATACCCTAAGTAGTAGTTTAGTGATGATTATCCTCAAGTCTTGAGCTTTCAATCTTCCTTAACTATATCTGAGATATTGTAAACATTCAAACATTTATAATATCTCAGCAAGTTATGCTTGGTAGGGATTTAAGAAATATAATCAATATATCTCAAAATCAATAGTTCTTTATATCCATGATATAAATCAATTTATACAATTGGATAACCATTTCATCCTTCACTCATCATATAAATTATATGTATATATTACATATAGATAAAACCACTAAAAAATTGTGAATATAGTCAATGTCATCAATAATATCTCATTTCCAAACTGATTTCAATATTAACACTAAGTGTTAATATATAATTATATCGTATTCTGAATCATCCTCCAATACAACATCGGTAATAATTTTTACCGGGCATCTCATCATGCCATAAAATAAGGCATCTCATTATGTCATAACATAAGGCATCTTATCATGCCATAACATAAGGCATGTCATCATGCTATAACCAATTGCATTATAATGCAAAATAATCAAAGGACTACCATGCTTGCAATCTCAATCCGTACAACACACATGGATAACTGCTCAATACTCTATTGATACCACAGTAGAAAATACATATCTATGTTCGTATGGGGGGAACCATGGCTATCACAGTGGTGGCCTTCCCATAATTGCCCCACTCGACATTTTGCCTCTCTTTGGGCATAGTATCATCATCATAATAAGTTTCGAAGAGCAGGTGGCCAAACCCTCATAACTCTCCTAGCATTGGCATCCCCAGGCATAAGCCTATCTTAAAACAAAATCACAAGTCTCTATGCTTATATCAAAAATAATATTTCATACTTACAGACTGTGTGTCTAGTTATAATAGGACATGCCTATAACTTCTTTCCTTAAGATTTGCGGGTCCAACTTATGTAGTTCAAATCTTCTCATTCTACCCATTCAGTAATTTCATAATTACTTAATGAATCCCTTTGAATTCATTTCCATATCATGTATTGCCTTAAGTAATTTCATAATTACTTAATCAATCACTTTGTATTCATTTCAACATCATTTGTTGATTTATAAACAATTCTAAGGCAATTATAATCAATCTATAGTTGTCAGGATAAGATCATGTGTAAAATACATGTATCTTCTATATTAAATATATTCTTAAGGTCCACCTACCTTTACTTTCAACAATCCATCTTCTCATTGATCTTGATCATCACATCCTTCATGTATCTATCAAATCATATGTATACAGTCATTCCTCAACTCATTTATACTTCCTAATTGTTCTTTTGATCATCCTTACATAGGATGATTTGGATCTTGTTCCTTGGATCACATTGATCAATGGTCTAATCTATTGATCTACATTCGAATCTAATATTTATACTACTTCCATGCAATATTATGATTCTTATTATTCTTGATCATTCAAGATCTCCTTATGGATCTTGTTTGATCCTTGATTATCTTAATTACCATTTTTATTAGGATTAGATAATTTATTATCCTTTTATGATTTTATTATTATTCAACCATTTAATGTTTTTACTGATTAAAGATAATTTATGCACTCCTACTTTTAGATAGCTCCTCCTTATTTCAGAATTGACAAAGGCTTATCAATTAAAAGTTGCTCACATAGTGGTTAATTTAATCCTCATGTAAGGAGGCATTTAGACCTCACAAACATCGCCAGAAGGTGGGGGAAGAGCGAGGCTCTATTAGAGAACCCCCTTAACCACCATGTTTAGCATTTACTAGGGTGACCTTAACCCAACATTCACAAGGTTCCTATAAGCATTAAACCCTAAATACTCTTGCTATTTGATTTTAATTAAATCCATGAACATTTAAAATGTCATTCATGGGGTTTATTATTCTCCTAATTTGGGCCAAGAAAATGATATTCCTTATATTGTCCTACTAACTATAGCCCTTACTATTATTAAGTCCATGTCTATATTTATTGTAAATGTTCATAAATATCTATTTTCATTCAATTACACTTTTCATGTAATTTATATAACATGAACATTAAAGCGCAAATAAACAAATTTAACAATTACATCTACTAAGAAATACAAAGAAATTTATAGTAGAATATAATAACTCACATGCTCATTTGAATATATCATATTTGTTTATTTTGATCCAATGATTATATTTTGATTTCTATTCATTTTTCATCTCATTAAAGGTTTAGATTTTGATCTTTCATATTTATTCAGATCTGGTACATTTTCTTAATGTGATATCATCATTAGATCATTGATGCATCTCATCACATGATCTGATCTTTCTTGATCCAACCAATCAAGAAGATCTTAAACCATTTTATCAAAATTAAGGGCATAGATCTCAATCTATCCCAAATTAGCCACATCAGGCCATTCATTTCTCATGATCTTATCATTAGATCATCATCTATACTAATTCATAGTTTCTAATCATGCTTGATTAGCCAGATCAAGTAAATCCATGATCATTTTTAAGATTTCTCTTCCATTAAGGTTAAATTTCTTAATTCATCCTAGATCAGTCACATCTAACTCTTGATTCCATGTTCCCTCATCATTAGATCATTGTTGGATAAGAAATCCAAAGTCTGATCATGTCAGATTTGACAAATCTTGGGAATTAGTTCAAGCTTTTGCAATCTATAAAATTTTACAATAGATAAAACCTAAATTTTATATTTCCATTAGATTCTACTCTTCACCAAGAATCCATAGCTTCTTTGTGATCTTAATTTAGAGCTAAAATGAGCTCTAAATTAAGATTTTAAATTTTAGATCAAAACAAGGGCCTAGATTTAATCTGGGTTAAATGGATCGACGGGTCAATTAGTGGCTCGCCCCTATTACCGGTGATTGCTAGTGCACGGGGAAGGTGACTTGGGATAGGCGAGAAGGTCTGATCTAGACTGCCAAATCAGCTCTTCCCTAAATCAATGGCTAGATCTAATTGAAATCTTACTGTGAACACCTATCCTGGGGTTTTGGGACCCTTTGAATCCATCCAATGGTTTAGAATTCCAAAAAATCACATCTCATAGGTGTTTCCCACCTTAGTGACCTGTACTGGATTCACCAAAAAATCTTGTTGGAAAATCCAGTCCGGTGATCTTTATACATGGAAAATTATAGGAATAGATAGAAGGGGATGAAGGGTATTTACCTATAGCGTCTAGAATCGAAAAATATGGCCGAAAAATTAAGTTCCATACCAAAAAATACATGGCAACAGGACTTACTGTGTTTTTGGTGATTTGACCATGAATAAGTCTATGATCATGGTGAAATCATGGGGTTTTTTAAGCGTGGGACATTCCGAACAGGATGAACAATTAAGATCTTGTTTCAATGGCTGAATATTAATGGCTAATTAGAAAATAGTACCCAAGGTGAAACCCTAGGTTCGTCAGGGACAACGCATTCGTGAACGTGCCCTACAAATTTGGAAGAATATTCCCCTCGGGTACGTCCGCAGATGCGCTTTACAGCTGTAAAGGGAAGAGAGAGAAAAAGAAAGGAAAAAAGAAAGAAAAAAGAAGGAAAAAGGAGAGAAGAGAGAGAAAGAGAAAGAGAAAGAAAGAGGGAGAGTTCAAGGGATGTATTGCAATTTCATGTAGGTTGTAGGAGGGGTATTTATAGGGTTAATTTTGTATTATTTTATTTAAAATTTTAATTATTTTTGTTTTAAATGATTTTTCACTTTTCTTATAAAATTAAAAACATATTCCTCATCATTTTATTCTTCATCATTGATATTCCTTGTGGTGGTTGTTCCCAAGCTCAACTAACTTTTGTGGACACCACACAAAAGTGAAATGACCATTTTACTCCTATGGGTAAATATAAATTTACAAACATTATAAAAATAGGGATTTTTCACCTGAGCTCAGATTTTAGCGTGCTGACAGTCATTTTGACCAGTTTTCCTTGAATGATTCTAAATATCTATGTTTCAAGACTTGATTCTTTTACTAAAAATTAATATTATATTAAATATAATATTTTACCTCAATTTTCATAAAAATTCCAATTAATTCCAAAAAAATTGGGGTTTTCACATAAAAAGCTCAATTAAAAATATGTACAATTTCTTGATTTATCATTGCTAAATCTTGTTTTTGAAATTCATGAATCAATTAATGTGTAATACTTTTTCGGAATTTTAGTTTCTTCATTTGTTGCATGCCTTCACAAAACCCATGATTCCTCTTACCTCATAACCCCTTTTAAATCAATAATCAAGCATGAGTTAGGTAATCTTCCATTCTTCTTGAGCCATTTCTTGTTTAGTAACCCTTCATCCTAGCCACTTCAATTTAATAATAGAGGTTCAAAGTGTCTATGTTCTCCACGTTCTTTTGGCTTAGCAACTCTAAACCCAAGTTTCCCCCATCCATCTGCTTCTTCTCCATGGTCTTCTTCCCATCCCACGATTTTTTTAATGTTGAAATAGAGAAGAAAGAAGGGGACGGAGGAAGCTTTGGATTTCA
The DNA here is from genome assembly GCA_035236585.1 of Warburgia ugandensis. Taxonomy (NCBI): domain Eukaryota; kingdom Viridiplantae; phylum Streptophyta; class Magnoliopsida; order Canellales; family Canellaceae; genus Warburgia; species Warburgia ugandensis. The sequence continues at coordinate 18,003,896 of CP141128.1, read as the reverse complement.
TTGAAATTACTATTTAGCTAGGAAAAATGTGGGTTGGAATCTCAAAATAAAAAAATTAAAATCTTATATTATATTTTATGCCAGAGTATTATTTTATTATTTTATACTATATCCAAGTTGCTTTCCCACATTAGCTGAAAGTAGAATGAATGGTTTAAATCTTTGTCAATTCGATGCAATCTCATATAGATTGTTGTCAATTTGATACAAACACATACAAAAGGGTTGATTTCTAGTGGGTCATCTATTTTTCATGTAGAAAACATGATGGATGGTTTAGATATGCAAAAAGAATGCATTGTGCATGAAAAAAAAAAAAAAGTGTGGACTTCTTCCCATGCTCTTGAATGTGTACATCTTTGTTAATAGATCCCTTCAAGTTGAGAGAGAGAGAGAGAGAGACTTTGCTATCTTTGCATTGAAAAAGTATGCATGTTAGGTCTACTTTTTTTAATTTTTTATATATTCTATAATCCAAGCTATTCATCTAGTTTGGCCTATCCTAGGTCGGTGTAGGTATCAAACATTTCACCTATGGGATGCAAGTAATATCTTATTTATTTGGCCTTTTATGATTCACAAATAGATGGTGCAACATAAAAACAACTCATAACAATCTGTTTTACAACCGCAAAAGATCTAAGTATTAGATGGAATCGAGCAAATGAAATATTTGGTACCTAGGCCATCTGGATATGCCAAATTTAATCAAGACCTGGATCACTAAAAAAAAGTAGGCTAACATCCATATTTTTTCAATGCAAAGATATGCTTTGCATAATAGAAATTCTAGAGAGAGAAGATGAAGATCGATTCACATTCAAGGTAAATGCTACGTGGATGTTGCATTAGAGATGCTTGGAAGACTTATTATTCTACTGATAGTGCTACCTACATAGGACGTGGCACAAGCAGCTTGCTTTCCATAGCCAACACCCAGATGTTTGTGACCCTCAAATTGCTCAAGTTTTATGTAACACTAGCATGGTGCATGTGCTTCACTCGTCAACAGTTTGACTAAAACACTTTATACTTAGCCAAGCATTGTTTTAGCATATTTATGCAATTCATCTCTTAAATGGTAATGAAAATAAGCGACATCTAGACGCAAATTTCTAAAAGCTAGAGTACTCAATTAAGATGTAACCCAAAAATTGATTAGTTAGGATCACCATCATCTAGCCTGAAATGTGACTTATGACTGATTTTGTTTTCATGAATTAACTTTTGATTGGGTTACAAAGTCGAATATCAATGAACCAAATTGGATCACGAATTTTTTAAATCTTTAAGAAATTAATGATACTTCTTTATCTTTTGAGTTGTTCTCCCAGATTGGTTGCTCAAGATCTTTAGTCTTCATCTAGACCAGATGAAAAAAGTTGGATCACTTTTTATGGATTCATTGAGAATGATTAGGCTCACTTCCAATCTAAGTAGGCTCGTTGCTTGCTCTAAAGAAGAGCCCTATTTGTAAGGTTGCTAGCGCGACATACTAAAAAGAGCTAATAGGAGCTTGACTTATTCATTTACTAATAGGTAGGGTGTTTAGGGGTGCTAACAGGGCACTTGCGTCCTCTATCTCACCTCAATTAAGATGTTAGCCTTTGCACTCCTCTCTCTCTCTCTCTCTCTCTCTCTCTCTCTCTCTCTCTCTCTCTCTCTCTCTCTCTCTCTCAGTTGTGTGCATCTCAGCTAGTGTCTCCCCGACTTTGATACCATTCAGTGCAAGCAAGGTGGAAACTTCGCTTTTCTTGGTGAAGTTTGCCAAGGAGTTACTTCGTGGCCTTTTATTGGATCACTTCAAAGGGGAGTCCCCCCTTTAGCCAAAGTTTTTAGACAGGGACCACCCAATTATAGACGATATTCCCTTAATCAATTGCAGTTATAACACTAAATCCTAAGCACACGATCTCTTGTAATCATAAGATGGAAAGCATTGGGCCGAAATATTTTGATTTAGTCTAATTGATTCCAATATTGCATATACATTACAAGCCAAACGGAAAAGAAAAGGGTGATGAAAAGAGAAAAGGAGAAGAATTTATTTTAATTAACACAAGAAAGAAGGAGAGTCGGGGGTCAAGTGTTTCATCCATCCGTTAATTTGCGGTGTCAAGGCAAAATTGTTTTGCTTACACGATCTTACCTGTCGAAGTTGAGCTACAAATGGACGATCAGAAGATCCCATGCCTTGCACATGTTTTAGTACTTGCACGCGAGACACTTACAAACGTTCGGGAAGGCCCAATTGCTGTAGTTTTTGCCTGGTGGTCCACCAGCAATGGGCCACCCCTTGTGCACCACATTAATGACCGACATGAAATCATTACATTTTATTTAGTATTTTATCATATTGAGGTGGAAACAAAGGCCGCAGCCGGCTGTTCTAACATTCACGAAAGCAACGACCCCTCCACTATACACGTGTCAAATGAGTGACATAGTCCATCCCTTTGTTTATGCGGGTCCAGTTGTTAGGTCTGGGGGGGCCCATTCGAGTGTTAAGATTCGAGATTGCTAGGGTTGAGGTTTGAGAACTGCTTAAAGAATGTGGGACCATTGGTGGCAGTGTGGGTCCCATTCCAACATCTAAGGACGACTTGACGAGTGCAATCACACTAAGTAGCCTCGTGTCGTCGGACCTCTCCAGTAATTTCGCTCAGACACGAAGGTAAATGTCACTACCAGTTCGGTAGAACAACAAAATCTGGTTTGTTCGCCGCAGTTTCGATATTTCGTGAAAAAGCAGGGCCATATGTACGAGTATGGGCTTCAAAGAGAAGATCTGCAAAAGGACAAAATGGGGGACCCCGAGAGTGAGAACGAAGGGTGGTGGTTTCTCTCTCTTAATTGCGTAGCTCCTTCGCAGTACTTTTAGGGCACATTCATAGAAACAGCATCACCACAGACCAGGCTATTTCCCTTTTGCCTTTTCCCCATCTTTTCTCTCTCTCTCTCTCTCTCGGGTTTCTTCTTCCATACGATCTTAACGCCAAAGGCGACGGCTAGGGTTTGTAGAGACCGGTAAACTGTCATGGAGTCCGATTCGTGGAGCGCTCGTTTTTCGACTTCATCAAAGAGACAACAGCAGTCTGCTTTCCAATCGCGACCTGGTAAGTCTGCAACTTTTCATTCTCATGAAATTTTCCTTTTATTTGTTTATCCTCTTTAATGTGTTTTCTTTTGTCGTACATTTGATTTTTGAGTTAGTGTCAAAGGTAAAGTTCTGTTTTTGTTTGGTGATGGATGCAGATTTATACCTTGGATTCGAAGAGATTGATGGCGATGATGATTCCCGCGCGGAATTCCCTTGCCCATTTTGTTCCGAGGATTTTGATATTGTCGGTTTGTGCTGCCATATTGATGATGAGCATCCTGTAGAGGCCAAAAATGGGGTATTCATTTCTTACTCTTTAGTTAAAATTGCGTGCCCTTGTGGTCCGCCCCTTCCCCAGACCCCGCATAGGTGGGAGCTTCGTGCACCGAGCTGCCCTTTATCCGTTATTTATTTTTCTCTTCTCTAGTACGATATTAGATGATGATACTTGGAATTGGGCTTTCTTTTGCTTGGAGTGAAATTTGATCTTTTTTCTCTTTTCTTTTCTTTTTTTTTGGTGCTATGTGCTTCGCGGTGCAAAAAAATTGAAATTTTAAGTTGAACTCGGTGGGTTTAATGAGACTTTGATTACTTGCTCGTTCTAGATTTTGTAGAACAGGGGTTTTCTTGGAACTTGGCAACCCAGCCAAAAATCCCTTGACTTATTGTGTTTCCTACATAAGCAATCTACTTATCTGGAAAACAAACTCATTCTTTATTTTCTAAAAATGCAGAGCACCCTTTGGCGCATGTGGAAGTTTTAATTTTGATGTGTGGGACTAAATTCCTGTGTAAAAATGAAAACGAAAGAAAAGGCTTCAAGATGTGAATTCTGGTTTGGTTTCACTATAAGCTATTGTAGATGGGCGAATGTTGTTATAGTACTTGGTTTCTGACAACGAGGAAAGATTCTTAAGGTGTTTTACTCATGCTTATGAAGCATTTTATCTCACAGTCGAATAAGTTTGTATTTGCAGGTATGTCCTGTTTGTGCAACACGGGTGGGGATGGACATGGTTGGACACATAAGCATGCAGCATGGACATTTCTTTAAGATATCCTTTTCACTTCATTTTTTCTTTATATACATAGCTTGTGTTTTATTTCTTACTCATTTATGCTAACATGATTGTTTTGGGTGTTCCTTGCAAATTGGATTGCTACACTGAGTGTGGAACATGATACGGCAGTAGGTGCTTGTCTGTACGTCTAGATTTGAAATGTTGAACCGAGTGTTCAAGCCTACCATCCCTCATTTATTTTAAACATCCATGTTAAGAATTGCCACCATGCTTTGCATTCCTTTACAAGATCTTACATGCAGCGACGGAGGAGATTCAGAAAAGGTTCAGTTGGATCTCATTCAACACTTTCCTTATTGAGAAAGGAGCTTAGGGAAGGTCAACTACAATCTCTTCTTAAGGGATCTTCATGTGCGGTTCCATCCTCCAATACAGCACCGGATCCACTGCTATCATCATTTATTTACAATTTGCCTTTGGCTGACACTTCAAAAAGTGAAAAGCCTCATTCGCTGAATGAAGGAAGCTCGGTTAAGAAAAGTTTGAATGAAAAATTGAGTGTAGAAAGGTATGAGACACTGACACTCTTCTTCTTGATCCCTTTCAATAATCATCAATGTTTGAATGATATGAACCTGTCTGCATTATATGCTTGAACTCTATTTTTAAAAAGTAGTGTGGGACACCAAGGATAAGCTCCTTGATTCAGTTCAATCTGCTTTATGGTACATACTGTAACTTCAATTGACTGCTTACATAGCAAGACAGACATTTCAGTTGATGATGTTTGAGCAGCTAGTAGTCCAGAATGTGGTTGTTTGCAACAGTACAAGATACTCCTGTTTGGTGTTTCTTTTAAATTAGAATTCATCTTCAGGATGAACCCTACAGTACCAGAGGAATCAGATTGGTGATCCGCCAAATTAAGGTCTGGACACTTCACTATTGGGGAAATCAACTAGCTTTGCTACCTTTCAAGAATCAACAAGTTGCACCAATTGCAGTTTGATACAGGTGGAGAACAATTATGTTGGTGTAAAGGCTGAGAGTTCTGTATGGTTGGACTTGTTCTTGGTGTGTTGATTTGATTTTGCGGCAGGCTTAGACACCCATCTTTACCTCTTTGCGATGTGGTAGTAGATTCATACTGAGTGCTATAAATCATAGAGGTGCCACAGGTGGAATCATGTCGATCATGGCTAGTTTCATACTTGACTCTGTGTTCCATGCCTTTACTCCGGTAGACAATTGCAATGGTGGATCATTTGCAGATCTAGCTCTTACGGGAAGGTGTCTGCTGGACTAGGGAATGGATGAAAGTATGACTTGAAAATTATTATGAGATCCGAAAAGTTAGGTTGCTTGATTACTAAGGGGATACGGAAAATTAATATGCCTCTTCTTGGTAGCTGGAATATGTGGTTCAGAAAGAAGTTAATGTTTCGGAGACAGATTGTATGAAGCAACCGTAGTGGTTGAGAGATTTTGTTTGCATAGTGGTCTGGGTGGTAAGGGAGCAATTAACAGTAAAGGTTATTGTGCTTTATTTGCCATAAGTATAGTGGACATATGAACCTGATGGGAATCATGGTCTAGGGTGGGAGGTCAAATTTATTGAAGATTATTATACTATGTTTTTCCGGGAGTTATATCATATATGTCTCAATTCAGCTCTTGAATTGGGACATATATGATATAATGCCTAGAAAATATATGGTGGGTAGTTCAATTCAACTTTTGAATAAAATAGATAGTGGACTTTCTCAGGTGAATGAAGATTATAGCATCTGGATTTGGGAGTTGATTGAGTTGTTGTCGGTTAGCTATTCTGAATTGAGACATATATGATATAATTCCTAGAAAATAGATGGTGGGTGGTTTAATTGGGCTCTTGAATAAAATAGATGGTGGACTTTCTTAGGTGAATGAACATTGTAACATGTGGATTCAGAAGTTGATTGAGTTAGCTATCAAATAAACATCTATTTGCACATTTTTTAGATTAACGTCCAGTAGGCAGGTGGGAAATTCTGCAGCTTCAAGGTTGCTCATTCATTGTGAAAAATGGTCCTAGATAGAATCCTAATGTGCAGCCATCTCCATGAGAAGGGTTCTTTTTCTAAGCACGTTTATTTACCATGTTGTGGTAAAGGCAATTAAATCTTCATTTCTTGCCTTTCTGGATGGATAAGGAAGTTTGTCCATGATAGTAGTATCTCTGTTTTTTCTGTTCTTCTGTCAGATATGTCTTCATTTGGTCGTTGTTATCTGGTACCTGTGTGAGGTGATGCCAATGAAAGAATATTACCAGGTTTTCTGTTGTTTTTTCTGGTGATTCTGTGAGGTGATTCCGATGAAAGAGTGTTATTAGCATTTTTTGAAGATGGGAGAACTACTAGCCTGACTTTGATAGCTTTTATTGGTGTTGAGGTCTACTTTATGTTTGAGGTGATGATTTGATGAGAAAAGCAATTAAGATTAATGAAGAAAAAGTTACTAAACCTCTTACAAGATTATAAACCCTTTGAAATGATCTTCTTAACGAAACTTTGGTTTGATGGAATCGAGATTATAAAGGTATATTGTCATTGATAAGTCTTACTAGCATAAGAAATTTAGATGTGGCTTGGATGCTTCCCGCCTTTCAATAACTCCACATCTTACTCATCCTTATTTGTTCTAGTAATTGATAGAGTCCTCTTGATGTTGTCATAGGTGTAAACTTGGCTCTGTTTAAGGGCTTACCTGGAGTCTCCTTTCCAGACATGATTTAGATGCTAATGAACCAACAGTCTGTTCAAGAAGTGTATTTCTAGGTCATGGATTCTTGATGGGAAATGAAGTTATATAACTTCTATCACTTTTGCTACTTATGTAATGTGCTATCTTTAACTGCAGTAAGTCTTGCCAGAATAGAAAAAATAATGCTTATCCTGGTCATAAATTTTTAAGGGTAACTCATTTCTGTCATTATGCTGTCTTTGTCATTCATAGGTTTAAATCAGATGATCTCAAAACACATTACGTTTACATGACGTTTACTATGATTTCTACAACATTGACTCTACTATTGAAAATATGGCCATAGCCACCATTTTCATAATTGACACTAATATCCATGCGGTTTGGTTGTAAATTAAGACGATGACAAAACACACACACATGCATTGTGTATTCTAAATTTTGAGCACATGGTTCCATGTTTTCAGATCCAAGCTCATGGATTTCGGGTTTGGGATGCAAATGGTTGGAGTGTTTGGAGTGTGCCCTCTAAAAGCTTTTAAGCTTAGGAAAAAACAAGTCTAGATTTAATGTTATCTGTGCAGTAAGAAATTAGATGATGCTGAGTACTTCTTGATGGCCAGGAAAAAGTTTGTGACAAAAAGTCTAGGCTTTTGTTACGAAGGATTTACGTAAAGGCCACTCAACACTTACTAATAACACTGTTGAGCTCTTTTTTCTTAATAAAGGAAAGTCGGATTTCCAGTAATCAATACAGGGGGTTAGTGGTGCTTGAGATGAGATGATCTGACATGATATGTGATGATGTAGACCATATCACTGCTAGTTGTGCTTGAGCTTAGATGAGATGGAATAATATATCCTCATCTCACTGTTAAGGGTGCTTGATATGAGTTGAGATGTAAATCGTCTCATCTTATCTAACAGTTATGGTGAATTTTCAGTCATCTCACTTCATCTCATGTCAAATTTGGTCATATGAAGCCATTTTAAATCATCTCAAGCTAGATCTTATATCATCTCACCTCAAGTTGGCTCATTTCATCTCAAGAACTACTAACACCATATAGGAGAACAAAGCATCATGGAACTAGAGGTCATATGGTGACGAGACTGCCCAAGCAGCTGTGTTGCATAAAAGTCAACATTTCATTTGTCTTTTTCCGGAATGGTTATAAGATATCATTTTCTTTCAGATTTAAGGTCTGCATTGTGTACTCACAGAAGGAATAGATTCCAATTTTTTAGATATATTCGGAGAGGAGCGGATGTAGCTTTTGGTAGCGTGTTCTGGCTTACTATAGTTATGGTCTTTTGATTTTCTGCGACATCGCACTAGTGGCATCTAACCAAAGTTGTCTTGGTTTGCAGTGCCCAGCCATCTCTATCTGAAAAGGACCAGAAGGAGAAGGCTCAAAGGTGCAAGTTTGTACAGGAGCTTTTGCTATCCACTATTCTGGATGAAGTGTTATGAAAGAGGACGCCGTGGTGGGGGAACTGTTGGCAGCAACTACTAGAGATGCCAAAAGCCAGGACAGTCACCTTTGTCTCAATTCCGAGAGAGGGCAAAATTTTTAGGAAGGTTGTATGTATTGAGTGTGGTTATATTTATAGTTAAGAGCTTAAGAGAGCATGGGTTCTATACCTAAAAATTGGTTAGATAGATAGGTCAGAACTACTCAGATAATCCTCTTTGTATTTCGGAGCACTTGTGCATAATGGAAAGCACCTGTTGTATTGGAAACAAGGCCCCCCTCCCCCCACCCGGTCTTCCTCCGCTTTCAGTAGTGCCGTCGCATCACTAGGTTTAATGACCGTGCCAGAATGCTAAGGAGCTAGGAGATTGCGTACCTTTAGCAAATTGCAATGGAGTCCGATTGCCAAACAATGAATTTTCCTGTTTAAGAAGTACATTTTGTGGGCCCGCATGTAGTGATCTCTGCGTAAATCTATTAATGGCTGAACTGCACGGATCTGTCCATGCTAAATGGAGGTTTCATAGGCATGCAATAATTGAGTACAAACTGAATTGTAGTTTCTTGTGGAAACAGGCACTTTGAATTAGGATTTCATTTGGGAGATCGCTGCGTAAGAAGTTAACGTTTTATTTTGTAAGTGTAGGATTTCATTTGGGAGATCTAAGCTGCCCAGCTTGTTCAGCAAGTCAAAATTGTACAACTTATTAAAAAGCGATGCATTTGGATGCTTTTAATCTCCTGTTCTAGTTCTTAAAAAACTAAAAAAATAAGTGGTTGTTGATTTTAAGTTCACATAAAATAGGCAACAAATATTCAATGGTTGTGAAATATGGCGTCCTGTCTATCCAAGCCATTCTAAACAAGATGAGTGGCTTAGATCTTCCAAAAGAAGTCATGCTCTATCACAAAATGGAGCATCGACTTCGGACACCTTAAGAGTGCTTACTCTTACTGTGATTCTTGGGGTTATACATAATATCCACTTGCCAACCAAAATGAAGGACAAAGATCATGTCAATGTGGCATATGTGAGCCCCAAACTGAACTATTTCCTCAAGTAACAAGTGACTTGGTCGCATTACAATTTTTGTTGTTGCAGTTCTTGTTGTGCATATAATTGCTTGATTTGTAATACGGTGATTAGTTAACTGCCCATGCAACTAAAAACTGTCCTAAGTGTGCATGTTTTGGTGATTCACGCTGCCAATATCTTTAGGGCTGTCAATCGGTTTGAATAGGATCGGATCCACCCATTCACAACCTAACCACTGAGGATCCCAATCAATTCAGTTCCTAGTTAGAAAATTCTTTAATATTATCTCTGATGTTTAAATCTTGCTTCATTCAGAATCAGATTAGATTTCGGACAATCTCAGAAATGGAAAGTAGAAGTATTTACTATTACAATTTTTAAGTGACACTAGAATTATGATCATTTGCCATACATGAGAGTTTACGTAATTATGTCCAATTAAATTTAATCTCAACTCTTCATGTATAAATTGAGATCTTTCACCATAAACCAAGGTCTAGTAGTTTGATATTTATTCGTTTACCAAAGTTACTTTGGTAAAGAGCTTCCTGTACAAGGACCTTAAAATTAAAAAAAACAACCTTAACTTAGTTAGTCTTTTTAATGGATTTGGCCATATTAATATATTAAGGTCATGATAAAAAATTAAGCACATTTTAATCTTTAAAAAATTACATCAGTTTTCTAATAATTGGTTGGTTTTTAGGTACTTATTCATGTATTAACCAAATAAAAGTCAGATCATACAAATAATGACCAGATTCAATTGGACAAATCAAATTAAGCGGACCAAATATAGTCGAATCATTCGAATTGCTTGGACCACCCCAACCAATTGACCCCCTAACTTTTCTTGACGCAAGTTCTTGTATCGTGTTTCAACATACCATTCCTAATAGATGATCTTGACCGTTATCCTGCTGATGGAAAGTGGATGCCTAGCAAAATTTAGGAGAAAAACTAGTTTTGTGATAGCATCATGATTCGTGAAGTCAAGATAATTCATGGATAGAGTAGACTAAAGTATAATGCATCCGTACTAAAACTTGGTTGGGCATTCATTTCCACACTTGACTCTGTAAGAACAACTAAGAATTGATGAAGATTGACTTTCAAAGAAATTAGATGTAGATGGAGTTTCAAGGGAAGGTTCGTTGCATCCAGGCTTTGTGGTCCATCCTTTGGGTTTTCATTTTTCACAAAGGGCAGTGATATATGCGCCCCTCCTTTGGCTAAATGGTGAGAACGGTTGTAGCTCATGTTAGGCCAGATTTATGAAGATCCAAAATGTTCACAATTTTGCTCTTAACATAGATGGGCCATCTTTTGAAATTCTCATCAATTGGATGATCTTAGCTATTGCCTTCATTAGTAGTAAAAGGATGGTATAAATTTTAGTGTCCAATTACTTATCATGTCAAAGTTTGTATCTTCAAGTAAGCTTTGGTATCCAGAGATTATTGCTGGGATAGAGAGGGACGGGTCTGCAAATACTCGTCGAGCTCCTCATTACCCCAATCTTCCCCTTGCTCCGCCAGCCAACCCTTGTTGCTGTGGCACCCGAAAGAATTACCAACCAAGAGGTGGCTACTATTCTCAACCCAACGGTAGAGACGGTAATTTTATGTATAAAAGCAAGAGTTGCTAAGGTCATTCAATGAATGAGAGTCCCAAAGCATTGGCCATCTAAATCAAGAGCAATCTTGTGAATAGTTCAAATATTTAGAAATATTGTCCCTTGTAGAATTATAGTTGTTCCTACCATTTGTGAGGGGCTTATAAGGAAAATCAAAAGGACAAATATATCACTATCCTTCACAAAATCAAAGTGCAAACCCAAACCTTATCAATTTTGATGATAAAAAAACTATTCATAGTGATCTAATCTTGTTATTGCATGGTTTAGATCAATTGGAGATGATTGCTTGAAGAGATTAAGACAATAAAATTCCAAAACAAATTGAAGATTTATCAAAATCAAGTCGATTGCCAATTTAATCCACGTAGACTGCTAAAGATTTTTAAGAAGAAAAAGAACAAGTCTTAGGGGACTAATCAATTGTTGTAATCCTAACAGCTGATTAGTGACCCATTTATACAAATGTTGTTGGGTTTGTTTCATGGCAAACAAATACTAAATGTTCCTAGCTGATTGCCACAAAGTCATAACTGACTACCATAAAGCCATTCACATGAAGGAAGAGTTCCAAGTAGACTCATATACTTACTCCAGGAAACTTGTGTGAGTCTTCAAAAATGATTATTTTGAGAACTCTATTGCCAGCTGGCTTTTATAACCAATCAGTCAACTATTTTATAAAATCTAAAGAATATAATTTATTTGAACTCTGGTCCCAACTAACTTGAAATAGAGGACTAGTGTGCTAATTGTGATGTTTGAATTTTTATAGTGGGAATTGATTTTATTATTATTATTATTATTATTATTATTATTATTATTATTATTATTATTATTTGTGTGCTAGTTGACTACCAAGGTCAATTTTGTATTAGTTGTCTTTCCAAAATTGGGAGTTTGAATTCAAGTGGCCTTCTTGCCCTCCAACAACCATTACATTGAGTTTAATGAATCTTTTGGTCTCATCATCATCATCAAGACCTTATCCCAATTAGGGATTGGCCACATGAATCTTGTTCCTCCATTCCCCACTAGTGAGTACCGTGGTTTCACTTAGTCTAAAAGTTTTTAAATCTTTTCTCACCACTTCTATCCCCGTTCTTTGTACCTTCCCCTTGCCCTTTTAGAACCTACTACTTATATTGCCTCACTCCTTTTAACTGGTGCCATTTTCGATCTTCATTGGACATGTTCGAACCATCTAAGTCTAATCTCCCTCATCTTGTCATTCATCCATCTCAACACCCTCATTTCCGTTATGCTCATCCTATGAATATGATGTTCCTTAACTGTCCAACACTTTGATCCATAGAACGTGGCCCACCTTATGGCCATCTTATAGAATTTTCCTTTTAGTTTGAGTGGCACTCGCTAATCACACAAAACTCCAAATACGCATCTCCATTTGTTCCAACCTGATTGGATTCTCTTGATAGCCGCCCTCTCAATTTCTCCACTCTCATGAATCATCAATCGTAAGTACCAAAAGCAGTATGTTATGGAGACTTCTTGGTTATCAATCTTTACTAGTACTCCACTCTCGCTCCTCTCCTTGCTAAAATTGCATTCCATATACTTTGTCTTAGTCGACTAATTTTAAATCCTTTAGATTCTAATGCTTCTTTCCATAACTCTAGCTTTGTGTTTATGTCCTCCCTTGTCTCATCAGTTAAAAATATATAATCTGCAAATAGCATACACCATGGAATCTCCTCGTGCAAATGTTTTCTTAACTCTTCCATAGCCAATGTGAAAAGGCATGGGCTCAATGTCGATCCTTGGTACAATCCTATAGTGATAGAAAAATCACCGGTCTCTCTGCTAGTGGTCTTAACATTTGCTATTGATCCCTACATATCTTTAATTATGTCTATATACTTCTGTGAAACCCCTTTCTCACCCAACGCCCTCCATATTAACTCTTTAGAGACCCTATCATAAGCTTTCTCTAAGTTAATAAAGGCCAAGTGGAGGTCTTTCCTCCTCTCCCTATATTTTTGTATCAATTGTCTTAGTAAGAAAATAGCTTTCACAGTAGGCCTCCTAAGCATGAAATCAAACTGGTTCTTTGATGCACTTGTCTTATGCCATAGCCTCTTCTCAATCACTCTTTCAAAAAGTTCCACAGTGTGGCTTATAAGTTTGATCCCTTGATAATTAGTGCAGCTCTCTATGTCTCCTTTATTCTTATAAATTGGTGCAATAGAGCTCTTCCTCCATTCATCTGTCATTTTCTTTGATTTTATAATATTGTTGAACAACTTGGTCAACTAAACTATTCCAATATCTCTCATATGCTTCCAAACCTCTATTGATATACCATCAGGTCCCAGGGCTTTTCTTAATTTCATCTTTTTCAAGGCCTCTTTCACCTTAGGTATTCTAATCCTATGGTCATATCTATAATGTCTAATATTATTTAGGTTTACAATACTTTCAATCCCTATATTCTCAGGGCAATTGTCATAACTTTCCCACCTTTGTTTCATCTTTGACTAGTACCCTTTGATCATCACTTCTAATGTGCTTGATTTGGTCTAAGTCCTTACCCTTCTTTTCTCTTATTTTTGCAAGCTTAAACACATCTTTCTCACCTTCTCTTTATCCTAGTCTATTATAGAGATCATCATATGCCTTGAGTTTTGCCTCACTTTCTATTCTCATAGCAACTTTTTTAGCATTCTTATATTGTTTATAGTTTTCATTATTTCTAGTCTTTTGACATGCTTTAAAACACTTCTATTTTTCTTTAATAACTTTTTTCACTGTTTTACTCTACCACCATGTTTCCTTTACTAATTTTCTTTTACCTTTAGGTACTCCTAGGACATCTTTTGCCACTTTCTTAGTAGACTCGGTCATATTAATCCACATGGTGTTTACTTCTATTTCATTATTCCAGTTTCCTTCTACTATCAACTTATTTGTGATTGAGGTTATTTTCTCCCCTTTTAAGTTCCACCACTTAATTTTTGAATACCTATTAAGTTCATTTCCTTTCTTTCATCTTTTAATGTACCTATCCATAACCATTAACTTATGTTGTGAGGTTAAACTCTCACTGAATATCACCTTACAATCCTTATACATTGATCTTTCGGTATTCTTAAGTAAAAAAAAAAAAAACAGAGAGTCTATTTGGCTTTTATGGAGTCCACTTTTAAAGGTTATTAAGTGTTCATCCTTCTTCTTAAGTAATTTGTTTGCAAGGGCCAGGTTATATGCCAAAGAAAAATAGAGGATAGTTTCCCTCATCTCATTTCATTCTCCAATACAATACCCTCCATGTACCCTATCATATCCTTCTTTTTCTTTTCCTCCATGCCCATTTAAGTCTTCTCCTATAAATATCACCTCTGTGTTTGGAATTTCTTGCATAACTCTCTCCATATCTTCCCAAAACTGTCTTTTGATTATATATTCTAAACCTACCTGTGATGCGTATGCACTTATAACATTTATGATATGCTCTCCTAGAACAAGTTTTATTATTAAAATTCTATCACTTGTTCTTTTAATGTCTACAACTTTATCCTTTAATTCTTTATCCACCACTATTCTTATATAATTTCTGTTATTATCCTTTCTTATGTACCAGAACTTATACCCATATGATTTCTCTAATTTTAACCCCTTTCCTCTTAGTTTCTTGGATATAAGTGATGTTGAATCTCCTAGATTTCATCATATCTACTAACTTTGAACTCTTATTTGTCAATGTCTTTGTATTCCATGTGGCGGTACAAATCTTATGCTCATAAGATAGCCTATTTACCAAAGCACTTCTCGACCAGCATGACATGAACCCATGCCTACTTGCCACTGCACCTAGGTTCTAATGCAACGTGTCACTTCTAAGGGGACACTCTAGTAGCCTTAGCCCATTTTTTACTGCATATGGGATTTGATGCCGTGTTGCCTATGAGAAATGCCTCATGTTAAGGTTGATATACTTTGAAGAAGCTAAAGATGATTTTTATTATCTTCTCTTCTTACCTACAGACTAATATACATGTGCATATTCATTTGCAAGTAAGAAGAGAAAATAACAAAATTGTCTTCAATTTCTTCAAAAAGTTTTTACTTGCTAGCTGACAACTAATGCAAAACCCTCCTCCTTTTTTATCAGAGCTTGGGACTAGCATCGGCTGGTCTAAATACTATAAGTTGAGGCTAAATATTCATTTGAAGAAGTTTTAAACATCAGGCAAGCAAATCAAGCCTATGTATCAAACAAAGGATCTCCAAGCTGATTGTTTTAATTCTTCCTTTCTTTTGTATTGTACAAACATACTCTCACAATCTTTTTAGTTGTATATGATCTTTTAAGAGAGAAATCCTCTTCTTCAAAACCTTCCTATGTAATTCACTGCAAGTGCTCAAGTCCTTCATTTGTGAGTCAACACAATGTCAATGGGTAGTCAAAATCTTGTAGAAATTAGCAGAACTCAAGGCATGTATTACCTTATGAGAGTGAAAGGAAGTGCCTTGGTTGGCTAATTGAGCCACCATAAAAGTTCCTATGTCTAACTTTTGTTGTGCCACTATCTTGACTTTTGAAATTGTCCTTACTATTTGAGCACCTTGTGCAAAAGTTTCAAAACTTGACTTAGGTCCAATTCACCCCTCTTGAGACCTCATGTAAAGGCTCAAATGTAACACCAAAGTTTCAGTATGGACCTCGCTATACTATAGTGTTCCTCTATAGGTTATTAAATATATAAGATGTGATGGATGACATTATAGTGCATGCACTGCATCAACTTTCTGTAAAGCACCCCACTTCTGCATAATGGGTCATATGTGTGGTTGATCAAACTCGTCCATTTGATTTCTCTCACTTTGGATGACTATTTCTCCATGGCCAATGCAGATCGAATGAGAGTGGAATATGACAATAAGTAGTTTTGATCATAGCACCATGATGGTTCAAAAAATATTCTTCAAAAAAGATCCACAATCAATGAGTAAGAAGCACATTTTTCAAATGTTAAAATCATCCAATCACCATGATGTTTGGGATGCAAGATATCTCAATCTAAAGACATCAAATGGACTGATATAATGAATGATAGGTGGGGTCCATCATGCAAAAGTGAGGAGATCTATAATAGTGTTGCACACTGTATTGTCATTTTTCCTAAGATGTGGCCTAGAAACAATGGTTCAACCATCAAATTTTTTCTGAAAGGTATGAATCACCAACTATTACAATCCAAGTCCAAAGTGTGATTTATTGATACATGCATAGATTCCATACCCATACAAGTACAACATCTCAAACTTTGCCAATCACAACTTTTATTTAGAAATATATTAAATTTGCACAAGATAAATCCAATGAATCTTAGCTTGGAGGCACTCATCAACATGCGCGTCTTGAAGATAGTTAAAGCTTCCCAATAAGTTCAAGGGATATGACAGCTCTATCTTTAGGATTCAACCAAGTTAGACTCAATGTATATTTCAACTCATTTGCATTATCATAATTGGTCCGTACTTTAGTCTCCAAGATGAATGCCTTGAAATAAAGTCTTTAGAAATCTCTCTTTTAAATCACAATATATCTCAAAGAGAAATTGCATTAGAAAACTCATAGCAACAAGTAATTCACAGATTTAGAACCATAGAACAAGAATAGTGCTAAAACAAGCAAACTCTAGAACTAGAGATCTTCACACATAGAAGAACCTTTAAAGAATGATGCCAAAATGGGGAAACTCTAAGAAAAAAATAAGAAAAGAGTGATGCACAAAACTAACAAACTTTTAAACAAAACCAATGAATAGAGTAATTCTCAAAATTGGCAAGCTCTAAACTCTATAGTAATTAGAACTAGAAAACAATAGATAATGCTGAAAACTACCAAACTTTAGAAGACAGATAAAAAAAAAAAAAAAAAAAAAAAAAAAAAAAAAAAAAAAAGAGAGAGAGAGAATGTCTCAACTAAACAAACCAAAGACTACAAAGCTTTGAGGGAAGAGAAGAGAATGGTGAATAGTGAATGGACTAGCCCCACCCTTCTATGGATATGGTGCTTGGGTACTGAGCAATCTAGCTTACTACCCAAGGTAGGCCAGAAACTACCCTCAAATAAGAAAAGATTAGGGAAGCACACAGCAATGTCAGAGTGCAAAGTGCATAGTAATATGCACAAGTGCACTTTCACCCTCACACACACGTAGGCATTTAGTGCAAGCATGCATCATTTTCAGAATATGCTTTTGAAAACAATGTGAAGGAATGGTAGAGTTTTTATAAGGAGTGGAAGTTTTCTTCTCTAACTTTTAATGTTGGACTAAATATTTGTGTTGTTTCCAAAAGCAAGTAGCAAAATACGATGGATTTCAAAATTCAAATTAACTTTGAGTTTTCCTCCATAATTAGAGAATTTTAAAATTCCACAATCAACATTTAGTTTGAAAACAATTCCCCAACTCATTAAAACATGTGTTTCCTAAGTTGATTGAATTAAAATAATTTCAACAATTACCCACTTATTTAAGTTAAAACAAATCTCAAAATATTTTTGTACTCCTGCACATTCTCGTTGCAAAACAATGTGAGATGAGGGAATGTTTATAAGGAGTGGAAGTTCTCATTTCCAATAAAGTAATGAAATGTAAGGGATTTCATAATTCAAATCAAATTTGAGTTTCCCTCCAAAATTAGAATCTCAAAATTCCACAAACACCCTTTAGTTATAAAACAATTTTCACACACATAAAAACATGTGTTTAGTGATTCAATTTAATTAAAACAATTTCAAAAAATTTTGGTACAATCAAAGAATTACAAAGCAAATCACTCACACACATCCTCCAAAATCTCATCCCTAGCTAAATGGGGAAAGTCATAACTAGAACTTATAATTAATTGTATTCCAAGGGAGATGCCAAGTTGTCTTCCACCAAATGCACTATACATTTATTGGTATTGCTAATTATAGCTTGATTCAAAGGAAAGGTGCTTCATCTGATTAATGACTGTTACTTATTGAAGCTCATGGTTAATCAAGGAGGAGATTTCGGTTTCCTTAGTTTAACATAGAAGTTTCTAACCCTTTAAAATAATTAAAAATCCATTTTCTTTTGAAGAGAATGCACAAAGCAATTGCCATGTGGCATCCCATTTTTTGCGAAGAGACTTGGCTTTGAATGATCTGACCATTTGCTGATTGCTCTTTGGATATGGGGAGTCCAAAAGATGGAATGGAATGATGACTTTATCATTTGAAAATCCTTAATTTTGGTTGTAGGAAAATGATAGTTAGAAACTAGGACTATTAATTTCCACAAATCTTTTGGACTAATGCCACACCTTCATTTAAGGTTTTATGGTAAAAGTGTGATTGAAGACCACGATTCAATGATCTAACCTTTACGTCGTAACTTCCACTCAATAGATAGGCCTTGATATGAAAATCATAGAGTTTAAAAGATCTTCATTGATTTTCCATTTTCCTACGTTGTTTGACTACCATCAATTGTACTACCATCCATTTTAGAGTTCACTATGGATCACAAGAACATTGGTTAGATCATTCAAAGTATGTGATTTTTGTGAAAGCACTCATCAATGGTAAGATAGTTCATATAAATAGTTCTGATTATCAAAAAGAGAGACTCTTAGGTGAAAACACAGAAAACCCAAAATATGGGTGTGCCATTAGTCATAAAGGGGTATGGGAATATCACTTCCCTTGAAATTTTTAGTAAACAACAATTTACATTGGATGAGACTTAGAATGAGACCAAAACTACAATTTGAAATGCTAGAGTCTTTCAAATGTTGTGACTCCTTATGCCCTTGGTTTAGATGTGAGTTGTGTGTGGGGCAAAACACATGGAAGGCTTAGGCAGAAGAAGCCTAGAGCATGTTAATGAAGCTTTATTGTGTAAATGGATTTAAATATTTGCTTTTAAACCTCAAGGTCTGTGGAAGACCATCAAAATATGGCACACTGCAGAAGGATAGTTTACTTTAGATTACAATTGTTTTTTCATTAATGTTTCTAGAGCATATAAGCATAAATTAAGAAACAATTCTCTTTTCTATACATTTTTGGGGAATGTAAATGAATGATTCTCTCAAAAAAATGAAAACAAAAAATTTCCAAATGCATTTCTATTGTTATCTAGAAAAAGAAATGAGAGAAAAGGCAAAAGTAGGGTTCCCAGACACAACCTAAGTAAATGACGGCCTTGCTTATGGACAAAGCAATTTTATGAACAACACATACAATGCAATGTAAAGAAAGGCCACACAATGAGATTCTGGAATGATTTGTGATGTTGCAATCCATCTCTAGTATTATTTTTTAGTTGAGATCTTTATATTATATGTACTAGTTTTAAGAATTTCATTTTCTCACAAATCTTAGAACTTCACTTAAGGTAGATAATCCTAGAAATAATAATATTCTCGACTTAGGTGCAAGTTTTAATCTTTTGTCATGTTAATTCATACTATTCTATCCATTCCAAACATTAATTACTAAGATCTGATTCAATTGTTGTGCATTAAATGTTGAAATCCCTTGTAGTTTGGCTGGTTATTAAGTTTGTAACTTCTCATCTCCATTTCTTCTCTCTCTCTCTCTCTCTCTCTCTCTCTCTCTCTCTCTCTCTCTCTCTCTCTCTCTCTCTCTCTCTCTCTCTCTCTCTCTCTCTCTCTCTCTCTCTCTCTCTCTCTCTATTTGTTGCTTAGGGTTTCTCTATTTACTTTTTAGTTAAAAAGTGGCTTGCAAATACCATCATAGTACTTATGTGCGTCAACCTCAAAAGTCATGCCCTATGCAACTTTACACAACAAAACAAGAAGGTTTCATGTAACATGCCAAGAATGAGGTGGCATCATTATTTCTAATGATAAATTCTGATTGATGATGAAAGCAATCAAAGCATTAGTCAGACATGGAAAAATACCTCTATAAAGGAGCTCTTTTCAAGATCTCTAACCCTAAGAAAGTTGTTTTTGTGTAATTGAAAATTTGGAGATGAAAGTTCAGCAACTAAAAGTCATACACGAGCATGAAGTCCAAGACAAGAACGAGTTGTTGCAAAATAAAGACATTCAGCTACATGAAATAATTAACCCAATGGAGAAAATAATGGATCAATTGCACCAGATCAATGTCCAAGTCAATGTGGTCTTAGAACAAGTAAATAAATTGCATGCTTCTAAGAATGAGGTTAATAACTAACTAACAAGCTCAAAATCTAACATAGAAACCTTGGCAGAATCTATATTGATACTATGCATTGAATTTGAACTGCAAAGAGGAGTTGTTCCATCTTTAGATGCTTTGGCTAATGAAGGACAAAATAAAGTGTTGGAAATGTCGAAAACTTGGACAAAATAAATTTGATGGACTATAACTTAGAGACACACATCAAAATGCACTTCTTGAAGATAGTTGAAGCCTGTCACTAAGTGCAAGGGATATAGCAGCTTTATCTCTAGGATTCAACTAGGGCACACTAATGTATACTTCAAATGATTTATATGATGAGAAGTAGTCTATACTTTGATCTCCAAATGAATGCCTTGAATCATGTAAAAAATATCTATCGTGATCACATAGTCAAAAGAGATTTAATAGAGTAAGGGAATTCCAATGCATGAAGCTCCCATGTTGTGAAATCCTAAGAAGGGGGCGTTGGCATAGCCTGCTATAAAAATGGATTGATGGGAGCATCATCGCCAAAAAACGTCAACTAGAAAGTGCGTCAAACTGACTTGGCTAAATTTTGAAATGAAAATTTAATTCTCCCTTTACCTTACAAGGAATCAAATTGTTAAAACCAAAAATAAATATTAAAAAAAAGAAAAAAAAAAAAAAAAAAAAGGAGACTAAAATGACAAAAAATACCTCTATACACAAAATGACAAAAATATCCCAAGGTTAATTACTACATCATCCTCCCCTGTTAAGAAAAGAACTTGACCTCAAAATAATGTTCATGTTCCAATGCATCATTAGGAAGGACATACTCAAGCATGTCCTTAATATTGAAGGACTTGGAGATCTACAAGTCGTTATCATTAATCTTCCGAACCACTCGAAAGGACCCAAACTTCTTGGGTTACAATTTGTGATATGTCCCTCAAGCATAATGTTGTTTGCTGAGATGAACCATCACCAAATCACCCTCAGTAAAGACCTTCCTACATTTATGTTGATCAGTTGTTGCCATATACTTCTCATTAGATTCTTCATGCTTCTCTCTAACCTCTTGATGTAGTTGAAAAATGCTTTCAGCTAGCTTCTCACCTAATCTACTCTTAAGGCTAGGTAGCTAAATCAACCAACTAGTGGAATTAGGTGTTTTAGTATAGACAAAAAACAAAGGGGATCCACCTATAGAGCAATTGACCATGCCATTAAAGGCAAACTTCACCTATGAAAGAGCTAAATCTGACATCCTTGGCCAGTCTCCATCTACACTTCTAATCATGGTGCCCAAAATATGGTTCACAATTTCTTTGTGTCCATCGGTCTGTGGATGGTAGGTAGTGCTGAAGTTGAGAACTGTGTCAAATTTCTTCCATAAGCTCCTCCAAAAATGACTAAAAAAGTTCACATCATGATCTGAAGTGGACTTGGGAATGCCATGTAAGCGCACAATCTCTTGAAAGAAAAAGCCAGGTATCCTTGAAACATCAGATGTCTTCTTGCAAGGGATGAAGTGAGCCATCTTCAAGAACCAATCAACAACCACAAACATCGAATTTGCACCCCGTTGAGTCTATGGCAACCCCAAGACAAAATACCATGGTAAGATCTTCCCAAATGCTATCAAGAAAGGGAAATGAAGTGTACAAACTAGTATTTTATCGTTGGCCCTTGGTGGATTTATAGATGCCATAGCACTCAACAAATTGGAAGACATTGCGCTCCATTTGGGGCTAGTAAAACTAGTCTTAGAGAAGGGCAAGGGTTCTATGCCTACTAGTGTGACTAGACAAATCTCCATAATGTACCTCTCTAATAAGGTGCTCCCTCAAAGATGACTGAGGGATATAAAGTTGACTCATCTTAAACAAGAATCTTCCCTAGATAGTTAAGTTTTCGGTAGCCTCATGTCCCCTGCATTTGGCCCAAGCATCCGAAAAATTAGTATCAATTCCATAATGATCATTGAGAGTATCAAACCCTAAGATTTTCGTCTGCAAGATACTCAATAGACTCACACGGTGGCTCAAGGAATCAACAACCTTGTTAAGAATTTCCAATCGATGCTTAAATACAAAGGTGAACCTCTAAAGGAACAAAACCCACCAAGCATACATTTTGATGAGTGACTTCTATGAGTTTATGAATTGAAGGGCTTGATGGTCATAGTGAAGAACAAATTCATTATGGATCAAGTAGTGCTCCCAATGATGAAATGCTCTAATTATCGCATACAATTCCTTCTCATAAGTAGTGTACTTCTTCCGTGCCTCACTTAACCTCTCACTCAAGAATTCAGCTGCTCTACCCTCTCAATCTAGAACAATACCATTGCCAAACATGGAGGTATCAGTTTCCACTTAAAAGATATGCGACTGAGGCTCACTCTAATGGAAATTTTCTTTCTTCAAATAGACACTGATAAGAGCAGTAATGGAGCTAAAGCCCTTAATAAACCTCTTGTAAAATGTGGCTAGCCCATGAAAACTATGCACCTCATTGACAGATGTGGGAGTGGACCAATCACATATTGCCTGTACCTGACCTTCGGCTATATTCCATGTTCATTGATGATAAACCCCAAAAAAGGCAATCTAGAAACAAGAAACTCACATTTCTTAAGGTTAAGGAACAACTTGTTTTATCGTAGGGCTCCAAAAACCCTCCTTCAAATGAGCTAACTGGTTAGCCTCTATGCAACTATAGATTAACATATCATCAAAATAAACTACTAGAGATCTCCTAATAAATGGTTAGTACATAGTTCATGAGGCACATAAATGTACTAGGTATGTTACGCAAATCAAAAGGAATTACTTGCCACTCATAGAGTCCCTCTTGCATTTTAAATGTTGTCGTCCACTCATCACCAGGATGTATGTAGATTTGATAATACCCACTCTTAAGATCTAGGCAGGAAAAGATCCGTGATCCACTCAACTTATCCTGCATGTCCTCCAAATGTGGAATGGGAAAACGATACTTCACACTGGGTTTAAGTTTTCTACAAGTGCATAGGCTATTGTAGTATAGCTTGTGTAGGAGGTTGATCGCATGGGGACTCAACTTAAAAAATTAAAGTTTAAATAAAATTTAAGCTTTTCACAAATTAATGAAAATTATAGAAATTAAATAACAACGAACTAGACATTCAAATCAATTTATTTAATGAAAATTACACAGTTCTAAATTCTAAATATAGAAAATTAAATATAATAACAACTAAAATTAACTTCCCTAGCTTGATCGTAGGAAATTTTCTTCAAATCTAGCCAAGTTTGAGTCTATCACCTTTCATCAATCCGTGACTCAAGTCTTTGATTAATGATTCAATGGCTAGATTGTGCAGATCTTACAAAAATCTGATGATCTAGATTGATATGAAGAACTCAAGATTGGATAGTTTAGGTTGACCCTTTGGACCTCAAATTTAAGGTCAGTACTGCTAGATTAACTAAGAATTATACTTAGATGAAGATTTAAAAATTGATTGAAATTTTGAGGAAAAAAGATCAACAACTAAATTGGTCCTGTTGGTTAAAGCTGAACTATTGATTCAGTTCAGTTAAAAACAAACAGAGACTTATTTGGTATTCTTCAATTTTTGTTTAAGAACGAAAAAAAAACTTGGATAACATAGAATATGAATAAGGATAAGACAAAATAGAAAAAAGGAAGAAATTGGATACAAATGGAATTAAATAATTAAGACTAAGGGTAGCTTTGGAAATGTATTAAAACTTTCCTTATTTTACCCATAGAGGAGAAAAATGCAAGGAAGGGGAGGAGGAGAAAAACGCAGGCAAGGGCAAGGGACTATTTGAAGGGTGAAAATGAAGGGAGATAAGGAGGTTTTAGGGGGAAATTGAACTAGTTTTCTCTATAGCAGTGGATACTTGCAAATTGAAGAGAAATCTAGGAGAATCATAGTTAAAACCGAACAAATCTAATGATGAAAAATAAGCAAAAAATTAGGGGAGAAACGAGGTGAAAAAAAACCAACGGTTGAAGTATGTTAATTGTTAAATTTTAGTCCAAATACCCCTAATTTAGCATTTAATTAGATCATTTAACCGTTCAAATTTGCAAAATTTAGATTGATTTTGAATTTAGCTCCAATTGACCATCCAATCTTTAATTTTTCAAAATTAATAGTTAGATGATCATCTGATCTAATCATATGCTTAATGTGCAATTAGATGACTCTGATCTAGTCTAATGTCTTACAAATCAACTAAAGGAGGCTTGGATGTCTCAGATAGATATTCAACGTTGTAGATTATCCAAAAGAGCATTGACAGACCAGATCATTGATAAAGCAAAATTGGAAGGTTTCCTAAAAGAATAAGAGTTCTAATTAGAAGAGGAGACTAGGAATAAGATTTGAAGAAGAGAAAGTTTCCTAGGAGGAAACTAACTCCTAAGGATAAGGAAAGACGGGAGAGGAGAATTAGGAGGGAAAGTTTTATAAAGAGGAAAATCCGTGGGAGGTGGGAGGTGGGAGTTTTTTAGTTTTTGCTGTTAGTCTACTTTACTTGCCACTGTCTTCTTCCTTTTTCTATTTTCAATTCTTTTTGTTTACTATCTTTCACTTCTCTCTCTCAGGTTCCCACCATAACAACCAAGCCCTCTTTCTTTTCTCTTTTCTCTATTGGTTCCAGTTCTCTTGTTTTCTTAGCCTAGTCTAGCACCATCGTCCACACTATTCTTTCCCCTACTCTCCTCTCCACCACACTCCATCCACCTCCTATAGCCTTCATCATTGTCTATATTCCCCTGCTCCTCCCTCTGCTTCACTGCCCAACATCTCCATCAATAAGTCACTGCTCCACCCAATCAACACCGATGTCCCAACCACCTTTCCATTTCCTTTTCTATTCCTTGTCGCATCCATCACTCGTTCACTCCATTGCTCACACTGCACTACTCAGATCATCCCTCTCCTTATCTCACTCCTCATCCCCATCTCCTTCTTTCTCTAATCACCGAGGCATCGACCAGACCAGTCGATGCCCATCTCTTGCTCTCTGTCGTCTCTCCCCTAGCTCCTTCGTTGCTGCACCTCTCCCTCTCTGTTAGTCAGTTCCAACAGCCTCAGGATGAGAAGTCAGCCAACCAACCAGCATGAGCAAGAAGCCAATGAGCTCCTTCCCCCTTCTCTGTCTATTTGTCATAGCCCCCCTCCTTCTATCTTTCTTGATCTCCCTCACCAGAACTCTCCCTCTTTCTTTCTTTGCTCTGGACCTCCTAAGTTCCCTTGCCCGACTTGCCCCACACTGCAGTTTCACCTTTAATCAGCCGCACCACAATCTTTCTTTGTTCACTGTTTCCTCACTTCTAGACTATTTTTGCTTGCATTTTTTCATCATTTTTTGCTTTGATCATAGTTCATTATCGTTGTGGAATAAAACCCAAATTAGGTTTACCTTCAATTCCCCCTTCTCCTCTTCTATTTTAAGTTTCAAACAACACAGGGAGCTGTTTAGCTCCCTGCATTTTTCTCCTTACGGGTTGGAGAAGAAGAAGACATTTTTATGAAAATTCCATAAATGCCCTTAGTAAAAAAAAAATCATTTGAGTCCCTATTTTGTCCTTTAATCTTTTTTTTTTATCTAGGTTTTGTGTTATCTAGGTTCTGCTTGTTCTCAGATAATTCCAAAAATCAGATCTTGGTTGATTTAAGCATAACTAAATCAACAGTTTAGCTTAAACCAACAGGGGAACATTAAAATCTCATCTATTTCACATTAGATTTTCAGTCAATTTTGCGTGATTGTTTATAGGACATTTTAAAGGATTTCTATCATTCCTGATCTTCAATCTGAGAATAAAAAATCAGATCTAAGTTGTTAATATCCAAATTTCTTATCTAGTCCAAATCTCTCAAAATTTTTGGAATCCACCAAATCTATCTGGTGGATAATTAATTAGAAGCTCCAAAAACATGTTGATGAAGGCAGATCATAATTTAAATTATCATATCTAAAGAAATGGATGATAAGAAGTCTAGGGAAGTGAAATTCTCTTATTTTTTTAGTTAAATTTCTATTTTCTTTGGATGAAACCTTTATAACTTCATTGATTAAACACCTCTAAAGTATGATTTCTCTTTTTGTTAATTTTTCATTTAATTTTAATTATTGAATAATTAAAATTTATTAAAACTCTAAAATTTTAAAGCGAGTCCTTGAGTCGAATCGTACTTGTACATGTTATACTACAATAGCCCATGCACTTGTGAAAAACACAACAAAGTAGAGAAAACAGATGGTGAAGAAAGAGACAGGGATGAGAATGGGTTCTTCAGGTTTTTCCACAGTCCTACGGCTTCTTCGCCTATGGTTTTCTTCTCTCAATCTTTCTTTGCTTCTATGGTCTGTTACATGTAAGGTTCTTCCCTTCTCCTCTTATATAGCCCACATAATCACCCTTAATCATGTCTCTTACTTGAGATTTTGCTTTCAAATAGGAAACAATTCCCAAGGCATTTCACTTATAATACAAACACCTCCTTCTTATCCTTTTGATGATTTGGTCTTAATTAAGTTGATTCAAGTAGTCCATGCTCACTCTAATTAATTTGTAACACATAAAACTCAATTAAAATCATCTTAACTATGTTGTACTCATCTGATCAACTTTGATGACCATCTGGTTATCAAATTTTGTAAATCAACATTTGGATGATTAATTGCTTAGTTAAATGATCTATCTAGATGCTAAATTAATGGTATTTTAGCAAAAATTGATCATTAACATGCCCCCCAACCAGCATTTCGCTAGACTAAAGCAAAACATGTGAAAAATCAAATTACAAAATTGATAAAATTTTCACTTTTGTTGGAATTCACAATTGCATTTAGTATATGCAATAAGCCCTTAAAACCCCTATGTTACCCCTAGTGAGCGAGTTAAGCCTCATGAGGGTTTGCAGTGATATAACCACAAAATTGCAAAAATCTTTTTCAAGTTAACTCCTACTTTTGTTCTCAGAGAATTATCTTCAATAAATCTATCAAATTTAATATACTAATAAAAACAAAAAAATAATTCATAACCCTACCCATATGCTAAATATATTCCAACTAAGCTCGGATCTCAAAGTGTGTGTGTGTGTGTGTGTGTGTGTACTATCTACATATATAGTAATATTTATCTCTAAGTAGATTATATCTTTTGAGCCCCATCTAAAATATGTTTTGACCTCAATCCTCACTAATAGACATACACTCATAAATAAAATTCTTAGGAAAAGGGTTCAAATCATATCTCTCTTTTAAATATGTGTGTAGACTCAATAAAAGCAAATGTATCTCACTTATACTCATGAATGAACAAGGGCTACTATGAAATTTAGTTTTAATCCCTTCAAAAAGGATAAGATATCATTACCTTTGAATATTTAGTTGTATTACTCTTTAAACCCTATCCATTCATATCCTCATTAAGACTAAATTCATCCTAGAATCAATAGGTCTTCATTTGGGATGAAAAGTAGGCTTAGGACAAGATTATGAAAAAAAAGGATATATGGTATGCAAAAATAAGTAGAGGTCTTCTACTAAAGTTGACAAATCTTCTTTACTTTGTACCAAGTGAATATTTCTTCATCGTTTACATTCTTCATTTAATTTTTTATGACTTTTTCTTTTTTTTCATCAATTTTTGTATCTCTTTGAAGAACATTATTTACTCGATATTCACCGCTTTCATTGCAACTTAAGGTTATTTATTCATTCATTTCTAACTTATCTATCAAAGAAAACAAGTAATTTATAATTTATAATGGGTTACCATAGGTAAAAGGATAATTTGGGTGAGAAAAAAAAGGCTTATAAAAATGGCTCAATTTGGCTAATTAGTGGTAAAATTACTTTTGGGTAGGCTTTATGTCTCTGTTTTAATAACATGGATAGCCTAAGTCATTTTCTAGGTTTCATATAGTCTATCAAATTCAATGAAATTCTAGAATTTTAAAGATAATACTCTAATAATTTAGGTAATTAACAAATTTAAGAGTTGGTGGGATCAAATTTAAATTAAGTATGCTAAAGAAAATTTTGAAAACATTTATAGACTCTCAAAAGAATGAATGACTCTAAAAACTCACATAGATTATAGGTCTCCACTAAATTCCTTCATGATCTCTAAGTTATAACTACTTGTCAATTTTGACTATGTACATGCAACTGTGTGCACAAATGTGATCTGAGACTTAGTTTTCATGGAATACTTTAGAAAATGAGTAAAATAATTAATCAATTAATTATATGCAATTCCATTAATAAGCTAAAGACGAAAATTAAAGCTTAGACTTCAAAAAATCCACATCTCATCATTGTATAGGAATTGACCTAAAAACTCAAAAAGATCTTTAAAATAGCCCAAAAAAATTTATATTTTCGTTCTTTTTAAAAAAGAAATTTTCAAAAAAACTTATTTTTATAAGAAAAACAACTATAAAAAGACCAAAATTCTACACCCTCGAATCTAAGTGAAACATTGTCCTCAATGTTTAAAAAATAGGATGATGATAGTGCATTGAGAAATGAAGGAATGGGAGGTGTCAAAAAGGAAAGTTCTAAAAAATAATATGGTACATATTTATTACAAATGAAAGATTTTCAAAGGAAAAAAAATTATAGAGTTTTAGGCTAGGCCAGACAAGCCTCAAAAAAGAAAGGGTGAGTAAATTTATCTTGCAATATTAAATTTTTTATTGTAACACTTGGCAAGGTATCAAATATATCTCCAGGTTGTTTGTCATAATTAGAGACAATCTTAGGAGCTTGACATAGCCTTTTTGGAAAAGGAGTAGGAGTAGGAGTATGATATGGCTCAAAGAGTGGGATGTTTTCCTTATTAACAAATTTGTGTTTTTTTTTCAAACTGATTTCAACACTATTTAGCCTTTTTAAGACCAGATTTCTCAATTATTTTACCACTATGAAGAACGATAACTGCCTTTGTTTTCCAAGCTTCATATCAATGACGTGGACAAGCCAACAATAATTTCTTCAATCTTTCTTAGCAATCATAGAAATTTTCTTTATCCATATTGGAAAATTCATTATATTTTGGTGGAGAGTATTTATCTTGTGTATAGGAAAGAAATTTTTCAAGAACTTTCTAGTCATTTCTTGTCATGTTTGTATTGTACCTACTGTCAGTGAATCAAACCACATCTTGGACTTTTCCTTTAAAGATAAAGGAAATAGTTTAAGTATTACTATATCTAATTTGATGTTTTGTCTACGTTGGGACATGCACACTTCATTGAATTCTTCTATATGCATGTAAGGACTCCTATTATCCACCCCACAAAATTTGGGAAGTAATTGAATTACTCCTATCTTTATAGCAATCATACCAGCATTTTGAGATAAAATTGAACATGACGTTGTGCTGGTATAATTAAGCTATAAATAGTCTCTTAATGTTTTTTCACAGGAATTTGGGTTATGACAGTTATCCTCATGTGCTGTATGTTGGTGCCATTCCTTGTTGTAATTCCTTCTCCAATTTCTAGGTGATGGAGAATGATTCCTCCATGGATGAATGTTATCATTAAAGAGATGTGGAGGATCTTTAGCATCAAAGAGAAGATTGTTTGTCCGTAAGGAAACATCATCATTATCTAAGATAAGTGGTGGTTTATCATAATTAAAGAGGGATTATTCCTCCATGGGAAAAAATCATCTTTGTTAATACTGGGGTGTGAATTACCCTTTTGATCAGTTTGTAGATTTGTCATTGAATGCAACAACCATGTTTTTCTTTTTCTTTTTTCTTTTTTTAGAAAACTACCCTATATGATGCAACCTAAATGTTAATGATGGACAATGATAAAGCACAATGATTCAAATAACCCTAAGGCTAGCAAGTAGACATTTTGATTCTCTTGAATTTGTGTGGGGGTGAAGCTTTTAAATTAGCCTAATCTAATGCTCCTTCTCTCTTTTAGACTTGTCCTACTACCTACCAGTTAGATAGTACCCTATCCAACTACTTTACATCCTCCTCAGTTGGTCGTAGAAAGTCTAAGTTATAGAATGTGCTAGTAGAGCTAGTCACTTAAATATTAGCATAGTTAGTTAGACAGGGGCCACTGGAATAGCTATGGGACACCTCCTTCCAAAAGGATCTTACAAGTATGTGATGGCCTCTATATGTCTCTTCGAATTGATTTTAAATTAATTTGGAAGTCTTAGTTACATGCATATGATGATTATCTTAGGTGAGCCAAGAGGTGGTAATGAAATATACCCTTTATCTTGTATGGTCGAGTGCCCTTACTAATTAATTTTTATACTTCATAATAGTTCAATCAACATATAAATCACCTTAAAGCAATAAATGTGCCCAAAAATATAATTAAAAATAATAAATAAAGCAAACCCTAAAATACAACAATTATAAAAAAATGATGTCTATATGCAATTATATTGCCAAACAATGCAAAATTATTCTAATAATGCAAACACTAGTATAAGAATTATAAGGAGTTAGGACTAATAGTGGAATCCTGATAAGATCTTCTCATACAAGGTGGGACCATTTGTATTCCAACTCCACTTCCAGGTTACAATGGTTCACCCTTGACTTATATTATTACAACTCTTTTTTAAATATATTATGATTAATAAAAAATACAATGTCTTCACTATAATTCATTCAAAATAAAATTTTGGATATCTAATTGAGATCCTCCTTAAATTCCTTGTCCAATTTCTTGTAAGATAAAAAATAGCAGTGTGCTGAATTTCAAAAAGTAGAGTAATTATGTACTAAAAATATTTTAAAAAATCCTCTTAAAAATGTCTACAATGCTAAATTAATGCAATTCCTAAAGTTTTAAATTTTTTTGAATTTTTATTAAATTCTAAGAAAACTTCGTTGCATGTCGTCGGTAACTATTTGAGTTTTTGCCAAGTGTACAAGCTATTATAGTATAGTTTGTGCAAGTATGAGTGAATCTCATGTGAACTCGACTTGAAGAAAATAGAGTTTAAATAAAATTTAATCTGTCAAAAATTAACTAAAATTATAAAAATTAAATAACAATGAATTGGAAACTTAGATCTATTGAATTAATGAAAAGTATGCAATTCCAAGTTTAAAAGACGGATAATTAAATAAAATATTAAGTGAAATCTACTTCCCTAGCTTGATCATAGGAAGATTCTTCAATTCTTACTGCATTCAAGTCGATCACCTTTCATCAATCCTCCTCAAGTATCTGAGTAATGATTCAACTGCTAGATTATGCAGATCTTACAAAAATCTTATGATTTGGATTGATGTGAAGAATTAAAGATTGGACACCTTAGATTGAATTTTGGATTGTAGATGAAAGATCAAATCCACCAGATTAGCTAGAAATTATGTTTAGATGAATATCAGAGATTTGATTTAAAATCTGAAAAGAAAAGATTAAAAAAAAAATCAACTTAGTATTGCTAATTAAAGCTAAACCATTGATTTTGTAAGGCTTTCATCAAATAGGAATTGGATTGAGTAATTCCTAGATTAACTAAGAATAGAAGGGGGGAAAAAAACTAAGATAAGTAAAATAGGTATAAGAATAAGACAAAATATGGAAAAAAGATGAACTAGGAATAAGAAGAAACAGGGGATACAGATGGAATTAAATAAATAAGGCTAGTAAACAAAAACTTCTTTTGAAACTTCCTTTCTTTTACCTATAAATGAGACGAAGAGGAGGAGGATGATGTAGGCATAGGTGGAAGATGACATAGGCAGGGAGATTGGTGAAAACAAAGGAAAATAAGTGGGATTTGGGAGATGGAATTGAAGTGGGTTTACTTGAAACAAAGAATGATTGAAAAAAAAAAATGGGGGAAAATAGGTGGGAAACGAAGGTAAAAATTGAAAAAAAATAGGGAGAAAAAAATGCTGAAGACAAAGAAGATAAACATGGAAGAAGATTGACTATGAAACAAAGGAAATAGGAGACTGAGAACATTAAACAGGGACGATGACGATATTGGAAGTGGACTAGAAAGAAAATAGGAGAGAATCTAATGACTAGAATGACGGTGAACAGTGAATAACAAGAACAACGAAAGGCCATGAATAGTAAACTAGAGAACACAGGGACAAGGAAGGTTGGAAACGATGAACAAGGCATAAACAACGACTGGGAACAACAGCTAAAGATGGATGGCTATGATTGGAAACAAATAGAGAGACAAGAATGTAGATGGGTTCTTTGTCCTCTTTAGTTCAAGCTTCTTTCAGTTAAGTTCTTCGTGTCCCCTCTTACAGTGAAGAGAAGTCTCCTATAGTCCAGAGAGAGCTAGCCCTCCAAAGTTTCTTCAATGCCCTCCTCCTTTTTTTAAAGCTTCTCAACCTTCCTCTTCTGTTACAGCTTCCCTCCTTGGGGTTTCCTCCATCGAGATCTCCTTCCACATTATCATGTTCTCCTCCCTCTTTACAAAATTCGTATCTTTTTAATAGATCACACGTACCCTTTTTGTTTTTGTTGCTTTCGAAAATATCCCACTCATCTATCTTCTTTCCTCCTCTAATAGATTATGCATAAAATTCATCTTGATCTTTCCAAATTGTTGCTTATTTCTTCCATCCTTACTTATTTTTAGCAATTTTCTTTCTTATTCCCTTTTACCATATTCATCTTGTATTGTAGTGCTCTTGTAAGGTGAAGATGATCTGGTACCGATCAACTTGATCTAAGTTCATTCTAGTTGATCTGCAACATATAAAACTCAATTAGATTCATTTTGACCATACTTTAATCATCTAACTAACTCCTTATGATCATCTGATCATTAAATTTTGTAAATCAATGGTTGGGTGATTAATTTGAGCTAAAATTAACATTTAAGCTAAAAATTACAAAATTTAATGAGAGGATGATCAAATTAAATGCTAGATTAGGTGTATTTTATCCAACATTAAAAATTAACACACTCTCCAACCAATATTTTACTAATTCTGAGCAAAACATGCAAAAAATCAAATTACAAAATTGATACAAATTATTGTTTTCATATGTACTTATAATTGCATTTAACATATACAATAAACCCTTATACCCCTAAGTTACTCCTAGTGGACAAGTTAAGCCTCATGAGGGTTTAAAGTGAATATACCAACAAAATTTCAATTCAATTTCCACTTTTGCCTTATAAAATTATCTTTAATACTTCTATCAAATTTAGAATGAAAAATTAAAAACCCTGCTCATATATTGAATATGTTCCAATTAAGCTCAGATCTCAAAGTGTGTATGTGTGTGTGGTCTACATATATAATAATCTTTATTTCTAAGTAGACTCTAACTTTTGAACTCTATCTGAAATATTTTTTTACCTCAATTCTCACTTATGTCGTACACTTAGAACTAAAACGCTCAGATAAAGGGTCCAAATCATATCTCTCTGTTAAATATGTTAGTAGAGTCAATAAAAGTAAATTTTATCTCACATATGTTCACGAACGAATGAGAGTTACTAAAGAATTTAATTATGATCCCTTTAGAAAGGATAAGATGTCATTACCTTTAAATATTTAGATATATTACTCTTTAAATCCTATATATTCATTTCCTCATGAAAATAATAGTCTTCCTATAATCAATAGGTCTTCATCTGGGACGACCCAAAATGAATATGAGTGATGCAGAAAACAATGAATTCAAAAATATAAAAGATGGTACATAAGGACCAGATCTACTCAATCCTGATAAAAGGGATCGTCTAGAGTTATAGCTAGTCCTAGCATCCTCAATCTCACCGATCCCATATGGGAAAACTTATTTGACTATATATGGATCGGGCCATCGAGATCTAAGCTTACTTGGAAATAAATGGAGCTTAGAATTGTAAAGTAGAACCTTCTAGTTTGGAGTAAAGGATTTTCTCATTATATTTTTATCATGAAAAACTTTCATCTTTTCCTTAGAAATCATATTACTTCCACAAACTTCCTGCCTGGTCTCCTCCAACTCATTGAGCTAAAGTTTTCTATTCAAGCCTGCTTTATCAATGTTGAAATCAAAAGTCTTTATTGCCTAGTAGGCTCAATGTTCCAATTTCATTAGCAAATGGCAAGCCTTACCATAGGGAGACATACCAATCGGGGTCTAGTGTGTAGTCCCTTAAGCCCAGAGCTTATCGATTAGTCTAAGAGATCAATCCTTATGATTTGGATTAACAATCTTTTGTAAAATTTGTTTTATAGCCCAATTAGATACTTCTACTTGTCCACTTGTTTGTAAATGATATGGTGTTGCAACTTTATACGTGATATTATACTTTTTCATTGGAGCTTCAAATGCTTTGTTGTAAAAATGTGTACCGTTATTGCATATAACAGCTCAAGTGTCCCAAATCTAAAGAAAATGTTTTCTTTTAAGAATTTAACAAATATTTTATGATCATTATACCTATATGGGGATAGCCTCAATCCATTTGGATACATAGTCCATTACCAATAAGATGTAAATGTGGCCAAAAGAAGGTGGGAATGGCCCCTTGAAATCAATGCCCAGTAATCAAAAGCCTCGATGACAAGGATAGAGTTGACAGACATCATATTCTTACTAGTTATTTCTCCTAATTGTTGACATCGCTCACATGATTTACAAAAAACTTGTGTGTCTATAAACAATGAAGGCCAGTAGAAACCACACTACAAATTGTAGTTGTTTTCTGTGTAGAAAAATGTCCACAACATGCTTTTGAATGACAAAAGGAGATGACACTATTTTTCTCTAAGTTAGGTACACATCTCTTAATTATTTGATATGGGCAGTACTTAAATAGGTATGGATCATCCTAGAAGTAGTGCTCAACATTGGAAAAGAATTTTTGCTTTTCTTGTTTTATCTAAAAAATTTCCTTGTGACGAAATAATTTGTAATATCAGCAAACCAGGAGGATGAAAAACATGAAAATGTTGCTCTTCAAGGAACGTGTCTTTAATTGGAAACTCATTCAGAAGTTCTGTTAGGACTAGGTGAGACAAATGGTCAGTTATAACATTCTCTACTCCTTTCTTATCTTTTATCTCAATGTCAAAATCTTGGAGTAGAAGAATCTATCTAATTAGTCTAGGCTTAGCATCTTTCTTGAAAGGAAGATACTTAAGGGCCAAATGATTAGTGAATATGACTATTTTAATCCAATCAAGTAAGACCTAAATTTAACCAAGGCTAAGATAACTGTTAGGAGTTCTTTCTCCTTAGTGGAATAGTTCATCTGAGTGTTATTAAGGGTCCTACTTGCACAGTAGATTACATATGGCTTTTTATCTTTTCCCCTACCTAGTACTTCTTTAACAATGTAATCACTAGCATGGCATATGATTTCAAAGGGTAGACTCCAATGAGATGGCTGCATAATATGTGCAGTAATAACTTGTCTTTCAGCTTTGTAAAAGCTTCTTGACAATTCACAGTTGTCTGTCCATCAAATGGGGTATCCTTTGTAAGGAGGTGACACAATGGTTTGGATATTACACTAAAATCTTTAATAAATCTCCTATAGAATCCTATATGACGTAGGAATGAGTGAATATCCTTAACAGATTTGGGAATGGGTAGATTGGCAATTAGGTCAATTTTAGCTCTATCTACCTATATACAATTGGATGACACTATGTGGCTAAGGACAATTCCCTTAGGAAACATGAAATGACACTTTTGTTAATTAAGCACTAAGTTCATCTCTTTACAAAGACTCAAGACTTTTCTTAAATTTTCAAGACATGTGTCAAGTGAATCACCAAAAAAAAAAAGTCGTCCATGAAAACCACTAAGATTATCACTAAAGATACTCAACATGCAACATTGAAATGTGACGTGAGCATTACATAATTCAAACAACATTCTTTTGTAAGCAAAACTCCTAAAAGGACATGTAACAGTGGTCTTTTCCTAATCCTCAAGTATAATTTTGATCTGATTATACCCAAAGTAGCCATTTATAATATAGTAGAACTGGTGTCATGCAACCCTTTCTAACATCTAATCAATAAAGGGCAAGGAAAATAGTCCTTCCTAGTGATAGCATTTAACTTTCTATAGTCAATGCATATATGCCAACTGGTGGTAACTCTAGTAGAAATTAATTCATTGTTGGCATTAGTGATCACTGTCATTCCAGACTTCTTTGAAACTACTTGAGTTGGACTCACCCATTTGCTATCACTTATGGGATAGATGATTCCCACATCAAGCAACTTAAGGACTTTCGCTCTAACCACATCTTTCATATTAGGATTTAACCTTTTTAGCAACCGATGGCATGGTTTAGCATCATCCTTCAGATATATCCTGTGGGTGCATATTAAAGTGTTAATGCATTTAATGTTTGTTAAGGTCCATCCTATTGCACTTTTACATTCCCTAAGGGTTTTGATCAATTATTCCTCTTGAGATTTTTCCAACGGAGAGGTAATTATAATAGGAAAAGTTTGTCCATCTCCTAAATATGTATACTTTAAATTTGATGATAGAGTTTTTAATTCAAGATTAGGAGGTTCAACTGAGGATGGAATAGGAGTGGTCTCCCTCAGTGGATGTTCCTTGAAATGAGGTTTTCATCTGTCTGTGTCTATGATAGGAACAAAATCAAGGAGGGTAGTAACTTCCTCAAGTGGGCCAAATAAGAAAGACTAAATAAATTGATCTTACACAACTGAATTTATCATGTTTACATTGTGTAACTCAGCAATGATTTAATCAGGCTACTTACAAATGTTGAAGATATTTAGCTCTAATGACATATTACTAAAAGATAATTTCATGACACCATTTCTACAGTTAATTAAGGCATTAGACATAGCCAGGAATGATCATCCTAGGATGATTGGTATTTCATTATTCTCATTCATCACTAGTTGTTTATCTAAGACTAGAAAATCTACAGGAAAGTAGAACTATTCTACCTAGACAAACACATCTTCTATTACCCCTCTTGGAATCTTCATAGGATGATCAACTAACTGGATTGTAGTAGAAGTAGGTTTAAGCTCACCAGACCTAACTGTTCATATGTCGAGTGTGGTAGTAGGTTAACACTGGATCCTAAATCAAGCAATAGCTTGATTAATCTTATAGTTG
Source organism: Warburgia ugandensis (assembly GCA_035236585.1). Classification (NCBI taxonomy): domain Eukaryota; kingdom Viridiplantae; phylum Streptophyta; class Magnoliopsida; order Canellales; family Canellaceae; genus Warburgia; species Warburgia ugandensis. The sequence continues at coordinate 17,966,594 of CP141128.1, read as the reverse complement.
CCAATAATGCAAGTAAGAGTAGGGCAACCTAGATTCTTGTATTTGGTGGTGTATTATGTTGAAGAATGGAACTAACTTGCTCAGTCAAAAATGCTTTCTTTTTAACATTTAATCTTCTTTTTATGGTGCAAAGGTCTTTTAGGAATTTAGCATATAATGGGATTTCTTTTATAGCATCCAAGATTGGTATGTTAATCTTGATTTGCTTAAAAATCTCTAGAATCTCATCACTAAAGTAGACTTTGGAGCTTGAAGCAACCTCTTAAGGAATGGAGCAGGAATATAACATGGTTCAATAGGTGGAGTGGGGTCCTTCTCTTTAGAATTTTCTTGTTCCTTAATAGGTCTTTTAACCTTATCAATCTTTTGTGGCATATCTTTCTCAATTTTTTTTCCACTCTTAAGAATGGTGACAACCTTAGTCTATTCCATAGTAAAACTTGATGATGCATTAGATGCATTATTATTAATCACATGCACACCCTTAGGGTTAGGTTGTGGTTGAGCTAAGAACTTTTCTTTTTTCATATTTTGCATCATTTGACTCATTATATTTTTCATTTCATTCATAGACTATGTGGCTTATTTTAATTGAACTTCTAATTGAGAAGTTTTTCTCTCCTGGCTTTGAATAAGTTGATGTAAATTATCTTCTATAGTCTTTTTGGGTGGGGGCAAGTAAGGTCAAGGAATAGGAGGTCCATGAGTTTAGTGGTAAGGGCCTGAAATAAAGTGTCATTGATTCTGTTGGTGAGGCTGGTATGGCCCAGGTTGTGAGACATTGGTAGTTGGTCCATTTATCCATTTGAAATTTGGATGGTTTCTTCTATCAGGAATATCTCTCTGAGTATGGGGAAAAAGGTCTTTTGTAAGTATTAAGGGCATTAGCCTGATCACGAAGTACCTCTTGGAATGATGGAATGGTGGGACATTCTTGAATAAAATGTGTGGTACTTTCACAGATGCTACATACTTGTTCATCCTTTTAAGATATGTTATTTCTCATTTCTATGGCCTCTACTTTTCTAGCTAAGTAGGCTACTCTGGTGTTAAGTTTATCTTTGTCAGACATGGCGTACATGCCTTCCCCAGCATGTGTGGTGGGTGTTCAACTCTTTCTCAATGATCCCATGTATGTGCACCTTCAGCTAGCCATTCCAAATACTCTTCCGCCTCATTTGGTTATTTGTTTAAAAAGTTACCATTGCACATCATCTCTACAAACTAACGCATGTCAGAATTAAGTCCTTCATAGAAGAAGCTAATGATGCACCATGGTTCATAGCCATAATGTGGACATACGAGTAATAGATCTTTGAACCTTCTCAGCATTGGTAGAATGACTCTTTATTCTTTTGGGAAAAGTTCATTATCTTATAGCAGAGTGTATTTGTTTTGATAAAAATCATTATCTTCATGTTTACTCTATTGGTCTCACTCTCTATTGTTATTCCTTCTCTAATCTTTTGTATTAGTGGATGATTATTCCTCCTAGGTGGAGATTGATAATCATAATCCATTAGTAGTGGTGGGTCCTCATTCAAGATGAGTGAAGAGCCTTGATCACCTCTAATAGTACCATAGGGTGAGTTACCCTTGGATTTTTGATCAATCAATGATGATAACTAGTCTAGTTGTATGTTATTTTGGTCGCACTTAACTAATCTCTCAGTTTTGTCACATCTCCAAAAGTGCATACAAGGAAAGATTTTTTTTTTTTTTTTTTTCCTTTTCTATGTGTTTGTGTGTGTGTGGCGTGCACTTTGTTAGGATTGTAAGCCTTGCACCTTTCTTCTATTGTTTTATCCTTCATTTGGTAAGTAGATCAGACCTATCTTCTTTCAGATCATTTACCATTTTGCTTTCTTTCTAAGCTCAGCCTTTTCTCTAATTCCCCTATTTTTTTATTTTATTTTTAAAACTACCCTAAATGATGTAACCTATATCCTTAGAATGATGCAAAAACAAATGACACGACTAAACAATCCCTAAGGTTAACAATTGAAATATTTTAATTTTCTTAAATTTTTGTAGGGGAGAAGCTTTTAAATTGACCAAATATAATCTCCTCCTCTCTTTTAGACTTCTCCCATCTCTTACCAATTAGATCCTAACCTAACCAACCACGTCAGACCCTCCTCACTTGACCATAAGTAATATGAGTAATAGAATGTGCTGGCAAAGCTAGTCATTTAAATATCAACACAATTTGTTAGACAGGGACCACTCGAGTGGCAAGAGGTCGCCTCCTTCTAAGAGAGTCCTACAAGCATGTGATGGCCTCTATAGGTCTCTTCTAATTGATTTTAAATTAATTTGGAAGACTGGGTTATGGACTTGTAGTGATTATCCTAAGTGGACCAAGAGGTAGTGATTAAATCCACCCTTCATCTTGTGGGGTCAAGTTGTGACACCTAGGGTTTTACAAACATATAAATACCAAATTTTAAAAAGTCAGGATCCCTGGTTAAAATTTTGAATTTTAAAATCAACCAAAAATAAAAAAATTTGAATAAAAAGCATACGTTTCAAAACCTCATGAGTCATACGACCCACAAAACATGAATTTAACAGTGAAATGATCTTCTCATTTCCACTAAAAATCCAACTGTCTCCTCCTATTTTTAACCAATGCATTTAACGCATGAAATGCAATAACACCTAATAAATACAATAAACAAAAATATAAAAATCTGGTAGACTCAGTCTCCATATCTATCCATCCAGATCATACACATTTTTTATAAAACCATATACCCAAGTTCTGTCCATACATAGCCATCACATCTAACATAAACATATCATCGCATTCATGCCATAAAAGTATAAACCATACATATATACAGTCGAAAATTAATATCCAAAGGTAAGGGTTTCACAAACCATGTACATCATTGGAATCTCCTCTATACACCACTGAAGGCCACCAATGCGCTCACTGCTCTATCTGCATGTCATACCTACTATCTCTCTCTATATCTGCCACATTACAAAGTATCGCAATGTCTCAGCAAGCTACGCTTGTGTAGGTGACAATAACAATGATAGTAATTTACAAATATTTAACACAATATTCAATAATAATGTATCAATCTCAGGGCATGTGATAAGTATCTTTCTCATGAAAATAGTTCTAGAATGACCTCAAATATGATAATAAATAGTGATAAAGTAGATCATAATTATCATACAAAACCAACTAAATTGGCGACAATAGCTAAGGCATCAAAGCTCATAAAAATGTGAAATATGAGGCAATGCATCCATGCCACTTACATGTTCCAAAACTTGCCAAGTATACAAAGCCTCTCAAATCAACTGAGTTTCTAAGGCTCATAAATACACCATAATCATGTCAAAATAAAGTGTCAAAAGCTCAGAGAATATATCAATGAATCTACAAGTCATCAACAAGGGCACCCTCACATCGAGTCCCAAGAGTGTCAAAAAAATCACATATGTGTTATGCGTTAAATACATAAGGAATATCTCAATGAATATGCTGTTAAGTGTTCAATTTTGGTCAAAATACCCCTCATTTAGTGTTCAATTAGAGCATCTAGGCCATTAATTTCAAGATTTTACATAAAATATTCTGTTTTAGATTTAATTGGCCATCCAACCCTTGAATTGCAAAATTAACAGTCAGATGATCATCAAAGCTAATTAGATGAATAATGAATGGTTCAGATGATTCTAATTGGGTCCTGTGCATTGCAGATTAATTGACTCAGACATGGACGCTCCAGATCAAATCAAGAATATCAGATGAAGAGGATGAAGTTTCATGGAAATAAGATGGAATTTGAAGAGTCCTAAGACAGGACAAAGTTGAAGCCAGAGTTCTGGTATGACCAGGAAGCTAGTGGACCCCACTCTATCTCTTATCCCTCTTTTTTTTCCTCTTTCTTATCTTTCTTATCTCTCTTACCTATCTCCTCTTCCTTCTCTTTCTCCTCTCTTTTCTCTCTTTTTCTCTTATCCTTCTCCTTTCTTTTCTCTCTCTCTTCTATCTCTTTTTCTCCTTCTCTTATCTCCCTCTATTTCACGTGTCTCTCTCTCCCTCTTCTTATATTCCCCTTCTCCACTCCCCAAAGGATGTTTTTCCCCTCCTCTAGGGAGGCTAGGCTGGTTCTCCACTCATCCTTCCCCCTCCTTCCTCTTTTTTTCTCTTGTCTTCTCTTCTCTTCACTTCTCTTTTTCTTTTCTTCTCTCACCCTTCATCCTGTCCGTTCCCTATCACCCTTACCTCTCATCTTCTCATCCTTCTCTCTTCAACTCTTCTCTTGGCCGGCCATAGGTGCATGACACACCTAGAAGGCCTGCCTGGCATCATCTTCCCTCTCTCTCTATCGTCTCTCTCGTCTTCCTCTCTTGGCTAGACAGTAGAGGCCAGCTCTATCTCCACTCTCCATTCTTCTCTCCCACGCTCTCTTCTCCAGGCCCAGCTCCCTCTCTCTCTTTCTCCCTCTCGCTCTATCACTCCCGCTTCTCTATCACCCTCCAAGCTTCACCGCCCAGCACTACACCTAACTAGCCGGCAAGCCCAGATCCTTCTCTCTGGCTCTCTCTTTCTCAGACTGGAATTCCTTTGCCCAGTTCCTCCTCTGCTCCCTTCTCCAGCACGCCAAAAACCTCCACCGCACTGGACTGCCCAGAGATCCCAGCACCACTGCTCAACTCTGAGGATAAACCCAGATTGGGTATTCCTCCTCCTTCCTACTTTCCCATCTTCACCGGACACTCTAGAGAAGAAAACCCAACTCAGGTTTTCTCCTCTTCTTCTCCAAGTCAGGCGGCCAAGGGACGGAAACCCAAGTCAGGTTTCCTCCCTCGTTCCCATTCTCCTTCTCCCCCTCCTTTCTTCTTGTCTCCCATCTCTTTCCCTCTCCTCTTCTTCTCCAGCCACTTTCTCCTCCATCTCCATTGTCGGATGTCCCGGGAAAGGAAACCCGAAACGGGTTTCCCTCCTTCTTCCCTCTTTCTCTTCCTCTCCTCATTTCTCTTCTTCTTCTCCTTCCTCTTTTCCTCCTTCCTTCTTCCTCCTTCTCTTCCAATTTTCATTGTTTTCCTGGTTTTTTCGTTAAAAACCAGAACCTCAGAAATTTACACATCTGCCCTTGGCAGATCTCAAAAATTTCCAATGTATCCTCAAAGTAATTCCATCTGGGTCCTTTGTTAGAAATTCCATCTGTGTCCTCACTTTAATTACATCTATGTCCTTGTGTTATTCTGATTTTGTTTTATTCACATTTTGACTATTCAGGGATAGTGCAATCCAAAGACAAGCTTATCCAAGACGCCTTTTAGTTTTATTTTCTATTGTCTTTTGAATAAATAATTGTGCAAACTGTAGAAATTGAATAAATTTGGATTTTAGTTTATTCTTAGTTTATTTTTAGTATAGTCTTTGTTTTTATTCTTTTATTAAATGAATTTTATTGAAAACTCTATCATTTTAAATCAAGTCCTCGTGGGATAGACCCGTACTTGCATAAGCTACACTACCATAGCCCGTGCACTTGCAGTTAAACAATCAACATATGCACATCATCAATAAGGGGTACCCTCACACATAGGTCTCACGAGTGTCCCATACACTTAAATCTCTAGTCATGAGAACTCATATCACTCATCTACACGTCATCATGCCATTAATATACAGGGAATATCCATCCTGGCACTCTCGCCACGCAATATGATATAATCAATCATCAACAAATACATGAACTATTGTACTGCAATGATAACCAACTCCCTGGTCTTTCAACTACTGCTCCCCATCGAGAGCGGGAGACTAAACATCTATCGTGCATGAGGGGGATTGGACCCATAGTGTGGACTACCCATGATACCACTCCGTACGAATTTGCACCCTTTTGAGGTGCGTGTCTAACCATCCTCATCAAAAAGTCAAAAGGCAGGTGGCCAACCTTATCAACCCTCCTAGCATAGCCTCCACTTGGTAGAAACACCCATCATAAATTCAACAAACACGAAAATTCCTTAACAACTCAAAGTCAAGAAATATAATGAAATCCTTGGTTGAATAATGAAATCTATGAGCACTTGTGGTTGGACATCCCAAGGCACTACCCCTCATATCGAAGTTAGCCTCTCAAGGACCAGCAACTAAGCCTCCTCCGCCAAGTCCATAGTAAAACAGGCGATAAAATAGGGCATCCATGAGCCACAATATGTAATAGAAAATCAAATCGCCATGTAAGGACTTTACAAGTCATAAAATCATACCAAAATCATGTACTTTCACTATTGCATATAAAATATGACTCATCATAGTCAATCATGCATCCATGGAAAATGATACTCAATAAAATCATGCACATGGGCATCAATCACAAATAAGATAGATGTTTCAATAAGAATCACAATATTATAATATATGCATAGAGTTCATTTAAAAATACTAAGCTGATGCGATAAAAAACTATAATTTCAAAATGAAAACATGCCCATTATTTATTTTCATCACTTACCTCAGACAAAGAACCACTCATATGTACTTGTCACATCACTATTGGACTCCAATCTAACTCAGTCTACCTCAATCCCACTACTTGGATACACATCACATCCAGGTCTAACTTAAAATCTAAGTTATCTATTTAAGTTGGATTCTTAGTGTGACAACCCAGGGTTTCATAACACTCTAAATACAAAAAGACATTGACTTAGCAAGCTCGATCTCTAGTAAAATCATTTTTAAAGAGTAAACAACAGCAGAAGGCTCTTTTCTTTTAAATTCACTTTAAAAAACCCCAAGTGTCATTTTTCTTTTCTTAAAACAAGGATTCTCAGTGAAATGAGCGCTCATTTCTATTGAAAATCCACCAGATTTTTCTCTATTTTTTGGGCATCTGACATTTAATGCATGTCATTGCGAAGTACCTGATAAACATTTATACATTTTTCAAACATAAATTGGAGACTATGTCTCCCTTTCATACATCTAATGAAATAAAAACAAATCACATTAAACAAAACATACCCAGGACCTCCACATCACAATCCAATCACATAAGTTATAAAAACTCCACAAAATCACAAATATTACAGTCACTTTCTCATTTTGATACAATAACTTCATTTCAAAAACTCGTTCTTACCTATCTTCGTCAAAAGCCTCTGTTGACGCACTTCTTGCCCATAAAAAGCTCCTATTTCTCCAAAATCCTTGGCCCTGAGATATTGTAAACAAGTACAATATCTCAGCAAGCTTGAACTTGTGTAGGTGGAATAAGATGCAGCTGTATAAAAATGAAATCATGATATTTTTATATAAATTAATTTGTTCATGCTGAATCATGCAACTAGCATTCAATTATCATTTAACTTGAAATGATTCAACATTCATCAAAATCACGAATTCATGCCAAAATGGAAGAAATACCAATGCATCAGTACAAAACACATTCTTTGAAATGCAAGGTATGTAATCACATGTCAAACTCACAAATCATTTTTGTTTCCTAATACCAGTCTTTGCTCTTATAAGCCATTTCACATATCAGATACCAATGCGTCATTATGTGTATCAATGTATAATAAACAATGTTATCCTCCTTGGCAGATTGCCCCATGGATGAACTATTGTCCAAAAGGCCTCACGTTGCCTCATGCTTTTGCTCCACCCAGTGTGGGCGCACAACTACCCAGAACCACTGGTGCGCATGTTGTTACTAGTATCAGGGTATGTAGCGAGCAATATTATCCTCTTTGGCAGACTTCCCTTGGATGAATCATTGTTCGAAAGGCCTCATGTCACCTCAAGGTTTTATTCCACACAATGTGGGCACACAACTACCCAAAATCACTGACGAACCAGTCGCTCTATATCATGAACAAACAAAAGGACTAAAACATCACAATGTACAACATATACTTACACAAGCAATTTAATCACGATTCAATCTCAGCATGCACATCCATCTTATCTTTCATATAAACTGTAAAAACATGTTTCAATGCTTGAAATTCATATATAAATGCATATATGTGTGTGTGTGTGTGTGTGTGTGTGTGTGTGTGTGTGTGTGTGTGTGTGTGTGTGTGTGTGTGTGTGTGTGTGTGTGTGTGTAGCATAAATCCTAGCAATCTTAATTCCAACTACCTCAACTGGTGCTCTTCTAGTTCACTGACATGAATACTTTACATAGTTCGCGTATGCACTCCCAATCAATCATGCCTCTGTAAAATACAAAAACACATTTAGATATATAATTCTAGGGCTTCTCCTAGCTTTTCCAATATGGAAGCTTCCACCAAGTTTGTCCCTGACACTAGTCGTCACAAGGTGAGTTGGCAAGGGTGTTTCATTAGCTATTGGTTGATAGCTAGTTAAGTGACCTATGGTTATTGGATTGCCAATCCACACCATTGGTCATAGACTGGATATTCACCACTCTTCTTGAGTGACTACCAATTACTTTCACCATTCATTGGCCTTAAACTCTTAATCCCGAATTGGATCAAATCTTAGTTTGAAGTTAGATAATATTTCCATAATACAGTTCTCACTACATTTCATAACTATATTCTTTGATCTGATTGGTATTAGAAACATAATGAACAGTTCATGTCACCATTCTTTTTGAGTTTTTTTTATAAATTTGAGGGTTGGAAAACATGCTTGTAGCACTTGATCATCGATCAGGCATTTAACTTTACTGTTTACATGGTAACCGATTAGATGGTTGTGATTGTCCAATCGAATTAAGCCATCATCATCCATTCATCTTAAGTAAATGTAGCTTGTTTTCCTTGTCTAGTAGTCTCATCTTGAATTTTTCCATGTATCTTAAGTTATTACAGGTTAGGGTACACCATGGTAGCATCTGATCAAAAATCAGATGTGTTAGGTCCTTATTACTCTACTATCCAATCGAACAGTTTAGTTTTCTTGATCAATTTCAATCCAGATTCTTCAATTTGTGTCATGTACTAGCAATTCAATACTCTAGGACTCATCCATAGTGTCTGATTATAATTTAGACATCGCAAAATTACTGTGTGAACGGTACCCGATCAGATGGCTGAGATCATCCGATCAATTTTCGGCCTAGATGTGGATTTTTTTGTGTGATCAGAGCTACATCATGCTTTAAATTACCTGTCCCTATGCTTGAATTAGGAATTGGATGGTTTGATTATTCGTAATTCTAGATCTAGCATAAAAACGTATGGATTTCACAAAATGCATCAAATCAAGAGTTGGTTTTTTGTAACCACACCGTCTAGGTGTATTTTTGTGCTTTTCCTTCTCTAGAATGAGCTAGATCGCCTCCAATCCATCGTAAACACACAACACTGTCCCCACCAATCCAGTGTTCAACAACACACGGATCGTTCCAAAACCATGGGGTTTTGGTTCGTGCTTGTGCCCTGAGAAAATCTATCGACTCAAATCCAAGATCCACGCAGTGGTCTTCTCCGGCAGCACCTGCAAAGTTCTGCCCCAAAAAAAACCCTAAGTTCTCTTCTTCTCCGGCGTAGGTGGGTTTCTGGCATGTAGATCCGGCCCCTCCTTCCCTTTCTCTCCTCTCCCTCTCCTTCTCTTCCTTCTCTTCTCTCTTCTTCTTCCCTTCTCTCCTTCTCTCCCATTTCTTCCTCCTTCGTCAGGTTCTTTTTTTTTCTTTTTTCTTTCTTCTGTTTGTAAGGTCTGTTAAGAAACAGACCGACATTGATGTTGGGTTCCTTAAGTGAGGGGGTGGTAGTATCAAATCTGCATCCTCTCCCCCCCCCCCCCCCCCCCCCCCTTCATTTAACCAATTTAAAATTTTTTATTGTTTTTTATATATATTTGAAAACCCATACCTTCTTCATTTGGACTCCAATTTCGATATTCTTAGTATCGTTGAAATTATTTTTTTGAGTACAATTTAAATTCTGAGGTTTCATAATTAGTTTTTAAACAATAAAATTAGCCCTAAAAGAATTTAAAATTGTGGGCTGTTATACTTAGCTATAAAACAAATATTATATTTCTATATCTTAATTTATTATGTTTCAATAGGATCCAATGGTTCGCGGCTGTTGAATCTTAAGCTAGGGTCTGCGCCGATCAGCTAATAATCCAAATCACGATGAACTGGGCCCACCAATAACTATTGTGTTCTTTTTTTAATCATATCATAACGTATTCTAGAGTATCATACTAAGATCAGGTCAATTTCAAGTAATTTATCATTTAATCAACTAATCGGGCACTATTATATGCAAATCATGTATAATTTATCCTAATCATCATCAAATCAATAAAATTAACTGGATAGGATGATAACCCTACCTCATGTAAGTCAATATGAAGGGTATCTAGTTGTTTGTGTTGCTAGATCATCAACTGATTGCCTCAAATGTGCCCAATCTAAACTATCCGTACTAATTTGGTCACAATTCTCCACATGATCACCCAAGATCAAAGAATATGCTAGTAAATATGGTTAAACAATTTCAATGAATCATTTGGATGGTATGGATTGTCAAATTTGATCCAATTTCATACTAAAATCCTTGATTGTTCTCAATTGTTGATCAAGATTAGCTGGATCATCTCAAAAAATACTCCAAATCCAAGATATCTCATATAGATCTTGATCTACACATCATGAGGATCACAATGGACTGCTCAGATCATAAAGTAAAGTCAGATCACACAAATCAATGATATGACATTCAATCGAAGGTCTGATCACGATCAATAATGTGACGACCCGGGTTTTCTCATGCATTTTTTAAATGCAATACCTAATTTCCTAAGGAGGGATGCATCCCTATTTGAAAACTATTTTATAAAAACCATGCAATGCAGCAGAAAATCCTTGGTTTTAAACCCATTTTTGAAAATCCCAAGTGTCATTTGCCTTCATAATAACCAAAGTAGTTTTTGAAAAGCTTTAGAAATCATAAGTGTTTTTCCCCAGGTCTATCCAGTCACAGCACACAGCCCAACTGTAAATTAATAAAAATACATGTCCAAAGGGTTGAGAGTTTACTTACATGTATAACTGTCTCCTTTTTAATTCACTTGCTTGCAGCACTAATATCTCCTGAGGCGTCGTCTATTTGTGAGTGGTACTATCTTGAAAAATGTTAAGGATAGGGTGAGTTTATACTATACTCAGTAGGAGTCTATCACTACTAGTTGTATAATGCATGAGATGTTTTAAAATCATATGCTCTTTCAAAACATGTGCATGTCTGAATACTCAAGTTCAATATCGATATAAAAATCCGTTGTCAAACTGAAATACTAACGACTTAAAGGATCACATAATCCAAAATCGAAAGTATCATATACATTTATATCATAACATTATGATATGCATAAGATGCTTCCTTGAATCCAACTCATGGATCTCTAGTATGGTATGGTCGACCAACCTCATATCATGCCATGTGCAATGCAAATAAGTCCATAAACCATAGGGTCCAACTATGCCCACGACCTCCTCGCCGTGTGGTCCCCGGGTACCTGAGGACACTCGGTCATAGCCTCCACGGGGCCTATGACACGTCGACCCAGTGCCATGATACCAGTGGTAGCCCCCTATACCACATGCAGTCAACGTAGGGACGTTGCTTCTTTTTGGGCATGGTACCCATCCAACTAATAGTGGTAGAGGCCGGGTGACCAACCTAGACCCCTCGGCATAGCACCCACGAGCTTACTAGCCCAAATCACATAAGATCAAATAAGCCAAAAACCTCTTTTCAAAACCTGTCCTCTTTGGGTCCCTCACAACTACCTAGCCCTCGGCACTCCAGCGTCTTTTGGCAACCCTTAAGGACATGCAATCTTTGCAAGAACTTAATGCTCATAGATCATGCAATGTATGCAATAGTTTACAAAATATATCTATGCATAATGTATATACAAAACATGTCTATGCATAAAGCATTTGTCACATGCATGCTAAACAAGTCATATACTTAAATCATGTATTTGCAAAACAATCATAGTTCTTTTAAAAGAATCTAGTAGCGATAGAGCACCTACCTGGCTAGGTCGCGCTAACCCCTTGTCCTCGTACGCTCCTGAACATGGTTTGGGGACTCAAGGTTAGTTTGGCCCATCTTTTATGGGTTTTAGAGTAGTTGATCTTATCACTTAGACATTAGGGGTCCATGCCTATGCCTATGGGTGTCTTAAGGTCCTAATTAGGCCTTGGTATTATTAATTTTCCAAAGGTCTAGCGGCCACACGCCACCATCCTATTCGAAGGTTCATGCCTACCTTTGATTGGTCCTTGATCAGGGATTTTACAGTTTGGGTGTGTCCTCGTTGTCAATACAGACATAACGCCTTTTACGGCGCCTCAATCAGAGGTCTAGATCTCAAGTTATAAGTGTTTTAGTGTCGCACGTACATAAGGGTCTCAAGAATGAAAAGACAGAATGATAGGGCGCTGCGCGTCTGCGTCATGCACCCCGGCTTCCTTAAGGAACGAAGAAATCCTGTAGCGCTAGTGTGCTGCACATCTGCGGCGTGCACCTCAACAGGTGCATCTTCAAACGCCCCGGGTTTTCCCGCCCGACTCTTTGTGAGCACGTCCCCGGACGCGCCCGTTTTGTTTTTCAATTGGGAACGACGTGTTACGTTCCGACTGGAATGTTCCTTCGTCTGGGGGACCGGGGCGTCCTCCAAACACCCTAGTTCGACCCTGTCAAACTAGTGCAGCCCAAGGAACGTCCCTGGGTCCTTGGTGATTCTCCAGGGCTCCATTTTGCATGGTTTTTCATGCAAAAACCTAGGGAAATTGATCCTAGGACTACTGTGAATATGGGTTTTGAGGGATCTTGGGCATACCTGGCTCGTTGCTGGGTTTTTCTCCTTGTTTCCCCTCTAAGTCACTCCTCCACAATGGTTTTTCTTCAACCTTTTGGGTTGCCATTAGAGGCTCCCAAGAGCTCTATTTATAGAGCTATGAGAGGGTTCTGGAGGGGGCTCTCACCGCCTTTGAACGGCAGTGGAGAAACCTCTAGAATGGCGGTGATTTCACCTCCAATCACTGCCGTTCTAGAACCCTCTAGGAAGTGGAAGATGAAGGGTGCCCGTATCAAAAAGGGCCCCTGTGTTTTGCAGCTAAATCCGTTTTTGTAAAAATTACAATTTTGGCCCCTGAACTTCAAAGGGCCATAACTTGCTCATTTTAACTTCGTTTTGGGTGATTTTGGTCTTGTTGGATTCCTTTTTCTGAGACGCATCTAATGGTACCATTTTCAGGACCAAGTTTCTGGGTTCAGTCAAGGAAAATAATGAAATGACCAAAATGCCCTTATCTTCAAAACTAAACTTTTCATGGGATTTTAATATTACAAAAATTGGGGTCATTACAAATAATTAGTTCTTCTCCGATTAGTGAAGGGGAAGATGAGTATTATTCCTCGAATTACAAGAATCACGATAGTTATCTCAGATCTATGAAATCCTTCATGGATTGGATCAATAAGCAGATCTTCTACGATCAGTGAAAGGGAATATGGGTATTGTTCCTTGGATTACAAGAATCATGACATTTATCTTAGATCTATGAAATCCTTCATGGATTGGACATAATAAGAGATCAAAGCTTTAAGTGGTAATGGGGCCCACTTTGTCAACTCAACACACTAAGGTGAGTTGGAAATGAGTGACATAATGAGTCAACTTGCTCTAACTCAATAGAGGAAAGGGAAATAGGGGAAGCAGGAGATCAGGTGTGCTGAAACCTCTTGTTGGTCAGGCATAGGTGGCGTAAAAGTGGGGGGAAAGGAAGAGAGAGAGTGCCAGTGGGAGGGTGACGGTGGTGGACGTCGGCTACCAATTTGGTCATTGCCCAAACATGACAAGGAAAGAGAAATAGGGGAGGTACAGTGGTCAACAATGACTATCAATTCGGTCACCACCCGAGCCTAACAAGGAAGATAGATGGGGGGAGAGAGAGATAGGCATCAATGGTGGCTAGCCTATGCGCAGGCGTGTCAAGCCAGCTACATTGGAGCAAAAACCCAATTAGGAAGGGGAAGAAAGACTGGTGTGTCAGCTTGTTCCAATAGGCACATCAACTTGCCTGCATCGGGCGAAGAAGCCAAGGAAAAGAGGAGGGGTTCCAGGCAACGTCGGAGGAGGAAACTCTCATGTGAGCACCAAAAAGGGGGAAGATCAAGCAAATGGGGGAGAAAGGGCTTCTTGCCCTGGCAGGCCAGCCTACAAAGTAGTTAGTCGTGGTGGAAAAAAGGGGAACACGGGGTGCTCACCGATGACGGGAAGGAGGAGATCAAACAGAGGATGCGAGTCTCCATGTTTTCCCTTCCATAGCATTCCTCATCATTTCGTCTTATTTTCAATCACCGTAGCCCATAAACAGACAAAATAAGGGGTATCATTATCAATTTTGGCCTCCTTCTAAATTAGTAAAATTTTATATTTTTTCACCCAGATCTTTGTTTTATGCAAAATTAGTGTTGTTGGAAGCATATCGACACATACATATCATTTTTTATAGTCTCAAGCCCAAACTTGGAGTTTTTAAAGGAGTCAGATCCTTGGTATTCAATTTTACATGGGATTAAATTCCTAATTTTTATTCTAATTAAATAATAATATAATTATACAAAAATAACCTAAAATTAAGGGTTGTTACATAAGTATCCTTACTAATTAATTTCACACTCCATGGAAATTCGATTAACATATAAATTACCTTAAAGCAATAAAAATGTCTAAAATATAATTAAAAATAATAAACTAATGCAAATCCCAAAATGAAATAATTATTAATCATGCTATCTATATGCAATTACAAAACCAAACAATGTAAAGTTATTCTAAATATGCAAATGCTAATCTAAAAATTTTAAGGAGTTAGGACTGCTCATAGTGGAGTCTTGGATAAAGTCTTTTCGTACAAAGGTGGGACCATTTATTCTACCTCTACTTCTAAGTTACTATGGTCCACCCATGACCTATATTATTACAACCCTTTTAAATGACTTGCAATTAAAAAAATATAATGTGTCCTCACTACAATTCAGTCAAAATAAAAATTTAGCTATGCTAATTGAGAACCTCCTTCAATTTCTTCTTTTTTTCCATTTCCTACAAAGTCAAAAATAGTCATAAGTACTAAAATTTAGGAAATAAAGTGATTATGCATTTAAAAATTAAAAATAAACTTAAAAATTCATATAATAAATTAATACAATTCCAAAAGTTTTAAATTTTTTAAATTTTCTAATCTTTTTAATTTTTTGAATTTTTTATTTTATTTATGAAAATTCCATTGTGGGTCCTCAAAGATGATGACAAAAACTTGGTGTATGTTTTTATAGGTGCACGGGCTATTATAGTATAGTTTGTGCAAGCACGGGCTATCCCACGGGGATGACTTAAAGAAAATAGAGTTTAAATAAATTTTATTTTACCATAAATTAACCAAAATTATAAAAAATAAATAATAATGAATAAGAAACTCATATATATTGTATTGATGGAAAGTACACAATTTCAAGTTCAAAAGACAAAGAATTAAGCAAAATATCATGTGAAATCCACTTCCCTAGCTTGATTATAGGAAGACTCTTCAATTCTTGCCACATTCAAGTCGATCACCCTTCATCAATCCTCTCTTAGGTCTCTGATTAATGATTCAATAGCTCGATTATGTAGATCTTCCAAAAATCTAATGGTCTAGATCGATGAGGAAAACTAAAGATTGGACAGCTTAGATTGAATTTTGAATTGCATATGAAAGATCAAATCCAGTAAATTAGCTATGAATTGTGTTTAGATGAATATATGAGAATTGATTGAAAATCTAAAAAGAAAAGGATCAATAATTTACTTGGTATTGTTAATTAAAGCTAAACTATTGATTTAGTTAGGCTTTAATTAAACAAGGAATGGATTGAGTAATTCTTGAATTAACTAAGAACATAATTGAATTGAGATAAAGTAAAACAGAAATAAGAATAAGACAAAATAGGGAAAAGACAAAATATGGAATCCAAATGGAATTAAATAAATAAGGCTATGGATAAAATAGGAATTATTCTAGAACTTCCTTTCGTTTACCTATTACAAAGAGGAAGAAGAGGAGGATGATGCAAGACTAGGTGGAAGATGACATGGGCAGGGAGATAGGTGAAAACAAAGGAAAAGAAGTGGGCCTTGGGAGATTGAATTGAAGTGAGTTTTACCCGAAACAAAGAATGATTAAAAAAAAAAAAATTAATTATGGAAAATTAGTGGGAAACGAAGGTCAAAACTAATGGGAAATGGGGAGAAAAAATGATAAAGACAAAGAAGATGAACAGGGAAGAAGCTTGATTGTAAAACAAAGAAAACAAAGAGACTGAGAACAATAAACAAGGATGGTGACTAGATTGGAAGTGGATTGGAAAGGAAATAGGAGAGAATCCAACTTCTGGAATAATGGTGAATAGTGAACGACAATGAATAGTAAATAAGAGAAAACCTGGACAAGGAAGGTTGGGAAACAACAAACAAGGCACAAAAAATGACTGGGAATAACAAGTGAAGATGGACAGCTATGATTGGAAACAGAAAGGGGGGAGATGGAGATGGGTTCTTTGTCCTCTTCAGTTCAAGCTTCTTTTGGTTGAGTTCTTCAAGTCCCCTCTTACAATGATGAGAAGTCTCCTATAGTCTAAAGAGAGAGCTAGCCCTCCAGAGTTTCTTCAATGCCTTCGTCCCTTCTTAAAGCTTCTTAACCTTCCTCTTCTATTATAGCTTCTGCCTTTGGGGTTTTCTCCATCAGGATCTCTTTCCGTATTAGCATGTTCTCCTCCCTCTTTCCAAAATTCATGTCTTCTTAATAGATCACACGTACCTCTTTTATTTTTATTGTAATATGTTGCTTTTACCAAACCTCTTTCAAAAAGATCCCACTCATCTATCTTCTTTCCTCCTCTAATAGATTATGCATAAAATGCATCCCTATCTTTCCAAGTTGTTGCTTATTTCTCCCATCCTTATTTTTTGGATTTTTCTTTCTCATTCCATTTACCATCTTCATCTTGTATTTTAGTACTCTTATAAGATGAAGATGATCTAGTACCGATCAACTTGATCCAAGTTCATTCTAGTTGATCTATAATATATATAACTCACTTAAATTCATCTTGATCATACTTTAACCATCTGATTAGCTCATGATGATCTTCTAACTGTTAATTTTATAAATCAATGGTTGGATGATTAATTTGAGGTAAAATTAATATTTAAGTTAAAATTACAATATTAAATTGATTTGATGATCTAATTAAATATAAGGGGTATTTTATCCAAAATTAAATACTCAGCAGTAATGGTACCAAAAACTTATTTGAGTTTTTCACGAGTACATGGGCTACTATAGTATAGCTTGCGCAAGTACAGGTTGATCCCACGGAGACTTAATATAAAAAATTTAGAGTTTAAATAAAATATAATTTGCCATAAATTAACAAAAATTATAAAAATTAAATAATAATGAACTAAACACTCAAATAAATTGATTTAATAAAAATTACATGATTTCAAATTCAAAAGATAGAAAATTAACCAAAATAACAACTAAAATTAACTTTCCTAAATTGATCATACCAAAATTCTTCAAATCTAGTATATTCAAGTCGATCACCGTTCATCAATCCGTTACTCAAGTCTCTAATTAATGATTTAATGGTTGGATTATATAGATCTTCTAAAAATCTGATGATTTGAATCGATGTTAAGAACTCAAGATTGGATAGCTTAGATTGACTTTTTGAACTTTAGATTTAATATCATAATTGCTAGATTAATTAGGAATTGTACTAAGATGAAGATTTGAAAATTAATTGAAAATATGAGAAAAAGATTAAAACTAAATTAGTCATATTGGTTAAAATTGAACCATTGATTTGGTTCAATTAAAAACAAGCAGGGACTTATTGGGTATTTGTCAAATTTTTTTTAGGACAGAACAAAACTTGAATAACACAAAACATGAATAAGGATAAGACAAAACAAGGAAAAGGACATAATAGGATATAGATGAAATTAAATAAATAAAATTAAGGGCAGTTTTGGAATTTTTTTAAAACTTCCCTTCGTAGTAGAAAAATGCAGGAAGGGGACAACAACAAGGGGGGGGGGGGGGGGGGAATGCAGCCAAGGGGACAACACATAGTAAGGTATTGTTTGAAGGGTGAAAACAAAGGGAGGCGAGGAGGTTTTGGGAAATTTTGAAATGGGTTTTCTCCACAGTAGTGGATGCTTGCAAATTGAAGAGAAATTTAGGAGAATCACATTAAAAACTGAACAAATTTGATGGTGAAAAACAAGGGAGAAACAAAGTGAAAAAAAAAAAAAAAAAAAAACCAATGGTTGAAAGTAGAAGGGAATAGACTGCGAAAAAAAGAGACAGGGATGAGAATGGGTTTTTCATGTTTTTCCACAATCCTACAATGAAGTCATTTTTCTCCTATGGTTTTCTTCTTTCGGTCTTTCTCTACTTCTATGGTCTGTTACCAGTAAGATTCTTCCCTTCTCCTCTTATATAGCCCACACAATCACCTTTAATCACGTCTCTTACTTTAGATTTTGTTTCCAAATAGGAAACAATTTCCAAGGATTTCCACTTCTAATAAAATCACTCCTTATCCTTTTGATAATCTGGTCTTAATTAAGTTGATCCTAGTCATCCATGCCCACTCTAATTGATCTATAACACAAAACTCAATCAAAATCATCTTAACTATGCTTTAATCATTTGATCAGCTCTAATGATCATCTGGCTATTAAATTTTGTAAATCAATGGTTGGATGATCAATTGGAGTAATAATTAATATTTAATCTATAATTCCAAAACTGATCAGTTATATGATCTATCTAAGTGTTAAATTAAGGGTATTTTATCCAAAATTGAATACATAACGCAGTGATCTTGTTAATGGCCTGACTATCTACACACATGTGCCAACTACCATCCATCTTGGGCAGCACCAAAGGGGTAGGTACTGCACATGGACTAAGGCTTGGTCTAATCAATCCCTTACTCAACAAATCATCCACCATGTGGTGTAAAACATTATATTCCTATGGACTCATGTAGTACTGGGGCAAGTTAGGCAATGTCGCACCTAGAACAAGATCAATATGGTGTTGAATGTCCCTCATAAGAGGCAACTCAGAAAGTAGATCAATAGCGATCAAATCAATGTATTCTAGCAACACATTCCACACTATTGATGGTAGGGGTTGCTCAGTTCGTGAGTCATTACAAAGGAAGACCTAACAGTTTGACTGTACCTAACTTTGGCATGAAACTCTTGAGGAGACAAAATAAGTAATGATGGCTTGGGGGAAGAAGAGTGAGAAGGTGAGGCATCATCCTATTTCATAAGGAGCAACACAATTTTATGCCCCTTCCATGGGAAGCTGTAAGTGTTCTTACAGCCATGGTGCCTAGCATCTACATCATACTCCTAAGACTGACCCAATAGTATATGGCTAGGGATGTGGATTGGTGGGAAGTTGCGAGGCCTTGACAAGCATTGAGGAGACAATGTTCTTGCTACTACCACCATCCATAATAAGGTTGCACACCTTATTGATAGTGCAACGGGTGTGAAAAATGGAATGCATGTGGGTGATAACATGGGGGTGGGTATATGATGAGTATCTAAATTTGTATAAAAAGTAGCTAATTAGTTACAAATTAGGGCTTTTGACCAAAAATTATAACACGTCATTTTTTGACCTAATGACTCTAAAGTTTGATTTTTTTTAGGTTCAAAGGCCAATCCAAAGTAAGTATGAGAATAGTCATATTTTTTAAAGATTTAATTAGAGTTTTTGACCTTTTGTAGGTGATGGGAAGGTAATCCAATGACCAAAATTGATAGAGATAAGAATTGGGGTCATTCATGAGGTTTCATAGTCAAACTAGGAAACCTAAGGAAGCTAAGGTCTAAATCCAAAAGTGTGATCAAGATCATCTGTAGGGCAAGCAAAGAAGCAATTGAAGAAGCTAAAGGTATGTAAAATTGACTTGTGCATAAGCCATGCATTTCTACCACTTTGCATGGGGAATTATTCAAGCCACCTTAGCCATATAAGCCATGAGAGAAGGTGACAAGCTAAGGAGCAAGCCAAGTCATTAAAGCCAAGGGTGTGAGCTATGAAGCTAAGTCAAATGAGTCCTCAAAATGAGCCATTTAAGCCAAGGCTATAATTATCCTAAGCTAAAAAGTGGATTTTCAAGGATAATTAAGGGATATTTGGGTAAAAATCAAGACAAATAAGCATGCATGTGGACTAATAGGAAGAACCCACCTTATTTTTTCCTTTTTCCATTTTTTCTTGCCTTTTTCTCTCTCTCCACCTCACCAAACAAAGCACCCCACAAATTTTACCAAGTAGGGAGATGCACTTTCCTAAGAAGGTGGGATCTCCCACTTTCCTAAAGCCTCCTGCCTTCCTAATTCTCTTTCTAGCCCAACCAATCACCTCACTTTCTACTTTTTACCTCTTCCTCCTTATCTCTTTCTCTCTCTTTCCCTCTCTCTCGATGCTTATCCTCACCTCTTTCTAATTACCATAAGCCTCCACAATTTTTATAAGGAGGAGATCCTCTCTCCTCAAAAGCAGGTGTCTCCCACCTTATCCCCTTCTTGATCCCTCTTAGGTGTCCTAGGTTAACCAATCTCTCCTTGCCACCTCACCTCTCCCCTAGGGTTCCCTTTAGAAAGCAACCAACTACATATAACTATTAAGGAGCACATGAAATATCTTTTGGAGAAGGGGAGAACGCCCCCTCCTAAGAAGGAGGCATCTCCAACTTCTTCCCTCCTAAGCACCTCAACATGATTCTTCTTGTTGGCAGCCATCTTCTCTAGCCCTTCCATACTTCTTCCTTTGGATTTTCTCTCCTTGTTTCCTTCTTCAAAGTTCAGGTTAGTTGGTTCTGTTAATGCTTTGTTTGTCTGCCTTGTTTATTGCTTTATTTTATTACTTGAATTCTTGCCTTAGTTCCTTTGTTGCATTACTTTATTTTATTTAATTCTTGTACTTTTGTTTTACACCTTAGATCTTTGAATCTAAGGACTATAACTCTCTTGTAGTGACAGCCAAGAGAGTTAGTTCTTAGATCAAGATCTTTGCCCATCTTTCTCCTTAAATCTCCTTATCATCTCATTCTTTCTTTTCCATTGTTTCCATCTTGTTTTTCTTATATCTTTATTGGAATACATGCATGCTAGTTGAGATTGGTAGTTGAATGACATTGAAAAAGACAAATTAGAAGTTGTTAATTATAAGAAGGGCGCGCACAACCCTTGGATAGTGCGCACCACACATGGACACAATTTGCTTCAATCAATGAAAACCTTATTTCAAGGATAGTTGTGCAATGTTGGATGGCTATTTTATGTGCTTTAAATTTGGTTTTACATGGCTATTAAGATATCCATTCCATGCTTAGATTATATGCACCTCATTCTAGATACGTTTTGCATTTAGATTACACATGAACCACACCAAGGTTCCACGTGTACAACCCGAGACATTATGCCCATGGTTTTGAGGTGTGGTTCATTAAGTTAATTGTTCACCATGTTTTGTTTTCCATCCATTCCATTCATATATCCAACCTAGGTTAGTTGCATCTTGGTTTCATACTTTATATTTCATAATCATGTTCACCATGCTTTTCATTCTTACCCTTTACGTCATGCATCAATCTATGTAATGAATCATGAGTCCTACACCTTGCATTAGTGCATATTAGTTGGCTGTTAATTCTTTAATTTGCTTGTTTAGTTTAGGTTTCCATGCATTAGTTGATTAATGGCATGCATTCCATGTTAGCTTAAGTTGTTTCCTAGTTTAGACATAAATCCATGTTAAATTCATTCACTTTAGATTATTTTATTTCATGCACTCTTTATGTTTAACCATGCATCATGTTAGGTCACATTACATAATTTGTTTTCCTAGATTATGTCATGTTTAGGTTCAATTGATCATTTTTTAGGCTTAGTTTGTATGACAAGTTAGTTTTAGAAAGTTTCCATATTTAGATTTTGAGAAGTTCTAATTTTAGAAAGTTTTTATTTTCATGTATTTTTGGTTTCCATATCAATTTAATCCCTTAGTCAAGGCAAAACCATCTCTTTTGACTAGGTTAAATAGTTTAAATAAAATCCACCTGACACACAAACCATTCGATTCCTCAAGCATTTGATGTGTCAGGCTACTTGTTGACGCTCCGATTCACATAAATATACTTTACTATTCAATCGATAAAATTCTTCGGTAGGCAAAAGCCGTGCCTTCATGAGCTGTCCCATTCTATGCCAAGATCTGATAGGTTGTTTCCCTTCTCTCAGTCAGTGAATTTGGAGCTGTTCCCACCAAATAACTTGTATGCAACCAGTCTCTCTCCTCTATTCAGGTATTTCCATGCATTCAAAAAACATTCAACACTTTTTAACCAGTCCAGAAAGTCTTCTGTGCATATGCCCATCGAAACAGGGCATGTCAAATTTCAACTTGTAATCAAGTGTGACTCACCTTGCCAGTTGTGATTTATGTGACCAAATCTCCCAGGCTGAAAGATCCCTTCTTCATTTTCTGCATCGGATTCAGAATTAGAAGACAAATGCCGGCGGAAATCCACATGTTCACACTTTTGATACCGGAGGAGCTCGTTGATTGTATTGATGTGTTGATCGATGTTGTCGTCTTCCCTGAGGAGATCCACAATGTTGCCAGGGTGCAGATGATTATCGTGGTGACCGGGAAAGGAAAAATGTTACTGTCGTCGACAATTTCCAACAGACTCATCAGTTCTGAAACCGCCCGAAGGAGTTGAGGATGTATCTCGACGAGGGTTTCCTCTTTGTCGTTCATACCTGTATCGACCGGGGAATGGGTTCCGGTCGTGTCGACCTTGTTGTCGTCGGTTGTGCTCCGGGTTGATTTCCAGCAACTGCAAGACCTTGCGCATGTCATCAAACAGGAGATCTGCTCGATGTTGTCGACCCTAGCTCCAAGGGCCTGCATGCCCTGCTCATTAGTAGTGGCGTAGTGTTGTGCTGCCGGTTTGCCAGCTGTCGTCCTGGAAAATGCAGAGCTCTCATACTAATCTGGCACAGCCCGCGAGAGAAATGGAATGAAGAGAGCTTCCTCGCCAAAACAACTCAGCCGAAAAGTATGTTCTCTGCGAAACTCACTTGGCTAAAGTCTAAAATGAAAAATTAATTCTCCCTTTGCCTCAGAGGCAATGACTTGTTAAAACCAAAAGTACTTATCTAAAAAAAATGGATAAAAAGGAGACTGAAATGACCAAAATGATCTCAGGACCCAAAATAACAGAAATGTCCCCAGGCGGACTACAAAAATCTTCCTTGCATTTTCGCAAGACGTTGTTTTCATGCCTCAAGCTCATGATCTCCAAGTCAAACGTCAGGAAAGTCTAAAAGAGAAAGAAAGCATAAAAAATTTCTCAACTAAATAAACTCTAGAAAGCCAGAAACTAGAGAGCTCAGGGGACTTTTAAACTTAATAATTGGCAGAAGCACAAATCCTTAAAGCTCTTAATATGATGGCGCAATCATATAATGGACAATGTAAAACGAAAAAGCCCTCTTACTATCCATTTTACAACTATAAGAGGCCTAAAATAAAGAATTGAGAAACTTCCAATATATAAGAAGTCTGGTACAAGGACATTTGACTAAAGCAAAATGATATAGATGTCTTGGATATATCAAAAAATAAGCCCAAACACCATTTTCTTCAATACATACGTATGTATAGAGGAAACTCTCCACCCACCCCTCTCTCTTATTTATGCAATGGATACTCTTCAAGAAAATTCGCTTCTTATTTTGAGACTATTAGCGCCGCTACGACAGAAGTTCAATCAAAACAAGACAAGAACATGCCTCAAATATACTATTATTATTCTCACCCTTTCAAAAAAGTATGCAAATTCTGTCATGCCCACTTTGTGCACTCACTAAAAACATGAAGTATTGCATCTACGGTGTAAAAACTCAAAATGCAGATACAATGTGGACTCTGTAATAATAAGTTGCCTCGTAGTCAATGTGGCAGAGAATTCAGATAATGCAGATACAGCTGAGTTCTAAGTCCACAAAAGATTTTGATACCACGGTTGCGTCCTCTCATCCTGTCCAGCTGAAACCAGAACCCTGCGCCATCTTGCAGTTTCTCTATTTAATGGACCCCGCTGCCTGTTTAGGAGAAATTCTCTTTCATTATTAGAAGTCTGCCATGTCATATATGCAAATAGAAAGACATAAATTAGAAGATGGATAGGAATATTGCTGCAGCTCTGAAGAAGATTCAACCAACGGTCTAGTAGGAGAGTTATGCATGTAAATATCGGCTCCTTAGCAGCAAAAAAGTTTCAAAACAAAGAGTCTTAACTTCCACCCTTCAGATATCAGAAGGAAAACTGAAACTTTCTCTCTCTTACCTCTGATGTGTCGTGCTAGATATGTTGAATTATCAGTTGACTTAGAAGGTTAAGCTGATAGAAAGTAGGCCAACAATATGACTAACGCCTTTCATGTCAAATGCATTTTTATTTTTTTTCCTTGCTCTTGCATGTGCTCATTTTACCTTGTACTGGAACTTAATTTTTTGGAAAATAGAAGTCTCTCGACTTAACCTCTCCTCTCCAATATGGCTCTGATATCATGTTGGATTAGCATTCAACCTAAAATCTTAAGCTGATAGGAAGTGGGCCAAGACCATTATATGACTAACTAGACAGAGAACTAAAAATCTGGGAGATCGACCTGTAGGCCTTTGTCTGAAGCAGTTGCAGCTTGTAATAGGGTATTTGCTTGTAAGTGTTCGTAGAACATTACGAATTCAAACTAAACCTTTGAGCTTGTAGGAGAAAATTCCAAGGAGAAGAAATGAGATTTTAGGGGACATGTGAGAGGAGCATCTACCTTCCTAATACCAAAAGTACGCAGCTGTTGCTTTCAGCTGTTGGAGACACCACCATAACTGGACTTACTATTACGAAGAGTGCGGGCACGAATGCATGGCAATGTCTGTAGACTATCTTCGGAAGAAATATGTTTAACTATGTGTCTAACAACCACTTTGCATTCCAAATTAGAAACTAGATTTAATTTATCATTTTAAATTTGTCATCCATATAAAGTACAATTTTCTAATCTTCTGCATCATCTTTTCCGCACATGTCAGCCTGTGGGGGGGGGTTTAAACTACATGCAATGGTATGCAGAACAGATTGTGTGATATTGGAGGCTTGCAAATGTATACCCTTATGTCTTGAAAGGAATGGAATATCAAAAAGCATGCGTCCAGATCACCCTGTTGGACATGTCGGTTCTAGATTGAATACTGGCACCAAATTCCATACATAAAATAAGCATTGCAACTGAAACAAAATAAAATCTACCGCATACTTCTAAACCATAGCGTTTTATATTAAAAACATGCCGACCACCAAAATCCAATTAGCTGACAGTAGAACACAGCTCTTGTACGTCTTAAGCTCTGGAAATGGGCAAGCTAGGACTGAAATCAGTCACACGGGTAGGCAAGAAACTGTCATGAAAAGTAAAATGCACCGCAAGCTTGACATCCTCAGAAGAGAGAAGGAATTTGTCGTCTGCTGAAGGTTCTGGGCCGTATGTAGAATCTTGTTGCAAGTATTCAAATCCTAAGGGCCCATGAGGACAAGTCTGGATCCCTTGTCGATTGAAGAGAACCAACTTTGGATCCCTTGTCAGCGGAGAGCCCACGCAAACAAGTTTATATCGCCTGTCAATTCCGGAGTAGCTGCTGCTTCTGCTACCAGTATCTTGGTACATCACTCTCATTGCCCACTACACCTAGCCACATGCAGTTCATTGGCAGATCTGCTAACAGAACCAAAAACTTCGGGATTCCCTCAATGCAAGTCATCGTTGCAAACTCTCTAAGCTGAAAATCCCATAGAACTTATGCTTTAAATTTTCCCAGAATCCTCTTCTTTGAGAAGCTGCCTCCACTACCCTTTCCGAGTGCAAAATCCTGATCTTAAGGCCCAGATCTCCATGGTAGTCTTGGATCCAATCATCCAAGTTGGAAAAGAAAAGACTTTGCACATCCACCCTTTGAGATCTGTAATACTGCAAGCACTTCATGCACTCTTAGGCTGGCGCATCAAACCCCAGTCAAAAAGAAGGTACTATGCCACCTTCCTATTCCACAGGAATTTGTTTCGAACTATCCAATGTTACAATCACCTCCCAAAGTCAATGGAACAACATATGAACGCCCAAGGAGAGTGACCTTACTCCATGAAAGTAGTTTACTCTCAAATTTCTCAAATGCGTGAAAATCCTTGGAGTCTTCCCAATACAAACGAGCAGCTCAAGGTTACATTTGTTTGAGCATTTTCCAAATAGTGAAACAAGACATTTCCAATAGCTTTAGTCGACTTCTATGGAATATACATGAAAGGCATCTATCCTTATAAACCAACAAGGAGCTTCTGGTAATCCACGAAAAGTGCCTATCATTATAAACCAACCAGGAGCCCAGATATCTACTGCTTCCATTCTTTGAGTGATTGGCGCTTCAACGCAATCATAGATTCAAAAATCATTGGGCTACAGTAAGAAACATGCACACTTATTGGAGCAAGTTAAATAATGTCAGAATTCATGGTCCACATCTTCATTCAACTACTCCATTATATTCAGAAAGGAATAGAAATAGGAGACGTGGTGAAGAAGAAGCAAATTTAAATGATGGTTAGAGGTCTTTTCATCGATGAAGAAAAAAGTGAACCTGTGGAAGCACCTTGGAAGCAATAGTAGAGAATAACTTTTAAAAAAATGTTTTTTGTAAGCATAAGAATATATAATATCTAACTAGTGCTAACTGTGATTTAAAATCAGATTTCATAATGAACAAAAACCACAAATAGTAAATTATTTGTTAACAGAGAAGTGCCTGTGCATAAAGTAATCATAGAAGTTATTGGTAGCATGACAAGAAGCAGAAAGGAGTACAGAGCAGGATTTGGAACTCATCTACATAGAATGATTCAATCAGTTCCCCCTTATAAAAGGGCAGCCAGGTACATGATGCTCCCACACATGCGGGGACCAGGGAAGGGGCGGACCACAAAGGGTCTCTAGTACGCAGCCTTACCTTGCGTTTTTGCAAGAGTCCGTTTCCACACCTCAAAAAAATTCAGGTATCACACTCATACTGGTACATGACAAATGATAGAGTCATCAAAATCATGATAGCAGCATCTCAATCACAACAAATCTTAAGAAAATTCAAATGAGTGATCAAGGAGGGTTGAGTTATTCCTCAGGAGTAGAAATTGGAATCAAGTAGGTTGGAAAGAAAGACTTCTAGAAAAAACTAGGATATACATCCTTTAAACAGATTTAAAAGAGAATCCAAACTATTGCATTACCTGTTATAGACACACAAAAAAAATGGTTGGATGAATGAGGGGAATCCAACACAAGATAAAGCATGATCTTCAAGCCAACATCTCCAAAGGGGGATTCATAGGATCATTGAGTCACAAATCTAATGATAACTCAAAGTTACAAAAGAAACAAGCAGGAATCGGGTGCCTCTATTAAGGACTAAAACCAGCCTAACAATACCCACTACAAGTAAAATTCTTTCATATCTATACCAACTCCTAGAACACTCAAAAGCCCAATATCAAACAATAAGATAGAACCTCAATCAGGGTCAAAACAGGAACCCTTTCTAGAGTCCAGACAACACGAAATCCTGAAATATGTTGGTTGGGGAGAGACAAAAAATCTTATAGATTTACTCTTTCCCACGCCAAATGAAACTCTTATGTTTCCCCCATGTTTCTTATTCATGGAAGACTTCACTGTGACTTCTGTTAGTAATCAGCCTTCCAGCTGGTACTAAGCTTCCACTATTCTTCACAAAAGGATTACACCTGTAGCATGGTCGAGATGTTACAACTAATATTTCTAACAGAAAATGTCAAAATGTTCCATGGATTTTTTAAAAGCATGGAGCAGTCTGCTGAGTGGCTGATGCACGACATCATGTAGGTCTGCCTTGTCACATCCCATGCCTTTGAGCTTTTTTCTCACAATATTCATGTACTTAAAGTAAGGGACGCCTTGGCACAACGATTGAGTTGTCGCCATGTGACCTGGAGGTCACTGGTTTGAGGTATGAAAACAAACTCTTACAAAAATACAAGGTAAGGCTGCGTACTATAAACCCTTTGTGGTCCACCCTTGTGCTTAAAGTATGAGGAAACTCTAGCCTCATATTGTAGACTGACACTAAGTCATGCTCCAACAGCAGGCCTCAGTGAAATCATCAGTCAACTTCCAATTCTGGAATCCTATATAATGAAGTAGCCCAGTGATATGTGCTCCACTGTGCAAGTATTTCTTTTCTTAACTTTGCAAGGTAAACCATTAATTAGGATTTTGATCACAGGGGTGGGTTTCCTACTTACAATTCTCATGGTTGAGGTAATTACTTGTAAAATGATGATCAAACACGTTCTCCTTAAAAAGACATGCAGCAGTAAACATTTTCTTTTCACTATATTTATTATCAGCAAATGTCCATTGCTCTTCATCCATAATCCCACTTCAAAAAGTAATAATGTTTTGGACATATAAACTCATAAGTATCACCAGACTGCCATTTATTGGCCTAATTGTGGGAACATTGCAACTACAATGCCAATTTTTATTTTTATTTTTAGCTCATCAGTACCTCTAATTGTTTAATAGTTAACCTTTCTACAGCAATTATCACCAAGCAATTGTTTGGAACCCTTATAATATTGTATGATGCAACCAAACTGCTTGATAAATAGGAATTCTCGGTGACTACACAAACTGACTCACTGCCCTAAAAAAAGCAACACCAGGATGAAGAGTCACCTAAATAATTGTTGCAACTACATGTGTGTCTACCTGGTTCATCAAAGAAATCATCTTGATGACTAGTAGCTTTAACATTTTGACCATAGAAGTACCAATGTGTTTTAACACCTAGTCAAGCATATCTCTCACAATAAGCTTTGACATTTTATTGGCAACAAACTGACATGAAATAGATGAAATTAATCTATCTTTTGAATGTGCAGAAGAACATATTCATTCATATATGAATTCATGCCATAGTATGTGATAGCATAACATCAAAAATATATTTATCCAGGGAAGGTCTGATGATAGTGCTGGAATTCAAAACACAAATGGATTTCTTCAAGCCACAACTATATTTGATTACCCATGAGCAACTAATCCAAGAAGTAGACTCCCCATGAGCAAGATTACTTCACATACGTCATTGCAACATTTAGAGAAGCAATCTTTACCACAAGTTGCCACAGCAGCCATTCTTGTGATCCCAACAAGCCCACAATCAAGTTTGGCAGATGTCAGACATCAACGTCACATAGAATTAACACTAAAGCTCTGAAAACACCTGAAAATATGATTAACCAAGTCAAAACCTAAAATAACAGCTCTGGGTTCACTAATTTCTTCTCAAGTTTAACTAAGATTCATCATCATCATCATCATCAAGACCTTATCCCAATTAGGGGTCGGCCACATGAATCTTATTCCTCCATTCCACTCTATTAAATACCATGGTTTCATTTAGTCCCAAAGTTTTTAAATCTTTCCTCACCACTTCTATCCACGTTCTTTTGGGCCTTCCCCTTGCCCTTTTAGAACCTTCAACTTGTATTGCCTCACTCCTTCTAACTGGTGCCGTTGGTGGCCTCCTTTGAACATGTCCAAACCATCTAAGTCTAATCTCCCTCATCTTGTTACCTATTGGTGCTATCCCTAAATTTCCTCTAATATTTTCATTTCTAATTCTATCCTTTCTTGTCTTACCACTCATCCATCTCAACATCCTCATTTCTACGACACTCAGCCTATGAGTATGATGTTCCTTAACTGCCCAACACTCTGATCCATAGAGCATAGCCGGCCTAATAGCCATCCTATAGAATTTTTCCTTTAGTTTGAGTGGCACTCGCCGATCACATAAAACACCTGATGCACATCTCCATTTGTTCCAACCTGCTTGGATTCTCTGGGTGACCTCCCTCTCAATCTCTCCACTCTCATGGATCAATGATCCTAAGTATCGGAAGTGGTCTCTCATGGGGACCTCTTGATTATCAATCTTGACTGGTGCTCCACTCCTACTCTCCTTACTAAAATTACATTCCATATATTCTGTCTTAGTTCGGCTAATTTTAAATCCTTCCGATTCTAATGCTTTTCTCCATAACTCTAGCTTTATGTTTACACCCTCCCTTGTCTCATCAAGTAGGACTATATCGTCTGCAAATAGCATGCACCAGGGAATCTCCTCATGCAGATGTTTTGTTAACTCATCCATAACTAATGTGAAAAGGTATGGACTCAATGCTGATCCTTGGTGCAATCCGACAGTGACAGGAAAATCACCAGTCACGCCACTAATGGTCTTAACATTTGTTATTGCTCCCTCATACATATCTTTAATTATGTCTATATACCCATGAGAAACCCCTTTAACACCCAACACCCTCCATATTAACTCTCTAGGGACTCTATCATAAGCTTTCTCTAAGTCAATAAAGACCATGTGTAGGTCTTTTCTCCTCTCCCTATATTTCTCTACTAATTGTCTTAGTAAGAAAATAGCTTCCATGGTAGACCTCCCAGGCATGAAACCAAACTGATTCTCCAATACACTTGTTTCATGTCGTAGCCTCTTCTCAATCATTCTTTCAAAAAGTTTCATGGTGTGGCTCATAAGTTTGATCCCTCGATAATTAGTGCAACTCTGAATGTCTCCTTTATTCTTATAGATTGGTACAATAGAGCTTTTCCTCCACTCATCAGGCATTTTCTTTGATTTTATAATCTTGTTAAACAACTTGGTCAACCAAACTACCCCACTATCTCCCATATGCTTCCAAACCTCTATTGGTATACCATCAGGCCCCATGGCCTTTCCTGATTTCATCTTTCTCAAGGCCTCTTTTACTTCAAGCATTCTAATCCTACGTTCATATCTATAATATCCGGTGTTATTTAGATTTATAGTATTTTCAATCCCTATATTCTCAGGGCCATTGTCATTTAACAATTTTTGAAAGTATATTTCCCACCTTTGTTTGATCTCATTATCTTTGACTAATACCCGTTGATCATCGCTTCTAATGCACCTAACATGCTCTAAGTCCTTACCCTTCTGTTCTCTTACTTTTGCAAGTTTAAACACATCTTTCTCACCTTCTCTTGTTCCTAGTCTATTATAGAGCTCATCATATGCTTTAAGTTTTACCTCACTTACTATTCTCTTAGCAACGTTTTTAGCATTCGTATATTGTTCATAGTTTTCATTATTTCTAATCTTCTGCCATGCTTTAAAATGCATTCGTTTTTCTTTAATAGCTTTTTGCCTTTGTTTCATTCCACCACCATGTTTCTTTTGTTAATAGCCTTTTACCTTTAGATACTCCTAAGACATCTTTTGCCACTTTCTTAATAGACTCAGCCATATTAGTCCACATGGTATTTACTTCTGTTTCATAGTTCCAATTTCCTTCTACCATCAACTTATTTTTGAATGAGGTTATTTTCTCTCCTTTTAAGTTCCACCACTTAGTTTTTGGATGTGTATTAAGTTCAGTTCTTTTACTCCGTCTTTTAATATGAATATCCATAACCATTAACCTATGTTGTGAGGTTAAACTCTCACCAGGTATCACCTTACAATCCTTACATATAGATCATTCATTATTCCTAAGTAGAAAAAAGTCTATTTGACTTTTATGAAGTCCACTTTTAAAGGTTATTAAGTGTTCATCCCTCTTCTTAAAGAGTGTATTTGCAATGGATAGGTTATATGACAAAGCAAAATCGAGGACATTCTCCCCCATCTCGTTTCGTTCACCTATACCATACCCTCCGTGTATTCTATCATATCCTTCCTTATCTTTTCCTACATGGCCATTTAAGTCTGCTCCTATAAATATCCCCTCAGTGTTGGGAATTTCTTGCATGACTCCCTCCATATCTTCCCAAAACTGTCTCTTAATTATATCTTGTAACCCTACTTGTGGTGCATATGCACTTATAATATTTATAATCTGCTCTCCTAAAATCATTTTTATTATTATAATTCTATCACTGATTCTTTTAATGTCCACAACTGTATCCTTTAATTCCTTATCCACTATTATTCCTACGCCATTTCTATTATTTTCCTTTCCTACGTACCATAATTTATACCCATCTATTTCTCTAGCTTTAGGTCCTTTCCACTTTGTTTCTTGGATACAAGCGATGTTGACTCTCCTACGTTTCATCGTGTCTACTAACTCCAAACTCTTACTTGTCAGTGTCCCTATATTCCATGTAGCGATGCGAATCTTATGTTTTGGAGATACCCTATTTACTATCGCCTTTCTCGACCTCCATGGTATGAACCCATGTCCACTTTTCACTGCACCTGGGTTCTGATGCAACGCGTTGCTTCCGAGGGTACGCTCTAGCAGCCCTTGCCCATTTTTTACTACACCCGGGATCCGATATAGCGCGTCGCTTCTGGGAGAACGCCCTAGCAACCCTTGCCTATTTTTCACCGCATCCGGGATCCGATGCAGCGCGTCGCTTATGGGGAACGCCCTAGCTTGAGCGAATTTCAGTTTTCGATTCATGTCATGTTGGGGTTGCCATAGTTTAAAAGCTGAAGATGAATTTCATTAAAATCATCTTCAGCTCTACATAAAACTTGAAATATCTAAAGACTTATAGGAGAGCAATGAATGTATATATTCGGACAGGAAGATTTGGCATGTGAACGTCCAGCCTCACTATTTGATACTCAGAGAAATACTGTTCAAGTAGTCCCTACGATGCATTTGGAGCTCATAGACGTATAAATTGACTTATGTTCTTCCAGAACTAATTGCCATAATCCAAAAAAACCTCTCTAACTATCACACAGAATCTAAAATGCCAGATATTTTATCTAAGATCTAAGTTTGTTCTTTGAGAAACATTTATGCCCCCTATCAATGAACTAGAAGACTTTAATTGAAAGGAAAAGGAGAACAAGAAAGCTACATAGAAATGGGAAACCAGAAAACAATTAGGAAGTGGAGAACCAATAACCCTCTCCAAGTCTTCCTGGTAAAAGTGTACAAAATGAAGTTTTACTTATTATTTTTATTTTTATTTTTTTGAGTAATAGGTTGGTAGTTCTTAACCTTGTGAATTTTTTAATTTTTTATGATGTCCTAGTCAGCAAGACACCAAAAAGAGATGAGGTTGAAATGAGGAATTAGGGAAAGATGCAAAAATGGCTTCAAAAAGCAAGCATTTTACAGCTGGAATAATCCTGAGCTCTAAATCTTAATGTGCCACAAGATATTGTAACAATTCTTGTTCAAATTCATGTGTGGCTAACAAGCCTTCATTTTTCTCTTCTAGGGTAGTATCAACAACTATCTATCCATTATTTATATTCTTGACCTCAATTTCCAGTTTCTTGGATTCTTTGCAGATATATCTTAGTGCTTAACACAAGATCTGATTCACTGGGAGTTGCTCCATTGACATGCAACACTAGTCAAACCTCATCAAATCTGTACCCGTGTTATTCATGATTCAATCGCAAGTGGTACAAAGAAAGGTTTCTCCCAATGAAACTCAAATGCCTTACCACAGAAGAAGTAAATCAGCAAGACTGACACAAGAACTGAACCTCGTGCTGGAGGGACTCTGTAAACAGTTGGAAACTCAGGAAAATTTTGGAGGTGATAGTATCAGAGCAAAAGCATATTGACTATGTTTAAGTACAGTTACAACTTTTGTTGGCACATAGATCATTAGCTCATTAAAGATTGAAAATTGCCTTTTTCTAGAAAGGTATTGATAATGTCATTTGCTAATTCTGCTCCATAGGATATTGTTATTAGTGATAGTGTTGATACAAAATTGACAATCATTCTCCTCAGCTGGTTTACATGGTTGCTCCAACTTATTACTTGAATTTCTTTGAATGGCAATGACTCCAACCCTTGATTCTGTCTGGTTACCAGCAAAGACCACTAGTTATGGTGAAAAGCAAACTCATATAAATTAACAGATAAGAATCCGCATACTTAATTAATTAGACTAGAGCAATGCCATGGTTTACAAATCCATTCATGTGGCATTTTACTGTTGCAACAGTATCTTATCCGTGATGATTCAGTATGACTGACTTTTCTCTTTCACAAGTTTCCAAACACTAGATCAACAAAGATTGTCATCCATTACCTTTAAACTTCAGCCTTCACTTTAGGAAAAGTATGTGTCTGAGGAACCATAAAACGTAGCAAATTTGTTCATTTTCAAAACCAAATGTAAGCTAATAGTAGATCACTGTAGGCTCAAAACCTTTGAGGTAATAACATTCTGACAGAGAAAAGCATAAATTATTAATTACCTCAAACATTTTACTAGGCATACTTTGCCGAGAGAAAAAAAAACATGCGGTTATCAGTCAATACAATCACTCCCCCAGAATATATGAGTTAGAAAGTATCATAGAAATGGAGCATAAGGGCAGCCCTGGTGCTCAAAGCTCCCGCCTATGCGAGGTCCAGGGAAGCGGCGGGCCACAATAGAAATGGAGCATACCAAGGAAAAATCAAAACCACAGCCTCATACAGCAGCATCGATCATCTCCCTTTCATTCTTTTGTGCCACATACTGGTTCAATAAAGTAAGCCTAGCAGTCTCAAATGCAAAATATCCCAATGCAGCAAAACAAGCACTATGAACAACCCTCGGACCCATACCCCGTGTCAACCCAATCCAACCTTCTTCATTCAAAATCTGCTTTATCATCATAGTAATCCCACCGTAAACATTCACAGCAATTTTACTCTTAGCTTCTCCATGAACCTGGGTCATCAACCTAGTCTTCACCACATCCAAAGGTGTTGTTAATGATGCGGAAATCGCACCAGCCAATGCCCCACAACACACACTATGAAAAGGTTCTAAATGATCCTTTCCAGTTTTCTTCAATACAAAAGATTTCAAATACTCAAATGAAGAATAACTCAGCACGCCGGCAGGCAAATTCCTAAGAAGAGTAGCAGAATAACCGGCATAAAGACCCAAAATCCCATCTTTTTCCAAAATTCTCAGCATAACTTCCCAAGACCTCCCAACGGCTCCACCAGCTTGCATTCTCTGAGTAATCAGTTCCTTTGGTACCATTATAGCTGAACTAACAATATTACCCATTGCACCAGCGGTAGGAGGAATCAACAAAGGTGGATAATGTGGAAACTTTGATAGAAATGACTTACCAAATTCACAAGTTCCAAAGTAAATTGCTGAAGAAAAGGTGGAACCCACAATAACAGCAGAAACGCCACTGTAGAAACCAAGAATTCCCCTCGTTTGGAAGGTTTTAGCAATGGCATCAAATGTACCACTATAAATTTCTGCTGCACCTTTCGTCTGTAACTTGGTTTTGATTGTGTCAAGTGGGTGGAGACAAACATATGTGAAAGCTCCTGCAAATCCTCCCGCAATTGCTCCAAAAAGTGCCCTCTCAAATACTGTGAGATTTTTCACGAGGGTTTTGACTTTTGGGCTTTCCTTTGTAGCTGTGTTTATCAAATTCTGGGATATGGTTTTTGTGTTTTGCGTGGTTGGAGGTGGCGGATAACTGTTGGATTGTGATGGGAGGTGTTGAGTTTCTACTGAGAGGGTGGTTGAAGAGAAATTGATGTTGATGTTCTTGCTCTGGTTTCGCTTGTTGGGGTTTACTAGGTGGGGTAAAAGGGTGTTGAAATGATTGAATATGTTATTGAAATCCATGAAAGTTGGAGTCAAATTTGGGTTTGTAGATGGTAGCGGGAGGCCAAGAGATGCAGAGATTCTGGCCTCCATGGTTCTGTTTCTTCTGCTCTGGATTGGTTGCAGTGATTCCTCACACAGTTTATAATGTGCCGGACTGTCACAGTAAGACACGATCTCACAGTAATGCAATGTGGCATGCCGACCTTTCCCAAGTGGGCCCTACTTGCAAGAGTCCGATTGGCAATAGATCCAATAGATTTTGGTGCCTCAACATGGACGGTTAGAAACTCCGATGTAAGCAAAGATTACACATTCGAGGACTAAAACCAAAATTAATTAAAGGTAAGATAGCCAACTGAGATAATCTTCAGGTTACATATACATAAATTAGACCTGCCAGATTATTTAAAAGTACATGTGGACCCATCCTTTCGGTGATAAACTGACCTTTTCACGTTGGAGATTTCAGCTGTAGAGCTTTGTCTAAGAGGGATAGAGTAAATGGATGGTTCAGATTATTTTGCATAGACTTGGTTTTCCACGCACCATACATAAGTTTTTTAAACGTGGACGTGTTCGGGCCACAGATCACTACCGACACCAAAATGTGGTTCGTCCTCAATCGTACTATGCCGTCTGTGTTTATTATGACACAGACGATTTGGTAGTCCACCACAAATCATCAGGTATGATCTTGATTCCATGCTAAATGGGCCTCATGTATGGAAGATTAGCGGCCAGGATTTAACTAGCGGGGATTTATGTAGAGAGTTCTGTTCAAATTCTTTGGACTAATTTGTCATGATCTTTGTGCTTCATTAGTTGTTTTTGTGAGCTGCGAGCCAGCATATGTTCTGAACTTTATCATTACTCTCCAAAACTTAAGTTGTTCAGGAGAAGAAAACCAAATCAATTTTGTTTATGATTTTTTGTTAGGATGCTCCACAAATTGACGTTGAGACTCCCACTCTTTGGTGGATCTCTCCATGAGCCTTTTCTTTATGTAAGCTTGCTCGTCTAGGATTTGACATTGGTGGTGAAGTTTGCTCTTATGCCAAATGTTTTGAACTTGAGCAATACGGAAAGCCTTAATTGTTATGTAGGGAGAAGCAAAATTCTTAACTAAGACCATAAAGATAGACTTCGTTTGTCCCATATGCTCTCCCAACAAAGCAAGGTCTGTCCTGGTTTTGATCAGTTTTGTTGGAAGTTTTTTACTTTAGGCTTATTCTTGAAGGAGAGATAGTATTTTACAATTTATTTTATTTGGAGGAATATAGAGAGCAGAGAATTACCCATTCAATCTTCATTAGATATCACCCCAACCATTATGTTCGTCTCTTAAAAGAAGAAGTACTTCCTCTTGTAGCATTTTTCTTTTTTCTTGTTTTTTTTTTACAGTAAAGAGTTATCAAGTAAACTACCTAAAAGTATATCATAATTCTTAAATCTACTTCAAATCTCCCCAATAAAGGAGAGTGCCACCTCGAACCTCCACCCAAGCTTAATAAGGAGAGTCACCATATGTCTGCTACCAACTCCATTAGATGCCTTTTGACACTTAATAGTTGTAGCATAACTAAGTGAGAAAATGTGTCTCTGTGGTTAATTATACAGTTTCCCGCTATTAACAAAGGGAACTAGGCTATTTGCACCTCCCTCTGAAGAACTAAAGATCATGCTCCACCACATCCAATATATACATGCAAGATCAAGCTGATTCATTTTAATTGATAATATTAATCTCTTGGTGGTGCTCTATCACCTCATACAACTCAAATAACCCTTTTTTTGGTATAGCAAAGAATTACAAGACAAACTATCTATCAATCCACTATCATATTCTTAAGTCTACATAAGATCTCCCCCACAAAGGGAGAAAGTGCTACCTCAAACCTCCAACCAAACAAAATGCAATGAAGCACCATGTTGTTAGTGACCAATCACTCTAGCCAACTTTTGCAAATAACAATGACTTAAGGGTCAAAAACTCACAAAATCTTATATGAGAAAATATGTAGAAATTCTTATCTATCTAAGATATGGAAAACCATCGTTATAGGGTTTAAATTTGGACCCCAAAATTCAAGAACAATAACCAAAAGATTAAACAATCAAAGAATTGGAATCATCAAATGGAAAAGGCTTTTGCCATTTTTTATGTAGAATATAGGCCAGCAGATGAACGACTAAGATTACGATCATTCTTATGGTCAGGGAGCAACAAATAACTAAAAGGACAAATGGATCATTGCCAAAGTCAATATTAAATATTAAATTATTGAAGTATATAGTTGCTTGTAAACTCAAAATTGCAAGTTATGTTGCTCATAAACCATGTTCAAAGCGGTCATGCAATTAGCTTGAGTTTGAAAAAAATGAATTCAATAGAGACTGGTGGCTCTATCATGAAACATGTGAAACAAACTTTATTATAACATGACTATTTGTTGATTTTTCTTTTCCGAGCCAAATGAAATTAGATAATTGCCAAATTTCATTTTAACAACAACCAACCATGTTTCTTCTTTTTTTTCCTTACTTTTTCTTCTAAAATTTAATTTTGTCTCTCAAAGAGAGAGATAGAGAGAGAGAGAGAGAGAGAGAGAGAGAGAGAGAGAGATAGAGAGAGAGAGAGAGAGAGAGAGAGAGAGAGAGAGAAGAAAAGCCACTTAAATTCCTCTTGGCAAGGAGAGAGAAGGTACCACTTTATCTAGTTGACTATTGAGATCATGAAGTCAATAGTCTTAGGAACCAAATCCAACATAAACAAAATCCAAGTTTTCCTAAGAAATAACTAACGATTTTAGGATTCCACTCTCCTTCTTTTGGAATCCAACCAGCTGCTTTGGGAATAAAGTTGACTGCTCTATGTTTCAGCTTGAAGAAGATTATGAGTTTGAGGAAACAATTGGTTGCCTCAAGATGAGCAATCAACTGCCAAGTCGTCAAAGCGAGTTTCACTTCTAATTGGAAATCCAATTGACTACTCTTCAAAAATAATCAACTAATTAGTATCAATAAATTGGATACAAACTAGAAACTACTTTCAATCAACTACCAATTAAAATCAATTAATTGTTTCTAGGGATAAGTATACTTTTCATATGGACTGTCAACTTCAAATGGGAAAATGTTGGGTCTTAGTAGATCTTTTGTACTTCAACAACTAAAATTTGATTTTCAATAGTCTATTGGTAGGTGCACTATAAATTGAAGATTCCTTTGAATATTCAAACAATTATCGAGCATTAAATTGACAAGCATTCAAACCAACACCTCAAGCAATCAACTCCAAGCTTCCTAATTTATTTCTTTCAACCTTTTGTATTGAAAAACATATATGTCACCAATTTTAGTCTGTGGATATTAAGAGAGTTGTATCTCTCCTATTTTCTTGGAAGAAGATTATAATGTTGTAAAAAGGAAGTACTTGCAAAGTATCAATTGGCATATAAAATCCCGCAAGGTTTTAGTAAAACTCAAAGTAGGAAATATTTTGAGAGAGTAGAAATAGGTTTTCAGGTTGGCTAGCTAAACCACTATAAAATATTAGTTTCTAGAAAATTTATGAGATAATTTTTCATTTTAGAATTTTATCTTTCAAATTAAGCAATTTGTTTCAAATTTTTCAAAATTTATTTTGGCCTGATTCACACCTTGTGGGACCACAAATATGGGCATGTACATGAAACGAAACAAAGAAAAACATGTGCAAGGTATCAACCATATAAACCTTGCTCTTCAAAGAATATAATCTAATAATTGGATGACATCACATTCAGTGACAATGTATGCACCCTTCACAACCTTAATCACTAATTTAGAGAATGCTGATGAATATGGTGTATAACCTTAGTTTCTCTTTTATGTGGATGCTTGTGCATTCTCTTTGATGAATCCTTCTTCATTATAGAAGGCCACTCAAGATAGATACCCCACTCATTAAAAAAAATCATTGGAAGGAACCGCCCTACAAAATCTTTGAATTATGTGGGATGTTAAACATTTTTTCAGTGGAAGCTCCCCTTTACACTCTATAACTTATCCTAGCCATATTTTTGCCCAATATAGATAACCCTTCAATCGCACACTTTCATTTGATGTCCCTCTGTACAACCCCTAAACTGCAAGACATGTGGAACCCTTTTTTTCTAGTATAAACTATTTTTTTCCAATCTAATTCGCCCATCTATATGCTTGTCAATGATCCCTATGTTTTCCTTTTGTCTAACTCTGATCCCATCTAAATAAAAACCTTCAAATACAGAACAAATTAATCTCATTTTTATTGCAAACTAGATGCCAACGAATCCCATACAGAAAATTCTTGCAATGGCAGTGATTTTCCGCACAAAATTTCATGAGATGACAAATATATTGCTGATTTACAACTAACTTTGCTCTTCAAAGAAATAAACAAAATAAACTATTGTTCAAACTCTTTGGTAATATAGTTAACTGAATGGATTTACATCTCAACCCAACTACTCAAATTTTGGTTTGGACTTTGGTCTTGGCCAAACTTGCTACATATTAAGAAAAACTTACATTCAAAAAGTATTGTAGTCTTCTATAAAATAAACAAAGCTACAAGGGCAATCTTTAAAAGCAATATTTTTGAAAAAGAAGAAAGTTTATTGCAAATTGAGTGTTCCTCTATAATTATCGATGATAGAATAATCAAGAAATAACTTCACTGTGTTAGCAAGGTAAGCAACATTAGAGATACAAGAAATGGTACGCTAGAAGTAAGATATCTAAAGTAGTCACAATTTCTATGATACTATGATCTGGTATTGATTAAATTTTGGCATAACAGTCCTCTCCTTGTAGGCTATACGCTTGGTGGTAAAGCATTTCAGTGCTAAAATATATCACTTCTAAGATATCTAACAACATGCAACTATACCATGCAAGCAAAAACTAAGAGTGTTCCCCACCACTTGCAATCATCTAAATTGTTTAGCTTATAACAGATGTTGTGAATGAGACACTGTCTTTTTCTCCTTCAACGAATGATTATGTTTTTTATTTATGAATCTTGAAGAATGTAGAACTTTCCTCTTTGTTTTGTCATAGGTGTTTCTACCCAATGGGCACTATGCTAAGAAGGATTTAGGGTTAATCACCCGCCTTCTTACTTTCAGAGATATTAGACACCTGACCCATAAATGAGCAAACATCGTAGCAAGTGGTATCATGGGTAGTCTACGCTATGGTTTTGATCCTCACCCATACAAGACAGACACTCAGTCGCCTATTCTGGTGTGGACGAAGAGTGGCGATTGATAAACCCAAGAGTTGCTTATCACTGCAACATGGCAGTCCATATGGTTTGGTTTGTGTTTTCAAACAACATTATGAGTGCCCCAGGATGGACATATTCCTATGTACCAATGGTGTGACGACACCTAGATGAGTGGTATGAGTACTCAGGGCTAGAGATTCGAGTGCACATGGACACTCTTAAGATGCCTATGTAAGGGTGCCTCTTGTTGATGATGTGCATATTTATTAAGATATTCTTTGAGCTTTTGACAATTTGCACTGATGATATTCATTTGAGATATTCTTCAAGCTTATGATGCTCTACATTGATGTTATTCATTTAAGGTATTCTTTAAGCCTTTGATGCCCTGTACGAATGTGGTTTTTGACACTCTTGGGACCCATATGTGAGGGTATCCATTGTTGATGACGTGTATATTCATTGAGATATTCTTTGAGCTTTTGATGCCCTATACTGTAATAACCCTCAATTTTGGGTTCTTTTTCGTGCAATATATTATATTTTATAGATGAAAATAAAAAAATTGAATTTAGTAAAATTGATTTCTATGAAAGTGACCCATTGAAAACAAAAAATTTGGACTTAAAACTATCAAAAATGAAAAGTATACATTGATACGGTTCCAACAACACAAAGAACATTGAAATTGGAGTTCGGATGGAGGAGATATGAGGATTTAAAGTAAGGAGGCTATTTTAGAAGAAAAAATATATAACATATTACTAAAGGAGCAAGCCAAATTGATATCAGCACCCCTCCCATTTAAACCAAACGAACAAATCGTTTGATCTATTCTCAACCCAACACAGAGAGAGAGAGAGAGAGAGAGAGAGAGAGAGAGAGAGAGAGAGAGAGAGAGAGAGAGAGAGAGAAACCTGGGACACCGGAGAAGCAGGAAAAATAGGGTTTTTTGGGTTACCAGTGATGCAACCGTTGCCAGAGAAGATGACTACTTAGTTTGACAATCTGAGCTAATCATTCCACTCTGCTTAGAGACGACCAAAATCCCCATGGTTATTGGGGGATTCATGGTGATCTTGACTATTGATCAAAAAGGAGACAGTGCACGACAAACTCGGAGACCTTACCGGGGAAAATGGCAACCAATTCAGCTCATCCAAGGGTAGAAAATGCATGAAAACACTCCTAGGAGGTAAGATCTGTAAAACCTTATTCTTGATTTGAGTTATTTTGCTAAATTTGTATGATTTCACCCTAGATATAGGTTTTATGGATGATCCAGCTATCCATTTCTTAATCTAAGCTTAAAAATGGATAAATATTCACCTTTTATAGCTTGGGTCTAATTGAGATTGTTGATCTAGGCTAAAAATCAGTCAAACAATCTTAGTCATCTAATATATCATTGTTTAAACAATGACTTCTTGATGTCTAATCAATGACCAAACACCACGAATGAACTATAGAACCCTAAATTAACTAGTATATGACAAAAATTGAATGGTCGAGTTGGAAATTGGGTGAATAATCTTAGTCATCCAATCAGATATAGTGAAATGTTAGGTCAAACTGTAGGATTGATGATTAGATGTTGTCATTGCATTCCTAAACCCCAAATTGACATAGGATGAGCTAAATTTCACTAATCCATTTGCTAAAAATATCTAATAATATGATGTGATCAAGATCTGACCACTTCTAGCTGTCAGATCATCAATCTAGAGAATGAACAACAAATCAAAGGGTGATTTGACATTGTTCCTCACATCTGATTAATGACCAGTCATTGGTGAATGACTGATTAAAAATCTAATGGCCTTAGACAATCCATGATGTGGAAAGTAGACCAACAGCTAAAGTAGTTGAGATTATATAGTTATGAGTGATGGATTGTATTTGGATCATCAAATTAGGCTAGAATAGATTCCCTTTTTTTGTACTTGTTAATGTAACTTAACATTGACAAGGAATATGATATATTGACAGGTTGATCAATGAATTGATGAGAGGGATATAACTAAATTGTGAAGCACGACGAGGGAGGTAGGTAGTTTTAACTTCGATATGCTTTTGTGAAACATGAAAACTGTTGATGATCATTCTACCATATTTGAAAATAGTTAAAATTGAGATTTTGAAAATTTTTATTTATATAGTTAGAGTACTTGTATTTCGTGTAACTTATCAGTTTTGAATGACATGTGGATTTATTTATTAAATTGAAAACTTGTACATGAAAATGTATTTGAAATTTGTATGGAATTTGTGATTTATGAAATGATGAGTGAGGAGTCCTCATACTCAATCCTTGTGAGGGTTACTTTTACATAACTATATCATATCATGAGATTGATTTGCATGATTTTACTAATGCATGGAATTCTATGGTTTTATATGTTATGGCGGCATATTATGATGCCTAATATTATTATGTTATGGAGGGCATATGGTGGCCAGTTGGAAGCTATGCTGGGAGGGTTGGGGACTAACCATCCTCTTTCCTAAACTTTATATATGAGATACCTAGCCAATTCAAGTTGATACATCATGGGTAGGTCATGGCCTTGCATACTGTGTTCCCCATGAGCAAGATGCAGGGAGTATATCCATCTTAGTATCAACGTGATAGCTGCGAACTTGATTAAGTTTTGTCCTCTACACAGAGGGTCCATTATTTTGGCATTCATATGTATATAGCGCGATAGCACAAGTGTGCGGCACCCTGTGATTTTAGGTCTATAATGAGTACTCATGACCAAAGACAAACAATAGGATTTTGAGTGGATTTACACTCTCGAGACCTCAATGAGTTTCAAATAGTGATATATATTTTAAAGTACATTAATAGTATTTAAGAATTTCATGATTTAAACGCTTTTTGTCTATTGATTTTGATGATGATTCATTTTCTAGTTTGGATGAGTGTATTTATGTTAATTATGCATGACATGAGTTGTGGTGACTATTTATATCTTATAAAATACCTTGCAAAGATTATTATTATCTTTGAAACAACAAGCACAGATATTAACACTGATAAATTGAACTGGTTTGACATGACATTGATTTGTAAAGCATATTTGAGACTCTAGAGTTTTATTATACTACTTATTATGCATTACATTTTACAGAACTGCTTAACATGTGATTATGAATCCCTTTTGGATTTTAAACTGCATAAAC
The DNA here is from genome assembly GCA_035236585.1 of Warburgia ugandensis. Taxonomy (NCBI): domain Eukaryota; kingdom Viridiplantae; phylum Streptophyta; class Magnoliopsida; order Canellales; family Canellaceae; genus Warburgia; species Warburgia ugandensis. The sequence goes on along the minus strand of CP141128.1, from coordinate 17,922,252 downwards.
TTCATACTTCAATGATGAAACTACCTACACAAGCACAAGCTTGCTGAGACATTATAAATTGTATGCATTGTCTCAGGTTTGTAGAAATGAGACACAAGAGCAGAAGATTGTGATAAAGAGAAGCCAAGAAAGGTATAATAAGCAGGCTTGCAATGTAGTTGATGATCTTGTTAACTGACGTAAGGTTTGATTTAATATGACTTTGCTTTATTTATATATGGGTATGTAAATTGGAGTTATAGTGATGTGGCTATGAATGGAGTGGTTTTGGAGATGTTGGTTTAAATTCCTAGCCTTTTGGCACTACAAAATATTTCTTTTTATTTAAATGTAAACAAACATGTGTATGTGAATGTATTTTGAAGGAGACAGAGTCTCCTTTGTGGTTTCATTATATATATATATATATATATATTGTGTTTATCAGGTTATCACATCACATGCGTGAAATATGTTGGGTTCAAAATATAGGAGAGACTACCGAATTTTTGGTAGAAATGTAGTGTTCATTTCTCTGAAAATCCTTATTTTTTAAAAGAAAAATGACACTCTGGAGTTTTTGTTAAGTCTTCTCATGAAACTTGTTTTTTACTATTTGGTTTTTAAATAGTTTTTCAAACTCGAGGCCCCACAATTGCAAAAGATTTTGTGAAACAGTGTTAGAAAAACTTGGGATGTCACATGTACTAATGTGGTTTTTGAGACTCTTGGGACTCGTGAGTGAAGGTGACCTTGTTGATAATGTACATATTCATTGAGATATTCTTCAAGCTTTTTATGCTCGTCATTGATATGGTTTGGCATATTTATGAGCCTTACGAGCTCGATTGCTTTGCACATTTTCAAATAGACAAGTAGAGTGAGTTGCATCAATTTGAGATTGGCTTTTTTATGAGCCATACAAGCTCTATATACTCAGCATGTTTTTAGAAACATGCAAATGGTGTGGTTGCATGGCCTTGGTTTTTAACAATTTTTATGAGCTTTGATGCTTTGGCTATTGCATATTAATTTGGTTGGTTTTGCATGCTACTTATGCTCTACTTTATCACTATTTGCTCTCATTATTAATATCATATTAGAGCTACTTTCCATTAGAAAATTGTTATTATATGCCCTACGACTTGATACTTAAATTTTTATTATATATATTAAATGTTTATGAATTTATTATTATTGTTGTCACATACATAAGCATAGCTTGCTAAGGCATTGTGATGTTCTGCAATGCCTTAGATATTAAGAGAGACAGTAAGAAAGGCAAGCTAATAGAGAGCAAGTGAGGGTGTTGGTGGCCCTTAGTAATGTATAGAGGAGATTTTAGCAACATATGTGGTTTGCTAAAACCTTGCCTTTGTATACTGTTTATGGACTGTATATGTAATGGTTTACACTTCTATGACATGGATGTTTGGATTACATTATGTTGGATGAGTTGGCCGTGTATGGACAAACCGTGGGCTATGTCATTATTTGTAAATTTATCTTTCATCGATGGTGTATATATTTTGGTCAAAACCTGTGAATGATCAAGGTGGATGATCATGGAAACTGAGTCTCCAAGTTAAATTTTTGTGTTATTGTGTTTATCAGGTAGTTGTTATATCACATGCATTAAATGTGGTTAGTCCAAAATACAGAGGAGACTTTGCTATATTTTCAATAAAAACAGGAAGCTCATTTCACTATTAAATATGTGGTTTTGTGGGTCATATGACTCATGGGGTTTTGAAATGATTATTTTTCATTTGAAATATTTATTTTTAGTCAATTTTAAAAAATAAAATATTTAATCAAGGATCTTGACTTTTGAAAAATATTGTATTTATATGATGTGTAAAACCCGAAGTATCACAAATTACCACCAGTAGGTTATCCACACAAAATGATCAAGCTCAACTTTCTTTCTTGAACAATTGTCTGGACACCAATATCCATGAGTAGCATAACATCCTTAAAAAAGCAACTACTCTTGGCCTTGTTTGTAAATTGAGGTCGCTTTTTTGTGTTTTCTAGGGTTTACAGAGGTTGTAGGAAGAAATGGAAGCTCCCAAAGAGCTAGGTTAATCATCCACGAGAGAAAAATAAGCATGATATTCTATTTGAAGTTAAGGATTATAGTGGTTGTTTCAAATGATATATTTTACATGTTCTTTTCGTAAATTTCTACCCCTTTCAAGAAGTTTTTATTTTTTCCAATCTACAATCTCTGGTTTACATTTATAACTGACTACCATTAGATATAACACAAGGAAACAATTCCCACATTACAAATTAGTTCAAAAACACTAGAACTACAATGGTGTCTATAGCAATCTCTTCTACATTTTAAGTTTTCCATCTTTTTCTTCTTATACATTATTCGATCCTAGACATTCCGAATTCAACCAAAATCCAAGAGAAATAGGGTGGTAAACATGAAAGATGGGTCCCAACTGATGGTGATCTAAGTGGATCATGATAAAGAGATGGTATTCCAACCAAAATCTGAACCATTGACAGGTCTACCTAAATCACTCAATCATCATTCTTCATATACCATCTACATACATATCTAGCTAAGGAAGCCTTAGAGCTTCTGTAAGCATTTAGTTGACCATTTATTGGGAACACAAGCAAGCCAAGAGGACAAATTTTCATCCATCTCCACTAATCCTACTAGAACCCATGACCCTCATGGAAATTCCCTATTTCACCTATTGAAACCTTTTCTCCATCAATCTTAGTCTTGGATAACACTCCCCTCTCTCCCTAGTACAAAATATGTACCGTTATGCAAAGAACCAACGTCACCCAGAATCTGTTTTCTATGATAGAAGACCCTTGTTGCTTAGGAATTACCAGCCCTACCACCTGCCTCAAACAAAAAGCTAGCATTGGAAAACATCTTGTAAAGAACCCCAAAAGTCTTATAGGCCAAACATCCCTAAGCACACTAATGGTATTTCAAGACATCTTTCTAATCACGTAAGAATTAAACATCTCTTATTGTTCTCCCTATACTCATAGTCCATATCCTCCTTGCTAATTTCTTAAATGAGTTTATAAGATAAGAGACTTTTTCTAGGTCGTGATCCTGGATGAACCACGAAGATCACTAAAAATAAGGTCAGTTTGTACCTCAATCTTCCTTTGAGGCAAAAAGCATCCCTGTGAACATGCTATTCTATTATCTTCACTAATACTCTGTTAGGATAACAAGTACTTCTAAACATGTATTTTCCTCAAGTATGTATGATGAGCTATAAGAAGAAACACAAAACTTAGTGCCTAAATTAAGACATATCATTTTAGACTATAGTCTTAACCAAGTTGGTTAAGCCTTGTCTCACAAGCACAAGGTTATGGGCTCATCTTTGCTAACCATTCAATTAAAAAAAAAAAAGAAAAAAAGTTAAGCCATGTCACTAACAATGTAGGATTTAGCAAAAACCACAAAAGAATTGATTTATTTTTTTTGAAAATGAAGCAAGGGACATAAAAGAAATAGATTTGGTCATTCACAACCATTATAATTGAGCAACGGTTGCAATAGTTGCTAAATTTGGAAGTTTTTAACAAAAGCTAAATAAATACAAACATAGGAAAAGATACATCAAAGAAAAGTCTCTCTTATCTGAACTTGAATTCAGACTCGGGCTTGAAGTGCCCTAAAAGGCTTTACATTTTAAGAAAATGCAGACTCTTATTGTAAATCTTGATAACACAACTAGTAGTTTGCAATTACATCAGGGGTCCTATCCAAACAGAAAACATAATATACAAGCAGCCATAATTCCCTAGTCATAGCTAAACTTGTTAAGTTCAACTCTTCTATCAATGTATGTGTACATATGTAGTACCCCTAGATATTATGCATCAATTGAGAAATTTCTTATTTGTATGAGTGTGGGTGGTTGATGTAACGTCCGCAAACCCACAAAAGTACCTTGACAAACTTGAATAGAACAAAACCTAGAAAGCGAAATCAACAGTGATGATAATAGCAATAGAAATTAGAAAAGGAGTGTTCTTTTTCAAAGGGAAATAATAGAAAATAGAAGGGGACACGTAAGGTCCTTGACATTTACAACTACATAGCTAAGAGTCTTATATAGGAACTCTCAGAATTCTTAGTTAGGAACTACAAAATATGGAAGCATTTGAAACATTATGAAGAACTATCAAGCCAAGTTCTTTTCTTTTTTCTTTTTTGAATATATTGATAGAAGAAGAAACTAATGTTGAACTAACTGAGAAGGTCAATGAGGTCAAAACAACTGCTCTAAAACAAGGAAGAAAGCACAAATGTAGCACTATAAGAACATCTGTCAGACCAATATTGTTTAGGGTTTTTTGCTAGAATGCCATTAATTTTTTGCATTTTTGTAAGAAAATCCAACCATTTTCAAATTTTGTAGGAATGCAATTAAGTTTTGGAAAACTTTGTAGAAATGCCATTCTGTTAGGTTTCCTTCTCGTTTCACCATTTTATTTTTTTTAATTCCAATAAGTACCCTGTCAATTTATCCCTCTTAAGACGATGTAGGAGGGTTAGGTGCTTGAAAAAGACACTTGCTACATTGTTGGTACACCACAAACACTTGAAGAAGATGCCTGGTACACCACAGATGGTGGAAGGAACGACGGACAACTGTAGTCAGCTTCACCTGTTACAAACTCCTAACATTACGACTTCTACAACACAGATGCCATGAGAAAACGACTGAAGATGGCTGTCTTTGTTGCAATGGAGATTCCAGAGGTAAAACAAAGATAAAATTTCTAGGTATTATTTTTAACCTCTCAAGTAAGCATAGCTGGGTTTTTTATGTCATATGTATATGCTATGCTTGATGAAATGCTCAAGAGAACATTTGCATTCTATAAAAATTGTGTTTTGCATATAGATATGACTAATGTTATTCAGAGCACTATTGCATGCCACTGTGTTTTGCATATAAATTATGTCTGAATATAGCTGGAGACACCTTCATCAAATCACCTTTTTTATGCCATTACAAGGCAATGTGTCCTTGTCATCATAAGTGATGACATAGAGCTTCCATTCAAAGTGGGCTTAGATTTGATGCCATTGCAAGTTTATTTAATGGCGATTTGATGCGAAATTAGATACTAACTATTAAATACTTCTTCCACAACTGTTAGATGCCATTGCATGTCTATGTCATCATAAGTGATGACATAGAGCTTCAATGGCGATTTGATGTCATTGCATGTCTATTTAATGCTAATTGTTAGATACTTCTTCCACAACAGTAGAGAGATCTGCATCTGGTACAGAATAAGATATCATGATCTCTATAGCTGCCCTACATGAACATGTTGGGTTTGCTTGGGAATGACCTAATATCCATAATAACAGTAATTTGACTTCATGAAGATACTAGCCTAGATTGAAGGTTTGCATTGGCTCTTAAATGTGGGTAGCATAGAGAACAACTATAGTTTGCAAAAGGAGATGGGTTTATGTTACCTCTTGGGAGAACTTCTTATTTCCAAGGTAATCCTTGAACCAACGAAATTACTGGTCCTAAAGAACATACAAAAGCTAACCAAATTTTCAAATACAACATGACTAAATTGTAGGACAATGCTAAATAACTATGCTCCTTTAACATCATACTGCTGAGAATTAGGATAAGGTATCTTTCACATAGGTGGTTCTATTAGCATCTCTTTTGATTATAGTCTAATATATCTCCTACTACTGAAGATGATAGGTAGTAATTATAGCATCTTACAATCTCTCCTACAATCATCCTAAAACATATCTTCTTCACACAAATAATTTATTTAGTTCCACTTAATTTAATTATTGAGTTCTATATCTTTTTGTATACTTTATCCTATTTTTCTACTATGAAATGCCTTTTGCTAATAGTTTGTTGTTTGTTTTATGTATAGATGGAAGGAGATGAGAATGTGGCATGTTGGCATAATTTACATAGCCAAATATCACAAGCAAGCCAACACAATACAAGAGTTGGAATGAATGTTTTTTATGATTGGATGTGTCACTGAGAGGAAGGGCTGTAGAATTATAACAAAGATATTATTTGTACTAACAAAGAAGATGGGGGTGAAGAGATGCCAGATAATATTGTGACATACAAAGAACGTCATAAAGAAGAAGAGGATGACATGAAAAGAAGTGACTCGACATATGGTTATGTGCCATCAGATGATGATTGCTACAATGAAATATACTTCAATAAAAGTGAGGCCACCATCAAGGAATGGATGGTGTTTGTAAATGTTGAAGAATGTAGACTTGCAATTTGCTCCTATGACGTGAAGTTTTCATACAAGCTTAGACATGTTAAGTCTGATCAAGGGTGACATATTATGGAATGCAGATCATAGGATTGTACTTAGAGGTGTCATTATTCAAAAATCAGTAATAATGTGAGCTTCCAAGTTAAGAAGGTTAGTAGTCAGCATACTTGTATAGCCAGCAATGCTAACCAGTCAGCCAGCCAAATAGCTAATAAAATGGGTGTATAGTGTTATGAAGCATGACATAGATAAGCCAGTCACGACATTAATAAAAGACTTGCACTCTTTGCATGGATTGAATTTGGGGTATCATAAAGTTTGGCAAGCTCGTGAGTTAGAGTTAAACAAAATATGAGGATTATATGAGTTCTCTTTTAGCATTGTTTCAAGGTATTGCCTTGCAGTACTTTAGTTTAACCCTGATATTATAGCAACATATCAATTGGAAGGAGAACATTATTTTAAGAGGGTGTTTGTATCCTTGCATGCTTCAAGGGTAGGGTTTGTTGATGGATGTCGCCCTTTTCTAGGTTTGGATGGTTGTTATCTGAAAGGCAAGTACAAAGGAACAATCGTATGTGCTATAGGGTTGGATGGGAACAATGGGCTATTTCCTTTTGCCCATCAGTCGTGAAAGCTAAGAATAAAGAGACTTGAATTTGGTTCCTTTAGCACATTTATGTTATACTTGGGGATTACTCTAATGAAGTTATTTTTATGTCAGATAGGTAGAAAGGATTAGTGGATGCTATAAATCATGTTTTTTCCAATTCTGCACATTGTTTTTGTGCTAGACATTTATATGTAAACTTCAAGAAGCTCCATCCCAGTATACACTTCAAACAATTATTTTGGCAAGCAACACAAGTATATAAAAGAGAAGAATTTTATGAGGTTATGAGACAAGTTAAAGAAGCATCTAATGAGACATATGAGTGGCTATATGCAATCCCTCCAAGTTGTTGGTAGAGATCACATTTTCAGGCTAATTCAAAATGTGACATTTTAACTTACAACTTAGCAGAATCTTCTAATGCCCTAATTGCAAGTGCGAGGGAGAAGCTAGTGGTAGAGTTGTTATAATATATTCGATAGAAAATTATGGTTTTCTTTAGTAAGAGAGTGCAAGATGCAAATGAACTGCAAGATGGTATAGTGTCATATGTATTGAAAAAAATACAAGGTTTGTTAACAAAAGAAAGAAATTACACACCAGTGAGATCGTCATATTTTGAATAGGAAGTTACAGAGCATAATTCATGGATGACAGCAAGACATGTGGTCAATCTTAACCAATTTAAGTGTCGATAGGATGTATTTGGCATTCTTTGTATACATGCACTTATTTGCGTAAGGAATATTACATTGCGTGTTGTCAACTATTGTAATCGTTACTTCCATGTTGAGAAAAGCCTATCGTATAACTATAAGAGGGATATCGGACCTTTCAATGTGGCCTATTGTCAATTTACCTCAGCCACTACCCCCTTATTCACGACGACCACCTAGCCGACCAAAAAAGAACAAAACTCGAGGTGAAGATGAAGCTAGTGAAAGCGGCCAAGGAAATAGAGGAACTAAACAATGTCAAAGATGTGGTCAATATGGGCACAATCGAAGATCATGCAAGGCTCCTTTGCAAGGTATAATACATAATCGATAAACTGTATACATAGTTATAATTTACTATTATATTCTAATAGTTTTTTACAACGAATGTAGGTGGATATGAGAATGCAAAATCAGTTAGGGGTAGAGGATGTATCATCCATAGAGGAGGTGTTGGGAGAATTCCTTCATAATGAAGGTAAATATATTTGTTGCTTAAGTGTAGTTTTTATTAGTTCCCTTATAAGCTGGATTATACATAAAACTGAATTATATAGAACTTGCCACTTGTCCCCTTATAACAAAAACTCAATTTGGTTTGATAGGAACAGTATGATGTCAAGTTTCGGTTTCACTTTTGCTTTCTTCATCAATGTTATTAGACTGCATATTTCATCTTCATTCATTAGGATGCCTCTACTTGTCTTGAGATACTCTTGTTCATAATAAATCTTAATAGTAATGCCTCTCCAATCATGCACCTGAGCTCTTTATTGGATGATCCTAAGTTCCTAATTATTATGTAATGGACTCAAACATTTGAATTACATACTAGAAAAGTTCTCTCAGTTTTGATGCACCCACATTTGCAAGACCATGATGAATCAGCATCTAAGCTCAAAAGTTTCTAAATAGAACATTCTATCCATGGATTTGGTCATTGCACTCTTACTTTTCATGCACATAATTCTATAATTACTTATTACTATTCAAATCTACACAATCTCTAAACCTGGACTTCAACACTCAAATGATAATTTTGTTGTCAGCTCTGCTTGCAAACTCTGGTCTGTACAATAATGTGGTCTCTTAGCATTCTATGCCAAAGGGATCTCACTTATCTTTTGAACTTTTTATTTCAGGTAAACCAATTTCAATATTCAAATTCAAAAGACAAGCTTGGTGTTTGATCGAGTGATTTTGCATTTAACCTTTATGAAGTTCTTAAAAGTACTGATGATGCCGATGAATAAATCTTCCTCAATCCAAACCCAAGAGATTAATGCTACTGCAGACAGGAAAGAAAAATGGAAGTCTACGAAGACCTCTTTGGCTTTTAACACAATGAATGCTAGTTAGATAGAAATAGAAAAGCATTGTGGTGGCTCTATTGTTGTTTCACCTTAAATTTTATGCCTGTTGATTGGGAAATAGGCATGGCATATTGTAATGATCCTATAAATTTGTAGACCTTTGTATATGGAATGTAAATCATGAGATTAATCTATATTTCCTTTTAATAGTTTTCATTTTGTTTTATCCTCAGCATTTTGTCCATGTTAATGAAAGTTATTTAGTAACCAAATTACATTGAACCACAATATAAGAAATTTTAATAAAGCTACTGACATGACAAAGTTCATGTCTCATCAAATGACTATTACTTTGAGAAAAAGCAACTTATCTTTAAATATAAGTTTTTCTGATATATGAGTTTAGATTATCATACATACATCTATATCAGTTCCAGTATCCCGAACATTGAGGCAATAAGAGAAGTTTTGAAAATCAGCTGGTAGTTGGTAACTCATAACTGGTTCTTTGAAGTAACTTCTTTGCACAACCTCATGGTTGATTTGGAAATTGTGGAGGAGCATTACTGCATCTTGTACAGAAGCTTCTACTATATCACCATATGAATGTTTGCAAATCTTAAGTGGTTCAGTAGTTACATCTTCCCTAAGCCACTGAAAAGTTCCAAGACAATGAGCTATAATTGGAGTTAATTCTTTATTCTTGATTCTTCAAATTTCTCTATTTTGCTGTTGAAGATAGTATACAAATTGAATATATGTAGACAAACTCAGGCTACTCTCAGATGCACTACTGATTACAACAATCTTATCATGTTGTTGTGCCCATTTGGCAAAATGTTGTTAGTATATGTGGAAGTGTCCATGCAAGTGTCCAAGGTCAATGTGTCCAATGAAAGACTAATCCACCAAATTCTTAACCAAGAGCAAGCCCACTTTGTTTCAACAGAAAAAAAAAAAAAAAAAAGATAAGTGCATGTCCAAGGTTGGAAAGCTCCCATGAATTGGCCTTTGCTTGGAAAGCTATTGCAGAAATTGGCAGATTAAGAGTTATTCATGGTTATCTTGGACATTCTCTCACTCTTCTGCTTATAGTATAAGGAGGTTTTGATTAGTCCTCTCAAATCAAAAGTGACAATTCTTTTTAGATATATATGGAGCATACTTTCTATTCATTTTTTTTGGGTGCCAGTTTAACTTAGTTACTTATGTTGAAAGAATCTATATGCCAATATATGGCTTATCTTTCAAGAGGAAGCATGTTCCTCAAGGATTATAGTTTCAATGATGTCATTGCCATAGCAAAAACAAATGCTCGGTAAGTGGGGTCATTATCATGAACTTATTTTATTTTTTCTTTTGTTCTTACTAAATTGGTGTGAAATAATTAACGCCAATTGTTTCCATTTTCCTATCCTTTTATAAAGATATTAACCAAACTTGTTAGGAATTCTAAAATGAATCTCCCAATGAATAGAGTAGGCAACTTTTAGCAATGTAAGTTTTTTATTTATGAATACCAATTTTGACCCACTAACATGCAAAAAAATATCGGTCATTCACCAGCTGACATTGCTTTTGGTTTTCCTTCCATCTATTACGCTGATGTAATAGATAGAACAAAAGCAATAGGTAGACATAAGACTAGAAATGTCAACTTTATCTGCTCACATGTTCAAAAGATGGATGAGTTCATAAATGAGAAATTCAAATAACATTCTGAACTAAACCTTGTCTTTCATCAATACCAATTGTAGAACAAAGAATAGTGGCAAATTGTCTTTTAGAAAGACAATCTATTTCTTGGTACTTCTCTTTCCTCTATCCAAGTAAAGGTCAACTTCTATACTATAGACTATTCAGTAAACAGGCATAGCATGCTCTACTTCCGTGTTTGACATTCCAACAAATATTGTATTGAAAGCTTCGAATAAGACATATGTATTGTGTTGTCACATACACAAATTTGAAAGTCATAATGAAATGCTCAAGTGGATGTATTTCCTCTTAAGGGAAAGACATAAAACCCTAACAAAGACTAAAACCTTCACAATAACTTAAGAAGTTAACTCTATGTGCAGAACTTACTAGTCCAATGCACTGACCAACACATGGGTAGTGATGATCAAACTTCTGAACACAATTGTTGCAAATTGAGCAATTAGAAGAACGGGCTGGACAATAAAGCCAACATGTATCGCAGTATTTGAAAGATTTGAAATAGTTTAAAAAGATATTCATTACCAGAAAATAAAAGAACTTGTGAAATTCATTAGTAAATGAATCTTGGTGGATTTGAACCAACATCCTTGGGAGGTGAATTTCCAAGTGCTCTACCACATTTGAGTTAAAGACTCAAACACACCCACACTTAAGGTGAGTGCATTGACTTCATTATTGAAAATGTTCACTACATATCAAAATCTCATTACAACATATAAAAAACATTCATTTAAATGCAAAAGAAATAAAAAGAAGACATATTATGACAACAAGTAGAATCTTTATTAGGTGAAGATCAACATTCAACAACTACAGCTAAGGATCCCACTCTGAATGATGATGATCACGCACCTGATAATGATAATCCTGCTCCTGATGATAATAATCCCGCTTGATGGTATGTGTTGGTGAAGATAATGAGTTATATTCTTCATACCAAGCAAAGCAGTCACACCTCTTTGCCGGACAATGGTAGTAACACCTGCCAGGATTTGTTTCTGACTTCGATTTCCTAACCACAAGTTCGAATCCACAAGAACATCACTACATGTTGGAAGAACTACCTGTAGAGTGCATCTAAATGTTAATCAAGTCCCATGGTTTATATAACATGTGTAAATACACAGAGTTCATTAATTAGAACTCCAAGAAATATGTTGTTATAATAATCAAGTAATTTTGTGAGAGTACAAACATGGGTTTGGTTGTTTCTTTGTTCAAGAAAAGGTTAGTAACAAGCACATATTCATTGTCCTAGGATCAGGTTGTTGACATTGTAGTGGGACACTTGAATCAAATTAGTTTTGCGTAATTGCTTCCTTTTGGCAGGGTTGTTATCTAAAGCATGAAAGAAGTATGCTTCTTTGACACCATCTATTTATGTGCTGATAAAGTTCTGTCTATACCTTATGCAATTCAAATCTATAACAGTTTCCTCTTGGCGAGTTTAAACAAAAATAAGCAAGAAATTTTGTGAGGTTGGGTTTCTTGCCTCACTGATTGTTCTTCCTTTAATTCCTTCCTTCTTCCCCTTGTCATTCAACTTCTTCTTTTCTCTATTCATCTTCCTACCTTCCTTCTACAATTTACCTTTCTTTTCTTTTATTCAACAACCACCTCCACATAATGCACAAATACTACTATATGGTGTTATCCTCCAAATTGCATTTGAAATTTTTAGCCAACTTAATAAAGGACCATATGGTCACAAAGAATTAGAGACAGTATGCATTATGTTCTTCTAGCTTAGCAAATTATGGATATTGCAGTCATCCAAACTGCTTTACTCATTTGACCTCAATATATGCATTAGGTAACGAAACCAAGAACTACATTATGTCTATGGGCATCTAAAGGAAGAGTTGATACCACACACACTTTAACAAGGTTCTGCAGAGATGTTAATGCTAAAGGGATTATAAGATGGAAAGTATCAGGGACCATAAAAATGAGTAGAATATAAGCATCACCTGTAACAAATAAGGAAACATCAGGCCAAACACAATTTCTACAAAATGCAAATGTTCTCTTGAGTATTTCATCAAGCATAGAATACACATATGACATTAAGAAACCCATAAATGCTTACCTGAAAGGTTAAAAACAAAACCCAAAAATTTTATCATTGTTTTACTTAAGGAGTCTCGATTGCAGCAAGTACGGCAATCTTTGGTCGTTTTCCCACAACGCCTGTGCTGTAGAAGGCATAATGGTAGCAGTTCGTAGCAGGTGAAGCCGACTATAGTCGTCCCTTGTTCCTTCCAAAGTCCATGGTGTACCAGGCGTATGCGTAGTCGTCGGCATTCTTCTTGCATCGACGGTGTAGCAAGTGTCTTCTTCAGGCACCTACTGGAATTAAAAATGGGCAGGGGCATTACTGGAATTAAAAAAAAATGGTGAAAGGAGAAGGAAACCTAAAAGAATGGCATTTCTGTAAAGTTTTCCAAAACTTAATGGCATTCCTGCAAAATTTGAAAATGGTTGAATTTTCTTGCAAAAATGCCAAAAATTAATGGCATTCTTGCAAAAAACCCTATTGGTTATACCAATATTGACATAACACCTATTGTTAGTGGATGACACTCAAGATTAAATATTCCCTAGTTCACTCTAACTTCCTTATAGTTTAGGTTGTTAGATTGCTAGGAAATTCTAAACTAATCCTAGGAGCACAGCCAAAGTGAAATCCTCAAGCAATGGCAAACCAGATAAATGGAATTGAGTCATTGATCATGAGTCATCGATCAACTCAACTTTATATAGATTTAATTGTTTAAGATTTGGAGCAAAGATTCCTATCAGACGGTTGAAAGATTTTAGTTAAAACTTCTCTAGTCTTGGAGCGGAGGAGATGCGCTTATTGAGTTCGGACTCCCACAAGATTTCTAAAACCAAATCTTCAAGTAATGAAGAAGCATATATAATGTCATCAAACGGTCAAATGCAACGTCTTCTAGGTACAATTCCTTAAGATTTGGAGCAGAAAGAAATAACAGAGGGTTGGAAGCAATCAGTGAAAACTTCCTAAAACTTTGCAGCAGAGAGCCATGGGTGTAATGGCTTACATTTTTAAGAAATAAAGAAATTACTTTTTTTATGGTTATTACGATTTTTTTTTCCATGTGGAGAAAACCGTTACAAATGGCTAAACATGATAATTTGACAGTTATAGAAAAAGGGTGTAAATACACCATTAAAAAATTGAAGAGTTACAAATATGTAATAAATTGGGAAAAACCGTTACAAAGAAAGCTTCCATAAAAGAAACAAAAATGGAAAGAAAAGTTTAGGAATGTGAAATAGAGGGAGAGGAAGAAGGGGAGTGCATGAGACAAAAAGAAAAAAAAAAAAAAAAAAAGAAAAAAAAAAAAAAAGAAGGAAAAGCTGAGATCTGAAATTTGCGTCAAATGGATTAGAAGCAGAGGAATTTGCGTTAAAGAAAATCACATTTTGAGGTAGGGAATCTAGATCTAGATCACTGTTTTCTTTTGAAAAGAAAAAAAAAAAAATTTTGATCTTTATCGATTGTTTTTGGAATGAAGTTGTATTGAAAGTTCCTTGGAATGTAAATGCATATATGCTTGATAAATTTCTAGATGATAATCATGTGGTAAATGTTTAGATTAGATATATGGCTTTGAATAGTTGTGCATGATCCATGGATATATGTTTAGATCGAAGAATTTTCTTTTGATTTTTAATTTGGTAGACGACGCAAAATATATAAATGTGTATGTGTTTCATTTTAATTGAATACCATGCACATATTCATGATGAGAGTGCATGTTGAATCTTGCATGGTGTGCAACGCATGGAGTTTTACCAACTATAGCATGCACTAATATATGCTTAATTCCATGTGCATTTGATAAAGATTAAATGCTTTAAATACTGAAATTTTTCCATGCGTACTGTACACCAGATTTTTGTAGGTATATAATGTTTAATGAAAAAATATATATATATATATATATAAATCAGATGAATCATATTTCACAACTAACTTGAGAGCATGGCATGTCTAGAAAAGAAAGTGCCTAGGTGCATTATATATTGAACAAGGCTCAAGTATATGGCGTACTGGTTACAACAATCACACCTTATCTTGAATGAGGTAAAATAAAAAGTAAGAATACTTAACAATTTTTGAAACACGCATTATACTAAAAGTTTTAATTTGGGTACCATTCCCCAAGGGATCTAACGCATTAGATATTAGAAGTATTATTAGAAGAGAACAAGTTTTCTAAACCATGCTAAGTGTCTAATGGATGAGATATGAAAATCATACCATACATTTAAGTAAAGTTCATACACATAATCAATACAATCCAAGAAGAACAGATTACAAATTTGGGTTCACATGCATGTCACTATGGATAGGAATTTGATGCATGGCAAGACAATTTCTGTTAAATTCAGGGCATGCCATACTAGACTGTAACGCACAAACTATTGAAAACTAAATTTCTTATAGGTATCTTGTACCTCTGGGCGTATGACAACTTAGACCGGAAAATTTTATCATACATTATTAAGGCTTATACGAACAGTACTTTGGATTTTACGGTTGTGATGTGCATCGGTTAGAATCCAGCCTAACCGACCAAGCCTAGTAAACAAGTGGGGCATTGGAATACCAAAGTATTTTGGAAGTATTGTTAGTTTTTATTTTAAATTTTTGCATGCACATACACGTAGCTATGATTTGACTTCATGTTAAGAAAGTCTAGCCGCGCCATACATGGACGCATGGTGCATTGAAGAAATTCTAGCCGCACCATACATTGATGCATGGTGCATTGAAGAAATTCTGAAATTCTAGCCGCACCATATACTGTGTGAAGTTCAAACAAAAAGGGCATATGGGACGAGTCTTTGGAGTGTGCAGTGAGTTGGACTAGACTTAGGTAGATACATGTGCTGAGCATTGTATAGAAAACACGTGTATGGATATGAGCAAAGATTAGCGACTAGGCCCACGCACTAAACAGAAAATCAGTACACATATAATTAGCGTTAACAGATGCATAGGCATTAAATTGATAGAAAACATATTGTAACACCCAAATGCATGAGTAGTGGGTACTGACCAGCCTATGGATACCTAGTTGTATTTAGCACATGATGCCTTGGACAATGAAATTCCATGGTATACCAATCAAAGTCAGGAGCATATCACATTTCATATGATAGTCACACATTACACTAATCAAAGATTGCGCTAGGCTTAGGCTTGTGAGCATCAATCAGTGATTGGTGATTAGATGCATGAGCATTAAGTATTAATTAGTAAATAAGCATATGGGTCTTAAATAGTGACTAATAAATAAAAGAATGGAGCTAAAGCACTGTTGATACTTAATGCATCAAGTCATGTTTTGGGTATACTCTACACGATTAGCATATTATTAGATGTATAATATAATACTTAGAAATGTTAAATTAGTATCTTAATGTACGAAATTGGTAGTTGGTGGTTGGATTAGATCCAGTTTTAAAGTATAATAGCTAATATTATATTCTTGGAAGATTGTGGATTTATTTTTAGTGGAACTTATGTATAGTTTGAAAGTGTGTCTTGCTTAAAGTACACAACTAATATAATGCCCTTGGACTTTCTTGTCATTCCTAGTTTAGTCAACCATTGAAATGTTATGTATGATATTAAATTGATTTCCAAGAAAATTTCACATACTTATGTTTTAAGTTGATTTGGGAATAAATATGAATGAAATTTATTAGTCTATTGAAACTTCATAAATTGATCTTTAAGAATATGTATATGCTTGAAATCAACAATAGTAAATTCACAAATTATTGAGGTGCATATTATTTGATATTATCGAACTCTTGTGCAATGGAACCTAATAATAAGAAGAAGAAAATCAGGAGACTCTTAAGAGTTGATCCTGGCTCAAGGATGTTATGTCACATCCCATGGTTGCTATACTAGGGAGTCAGTTGGCCACTGACTTCTAAATAGGTACCAGCCTATAATAGGCATATTTGATGAGGGTATGTTACATGGGAGGACTACCCTTGTATTGGATTGATCCGACTATCCCATGTAGTTGGTGTAGTTAGTGTGGTACCCACTAACGAACGCAGTTTGAAACTTTGGTTTTTGCTGCGCGTATAGTCAACCTTATATTTTGTTTGGATATGCCGATGCTTGTGACATTATGCTAAGTTCCATCCAGATATATATTTATTATTAACTGGATTTACTTATGAATTAATCATTCAATAAATATGGATTGAATTTAACTCAGATCTTTTATATGCATGGAGATTACTTGTATTATCCAATATGATGTCATTATGATTATTACATAACTGGTTGATATGAATGGAGAGCTTACGATGTGACAATGACATGCTTGATAGTACATGCATGTGTTTTAAAAAAAAAAAAACAACTTGCATGGCAAGATTTTTAGAGTTTTTGGCTAGGTTTAGATTTTCTACTGGGTAATTCATATTACTCACCAAACCACCCTATAGGTGAAGAGCAAAAGGAAAAGCTTGAAATTGACGAGAAGGAGATTGAGTAAACTCGGAGTTTCAAAGTATGAGGAGCTAGAAATAGTTTTAATTTATTTGAAGACTTTAGTCAATTTGTAATAAATTAAATATTTGAACTTTATATTGTGATTTAACTTAGTAGCATTTGGGTTGTGACTAGTAGGTCTTGACTAGTTGAAAAAGATGAACTGTTATTTTGAATATATTGTGGAGATTTATTTGACGTACTTGGGTTAGAAGAAGTAATTTCAATTTATTATTATATATAGAATTGAAAAGAATTTTTTTTTTATAAGGATCGATCCTGACAAGATTTATCAAAAATATTAAGAAAATCTCTTTATAAAACCCAAGTCGTCACAATGGGGGGCTTAGGCCATTCCCTAAATGTGAAGAGAGCGAAGCAAAATCTTCAAGTAATAGAATCAGATAGAATGTCACGGAGTAAGTCATTTGTAAATTAGACCCAAATATAAGCAATTTCTTGAGTGACTTCCACCGAATGACTCCCCCTAGTGTTTCCATTAGCTCTGTTAATGTGTTAGCTGATATCCACGGAACAAGTTCAGAGAGAGTATTTCAACGTTACTATTCATCGCAAACTGGATCCATTCATCAATATCACAAAGAGCCCCCCCCCACAAACTGGATCCTTCCATTAAAATTCCATTTTTATTGTTAGGGCAATCAAAGTAAAGAAGGTAAGAGAACCTGCGAATCGTACAGCCCTCGGGACGACAACTCAGAGATTCACTGACACTGTAAAAAATAATAATAATAATGAAAAAGGGGAACCATTGCGGTGTTTAAACTCTAAATTGGTAATGGAAGTCCACAAATACGTCCATCTTTTCAATAAAATACCCGTCGCTCCGGCATCTTTCGTGGGCAGGAGATCAAGAATGTGGCCACGGAGAGTGTCAAGGTGATGACCATATCATATTAATGGTCATAAATTTTCGTAGACAGCTAATGTATGTCATGTCAACGTGATAAACGGATCAGATTATCCAAACATTGTCCCCAGCAATTTTTCATTATTTTCCTTGTTCCCTTTCGATCAATAGCATTTAACGAAGTCTAAATTTTGGGCTCTAGTTAGATTTGAGGGTTTTCAAAATTAATTAAGGGGTGTTTATTTAACAACACATGTTTGATGTTTCTCAGGCATATCTTTAAAATACATTTTATTTAACTGTAATATTTTTGGCACATAACAGATATTAAGTTTATTTAACCGCAACATTTTTTATATATGTAAGATAACAGATTTATTTAACTGTAATATTAAATTTATTTAATTATAATATCATCGGAATATGTGATATATTATACTTATTTAACTTTGTGATATGACGATATTTGAGGTGTTATCTCAAATATATCAAATCTCACTTTTAGTGCAAAATGAAACTATTTTAGAGGGAGAAAAATCATTTCAAACGCATGTTTATTTAGAGAGAGAAACACATGCGTCAATCCGGTTTCATCTTCCCTTAACAGGAGCCCCTTCTCACCATCCAATCTTGCCGGCAACGCCATCCTTATTCGCCGATCACACCATACTCTCTTGCCGGCAGCAGATCATGCTACTCGCCAAACAGGGTTTGTCTCCGCCACAACCCCTTCATCGCAAAAGGCCTGCTGTAGGTTTCCTGATTCCTCATCCGGTATCCAAGGCGTCGAGAAACAGAGGCAAATCGATTGGCTTTTTACCCTTTGTCACCGGAAACACGTCCCAGTCGTCGACATCTCCAGCAGATCTCTAACAGAATCCCTTTGGCCAAAAAACCCATTTTGTGTTGTACAAAGTGAGTAGACTGTGAGGTCTCTAATTTCTCCGCAAATTGATAACGTTTTTGGGTTAAGTTTTTGCTCTCTTATGTACCTAGGATCATCACCTTCTGCAAATTGATCTACATTTTTGTTCATTCCAAAAAGCCTGCGCTAGGTTTCTTGCTTCCAGACATTGCTTTCTACAGAGGGAGCCCAAACCTAAGAGATGTACTATTCAGTAGGAAAACTACAAATTGGGAGAAGAAGCATGTAGTATTTAAAATTTCTGTTTAAAAAGAAAATTATTGAGCCAATACAGGCTATTCTATATCCTGATGCCCTATGCCCATAAGAGTTCTCATTTTCATTCTTAGGCGGAGGAAACTTGATCTAAAATAGTTGGAATGAGATGGTTTTGCATGTTTCTGGGTTCACTACATGGGGCAGGCGGCATTTCCAATCCTGAAAATGTTGGTGGACTGAAATAGTTAGTATTCACGTAGGGCAAACGGGAATTCAGGTTGGGAATTCCTGCTGGGAAATGTACTGTCTTGAGCATGGAATTCAACCCGATGGGATGATGCGTAGATACCATGATTTCTGCATTTCCCCACCATTTTTTCCTTTCTTCTTTTTTAGTTGAATTTGTTCTTTTTCTTCTTTTTTTGCTTTGAATTCTCCATAGCTTGAAGTTTGGACTGGATATAGTGGGTGAATTGGAAGGTTGTTCTTGGAGTGTCGGTGGTTTTGTCAAACAAGCAACAAAGATTACTCCAAATATCAAATTTTTGGTGTAAATCTCTCCCACCAGCACTCCAAGAGCTTCCAATAAATCAGATTCTTTTTCCTCTGTAGCAGGTGTTTTTTCTTCACCAATGATTGCATCTGTTCTGTTTATTATAGCTTTTAACTGGAATCTGCAGGCAGTGAAGGAACTGTGTTCTTGGTCTATTGTCTCTAGTGGGTTCTGTTAAGTTTTTTCTCTTTTCTTTCTTATGTTTATGATCATTCTGTTTCATTTTCTGATATCTCTTGCGTTTGGTTGTAGTGTGAACCTAATTGTGGGAGAAACTTAAGCTTCTAGAGCTTTTGTGGTGTTTGTTTATGGAATTTGTTTGACTTCTGTTGAGAAAGTTTCTGCTCTTAGTATGATTCTTATGGTTGTGAGAATGACTTGCTGTCGGAATCAGATATTTTTAGGCGATTCTCTATGTGAAACTTGTTTTGTGAGGATTTATCTGTTCTCTCTTTGGATAGAGGGAACCAATTTGGAGCTATGCATTCTGATTGTGTTTTGGTTTTGGAAAGCTATTTATTATCTTTATCACATTCTTTAGAACTGTTGGGTTATCATTGTAGGTTTTAATAAGTGTATGTGATAAATTGTCAGTTGCTCACTACTAATTCTTATTGTTGCCTGAATTCTTCTGATTTAAGTTATTCTCAGACCCTGATTCAAACAATTATCTTGAGCTCCATGGAAGTGGGAGGATATTTGATTTCTTTCTAGGGAGGATTATGGAGGTGATTTGAATCACATATTAAATGTGCTGGAAGAACATCCTGATGGATTTTTTTAATAGAATAGGATTTATTGATCTTGTGAATCGAAAGTTTTTGGGTGGATTACATTAAACTGAAAATATAGGTTTCATCTGTTGATGATGCAGACTAGATCAAATCTCATTATACATGATCTAACAGTTTCAAGTCCAAGTCCAACACAGGAAGTCTAATGAAGCACCTCGTTGTCTTGATCACCACTATTCATTTGGAAGAATCTAATTATCTTGAACCATAACTAGTTATTTAGATGTTTATTGAAAGAATATCCTATGGATGGTGCAAATAAACGGATTTGAGAACCACTGCACGAGTGGAAGGTAAAGGAAAGTCTTGTGATGGCATGGCTAGTGCATCATGAAGCCTAACATCAATAGATTAGTTTTCTCTATATGGCAAAAGATGTCTACCATATATATACCACACTTTATTAGATCAAGAAATAGAGAATCGTGCACAAGACATGTCCATAGCCAAATAGAGTTTATTTGCTGCTTACCACTTCTACTGTTAAAATGAAGAAACAAACCATAAGGATCTATGTTTCTGAAATATGTAGGCACAAGAGATAACTGTGTTGGGTGTAGAAAGACTGTGTACCCCATTGAAAAGGTAACACATCATCTGCATTGATCCTTTCTTCATATATTTATGGATATGCATTTCTACCAAGCATTCTTTTTTCACTAGATTATTATCAGTTTATGAGGCAACTTCCGATCCATCGTATATTTATCGGTATGTTATGTTTTTTTATCCATTTATTTTTGTTCTACAGTTATGTATTTCACTAGGTTCTTTCATTGACGTCATGTTGTTCTTGAAGTTACTTCATGTACTTCCAATCGACTGATGAGCTTTTTGTCTTATCTTCTTTTTCCTATACAGTTTTGTTATGTTGAACTCATTTTTTCTTCTTATTAGATTATCTTAATTGGTAAGTTTCTCGAAAATGTTTAGATTGTCTGATCTTGAAGAGACTTGCATGTAGTGGTCTTCCAGATTGAAAACTTTCACTTGTGGAATTTCTGTTGTAATTGCTTCCTGAGTCACATGGTGCTTGGTTGCAATCTTTATCCAAATTGTGTCCTTTAATAATCACTCCCTAGTGTATAGTTAAGGAAAATGGCTAAAAGAAGCCCGTGCACAGGCACTTGTGCTGGCATCTAACGCAATCGAATCGGCGCATTCAACAGTCCAGAACCAATAGCTGACTCAGCAAACAACAGCAAGAAGAATAGAAATAGAGCCTGAAACTGACTTTGTTCTATGACATCTTGATGGTAACATGCCTGTCCCAGCAATGAGACTGTCTTATGTCTGTCTATCAGATCTCTTATTAATATTTCTGTCATTAAATCATTTTTGTAGGGACCCCAAAAATTGTAAAACCCGAAAAACCTGTTGATGGCAAGGTAATTTCTTGAGTTAGAAGGTCAGCTATTAATTTCTTGAGCAGAACTAAAACTTCTATTTCCCTTTTCCTTACAGATAGCAGCTACCTAAAGCAGATGGAACCAGCAACAAGGGTAAATGCTTCTCAACTGACACATGCTACCCAGCTCTGCAAATATGCAAATGTCACAAAGGACACTGCTACCCAGCTTTGCAAATAGCAGGCCTTGTTTGGTGGGCAAGTTGGACTGAATGGCAGGATAGTGCACATCAACTAGAAGTAGCTAACCTTTGAAAAGTTACTCGTCTAACAGATTTGGGCTGGGTGTTTGTCGAGCTACAAGGTGGTCCTATTGAATGCGGGACCTCTGACATATACAATTACAGCCGGGCACTATGTTTGTGTTGATGCCAATATTGTGTTCGCATTCTTGCAATATGTTCATGTTGATAATCCATTCTACAAGTCAAATAATATATCTGCTATCCTCTATAATACCAATAATTCAATGGCACAAAATGAACAGATTGGCGTGGAAGATTACAAGTGCAAAAATGCGTTGCACTCCCTAGGATTATTTTATTCATTGGACCCTATGTTTGTACAAATGTATTGGAAGATTACAAATGCATAGCCTTAGACCATTCATTTAGTTTGTACAAATGCAGTAGAAGATTGGAATTATTGTATCATTCTTTTTCGGAAATGTTATCTTTGTTCTTATTACAAAATTGAGTACTAATCTAAATCAAACATTTAAATGGGATGTTTGTTCGTTTCTTTCTTGGAGCAAGCTAGCTCTCTCTCTCTCTCTCTTTCTTGCTGAGTTCACCATTCAAAATGATGTTTTCTTTGAATATTGGTTTTATCTTTACATTTGATTAAATAGGTGGGATAACCACAAAGATCATCAAAGAATGGCCTATGCTAATATATTTTCAACTCACCCTCTACAAATAAGGAATTCTTGTAGAATCAGTCCGATAAGTAAATAAAATTAAAAAGATCAACTAAGAAAGAGTGCTTTTGTATACTTTAAATGCTTGTTAAATTAAATAAATATGCACTTACATGTGGGACTATTATATCCAGTGATCCGAATTATTCACACAAAGGATGAAATTTATTCACCATGCTCCGGAATGTCAAATGAATGGCTTAAAAAGTTTAAAATATCTTTGTAATACTTGTGAACTGCGACCTACCCAAACCAGGATCAGAAGATGACACATGTTATGCACAAGTGGGGCCTACTATTTCAAATGATTGCAACCATTCATCTAGTTGTGTGTGGTATAGATGAGAGACGCATAAGATTTATTCATCTTTTGATGATTATAAAGCTTCTAATGTATCGTGTTTTTTTATATCGAAACTCAACATCCAAGAACCAGTGCACATTGATGTAAGAAATCATTTTTAACTTTAGCACCCATCAATGAGAATTTTCGCATGTTACTTCTTTGCCTAGTCACATCTTCATAACATTTAAGAGTGGCCTTTCATGTTAAAACATTCTTCGATATTTCCTCTAAAGAGCAAGAGTGTGTCATTTGAGTATTTTCATGATACATGTAAGGTCCATTAGCAGAGACTTTGACATGCAATTCACATACATATTTCAGATATCACTAAAGATATCACAGAACAAATGTCACATCCCAGATATCACAGAACAAATGGCACATATCCTAGATATCACAGAACATATGACACATATCTCAGAATCACAGAAAAAATCGCAAGAAATGTGCCAACAAAAACGCCAAACATATGCCGTTAAATAAACCCCCTAAAAGTTTTGGATATAACCGTTAACAGTTCAATAATATGAGATTCTTTTTATATAAAAGGCCCTTGTAAGTCTCCTTTATTCAAGAATGATATCTATGTAAAGTGCAATAAATAGGAAATTGTGCATGAATGTGCTCACTTCGGATGCTCCAAAGCGTTCATCTAATTGCTCAAGCTTTGGGTGCCTAGTTATATCAAAATCGTCCATATTGGCTGTTCTAGCATCTGAAAAGCTATCACAGTTGTTTTTTAATATTGCGTAAACAACGATCTATAATCATCGACCAAAGGTACAGAGTGTTTAGCAGCTGGAATCTTATTGTATTTTCTTTTGGTTTACAAAACATTAAAACAAAGAGAAATCAGATAAACGGGTCGGATCTTCCCCTCCCTTCAGCAAAAAGTAGATACTACATGACAAAATGTTGAATAAAAGCTGTCGTAAGAGAGTTTTGCAGCTTGAAATCAGGATTTCTCCATAAATCTACCTGAATTCAAGCTTTGCTGAAAAGTACGCTAAATAGGACACAACCAAGGATAAGCACCAGATTTGGATGATCTAAACCACTGATCATCTTCTTCCTGCCCTATCCATGTTGTTCATGCCCATTAGAGGCTTTCCACATACTAGTTTTTAGTTAAAAATTCCAATGGATATTATTTAAAAGCAATAGTTATGAAATTTTATAGCCATTTAGGGCAGGACAAACACAATGAATGGATCCAATCATCCAGAGGAAGGCCTTGGGTAGCCAGCATCCTCAATATTTTCCTTCTCTGCTCTGGAAATCATTTTCCTTTTTCACCAACCTCATCTTTGACAGTCTTTTGTGCAAAGCAAATTACCACATCGCTGTTACACTAACTTGTAGACTTTGCATTCAAGAAAACATTGTTTTAATGCCATCCAGGAACCTGAGCTTACAGGTTTGGTTGCGGTGAGAAGTGTGATCTGGTCCCCATGTGACTTTCAAAGCTACGAAGCTGATCTAAGGTGAGGATGCTACCGTTGCTAACTGTCGACAAGCGGGTTTGTGGGGTTTCGATACAGAGCTGCCTGTAACGCGCTCAGAACAATTTAGCAGGAAATTGAATTCACGGATAAAGGAGTTCTCTATGCAAAGTCCCATAAATTGTTCCCATGAACAATCTTTGCTGTTATTCAATTTCAAGCTCTAAAACACTTTCCACGAAGGATTCCTTCACCACAGAAATCAATTCCCATGCATAACCTGCCAATCAACCAGGCTCTGAGTTTGAGTAACTGAACAATGTAGCAGGACAAACACTAACTTGTGATGGCTCTGAAACAAACTTTACAGAGTTTCCTTTCGCTCGCCGCAGGACTTCAATGTTTGGCAAATTATCATTTCAACATAACTGGAAGGATCGTTTTTACTTTTTCCTTCTTAACTTTTTATTTTGTTTTTTTTTTCCAAATGTGTAACTTACGCGCTCGCGCTCACTTAATGAGCGAACTTGGGCCTTCCAAATTGAGAGTTCACTCTTGCGCCCACACTCACCCCCCCATTGGAAGGATCAAGTTGTTCTGTTTATCTGATACGCATCCAGCCCCGGCCATTGAACGAAACGAGATAAAACAGCTACAAATTGTCGACCACGAACTGATGCTTTGTAGATATCCTTATAATCTAGACACAACGCGTGTGACGGATATTCAGTGGATACGGTGTTCATCAACCGCTGGTTCTAACTTTGGGAAATGATGATGAACATGCTTGCCGTTAAGAAAATAACCACCAGACTTGTTTAAAATTTTATATTTCAATAACCTTCGGCTGCCTGCTAGGACAGAAATCGCAACAGCTTATAGAGACTTGCACAGCAGAACCACAATGGCACAATGATAAACATGCATAACCGGAGAAAAGTGAATGGGCCGGATCAGAGTCAATAACCACATGATTGCTTTCATATAGAAAACTTTGCTGCTCCGAAAACAGAAATAGACAAACTACAGTGAATTTTTTGACACTATCCAGAATCATCAAACCCTTCATCCACAAGCTATCGTGGCAATGTTGATGTAAATGATCATAGATTTCCATCAGATCACCAACACTGAAAACTTCCATGGGCTCGAAACAACACAAAAAAGACAAGGTAAACGCATTCGTTATTGTTCTCAACCTTCCACAAATCTATGCAAGTGTGCCGTGATCTTTTCACCTTGTGCACCCACTAAAAATCAGGTGTTGCATCCCCTCATCCTTTGCCTTCGGCCAAAACCAGAGCCCAGTGCCATCCTTGGTTTATCTGTTTAATGGATCATGCTGCCCTCGGGAAAACCTTCTTCATAAAAAGTCTCTCGCATTATATGTAAAGCCAAAGACATAAATAGATGGATGGGAATACAGGAGCAACTCGCAAAAGATTCAACCAACAGTCTAGTAGGCTCAGAAGCAACACAGGTTTCAAAACCAATACCCTGACTTCTGCACCTTTCAGATACCAGGAGTCATGTTGAAATATCCTGTTCCTCACCTCCGATAAGTGTTGTGTGAAACGAAGAACTGGAAATCCGGGTGACCAACCTGTAAGACCCTGAGCCAGTTGTCTGCAGCTTGTAACAACACACTAGCTTGTTGGCGCTCATAGACTCCATTGGGAGTCCAAACTGAACCTTTAAACTTGTAGGAGGCAAGACCAAAGACAGGCAATGGTAGTTTAGGGGACATGTCAACAGAAGCACCGAATTTTCTCATGCCAGAAGGACGCAGCTGGGGTTGAACATTGCTCACACCTGTTGCAAATGGCATAAACACATCAAGACCTACATTTAGTGTTGATTTATATGATAAGCACAGGCATATGCCATGTGCATTCAATGGCTGCATACTATTTTTAGGGTAAAAAGAAAAAGCTGTAACCTTATATATGTGAGCTACCACTATGCTTAATCAAACTAGTTAAAAAGTTATAGCACTTCATATTACCCACGCAGAGAAATAATAAACGCAATGGCACACTCCTAACTTATCACAAACAAGTGCGCACTATGCAACCATGTTGTCATTGTACAATCAAAATGACTGGATGCTAGTGCAGAATTGTTTGTGATACGTAGCAAGTTCGTGCTTGGATTTATCACTCCTTGTTTATATAATATTGAAGTACTTCTCATTGCACATGGATTTATCACTCCCCTATATAACATTGGAGTCTTTTTTGTCTAATTTACTTGTGGATTTCCACATCTTTTCACATTCGTCAGCTTGTGAGGTTTATGAACTGTATGCAAGCAAAAGCAAGCACACATTATATTGCTGAGTAATATCTTTGGGAAGTAAATGCTTACCTTTAGGTGTTGAAAGGGTATGGTACGTCAAAAAGCACGCATCCAAGTCACGCAATGTTGGACCTGTGGGTATCCTGTAAATTGGGTACCTGCAGCAAATTTCATAAATAAAATGAGCATCGCAAAATAAAATAAGAACTGCATACCCTAGTATGCCTCGTATAGTAAGAAAAGCATACCAAGCCACCGAAATCCAACTAGCGGGCAGTAGATCACAGCTCTTGTATGTCTTAAGCTCTGGAAATCGACATGATAGGACTGAAATCTGTCATACAGGTTGATGGAAGGCTGTGTCATGAAAAATATATTGCATTGCAAGCTTAACATCCCAACGAGAAAGAAACAACTTGCCTTATCTGCTAGAGGCTCACGGCTGTAAGGAGGATCCTGCTCCAAGTATTCAAATACTAAAAGCCCATGCGGATTGCAAGTCTCACCATCATCACTGGAGAAGCCTTCTTGACCAACAAGGGACTTATCTCTCAAAGATAGCCCGTTTAATCTTTGTGTGTTTGTCTCTGTGAGGTTATGCTGATTCCGCACCCCCTCTGCGACAAGTTTGGAGCACCTATCAACTTCAGAGTCACTGCTGCCATCGCTGCTTGTATCCCGATACGAGTCATCACTCTCATCACCAGCTCGCCTGCAACAGCATAGAATCAGAAAAAGTACTTCAGCACAGTGGATTCCCCACTGGACGCTACAGTGTTCACGTTTCCCAGAAGAGAACTAGTTGCTGAGTGATGTCCAGATATATCAACTAGATTAACAAGAAACAAGATCCACATTCAACAACAGTAAAATACAAAAGGGCAAGAAATGTGATCAGCTGCAATGAGTAAGCAGGTGTACCAGTTGAAATTAGATCAAGTTCCACAGGCCTACAAGGCAAATATACACCACTTAAACATAAAATACAACAATTTAGGAGACAAGTTACTACTGATCCAAGATTGTTTTTCTTTCTTGGAATGGTAGGATGATTAAGGATGGATGATTCACACCAGTATGTCAACCACAACAGAGTCGAAATACGTGACCTGATACACTAATATCAGATATAATCAGTGGAAGAGAAAGAGAGTGACTAGAACTGATCTATGCACCCATTCAAACAATCAATTGTAGTTCAAAACAGCAGATCTACTAATGTGAACCAAAGATCCATGAACCCCTCTATACAAGCCATCATCCCATCAATGTTATTCCAAAAATCTCAAAGTTGAGCAATCCAGAAACCTTATCAATTTATGTTCCACATATCCTCCTTGATAAGAAGCCGCTGTCAATACTGCACTACCCACGTATAACCTGACTTCCACGGCATTGAAGTCAGGGATCCAGATAGGATCAGAAAAAGCAATGCCACCCTTTGTGATCTCCAATGGTGCCACCACTCCTCACTGTCAAGTTTCCAAGATTAGACCTATAGAAGTACTGTTTGAATTTTGTAGTAACCGGGTCAGTGAGGTGTGCCATTTAGGCTTCTGCTTGTCCTTATCCAACAAGCTTTCTCTACTTCTAAGGTCATGAACCAAGTTGCCCACGAACTACTTACAGTTAACTATCCACATCAAAATCAAGCAGATAACCCTATCACAAGGACACGTACCACCATCTCTGTCCAGTGAACACTTCACCCACTTCTTTGAAAAACCCAGCCTCTTTGTCAAATGAATAATGCATGTACCTGATTTCCTACAAATAGCACACAACGTTCATAGCAAGATTCCACAATGCCTTCTCCATGGCAAGCCCAAAACCCCAACCAATCCATCACCAACTCATTTGTTAACTTTGGCATGGCCCAGCTCTCAACAAACAGACTGTAGGATAACAAATAAACTGAAAATGAATCAAAGGGTGATGTGCCAATTACTATACCATAAAAACACATCTGGTATCAATGGCAACAATTCACGATCACCAACTTAAATAGCCAAGAACAAGGACCTCAGGCAAGCCAGGCATCAGAAGACAATGATGAATTTCTGACAAACCATGACAGCCAAACTCATTAACTGGGAACTCCGCAATTGATGCAGCTTTATAATGCAGCTTTATATTTTCCGCATGGCATCTTTGCACTGACCAAGTTTTTCTAAGACAAGTACAAGAGGTTTCAATGGGGGTAAAAACCACCGGGAAGGTCTCACAAAACCACTGTTAGGAAGCCACTCAAAACAGGTCTTACAAACCACTGGCCAAAAGTTATAAAAGGCAACCACTTTTGCCACATCAAAAAGTGCATCGACATGGTTTAACTTCAACCACATTGTCCTCACTTTGTGTTTCAATTTACCACAAACAAGCAAAAAGTCCAAGTGAGAAGCTTCAACTGAAAAAATATCCCATAAATAGAACTCACATAATTTGCAAAGCACACGCTGGTCCAAGACACATCTCTATCTTCCAACACCATCATAAAAGAGCCTCCCAGCCTCCATATGAAGAATATCCCTTGTTTGGATCTCGCATGAGGGTATCCAACATCTCGATTTCACATTAAGAAGTTTCTTCTTAAACAAATAGACCACAATGGAACATAGAATGCAGATTTAGTGATAATGCAGATGTTACAGCAGAAGCAAGAAGGAACCTCTGCGATGGTGCCTATAGAAAGACTGAAGACTACCATACCCACTGAAGTAGAATTTTCCTCCCTCCACCAACTTTTAGAAAAATACAAAACTCAATAAACAACAGGGTAAAAACCTTAATCACAACTACAATAGGAATTGTTCTCTAGAACATCCTGCATCCTGAAATTTTTCTAGTTTAGGAAAAGCAAAGATCTTTTGAACTCATACTTTTCAACTCAAAACCAAGTTCCTGTTTTTCCCAGCCTCATCTTCATGAAAAACTCATCCTGGACTTGTATTCAGTAGCCACTTTCATATTGTGCTTATACTCATAGAATGGCCAAGAGTCAATGGTGTTCAGTGCCCACCAATGGGCCAGAAAAATGAAAACAAACAGTTAGTACTAGTAACAGGAAATGACAAAGGCTTTTTGTGTTTTTCTGACAAGCATGGAGTAAAATGATGCTAAAGATGACATCATCCTAGTAAGCCTGCTCACAGCCTATAATTTTTTAGGATTTTTTTATGTTATTTACTTGGCTTCAAATAAGTAGGGGGCCACTAGTCTCATAATGTATAGATTAGGTCTTGTTAAGACAGGAACCTCAGAAAACCATCAGTCTAATACCATTTGACTAGCTCAATGGCTACATGTTCCACAGTCTCGGGATTTCTCTTTTCAGCGTTCCTATATAAAACATTGATCAGGATTTTAATCATTGGATAGTTTTTCTAATCACTACTTCAAGGATGAGAGTAGTTATTACATGGGACATGATGATGGAACAAGTTCTCCCATAAAGACAGTGCTCTTAATCCAAAGATAAACTCAAACGAGAAGAGGGATAAACTCTGGAGAATTTGCTACCCACTTTTTTATGTATGTTTATAAACACCCACTCTCTCACCCCGAAAGGTAGAGCATAGATGTCATCTATGCCAACCTGGATATACTTTAAAAACTGTCCGCAACCAAAAGCATTGATGAACACATTTTCAACTGACCTTTTCAATTCATATATAGTGGATCTTTGTTCACATGAAGCTTTTTGTCAAATAAAGTAACAATCTACCTTGACATATACAATAAACTTCTCTCTTGATCAGCATCTACACTGGCTCTAAGTTCATAAATTTCATCTCAAGCAATAGTATTTTGGACAAATTTACTCATAGGTAATACTCATCATTGCCTTTCTGCCTAAGCATTGGACCTTGCAGCTATGCTGCTTTTATTTATTCAAGTCACGAACTTACTTTAACAGAAGTATCCAATAGCTAGATCACCACAGCAATAGAGTAAATTTAGATACTCAAGTGGCTACCAGCACCCTCATGATACAGCAAGATACGTCAAACTGCTTAGAAAATCTAGGTATGTCCCTGGATGAACTGACTCAACACACTAGAAAGTAACATCAGGACTAAGAGAGTCAAGAAAATAATCCTTGCAACTAAACGATAGGCCTAGTTGGAACTTGAAAGAAATCACCTAGTTACATAAGAGTTTTAACATTTGATCATAGAAGTATTAGTGTGCTTTAGCACCCAACAAGTACTATGTGAGCATATCTCATATTTTTCTTTGCAACAAACTGATACCAAGTTCAACTCTCATCACTTGAGACTTAGAAGAACCGTATCTATGCAGTTCCTATTGTTTGGAGCTTACAGACATATAATTCAACTTACATTGTTCCAAACTAACCGACATAATGCAACAAAACCTCTCTCTAAATCTAATATTAATCTTTTTTCTCAACACTCATCACCCTCCTTCATGAATTTAGCAACTAGAAGGCTCAAGTGATGGGAGAAGGAGAAACAAATGCATATGAGCAAAAGAAACCAGAAAACAATTTGGAAGTGGAGAATCAATCATTATCTCCAAAGTTTCTCCAAGAAAATGTAATAAACAAATTTTTTACAAAGTTTCTCTAAGAAAATGTAAGAAACAATTTTTTTCTTAATCTTCATTTCTGTACATTGGTGAAATGTTTTAATCTGCTGAGGTTTTATATCTATTTAAAAATAAAATATATATTCCAACATAGATGAGTCTAAAATCGGTAAAGGAAAGACGCAAAACCTTACTGACAAAGCTAATCAGTCTTGGATAAACATTATGTAATCAATATAATGATGAATTTAAATCTGAATTTGCTACAAGACATTGTTATAATTCATATACTAGTTTATATGGTTGATAGAAACTTTTTAGTTTTTTCATATGGAGCTTTAACAACAACCTGAGCAAGTGATCATTGACTCTTTTTCTTGTTTTTCAGTTACCAATTTCCTGGTTCCTGCATTTGCATCTTACTTCCTGTTACTAAAGCAAGTTTTGACCATCAGGAGTTGCTCAGATGGTAGGAGCCATTAAGTAAACCTAATCAAAATTTGTGAACACTGGATTTCATGATTCAATGTTCAATAGTTCAAATTTCAACCTCCATAGAAACTTGATTGCCACATAATGGGAGATGTGAAGAATCAAGGAGTAGCACAAGAAGTACTTAAGCCCTACACCTGAGGGGAGAGAATTTTTAACAGACTGAAGCAATGGCAAATTCATGGGTGATGTTGTCATTGAAAAGCATATACCCTATATTAGTACACTTAGAATATTTAGTGGCATACAGATCATTTTGGCGGCTAAAGGTGGAAAATTGCCTTTTGTAGAAGGCCTGGAGTCATAAAATGCAAATGTACAAAATCTCTGTGCACTGTTTTTCTTACTTATGGAGTGAAGTTCATTCAAGCAACCTTATTTTTTTCTTTATTTCTGTCTCCTTTTGCAACTTTCTCCTTCAAACAGCATTATGTATTGTTCAAGATGGAATTCAGTTTGACGCTTGACTGCAACTCTGATCTGCACAATAAGTATTTTGTTGATCTGTAGATTATTTCAACCTCCCCACTTGACCCATGAGATCCATCAACCACAGGCATCATCTTTTTGTATGCAAAAAAGTATCGAGAAAACAAGCAAATCAGCAGCAAGATGATGGCCCAGAAAGAGAATGAAACCGTCAAACACAAAAACAAGGTTGCACAATAATGAGCACTGGACAGACATGGACAAGAAAATTTTCACTTCCACGCAACACCACCAGCACAAATAGTCCAACCCACTCCTCTTCCCTCATAATAGGTTTTCATTCCAACATGACAGAACTCCAAGACCTCTTTCCTCAACTGAATTAAAACGTCAGACTATCTTACGATCATCATCATCATCGACCTTATCCCGATGTCAGCCACATGAATCTTGTTCCTCCATTCCCCTCTACTAAGTATCATGGCTTCATTTAGTCCCAAAGTTTTTAAATCTTTTCTCACCATTTCTATCCACGCCCTTTTGGGCCTTCCCTTTGCCCTTTTAGAACCTTCGATTTGCA
This sequence comes from Warburgia ugandensis, assembly GCA_035236585.1. Lineage (NCBI taxonomy): Eukaryota > Viridiplantae > Streptophyta > Magnoliopsida > Canellales > Canellaceae > Warburgia > Warburgia ugandensis. Next base: position 17,889,250 of record CP141128.1, on the reverse strand, counting down.
TTGGCACACTCCTTCTAACCGGTGCCGTTTTCAATCTCTGTTAGAAATGTGCAAACCATCTAAGTCTAATCTCCCTCATCTTGTTACCTGTTAGTTCTACTCCTAAGTTTCCTCTAGTGTTTTCATTCCTAGTTCTATCTTTTCTTGTCTTACCACTCATCCATCTCAACATCCTCATTTCGGCTACATTCATCCTATGTACATGATGTTCCTTAACTGCCCAACACTCCAATTCATAAAATATGGTTGGCCTTGTACTCATCCTATAGATTATAGAACAAATGATAGAAAATTTTATTTGTTGCCACCCAAGTAAATACAAACCAGCCTTTTTAATTGCTAAATTTCAAGAAATTTCTATACCAACCGTTACAAAAGAGAATAAGAAAAGGGGAAAAAGAATAAAAGGAAAAATAGGGATTGTGCATCCACACTCCATGTTCTTTGTCTTGGATTTGTATTCTTTAGCCACACTATCTTATTTCATCCCAATAGTCATGGGTTTTGGAAGCAAAAACAGGAAGCTGAAGATCTACTTGAAGAGACTACATATTTTGAAACAATCACATCCCATCATTCAATAAGCAGTAAAATATTGAAGTTATACTTCAATGTAGAAGGAAGTTATCAAGGGACAAGCAGAAGGGGTTTCATATTTCAGCAATGCCTGTTGATGCGCTACCATCTTTGATATCTACTGGCACGCCATAAAACTTCATTCTCTTTTGAAAGCATAAAAGATGCTCATGATGGATATAATCTCCGCAAGAGAAGCCATAGCTGTAGCGAATTAAAGATCAGGTTGCAATCCATGAGAAAAGCTGCAACTAGAGATCAATATAAAGGGCAGCCCGGTGCACGAAGCTCCCGCCTATGCAGTGTCCGGGGAAGGGGCAGACCACAAGGGCCTATAGTAGGCAGCCTTACCTTGCATTTTGCAAGAGGCTGATTCCACGCCTTGAACCCGTGACCTCAAGGTCACATGACGACAACTTTTACTGTTGCGCCAAGATGCAACTATAGATCAATATGTAAAGAAAAATAAGGCTTCTAGTTGGCAATCCACAAACAATCAGCTAATGTAGAAGCTCAGCATGAGGAATAGGAATGTGGTTTAAATATATATCTTGAAACCATCCAACCTAATACCACACCTCCAAGAAATCAAAAACTATAAAAATATATACTTCTAATGTATTTCCAGAACCCCTACTTTATTTTTCAAATGAAAAAATATAAAAAATAAAAATAAAGAAAGCGAGAGAAAGAGAGAGACTTGCCTGCATTTACTTTTTTTTATCCCCAAAGTTCATAGATTTTCCAGTTCCCAAATTGCAGGTTTTGTAGTTCACATATTCATAGGCATCACCAACTTTATTTGCTTACACATTTCCAGAAGACATGTACAGGACTTCTACTTTTACTTCTTTCCTATGAGTGCGAAGACAATTCTGCTGGATCTGAACTTCATCAACATTGGATGATGAGTACTTCCACAAGGACCAAAGAAAAAGCTCTCAGATATATTTCCATTATTCCGTTGCTGATTTTCTAACAGAATGCTTTCTACTTGTGCTTTAAAGCAAGAAAAATTGTAGACAACTTCAGTTTCCTTTGAAGTCCAAGAATGATTTTCACATTCAAAATGCAAAATTTGGACCACCAAGTTACCAACCTAAAAGAGAGCTATGGTTTGCAGAATCCTTTTTGCAATTTGAAAGAAAGGGACAGACAAGACACAAACTGCACAAGTGCCCTTATTTGATCCACAATTAGACTCCATAATTCATGGCTAATGATTCATTCAATCAAAGTGGGCACTACTAGAAATAGGCACCTTGAGGGTGCAAAAAGATTGAACCAAGGGATGCATTGTACAAAACGATTTCACCTTTTCCAAGCATTAAATATGAACCCAAGTTCTACACGAGTGGAGAGATCACTTTTTCTACCAAACGTGGAGATCTCAGATAAAATATCAAGATATACAGAAGAAACAAATAACAAATACATCACAAAGAGAGAAAAAAGGAAAAAAAAGATCCCTTGAAAGGAAGAAGGAAAAACAGAAAGCATGTGGTAGAGCATAGCAAAACCAACATAGAGCCAATGAAAGAAGTGGAAACTTGGCATCATAGTAGAAAACAAGATTATACTGAAAGATGAGAAAGTCAATACAGGTTTCTTTCATTGTTTACTGGCATTAGACAGATGTGATGTTAATTATCCCAGTTTCTCAGCATTACACGATTACAAGTCAAGATTCATCGAATCAGATTCTCAATATACCAAGTTAGTAATAAAGAGAATAGCCAACCATCCATGCAGAGAAAAACTGGGTACCCAAAAAAACAAAAAACAAAACAAAACAAAAGACTAGCAGTTATTCCACATGCCAACTGAAAAGGTAGCCCTATAGGACACAAATATGGATTAAAGATACAAGAAAAGTTTCCATGGTCCTAACTGAGTATCAAAAAGAGACCTAATGTCATACAACACAGGTCAAGGCTTTAAGCACAATTTCCTGGTCATAAACTACAGACCATTGTGAGAATTGTCTAATATAGAAAAATAAAACTTGCAATCATCAACTTAGTAAAGATAACCCCACTTGAGAACGAGTTCCACCCAATAACAATATGCTTAACAATGGTGTTCATTACATAAGTGTGAGTACTATTTCAAAGTTCCATGGTAAACTGAACTTTGTGCGCTAACCAGCAACACTTCACCCATCAATTCTTGACATAAATGGCTCAAAATCACAGATTAGCAAATTAACCCCATAGACACAACTTTGGAAGGTTGGAGCACCTGCCCATACTTCGAAACTCCAGCTCTAAGGCAGTTTATTATAATGAAAGAACTAAAGAAGTTAAATATGATAAAATAGTTTTAATAATTTGAATTGTGGTCAACATCCACAAATTTGAATGTTGAATTAAGATTCATAGACTTATTAACTTAATAATCAACAGACTTAAATCCAAGTAACAGAGCACACTATTCAGGAAATCACTTGGTATTTCAAATTTATTCAATAGATTCTGAATAGGAAAATCCCAATAGGACCACAACTGTGCAACAGCAAATAATTATCTTGCCACCACAGACTGGAAAATGTAGTAATTCAGTTGTTTATGTTTCTGTCAATAATTTCAGGATAACAAAATATGACAGTTCCTGATCTCAGAGTAGTCATTCCTCAAAAATTTCAAGAGGGACATACTACTTATGAGCATAAGACTTATAAAGTAACATTTTACAGCATGCTGAACAGAAAACCAGAGATAAATCACCAACATTGGCTTTTCATAATCCTAGACAATAACAGAAAAAACCTTCCAGGCACTTGACCATGCCCGTTTACTACAAGGAAAAGAAGCCCTGACCTGAGTCTTCAAATCTACAAGGGAAACAGCCAAAAGATGAATTCTAATCATTTTATAACCAAATCAGCAGCAAAACCTTCCTCAAATCCAAATATATTGCTTCTTAGAGCACTGTAAATAATAGGATCGCCTTGTAATAGAGAAAACAGGATAGCAGGATACAAGACTATAACTATCAAACCAAAATAAACTGTATGAAAGCTAATAACTCCTTGCATTCTTCCCTCACATCCAAATTAAATGCAAGGTCTTGGTTTTTTTCGTGTCCTGGAAATTTCGAAGAAAGCAATAATAATACTTGAAAGCAAAGACTAAAGAGTAAATTTGAGCAATAGCTAAAATGAAGAACTCCCAAGACTCTCACCCGACAACCAAAATCCATGCTAATGCACAATACAGCAAGAACTGCTTCAAATAAGTTGCCTTTACAGCAGGCTCATTCTTTTAAATTTGAAATATTTTCCAAACAAAATTCAATCAAAACCACCAATATGTACCTTGATCTCAAAACCGGCGGATTTGCCGAATCGACATAGAGCTGAATACCAGACAAATATGGAACATAATACTGAACAACCGAATCACTCCCATTCAAAACAAGCGGCACTCCAGCCCCATAAGCACTCCACTCCTTAAACGACTCCCAAAGGTCCCCAAGGCTAAAATACGGATGCTGAAAATCTGCTTCACAATTCCTCCATCCCCTCATACTCGTCTGCAATTCCGGAATTGCAACAAAACAAAAATCAACAAAAGACCAGACATTATAACACCTAAAACCCCAAAAAGATCTCATCTATCTTTCGTATACCTTGGAGAAATATTGAGCCGGAACAAAAGGAGTCGTCGATTCAAGAAACCGATCCAAGTTTCCCGACGGCAATCTAGGCGGCGAAGAACACACCGAGGGTTTCGACGATGAATCGTCAGATTCCCTCCGATTTTCCGGTTCCCTATTTTTTGTCGGTTTCTGAAAATGCTGTTGCGGCTGCTGCTGTTGTCTTCTCATTGCAGGTGGATTGTAAAATCGATCGCCGCCATGACTGCGTGCTAACGTTATATTTCCAGAACCGAACATTTGCAGAAATCTGAAAGGAAAATAGACAGAATTCAAGAAAGAAGGGGACAAAAGAATCAACTTTTCCTCAATGAGGTCTTGAATTCTTGCAGTTGTAGATCAGAATTTGAGGGTTTTAAGGGTTTCGGATCTAGAAATGAAGGAGAGCGGAATGGAAAGGAGCGACTGCTGCTGCTTTTCTTTCCCTTTCTTCCTCTCGACTTTGTACCCTTTTTCTATTCTTCACCAGCAGATGAGGGAATGGAAAGGGAAATGTATTTATATTTCCCCGCTTTGAAAAATCGCGTGGCAGAGAAATGGCGAAAATGGGCTCCAATGGATGGGATGTCGAGGGAGGTAATTCTTGGTTATTTCAGCAAGGATGAGGTTCGTTATGTAATGTCTCTTTCTCTTCTTCAACGAGCGGACAAAGACGTGGAATTCGAAATGCCAGTTTTAGCGAGGGTATTTTTGTCATTTCAGTGAGTAGGTCGTGTGGTTAGTGTTTTATTTCAACTTCAATTTTCTATCAGATAAAGATGTTTTGATTGGATGACAAGTTTATCAACGGTTAATACTTCAAATTGTTCATCTGGTGGGACCAAATTGTATAAACCAATCTCGACCATCAAATATGGGGCATGGGAATTGGATCTGGAGTCTGGATGATAACGAGAGGTTAGCCAAAGACCGAGTGATCGAGTGGTGGAGATCTTTGGATCATCAGTTACTGAGAAAATATACGACAGGAACATGGCTATATGTGTATTAAACCATGATTATCTATAAGGATATATATGGAAGGTTGACTTCACCTCAAGATTTGATGGCCATCCTATAAGGAAAGTTGGCAGAATACCCAAGCTCTCTGCCTAGCCAGGAGATGTTGAGGCTGGATATCATTTGGGCCAAGGGATAAGAGACATACCATCTTTCGTGGCAGCTGACGTGGATACTATAAAGTCCACCACTTTTGTTCATAAGTTATGGTATGTTGCTGTAGCCAACAAATGTCTAGTACAAATGATCTCAAACAGCTCAGCATCTTCTTAGAATATGCTTGACAGTAGTTTTGAATCGTCACTTTCTTCTTTGGCTGAGATTAGACTCGAGAGTATACGAATGATTTGTTTTATAATTCATTACTTGTACGATAAAAAAGAAAAAGTATGCTAATTTAGCAAGGCAAAGCAATCTACGTCTATTGCTTTCAATTTGATCTTAGTTGGATTATCCTCAACCCAAATGTCCAATGACTAAATCACTGAAGGTGTAACACTCCGGGGTTTTAACAGTCATAATATTGTCCACTTTGGGGCATCCATACACCTCTCACAGTTTTGTCCTTTCCCAGTTTTCTAGAAAAAACACGTTGTTCTGTGAGCAGAGTGCATAGCAGATACAATATTGTCCTCTTTGGGTTCCTTATCCTCTTAGACTTCAACCCTCAAGTTTTTGTGCCCTTACGTCCCTCACCCCTCGGGACGCATTATGACTGTTAGAGTTTCCCGAACTCTTATAAACATCCCAATTTTCTCTTCCCCGGGCAATGTGGCACTAAACTCTCGGTTTCTCACCTTGCCTAGAAGCCTGCCAGCTCTTTTTAGCCCGCCCTCATCTCCTCAAACTATATTGGTCTGTTACCTCAAACTATCTTGGGGCCTCCCCCTTAAGCCATCTTGGGGCAAACCCTAGTCGTTACAGTGGTATCAAAGCCAACCCCTGACCCAATGTGAGTGGCTAACCGCACGTGGGTGCTCACGTATGACACACGGGGACCCGTGTCCCCTAAGGGGGAGAGGTGAAGCCTTAGCCGATGAGGGCGGGCCAAGAGGGCTAGCAAGCTTCTAAACAAGGTGAGGGACTGAGAGTTAGTCCCACATCGCTAGGGAAAAAGTAACTAGGCCATTAATAAATGGGTGGTGGTCTCTCATGGTAACAACGCGTTTTTCTTAAGAAAGTGGGGAATGACAAAACCATGAGGGGTGTATGGGCGTATCAAAGCGGATAATATTGTGACTGTTAGAACCCCGGGATGTTATAGAAGGAAGATGGTCAACCACTTCTTTTTGTTAGTTTACCTTTGAAAAATCCCCCTTCATGCTTTTATGACTAAGTTAGAGACAGGGAGCTTTAACGGGGTGGCCTAGATCTTCAATTGCCATGAAAATAGGACCCATGTTATATCATTTGGTACATGGTGATGAACCATTGGACGATTAGGAGTGTCACTATCACATGTGTCTTGTCTTCCAACTAATCTATTTAGTAAATGTCTTATTTCATACGTGGATAGAAAGCAAAAATAACTTCCTTTGTCTTTTCATAATTAATTAATACAGTTTGGGCCTCACTTTAAAAAAATGAGAGCACATGCAATTGTGAATAGGTTTTATTGGCACAGGTGTTTAAAGAAGAATGGCGCAAGAAAGTAACACACAGAGATCTTACGAAAAATATATTATATTTTAAAACACCCCAGTTTTACCATTTCATAGTTTTTAATGGCCAATTGGAAAGTACTTGTCGAGGGGGAGGAATGATAAATTCAAGTGTGCATTTGAATTTCATGATGCAAGATTATTTTATTTGCCTCTTTTATATACCTAGACAGTTTATATTATTGAGAATAGCTTAGATTGGCTAAGTACTAAATTCTATGCCTATACCGTTACGTATTTTACCGTGTGTGTCTTTGTGTTTTGAAATTCTTAACCTGATGAAATATAAAATAAAATATAGTTGTAATTATTAACTTAAAAATATTTTTAGGGCAAGTAATACGCAGTTATTTTAAGATAAATCAAAGTACACATTTTGATTTATCATTTCTCTTCCACAAGTGTCGTCCTGGCAATTCTTATCCTAAGCAAAAGGTTAAGAACATACACCAAGAGTGACTTAGACTAAGTGGGTAAAGGCTTTCTCAATCCTGCTTGATTGCATATTTGAGTTGTCCCTTTTGGTTTTCGCTTGGGATTAGATCTGAGAGAGTACGTGAATGACTTGCTTTGCAATTCTTTGCTACGAGAATGTTCATATTCAGTTGACACTGTAACATTCGTTATAAACCACATATCACTTTATTGAGACTTTTCAATCCAATTGCTATTTCAGGAAATCGGGCTCAAGAAAAACATTCCAACCATTCAACTTAAATGCATAACTGTCATGATTTTTCTTTGAACTCTTCACTAAATGCCATTTATCAATATTTAAGAATTTTCTAAAGAAGGTCATTTTCGGTCTCATTTAAGGTTACCATTAAAAAAGTTCAAGTTGATCTAAGTAGCCCCCAGCACGTGCTTATCTAATATTGAGATTGACATCTCGGACTCGCAAATAGGACTGCAACTGAGAGAAATCTCTCCATTGGATATACCAATAACTACTGTTCTACAGTCTCTAAAAGTTTGAAATAATATGGATTAAAAAGTCTGTTTGATATTAGCAACAAGACAACTTTAACCAAATGAACTGTTAAGATATAGTCCAATGGACAAGATATTATGTCATGGCTCTCTAATAGTTGCTAGGCCCTATCTTTTGATGATCTAACCCATTCATCTTGTTTCACCTCTCCTTTTTAGCCTCCTTGCAAAAATTCAAGCATTTAAGTGCTTCTAACCACTAATTGAAAATTTCTAATAGTTATATTTAAAAACCTAATATGACATAGCTTAAATTATCCAATAATAAAAAATTTTGATGTCAAGTCAAGCTACAACACTAATTAAGATGAATATATTAGATCATCCAAACATAAAACTTTAAAATAATTTTAAAACTTCTATATGCAAATGTGCAGTGCAATTAGTTGCGAATAATTTCGTATCTCCGCTGAAACATGTGCTTGGTACGAGGTCTGAATAGCAGCTTTTCCCCTGGGAATTTCTATAATTTCTACTCTAACTGATACACACACGGATGTGCAGTTCGCGATTCGAAACCGCACGGAAATCCTAGCATTTACACTTTGCCACTTTGCTCGCGACAACATATTATATTCCATGAATTTCTTCAAGTCCATAGATCTAACTTGTACGATCAAGTTATGATAATACCCTTGCCTTGCGAAGAAAGACGAAGCATTGACTTAACTCCCTCGTCCGTAGCTTATAGCCAGTAAAGCACGTGTGTCTCTGACAAGCAAAAGAAAAAATAAAAAATAAAATAAAAAAGGATACACCATTAACCAAGACTAGTTTACAACGGGTGCAGATATCAAAAGTGAACACCCATCTTGAGACATTCTAAGATGTGAACCAATGGCCATTTAACACTTTGCATTAAAGTTGGACAGTGGTTGCTTGTTTGGAGTCCGCCCTTCTTTCTGTTGTACAATGAGCCAGTGACTATCGTCTCATTAGGCACTATTAAAGCAAACAGACAAGATTCTTTGTATGAGTAGATACTACAAGAGTGTAAGAAGTAAAGGTCCTTTTTTCTAATCTGATCAATGGGTTGATTGAGAAAAAATTATTTAATCATGTCTAGAGAAATAGCGCGTACTCTTACACTCTTGTTGAGCATGTTCTCGTTTGGTGACTCAATAAATAATATCCCTTCTGACAGTCTAATTATGTTGAATTTATATTATGTTTGTCTAAGTCAATTTTTAAGGCGTGGATGGTCAGTGATTGAATTTATTATCTTCTCACCGACACATTTTACATAGGCAAATACCTCCAAAATATCTTCTCATTTAGATGATCTAAAGTCTGTGAGTGGTTAAGATCAAGCTGCTCATTGTTTAGATTTGGATGGAAGATTGCTTTGGACTCCTAATGAATGTCTGCTTGGCTCCTGACATGATGATCTAATGAATCAAAAGAAATCTAACTATTTTCTCGTAATCTACTTGTTAATCTTCAACCCATGAATTGAATTGGGATCATTTTATGGGCATCGCATATCTCGTCGTGCCTACTAAACAAATGGCCTATATCATATTGAGATCATGCATAAGATGTTAGGATTTCCTTCTCAAAAGGACTGTCCCACAACTTTGGGCCAAAATAACACATAACACCTACTACTCTACTATAATATAAAATGACGTCTCTTTTCATAAAAGAGTGTCGTATGTCACTTCATCCTTTCCTCTTGTTTTCTTTGTCTTCTCTTGTTTTCTTTTCTCTCTTTTAGTATTTTCTATTAAATATAAAAAATGATGTAATGTACCTAGAAATTTGAATTTATTAAAATTTACCTCTAAAAAATTAGAATTTGCCATTTCAATGACATAACAATTTGGGATTTGTGATGTTTTTCCTTTTGTACTAGAACATTAGATGCATAAATAAGATCTAGAACGTAAGATTTCAAGATTTTTATCACTACAAATTTAAGATTACCTTTTTTCTTATAATTAAGATCCTTTTCTTTCTATGCCTAAAAAATTGGACTAGCAAATATAAATGAAATTTTACCTTCTAAGAATTTTTAACTACATTACAATGGGATCCAACAAGGACTTAAATAATTTACTACTCATATATCTTAGACTATGTAGATATTTTGTCGTATATCTTTCAAAAGTATTGTATTATTATTATTATTATTATTTTTACCTATATTTCAAAGATTTTTTCATTTTCTCCCTATAGAGGATATGGATATATGTAATAACCCTAAATTTTTAATATTATTTTGTGTAAATATATTTTTATTGTGAAGAAATGATTACATAAAATTTTCACAGATGGAATCCTAAGAAGTGATCTTTTTATAGAAGCCAAATCAAGTGTTGAAATCTCATTATGTGGATCGTACTCGAAAAATAAAATTCAGCAACACTAAGAATGTTAAAAACAAGATTTGGATGAAGAAGTTAAAAGGTTTGGAACTAGAAGGGTGTTTTAGTAATTTTGCAAGTTGGCCCATTAATACATTTTTAAAATGAAAAGTACCTAAAATGGAGGGGTTATTTTCTATAGCAGAAACCCACTAACAGATCTATCACAAATCTTTTCCCCCTCAATCTTTTCCTCCCTTCTTCCGGTTGGTGACGCAAGCATTTAATCCACGCAATTTGGTCGATAGAAATGCTGAAGCAGCCACCAATAATAAACCCCCCCCCCCCCCCTTTCCTCCTATTTTCTCTAGCGACTTGCGTGAAAAACCCCCCTCTAGCAACATCTCTTGTTCCCCGATTGGCGTGCCGAGGCAAGTCCTCGCGATCTCCCCTGCCTTCTTCCTCTCAGTTGTCGATGGCAGTGGCTCGCCAGCACCGCCCAACTTGATGGCCCAAGCAGGCTGGTCCAGCAGAGCCACCCGTCACTCCCTTTTCGATCGCTCTGACCTTCCACAGGTGACACCTTCCCAATTTTCTTCTCTCCCTCTCTTTCTCTCCCACTGGTTGCAACAACCCAAACCCCCCTCTATTTCTCCCTATGGTGCAAGCACGAAAGGGCCGACCAAGCAATCATACATTCTCCTTACACGCTAGTCATCCCTCCAAAATCCCATCGCACGATCCCCCTATGTGCGCAACCCATGTCCTTTCCCTTCCCCATTCCTAATGTCAGTTTATATCTTCCCTTTCGTCACCAAAGAGCAAAATATGACGACTATAACTGTCTGCTAGTTATAGTGATGCCCAGTAGCGAGGAAAACTCAGATCAAAGATTCGAGATGCTCATCACAATCCTCACGACGCGATGAACAAATCTCATCGGTTATTTGATGATCTGAACATTGACAGAGGAGTTTTTGCATGAACAAAAATGAACAATTAAGAATGAGGCTGATTGTATCAATTTGTCTTCTATCCAACACTCTTAGTAATGATCTACTAAGTAATAAAGGTAAGATCTATAACCAATTCTTGGTGAATTTCAAGGTTTGTAGAATAGATATTAATTTTGATAAATGTATTGTTAGGATTCAATTATAAATCATGAAAAATAGTAAATCAGACCTTGAATGAGAACACTTGTTGATTATTTTACCACAAGTGCACAGGCTATTGTACTATAGCTGATGCAAGTGCGGGTCGATCATATAGGGACTCAACTTAAAAAGATGGAGTTTAAATAAAATTTAATTGTATAAAAATTAAACAATGACAAAAATAAAATAACAATGAATTAAAAATTCATATCTATTTAACCAATGAAAATTACAAAAATTTAAGTTCAAAAAGACAGAAAATTAATTAAAAAACAAATAAAACTTGCTTCCCTAGCTTGATTATAAAAATTTACATCAAATATAATATCATCAACATTAATCGACCTTCATCAATCTCTCATAGGTACTTTCAATTAAAGATCCAACAGTTAGATTGAGCAAACTACCCAAAATTTAGATGATATAGGCTAAAGAATGATTTTGGCTTTTAGATAGCTTAGATCGAGTTTTTGGTTTTTAGATTGAAGATCAGGGATGATGAATCAACTAGGATTTGTCCTAAAAGCAAGATTTAGGAATTGATTTAGATTCTAGTATGCAAAAGATCAAGAAATAAAGAAATCTGATTTATTAAAGCTATACCATTGATTTGGATAATATAGTTCTTAGATTAAGCTGAGAATAACACAAAACTTGGATAGGTAGAATAGGGATAAAGCAAAACTGAAATAGAATCATAAAAGGATCAAAATGGAATTAAAATTAAAGACCAAAGGGCAAAACTAGAATTTCTCTAATTTTTGGTTTCAAATGAAAAAACATAGGAAATGCCCGAGAAGACGATAAAGCTGACAGGGGAGATGGGGAAGAACAAAAAATAGGTGAGCTTTTGGGAAAACTTGAATTGGGTTTTCCTAAAATAGGAGAAGATGACAAGTGCAATGAAAGAGAGAAAAGGAAGGAGAGAGAGGGCTGGTGTGGTGATGAGGAACATATAGCATGAGAGAGAAAAAGGAGAAAAGAAGAGGGGTGGTATGTTGGCTACCTTCCTTGAGTTAGGACGGTGATAGACAGAACCAATGACAGGGGTGCTGCCATGGAAGAAGAACGGGGTTGGGTGTCACCAGTGAAGCATAGAAGAGGGGAGTGAGGAGGGTTCGGAGAATGTGGACTGGGCTGCATCGATGGAGTGACCAGCTTAGGTGGGCTGCCATAATGTCATGTGTGTCAGAGCAGAGAGAGAGAGAGAGAGAGAGGGGTCGTTGGTTAACAGAAGGAGCCAGCAACATATAAAAGGAATGAGAGAGATGGGGAGGCGGTCTGGCATCATGCACGATGGAGAAGCAAAGAGAACTAGAGAGTGAGAAAGGGGTAGTGCAGTGGTGAGGAAGATAGAGGGAGATGAGAGGGAAGGAGAGCAGTGAGGTGTAGGAATGTCTGTGATTGGGTTGGTGATGCCATTTGAGGAAATAGTAAGGGAAAGAGAGGGAGAGTGAAATTGAGAGAGAAGGAGAAGAGAGGGAGAGAGTGAAAGACAAATAGTAGAGAGGGAGAATGAGAGTAAGATGGGAACGACACAAGTTCCTTCTTGCGACTGCATTGTAGTGGAGAGGCAGAGAAAAATAGAGAGAAGGATACGGTGCAGGAAGAGAGGGGGAGTCGGGAAAGAGAGAAAGAGAGAAAGAAGGAGAAGAGAAGGGGTGAGTGGTGCATTTAAGGAGAGAATAAGAGAAGAAGAGAGGGACCATGAGAGGGGAAATGAGATAGATAGCAGAGAAGGGGGAGTGAGAAAGGGTGATGGAGGAGGTGTGATTTCTTTCTCTTCTTCTTCTTCTTCTTCTTCTTCTTCAACCTTGGTATTGATTTTGATATAAACTCCATTTCTTCTCTCTTATGTTACTTTTGTACTTTATTTCCTGATTATCTTCAATTTCTTCTTTTTCTAAGTAATTTCTTCCTTAATCTTTTCTATCTAATTCCAATTTGGGTGATCTGCAAAACATAGGGCTAAATTAGAATCATCTAAACTGTACGTTATATATATATATATATATAGTTAGCTCTGATGATCATATGACCGTTAAATTTTACAAATCAACGGCTGGATGATCAATTGGAGCTCAAATGAAAATTTTTAAGTAAATTTTCAAAACTAATTAATGAGATGATCTAATTAAATGCTAAATTAAGGGTATTTTGGTTGAAGTTGAACACTTAACCCCCAACCATCATTGTGCTAGTCCCAAGCAAAATATGAAGAAAAAAAAAAACTAATCTTAGAATTCTAAAAATTATTTTCAAGTCAAGTCCCACTTTTTCTCAAAGAGTTATCTTCAATAAATCTATCAACTTTAGCAAACTAATAAAAATGAATGAAGAATTCAAAACCCTACTTAAATGTTAAACACATTCCACTTAAACTTAGATCTCAGAGTGAGTGTGTGCGCGTGTGTACAATATATATATATAATAATCTTTATAATCTAAGTAGACTTCTAACTTTTGAACTCCATCTGAAATATGTCTTGACATCAATCCTCACTAATAGACATACACTTAGAAATAGAATCTCTTAGATTAAATGTTCAAATCATATCTCTTTTTTAAATATGTGAGCAAAGTAAATGTAATATCCTTAATTTTTGGTATAAATTAAGAATTTATTTAATAAATTAGATAAAAATTTATAGATAGAATTTAATCTTGAAAACTTAAAAATTAGAAAGTACTCATCGATAGGATTCCAACCCCATAAAGAACGCAAAAAACGGAGCTCAAACGAAGGAGTTATGAGCCGTTGAAGTTATAGGAGTATTTTGGTAAACTGGCAGAGACGTAAAACACATGGGCCTAAATTGATAACAGCACCCCCTTCTTCTACACGTCTCTACCAGCTCCAGCAAATTCGCCAGAGAAATTTTCAGAAGGAGACATGAAAGGGAAGAGTTTCCCTTTCCCTTTCCCTTTCCCTTTACCACTATAACCTATATCTCCCTCCTCATGGCCTTAATCACCATCACCTTTTCCGTTTTCACTGAGTTTTTCCCCAAAACCTTAGCTCTGAAAAGTTTCCAATTTTTCGACGAGTAGGGCTTCGACGACATTAGCAACCACCAGTGAATCAAGGTAAGCCGTATTCCCTAAAATTTTATATTATATATGTAGATATATATATATAATAGAAAATATAGGAAAAATAGGAAAACGTAGTTTTTCCTGGGAACCTTGTTTATGCTACTGTTGGAGAGCAAATCCATTGATGAAACCATATTTGATTTCAAATCAAACTGTCCATCTAGTGCACAAGAGACCCAAGATCAAACCCTTTAAATTTGGGAAAGATCCAACGGTTGGTATTGCCGAAAAACGTGAAAGATCCAAAAGGACAGTAGAAATGAAAACTAGACAAAATTTTGAACAAAATGGCTCAAAAACCAAGTGATTTGGACACCTGTAGGGTCACCGGAGATGACTGGAAGTCAGTTGTCTTCTCCGTCACCGGTTTCCGCATTGCCGGTGTAACCCGGTGTAAACTGGGTGCTGGTGTAACCCGGTGTAAACTGGGCCGCCTGTGTAACTCAATGTAAACTAGGTGCCGGTATAAACTGGTGTAAACCTGCACCGTCGATACAAATGGGCTATAATGGTCGGTCAACCCTATTTTTTGAGTATTTTCACTTAAAATTTGATTTCTGAGAGCTATAGGAGTCCAAATCGCGATCCGAAAAAGGCGTTGTGACCGTATTGATGACACGGACCTAAATTGAACCTAAAAACTTATAAATAACCACTTTACTTTAGAAAAATTTTAAAATAGTGATGTGACATTGACAGGTGCATCTGAACATATAAGTTAAAGGGATTTTACTAGCGAACGGAGTGATCTAACGTCGAGGTAGGTGACGATAATTAATGTTTATTTTGATTTTCAAACTCTACATGATTATAGCATCATAATTGATTGTGAATTTAAATTACACTTAATAGAAATTGTTGATTTTGCTAGATTTAGAATTTAATACAATGATCGCTACTTAATTTTCAATCATGTATTAAATGAATTTATTACAAATGATTTCATGATAATGATATTATCTATTATGCATAATTAAAATTTCCTTTTCTTTATTACATCACTGAAATTAATGGATTTGCATGAGAAAGAAAAGTGGAGACTTGGTGGCTAGTCCTTTTATAGGCTAACCCCAGGATGAGGGGTGTGCCTTGGGGATTGCAAGCTACAAGTACTCTTGAGTTTTGGCATATATATGATTTCCATGTTTTGTGTTTTATGACAGGTGCTCTCACCCGGTGAGCGTCATGCTAGGAGGGATAGGGCCGGCCACCCACCCTTTGAGGTTGTGATGTGATATGATTGTGATATGATAGACACCAGCCCGTAGATGACTTTTGGTATGGCTTGGTAACATGGATAGTCCACACTACTAGTCTGGGCCTTTCCATGGGGACGGACGCTAAGTCTCTCGTTATGGTATCGACGGGGTGTGGCGATGGTTGAGACCCATAGAGGATTGCCACTGCGGCATGACGGTCCATACTCTTATTTTGTGTGCTTGCATGATAAGCATGGTGATGAGATGACATGCCTGGGTGTGACAACACTCAAAGGTTGGATATGAGTACTCATGATCAGTGATATTTATTTATATGATGCTTGTGGGACCCATTACCTTAGGGTGCCATTATTATTATTATATGCTCATTTCCATTGATTCATATCATGTTTTAAATCTTTGGAATGCATGGTTAGGCATACTCGATAAATGGATATTATGTCGGCATGAGTTATAATGATTTTATCGTCATAAATGATAGATATTTTATTTTGTCATTATTGTTATTTCATATTTATTGCATTAATTGTTTATGTACCTACACAAGCAATAGCTTGCTGAGGCATTGCTTTGTTTTGCAATGCCTCAAATCTTGAGCGCGACATCAAGAAGGGCAAGACTGTTGAGGAACCGTGATAACAGTGGGGGATTCCTTTACTTGATTGATAGACAGTGATATGAGTTAATAAATAGGATTATCATTTAATTTTCCTTATGGACTGTATACTTTATTCTATGGATTTGATTAAGACAATTAAACATATGGTGGACATTTAATAGGATGTTATGATGGATAGACCCTGGGCCATATTATTATTGCATTTTGGATATTTATTGGTTTAAAAATAATGGTGCCGATGCATTTTGACGTTGATTGACATGTTTATTATTTCAATTCTATTATCATGAAATTATACTTATGTTGTGAATTAAATTGTGATGTTTTGGAAAAAGAAAATAACACCCAGAGGTTTTCAAGAAACGTTTTAGTAAACACATTAATAAAAACTTTTTCTCATGGGATCCCAAATGCTATTATTATTAAAAATGTCAGAAGATCCTGGGGTGTTACAGTAAATAAAAGTAAATTTATCTCACATACATTCACGAAGAAACAGCAGTTACTAAGGAATTTAGTTTTGATCCCTTTAGAATGGATGACATTACCTTTGAATACTTAGAAATACTACTCTTTAAATCCTATCAATTCATAACCGCATTAAGACTATATTCATCCTAGAACCAATAGGTCCAATTTGGACGAAATGTAGGCTTAAAACAAAGTACAAAAGAAAGGGTATAGAGGTTATTGAAAGGTCCTTTAAAAATAAGTAGAGGTCTTTTACTAAAGTTGACAATTCTTCTTTATTTTTCTTGAAGTGAATATTTATTTTTCTAATTTTTATTACATTCTTCAAACTAATTTTTTCAACATTTTTGAATCTCTTTTAAGAACATTTCTTTTCTTAATATTCACTTTTCTACTTTCATTATAACTAAAAAGTATATCTTCATTCATCTATAACTTATCTTTCAAAGAAGATAGGTAATGGATATATTATACTAGTTTAATATGGATAAAGGTAATTTGGGTGAGAAAAGAAAAGATATATAAAAGGCTCAAATTAGTTAACTAGTGATAAAAATACTTCTAGGTAGGCTTTATATCTCTAGGTTAACAACAAAGATGGCCTAAATCATTTTCTAGGTTTCTTATAATCTATCATATTCAATGAGCATCAAGAATTTTAAAGTTAATATTCTAATAATTCAGGTAATTAGCCAAATTTTAAAATTAATGGGATCAAATTTTAATTGAAGCACACTGAAAAAAAAAATAGGAAAATTTTTAATCTCTCAAAAATAATGAATGGCTTTAAAACTCACTTAAGTTATAGGTCTCCATTGAGTTTTTTCAGGATCTCTAAGTTATAATTATTTATCCATTTAGACTATGTATATCTAACTGCGTGTACATATGTGATCTAAAACTTTGCTTTCATGGAATACTTTAGGAAATAAGTAAAATAATGAATATATCATGTTCAATTCCATTAATAAGCTAAAATTATCTAGACTATACTTTAAAAAATCCAATTCTCATCATAGTGTAGGAATTGACCTAAAAAGTAAAAATTTTATTTTTTTTTTAAATTAAGGAAATCAGCAAAAGAAAATTAAAAAAACTAGAATTTGCTAAAAGTCTACACCTACAATCTGAAAGAAACATTGTCGCCAATGTTTAAGAAGTAGGACAAAAAATGAATATGGGCAATGTTGAAGAACATTGTACCTAATGTTCTTCAACCTTGGTACCCCTTTTTAGATATTTTCCAAAGGAGTTTGATTTCGATTCAAACTCCATTTCTTCTCTCTTATCCAACTTTTGTACTTTATTTCCTAATTATTTTCAATTTCTTCTCTTTCGAAGTAATGTCCTCTTTAATTAGAATCACCTAAACCATACTTTATACATCTGATTAGCTCTAATGATCATCTGACAATTAAATTTTACAAATTAATGGTTGGATGATCAATTGGAGCTAAAATGAAACATTTTAAGTAAATTTTCAAAAGTGATTGATGAGATTATTTAAATAAATGCTAAATTAAGGGTATTTTGACTGAAATTGAACACTTAACACAACCCCCAACTAGTATTTTGCTAGTCCCAAGAAAAATATGCAAAAAAACCAATCTCAGAATTCTAAAAAATTATTTTCAAGTCAACTCTCACTTTTTCTCATAGACTTATCTTCAATAAATCTCTCAACTTTGGAAAACTAATAAAAATGAATGAAGATTTCAAAACCCAACTTATATGCTAAAAACATTCCATTAAGCTTAGATCTCAGTGTGTGTGTGTGTGTGTGTGTGTGTGTGTGTGTGTGTAGTGTACATATAAAATAAACTTTATAATCTAAGTAGACTTCTAATTTTTAAACTCCATTTGAAATATATCTTAACCTCAATCCTCACTAATAGACATACACTTAGAAATAGAATCTCTCAGATTAAAGGTTCAAATCATATTTCTCTTTGAAATATGTTAGCAGAGTAAATAAAAGTAAATTTATCTCACATATATTCATGAAGAAACGGGAGTTGCTAAGGAATTTAGTTTTGATCCTTTTAGAATGGATGACACTACCTTTGAATACTTAAAAATACTACTCTTTAAATCCTATCCATTCATATCCTCATCAAGACTATATTCATCGTAGAACCAATAGGTCTTCAACTAGGACGAACTGTTAGCTTAGAACAAGGTACAAAAGAAAGGATATAAAGGTTATTCAAAGTTTCTTTAAAAATAAGTAGAGGTCTTATACTAAAGTTGACAATTCTTCTTTACTTTGCTTGAAGTGAATATTTCTTTTTCCACTTCTTTTTTTTTTTTTTTTGCATTCTTGAAACTCTTTTTTTTTCAATACTTTTGAATTTTTTTGAAGAACATTTCTTTTCTTAATATTCACTTTTCTACTTTCATTACAACTAAAATGTATATCATCATTCATCTATAGCTTATCTTTCAAAGAAGATTGGTAATGGGTATATTATACTAGGTTAATATGGTAAAGGTAATTTGGGTGAGAAAAGAAAAGATACATAAAAGGCTCAAATTGGCTAACTAGTGGTAAAAATACTTTTGGGTAGGCTTTATATCTCTAGGTTAACAACAAGGATAGCCTAAATCATTTTGTAGGTTTTATATAATCTATCATATTCAATGAACTTCAAGAATTTTAAAGGTAATATTCTAATAATTGAGGTAATTAGACAAATTTAAAAATTAATGGGATCAAAATTTAATTTAAGCATGCTAAAGAAAATTAGGAACATGTATAACCACTCAAAAAGAATGAATGGCTCTAAAACACACTTAGGTTATAGGTCTCCAATGAGTTTCTACAGGATCTCTAAGTTATAACTACTTATCAATTTAAACTATGTATATCCACTACGTGTACATATGTGATCTAAGACTATGCTTTCATGAAATACTTTATGAAACAAGTAAAATAATAAATTAATCATATTCAATTTCATTAATAAGATAAAATTATCTAGATTATACATCAGAAAATCCAATTGTCATCATAGTGTAGGAATTTATCTAAAAACTAAAAAAAAAAAATTAATTTTAAATTAAGGAAATTAGCTAAAGAAAACTAAAAAAACTAGAATTTGCTAGAATTCTACAGTCCCCAACTTGAAAGAAACATTGTTCCCAATATTTAAAAAGTAGGACCTAAAATGAATACAGGTGATGTTGAAGAACACTGTACCCAATGTTGTTCAACCTTGGTACCCCATTTAATAGATTTTCCAAAGGAGTTTAATTTTGATTCAAACTCCATTTTTTCTCCCTTATCCAACTTTTGTACTTTATTTCCTAATTCTCTTTAATTTCTTCTCTTTCAAAGTAATTTCCTCTTTAATTAGAATCACCTAAACCATACTCTATACATCTGGTTAGCTCTGATGATCCTTTGACAATTAAATTTTACAAATTAAAGGTTGGATGATCAATTGGAGCTAAAATGAAAAATTTTAAGTAAAATTTCAAAACTGATTGATGAGATGATCTAATTAAATGTTAAATTAAGGGTATTTTGGATGAAGTTGAACACTTAACATAACCCCTAACCAGTATTTTGCTTGTCCTGAGCAAAATGCGCAAAAAGGCCAATCTCAGAATTTCAAAAATTATTTTCATGTCAACTCCTACTTTTTCGCAAAGTCTACATTTAGAATAATCTTTATAATCTTAAGTAGACTTCTAACTTTTGAACTCCATTTGAAATATGTCATAACCTCAATCCTCATTAATAAACATACACTTAGAAATAAAATTTCTCAGATTAAAGGTTCAAATCATATCTCTCTTTTAAATATATGAGTAGAGTAAATAAAAGTAAATTTATCTAACATATATTCATGAAGAAATGGGAGTTATTAAGGAATTTAGTTTTGATCCCTTTAGAATGGATGAAATTACCTTTCAAGACTTGAAAATACTACTCTTTAAATCCTATCCATTCATATCCTCATCAAGACTATATTCATCCTAGAACTAATAGGTCTTCAAATGGGATGAAATGTCGGCTTAGAACACAGTACAAAAGAAAGGGTATAAAGGTTATTCAAAGTTTCTTCAAAAATAAGTAGAGGTCTTGTACTAAAGTTGACAATTCTTCTTTACTTTGCCTGAAGTGAATATTTCTTTTTCCACTTTTTTTTGCATTCTTGAAACTCTTTCTTTTTCAACACTTTTGAATTTCTTTGAAAAATATTTCTTTTCTTGATATTCACTTTTCTACTTTCATTGCAACTAAAAAGTATATCTTCATTCATCTGTAACTTATCTTTCGAAGAAGATAGGTAATGGATATATTGTACGAGGTTAATATAAGTAAAGGTAATTTTGGTAAGAAAAGAAAAGACATATAAAAGGCTCAAATTGGCTAACTAGTGGTAAAAATACTTTCATGTAGGCTTTATAGCTCTAGGTTAATAACAAGGATGGCCTAAATCATTTTGTAGGTTTTATATAATCTATCAGATTCAATGAACTTCAAGAATTTTAAAGGTAATATTCTAATAATTTAAGCAATTAGACAAATTCAAAAATTAATGGGATTAAATTTTAATTTAAGAATGCTAAAGAAAAATAAGAACATTTATAACCTCTCAAAAAGAATGAATGGCTTTAAAACACACTTAAGTTATAAGTCTCCACTGAGTTTCTGCAGGATCTCTAAGTTATAGTTACTTATCAATTTAGACTATGTATATCCAACTGCGTGTACATATGTGATCTAAGACTTTGCTTTCATGGAATATTTTTAGAAAATGAGTAAAATGATGAATTAATCATGTTGAATTCTATTAATGAGCTAAAATTGTCTAGATTATACTTCAGAAAATCCAATGCTCATCATAGTGTAGGAATTGACTTAAAAACTAAAAACTTTATTTTTTAAATTAAGGAAATCAACTAAAGAAAACTAAAAAATCTAGAATTCTCTAGAATTCTACAACCTCAACCTGAAAGAAACATTTTCCCCAATGTTTAAAGAGTAGGACCTAAAATGAATATGGGTGATGTAAAACAATAAGACTTTCTAAAAAAACTCTAGGTTGCTTCTCCGTGAGTGCTAAGTTTAACGTTTTCGACCAGACATATCCTAATGTACCCTAATCTAGACCTAGCCAATACTAAGTTTTCCTATTTCTAAAAATAAAATGGCAAGATTTCTCACACCACTTTAGAATCTTGTAATAGTTAATATATTTCCTCCACTATGAAATTTTTGGTGATGGTAGCATTATGACACAATAGACCACCACGATTGTAAATTGAGTGGGACCACTCTGATAATCCCTTATCTTCAAAATTTCACGACGATCATTATAATTCCTCCACCTTGAAATTTTAGTTGGTGAAATCACTATAACGATGTGAACTACTATGAATTTAAATTCTGTTGAACCTTAGTGAGATGGATGGTCCTTTTCTTGACCAAATTTAGGAATAATATTGACCATTGTACTTTAGTGAATCTTTTTTTTCTCCTCTTCCCTTAGATTTTCCTAATATTGGGGTATAAGCTAACTCTGTAGTTCCCTAAAAGGTTGTTCTTATTTTTCTGGAGGTAGAGATATGGTTTGGCTTAATCCTTGATTATCTTCTAATGTGTACCTTAAATTTGGTTGATGTAGGGATAGTACATCAATGAACTCTTTCCTTTCCCATTTTATAGATACAGGTAAGATTTTAGGTAGGCCTAAATTATTATTTAATGGTTGTTCAAATAACTATAGGTCTCAATCAAGTACATATTCTACATTACAAGGCTCAATTGGAATATTATGCTCTACAAGGTGTTTTGCTCTGGCTTGCCATTGAGAAGTGTTCATTAATGGCACAAGCTCCAACAATTCCTTCACCTCCTCAATGGATGTGCCTTCATCAAATTCATAAACATAAGCAGGACACGAATTGAGTGGATCTAGGTTAGATGTTTCTACAGTTTCATTTTCTTCATCAATGGAAGTCTCTTCATTAGAATCATAACAATAACTCAAATCTACCTGGGGTATATCCATACTGGAGGTTTTCATGGATGGTTGGGGACTTTGTAACTTAGAATGATCTCATGAAATTTTCATCCTATCATCAATAATAAATGCTTCCTCAATATTCTCATTTAATTCAAATTCTCCAATCCTTTGCATAAATGCATAAAGTTGGCCCACCTCTTTACGACATTGTTTAGTCAACTCCATAAATAATTCAAGGGGCTAATCTAATGCTTGGTCCCCCTATACCAGAGACATCAACTCAAAAGGCACATACTGCTATCGCATTGAATTCCTCCTATTCTAATTTCCTAAAAAATAAAAATATCAATAAGTACCAAAATTCATGAAATATAGTGTTATGCATTAAAAATAATAATTTAATGCACCTAAAAATGCTAAAACAAAGCAATTCCTTACCAAATTTATTTTTAACATTTTTTTATTTAGCATTTTTGAATTTTTATTCAATTTTATGAAAACTATGTTGCGGGTCCACAATAATGCCCCCAAAAACTTGTTTATTATTTTACCACAACTGCATAGGCTATTTTAGTGTAGCTTATGCAAGTACAGGTCACCGAGACTCTGACTTAAAAAGATAGAGTTTAAATGAAATTTAATTGTGTTAAAATTTTAAAAAAATAATAATAAATTAAAATTTTAGACTATTTAACCAATGATAATTACAAAACTCGAGTTGATAAAGACGAAAAATTAACTAAAAATAAATAAAATCTACTTCCTTAGCTTGATTATGATAAATTACTTCAAATCTGATATCATCAACATCGATCGGCCTTCATCAATCTCTCACTGGTACTTCTGATTAAAGATAGAATGGCTGAATTGAGCAGATTCCCCAAAATTTAGATGATCTAAGTTAAAGAATGATTTTGGGTTTTGGATGGCTTAGATTGAGTTTTTGGTTTTCAAATCGAAGATCAAGGATGATGAATCACCTAGGAATTGTCCTCAAAGCAAAATCTAGGAATTGATTTAGATTCTAATATGAAAAAGATTAAGAAATAATGAAATTATATTATTAAAGCTAGACCATTGATTTGGTTAAGCTTGAATAAAACAAATTTGGATGACAAAGTTCCTGGATTAAGCTGAGAACAACACATAATCTAGATAGGCAAAACATGGATAATGCAAAACTAGAATATGATTAGAAAAGGATTAAAATGGGATTAAAATTAAAGACTAAAGGGAAAAACTGAAATTTCTATGATTTATGGTTCAAATGAAGAAATAGGGTGAATGCTTGAGGAAGACGATGAAGTTGACAAGGGAGATGGGGAAGAAGAGAAAATAGGTGAGCTTTTGGGAAAACCTGAATTGGGTTTTCCTGAAATAGGAGAAGACAACAAGTGCATTGAAAGAGAGAAAAGGAAGGAGAGAGAGGAGGCGAGAGAGGGCTAGTGCAGTGATGAGGAACAGACAACATGAGAGAGAAAATGAGAAAAGAAGAGGGTGGTCGGTTGGCTGCCGTCCTCGTGTTAGGACGGTGACAAAGAGAACTAATGACAGGGTTATTGTCGTGGAAGAAGAATGGGGCTGGGCGTCGCTAGTGAAGCATGGAAGAGGGGAGAGAGGAGGGTTCTGGTGATAGAGGGAGAATGTGGGTTGGGCTGTGTCAATGAACAACAGTCTTAGGAGGGCTACTATAGTGCCATGTATGTCGAAGCAAAGAGGGAAAGAGGTAGAGAGTGAGACAGAGAGAGGGGTCATTGACTAATAGAAGGAGCCAGTGACAGAGAAAATGAACGAGAGAGATGGGGGGAGGTATGACATCATGCGTGATGGAGAAGCAAAGAGAATGAAAGAGTGAGATAGGGGTGGTGCAGCAGTGAGGAAGGCAGAGGGGGCCGAAAGGGAAGGAGAGTAATGAGGTGCAAGAATGTCTGTGATTGGGTCGATGATGCCGGCTAAGGAAATAGTAAGGGAAAGGTAGAGAAAAATATAGAGAAGGCTGCGATGTAGGAAGAGAGGGAGAGTACATGAAAGAGACAGAGAGAAAGAAGGAGAAGAGAAGGGGTGTGTGGTGCGTCTAAGGAGAGAAGAAGAGAAGAAGAGAGGGAACATGAGAGGGGAAGTGAGAGAGATAGCAAAGAAGGGGGAGTGAGAGAAGGAGAAGGGAGAGAGGGTGATGGAGGTGGTGCAGGTT
Source organism: Warburgia ugandensis (assembly GCA_035236585.1). Classification (NCBI taxonomy): domain Eukaryota; kingdom Viridiplantae; phylum Streptophyta; class Magnoliopsida; order Canellales; family Canellaceae; genus Warburgia; species Warburgia ugandensis. The sequence continues at coordinate 17,864,329 of CP141128.1, read as the reverse complement.
CTATCTCTTCTTCTTCTTCTTCTTTTCTTCAACCTTGCTACCCCTTTTTATAAATTTTTCAGAGGGATTCAAACTCCCTTTCTTCTCTCTTATCCAACTTTTGTACGTTATTTCCTAATTATCTTTAATTTCTTCTTTTTCCAAGCAATTTCCTCGTTCTTGATCAAGTTCGTCTAATTTTAATGTAGTTGGTCTGCAAAACATAGGATTAAATTAGAATAATCTAAACCATACATTATACATCTAATTAGCTATGATGATCATCTAACTATTAAATTTTATAAATCAATTGTTGGATGATCAATTGGAGCTAAAATGAAAATTTTGAGTAAAATTTTAAAATTGGTTGATGAGATGATCTAATTAGCTACTAGATTAACGATATTTTGGGTGAAATTGAACACTTAACAACATTCAATGACAATCAATTGTTGAATGACTTGGTTCGGGACTGTGGATAGCAATTCGTGTGTACCCATCCATCCATGCTTGGATTAGACATTGGATCTGCATTGGAAAGCTTATCCACATGACTTACCCTAAATCAGAAACCTACAATTTCTATTTTTAGCAATAGAAAACTAAACATACAATTGTGAACAACTAATTAGCGGTATGTGCACATCGTTCTGACCATCCAAAACTTGGATTAGGTCGTTGATTAGTAAGTAAAGTAACTACACTAAAAAATAAAAAATATGCTAGGTCACGGATTAATAATTAGATGGTCAATAAAAAATCTAACCATTACATCATGGTCAGATACTTATAAATATAATACTTTTTGCATGATAAATGATAAAACCAACTGAGAGATAGTTGAATAAACTAATATCCAACTTATGACAGTAAAAGGCAACCCTTCGATCACCAATTGGAATGTGCAAATGGTTGATCAATGGTTAAAGATTGCTGTTAGCAACTTGTAGCTTTATAGATCAATAAGACTAGATGATTAATAGATACATTAGACTATTGATTGAAAATCAACAACTTAGATTTGAGTTTCTAATGCTTGATAAATGTCTGATCAATTATCTATGGTTTGAAATTAGATCTATAGCCAAATGGCTAAGATTGTGAGACCTACAGATGTATTTAAGATGAAATTATAGAAGTTTAACAATTCAATGATCCTGGATGATTTGGACCATTAGATCATAATAGATATAAATGTCTAAGTATATATAAACATATTAAAAATAGAATTTTTATTCCTTGTATAGATAAAGGCACAAATGGATTGACTCATTGTTAGATTGATGATAAGAGCTAATGGAAAAGTTTGTGGAATTAGAGGAAATCACCATAAGAGGCAAATACTTTTAGTATCTATTTGCCATTTGGATTTTGAGCATGTCATCAACTTTGTTAAAAGTATAAGAATTTGGAATCATTGGACCATACTGATTATTTGATTATTGTGCATTCAATTTGAAGTACGTGGCTATCATGAAATTGATATTTTTATCATGTTAAGTTACATTTAAAGAATGTAAATACTAACAAATGAAGCATGCAAGTTATGTATACTTTTATCTTGAAAGTGAAAATGATATTACCTACTCTATGACATGCAATTGTCAAATTTTGAAAGAAAAAGATGCTTCTTGAAATTCATCAATCCCATGTTTTGACATGAATTATAGAAATTGTATGATTTTAGCTTGTGATTTAATGATTTTTGAATTTGGACATATATATATATATATATATATATATTTGTTCAGGCTAATGAGCCTAGTTGGCACTGTGCTAAGAAGTTGTATGGGCTCAGCCTCTTGACCTCTAATGACCGAAGGTGGTAGTTATCGGTTCCCAAAGTGACACCTATTTTTCTTAACTATTGTGGTAGGAAGAACCACTGTGGTCATAGCACCCTTTCGAGACACATTCTAGTCCCCATAGCGGCTAGGTGGCTGGTCTTTAGAGACCATAAACACATGATTCAATGAGTTAGTCATGAGCATAATGTTCCATAAGATTTTTGTTTTATGATCCTGTATAGATGGGCTTGTTGATGGTCTTTCTATGAATACTCATGACCAATTGGCCGATGTGTTTGCTGAGGTACATATGTACACAAGTTGATATTATCGGTTTAGGATTGTTGATGTCATGATTTAACATATTACTACTTTAATATTTTGATAATTTTATAATACTTAATTTATCAAGTGAGATGATGGATCTTTTTTACATGATTTAAAAGTTATGCACAAATGCAATTTTATGTTATGTTTTAGATTACGGAATACGTGAGGTTACCATGTGGATTTGATCATTTGAAAAACGTATATCCAAACTTGTGCATGTTTTATATTGACATTATTTGGAAAATTTTAGCATGAAATTACATTACTGAGTTAATATATGATTTCGCATTATATTCCCTATCTCTTATTTGAACATTTTTCTCTTTATAATTGCATTAAGAATGGTTTAAAATAATATTTGGAATTAGACTTTAAAAATTGGTAAAATAGATATGAAACTACCTACACAAGCATAAGCCTATGACTTATCTTTTCTGACATGTATATATAATTATTACAATTGGATTATAAGTTGTGATTTGAAAGAGGAGATGATGTTTTCAGTTATCTTGTTTTTTTAGAAGTAAATGACGCTCAGGGTTTTAAAAATAAATTTAAAAAAATATTTTTTTTTTGCTGCATTGTTTCATAAATTTGATTTTAAAAATAGGAATCAATCTTGCACTAAAAAATAGTTTTGCATTTAAATATGCATCTGAAAACCCAGACCATCACAATTGGTACTAGAGCCTAGGTTTATCCTTTCACATCTAGTCCTATATATCCAGTGGTCATATATAGTTAAACAAAGTAAGAATTAATTGTCTAGACAAGAGTTATAGAGGTGACTTTTATAGGCAATTTTAATAAATGTGAAATAGATGTCAAGTAGGAAATTGGCAAAAAATTAGCTGAATTCAATAAAGATGGGAGTATTGGAGAGTGAGAATCATATTAAAATCAAGAATTATTTAGGGACAATGACTCAATGTGAAGTCATAAGTCAAGGAAAGAAGGAAATTGTTAACCCTTGTAGGAGTAAAGGAAAAAATAATCCTATGAGATTAATGCAACTCTAAGTGAAAAGAACAGGAGTATAAATCATGCTAATGGTGTTCTTAGTTGGAAAATCTGATATGTGCTGGGCCTTTTAGAGAATTTACCTCAAACTTGGATGAATTATATAGAACTTTGCGAGAAGTATTTGTCATGCTATAATAACAGCCTGAGTGTAATAGAAGATGTCAGAAAATAATTACAATAAATGAAGTTTTATATAGTTAAGTAGGATTAGGACATGAGCATGAACATGTTACTAGATATAGTTGACTGAACTCAAGTGGTACTATAAGAAATTTGATGAAAGTATTGATACTAGTAGATCCTAATGATATTTAGAGGGACATATTTGATGATAATTTGATCAAGGATTTTGGCATAATTATGAATGAGTTATTAAAGTAGAAAGCTGTAGTGTAGAAGTATATATAGTTAGAAAACTAAAGCACGAATACAATAAATAAATTTGGAAGATTCTAAATGATATTGGAAAAGATTTGCAAAGATGTTGATATCAGAGAATCCCCCTATTAACTGGGAGTATCTGATTCACATTGTCTTTCAACCAAAAATTATGGATATGGTGTCTATTAAGTATGACAAATTAAGTGGAGAGATTAGTCTAACTAGACAAAGAAGAAGGATTTTTTTTTCAAGGAAACATAAGACGGAAGAAATCACATTTGGTGGGCACTGAATAGTTGAAGCAAGAAGATCGTGGATTTAACATACTTAAGGAAGATTGTGATAGATTTAGTCAAGACATCAAGGATGAAAGATCTTGAATTATTTTGCTAAATTGAAAGATGAACCCGTCAAATTTGAAAGATTAAATAAGATCGAGCTAGTGAGTGTAAGAGAAGTAAAATTGGTGAATTAAGTAGATTTTAAAAGTGATAAAGTGTTGAAATTAAGAATGGATAGTGTTCTAAAGAATTACCAGAATTTCTATGAAAGAATTATGTCCAATGAGGAATTAAACTCTAAAACTAGTTTTACTTCAAAAAATTTCTCATCACATGATGCCTACATAAGTGAAAGATCTTAAGGGATGACTAGACAAATAATTGGAGCAAAGATTCATTAGGCTCATGATTTTTCCAGAGATACTAGTTATTCTCGTCAACCAGAGGATGAGTTGATAATTCTTTACATTACAGGTGAGTACTTGAATGGAGTCATCATGAGGCGTAAGAAATATCTATTTAGTAAATGTTACCTATTTGATGCATTTTGGTCAACTAGAATCTTTTCAAGGATCAATTTGAGGTCTTGATATCTTCATATGAGAATTAGAATTGGAGACATCTCAAGGTCAATACTTAGAAATGGATTTAAGCATCATTACCTTTTAACAATGTCGTTTATTGTCAACACTCCAACTAAATTCATAGGTCGTATGAATATGATATTCCAACTATTTCGTAATAAACTAGCTCCTATATTTGTAAACGACACCCTAGGTTATATAGTACATCAAAGGGAACATTAGGAATACTTACACATGACTCTCAGTTAGAGGAAGTGAACCTTTTAAACCACTATATTTATTAAGAGGTAATCACAGTGGATTCTGTGAAAACAAAGACAGAAGTGAATAGGAAAACATCTAAAATGATGACAAAAATATGGAGTTTCCTAATCCTTACTAGATGCTATAGTAGTGTATTGAAGGATTATTACCTCACCATTGATGAGGATGACGAGGAAGGATATATGACTGGTATTAGTTGACACATAAAGACAAGCTTTTAGAAATCGATAAAGCCAACCACTACACTAATACATACATTACCTCTAAGTAGTTGAGGTTTAATGGTGGCCAATGATGTCTATGATAAATGATTGAAGAATGTGTATACATAGAGTGATGAAAGAGAAAACATATTTTGGCAAGGTGAAAAGAAGTAACTTGGTATAGGCAAAGTAGTAGTGAAGTAAACCACCAACTATAAACCTGACGATGACATCTACCATTGACAATTCTTTAGATACAGACATATGATGTTTAGACACAAGCTCTAGTTGTGGAATCGAACCTCACGTGAGAAGCATAAGATAGTATTCGAATGCATGAAAGATTTGTAGTGGAAATAAATGCTTAGTGGAAATTAAAAAATCCTCATAGAGACCAGTCATTCACAGTACATTGATCATCATGATGCAACAAAAGTATTCTCGTTCTTTCATTGTAGTTATAATGGAATAGCGAGGAGGTAAGAAAAGTACAAAGAGTGACATTTGATATGACAAGAGATGAATCCAAAATATCAAAGTGAATAGTGGAAGTGGCATTGGAATGAAAAGCTTAAAAGTTTGAAATCATAAATTCTTAAGGTTGATATTTACTAAAGGAGTTACAAGGCTCAAAATAGAGCGAAAGAACAAGTACATTTCTTAGCTAAAATTTTCCTTGTATGACCATTCAATCACAGAATTAACTTGAATATGAAAATGATGATTAAATGAGAAAGACATATGAAAACTTATTGAGGAATGACATAGAAAGAATGTTGAGGTCAAAATTCCTCTGCAGGGAAAAGAATGTAAAAACCTAATTTTTTTAAGATTATTTCATGTAAGTTTTATTGTAAAGAAATGATGACATAAAATTTTCATTGATGGAATCCTAAGAAGTAAGCTTTTTTAGAAGCCAAATCAAGTATTGAACCCCAATTTTTGGACTGTTCTCAAAAATGGGATCCAATGACACTGAGAATGCTAACTGCAAAGTTTGGATGAAGAAGTAAGAAGGTCGTGAACTAGAATAGCATTTTGGTAATTTTCTAAGTGGGCCCCATTAATACATTTTTAAAATGAAAGTACTTCAAATAAAGGGGACCATTTTTTATAAAGGCAACCCCCATTGATAGATCTATCATGCATCTTTTCCTCCTCCACACTTTCCTTCCTTCTTCCCATAGGTGATGCAGGCATTTAATGTGTGTAGTCTAGCCATTTGCACACAAAAAACCCCATCCAATGACTTCTCTTCTTCCCCAATCAGTTCGTCGAGTCCAAGTCCTCCCCATCTCCCCTCCCTTCTTCCTCTCAACAACAACTCATCAACGCTTCCTGAGTAGGGTAGCACGCCATATCCATCGTTCACTCCCTCTTTGATTGCTCCATCTGAGACAACCCGAGTTTTTCAAACATTTCTTCACAAATTACTTCTGAAAGTGGGGCTCCAAATTTATAAAAAAAAAAAAAAAAAAGAGTTCAAAAACAAAACAGCCTAAAACATTTTCAATGAATTTCATTTTAAAACCCCAACTGTCAACCATCAACTCATTACTTAATTATTTAAAATTTTAAAACTCAAATTATTTTTTCATTTTTCAAGTAAACATTTTTAAAACAAGTTTACTTCTTCAAGACCCATCCAGTCGACAGCCACAGTCCCCACATCATTACAATTAAGTCCAAATACTACAGAAGTACATGTACAGTCCAATTAGAATTTAAAACATACCCACAAAATAGAGATGTCTCAATTAGCTACTCGTCTGGCTCCTCATCAATCCTGTCTATCTCTCAATATCCAAGGGATTGCAAAAACAACGCAATGCCTCAACAAGCTATGTTTGGTAGGGGAATAAGATGCTTATGATAACTTAAATAAAATATTTGCTTTCATAATGTAATAATCATTTCAATGGGCTAAACATTTTGCATCAATAATCAATAGTCTGCATGAATAAATTCAAGATAATCTAAAACTTTAGAATATCTAATTTCAAGGCATTTCATGTTAATATCATGAATAATTTTAGTAAGAAAATATCATGTTCAAATCGTAATCAAGGTCTCAAGTAAACTTATGAATACCTATAAACATCATAAATAGATCTAGCAATGCAAGGTCATGCACAAATCACAGTCCAAATCATGAATTAAGATACTCGATTGTGAAACTAGTGAATATAATCATCACTGGTCACACTCCTAACTATATGGGGCCCACAATCCTCTAGTCAACAATGGGTGTACATAATGGTTATGACCTCATACCAGGCATATCATTATGCCACAAAGTCATGATACTATCACTCAGTCATGAGTGTAGTACCTAGATCTCTAAGGGAAACCAAACAAACATCCTGTCACTCTATGTAGCAGCGATAACCAACTCCCGGGTCTATCGACTAGCGCTCCCCGTCGACACCAAAATGAGAGACCAGACATCCATCCTGCATGGGTGAGGATTGCAACCACAACGTGGATTACCTATGATACCACTCCCTACAGTGTTCGCCCTTCTAAGGGATAGGTGTCTATCATAACATAAAGTCAGAGGGCAGGTGGCTGGCCCTACATCCCTCTTAACATAGTGTCCCCGAGGCACACGCCTATAGAAAAAAAAACCCTCAGGCCTCCATGCCTAAATATCATAAAACCACCAGGCTATATGAATGTCTCATATCAAATCACAAAAATAATGTATCATGTGCATAGCTGGTACCTTGTACCAAAATTAAGCCCACTTGGCTATCAAATCAAACCATGTGAATGTAAAACATGCAGTGCATTCTTAAATCATGCATTTTAAGTATAAATTACATGCATTTCCAATCCTCGAAATCATAATATGATATATATAGTATTAAAGCCTTTTTATTTCATAAATAATGCATGTACAATATCGCAGAATAATCGCATTTTATGAATAATTCATGCAACTCGAATCTTATGTAATTATCAAAATCACATCATAATTATGTCAAAAGATCAAGTAATTCATGAAAATTAGCATCTTAAATTCCACCTACCTCAAATATGGGCTATCCAAATCCTTGGAAAGGTCATTGGTCTCAATTGCATATCAGTCGACGTATCTGTCAAGTCATACGTACATTTTAGGTTAATTACTTACTCACAATTTCTCATCTATTACTCATCTAGTCTTTGATCATCATTAAATATAATGATCTTGCCCTTACTAACCTCTGATCTGAGGTATGTCTCCTTATTTGTAATATCTTCAAACCATGACTCTTGATTAAGGATCAATGGTTCAGATAATCTGCATGTTCTCAATTTCTATAGATCTTAACCCAACATATAATCTCTTTCATATTTCAATGCTTGATCTATTGATCCGATGGTCAGATCAATAGTTCCAAGTCCTCTTCACATCAAATCTTTGAATCTAATGTCATCAGAATAATCTATCCATTCCATCATTTTATTTTTCATACATAATCATCAATTTAGATATTTATTAAGGTTGAGACACTTGAAATTAACTGATCTAAGATGCACAAGGTTTGATCTTGATCAATCCAAAGTTTCTGGGATGATCCCACTGTTTGATCACTTTTAATGTCTGTTTTGAGTGTCTTAATCACCTAATTTTGGTTTCATATGTCCCAATCCTTCATAATTTCAATGTTTGATAAGGTTCACAGGTGTATTAATAGTTAATCCATTAATTTGATACTCGGATGGGTCTCTGATCGGTCAAATCTATAGTTTATATTTTGTTTCATGGTTTTGATCAAAAGTTTCAATTTATTTAAATGATTTGACTATTAGATCCATCCATTTACCTACTAGATCATATAATTGCTCAATTTCTACGGCATGATCATCTCTTGATCGGTCTGATCTATGTCATCCAATGATATCTGATGTTTTGATTTAGTTAACATGGGGTCAAATCATAAATTTCATTATAAAAGTAAGTCCGCATCATCTAGATGAGTCCCACAGATGTTTCGGATCAAAATTTGGGCTTAAATAGCCTCCTAAATTGCAAGTTTACTAATCCATATCAAAATCTGGATTGAGAATAGGACGAGACAATGTCACTAAGATGCATTACATCAATGATGAGCCCTTGGGATGCACCTGGTTGTGTCACGGTCTTTAGGATGCATCTGGGTGTGTCACGGACACTAGGACTCACCTATGTCTTGCCCATTCCACAAATGACACATGCGACACTAACATTAGATTGAACATATGACAGGCAGGCGTTTTGTTGGCACATCAGTCGTGTGCGTCTTGGGGGCAGAATTCCAACTAATTGTTTGAACAATGCAACTGTAACTGTCTATTTTATTCCTCTTAGATTTGCCATCTGAGTTGTCCAATTTTATCTATTTTTATGTTTTCTTACATTTTTGGGGTCCACAAACATGTGGGTGGCACCGATCTTCCATCATAGCCCTCTTGATGGTGGGTTTTCCCATGGTTGGTTGAGTCCGTCCTCCGACGGGTCAATCTGTCAAAAAACCGGCTCGGCAAGATTGTGGAGAAGAAGGAGAAGAAAAGAAAGTGAAATGGGGTCTTACTCAAGTGACTGAAGAAGATGGAGATGCACAGGCATTGTGATGTCGCCGATATGGTGTAACGTTGCTGGGACAGCTTTAGAAGCCAATTTTTAATTTTTTTTATTAATCATCACCCACCATAAATGCGGGTAATTATTATCCTTGATTTCGTATAAACTCAAGTTTATATTTATGGCTAACATGACTATCCATAATTGAGTCATGTGGGTCCCACTTGCAATTAATTTTATTACTTTAATTACTAATTAACTTAAATTAAATACTTAATTAAAATAATTATGAAATTTTGGTCCTAACTTCGATTTTGACATACTTAATGTCATTGGATTCACTTTTTGGAGTAGATCACTAATATTGATGTTTCAACATGTGATTTCATGTCTTCCATTAGTTATCTTCTCTCTCTCTCTCTCTCTCTCTCTCTCTCTCTCTCTCTCTCTCTCTCTCTCTCTCTCTCTCTCACTGATTGTACCAACATAACTCTCCTCTATTTCTCCCTCTACTTCCTACATAAGCAGGGTGACCACACAGTCACGCATTCTCCCTATGCACCAGTCATCCCTCGAAAATCTCCTCCCTCATGGTCCCTTGTGCATGCAACCCATCTCCTTTCCCTTTCCCTTTCCCTTCCCCTTCCATAGTGTCAATTTCTATATTCCCTTTTGTCACAAGCTATAATACAAGTAATTGAACAATTGTGGAAAATAATTTCGTACATTTACAAAATAAAATACATATAGGGTAAATTTTTATTTTTTATTTAATTTTATTGATTAAGGGTATGTTTTAAAGGTAAAAATAAAGAATAGAATGAACACGTGGAGAAATTAGGTTTGTTTAAAATGTCAAAATTGATTGTTTAGTTAATTTGGATATTTGAAACAAAGATTTTAAGGAAAATAGGATATTTGATTATTACATTAAATTAACCTTCAACAACTTTACAAAATAAATATATAAATTTATGCTAAATTAAGGAATTAGTTAGATTACTAATAGTTGAAGATACTGACCTAAACACCATCCACGCCCTAGGGTGAAATTCCAACTAATCAACTTGGAATTGTAAAATTGATCAATTTGTGTCCAGGGTGCAATTTACAATTGTACCATGAATAAGATATAATTTAAAACAAGTTAGTTAAATATAGAAGTTAGCTGAATTCAAATTTTAAGTGGACCAAATCTTGATCTATTGAATCTGGACCATCCATGTGGGGACACCAACCATGGGTTGCTAAACCCCATGTGCCCTTCATTTTCCACATGCATAAAAACTCAACATAAGTATAAAATGAAATTTAAAAAAAGTTAGGCTGGAAAAGAAATTCAGCCATTAATGAAGGAAGAAGAAGGATGGGAGGACGAACTAGGGAACAATAAAGAGAAATTGGAGGGGAGAAGGGTACTAGCGTTAGGGGAAAAGCCTAAGAAACAAGATGGGAGCTAGAAGCATCAAGACTAGAACTTGGTTCTTGCAAGTGAAGGAGGAAATTGTGTAAGAACCTCACGCAGAGAGCACCAATTCCTGCAACTCCAAAAGGAGAAGGAAGAAAGGAAATTCGTGTTGGGAGGAACTCATTACCAGGTAGGGGATTATGTGGGATGTTTAACTAATGTAAACATGGATTAGCCAAGCTAAATTGTCATGATTTTATCCTTGATTTTAAAGTTATTGATTTCCTGCATGTTGAACCAGTATCTTGTAAAGACATGAATTTTACTTCTTTTATTGATTAAAAGTTGCATGAAAATGTGATCTTTTGCTTGCATTAAAATCTTTCATGTTTCTATTTGATGGTTGAATTTTAGTGGAATTTAGCCTGATTTTGTACAAATTTTGTCGTGCTTTGTTTCGTACTGGATTTCTGGTTCATGGTGCATATGGGGTGTTCATCTCATTAATTATGCCATGAAATCTCCACAAATCTAAACAAGCGTATCTGGGTTTTCATGTTTGTAGTATGAACTTGATGTGTATACATTTCTTTTGGTAAAATGTGATTATCTTTATAGCTTTTTTGTGAAGCAAAATAGGTACAGGGATTGGGCACAACTTGTTTCCTACACACAGTCAAGCAAGGTGCACCCAATCCCAATCCTTAAACTCTAGATCCACACCAAATCGAGACAAAGTAAAAGTTGGGTCTTGTAGAACACATATTCAACTCCTAATAGAAAGCAAATTTACTCCTCAAAACATATTGTATGGGTACTGGTAGGAGGAACATCATTAGCTTCCTACGTCAGGGTATTGGGAAAAAGTCTTGTGAAGAAGACAACTAAAAGTCTTGAGTTCCATGGAATTTCAGTCCTAGAACTTCATGTGTAAATTTTGCACTAACAGGGAAATCTAGAATTCCAGCCTAAGGAAAATCTTTAAAATTTAAACCTTTTCAAATTAGGAATGTGACTACCACTGATGATATGAAGAATGTAAAACCACTTTTAATCTGGAATTAGTAAAGGGCAAAATGGTACTTATCCTAAGTGGAGGGAAATTACAAAATTGCACCTTGGCCAAAATTCTAAAAACAAAAGTGATCGCCACTAATTGAACATCTTTCTGATAATATAAAGAAGGAGAACCCATTATTAAGCAAAAAAATTGAGAAGGGAAAATAGGTAATTATCATAAGTAAAGGAAATTAAAGAATTGTCCTTTTGTTGAAAACCTAACACTCTTAGAAAACCGAGTGGAACCATTAAGCGAACATCACTTGCAAACTCATTTAGGAGATACATGAGTCTTAGATGCAAAAATCACTTAAAAACCCCTAACTTAGTTATTAGGGACATGATACATGAAAATACTTAGCCTATTACGCCTTAGCTTCAGTAGCTCAAGGCACTTATACCTAAGCACCAAACAATAGCTCCTCTGGAACTTAGCATTCAACTGTCTCTTGATATTTAAATTAAAAAGAGGCTAAAACACTTAATTATACCTTGAGTCCAAACCTAAGTTGGTTATAGTTAATAACCTTAAAGATAGAATAGTTAAGAGAGAATTATTGTTAATTGTTTTACCCCAACTGCACGGGCTATTGCTGTGTAGTTGATGCAAGTACAGGTAAATCCCCATGGGGACTAGGCTTACAAAGATGGAGTTTAAATAAAATTTAATTATCTAAAAACTAAAATTAATTATATAAATTAATTAACAATAAACTAAAATCTATTTAACCAATGGAAATTACCAAAATTCAAATTCCAAAAGATAGAAAATTAACTAATAAATAAATAAAATCTACTTCCCTAGCTTGATTGTTACAAAATTATTCAAATCTAATATCAAAAACTTTGATCGGCTTTCATCAACCTCTCACTGATAGCTTTGATTGAAGATCTGACAGCTGGATTGAATAGATTATCCAATACTTAGATGATAAGGGCTAAAGAGTGATTTTGGGTTTTGGACGACTTATATCTGACTTTTGGATTTCAGATTGAAGATTCGAACTGAGGGATAAGCTAAGAGATGTCATAAGAATAAGTTCTAAAGATTAATTTGAATTTTGATGTGAAACAAATAAGGAAATAGAGAAATTCTATTTGTTGAGGCTAATCGTTGATTAGGTTAAGCCTTAATCAAATCAGATCTGGATTATACAGCCCTTGGAATTAATCAGAAAACAACATAAAACCTAGATAAGAAAAATAGGGACAAGGATAGGGATAAACCCAATTTGGGTTTTCTCCTACAATAACTGGTGAAGGTGGAGGCTAGTCTGGAAATTCCAATTTCCCGCTAAAAATCAAGAAAAACAGAGAAAGAGAGGAGGAAATGGGATGCAGGAGAGAACATAGAGATGAGAGATAGGGGGGAGTGAACTAGGTTCTAGTATTCCAATTTCCTGTCAAAAACCAAGAGAGAAAAAGTGTGAAGGAGATGGTAAAGAGAGAGAGAGAGAGAGAGAGAGAGAGAGAGAGAGAGAGAGAGAGAGAGAGAGAGAGAGAGAGAGAGAGAGAGAGAGAGAGAGAGAGAGAGAGAGAAGTGGGAACAAGCTGGAGTGCCTGGTTCTGTCTAGGTCTGTGTCTGAGTATAGACAATCCAAGAGTGGCATAAAGGTGCCTGTCAGGTTCCTTGCAATGCTGTCCACGAATCTAGTGGAAACAGAGAGAGAAGATGAGTATCTGGTTTTCTCACGGTGGAGAAAATAGAGGGAAAGAGAAAGAGAAGCAGAGAGGGCTTGGTGCGGTGGTTAGGAAAACAAAGGAAACGAGAGAGAGAGAGAGAGAGAGAGAGAGAGAGAGAGAGAGAGAGAGAGAGAGAGAGAGAGAGAGAGAGAGAGAGAGAGAGAGAGAGAGAGAGAGAGAGAGAGAGAGAGAGAGAGAGAGAGAGAGAGAGAGAGAGAGAGAGAGAGAGAGAGAGAGAGAGAGAGAGAGAGATCCACATCTAGCCCTTTTTTTTCTTCAAACTTCTACTCTTTTTATAGATCTTCCAGAGGAGTTTGATTTTGATTCAAACTCCTCTTCTTCTTTCTTGTCCAGCTTTATTTTCTTATTATCTTAAAGTTCTTTTCTTTCTGAGAAATTTCCTTCTTTTTCATCTTGTCTATCTAATCTCAATTTGGTTGATTTGTAAAATATAAGACTATATTAGAATCATCTAATTGCATATTACACCTATGATTAACTTTGATAATCATCTGACTATTAAGTTTTTTACTTCAATGGCTAGATGGTCAATTAGAGCTAAAATGTAAAATTTTATGTAAATTTTCAAAAATGATTGTTTTGTTATCTAATTAGATGCTAGATTAAGGGTATTTTGGCCCAAATTGAACACTTAACCATTATTAAACATGATAACCTCATCATAAGCACTAAGGGAGTGTTAACTAAGGTATGAATACAATAACGACATGATATAATATACAAGGACTATAAGGTTAGAGATATAGTGAAAAACACTTGTTCTTGTAATAAGACATCTAGCCCTTAATACATGAATAGGGCAATAACAACTAAATTTGAGAATGGGATTAACTAAATACTTCATACTACCATACATAGGATGGCAATGCATGATATTCTATCACATTCATGATTTAAAGATTTTCATTATTTGAACAAATGGGTTCACGAATTCGGCCAAAGGCTGGAAATATTGTTTTCATTAAAACTTGGGAAGCACCTTTAGTGGGGCCCCTTTTAGTTCTTGGACTTGGCCCTTGCAACTTTGGTCTACAATTGAAGATCTGTGGATGAAGGCCCATTTCTAGAGGCTCAAATTCTAGAACCATCCTTGTAAATGTCCAAAATCTAGAATGTGGTAGACTTTAGATATTTTATAAGAATATTATAAAGGATAATCAAAACCATACAAAATGTAATGATCCTAACCCTCCATTGAGGAGGTGGAAAGGGGGTGAGCACTTATAAATATAGGAGCTCCCTCATTTGTAAGATATCCCCAACAATCTCAGAATTCATCCAAGAGTTATAAGCATCTTTAGAGCAATAAAGCTAGAGTTTTCTCCAAGTCTCCTTTAGTTGTCCTTCTCCTTAGAGTTTCTAGTCAAACTTACTTAGTTGGTGTAAAGTAAGAAGCTAATCTAAGTGCTACATGGGAGTCTGAGAAATTAAGCCGGTGACATTTGGTATCAAAGTAGGTTTGCAGTGAAGGTTTGCGAAGATGGGGGCAGTTATGGTTGACATCTCCACTCGGCTCGAGGAAGAGCTCCCAAGGTCTAGGTCCTTTGAAGCTGTGAAAAAAGAGCTTAAGGGCAAGGGAGAGGATAGACTAAGATCCACAAGAAAGGCAAGCCTCTGTGAAACCTCTAAGATTAATATTTCAAAACCAAGGAGCTGTGCTAGTATATGGAAGGTTATCCCATCAAGGTCATGCTACTTTTGTGATGGACCTCTCCTCATGCAAGATTGTCCAACAAGAAATTCCCTACACAACATGGTGATGCACAAGGAAGAAGTGAAGGAACTTGAATTGGAGAATCTAGCACAATCAGGTATGCCACCAAATTGCATGGCCATAGTTGGACTTGAAAAGACCATGGACAATGATATTGTTACCACACAAGAGAACATAGAAGGAGATGTGCTACAACGAGAAGAAGTTACAACAAGTGAGAAGACGCTACAACTAGGTTTACAACACCTAGATGCCACATGCGTATCAATGTTAGGGAAAATAATAGAGGAATTAGAGACTAGCAAGGGTCTACTACTTGGAAACATCACAGAACCCCAGGAGCAACTAATGGTTAGTAAGGATACGCCACAGATGAGGACACAAGGAGATATGTCCTGCGATAGGAGAACTCTTCAGGAAATGTGGAGATGGTACAGCTAGGTATGTTGCAACACCTAACTGCCATAAGGGTGATAATAACTAAACCCCAAGGGAAAATAGTGGTAAAAAAGAGCGCTAATACTGTCAAAGGAATGAAGAGAAGCGTGCTACAACTAGGAAACTCAAGGAGGAACAAGACCCAATGTGAACATGTAGGAGGTACAAAGCTTAATAGTATTCATGAAAGTGTGCAAGAGGTGCACAAAATAAAATGGGATTTGTTACTGTGGAAGTTAAACACCACAAAACAAACCTTAAAGTGCAAGGAAAGGACCACAAGACAATGAGGGAGATGCAAGTCGCAAAAACATGGAATGTGTGACCCAACGAATTTTTCGTCTCTAGGAAAGATGTGTCAATGAGGGCGTCGACGTTATCAGGTAGGGGAGAGTGTCATGGACTGTTTTACGTAGTTCACCAAGGCCCATAAGCTTTAAGAGAGGCCCCTTTTGCTGACTGGGATCGAGAGACTTTGGTCTACAATTGATGATCAATGGATGAAGGCCTGTTTCTAGAAGGCCCAAATTCTAAAACTGTCCTTGTAAGTATCTAGAATCTAGAAGGCCCAAATGTAATGATCCTAATCCTCCATTGAGAAGGTGGAAAGGGAGTGAGCATCTATAAATATAAGCCCAAGACATTACGTAGGCACTCTACGAGCAACTCTAAGCCCTGATGATTATGGATTCCATCGATGATTTTGGTATGTAATATATGCATGGTCGTAAGTTCTTATGGATGTGGTTTTCTTGATACTTAGGCAGGCGATCTAAGAGTAGTTGTAAGCCCTAGTGATTATGGATTTCATTGGTGGTTTATGCAAGCACTCTACAAGTGGTCGTAAGTCCTGATGGATGAAGATTTGTTAATGCTTAGGCAGGCTCTCCATGAGCAACTATAAGTCCTTATGGATATGAATTTCATCAATGTTTTGGGATGTCACTCTTGGAGTGTCCTAAGTCCCATATCGCTTGGTAGGTACTCTGCAAGTACCGTAAGACTTGGAGGCTTATGCGCCTAAGGCTGTAGTATGACCTAAAGTGAAGCATTCCACGTGCCATTATAAGTCCGAGAGACCTTATGCTAGGAGGTGCAATTGGCCACTAAGCCCTAAGATGAGATTGATACCAGCTCTGCTAAGGAGACGGTGGGCAATAAGAATACATTCTCATGGGAAAGTACTCTAAGTAGTAGTTAGGCAGCCCCCATGAGGTCCAATTAGTCATGGTTCATGCAGGTATCTACAAGCAAGCATAGAGGTCACTATAATCACCAATAGGTGATGGTAGGACCCTATGAGCATAGGTGTCTATATGTTTGTTAGCATGCTTGGCATGTTAGTCATTCTCGAGAGTTCAAAAGTCCCTAATTATAGAACAACACGTCACTGATGGTCCCTAATGGTAGGATTGTATGCCACTATGATGTATAGGGAAAAATCTTGTGGAATCTGAGGAAATCACCATAAGAGGGAAGAAATTTTAATATCTATTTTCCATTGGAATTTGAGCATGTCATCAACTTTGTTAAAAACATAATAATTTGATATCATTGCACCGTACTAATTATTTTATTATTGGGCATTCAATTTGAAGGGTGTGGGTATCATGAAATGGATATTTTTATAATATTATATTGCTTTTAAAGAATGCAAATACTTATAAATGAAGCGTGCAAGTTTTTGTATATTTTTATCTCCATAATGCATACTTTTATCTTTCTCTATTATGTGCAATTGTCAATTTATAAAAGAAAAAATGATTCTTGAAATGCATAAATCCCATATTTTGACATAAGTTACAAAAATTGCATGATTTTGGCATGTGACTTAATGATATTTGAATTTGAATACATACATATATGTTTGTTTATGTTAATGAGCCTAGTGAGCACTATGCTAAGAGGTTCAATGGATTTGTCCTCTCGAACTCTAACCACCAAAGGTGGGAGATGTTTGTGCCCAATGAGGCACCTATTTTTCTCAACTGATGTGGTAGGAATAACAACTAAAGGTGGTCATGGCACCCTTTTGAGACATATCTATAGTTACTGTAGAGGTTGTGGTGGTTGATCTATAGACACCAGAGACACACAATTTAGTGAGCTAGTCATGAGTATAGTGTTCCAAGAGATTTTTGTTTTATGATCCCAAGTAGATAGGCTTGTTAATAACCTTTAGATGAGTACTTAATACCAATCAACTAATGTGTTGGTAGAGATGCATATGTGCACATGTTGATGTTGTCAATTTGGGATTCCCGTCATCACGATTTAACCAATTAGTACTTTAATATTTTGATAATTTTATTATACTTGATTTATCAGGTGAGATGGTGGATCTTTTTACATGATTTAAAAGTTATGCACAAATGTGATTTCAAGATATGTTTTATGTGACAGTTTATGTGACATTACCTAGTGGATTTGATCATTTAAAAAATGTATATTCAAAATTATGCATGTTTTATATTAACATTATCTTAAAAAAATTAGCATGAAATTATTATACTAAGTTAATATGAGATTTCAAATTATATTTCATGTCTCTAATTTGAACATTCTGCCCTTTATAAATACATTAAAAATGGTTGAAAATAATATTTAAAATTACACTTTACAAGTTAGTAAAGTAGATGTGAGATGGACTTTGAAGAATTTCACTTGAGATAAAGCAATTCAAGGTGAATGCAATCCTAGATAGACAATAATGCATCAAATTATATCAACAATGTAAGTATATGACTTATTCTTTTTGGACATGTATATGTAATTATTACAACTGGACAGTGAGCTATGACTGGGTAAATTTGGGATGCATGTATTTCTATTTTTAATTTTATAATGGAAAAGGGAAACATAGTTTTTAGTTATCTTGCTCTCTTGGAGTATATGACACTCAAGTTTTTAAAAATGAAATTTAAAGAAAATATTTGTCTACCACATTGTTTTCATAAATTTGATTTTAAAAATAGGGACGATCCTACATTAGAAAATAGTTTTGAATTTAAAAATGCATCTAAAAATCCTAGACATCACAATAAGTATAGTTAATATTTCATGGGAATATTTTCTAACTGAAAGCAATTTTATTTTCTATTTTAGGTACATAAAATATTTGATACTTTTCTATTTTTTCTCTAAGAATTGGGTTTGGATGAATATAGTATTTTTTCTATATATTATTATACATAAAATTTGGTCATATTGTATTAGCCAATATTTTACTTTTAATGCTACAATTGCCATGTGTTACATTCTTTTCTCCATCACATTTCTTTTTTCTCTTTCTCCTTTTCTCTCTCATATTTATTGCTAATAACATGTTTGGTACTTATGCCAATATGAATGTAACAAGATTCTAGAAATTTTTCTACCATTTTTATGTACATTTTTTAATGATCTATTTGCTTAAATATTGGTTACACTAGTCTAGAGAAAGGATAAGTAAATTGGTTTCTATCAATAAAGGAAAAAGATAAGAAACAAAACATGAACAACAAGGTTTGCATGAACAAGAGTAGACATATCTAGTTCATAATAAACAAATAACAAAAACAAAGTAAAGACCACATCCCACAACAACAACCCTTCAAAAAGAGGTATCAAAACAGTAATTAATGCCCTCAAGTGAAGAGAAAAGGGCACACAAAAAATGAATTGCATCACTAGTCTTGCGAAGAATAAGTGTCATGCTTTCTCGGTCAACCCGTGTAGATTTGGTAATATTTAGAGGCATATTGACATACATTTTGTAGTTTGGCTCATTATGGTGCATTCAAAGAGTAAGGAAAGTGAAATAATTCATTCTTGTCCCTTAGCCAAAGCATCAACATCAAAATTAGCTGACCTTGGGATGTAAGATAAACAAATATAGAGTCATTCCAGGTGTCAATGTTCATAAATTGATTGAGGAACCTCCATGGTGGTTTTTTGGGAGCTTTTAACTATTTGCTAATGCTTGCACCATCACCTTCGACACAAAGAGGGGAACAATAGAATCTAAAACAAGCTTTGAGCTTAATTTTCTCTACCTTATTTTCCCATGTTGAGATATCTCTTATTAAGTATGTATTGATTCTTCTTGTTATATACTTACCATATCCCCTATTTTCACTCACTTTAATTTACTTATCTAGATGTTAATATAATTTTAATCTTATATCAAAAATATATTTTTTAAATTTTGTTTTAATTAAAAATGTTGATACATAGCACACGTCATTTCATTTACTTCCACCATATTCAACTAATGTGTAAAAAAACTTGAAGCACATGTTTTAATAATTCGAGCCATTCTAACCTACTGGCATTTTCTTAGTGATAGTAACTTTAGCTTGCATATCGCAAAGGAAAATATCACCACAAAATTTTTTTCTAATGATAGTTTTATTGTCAAATATTGAGATGATCTAACCATTAGAACTATTAAATGTGGTTGGACAAGAAATAACAAAGAACGAAACCTCCTAAACAAAAAATATATATTACAAATTCAAAGGACCATTTGCTTAGGGCTACAAGAGTTTAAATCTAACTCCAAAAACCATCACTATAGTTTCTCCAAAAACCATGACTATAGTTTAACTCTTTGTGTCTATAAGAAGTGACCACCTCCAGAGGAAATACTCCTGAAAAGGTCTATCCTAGGCTACACAATGTTGAAAAATACAAACATTGAAAACTCAAAAAATAGTTGTAGCAAAGTCAGACTAATCATTGCAAACAAATCCTTCTTGCCTAAAGTCAAATTGGCAAAAGTAAGTCTTCAAAATAAGTTACACCATACACTAGAAATTAGGTGTGGCAAATTAATTTGGAAATATGAACATGAACATTTAATATAGGAGACATAATTTAGGAGTTTGATGGGAATCCACTTACCATTCAATAATACAATAATTTTCACATCCTACTTATTTATATGCATTACTATTTGCTATAAATCGTTACATTTGAGTTGTGAAGATAACATGTATTCAACTATTTTCTTTTAGTCTCCTCAAGTTCATTTCGTGATAGAAGTAATTGCACTCTAATTTCTAGTATGCTATAACATACTTTTCATTCCACATCTTCCAAGTGAAATTCATAAAGTAATATAAACTTATAAAAATGTAACAAATATCAAGTTATGGGGCAACAATAAAATTGTCATCATGTGTGACGACCCGGGTTTTCTCATGCATTTTTAAATGAAAAATCTAAATTCCTAAGGCGGGATCCCTATTTGAAAAACAATGCAGTGCAGCGAAAAAATCTTTTATTTGAAATCCAATTTGAAAACCCCGAGTGTCATTTGCTTTCACAACATCTAAGGTAGTTTTTGAAAAACTTCAGAAATCATAAACGTTTTTCCCTAGGTCTATCCAATCACAGCACACAGCCCAATTGTAATTAAATACAAATACATGTCCAAAGGGTAGAGAGTTTACTCACATGAATAGTTGTCTCCTCTGTTTATTCACTTGCTCGTAGCACTAATATCTCCTAAGACGTCTTCTATTTATGAGTGGAACTATCCTGAAAAATGTTAAGGATAGGGTGAGTATATACTATACTCAGTAGGAGTCTATCACTACTAGTTTTATAATGCATGCGATGTTTTAAAATCATATGCTCTTTCCAAAACTTGTGCATATCTGAATACTCAAGTTTAATATCGATATAAAAATCCATTGTCAAAACTGAAATACTAACGACTTAAAGGATCACATAATCCAAAATCGAAAGTATCATATACATATATATATCATAACATTATGATATGCATAAGATGCTTCATTGAATCCAACTCATGGATATCTATCATGGTATGGTCGACCAACCTTATATCATGCCATATGCAATGCACATAAATCCATGAAACCATAGGGTCCCACTATGCCCACGACCTCACCGCCGTGTGGTCCCCGGGTACCTAGGGACACAGGATCATATACCTCCACGGGGCATATGATACTTCCGTCATAAATCATATAATTTATGCAATCAGTTGCAAAACATGCATGAAATGCATAAAATCTGCTCATGCTAATATTGCATTCAAAGTCATAACCCTACTTAGAAGCCTGCCAGCCTAGAAGCTTGCCAGCCTAGAAGCCTTGTCATCTTTCTCTGGCCCGCCCTCGTCGGCCCGCCCTCATCGGTCAAGGCCACACTTATCATGCAATCTATGCATGTGGCACATGTCTTGGCAATATATGCGCAATGTATTTTTCAAAACCTTTCCTCTTTGGGTCCCTCACAACTGCTTGGCCCTCACAACTGCCTACCCAGCGTCTTTTGGGCACTCCAGCGTCTTTTGGTAACCCTTAAGGACATGCAATTTTTCAAGAACTCAATGCTCACAAATCATGCAATATATGCAATTGTTTGCAAAGCATGTCTATGCATAATATATTTTTCATATGCATGCTAAATTAGTCATATACTTAAATCATGTATTTGCAAAACAATCATAGTTCTTTAAAAGAATCTAGTAGCGATAGAGCACCTACCTGACTAGGTCGCGCTAACCCCTTTGTCCTCGAACGCTCCTGAACATGGTTTGGGATATTAAGGTTAGTTTGGCCCATCTTTTATGGGTTTTAGAGTAGTTGGTCTTATCACTTAGGCATTAAGGGTCCATCCCTATGCCTATGGGTGTCCTAAGGTCCTAATTGAGCCTTGGTATTATCAATTTTCCAAAGGTCTAGCGGCCACGCGCCATCATCCTATTCTAAGGTTCATGCCTACCTTTGATTGGGCCTTGATCAAGGATTTTATAGTTTGGGTGTGTCCGCATCATCAACACAAACACAACTCCTTTTACGGCGCCTCAATCGGAGCTCTAGATCTCAAGTTATAAGCGTTTTAGTGTCACACGTACATAAGGGTTTCAAGAGTGAAAAGACGGAATGCTAGGGCGCTGCGCGTCAGCGGCATGCGCCCGCCCTTTCTAAAGAAAACGGAAATCCCGGCTTGCTAGCGTACTGCACACCTGCAGCGTGCGCCTCAGCAGGCGCATCTGCAAACTCGCCGGGTTTCCCACCGTCTCTCTCTTTTGCGAGCGCGTCCTTAGACGCGCCCGTTTGGTTTTTCAAACGAGATCGACGTGTTACGTTCCGACTAGAATGTTCTATCGTCTAGGGGACCGGGGCGTCCTCAGGACACCCTGGATCGACCCTGTCGAACCAGTGCAGCCCAGGGGACGTCCCTGGGTCCTTGGTGGCTCTCCAGGGCTCCATTTTGCATGGTTTTTCATGCAAAAACCTAGGGAAATTAATCCCAGAACTATTGTGAAGATGGGTTTTGAGGGATCTTGGGCATACCTGGCTCATTGCTGGGTTTTTCTCCTTGTTTCCCCTCTAGGTTAATACTCCACAATGGATTTTCTTCAACCTTTTGGGCTGCCATTAGAGGTGCCCAAGAGCTCTATTTATAGAGCTATGAGAGGGTTCTGGAGGGGGCTCTCACCGCCTTTGAATGGCGGTGGAGAAACCTCCAGAATGGCGGTGATTTCTCCTCCAATCACCGCCGTTCTAGAACCCTCTAGGAGGTTGAAGATAAAGGGTGCCCGTATCAAAACGGGCCCTTGTGTTTTGCAGGCTAAATCCGTTTTTTTTTAAAATAAAAATTATATTTTTGCCCCCTGAACTTCAAAGGGCCATAACTTGCTCATTTTAACTCTGTTTTGGGTGATTTTGGTTTTGTTGGATTCCTTTTTCTGATACACACCTAATGGTATCATTTTTAGGACCAAATTTTCGGGTTCAGTCAAGGTAAATAGTTAAATGACCAAAATGCCCTTATCTTCAAAATTGAACTTTTCATTGCTATCTTGGGATTTTAATATTACAAAATTGGAGTCATTACATCATGTGACCTTGAGGTAATGGGTTCAAGAAGTGGAAACAACCTCTTGCAAAAATATAAGGTAAGGCTATACTATAGACCCTTGTAGTCTGCCCCTTGCACAGACCCTGCATACAAGGGAGCTTCATGCACTGAGCTGCCCTTTTTTATCAAATTCTTTTGTATGTTATTAAGTGCTATCATAATTCTATCTTAAAAATACTTTAGATGAATGGTTTGAATCATAGTTCTATCATCTTTAGTCTTAAGACATAGTTTTAGCCCAAGCAACGCTTGTATAAGTTGTTAGTATATATATAAAGGGCAATGTGGCTTTTCATGGAGAGTGCCAAGTGTCACTTGTTCCTTTTCTATCTCTCCCTTCTTTTCATATATTTCTTCAAAATACAATAAATTTTATATTTGTTATATTTACTACTCATAAATATAGAATCATCATCATCATCATCATCATCAAGACCCTATCCCAATTAGGGGCCGGCCACATGAATCTTATTCCTCCATTCCACTATCAAGTACTATGGATTCATTTAATCCCAAAGTTTTTAAATCTTACTCATAAATATGGAATATATATATTGACAATTATCTTCCAAAAATATTGTATTAATTTTTTTATACAAAAGTTTTTAACCGTATTGTGGATTACAGAAGTATCATGGGTTTGTACAAGCACCTAGAAATTAATATTTAAAAAAGTTTCCTAGAAATTTAGATTTGCTGATTTCTATCATAATGGAATTGGGACTTTCTTTTCCTACTCACAACAGTAATGGTATTTTGAATCTTTTGTTTTTTATTCCATTAAAATCAATTGGTCTAATAAGTACTCAAAGATTAAGATTTGATGATTTTAGCTTTAGAAAAATGAAAATTTTACTAATGCCTTATTGGAATTCTTTCATAAAATATTTTTTTTAACTATGATGGATGCATGCATATGGAAGAGGAGTCCTAAGACCTCACTCAAAAAATTAAATATATATATATATATATATATATTATGTATAAGCAAATCCTGCTTAAGCTCCCACTATGAAAATACCCCATGAAATTGTTCATAAATTTTCATTTTCATCGTATTACTTCTTTGTGCAGCAAGCTTGAATCCAAGTGAGTCATTCTTTACTTTTGAACAAAAAATAATAATTTATCTTGCTCAATTCCACCCAATTGATTTTTCTTTGATAGAACTAACGGCACTTGATACTCAACTTCAAACCTACATTCTTGATATGTGTTCTAATAGTGAGTTCAAAGTCAAAGGAATTAGCGTTCTTGCTGCAAAATTGGTCTAAAAAAAAAAGAATATTGTGTATCAATTAGTGTATATGCTTATTAAGTTATTTTTTTATATTAGTGATTGCAACCACTTCATTTAAAAGAGCATTTTCTACAATGAAAGTAGTGAAAAATAGGCTACATAATCGAATGAGAGATAGACGAATGAATGATTGCTTAGTTACATATATTGAAAAGGATGTATTGAAAGGCATTAATAATGAAATAATCATGCAACAAATCCAATTGATGAATACACGACAAGGGATATTGTAGATTTAAGTTGATGATTTTGATATTTTGTGAACATCATATAAATAGACAAATGTTATTGATATATTTTATTGCATTCAAATAAAAAATTTCCTTAGGACACATTTATTTATTTATGGTTATTATAACACCCAACTAGCTTAAATTTTTAGCTCTGTTGGTTCCAATATGCACATATAAATTTACTATTCATATATCTAAAATATATAGATATTTTGAAAATTTTCTTTTAAAATATTGTATTTTTTTATTCTATCTATAATCTATATAACAGTAGATGAGATTTTATAAATTTTCTAATCATTCTTTATAGAAAATTTGGATATATATGGTGATATTTTCATTGAAATATTTTCTAAAATGAAATAGATTTTAATTTTTTTAATATATATATAAGATTTTATACTTTTTTTTATTTTTCCTCCAAGATTTGGCTTTAGGTAATCTCTCTTATTTTCTATCTATATGATAAACATGATTTAACTAAGCCACTCTTCATAACCATTCAATTGGATTTAGGTGTATATAATTGGGCCTTTTCCTTATAATAAATTTTCAACTATATTATAAGTGGGGTCAAATAAGCACCTAAAGAATTATTAATCAAATGTATAGATTATATAGATATGTTTACATCTATCTTCCAATAGAGTTGTATTATTTTTCTATTTTCTATAATAGCATTATACGATTTGGTACTTTGGAAATGTAATTGTATATAAGTAACATTTTCATGATAATATTTTTCAAGATGAAGGAGATACTATGTTGCACCATTAATCAGACAACAACATTTAAACTCAGATGATTTGTATGAGGTAAATATGATAATGAGTCTAGTACACGAGACATTCCGACCATCCTCTCAAGGTATGTCTGTGACTCCCCAGGTTTTACACAATAATATAATACCATTTTTTTAAAAGTCAGGATCCCTATTTTAAAAACCTTGATTTTTAAAGTCTACTAAAAATGAAAATTTGAATAAAAAGTGCTCGTTTCAAAACCCCGAGAGTCATACAACCACAAAATCGTTGATTTAATAGTAAAATGATATTTTCATTTCTACAAAAAATTTGACAGAGTCTCCTCTATATTTTGGACCATCGCATATAATGTATGTAATACAACATCACCTGATGAATACAATAAACATAAACACATCACCTAGGTGACTCAGTCTCCATACACATCCATCCAGATCAATTATAAATATTGATAAAACCATAACCCCAACAGTAGAGTAAAATAAAAAACAACAACAATATTTCCCAAGGTCTGTCCATGCACAGCCATCACATCCAACGTGGATACATTTATACATTCAAGTCATAATGTAACTCATACACATATACAGTTAATAAATAATAACCAATGTAAGGTTATGCATAAACCATGTCCATGTCTGAAATCTTCTCTATGCATCATTGAAGGGTGCCAACGCCCTCGCTTGCTCTATCAGCATGTCAAACTTGTTATCCCTCATTGTATTTTAGGCCTTGTAAAAACATCACAATGCCTATGCTTGTGTAGGTGGGGAAAATAATAATAGTAATTTTTAACATAATATGATATGGTCATGAATCAAATGGGCATGCGATAAATATCAATCTCATGAAATTAGCTCTAGAATGATATCTAAGATGAGAATAAATGGTAATGAAGTACGACATCATTAACATCAAAATCAACTAAATCAGTGGCAATATCCAGGGGATTAAAGCCCATAATAATTCTAAAAATAAAGCAATAAATCCAAGCCACCTGCATGTTCCAACATACTGAGAAAACAAAGCCTCGTGAACTCATCAAATGATAATATCAAATCAATGTGACTCTTGTCAATGGCATGTATGTAAACATGCCAAAACCACATCAATACAGAGCATTAAAAACTCAAAGAATATATTAGTAGATGTGTATATAGTCATCCTAAGCACCCTCACACACGTGTCCCAAGAGTGTCAAAACACATCAATGCAATGCGTCAAATACGTAAAGAATATTTCAACAAATATAAATGCCATCAATGCAGGGCACCCTAATATGAGGGTCCCATGAGTGTACCACACACTTGTAAATCCAGTCATCACACCATGGGTACTCAGAGAATATCCATCCTGGTGCGTTCTCTGCATAGTATGATAAAACTAATCATCAAGAAGTGTATGGACCACTATGCAACAATGGTAACCAACTCTCGGGTCTACCACTACCGGTCTATGTCGACACCAGAACATAAGACTAGGTGTTCATCCTACATGGGTGAGGATCGGAACCGTAGTGTGGTTTACCTATGATACCACTCCCTATGGTGTTCGCCCTTCTATGGGGCAAGTTTCTAATCATAATCATCACAACTCAGAGGGCGAGTGGCCTACCCTACAACCCTCCTAGCATAGTGTCCACCAGGTAGAAACACCAGTCATAAAACTACAAAACACAAAAATCATATATCTCATATAGATAAAAAAAAAGGATACAAAATCCTCTGGTGAAATAATGAAAATCAGGAGCACTCGTGGCTCTCTATCCCAAGGCACTATCCCTCATCTTGGGCTTAGCCTCTCAAGGATCAGCCACAAGCGTCCATCACTAAGTCCACATATAAATAAGCAAACAAAATAGGGCATCCATTTGCCTCAATATGATAATAAACATAATCACTATGTAATAACTTTACAAGTCATAAAAGTGTATTAAAATCATGTAACATCTGTATCGTTTATAAATTTGACTAAATCATGATCAAATAATGCATCCATGGATAAATACTAATCCATGAAATCATGTGCATGTGCATCACTAGCAAATAAACTCAACATCTTAACACGAAATCATGGTATAATAGAAATACGATGCCATGTATACATGAAATTTAAAAACAGAAACATGCCCATTATTAACCGTCATCACCCACCTTAGACGAAGAATCACTCACCTATACCTCTCAACTCATGATCAGACTCCACACTAAATAAGTCTACTATTTCAATACAATCCAATGGTTCATAGCTATGGAATCTCAAGGTGGGGCATGTATCGGTCGGGTAATAATCTAAATTATGATAATCTAGGCCCACCAACAACCATCTAGTTCCTCTTCTTAATTATGTCATAACATATAACAAGGCTATCATACTCAAATCAGGTCAATCTCAGGTAATTTATTGTTTAATTAGCCAATCAAGCACTATTACATGCAATTCATGCAGAATCTTATCTAATTACCACCAAATCAACCAAATCAAATGATAAGGATGGTAATCTTACCTTGTATAAGTCAATCTAAAGGACATCCAGCTGCCTGCATGGCCGGATCGTCATCTGATCACCTCAAAGGTGCCAATCTACACTATTCACAGTAATCTAACAATGATCGTCCCAGATCAAAGAATAAATAAGTAATTCTAATCAAATAATCCAAATAAATCATCTGAATAATATGGATCATCTAATTCAATCTAATTTCATACCTGAATCATCGATTGATCTCAACCGTTGATAAAGATCGACAATATCATCTCAAAAATACTTCAGATCTAAAACATCTCATATGGATCCTGATCTACACGACATGAAGATTACAATGAACTATTTAGATAATAAAATAAAGTCAGATCATCACATATGAGATGATGTGATGCCTGATTGAAGGTCTAACCAAGATCAATGGTCAAATCTTCCCTGATCAATGAATGAGTACATGGGTATTTTTCCTCGCATTGCAAGGATCGCAAGGGTTATCTCAAATCTCTGAGATCCTTCTTGGATTGGCCATAATAGAGGATCAAAGTTCTGAAGGTCAATAGGGCCCACTATGCCAACTCAAGTCTCCAAAACGAGTCGGGAGCAGTTGACTCAATCCTAACTTGTTAGAGAAAAAGAACACAAGGAAGGGGAAGATGATGGTGATCGGCGATGGCTTTCTATTCGGTGACCGACTGATCTAGGCTAGAAGGAAGAGGTGGAGGAGGAAACATGTCCTAGCAAGCCAGCCCGTCCAACGGCCTAGCCGTGCTAGTGATGGGAAAGAAAAAGGGAGACTTGGCGTGGCCGACCAAATCAGGGGATCTCATAGGCCAATTGCACTAGTGAGGAAAACAATAAGGGGGAGAAAAAATCCGGCAAGGCCAACTTACTCAAGCAAGCAATCGAGCTGCGCTAGCGGAAGGAGATTGACTGGGGAGGGAAAGCAGCCCGTGCGGCCAACCCATGGACACAAGCATGTTAGGTCGACTACGCTGCATAGAAACATGACCAAAGGAGGGAAAATGAGGGAAAGTGGGATGCCGGCATCGAAGAGGAGGTGATCGCGGTCTCCGCGCTCCTCCATTGAAAAACCCAACAAGGGTTTTCTGTTAGGTGCATTGTAGGTGGAGTGGCATGCCAATGAGAGGGGAAATAGGTGCCAGGATCAAGTAATCTACCCGGGGAAGGTGGGCTTTACTCGCCACGCATCATCAAAGAGGGATAGAACTGAGGGGGAGATTAGATGAAGGGAGAGGAGGTGCTGTCACATGGGTTTTCCCCCTCCCATCCCCCTCGTTTAGTCCTGTTTTCAATCACCGCACCCCACAATTGACAAAATAGGGGGGTACTGTTATCAATTTTGGCCCCATCTAATTTAGTAAAACTTTTGAACTTTTCAATCCTGATCTTTGTTTCGTTCAAAATTGGTGTCGTTGGAATCGTATCAACACATACATTTCAAATTTAATAGTTCCAATTCCAAATTTCAAGTTTTCAAGGGGTCACTTTCATAAAATTAAATTCCCAATTTTATTTCAATTAATATATAACACAACACACAGAAATTGACCCAAAATTGAGGGGCGTTACGTTCTTTCCTCCCTATAGGAATTTATCCCATAAATTCTTTTCATGCTATCTTTTGACAACTCTAGATGCATCTCCATCTCACAATATATACTAATTGTGCCCATAATTCCAAAGTCAGCATCAATAAACAATTCCACATCATGTCATCCCCTCAGATACTAACTCATACATAGACCAATATATATATATATATATATCAAATCACCTCGAATTAAACAACTCATAATATAATATAATTAGAATGTGTCATAACCACATATAATGTAATTAGCATAACCCAAACTCCCATCCAGGAGTTAGTTAACCATGTACAACTTTAGTATAGGTAAAATCACCATATCAATAAAAATCGGAGCCTCTTAGCTCATATATAGGCAAATCTATGCCAAATCTATACCAGAGCGCATAGCTCACCAATAGGAAAATATATGTCAATCAAAGCCAGAGTATATCTATTCACCAACAGGTAATCTATGCAAATCAAAACTAGAAACATATCAGCTCACCAACAAGGAAATATATGCCAATCAAAAGTAGTTTATAGCACAATCATACTATGAGCACCTAGAAGCCTACCACCTATAAGCTTGTTACCTAAAAGCCTGTCAGTGCCTTTTGCACCTGCCCTTATCGCTCGCCCTCTTAGGCTGCCCTCATCGACTACTCACAAGTACAGGTCACAAATCAAATTCTTATTATACATAAGAAATGATTTAGTATAAAATATACATCACTGCCATACCTCTCATCTAATAAGAAATCAAGTTTATATATGTAATATAAAAACAACATCCATATCACTACTATCCTAGAGAACTTATAACCCAGTGATAGCAGTTCACTAGACTAAGGAAAATATCAACCTTAGTCACCAATTTGGGCTAATCCTTGCCCATCACAATCTGAATGAACTGCCTCTCTATCAGCAGAGGTATCGTGGTCAAGGAAATTCATCTTCTTCGACCATAACTCATACTTACATAAATTCACAACAAGAGATGAGTCTTTAATATACTTAGAATAATGCACAAGGATTTATTGTGCTCCACCATGCCATGGAGTATACAAGAACATTGTCCACTAATATACTCATGACTTATCCAAGTAACATTTGAAAATTCAACTCATCATAGCCATAATTTCTGTTAGTGCATTGGTCTCATCAATTTGTATCACCCAAAACTCGTAGTAATCATAATAAGTTCAAAAAATCATCTTAAAGACGTCTTACTTCTCAATCCTTGGCTGGTGATAACCAAACCTCAAATCAATCTCCGAAAATACCATGCACCATTCAAAGTTGATCAAATAGACCATCAATACATAATAGAGAATATTAGTTCTACACTGTGATGCTATCTAATAAGCGATAATCTGTGCGTCACAATCAAGATATGTCTCTCTTCTCATGAAGAGGACTAATGCACTTTATGAAGACCCACTAGGTCTATTAGTCTATATTTAGGATAGAATTGAATTAGTAGTGAATCACACATTTATGCATTCATCATTGTACATTATTTTTTGTTATGGTTTAGTGGCATCCAAATTTTCACAAATGGAGATTAAGCAATCTATTCAGCATGCACATCATTTAGGTACACTTCTTTACACTTTTATCTTCTAGCTTTATTACATTGGTTGACTATGGTGTCTAATTTTAAACATTAAGGACAATGTATGTTTAAGTCTGGGGGTGGGATATTTCAAATTTTTTATATGTTCCTTATAGACTTTTATCAATTTTTGAGATTTTTTTTTTAATTTTCTTAATTTTCGTGGTAAGTTCCTTTACAAGGATGGGAAATGAAATTATCATATTTTTTAAAAATTAGTGTTATCTTTGGATTTTAGCTTATTAAAAGATTTGTAAATATTAATTCATTTTATTATCATTTTTCTAAAGTTTTTTATGAAAATTAAATTCAAAATATTTATTGCACATTTTCCATATATACATATACATATACATATACATATATATATATATATAATTTAGGTCAAAGAGTGAATATAACTTAGGTATTCTCAAGAAAATTAGTAGAGACTTATAACCCATGTGAGAATAGGGTCATTATTCCTTTACGAGGGTTATACATAAATTTATGTTTTTCTTCAGCATAGTCTCACTATTCTTTTTTTAGTCAACTATTGAGAACTATCATTCAAAATTTATACCAGATATCTCTTTATTTTATATATACATTTAAGTTATATGAAACTAATGAAATAATAGAGGTCATTCTTGACTAACCTAGTGCCTGTAGTCCACCATAAGTTATTTTTTCGTTAGTTAACCCTTTGAGCCTTTTCTTATAAGCTAATTAACCTTTATCAAATTTTACCCTTTAATATATCTAGTATCCATCATTTTGTAGAAGTATGTACAGATGGTTGGAAAAATATCTTGATGAACTACTATGAACAATATAAGTTTAGGATATGAACATCAAAATGGTCTAAAATGTAATACTTCAATAGTGGAAAAAGGTTATTATTAAAAATCAAGTGACAAAAAATAAAGAAAGAGAAAGTCACTATAAAGAAGAATATTCACTCTCATGTGTGAAAAGAAGATTGTGAATACTTTGGTAGAAGACCTTTACAAATTATTCAGACATTTAGTTTTCCCTTATACCTTTTTCTTTAGTTACCTAGTCCTAGGCCTTATGTTTCATCCTAGTAAAGGACCTATATTGATCTTAGGAGTATATGACATGGATGTGAAAATAAATGAGTAGGGATAATTGTATAATACAATATTTTAAATAGTTGATGTCATTTCCATGAGACCACTTACATTTTTTGAATTTCCATTCTTTTTCATGAAATATTTAAGATAATTTTGTCTTTGATATACATTATTTCACTCACATATGTTGATGAGAATTATCATTACCTACTTCAGAGTGATTTCTTTCTGAGTGTTGACTGTATCTTATAAGATTTGAAGTCAAAGTATTTTTTTATATGGTAATTTAAGTTATAGCTTACTTAGAGACAAAAAATTATGTATATGTTGGCTATTTTCACACACACATTCTAAGGTTTGGGATTGATAGAATATTTCTAGTATAAGAGTAGGATTTTGAACTACTATTCATCTTTATTAACATGCTAAAGTTGGATGTTTAATGTACATAGAATGGAAGAAAATTCTCTAAGAGGAATTACCACACTAATGTTTGTGTAACATTTTGAAAGCCATCACAAGACTATAACTCATCCACTAATAGTATTCTAGGAGGTTAAAGGTTTTCAAAAGATGTAAATGTAGATAACAACACCTACAAAAGTGGTTAGGATTTACTTACTTTTATTTTCTTTTCTCTTTTGTATGTTTAGTCAAGATTTGCAAAATGTAAGTATGGGGGTAGATGACATACACATAATTATTTTAATTAATATCCCTAAAAAAATTATTTGCAAATCCTTGAATTACTTAATTAATTACTAATGAGCATTTATTTGCATTTTGTAGAGATAGGGTTAAACAGAGCAAATTTATGCATTTTCAGTTAATAAAAACTCTTTAAAAAAAGCTAGTCCATCTTCTAAGCAAGACCTAAGATCCACATATTGAAAGCTCTTAGAACAGAAGAATACAAAGGGTAGTAGGGGTGTCCATAACACTTTCAAAACAATAGGAAGCCCCATGAATACACCACCTTTTGGGTTACTATTACAATGTGCAAAAGTGGCAAATTATCCATGCAGGCATGCATGCATTCACCACCTTACTAAGCTTCTAGTTGAATCCATGCAAGCATAATAATTCTATACAGCCCATCCTTTTTGAATTAGAAGGGCCGTACAATAAGTTGCCCATGAGATAAAACGTGTTTTCCAAAAAGGAGATAATATGTTTCATTCATTAGAGGAGGAGGGAATAGAGAGTTTTTTTGTGGAGATTAACATGTTTTATTTAGGAAAGGGGACTTCACTTAGAAAGGCAAGACATGTTGGAGTGCTAGTGTATTTTCACTTTTTAAGAATTTCAATTCAAAAAGGAAAGAGACATCATAGCACTTCATATAAGGAGAGTTTAAGATGTCTTTACAAATTTTGGACTTCACATAAGAAACAAAGGAAAGTGAAGGACGATTTTTAGTGTAAAGTATTGCCATAAGGTAAAAAGACATCTTTGAAAAAAAGGGAAGCAAGGATAACATTCTATTTAATGTGAGAGGAAGGACGTTTGGAGAGGAATTTTTCATAGACATTATATACATTAGAAAGGAGAAGAAAAAGGAAAAGATGTTCTCAAGAAAGGGAGTGCAGAGGTGACATCTTTTAGGAATCTAATTAACATGTTGGAATGTAATAACTTTAATTTTTAAATTTCATGTCATATAATTTTTAGTTATTTTTTAATGAAATTTAAATTTGGATTCTTGTGTTTTAAGTTTCACGGAATGAACTTTTTGAAGGACACCTAGTTAATCCTTGAAGCCTCAATATTTAGATTGTACTTGGAAAAAAGGATTCCAGTGACACTAAAAATTCTAAAATTAGAGTCTAAATGAAAATTTTAGGTATTTTACTAGCAATGAGTATTTTTGTATATTTAATGGTGGACCTCACTCATAGAAATTTGCAACGAACAAGTCAAACAGCATTATTGTTGTGCATGACCATCAACAAGCCAAATTTAAAAAGCAAAATGATTATATTTAATAAGAATTAGTAGTATATGACTATATATAATACAATATATAATATAATATAAAAATTCATTTAAAGGAAAAGGGAGGGGCCATTTTGATATTGACATCCCCCACTTAAGTAATAGACTGACTGATTACAATCGGGTCTGTCATGAATAGTTGAGGGAATAGAGAGAGAGAGAGAGAGAGAGAGAGAGAGAGAGAGAGAGAGAGAGAGAGAGAGAGAGCTAATGTCGGAAAAACACAGGGCAACTTGCCATTTACTCCAATGAAGTAGAGAAGGATGAGGCTTTAATCCTTTGAATATTGAGTTTGTCAGACAAAACCATGGCTTAGATCGATGATCTGAGCTAATAATCTTCTCCACCTTAATAAATGATCAAAACCCTCAACTTTAATTGAGATCGGATGAAATCTCGCCAAAATTTGGAGGAAGGTGAAGCATGTAGTTGCTTTAGTAAGAAAAAGAAAGAGGAATAAATTGTCAGATCTTACCCGTTCATCATCTTCCTCGAGAAGTGAGGAGCAAAACCCATCAACCATTTTGGGGTTCAGCAATGTTTGGTCAGAGATCTACGACATAGTGATCAAACGATGATAGTACACCATCAAACAACAATAATCACTCTAATGTAACATTAAATCAATGTTGTAAAATGCATCTAAGGTAAAATCTTACTCTTATTTCTTTGATTTTCACCTTAATATTACTCGAATCAGCATAAACCATTCGATCAAGGTTGATCTAACGTTCATTAGTAAAAATTAATTGTTGATTTTTTTATAAAGAGACTAGATCTAAGCATCTATAGCTTATATGCTTGGATCTGCATCTCTGATCACATAATGATTATCATATTAACAAAAAATATGGATCCAACCTTCATATCCATGCAAACTATCCTAATCATTAAAATTTCAATCGATTTTAAATAATTAGATTAGACCCAAGAATCTATGGCTCTTATCGGAATATTATGTTAAGTTATAATGGTCAAATCAATAAATAATTTAGGAATTGACAATCATCCATGCATAGAATGTACAAATTGTTGATCTAATCACACCATTAGTAGATCAGGGTACTAATTTGCTACTAAAAACTAGGATCTGAGCCATTTCAGTTGTCCAAACCTAGATTAGATGGTGGAATCATGTCAAATCTAATGATCTGCCAACTGTGATGAATACCTAACTATCAAATTGAGGTTAGACATGTGTATTGGAATTATGTATTGTTCTTTTATGAAATGAAATAGGATTTGACCATTGGATCATGGTTAGATATGTAAATTAGAAATGTATAATGTTGTCTACTTGATTTATGAGATATGCCTATGGGATCTTGACCAGATCTGTATATTAAAGGCTAATAGTGTGGTTCTATTTAATTGAATGAAATCTAACCATTAGATGGACTAGAAAAGTGGAAATCTAATGAATTGATGGCCCAAATTGTTGATCAATAATCCACAATGCAGATCTAAAATTCCCGCAACCATCAAGATCTAATTGATTATCTAGAATTGAGAAAATAATTATCAGCAATCTGAATGGTTGTGATAGCTTTAGTTCATGTTAATTTGAAATGAAGGAAGAATAAATAGTTGATCTTTTTCATGGGTAAACCTGGAAGTTCCAGACCATGAGTCCATGATAAAGATTTAGTAATATATTATATGTGTATCACGTATCATTGATAAAATGCCAATAGATGTGCAACTTCAATGTTTTGCTAGTTCAACTATTCTGCACTGCAAGATCAAAGGTACGTTGAACTAAAATTGCTATGTTTTCTATATATTTGAATTATAATTGCAATAGTAAGTTTTGATATAGTATGTGATAAATAAAGTTAAATATGCATGCTATGTTTTGAATTATGATTTAAAGTATTCATGCAAATGTGCATGTTATCCACGGTTTGTATTGTGATAAATGTCTACAAGATTGTTAGCACTATTTGGGTATGTGATTAGCATATTTTATGTATATGTTTTTTAGTGGATTTGTTTTGGGCACTTTTGTCATGATATTTTATTGTAAAAGAAAATGAGGCGACACATGAAAGTTGGTGTGGCCTGGGGTGATTTATAAGACGCTCGCTGGTTATTGATTCCCATTGTCTTTAGAAAGTAAAGTTTGATGGAAACCCATGTATGTTTTTTTTATGAGAGCAACCGATGAGGGCAAGTGCAATGTGGCACTAGTAGGCTTTTAGGTACTTAAGATTTTTTTTAATGTATTTTGAGTATTTGTTTCAAATAATTTCTCGATGGATTTTAAGGATACGAGATTTTATGATTATGAAAAATCAAGCGAGAGGTGTAGATGGCCTCAACCTCCTACAAAATACCACGCCTACATGGATATTGCTTATGGGCTAGATGTATCATGGGAAGACACTGCCCAGATTGATCTGTGGCCCCATAAGGCACAATATAGTATGTGAGATATTTAACATAAACATAGTGGGATAGGGTCCTCTACATGCATGGTATACCTTATAGTGATTGAGGCAAGCAATGACACACCAGTCATCCTAGCGAGGGTATGGACCATATGCACCTTTGTGGCTTGTAGCAAGTCACTGCTATACTAAGACTAAATAGTATGGTATATGTATGACAATTTGATATTTTGCATATCTTTCAATATATTTTGTGTTACACTAAGATCGAACAGTACTGTACATAACATTTTAATGTTTTGTATGTATTTTAATATATTTTATATTTTCTCACTGAATTCAGAATTTGTCATTGATTCTCATTTAAATGAAAATCATTGGCAGAGATGCATTGAGATTTTATAGGTTCTTTGTAACACCACAGGTTTTTATAATAAAATAATAATAATAATGATAGTCGAGATCCCAAAATCAAACGATTATATTAATTATTGTATTAGGACATTTACTTAAAAACCACTAGGTGATATCTCATTTTTCCAAAAACATCATGACTATGATTAAAAGATAATATAAGTACGCATCAATAAATTTAAGACAATACTAATATCAAATCCAACTTCAAAATCAACGACCCCTTTATTTTTAAAATAATAAATATAAAAAAATACATAATAATGTGGCCCAGGGTCTATCCATCATACTTAAAGACATATCCATAAAATATATAATGTCATAATCAAATCCATCTAATGAAGATATACAGTCCATAAAATAGGTTCAAGGTAGTCCATCTAATCACTCACGTTGAGCTATCTATCAGCCAATCAAAGTGGTCACCACTACTGTCACTGTCCCTCCACGGCCTTACCCTTCCTACTATCTCGTTTAGTATCTAAGGCATTGCAAAACAAAGCAATGCCTCAGCAAGCTATTACTTGTGTAGGTACATAGACATTTAATGGAATAATAAGGAAAAACAAAATCAAATAACAATGTTGATATAATATGTAGGTTAATCATCCATGAAAATATAAGTATCATAAGCAATGCCAATATAGTCTTAAAACATCATATATGATAAAACATGCACCTCATGGATATAAAACATGATAATCTCATGGATGTAAAACATGATATGATCCAATATCAATGAGCATACAATAACAAATAGGGCACCCCAAGGTATGTGGGTCCCATGAGTGTCCCATACACTTGTATAAGAGATCATGAGTACTCATATCAATCCTCTGAGTGTCATCACACCTAGGCATACAATAACACCTCTATGCTCATCATGCAAGCATACAGAACAAAAGTATGGATCTTCATGCCACAGTGGCAACCCCTCCCGGGTCTCAACCACCGCTGCTCCCTGTTGACACCATAACGGGAGACTTAACGTCCATCCTCATGGAAAGGCCCAGACCGATAGTGTGGACTATCCATGTTACCAAACCCCTATCGAAAGCCATCTGTGGGCAGGTGTCTATCACATCATAAATCACATCACAATTTTGGAGGCTGGGTGGCCAGCCCTACTCCCTCCTAACATGACATCCACCGTGTGAGAGCACCTGTCATAAATCACAAAACACAAAAATCGCGTATCTCATAAAACTAGGAGCACTCTTGCTCACAAGCCCCAAGGCACACCCCTCATCCCAGGGTTAACCTCTTAAAAGACTAGCCACCAAGCCTCCACCATCAATTTTTATGAAAACCCATAAATCTTAGTGATGCAATAAGGAAAGATAATTAATAATCATACATAAGATACACGATATCAATCTCATAAAATAATCGATCATGAAAACCCATTCAATATACTATCGAAATCTAATATCGATCATAGCATAAAATGTTGAATCTCACAAAATCTTATAATAAATAACAAATGACAATCAATCATAATCAACCATGATGTTATGATAATGCAAAGTTTTAAAGATCACAACATAACATTAAATGTCGCCACTTACCTCAATGAGAAATAACCCAAATCAAGCATGTAATACTCTTAACTCGCATGCTCAGATGTACTTGTTAGTATCACAGTACTATTTTGTGTTATTTATTTCATCCCAGTGGAATCTATGGCGATCCAACCATTAGATCATTCTCTATTTATGATTTGGTCCTTAATCCCAAAGTTACTTGTCATTAATCAGTTCTATCTCATGCTCATCTGCTCATTTTTGTGTGCATCTACAGTTTACACCTTGATCTGACAGTCAGATCATCCTTAGATCAATAATTTCCTAAGATTTAGGTTAAATCAATGGTCTTGATCAATTTTTAGAGTAATTACACCTAATCTGATCCTTAGGACCCTCAGTTATTGCCATATATTATCTAGTTGTCTAAGTCTTGGGGCCTGATCACCCTTTGATCGACCGGATCTAAGTGATTTGGTACTATTTTATGAATTTGATCTAACTAGATGTAATTAGATCAAGATTCTAATGCTAAAATCATGTTTGCATCGTCGAGACGGTTCCAATGGACCTTTCAAATAGAAGATCGGGCTTCTGTAGCCTCTAGAATCTCAAAAAAATCCTTCTAGATCAAAAATCGAATCAAAAAACTGATTTTACACCAATTTGCACTTGCAGAAGGGAGTTTACACCAGTTTACACCGGCGTCCTCGAAGCGACAGATGCCAGAACATGCCGCTCATTCCAGCTACTGGGACAGCGGACTTGAGTGCTCCCGCATGCGCTGTCCACCCCTATGCATCCCAATTGACATCTTGGGTGCACCATCCATCGAGGACGATGAACCTGAGCTGTCCACCTTCTTTTGGCTTGATCGGAGCCCCCAGTTGCTCTGATTTTTTATCTGTTTTTGCCGTTCCTAATTTTTTTGGGTCCAAAGATCACATTAAATGGCTCAGATCTCTCATTAGAGGTGTCTTTAACGTGGGTGTAACCATGCTCCATGGTTTTGACTTCCTACGCTATCCAACTACCGTTCTACTCAGATCCGGCCCAGATCTGAAAAGAGAAAGTTGGGAAATAAGCAAAAGAGAAGGATAGAGGGTTCAGCCTACCTGATTAGAGCCATAGAGTGGAGATCGGGGTCCTCTAGTGCAAGCAAAGTTTGGTCCAAGCTTGGAGGAGAACAGAGCAAAGATGGCACGATCCCAGAGTTATTTTGCATAGGGAATGAAGAGGAAACTAGTTTTTGTCGGTTAAGATCCAATTCCCTCACAAGGAAAGGTAGATCACCGCCTTCCTCCATTGAAGCTGGAATGGGAATGGAAAGGGGTGTCATTATCAAAACAACCCCCTCTAATTCGTTCCCTAACAATTTACCAAATTACCCTTGTAACTTCAAATGGTCATATCTCACTCATCTGAACTCCCTTTTTGATGTTCTTTACACCGTTCAATTCTTATTGATGTGTACTTTCTAGTTTTTATGGTTTTAAAACCAAATTATATGCATCAAAATTTTAATTTTATTAATTTATTTGTTACTAATTTAGGGTTAAATTTGAGGATATTACATGCTTGGATACCATTATTATGACAACCCGAGTTTTTCAAACACATTTTCATAAATATTTGCAAAGGTAGGGTCCAAAATTTTAAACTCTTTTAAAATACAAACAATAGAAACATATTTTCTTTGAAATTAATTTGTCAAAAACTCGAGTGTTACCTCAAATTACTTATCATACATAAATTTTTATATAAAATAAAATTTCTATTGAATAACAATAGAAATACTTTTATTAAAATCATGATGGATCTAGTGGTTCACATACACAGCCCCAGTAGTCATTACATACCTTATCCAAATATTACAATCCAAATTACAAAATAATCAATACAATCTTCCTCTAAGTAAATACCCTGAGCCGTAGTTCAGTGATGATTATCCACAAGTCAACTTTCAATCTTCCTTAACGGTATCTAAGATATTGTAAATATTCAAACATTTACAATATCTCAGCAAGCTATGCTTGGTAGGGGGTTTAAGAAATATATTTAATATATCTCAAAATCAACAGTTCATTATATCCATGATAGAAATCAATTTATGCATTGGATAACCATTTTATCCTTCACTCATCATATGAATTGTATGAATATAATACATATAAATAAAACCATTTAAAATTGTGAATATAATCAATATCATCAATAATATCTCATTTTCAAACTGATTTCAATATTAACACTAGGTGTTAATATTTAATAAAACCATATTGAGAATCATCCTCCAATATAACATCAGTAATAACTTTTATCGAGCATCTCACTATGCCATAACATAAGGCATCTCATTATGCCATAATCAATTGCATCATAATACAAAATATAATCAATGACTACCATGCTTGCAATCTGAATCTATATAGCGCCTGAATAACTGCTCAATACTCCATTGATACCACAGTGAAAAATACAGATCCATGTTCGTATGCGAGGAACCATGGCTATCACAGTTGCTGCCTTCCCACAATTGCCCCACCCAACATTTTGCCTCTATTTGGGCAAGGTATTATCATAATCAGTTTTAGAGAGCAGGTGGCCAAACCCTCATAACTCTCGTAGCATTGGCATCCCCAGCCATAAGCCTATTTTAAAACAAAATCACAAGCCTCCATGCTTGTATGGAAAATAATATTTCATACTTACAAATTGTGTGTCTGGTTATATTAGGACATGTCTCTAACTTATTTCCTTAAGATTTGGGGGTCTAACTTATATAGTTCAAATCTTCTTATTCTACCCATTAATAATTTCATAATTACTTAATCAATCACTTTGTATTCATTTCAATATCATTTGTTGATTCATAAACAATTCCAAGGCAACTATAATCAATCTATAGTTATCAAGATAAGATCATGTGTAAAATACATGTACTTCCATTTAAATATATTCCTAAGGTCCACCTACCTTTACTTTCAACAATCCATCTTTTCATTGATCTTAATCATCATATCCTTCATGCATCTGTCAAATCATATGTATACAATCATTCCTCAACTCATTTATACTTCCTAGTTATTCATTTTATCATCCTTACATAGGATAACTTGGATCTTTTTCCTTGGATCGTATTGATCAAGGATCTAATCTATTGATCTATATTTAAATCTAACATCTATACAAAATCAAATATTTAATCTAAATTATAATTCTATTTATTGTTCTTAATCATTCAAGATCTCATCATCGATCTTGTTTGATCATCCTTATCTTACTTACAATTTTTATTAGGATTAGATAATTTACTATCTTTTATGTTCTTATTATTATTATTCAACTAGTTAATGCCTTGCTAGTTGAAGATAGTTTATTTCTTTCCTTATAATATACAGCTCCTCCTTATTTCATAATTGACTAAGACTTACTAGTTAAAAGCTGCTCACAAAGGGGTTAATTCAATCCTCATGTAAGGAGGCGTTTAGGCCTCAACAAATGTCGTCAAAAGGTGGAGGAAGAGTGAGGCTCTATTAGAGAACCCCTTAACCACCATGTTCAGCATTGACTAAAGTGGCCTTAGCCCAACCTTCATTAAGGTTCCTATGAGCTCGTATACCCTAAGTTTCATTTCTACCACATTTTAACTTATGTCCATAATCATAAATAATGTCATTCATGGATGTTTATTATTTTCCTAAATTGGGCCAAGAAAATGACATTCCTTATATTTTCCTACTAACTATAGCCTTACTATCATTAAGTCCATGTCCATATTCATTGTAAATGTTCATCAATATATATTT
This sequence comes from Warburgia ugandensis, assembly GCA_035236585.1. NCBI lineage: Eukaryota > Viridiplantae > Streptophyta > Magnoliopsida > Canellales > Canellaceae > Warburgia > Warburgia ugandensis. The sequence goes on along the minus strand of CP141128.1, from coordinate 17,821,549 downwards.
TCATTTAATTACATTTTTCATGTAATTTATATAACATGAACATTAAAGCATAAATAAATAAATTTAATAATTAAACCTACTAAGAAATTAAAAGAACATTTACAATATAATATAATAATTCACATGCTCATTTAAATATATCATATTTATCCATTTTGATCCAATGATCATATTTTAATTTCTATTCATTTTTCATCTCATTAAAGGTTTAGATCTTAATCTTTCATTTTTATTCAGATCTATCACATTCTCTTAATGTGATATCATCACTAGATCATTGATGCATCTCATCATATTATCTGATCTTTCTTGATCCAACCGATCAAGAAGATCTTAAGCCATTTTATCAAAATAACGGGCATAGATCTCAATCTATCCCAAATTAGTCACATCAGACCATTCATTTCTCATGATCTTATTATTAGATCATCATCCATACTGACTCATGGTTTTCTAATCATCCTTGATCAATCTGACAAGGAGATTATTATGCATTTTCAAGAATTTTATTACTTTTAATGGTCAAGATCTTAAGATCTGCCAAATTAGTTACATCAAACCCTTCCATTCATATTATTTTACTATTATATATCCATTCAAACTAATTTACATGTTCTAATCATGCTTGATTACCCAGATCAAGTAGATCCATGATCATTTTTAAGATTTCTCTTCCATTAAGGTTAAATTTCTTAATTCATCCCAGATCAGTCAATCCAACGCTTGATTCCATGTTCCCTCCTCATTATATCATTGATGGATTAGAAATCCAAGGTTTGATCATTCCATATTTGACTGATCTTGGGAATTAGTACCAATTTTTGTGATTTACAGAATTTTACAGTGAAGAAAACCTAAATTTCATGTTTCCATTAGATTATAATCTTCACCATAAATTCATATCTTCTTTCTGATCTTGAATTGGAGTTAAAATGAGTTTTAAGTTTCAAATTTGTTTTGATGGTCCAGATTTGATCTGGACTATTAGAACACGACAAAACAACCCGGTGCACATAACCGTCATAGGGACTCCACACGAGTTGTCTCACAGCGACGACCACTTCGCAAGCATGGTGTGCCCGTAGAGATGCACCCATGTGGAGTGCCTCTGTGTGCGTCGTCTTCGTGCGTCTTCGAAGCAAATCTCCAGAGAAAGTTGAGACAGTCCGATCTGGTGAAAGAGTAAAAAAACAAGGGGATTTTAAAGATGAATCGGGTAACTACCTAAAAACCTTAGAATTTGTGCCGGAGGAGGCGATTGAAGCACTGGATTTCCGGTGGTGGTGGATGTCTGTGCTCACCGATTTTTCAGTCACTAGTGAGCCCTCATCGGAGCTAGAGACAGAACAGGAATAGAGGGGAATGATAGGAAAAAGGAATATTGATTGATTAAAAGGGTTTCCAGGCCGTTTACCTTGTCGGAGGAGGCCTGAATCAACGTGCCCTGGCCGGACTGGGGAAACCCTATCCGGCCAGGTCTTCGAGTGGAAGGTGGGTCTATGAACGCGCCAACCTGACACAGTGTGACACTTGGGTTTTTCTAAACCTTTTTCCAAAGTCGTAATAATAATATATCTTAAGAAAAATAGGTGGGATCCCTGGAAACAAAAACTCAAGATTTATAAATCTTAAGCAATGTTAAAAGAATTAAATGGCAATGAAAATCTCGGGGGTCAACCACATCCCAAAACTGTAATAATAAATAAAATCAATTTCAGATACTCTTAGCATGCTTGATTTAAAACCACGATAAATACACAAGCTGAGTAAAGGCAATATCAGTATTAGTCCAAAAGCTACCAGGTTCCGTCCATGATCACCACCACAACTACATTTGTAAACAACGAACACTACGCAATGGTATGGGTCCAATCTATCCAAATATACAAACATCCAAGTAGAGTCCCAAAAGTTTAATACAACTTCAAGAGATGTACACTAATCTGTCTCCAAATATTGAAAGTAAACAATCCTTAGGTCCTCGCCCATATCAATGCTACTCTACCCACTTTCCCTTCCGGCTATCGCTCTCCAAATCTAAGACATTGCAAGCAAAGCAATGCCTCAGCAAGCTATGAATGTGTAAGTGATTTGCATTCACTTTGCAAAAATGATATAAAATCACAAGTTACAAGATATCAAGATCATGGAAATTCCAATAAGAAGGGTATATATGCACGAAACATCAGAATTCATAACTAACGATATACGAAATCCATGATATAAACAAGGTGATATCAATTCTAGGCATCAAGACATACATAACATGAGAAAACACATAGATACATGTATGTCAAAACAATGAAAATAAGTATCTATGGAACATCATGAATGCATTTCAAAGCCAACAAAACATCGTGTACGATTTAACCCTGTGAGTGTCTCAGATACACTCATTGCAACGTGGGGCCAACTCTCAATACTTTTCACTTTCACCCACAACGGGGCACTCAGGCACTCACAGAAAGACACATTTCAATTTCTCTTTCACCCTTTCCCCTACACGAGCACTCAAGCACTCATGGAAAGACACGTTTCAATTCTGCTTTCACACTTTCCCCCACACGGGCACTCAAGCACTAACAGAAAGACGTGTTCCAATCCCACTTTTACCCTTTCACCCCCAAGGGGCACTCAGGCACTTAGGCACTCACGGGGGGATGCATCCCATCATAAGATCACTTGTCCCAATTGACAAGGCATAGAAACTCCCACGTGTTAAAGTCTTAATAAGACCCGGTCAAAGATATGGTTGTGTACCATCAGCCATATGTTCAAATATATGATTAAATCATGTAGAATAAAGAATTTTTTTCAAAAACATGATAATGTGTAACCATTCTTGATAAAACCAAATTGATTAAGTAATTCAATATATCAACATCATGCATCACAAATCTATGAATAACATCCTCAATAATCAAGTCAATGCAACCGAAATATACTAAAATCATGCATAAATCATGCATAAGGAAGTAGCAAGCATATCGACAGTACATGCTGAAAATGACCTCATGCAACATGGCAAGGCATAAAACCTATGCCTCAAAGTTTCAAATACTATGTCATGATTTAAGAAACCATGTAAAATCAAGAATGTAATCACCTACCTCGATAACGCGGTATTCCAATTAGGCGCGTAAGCTATATCACGTCGTGTGCCCTAACGTACCTATCACATCATAAGTCATCAATCACTTCTCACATCTCAAATAAAAGGTCCAAGTGATAACCTCCATGATCTAGTAGTTAATCCTAGATTAATGGCCAAGATCATCTGATTAACCCTCCATTAGGGCAATCCTGAGCGAGATGTTCGTCTTTCTAACATCTAGACCGTCATATGTCATTTTTTATTTCAATCATACTCATTTTCATCATGATCCATTAAATTCCCATTTCATTTAGTGATTCACATGTATCTTTATGATTACGTGTTGATCTGACGGTCAGATCGCTCTTTGATCAGCACATCCTAAGGCACCTGCTTAGATTGACGATCAAGATTTTCTTGGCTATTTGATGAGACCTACTCTTCTAATCCCTTAGATCATCCCATATTTGATGTATACCATCAAGGTCTAAGGCCTGATCATACATTGATTGGCCTGATCTAGGTCATCTAATAGTATTTAGTAGTTTAACTATTTAAAAGGTGCTCAAAGCTAGGATTTTATCTTGAATCTAGGTCCACATCATTGAGACGGTCATAACCCCTCTTTTAGATCATGATTTGGACCTCTGTAGCTCCTAAAATTACATTTTTTTGTGAATGTATGGCTCAAAAAGATTCAAAAATCAAGAAAAAGCTGCGTCGCACGTGACGTGCAAGCGTTGCACACATGTGCACTGTGTGCTCGCCACTCGCATGTTGCGCGTGTGCTCACCATCCAATGTGCTCACTTGCATTCACCGCCCGAGCGTCGCTCGCATGAGCTGTTGAGCTGCTGTCGCTGGGTGCTGTCATCGAGAACAACTACCAGCTAGCTGTCGTCGTTGGAGACGACGGCCGGACTTTGGTTGCCGTCAGCGACTCTCATGTGTCCAAATGGTGCGATTTTTGCACTGTTACACTCATTTTTTCACGTAGATCTCGTTTTTAAGCTCCCTTTCAACAAATTATGTCATTATCTCGCATTTTTACACGATTTCCATCACGTTCTTAAAAATCTTCCTATTACTGTTTTCTTGGTTTTCTGGTGTCCCTAGCCATCTGATTACCATGAAAATCATGGGTTTGTTCTTCATGTAATCATGCACAAGATAAGCGGTTCAGATCATGCATTTGATATCGTTTCATATGTTTATTTTGAAAAGAAAAGTAACGTAAATCACGTCATCTAAAAATAGCAATCCATGCCATTTTTCATCAAAAAAAATAATAATGGGACTCAACGAAAAAGGAATGGAAAAATGGTGGAGGGTGGCCTACCTTAGTCAGGTTGGCTAGAACGAGCAACTTCCCGTTCGCGTACACTTGGGAGGGGGCTATCCACGTTGTTGCTGGAGTTTGGTGTCGTCGCCGTCGTCGGTGACACGAGAGCTGAGGGGGTAAAGTTTTGGTTGTACGAGAAAATAGGGTAGGCTTTTAAACCCTCATTTATGGGTTTCTGTGCCCAATCCATGGGCCCCATGTATATTTACCATTTTACCCCTTTCTGCCATTTAATTAAATACCTAAATTAAAATAATTAGCTAATTTTCCTCTGGTCTCTCATTTTAGTATTCTTAGTGGCATTGGATTCCATTTTTCAAGTACATTCCAATTATTGAGGTTTTAACTCAAGATTTCATCTCCTATTTTCCCAAATCCTCAATTTTCTAATCTTAAAAAATTTTCATCATTCTACGAAATTACGTCTTTTCTAGAATTAAAATTTTGGGTTATTACAAATAGGCTGGTTCCTGTGTCAGGCATGCGTGGGGGCTGCATGTATAGGTGAAATGAGAAGAGAGAGAAAAGAAAAGAAAAAGGAAGAAAAAAGAGAGGGAAAAAGGAGGAAAGAGAGAGGGGGAGAGTCTTGGGATCAGTTGAATTTTGTGCAGCCTATAGGAGGGGTATTTATTGGGTTGTTTTTTAATTATTTTAATTAAAATTTCTATTATTTCTTGAAAAAATAATTTTTATTTTTCATATTAAAATCAAAAGAGATTCTTCATCGTGTTATTCCTTCATTATTGATATTCCCTGAGATGGCTGTCCACTGGCTCACCTAACTTTTGTGGACCCTACACAAAAGTGAAATGATCATTTTACCCCTATAGGTAAATATAAATTCACAAAAATTAAGAAAAATAGAAAATTTTCACCCAATCTCATATTTCAACATGCTTACAGTCATTCTGACCAGTTTTCCAATAATGATGCCAAATATCTATGTTTCAATACCTGATTCTTTTTCTAAAAAAATAATATTATATTGAATATAATATTCCACCTCGCTTTTTTTAAAAATTCCAATTATTTCCAAATAATTCTAGAAAAATTGGGGTTTTCACAGTTATATGGGTATGTTTAATGAGCTTATGTATGTATTATAGTTTTGTATTTACAATGTATATGATTCTGAATGGAAATTGGATAGCTCGTGACTCTACATATTGCATCTTGTTTTGCTTGCAACTAGTTTTGGAATTGGCATGAGTTCACTTTAGTATAGCTACAATATGGGATTTGTGTTTATATTGTAAATCATGTTTTTACTTATGCATGCATCTTTTTCCACCTGCACAAGCACATGCTTGCTAAGATATTATATTTGTTTATAACATCTCAAATTTTGATGAAATAAAACAGAAGGAAGAAAACAAAAGATAGAACAAGGAGTGACAAAAGAGATCGATGACAGTATAATCAAAGTAAGTACAAGGACATATGGATTTTCCTTCTACAATTGATGTGTTGGACCATAACTGATGTTCTTTTGGATATATGGACATGTATGATAAATGTATGAACCGATGGTTGTGACTAGATAGATTATGGTTATGATAAAGTTGTTTTTAAACTATCTCCTTTAAAATTGAAAATGCTTTGTATTTGTAGTTAATGATGCATTTAGATATTGAATGGAGACGTAATTTCCTTTATTGTTTAAATGTATCAAATGTTGTCTATTAGGGATACCACATTGCATGCGACAAATGCATAATATATGAGAAACATAGGAAACTCTACCATATTTTTGGTGAAAATGAAATGATGATTTTAGGGCCAAATCTATGTCTGCAAAATAGTGATGACACTAGAGGTATTTAGAAAAATATTTTCATAGAAAATTGTTTCAGATGTTCGTTTTCAAAAAAGGAACAACTAGAGGCCTCACTTCTCAAAAAGAATTGAGAAAATGTCATTTAAAAACCAAGGTCATCACATGAAAGGAGAGGATGTGTAACATTCCTAATTTTGTAAATTTTGGATTATGTTAAATTGGAATGAAAAGAGAATATTGAATTTTTAGTTTTTGGAGTTCTAGAAAATGAAATTTTTGTAGACATCAAATCAATTGTTAAAACCTCAATATTTGGATTCTACTCAGAAAAACGATTTCGATGACACGAAGTATGCTGAAATCAGAGTTCAAATGAAAATGTTGAGATTTTTCTTATGAAGGGTAACTTAGTAATTTTACAAGTGGGCCCCACTTGCAGAAATCTAATTTGGATAGTCAAGAGACATTAGAAACTCATCATGAATGGCATCAAAACTTTTTGAATGTAATTATGATGTCCATAATAAGAAAAGCATCATGATCACACCTTCTAAATTAATTAAAGAGAAAATAAATTAAAAACTTAAAGGAGTGGACCAATTTGATATTGGCACCCCCTCCCCACTTAAATGAAATTGGGAAAACAGACTATTTGGTCTGTTACCCGAACTGAGAGAGAGAGAGAGAGAGAGAGAGGAAAGACCCACCGTCCGATTTCCACCATTAAGCCGGCAAGGGAGAAAAATAGCGACACACCATGAATTTGATCAATGAAGAACATGACTCAAGGCAGAGAAAATACCGAAGAGATTGGAAGATCTAATCCGTTCATCATCTCTACCATGATGAAATGATCCAAAGCCATTAATCCAATTACCAACCCAGCATCATCACCAAAAAATTCATTAGAGAACGGTAGAAGTCAATGAAGGGGTGGTTGTGAACAATGAAAAAAAAAGGGACCAATTTGGAAGATGCAATATGTTCACCTTGTTCCCCATCAGAAGAGTAAAAGACCTCAAAGATAATGAAGATATGCTAAGGAACTGATTTATACTTTTGGGTCGCTTTCTTAGGCTGCCCTTTGCGACTCAAATGTGTAAATCATGAATCAAACTGTGATTACATGAAAGAGGATAAAAAATGCGATAAAATACAAAACATATGTCAAATCATGGTTACATATCAAATCAAAATGAGAGATCAAATCCATGAAATGCATAAATGAAATGCGAGTGTTAGTATTTTTAAACCAAAGATCTTAGATACTCCATATCTCTATCATTATCATTCGTATTGTCTCGATAATTTACATATACCATAGTAATTCGCATATTTCAACTCATATCTACATACTAAGGTAATCATCTAATATCATGATCATCAAGGAAAGATATACATCATTTCATCCATGAAGAGTGAAGCATTTCTAATTTGTAAGCATGTCATTATTCTATTTATCAGAATCTATTGATAACATGTATTTGATCAAATACATGTTGATTTGACTTGACCAATAATTTGGTCAAAATTCGAATACACAGATGAATTAAAGATGTTAGAACAACCTACCTCATGTGGCAAGTTCATCAATTCCACTAGCTTTAATCATCCTCTTTTCACAATCAACCATGCGCGATTTAATCTATATAGTGCATAAAAATTTTGTTTTTAATACAATCACATACGCGTAGATATTTAGATTTAATTATAATGTAACCATCCATATCATCCTAAACCATCGAACAATTAGATTTCTTTATACTTCCAAATGTAGATCTTATCCCATTTGTTAAAATAGTACTATAATCCTCTAATACATATGTTTGATCGAGATCCAATGGTCAAATCTAATTTAATTTCAAGTAGGTCATATTACACGATTCAATGACACTTATTTGACTATGATCCAATAATCAAATCTCATTTTAGAGAGTTGGATCTCGTTAAGCATAAAATGTAACCTAAGCTGACCAATAATCTGATCTACTATTCACAAGATCAGATCTATGATCCATGTCTTTCATGGCTGAATATTGGTCACATTCCCAATTTATTGATGATCCAATGGTTGGACTCTAAGTCATTAGTCTCAAATGTTACAAATTTGTAGTTTCTGTCAAAGAGCCAAATTATGATCATGACATCAAGGTTCGGATCTTTGTAAATTTCTTAAGATTTGCCACGAATTGAGCCATCCAATAGTAAATAGTCGTGGGATTGAATCATCCTTACTATAATTTATTATTTTCAAATTAGGATCATCAATAAACATTTAGATTAAGGTGACCTTAAATATAAATCATCGGATTAATTGTAGATATTGGTGAAATTCCAACAATTACTACGTGCATGGTATGAAAATTGAAATTTAAGGTTATCAGTAATTGATCTCACCTCAAACATGTTTCCCCAACATAGAGTTGGTGTCAGATTGTGTTGATCATCGCATTTGACAATGTACAATCACCGTCTATAACTATTATTGCAAGATCTAGCCAAAACTTCATCAACCATCAAATAGCCTAAAATGTTTTACTCCTTGCACCTAAAGGAAGATGATGAATGGTTCAGATCATTGGTTTTATTCATCATTTTCTTGGATCAACTAAAACCCTTGGCTTACTATTTTTCCCTCTATTGGTTGTCATTCCTTAGCAAATCTTCACTATATTTGAGGGATTTTACTCCTCTTCTAATGAGGAACAAGGTGAACGAATTGGATCTTTAAAATTGGTCCATTTTTCTCATTGTTCATAGTCACCCCCTTTGTTGGCTTTCTACCATTTTTCAGTGAGATGATGTAGGGTTGGTGATTGGACTAAGGGCTTTGGACCATTTTGTCATGGTGGAAATGATGAACCGATTGTGTCTTCCAATCTCTTCGTCGTTTTCCCCTCCTTGAGTCATCTTCTTTGTAAGTCAAATTCATGGTCTCTCTCTCTCTCTCTCTCTCTCTCTCTCTCTCTCTCTCTCTCTCTCTCTCTCTCTCTCTCGAGTTTGGGTAACAGACCAAATAACTTGTTTTCCCGATTTCATTTAAGTGAGGAGGGGGTGCAAATATCAAATTGGCCCCCTCGCTTCAGTTTTTAATTTATTTTCTCTTTAATTAATCTAAAAGGTGTAATCATGATGTTTTCTTGTTTTGAACATCATAATTACTTTCAAAAAGTGTAAATGCCATTCATGATGAGTTTTCAACATTTCTTGACTATCAAAATATTTCTATGAGTGGGGCCCACTTGTGAAATTACTAATTTACCTTTCATAAGAAAAATCTCAACCTTTTCATCTAAACTCTGATTTTAGCATATTTAGTGTCATTGGAATAGTTTTTCTAAGTAGAATCCAAATATTGAGGTTTCAACACTTGATTTGATGTCTATAACATTTCATTCTTTAGAACTCCAAAAACTAAAAATTCATTATTCTCTTTTCATCTCGATTTAACATCATCCAAAATTTAATTAAATTGAGATTTAAAAATTAGGGATATTACTAGAGGCTGTTTTTCTATCTAGGAGAGATGTGTTTGGAAGGAAGAGTACTTTTTTTTATAGAGATAGTCACTTAGGTGGGAGACATTTTCCACATAAGAGGGATATACATAATATTTGGAAGGGAGGCTTGGGACATTTTGTACAGGAGCAAGGGACTGCTTGGTTGACATTTTACACTACACAAAAAAAGCTCTCTCCTATATGTCTTCTCTCTTGGGAGGCTGTTAGATGTAGAGGAAGTTTTGGCTGGAGTTTTTATCATGGATTTTATCTTTTCCATGGTGAGGGGCACATCAAGGAAGGATGCCCTTGTCTTGCGTAGTTTCAAGTACATCTCAAAGGTTGCAAGGCTTGATGAGTGATACATCAAGGAAGAAGAATTTTAGGTATTGATCTAATCTACGGAAGTTCTATTTTAGTTTTGTTTTCTTTGTAGTTTTATCATGTAATAACCTCAAAATTTAAATTCTATTTCAAATGATTCTGAAATAATTTTGATAAAATGCAAATTGAAAAATTTTGTGTTTAAACTCCCATAAAATCTATCTTTTGAATGGCACCCAATTTAACTCCAAAACCTTAAAATTTAAATTATAATAAAAAACGTGAATCTAATGATATAAAGAGCATTGAAATTAGAGTTCAAATGAGGAAGTTATGAATTTTTTAAGGTGAAGATCATTTTAATAGAAAGTTATTTTTATGTAAAAAGGAAGGGTCTATTTTGATAATGGCACCCCCTTCCACTTAAGTTAATCGAAGAACAAACCTAACAGTCTCTTCCCAACCCAACGGAGGGAAAGGAAACCCAATGGGGATAGGAAGAAGAAGAAATGGGGAAGAAGGAAGGAGAGGAAAAGAGGGAGAGAGGAGAGAGAGGAAGGAGGAAACCAGGCTACTGAATGAGACTGGCATGTCGACGAGAGGGTAGAAAAAGGGGGCTTCAACTACCAAAGTTGTAGGTTATTGCTGGAGATGTTGCTGCCTCGGATCACTGATCTGACCCTATCATTGCACTTAGCACAAGGAGACGAACAAAAATGCCAAGGTTAATGGGTAATCTGAGATGATCTTGACCGTTGATCAGAGAGGTGAATGGGACGCGACGTGATCAGATGAGTTCATTGTAAAACAATGGTCAATTTGGTACATCAAGGAAGAGAAAAGCACGAAAACACTCCCAAGAGGTAAGATCTATAAAACCCTGCTCTTGATTTGAGATCTTTAGTTAGATCCATACAGTTTCATGTTAAATTTAGATTTTTGAGATGATCCATCCATCAATTTCTTAATCCAAGCTTAGAAATAGGCAAATACATACTTGATATAGCTTAGATCGGACTGAGATTGTCTTTAGAGGCTAGAAATTGATCAAACAATCTTAGTAGTCCAATCAGTTGCTGTGGAAACATTGCTTAGTGATGCCTAATTGATGATCAGATGTTACCAGGAAGTTCCTTGACCCAAAATTTATATAGAATGGATCAAATTTGATGATCTAGAGGTGAAATAGATTGGATGATCTAGGCCATCCGATATATCACTACTCAAACAGTGACTTTATGATGTCTGTTCAATGATTAGACAACACAGATGAGTTTTGGAGTACTGAATTAAATATATGACATAAATTAAAAAATCTAGATGAAAATTGATCAAATAATCTGGACTGTTCAATCAAATAATAAAGGAATAGGGAACTGGCAATGTTTGGTCAGTGATCATATGCTACCATTATGTACACTAAGCTTTATTAAGTAAAGATGCTCTAAATTTTTTAAGATCAGAGCAATGATTATTAGAAAACTAATGGATTAAATAAGGAACATTGATTGTTGATGTACTCATTGTTCAATCAGTGATCAGAACTCTATTAACCTTTCTAGGGTTCTAATTAATGAGCCTTAACCCTTTAAAACTAATCTAATAACTTGAAAGACATAGATCATGAAAGAAATTACTAAATCAAGACCCTTGACTATATGATCATGACCTTAAGTTTATATTTAAATACTGAGAATATAAGATTAGACCTTGAAACACTAAATCGGATCACCATAACTTATTGGATTAAACTTTGAGATATGGATCATTCATCAATGGAGTATTTGAATTGTAAATGCAAATCTAAATTGTTGGACCACTGATTTGGTGAATGGATGGCATATCTTGGACTGAATTGATCATATATTCCCCTATGTAATCTATGATCAATGAAAAATTAGATGGTTTATGATGATCTAAACAATTAGGCTTTAATTAAAATAGATTTCTCATGTTCTTATTAATTTATAATTCAACATTGACAAGAACTATGGAACATCAACAGAGAAGGTTGATCGATAAGTGAGTGGAAGAAGAGATATAATTAAACTGAGGAGCATGTCAAAGGAGGTAGGTAATTTTAACATCGATATCGTTTTGTAAAACATGAAAACTGTTGATGACTATTCTATCATGTTTCAAAATAGTTAAAATTAAAAATTTGAGGTTTTTGATCTATACAGTTAGTTGTATTTCATGCAACTTATCAGTTTGGAATGCCATGCTAATTTACTATTAAATTGAAAACTTGTACATGAAAACATATTTGAAATTACACAAACGTCATGATTTATGAAATGATGAGGAATGTGGAATACTCAAACTCAACCCTTGTGAGGGTTGTTTTTTACATGTTTATATCATACCATGAGATTTGGCTTGCATGATTTCAATGGCGCATGGATTTTTGTGGTTTTATATGTTATATTGGCATGTGATGATGCATAGTCTTATTATGTTATGGAGGGCATATGGTAGCCCGATGGACGTTGTGCTAGGAGAGTTGAGGATTGATCATCTACCTTTCGAAACTTTATATATGAGATACTTGGTCTAAAAAAACCAAATTCAAGTGATGACATCATGGGTAGGTCATGGCCTTGCATACCATGTTCCCTATACACACAGTGGAGGGAGTCTATCCGTCTTAATATTGGCACATAACTAGGACTTTGATTGGGTCTTGTGTGCTGCATAGAGGTTTTATTATTTTGAGATTCATATGTATATAGGGCGATAGCCCAGGTGCATGGCACCCTGGGATTTTAGGTCTTAAAGAGTACTCATGACCAACGGCAAATAGGTAAATTTTGAGTGGATTTACACTCATGAGACCTCGAGGAGGTTCAGATGGTGATAATATATATACATATACTTATTAAGATACATTGATTGCATTTAAGCATTTAATGATTTAAATACTTTACATCTATTGATTTTGACGATGATTCATTATTCAGCTTGGATGAGTATACTTTTTAGATGATGCATGGCATGAGTTATGGTGTCTATTTATATTTTGTAAAATACCTTACAAAGGTTAATATTATTGCCCTTGAAACTATACACATTGATACTGAAATTGATAAATTGAATTGGTTTGGCATAACATTGATTTGTAAAGTATAGTTGAGATTTTAGAGTTTTATCATACTGCTCATTATGCATCATACTTTATAGAATTACATAATATGTGATTGTGATTTCCTTGTTGGATTTAAAGCTGAATAAACTTTCATATTTCGATAATGAAACTACCTATATAAGGAAGACATTGTAAATTTCTTAGGTTTGAAGAAATAAGACTGAGGAGTAGAAGACTGTGCTAGAGATCTTAAGAGAAGGGCATATAAGGTATATCAAGCAGATTTACAATATAGTTGATAATTTTGTGAACCAATGTAATACTTTGACTTAATATGACTTTTGCTTTATGGACATGCGGACATGTAAATTGAAGTAATGGTGGTGTGACTGTGACTAGATTGATTCTGGTCTTGAACTCATCTTTTAGTTCAGTTAAAATGATTTCTTATACACATTTAGATATTGTGTGTTTATGTGAATGGATGGAGATGGAGTATCCATTATTACTATTTGACTTAAACTATGTTCATCAGCGACATTGCATTCGCATGCTTAAAATGCGTAAGTCTAAAAAACATAGGAGACTCTACTAGATTTTTGGTAGAAATGTAGAGCTCATTTATCTAAAAATCCTGATTTTTAGAAAACAAAAATGGAACATAGGATTTTTAAAAGTTTTCTCACGAAACATGTTTTCCGCTATTGTTTTCCAAACTCAAGGCCACACATTTACAAAAGATTTTGTGTAAAAGTGTTATAAAAATTCGGGATATCACACATCAAATTCTTGTAATGTTCTAAGGATTAATTTCATTCTCTTTATGCTTACATTCAATGTTTAAACGCTAATATTCTATGTGTCACTCTAGCTCTTAGAAGTAGATTTAATTTTATGTTTTACCACTATTTCATTCAATTTGTCATAGCTTAGTTTAGGAGTTACTTCATTCTAGTTCTAAGACGTGTTTCTCTAGTTTCTTTCATGATAATTTTAGGATAGGTTTCTAGTAATTTTTAAGACATTTTTATCATATTTTAGGATGTTACTTTCTATAATTTTAGCATAAGTTTAGTATGTTATTTTCTCATTAATTTTAGGATATTTTTCCCATTAATTTTAGGCTTATTTTTCATATAAACATGAGCAGTTAAATCTTTAATCTTGGATGAGGATGAAGCGACATCAAATCAATAATTTTGTTCATATACAATTGATCATTAAATTTAGAAATATGGAGATTTGTCATACAACTTAATATACATAAGTGTGCTCTTTCCATGGGAATTATGAGGTATTTTTCATAGTTTATGAACTAATTATTATATGTTAATTAGCTTGATATATATGGATTCTTATATAGTTTGTGATCTTAAAAAACATAAGCTATGCCTTGAATACATACAGATTAAGTTAGGCAAATTATTAGAATTGAGAAAATACAAGAATTTGGATTTTCAGTATACACATCTTCCATGTTATATATTAACATTGTGTTGTATTAAATTGATGATACTTGTATATTATAACATCCAAAATTGAGTAAATTTTGAAAATATTAAATTAGGACGAAAAGAATATATATTAAAAATTTTATTTATAAAGTTTTATAAATAAAAAAAACTTAATAGACATCTAATCAGGTATCTAGACTTTTTTAATTAGATTATACTCAAAAAGACAATTTCAACGATGCCAAGTTTGTTGAAATTAGAGTTTGGATGGAGAAAATATGAGAATTTAAAGACAAAGGGCATTTTTGTAAAAATATTATAAAAAAAAAACGAAATGCATTAAGTGAAGGGGGCCGTATTTGATACGGTCACCCCTCCCCGCTCAAGTAAACGAGAACAGACGGTCTGTTCTCGAACCCGACACACGGAGGGAGACCCCGCGGGGGAGAAAGAAGAGGAAAGGAGAAGAAGCGGAAGAAGAGGAGAAGGGAGAAGGAGAAGAGGGAGAAAGAAGAAGGACAGGGGACCGAGCTGCCGGAGGAGATCAGCTCGCCGGCAAAGGGGGAAAACGAGGGTTTCTGGGTTGCCGGATTCCCAGGCCGTTGCCGGAGATGAAACCGGCTCGGATCACTGATCCGAGCGGATCATTTTTTCCAGCACACTGAGACGATCAAAACCCTCTAGTTTGAGGGAAAATCTGAGATGATCTGGACAGTCAATCCGAGAGGTGACAGTGCGTGCGACGTGATCGGAGGGTTTCAATTAGGTGAATTTTTGCATTTTACTGTTGTTGGTAGTTAATTTAATCAATCTATTTTGTTTAACTTTGTCTGGTTAGGTTGAGATATTTTAAGTTAGATTCTGATTAATATTCTTAAATTTTAAATGGAGCCCTTGCAGGATCTACCCATATTTGCCTATCTATATATAAAAGCCAGTGTGCCCTTTCATGAGAGTTGTTGTACTTTATTTTCTCTTCTACAGCTTTTGATTTTTATATAATTTCTTAGCGGCTTCGTTAATAGTCAACAAAGTTATTAACATGCAAATTGCCTGGGTCAACTTGCTAATATTACACATTCCTACATGGTAGTTTCCTAATAAAAAAAAAGTAAGAAAAAGAGAGAGACTATAATTATGGTATACATATATATGGTTTCTTGTCTTAGGCTTTTCCTCTTTAGGCTGAACAAGCTAGAGAGAGAAAAAAGTGAGAAAAAGAGCTTCACTTTTAGGGTTTTGTTGCTTTGGGAAAAGAGAAGAAGGTAATTTCTTTAGCGAATCGAGAATTGAATTACTAGATAGAAAAATAAATTACAAAGTTCAAAGGTAAAAAGCATGTGACGTCGTCAAATAGAACAAATTAAGGAAGTTAGGAACATCACCTTCCCAAACAAAAGTTTCAGGGTTAAAGAAACCAAAATTTGTGAGCCATTCATCAACTTGATTTCCTTTGTAAATGTGGGGACCCGGGTTTTTATAAAAGGATTTTTGAAATATAATTTGAAAATGAAACTCTCCTGCAGGATTTTTTTTTTCTTTCTAAATATATGAAATATATATACTTATTTCTATCAATTTTACCCTTCAACCCTGTGTCACATTGAAAACCTTCATATATAGTAGCGGAATAAAACATACCATTACAGGATTTCCCTGGTCATAGCCCAAACAATAAGGAATATAAGTTCAAGTCATAGTTTAGAATAAATATATCAATGTCACCTGTCTTATTACATTCATCCTCAAGTGATCATTGTTTCAAAATCAAAACAATAATAGAAATGTCCCAACTAAGTACTTATCCATACTTCTCTTCTTCTTATTCTCCTTATTTAATTTATTCTAGCTGACTACTTAGTCGTCGCGTGCTTCATCTGAAATGTTTTGTAGGGGTGAGTACAAAGACTCAATAGGAACAAGCCTAAACTAGCCGTTTGAAAACCACGACTTAAATTATAAGTGCAATATAATACCTATATACATTTATGCTTTTACACAAAAATTTGGTATTTCCAAAAACATTTAATATTTCTTTCAAATCTCACATATGCAAGCTCGTTAGGATTTCTATCAAAGAATGACATATCACAATTTGTCGTATCACTGAGTGGTAGCGTCCTACCACAAACCTATCTGGGCAATGGTCAATATCTTCGAGGATGACCGACATTTCAGTCCATGTCCAATAACTGTACTGTATACTATGTACGTAGATGACTCATATTCAATTACGTTTAGCCGTGGATACCACATGGGGGCAATGGATCACAAGAGAGTAGTCTCCCCATGACACGATACTCTCTATAATAGGCCTCTTAGGGCAGTTATCTTATTTCAGAAGCCAGTGGCCAACTAGACTTCTTAGCATAGTAACCAGAAGGGTCTTATAATTTGCCCCAGGCTAGGCTCAACTTACATGAGTCACCTAATTTTAGGCTAGGCACAACTCTCCCGATTTACCTAATTTTAGGCCAGGCACAACTCTTTAGAGTCGCCTAATTTTCATTCATTAAACCGTTTCATATTGGTCAATGCATCATATGAAGCATTCACAAACTTTCCCATTTACCAGCCATATTTCATTTGGCATAAATCATCGACTAGCTTATTTTAGTCTTAACATAGATACTTGTACATTCATAGCTTGGCATTTTCAAAATCTTATGTTTGTACCATACCATGTAGTATGCAAAAAACAATAGCTTCATTTTAGTTATCAAAATCATCTATTAATAGTTATCTCAAGCACAAATTGCACTTACTATAGGTCAAACACAATGCACACACATAGAACCTACATTCATGATCAAAATTTCAAAATCCGTTGATATCACACCATCAAAACCTTGTATGCCTATTCGCCTTTGTGCGCATTATGATCTGTGTCTCTATCCAATACCGATTACTGTGCGCCATTCCTATGTGCCGTGTGCATGCCCAGTGCCATGTGCACTGGTCTATGCTTGTGTGTATTATGAGCGGTGCATTGGTGCAGTGTGTTAGGCTTGGCTTATGTGCGGTGCACTAAGGCGATGCACTGTTCTTGATCGAAGCGTGGTGTGTTGGAGCGTTACATTATGTTTGATCAGAATGCAGTGTGATGGAGCAATGCCCATGTACTAAGTACTAATCATGCTACCTTGAGCTAGGTGCTAAGTTCGTTATTCATTTGCTGGGTCTAATGTGGACTACTCATGCGCTGGCTGCCCAGCACACCACCCATGTGCTAGGCATCATGCCTACTGCCCATGCGCTAGGTGCTATGCACACAGCCTAGATGCTAAATGCTATACGCCTTGTGCAAACTTTGGGTGCTAAGCCAACTGCCATGCATTAAGTGCTAATCATACCACCCTCTAAATGTTAAGTGCCATGCAATAGTAAGCTAAACTTCATAAGAATATGTTCATGTTGTAAGAAGTGGTATGTCATGCACATACCCAAAACATGCATAAAAAAAAAAACATCATGTGTTAGGTAGTAATCACACACCCAAATATTGATGCCATGCATATTGTAATACGTGAAAGTGCATGAAATAGTGGTATGCATGGAATAAGGTCATGGATTCAATTATGTATATTCATCAAGAGCTGTAAATTAATGAGTGTATTTGATAGGCAATCCAAATCAATATAGAGTCTACCTTAAAGTATCTGGAGTGCATATGGCTATAACTTATGATCAACAATACACATGAAATTTGGATCCATTAATCATCAATGAGCATGGTGTTTGGATTAATAGCTCAAGAGTGCGCCATGTTTTGTCCATCAATCAATAGTACCTGTAGTATTTAGATCAATGACTTAAATGTGCACATGGTATTTAGATCATCCTATCAATAGTAAGCATGATCTGAATGGTGTGCATGATGTTCTTAGATCATGAAACGATGTCGCATGATACATCTATAAGCATCTAAACTTGACCATTCAATTGAGGATCAATCTACTTTTATGAGCATGATTTTGGATGTGTACATGATGTTGGATCCATCAATAGTAATGTGCCCGTGGGTGTTAAATACATATTAAGATATACATCGTTGGATTAAGACTTTGCATTTATATGTATGACTTGGATTGAAAACATTCTTCTAAGCATGGATTTAATTGCTAAACTAATATACAAGTACTATTAATTGGACTGACATGTAGGAGAGTATGCGTGATAGAGTGTGAAATGGATAAGCTCATGTACTCATTCTAAAGATGAGCTGTAAATGGGTATTTAGACATAAGCAATAAGACGCAGGTTAAATCAATGGATGGAAATCAAACCCATCAAGACATGAGTACACATGCTATAAATGAAATCAACAGATGAAATCCAACATTATAAATAGCTAGATTATGCATGTTGCAACCAAAAATTAACTTTTGCATCTAGCTCAATCATGGGCTACGGTTCACATTCAATATCAGTGGATGAAACTCATCGCAATTAAAGATCATGGGTGCGCATACTTCTAACATGAAATTGATGAGTCGCAAGCTTCATTTGAACGAGATCTAGACTAAGAAATTAAAATTGATCTAATCCTAAGTAGAAATTCATACGATGATAATCATGCTTAGATCAAGGTTTGAGATGAATCCAAAGAGGACTTGAAGTAGATGCCCCGTACTGGTGAAATCAAATGATTGGAACTCATACTAAGAACAATAGAAACAAATCAAAACAATGATATATAAAGTTTCATGCATCACACTACTTTTAATGATAAATTAACGAGAAATCCAAGCTAGTTTAGATGAGTTCCTTCAACCACGATCCGCTACCTTGTAGACAAAATAGTTCTTCTATAGTCTTCTTGTCCAAAACGCAAAAATCTGAGAAGAATGCTCCAGATGAAATCTCCTTCCTCTTCTTCCTCTCTCTCTCTCTCTCTCTCTTTATGTTTCATGTATCCTTCTTTTTTTTCTTTTTCAACCTAACTAATTTATTTGACTCTCCTCTTTACTATTTTGTATTCTATCTCAAACTCGTATCTTATCCACTCTTTATTGCTTATCCTAATCCTTTTCTATCTAATAGAATTCTCCAACTTTTACTCAATCTCCTTTACTCTCTTCGTCTTGTAGTTTATCGTAGTTTCCTAACTAGGAGTGGACATCCAAAGTTAGGAGATTCATTGTATGTACTATTACTAAGAGCCAAATTTTTCTAAAAAATCAAATTAGTATGTCATTTCAATGGTTTGAACACTAGTCTCAAGTTATTAGTACCCACTCTATGGCCAGGTGAGCTAGCTTGCTTCTGGTGATAGTTTTTGTGAAAATAAACATTTATATTATAGAAATTTGGGGTGTTACAATAAAAGACATTATTAACAACCTTTAGAGAAACCCAGGAGAGAATTATTTCCACTGGACACATCATCCTCTTCGTCTCCCATGCCAGTAGACTGTCTTCCTCCTGAATTGCAGTCCTCATTTGAAGAGATGTTAATAACTTTGTCACTATAATTGAGTCCGTCCTCCTATTTATGATACCCCCGACTCTTAAATAAGATTAACTCCAAGCAGTAAAGCAAACCATTCCATGAATTTATTTGTTTTGAGATGCAATGAAACACTAAAAGCAAGCATATGCTTTTCAAATTGATCATGGATGATGCCACTTGCAATATCTAGTCCTGGATTGCCTTTGCTAGCACCGTCAAAATTTAACTTGAGGATTCCTGGAGTAGGAGGTTTCAATGAGACCTAGATAACTTGAGGAATCTTTTGTCTCAATCCAACTTAGTGTCATTTTTGGAGGAACTGGAGCTAGGAGGTTTTGAAAATATTTGACCCCAAGCCCACATTGGCAAGTTTTCATACTAGAACAATCATGGACTTCCAAACATGATCAATTCAAAGGGGGGAGGAGGAGTGGACTAAATAATTTTTGGCATTCTAAATGGACCATGCCAAAATTGAATTCGCAAGGCAAAACAGGGTACCTTACCTACCAAAGAAAGGAGGTTTTAGAAGCTAGAGAAGAGTAACCTTCAGGAAGCCTTGGCGCAACCGTAAAAGTTGTCGTTATGTGACCTAGAGGTCACGGGTTCAAGGCGTGGAATCAGCCTCTTGCAAAACGCAAGGTAAGGCTGCCTACTTTAGGCCATTGTGGCCCGCCCCTTCCCCGGACCCCGCATAGGCGGGAGCTTTGTGCACCGTAGCTGCCCTTTTTAGAAGAGTAACCTTCAAAGGGTTGTGAAACTAGTTTCACGTGTTCTAAAATGCATTACAAAGGTAAGACCAGAGGGGTACGGTGGAGTGATAGGAAAAGACCTCAGAGAAATTTGTTTCCTCTACAACCAAGTAGAAAGGATATCCGCTATTGGCCATGTTAGGGCCCTAAGATGTATTACCCTTAGTAGGGAAATGGTTATTAACCTCATCATCATCATCATCAAGACCTTATCCTAATCAGGGGTCGGCCACATGAATCTTATTCCTCCATTCCACTCTATTAAATACTATGTTTTCATTTAGTCCCAAAGTTTTTAAATCTTTCCTCACTACTTCTATCCACGTTCTTTTGGGCCTTCCCCTTGCCCTTTTAGAACCTTCTACTTGTATTGCCTCACTCCTTTGAACTGGTGCCGTTGTTGGTCTCCTTTGGACATGTTCAAACCATCTAAGTCTAATCTCCCTCATCTTATTACCTATTAGTGCTACCCCTAAATTTCCTCTAATATTTTCATTTCTAATTCTGTCATTTCTTGTCTTACCACTCATCCATCTCAACATCCTCATTTCTGCGACGCTCATCCTATGAGTATCATGTTCCTTAACTGGCCAACACTCTGATCCATAGAGCATGGCTGGCCTTATAGCCATCCCATAGAATTTTCCTTTTAGTTTGAGTAGCACTCACCGATCACACAAAACTCCAGATGCACATCTCCATTTGTTCTAACTCGCTTGGATTCTCTAGGTAACCTCCCTCTCAATCTCTCCACTCTCATGGATCAATGATCCTAAGTACCGAAAGAGGTCTTTCACGAGGACTTCTTGGTTATCAATCTTGACTGGTGTTCCACTCCTACTCTCCTTGCTAAAATTACATTCCATATATTCTGTCTTAGTTCGGCTAATTTTAAATCCTTCAGATTCCAATGCTTCTCTCCATAACTCTAGCTTTATGTTTACACCCTTCCTTGTCTCATCAAGTAAAACTATATCATCTGCAAATAGCATGCACCATGGGATCTCCTCATGCAAATGTTTTGTTAACTCGTGCATAACTAATGTGAAGAGGTATGGACTCAATGCCAATCCTTGGTACAATCCTACAGTGACAGGAAAATCACCAGTCACGCCACTAGTGGTCTTAACATTTGTTACCGCTCCCTCATACATATCTTTAATTATGTCTATATACCCTTGAGAAACCCCCTTACCACCAAACACCCTCCATATTAACTCTCTAGGGACTCCATCATAAGCTTTCTCTAAATCGATAAAGACCATATGTAGGTCTTTCATCCTCTCCCTATATTTCTCTATTAATTGTCTTAGCAAGAAAATAGCTTCCATGGTAGACCTCCCAGGCATGAAACCAAACTGATTCTCCGATACACTTGTTTCATGTCATAGCCTCTTCTCAATCACTCTTTCAAAAAGTTTCATGGTGTGGCTAATAAGTTTGATCCCTCGATAATTAGTGCAGCTCTGAATGTTACCTTTATTCTTATAGATTGGTACAATAGAGCTTTTCCTCCACTCATCAGGCATTTTCTTTGATTTTATAATCTTGTTAAATAACTTGGTCAACCAAACTACCCCAATATCTCCCATATGCTTCCAAACCTCTATTGGTACACCATCAGGCCCCATGGCCTTTCCTGATTTCATCTTCTTCAAGGCCTCTTTTACTTCAGGTATTCTAATCCTACATTCATATCTATAATATCCAATGTTATTTAGATTTATATTATTTTCAATCCCTATATTCTTAGAGCCATTGTCATTTAATAATTTTTGAAAGTATGTTTCCCACCTTTGTTTGATCTCATCTTCTTTGACTAATACCCTTTGATCATCGCTTCTAATACACCTAACATGATCTAAGTCCATACCCTTATGTTCTCTTACTTTTGCAAGTTTAAACACATCTTTCTCACCTTCTCTTGTTCCTAATTTATTAACCTAAAGCCATATAAATGTTTTGGTCCAAGGTTGGCAGGGAGCCATCCAAATGAATATCTAGATTTGGTCAAGGTGATGTTGTTTTAATAGTAAATAGCTCGATTTTGCTTGGGGCCCAAGTAATTTCATCATGGCAATTAGGATTAATTAGCCTCTCCTCCATGATTAAATTGCTGACTTGAGGCTAACGGTTATCCAGGACTATATAGTTCCCATTTTATGGGAGTAAAACATTGATAACTTTCATATTTTGGAAATAGATACCAAGAAGTTTTCATCAACCAATTCAACGAGGGTTGTTGTCCCACATAGACATCATTCCAACATTCAATCCCAACTCCATTGCCTAAAACAATGCAAGTTCCAAACTTAAAAATGTCCCTTGTTCTCACAAAGTCATGCGACTAGGCGAGCCTTAAACCCACTACTCCTGGCCTTAGTCGAGTTGCATAGCTTCTCCTTTTTGTGCTTAGCGATTATTTGAGTAGTTGTGCTTGTGACTACATAGATGGAGATGCACGTCTGGAGTTTTGTGTCATCGGAAGGTGCCACTCAAACTAAAAGAAATTTTTTATAGGATGGCTATAAGGCCGGCCATGGTCTATGGGACTAGAGTGTTGGGCAGTTAAGGAACAACATGCACATAGGATGAGCATTGTCAAAATGCGGATGTTGAGATGGATGAGTGGCAAGACAAGAAAGGATATAATTAGAAATGAAAACATTAGAGGAGACTTAGGAGTAGCACCAATAGGTAACAAGATGAGGGAGATTAGACTTAGATGGTTTGGACAATGTCCAACGGAGACCAAAAATGGCACCGGTTAGTAGGGGTGAGGTGATCTAAGTCGGAGGTAGGAAAAGGGCAAGGGGAAGGCCCAAAAAAACATGGACAGAATTGGTGATAAAAGATTTAAAAACTTTGGGACTAAATGAAGCTGTGACACTTAATAAAGGGAATGGAGGAACAAGATTCATGTGACCGACCCCTAATCGTGATAAGGTCTTGATGATGATGATGATGATGATGTGTGTGTGTGTGTGTGTGTGTGTGTATTCTTGTATCCAAGGATGAATCCTTGGGTTGGGACTGTTCTATAACCATTTTTATTCTCTTGATGACTTTTATTTCACCATATTTTCTATATGCTGTCTTTAACTACTTGATATTTATCAGCTGCGGAAGCTCTTTTTGTCTAAGATTCATGGAGTAGTGGTTTTGTCTCTCCATATTTACTGCCATGTTTACAAACAATAGAAGGCAAGTAGAGCGCACAGGGAAATATGGTACTCCAAGAGGACAATACCTTCAGGTATTTGATTTGATCATCTTGCTTGCTGTTTTTCTTACCATGCAAGCACTCACTGTAGTCGTTTCTTTTCTTAGTTTCATTATTGAATAGTGGATCTTACTTTTTTGGTTTGCTTGATGAAAATCTTTTCATTTTCTTGCTATTTGAAATATTTCTTAGCAACTTTTTCCGGTACATTCATGTTGGCTGATGAAAATCAAGGCCCAAGAATCATGTGTAATTACTTGATTTCTCCAACTTGCAAATAACTTTTGGAATCATCTATGGTAGTATTAGACATTTCAATTTATTATTGCAAATTTCTGCTATTTGATTTGGATCTATGGTTATGCTCAAGGATACAGAACCTGCAACCTGATGAAATGCTGTCTATTTTCTTTTGTTAGTGCCTTCAGAGATTGTATTCGAATTACTCTCACCATCATCAATCAAGTCGATTAAGAGAAAAACCCACAACACTGTAGTCTCTCCAATCATAATTCTCATAACAAGCAAATGAAACACCCCAAGTAATTGGCCTTTATGCTAAGCTCACAAATGATTTCCCTATTTCTAGGAACCTATTGGTTCACCTGGAAAAATGCAGAAGAAATGTCAAGTTGTTTGTGAGCCAGAGTCCTGATTCAATCAATATCAACATACAAAATCAACTCTAACATTGAGTAATACTCAAATGAAAAACATTCATCCCATTCCCAACCCTGCCATAATGAATGAATGAATTGCAAATGTTTCGGGCAACCTCAAATTCTGATAGAAAACATTATGGCAGTATGTTCAAAATGAGTGTTATTAGATTTGTTTATATTTATTTTTATAAGCAATCTGGCTACAAACATGAACTGCATTGATTATTGTCTTTGGAGTTTCTGTTTTTCAATTTCATCAACCAGCACACTATTAGTCAGTGTTTAAGCTTAATATCTTCACTTGGATTATAAACTCAACTTGTCTGAGATGGTTCTCTGTGAAGTAAAAGCTAGAACATCAATTAGTTTTAAGAACTTGCCATATAATGGCTGAAAAGAAACCTGAGGAAGGAAGTGTTTTACCCTCCCTCTTCCTCTTATCCATTTTCTTCTTCTCCTCCTTCCTTATTCCTCCCTCTTCTTGCAAATTGAGATTCATCTGTGTCACTTCTCCATAAATGATGCTCTCTGGACAGAATGAAGTTGAAAAGGTGGAGAAAAGCATCATCTGAAACTGGTTCCCATCTTCCATGGAGAATTTGATGCTAAACTCCAATTGTGTATCAACCAGCTACCATCTGTCAAATCTTCAATTCATAGCTGGACTTAAAAATGAGCTTAATCCTAGGTAGTTTTGAGCGAATTTATCACATAAAATTTTCTTAGCTTTTAAGAACTTGGGTAACCTAGCATATCTTGTAGTGTAGTGCAGAGCTATTTTCTTCTTCTTCTTGTCAAGATGAGATTTCACCTTGAGTTTGACATTTAAGGCACTGCTGTCGGTATAGAACCAGGGCAATGGAAATTTGAGATCCTATCATGGTTTCTGGTTTGCTAGAACTCTTCTGGTTTGAAGAGTTGAAAAGGGCCAATGACTTCCAATCCTAGGTTTGAACCATGGACATCAAAAGTAACGTCAATATCGCTGTCTGTAAATAACAGATTATCTTTACATGTAGAACTTTATCTAATAACTAAGCAATAATCATTAGCACTTAGAATAAATACTGTCTGGATTAGGAACTGATGAAATTAAACAACTGAATAATTTGACAGAGAATGGTCGTTTATAGGCTTTTCTTCACAGATGCAGAGCCTCAACTCTTCAAACCCTGGTTTATACTGATGTTATAAGATATTTCATATTGCCTGGTCATCGAAGTCTAATGGAATAAAATGTCATGGACTGAGCATAGAGATTACTGGATCTTTCAATAACTTGTTAAGTTCTTTCTTCTTGCTAAATGATCTGATCCAACATCTCTTGGTCAAAGTTGCACTGATAATGCCAAACACGTGAGACAGACGTACACGGTAGATATACATGATGCTTAATGTTGGCTAGTGCATAATTCTCATTTATCCTTATGGAGGTATAATTTGAACATTTGATAAGGAAGATGTCATATCGGTCTTTGCTCATCAAGCAAATCGTTCATGCATATTAAGCAAATAAAAAACATATCCTTATGGGTTTCGGCCCTTTTGCTTAATGCCCTTTTGAAGTTAATTATATATCTACCTTCCATTCAGTGCATGCTAATTTAGATATTATTGTCAAATAGGTGCGTCCACAATAACAAGGGAAGCACCCTGACATGTTCTCCTAGATCTACTCTACAGGTCATGTCCTCCATTAGAATGGAATTTTCAGAACAACACATCCCCTAATAGGATGGGGGATGCGGACTTAGAGCCTACAGCTAAGGAATTTTTCCTCTTATTTTGTCAGCACATAGTAAATATTGCTGCCCTGAAATCTTCACCACTCCTTTATCTTGTGGATCTTTCCATCTTGAGTTCCAAGCTGGTTATGGGTGAAATTTCTGTGCCAGCCTGAGGATGAGTGCTAAAATAGTTATAGACATCCTCTTTATAGTGCTGTATAAATCCTTCTCCATGCTGTTTTATTCATGTTTGTGTACCCTTATTAGTTAAGGGCTTATTAGTCTTTTTGCCCTTGATTAATTAAGTACAAATACCAGGGTGTGTGAGTGTGGTGCAGTGGTGCAAGGGCGAGCCTCGATTGTGAAGTTCATGAGTTCGAGGCTGCTCAAGGGTGTGTGTGTCCACCATTTTCTAGAAAAAGTATAAATACCAGTAGAGAAGTCATACAAACAGAGGACTTCTTCTTCTTCTTTCTTGACTTTGAACGATATCTACTGGGAGATCAGTGTCTTTTGTTTTCTAATTGATTGTGGACAAAATTGATGTTGCTCAATCCTTCTCAATGTTGATGTTTTTTCTTTATATATGTGCATTATTTTTACATGAAAGCAACAGTTTCTAACACTAGAATGTAGTGTATGCTACTATTCTGCCTGCTTTCAGCATCATCATTTTCTGTAAAAGCTGGAGTAGTTCTGTTAGTGATTGTTTGCCTAAAGTGATTGCTAATATATTCACTTCTTCCTTTTCCATTTCTACAGGATCTGGTCTCTCAATTCCAAAATACAACTGATGAAGGTATGCTTATTTGGGCTGTTCTTGATTATCTGTTTTCTTCCACTCCTGCTCTTGCTTGGCCCCCTTAAGGTGTGAGAGATTTTCAAAGTTGGGCAGCTTCTTTATCCATACTCTTTGTGAGATATCCATGAAACATAATATTCTTGATGCATGTGCTCTAGGTCATTTTACTTGTAAATAAAATTAGATTGTACTGCTGTTTCTTTTGAAAGCTGTAAGCTATTGCAGTTCTTATCTAATATTCAGGGAACCTCTTAATAACTTGGGGGCTCATGTTTCTGTTTTTATGTCATGAGAGTGTCATTTTCTAAACATACCATAAGGATGTCCGCATCAATGACTTTTTGTATAGTTTGTAGCTAGTGATTTTGACAAACTTGTATAACAAGAGCTTGCATTTCCTGTAACAAGTGATGAGACAATTTACATCGTGCAGTTAAAAATAATAATTATGTATTCTTTTTCTTATGTACGCCATCAACCGAAGTACTGATGGTTATTAGTATGATATATTTGTGCTGCATACAATTTTAATGTTTAAATTGTCTGGTTGGACTGTCCATAGTTATTCACAGTTAAATGTTACTAGATTAGACTAGGGTCTAGAGGATCCACTGGACTTTGGTATTAGAGCCAAGTTTCTTAATAGTTTTAATTATGACTCTTTAACTTCTAAGTAAGTTACTCTGCTCTCAAGTTTAATTCAATTTATCTAGTTACTTTCCATAATAGAGTACTATTTCTATACTATCTTGATTATTAAGCTTTGTCCATTGTCTTGACCAGTATGCTCCGTGGTTGCCACTTTCAATGGATCCTCCACATTAGAAAACAAGACTCATAATGAATAATTGAACACGAGATTAGGTTATAGAAAAATTATCTAGTACGGACAAAAAATTTATGTTTAACTGGTTAGTTTATGTAAGAGGTCAAGGAGACTGTTTGTGCTGAGGGATGATTGTGTTTGTCTCACCGACATACCTTGTGAAAGACGCTATCAATTCTATCATTTTCAAAAGCATAACAGTGAAAATGGAAAGTCTTTAGTTGATGAGAATTAAATGAGAGCAGAAATATGTATAATTCATGGAATCTTCCAGTCAGTTACCTTCATCTTCATTTTAAGTCTTTAGAATCTGTTTCCTCCTACAAGTTAGATTATTTGTATGAAGTAGAATATCTTCCTGAAGATAATAAGATCCCTGTCACTTCTTTACCTTTTATAAATCCTCATAAAGTCTTTGATAAACCATCTATTTCTTCAATTAAAAAATCCATAAAAGAATTAATAGGTAAAAACAACTAGTCCTAGTCGAGGAATATGTTCAAGCTTCTAAGTTTGATCAATTTCCTATTCCTACCAACGAATTAGGAAATTTTCATCACTCTAGGCATTCCTCACGACTTTCTTCAATCATGAAAACAATAAGGTTTAATGCATCTTCACTTTGGTACTGTTAAGCTTGCTCTTACTTTTCATGGTTAAAAAGGTCTTCTATTGTCTCTAGAATTGCATTGTTTGATTCTCGTCTTAAAGAATATCAGCATGCTTGCATTGGTACATTTCAAACAACTTTGAATGCTGGTATTTTTTCGATTACCATATTTCCAAACTTAAATATGTCAATTAGAGATCCTCTTCTTTTTGATGCACTAAAAGTTCAAGTTCAAATCACTAGAACACCCTAAGTTGAATGAGCATTTGTAGCACCAGATGGTATACAGATTGCAAAACCATATATTTGATTGTCATGCAAAGACAGATCATGCCCTCTTCATTCAGATGACCAACTTACACTTATGTTCCAAGGTAATTATCTCATGCAGAATTAAAAACTTTGTTACCTGAAAAATGAATTACAAAGTATGAAAAGATCCATTAAGAATCTCAGTTAGTTCAATCATCTACTCCAAACTTCATTAGGGGAGCAGATAGACTAGTAGAAACCAAGTTTATCAAAGATTCTCAAGGCTTTTCTTCATCTTTCAACACTACAATTGTCTTCCACACAGAACTCAATCTTCTTGAGCCTATATTGTCTTCACAATATCCTATTCCTATCATTTACTTTGACAATGATGGAAAGCTAGTTTTTTAAGGCAAAGATCCAGAAATAGGTCATATATGGTTAGATGTTTATGATTTGCCAGGTTGTCAAGAAGAACCCCTTGATCCAACATAATATGAAGGTAGAAAAAAGAAGAAAAAATCCTTCCAACAGAAACTCAAAGAAACATATGAAGCAGGTGATCCAACTGTTGGAACTCTTGGAGAACCTTCAGGCCAGTTTGATTACTATGTCCTCTATCCCAGTAGTGGTTCTCTAGACAAAAAACCTTCTCCAAACAAACCTCATCAGAGTCATCTTCCACCTACAAATCCACCTTATAAACCTAATTTACCTTTACCCAAATATTATCAATCCTTTATTGATAATCCAAAAAACCCTTACCCATCACAACCATCACCAAAACCTTCCCAAGTCTAGAAAGCAAAAAATCCACAACCATTAAAAGCTCCATAAATCAATATGATGACTTTGATAGAATTCTCTCTATTTTCAGAGTTGATTATTCACAGCAAAACATAATTCATGCTTGAAAAATAAAAAATCGTATAGAAAGAAATGCAGAAGGACATCCAAAGAAAATCTCAGTAGCAGAAGCAGCTTTAAATTGGCAAGTAGAGAATGCAAGAGCATATTACAAAGTCCTTCAAGAAATTCTAGAAAATCAAAAGACTTTATCTGATATTGTTATTTAGAAACTATCTTTCATAGACACCCTTATCCTTGAATTGAAAGGAAAGATAGAAGCTCTTCACAAAGAGTGCATACCATCACCACATCAGTAAAAGACTTCTCTCTTAGAAGTAGATTACCTAGTGAGAAAGAAGCAGAAAAAAAAGGTTCTCACAATCAGCTCAAATCTATAGAAGCATCCTGGAAAAAAAATGAATATCATGTACAAAATGACTCAGTCGTCAGTTTACCACAAAAAATATACCTTACCTCACAACAACTTTCTTCGTCCATCACCCAACCAAGCTACCCACATCTGTTTCAACTACTAAAAGGAACACAATTTACCTCTCCATAGAAATGCCAGCCACTCCAACTACAATCTTTACAAGGAGTAGAAAGCACTTTTAAACCTTTTAGAGAAGATATCTTCACAAAGATGCAAAAGCCTACTCTTAAAACAAACCCACCAATATCTCCACCAAATCCTCCTGATCCTATAATAGGCACTTCAGAACTTCAACCAACGGAAATGTTTCCTCTTGAAAATTCTAATCCCATTGAAAGCTTCCTCAAAAACCTCTCTAGACCCATACCTCTAATTCTTTAACTTTTCCAAGAAACCTCCTTAGACACTTCTTCAGAGTTTCTTGAGTCAGACCTAAATATATTTCCTAATACTTTTATGTAAGATTTTGCTGACAGAAAACCTTATGAAGAACTTATAGTTGAAGAACCTCTAGATTCTCGAGAAGCGTTTTATATTCCTCTAGTAACAGATATAAAAAAACTTTTCATAAGTGATGATGTTCCTCCTTTAAAATGACATGAAAGAATCACAGAAATTCATTCTTGGTTTAAAATAACAGAATTAGAAACATCTCAAATAATGGTTGTAGAGATCATAAAAAGACTTATCACAAGATTTATAGGCACATTAAGAGACCAGTGGATATTACTTGGAGAATATTGCCAATTGCAAGTTTTTCATTGCTTTTGTCTTGAAGGATTATTAAGCCATTTGTAGACAGAATTTGTTGGATCTTTGCATTAACAAATAGAAACTTATAAAGATGAATATTTAAAGATGAAATACTATTCATTCAAGATCAAGGACCCAGAAAAGCATTTTGACAAGATGTCTCATAGATTTTATGTAATCAATGGTATGGACGATGTCAACCTCAAACAGGTATTCCTCAAATCATTACCTGAACCTCTTGGAAATGAACTCACAAGCTGATGGAGAATATGAAGTTATTTTTTCAAGAATCATCCTTAGGGGTTATCTGGCAGCATATGCAACTTGCTTTCGGTGATTATGCAATCAAAGAAAATTTCTTTAGAAATGGAAAAAAAGACAAAAATATTGGAATTGCATGTGAAAGACCAGATCTTGCTATCAAATGCAAGAAAGAGAA
Source organism: Warburgia ugandensis (assembly GCA_035236585.1). Lineage (NCBI taxonomy): Eukaryota > Viridiplantae > Streptophyta > Magnoliopsida > Canellales > Canellaceae > Warburgia > Warburgia ugandensis. Next base: position 17,790,194 of record CP141128.1, on the reverse strand, counting down.
AGATTGTTCTTGCGGCTCCAAGAATAAAATTCACATGGAAAGATTTCACAAAAATCTAGAGGAGTATTGTCACAAATTAAAGTTCAGAAAAGGAAGAAAATGACGATATTTGAGAAAAAAGAAATTCAAATGAAAGTCTACAAACAAGTGCCATGTTTGTGAAAAATCAGGGCACTTTGCGAAACACAGCCTAAAGAAACAGAACAATATCAAGCTTCTTCAGTAGGTAGTAGTTTATGTAGACACAAACTTCTCAGATGTTGAATCTGTCTTTTCTCTTGATGAAGAATAATCTCCAAAAACACTATTAACTATTGGTTATACTAACAGTGAAAATGATTCTAAAAGCTCTTATGAGCAGTCTGCAACTTCTAAAATTGACGAAAATTTTCCTATTCCAATTTCTCCATCTCCCTTAGATCTTTTGTATTCTAGAAACCAACCAAGACCAATAGCTCAGGTCCATCTCCTTACTGAACAATATGCAAAACCTATTACAGTCATTCCTCTTTTTGACATAGGTACAGTAGCAACTATCCTCAACCCAAAAATCCTCCCAGAAAAATTCTGATGCCCCCATAGCCAAGATTTTGGAGCCCTCAATGGAAATATTTTCACCAATTGACAGAATTATCAAATCCATTCTCATCAAAATCTTTTCTAGCCTCACCATCAAACACAAAGTCTTAGGATCTTTTTTATTAGGCAAAGACCTCATTCTTGGTTTTGACATTCTCGACAAATTTCCCAACATTCGTTGGTTAGAAATAGGTTTTTTCCATTAGCAAAACTTTCTTACTTGGTCCTAGATCCCAAACTTCACCTTGCAGATACCTTTGACTTTGTTGTGCAGAAAACCATATAGAATATCTCATAAAATGTTCATCACCTCTCTGGACTATCTTTCTTTGTCTCTCTTTCATTCAAGAAAAATGAGGATATCAATCCTATAAAAGCCAGTCACAAAAGAGTGAATTCTGAGCATCTTGTCCTTTGCCATTCAAAGATTATTTCAATTACAGTCCCGACATCTCATTGAACCCACTTCTTTCTCATGGGCTTGTGAAGCCTTTTATGTTAATAAAAGAGTTGAACAAATTAGAGAAATCTTAAGTTTGTTATCAATTACTGACCCTTGATCAATTTTCTTGCAAATGACAAGTTTTCTGTTCCCCAAAAACATAGTCTCTTCCAACATCTTTTTGATGCAAAAATTTCTCCAAATTTGATCTCAAAGCAGAATTTTGACAGCTAGGAGTTCATCCTCAAGAACGTCTAAAAACAACATTTTGTATTCCAGATCACCATTATCAATGGACTATCATGCCATTTGGACTCAAGAATGCCCCTTCACAATTCCAAAAAGCCATGATCGCCATCTTCAAATCCTTATTGGCCAATTCCTTGATTTGTAGTGATGATATTTGATTGTTTTCTTCAAATGCAAATTCACATGGACAATTCCTCAAATAGTTCTACCACTTCTTAAAGAATTATGAAATCATGTTCTTAGAGAAAAGGATGCCTATTGGTCAAACAAAGATTGACGTTTTTTGGAACGACGATTTCAGATGGAAAGTATCAACTGCAGCCACATTGCCACACATCTCAAAGAATTTTTAGACAATTTATATTCATTGAAAATCATACAACAAATTTTGGGAATAGTCAATTATATGGCAGATTTCATTCCCAAAGTTGCAATCTACAGTAATGTTCTCTCTTAGTTATTAAAAAAAGATCCTCCTCCATGGTCTTTCGGACATATAATAGCTGTTCAAGCATTGAAAAAATTATCTAATCATTTTGAAGCATTACAAATTCCTAACATAGGAAAAAGAATTCTTCAGATAGACGCTAATGATGAATATTAGGGAGCTGCACTTTCTGAAGAAAGAGACGAAAAACGAAATCTCTGTGGATACAAAAGTGGTGCATTTAGACCAACTCAATTACATTATGACTCCACTTTTAGTAGTGAAAAATGGAATAGAGACATTTCAGTTACATCTTATTGGTCACACTTTTTGATAGAAATGGATATGTCATCTTTTCCTAAGATGCTACAATTTAAACAAAAGATATTACTAGAACCACAATTACTTAAGTGGGCAAACTTGTTCTCACAATAGTCCTTTGAAGTAAAACACATCGTTGGTAAGAACAATACACCTGCTGATTTTTTGTCTAGAAAAACAAGATAGAAACACACCTTCCATCCTACCAGCCATTATGTGTTTACCCTCCCCAGCTAGTATAACCTCATGTACCATACATTGATATTTTTGAAGTGATAGAATAATTTCCTGAAGGACTCAGACAAGCCATTGGTCAATATTATATTCACGAAAGAGCTAAGAGACTTTTAGCTTCTTTCCACGACCACTTGAAAGAAAAAACCTGCCATTGGTTAATCTCTTGGCCATGTCTTAATCATCCATGGCGAGTTACTTTAAATTTTTGGTGTACATAGTAGACATTCCTTCACTATTGCCATTTGTGGTATTTATTGAATGAATATCTATTTCAATATTGTTCGAGCCTGATGTTTGCAGAATCTAGAATCTCAACACTACTTGGTTCGACAAATTTTGGAATGAAGTATTGTAGCAGGATTGAAACATTTCCTAAACAAATCTCTCAAGAAATATTTCTTTATTATAAAGTTCAATAATTATGAAGGAAATAGAGAAACATGAGATCATCCTCCTCTTACAATTCAATGGTTGAAGAATAAAGATGGACCGTTTCATTACTATGACAATCATCTTCAATTTTATTTCTTTTACCATACAATCATAAAACAAGGATGCTGAATGATGATCCAAAAGATCCCCTTTTCACCTCATAGAAAATCAACCACCAGATTCAGATGATGATGAACTACCAGATTTTGAAGATCTACCTTAGCCCAATGATGGATAGGACTAGTCATCTACCACAACTACCACTTCTCAAGTCAACTTCAGCTTTACTTTATATGTTAGGTCATATTTAAGTATTGTTGTGTCATTGTCACCTTTACTTTATGTGATGAGTCATGTCCTTTTTATAATGAGTCAGTCCTTTTACTTTTGTCTTTAGCTTTAACTTTTTCATTTATGTCAAATTAGTGTAACTTATGTAAGAAGCTTAGAGTTCCCAACTCTTTATAAAAAGAGGAGTCATGTAAGTTGAAAAGCATAGCAGAAGCAAAGCTAAGCATAACTTGAGCATAGCTTGGGTGGTGTTCTCTCCTCTCTTCTTAATCATTGTAAAGCAAATTGAGTATGTTGCTAGATAATTCCTAAGGATGATTCTTGAAGAGATACCTTCATTTACTCTATCACCTTGTGAGTTTCATCTCTAAGAAGTTTAGGTAACGTTTTGACAAATACCTGTTTGATGTTGACATTGTCTATATCATTAATGGCATAATATCTCTGAGACATCTTGTCAAAATGCTTTTCTAGATCCATGATCTTGAATAAGCAACATTTCATCTTTAAATATTCATCTTTGTAAGTTTTTGTTTGTTGATGCGGAGATCCAGCAAATTCTGTTTGCAAATGGCTGACTAATCCTTCAAGAGAAGGACATTGGAAGACTTGTAATTGGTGCTATTCTCCAAGTGATATCCACCAGTCTCTTAATTTGCCTATAATTCTTGGGATGAGTCTTTGTATGACCTCTAAAATCGTTGTTTGAGATGTTTCTAATTCTGTTTTGCACCAAGCATGAATTTCTGTTATTCTTTCATTCCATTTTGAAGGATAAACATCATCAATTGTGAAAAGTTTTTTGACATCTGTTGCTGGAGGAACATAAAATGCTTTTTGAGGATCTAGAGGTTCTTTATAAGGTTTTCTGTTAGCAGAATCTTGCATAAAAGCATCAATAATGATATCTTGGTTTGACTCAAGGAATTTTGAAGAAGTGTTTGAGAAGGAGGTTTCTTGCGAAAGTTCAAGAATTGGAGGTGTGGGTTTAGAGAGGCTTTTGAGGAAGCTTTCAATGGTATTTGGATTTTTAAGAAAAAACATTTCTGTTGGTTGAGGTTTTGAAGCACCTATTATAGAATCAGGAGGTGTTGGTGAAGGTTGTTTGGTAGAGGAGGATGAAACAAACATTTTTTGCCTTTTGTTTTTGTGGGTTTATTTTAAGGGTAGGCTTGTGCATATTTGTGAAGTTATCTTCTTTGAAAGGGTTAAAAAAACTTTTTACTCCTTGTAAAGGTTGAAATTGGAGCTGTTGGTATTTTTGTGTAGATATGAATTGGGTTCCTTGGAGTGGTCGCAACATGTGTGGGTAGCTTGGTTGGGTGATGGACGAGGAAAGAGGTTGTTGTGAGGTAGGGTAAATTTTTTGTGGTAGACTGGAAATTGAGTTTTTTTGTACTTGATATTCTTCTTTTTTCTAGGTTGGTTCTATAGATCCGAGTTGAGCTTTTAACAATTTTTTTCTGCTTCTTTCTCACTAAGTAATCTACTTCAAAGAGAGAAGTCTTTTACCGATATGGCGATGGTATAATATTCTTTGTGATGAATTTTTATCTTTCCTTTCAATTCAAGGATAAGGGTGTCTGTGAAAAATAGCTTGTGAGTAACAATAACATATAAAGCCTTTTGATTTCTAGAATTTCTTAAAGGGTTTTGTTTTGTGCTCTTCCATTCTTTGCTTGCCAATTTATAGTTGCTTTTGCTACTGAGATTTTCTTTGGATGTCCTTCTGCATTTCTTTTTGTAGGATTTTTTATTTTCCAAGCATGAGTTGTGTTTTGTTATGAATAATCAAGCTTTGAAAATGGAGGGAGTTCTATTAAAGTCATCATATTGATTTTTGGACCTTTTGATGGTTGTGGATTTTTTGCTTTCGGACTTGGAAAGGTTTTGGTGATGGTTGTGATGGGTAAGGATTTTCTAGATTACTAATAAGGGACAATGCTTTTTGATAATATTTAGGTAAAGGTTGATGGGGTTTATAAGGTGGATTTGTAGGTGGAAGACGACTTTGATGAGGTTTGTTTGGAGAAGGTTGTCATTTAGAGAACCACTACTAGGATAGAGAACATAATAATCAAACTTGCCTGAAGGTTCTTTAAGAGTTCAAACAGTTGGATCACCTACTTCATATCCTTCTTTGAGTTTTTGTTGAAAGGATTTTTTTCTTCTTTTTCTCTTTTCATATTCTGTTGGATCAAGTGGTTCTTCTTGACAACTTGGGTAATCACAAATATCCCATTATATATGACCTGATTCTGGATCTTTACCTTGAAAGATTAGCTTTTTATCGTTGTCAAAGTAGATGATAGGAATAGGATCCTGCAAAGACAATTTAGGCTTCAAAAGATTGAGTTCTATGTAGAAGACAATTGAGGTGTTTGAAGATGTAGTAGAGCCTTGTGAATCCTTGATGAACTTAGTTTCTACTTTTCTATCTGTTCGTTTGGTGAAGTTTGGAGTAGATGATTGGACTGGCTGAGATTATTAATAGATCTTTTCATACTTTGTAATTTATTTTTTAGGTAACAAAGTTTTCAATTCTGTAGGAGATAACTGCCTTAAAGCATAAGTGTAAGTTGGTCTTGTATCTTGATCAATTTGAATGGAGAGGGCATGATCTGTCTTTGCATGATAGTCAAATGCATGGTTTTGCATTCTGTATACCATCTGGTAGTGAAGCGTTGCTGCAAATGTTGTTTCAACTTGAGGTGTTTTAGTGATTTGACCTTAGAACTTTCAATGCATGAAAAAGATGAGGATCTCTAATAGACATAATGAAGTTTGAAAACATGGTAATCAAAAGAATACCAGCATTCAAAGTTGTTTGAACTGCACCAATGTAGGCAATGCAATTCTAGAGACTATAAAGGGACCTTTTCTACCATGAAAAATAAGAGCAAGTTTAATAGTACCAAAGTGAAGATGTGTTAATTCTTGTTGTTTCCAAGATTGAAAAAAGTCGTGAGGAATACCTAGAGTGATGAAATTTTTTGATTCGCTGGCAAGAATAGGAAATTGAACAAACTTGGAAGCTTGAACATATTCCTTGACTGGGATTGGTTGTTTTTTACCTCATCATCATCATCATCATCATCATCATCATCAAGACCTATTAATTTTTTTGACTAAAGAACTAGACAGTTTATCAAAGACTTAAATGAAGAAGAAGGTAACAACTGACTAGAGGATTCCATAAATTATAAGTATTTCTGCTTTCTTATTTAATTGTCATCAACTAAAGACTTTCCATGTTCACTGTTATACTTTTGAAAATGATAGCATCTTTCACAAGGTATGTCAGTGAGAAAAACATAGCCTTGGCACAAACTATCTTCTTGATCTTTGTGAAGAGACAAACCAGCTAAACATAATTTTTTTTGTACATATTGGATAATTTTTCTATAACCTGATCTTGTGTTATGTTATTCATTATTAGTCTTGTTTTTTGATTTGGAGGATCCACTGAAAGTGGCAACCATAGAGCATATTGGTCAAGACAATGGACAGAGCTTACTAATCAAGATATTATAGAAATAATATTCTGTTATGAAAAGTAATTAGATGAATTGAAATAAACTTGAGAGCATAGTAACTAACTTAGAAGTTAAGAGTAATAATTAAAACAAATAAGAAAGTTGGCTCTGATACTAGAGTGAGGAACATCTAATTAAAGACATAAAATATAGGTAAAAGCCTAAAACATGAAAGTGAAAAAGCACACCAAATAAGAAATTATTTATTAAAGAGAACAAAGGCTTACAAAACTGAACTGGACTATGAGAAGGCTAAGAAGAGAGGAGAAAACACCTGGTGTAGTTGGTTAATGAAGTTAGTTTTTCTATTTAATCTAAATACTTGATCTTTAGCAACTCGACATGTGCCAACGGTTAGGTTACAATTATTGAATACAAAAGCAAGAATACATGATACATTCACGGGTTACGAATCTGGTCACTGGGCAATTCATAGGGAAATCCGCTTCGGTTGATGAAGCCCTTTTCTTGTTGCTGTTCCTGCCTTGTGAAGAACCTATGGTTGATAATATATAGAACTCGTTGAAAGGAGCTCTTAACCTTAGACTCGTTAGGAAGAGAGAGTCTTAAACCTCTATAATTTAGAGCAAAATTCTCATTAGCCCTTTATTCCTCCCAATTGTCCTCTTAAATAGAGGTTACATAGGAAATTATTCTTGTAGAAAATAGGAAACTAAAATTAAGAACTTTGAATTGTAATGCAAATACTTGCTAAAAATACTCTCCTAATTAGGAATACTGAAAAGAAGATTATTGTTTTTTTTCTTTCTCATCTTTGGCGCTTCTGACTTCCTTTTCTTTCCCATGTCTCCCATATGTCTTGCCCACAAAGGCATCCGTAACATTACGCCCTTTCTGGAGAAAAAGCTTGTCCGCAAGCTTGAAAGTTGGATAAGTAGCGCGAAAATGAGCAACATCTTCCCAAGTAGCATCCATTGAAGTGAAGCCAGACCATTGGACTAGGATTTCCCAATTGCCACGATTGAGATGCGAGCGAATAACTGAACAAGAAACAGGAATGATTTGGCCATCCTCCATAGGCAGTAGAGTAGATGGAACAGTTGGAGCCTCCCCTTGGAAGGCCTTGAGAAGGGAAACATGAAAGACATTATGGATTTTACTGTCAGAGGGTAACTCCAATTGATATGCAACGGGCCCTATCTTGCGCAACACTGTAAAAGGTCCATAAAACTTGGGAGTAAGCTTATGACGAAGCTTTCCTGCTAGTGATTTTTGCCAATGAGGATGTAAACATAACCAAACAAGTGAGCCAGGAGCATATTCCACATCGCAATGACCTTTATCATAATACTATGCTGAGCCTGTTGAAGCCTAGATCGAATGTCCTGCAAAGTCGAATCCCATTCAAGCAAGGCCTGATCTACTGCGTTCACTCTAGAATAGCCAGCCACGTAGGACAACAAGTGGGGTGGATCCCGACCATAGACAACCTTGAAAGGAAAGGTGTGAAGAGCAATATGGAAGGAGGTGTTATAACAGTATTCAGCCCAAGGAAGCCAATCCACCCACTGCTTAGGCCGATCACCCACAAAACAACGTAAGTACATTGCAATTGTTCTATTTACCACTTCTGTTTGGTCATCAGTTTGCAGATGATAGGCAGAAGAAAAAGCCAATTTTGTCCCATAAAAACGAAAAAGCTCCTTCTGCCCTTATAGCATCAAACAATAACACTCGAGGTTGGGTAATCGTACACAGCAGGCCCTCATCATCCGCTCGGCGTGATAACTCGTCAGCAGCTCGGTTTAAATACCTAGCCTTGTATTCCACACGAAAATCAAATCCCATGAGTTTGCTTATCCAATATTGTTGTGGAGAAGTTGTGAGTCGCTGTCTATAGTGATTGGTGCAAATAAGGAAAGGTCTGCCCCACAAGTAAGGGCGCCAATGTTGCACCTCCTTTGCCAACCTAATCAATTCCCTCTCATAAGCTAGAAGTTTGAAGTGTCTAGCGGCTATTTTTGCTGCTGAAAAAAGCAATGGGATGTCCCTGTTGTTGTAGGACAGGCCAATACCGCTTCTAGAGGCATCACACTCCACAACATACTCGTCTTCAAAATTGGGTAGCTGTAAAACTGGGGCAGCAGTAAGGGCTTGTTTAAGTGCATTAAGAGAAGCCAATCCTCATCAGTCCACTGGAAGGAATTTTGTTTGAGCATACTAGTCCGAGGATCTGCAATTTGACCATACTCCCGAATGAACTTGAGATAGTAACCTGCCAACCGCAAGAATCCTCGTAGAGCAGTTATGGATTACTGTTGAGGCCAATCGGTAATTGCCTAAATCTTGCTTGTATCAACCAAGACCATTGCAGCAGACACAACATGACCGAGATATGCTACTTGGGGTTCCCCAAAGGAGCATTTAGATTTCTTCAAACAAAGATGGTCAGCATGCAACAATTCAAATACCACTCTAACGTGGAGCAAATGATCATCCTATGTCTTACTATAAATCAAAATATCATTGAAGAAGATAAGGACAAACTGGAGCAAGTGTTTACGTAATACCTCATTCATAAGGGCCTGAAAGGTTGACAGTGCATTGGTCAGCCCAAACGGCATCACTAGGAACTCAAAGTGGACATGATGGGTTCAAAAGTCTGTTTTCTCAATGTAGCCATATCCATGCGGACTTGATGGTATCCTGATCGAAGGTCTAGTCTGGTGAAATATTTGGCCTCATGTAGCTTATCTAACAGCTCCACCACTGGTATCGAGAATTTATCCTTGACCATTTTAGCATTAAGCTCTTTGTAATCAACACAAAAGCGCCATGCACCGTCTTGCTTACGAACCAGCAACACAGGTGAAGAAAAGGGTGACTTGTTAGGCCGAATAATTCCTTGCGGGAGCATTTGTTCACACTGCTTCTCTATTTCATCTTTTTGTAGGTGTGGATATCTATAGAGTCGAACGACCATGGGACCGGAACCTAGCTGCAAACTGATGCAGTGATCACAATTTCGGAGAGGGGGCAGCTCGGATGGCTCTTGAAATAAATCACTAAACTCATCCAATAATTGATCCAACTTGTGGCGTGGCTCTGATGTTTCGTGTAATAAGTAAACTTGAACCTTAGTAGAATTTTGATGCCCTTGAAGAGTGATAGTTGTCCTACCCGACGCAAAGCTTATAGTGAGAGATACAAAATCCCATAGGATCGGCCCCAAAGTTTAGAGCCATTTAATTACTAAAACAAGGTCAAAGCCATTTAAAGGAATAACCAAAAAGTTAGCAATAAAAGTATTATTATCAACTTTAAATGGTACCGTTTGGCAAATTCCCTTGCTGAAAACCTTTTCTCCGTTAGCAACCGACACACCGCCAATCCAAGGCTTTGGGCTGCTGTAACACTAATGAAATTATGAGTGCTCCCTGAATCCACTAACCCCAATACAAGATGTCCCTCCATTATGACTCGCAATTGCATAGTCCGTATATTTTGTTGACCCATTATCGCATGCAAGGATATTTCAGGTTCCCTACTCTCGTCTTGGTCCTGCACAGCGTCTTTGTGATCCTCTAACTCTAGCCAAAATAATTTTTTACATTGGTGCCCAAATGAATGTGGTTTGTCACAATTGTAGCAGAGACCCTTAGCTCTTCGTTCCGCCATCTCCGCACGAGTCAACTTTTTAATAAAAGGAGGGATCGCACTACTTAGACTTGAACCTGCCACCATCAACCTGCCTTGCCTGGAACTGCTTTAACAGTTGAAGAGGGAACTGTTGCTGCCATGTTGGTGCCCTTAGTGTTCGAGCCCATGTGTTGCCAAGGTCCTCTTTGCATGCCAGCCGCTCTTGCTAGCTGCTGCTGCTTCTTCTCAAAGGCCTGTGCCAAATTCATTGCCTGAACAAGGTTTGGGGGATTTTGCATCTTCACATCAAGCCTAATTGAATCCATTAATCCTGCAGTAAAGAAGTCAACCTGCTGGTCCACTTGCATTGTATTAGCGCATGCCAACAGCCCTTGAAATTGGCGCTGATAATCCTTAAATGTTTCAGTATGTTTAAAATTAATCAATTCACTTAAAGGGTTACCATGTAGTGGTGGGCCAAATCTCAAAGGGCAATATCCCTTGAATGCCTCCCACGTGAGATTAGGTTCCTCCTGTTCCATCTGATGGTACCATAATTGCGTCTCACCCAACATGTGAAAAACCGCCAAACCAACCTTGTTTATTTCCTCTGTCTGCTGATTGGAAAAGAATTTCTCGCATCTGTGTAACCAAATTAAGGGGTCCTCTGACCCATCAAAGGTCAGAAAATCAAGCTTTGTGTACTGTGGCACCACTCCCGACCTTGTCTGCGGTTCCGATCGATTGTTCGTTCTATAATGGGGTTTCCCATAATGGTTACTGCTGCCCGTACCCCCATAGGACTCCTTGCCGCGGTTTTGGTTGAAACTCATAAGAAGTTCTTGCAATTGTAGCGATAGTTGTTGCAACTGATTTCCCAGTTTAGACTCGGTTTGTGCGACTCTTGCTTCCATTCATGACTTGGCTTCTACCACTCTTGTTTCGTTAATTACCTGCGCTTCCTATAACAGAGCCCTCAACTCATCGCCCATAGTGTTTGGCTCTGAGACCAAGTTGATATGTTCACAGGTTATGATCTGGTCACCGTGCAATTCACAAGGAAATCCGCTTCGGTTGATGAAGCCCTTTTCTTGTTGCGGTTCCTGCCTCGTGAAGAACCTATGGTTGATAATATATAGAACTCGTCGAAGGGAGCTCCTAACCTTAGACTCATTAGGAAGAGAGTCTTAAACCTCTATAATTTAGAGTAAAATTCTCATTAGCCCTCTATTCCTCCCAATCGTCCTCTTAAATAGAGGTTACATAGGAAATTATTCTTGTAGAAAATAGAAACTAAAATTAAGGATTTTGAATTGTAGTAAAAATACTTGCTAAAAATAGACTCTCCTAATTAGGAATACTACTAAAAATAAGATTAATGTTTTTTTTTTCTTTCCCATCTTTCCCATTTCTGGCTTCCTTTTCTTTCCCACGTCCCCCATATGTCTTGCCCACAAAGGCATCCGTAACAATACATCAGTAAGCTGTCATTGCTCTGAGTGATAATTGTTTCTATAATTAAAATTATGTATGCAATTACCCAAAATGATATGTATTTTGCTAATATCTTGATATTTGTCATCTTATATGTATAAGTACATATAGACATTATTCTTTTAGAGTGTTATTTGGTTATCAAATTTTATATATCTTAGTTGTCTTTGGTTTCTGATATATCCTTGTCGCATTGCAAAAGTTTTAAATTATTGTTATAATATAAATAAGGAGAAGGGGAGCGTTGACAATAGTGGAGTTGTTGTATTGTGACCTTGAGGTCATTGATTTGAGGTGTGGAAACAGTCTCTTGCAAAATGCAAGGTAAGGCTGCATACTATGAACTCTTGTAGTCCGCCCCTTCCCCAAACCCTACGTATGCGGGAGCTTTGTGCACCGGTCTGCCTGTTTTGTTATAATATAAATAAGGAAAGTGACATATTCACCCCTAATTTTTTATTCATCATCCCATTACTGAAGGTAGTAATGGCTATAACTCTAGGTGGGCCATATTTATAAAGATTCAAATTCTTCATAATGTTGCCCTTGGCTAAAATGGGCCACACTCAAAATGTCCCATCCATTGGATAATTCCAACTACTAGTTTTAATTATAAAATGGATGGTGAAACTTTTTACTGTTCATTTTACAACTCATGAGAGCAGTGGCAAGGATCATTTAATGGATTAGAAAATTGGAACAAAAAAATTTAAGTCAAGGGCAACATTGTGAACGATTTGGATCTTCAGAAATCTGGCCCATCTGAAGTTAAAGCCATCCATAACATTAGTAAGGTGCCAATGAATAAAAAATGGAGGGCTAATATATCACTTCCCTATAAATAATAGATGATAACTTACTGAGAAAAATAATGTATCCAATGCTTGTTGGAAATGGAAAGGCAAGAAGTAAACAATAAGCCCAGAGTTCACGCCAATGTCATGGTCCATAGTGAGTTCAGAGTTTAGATAATAGAAATACATGACATATTGAGAAGGTTGTATGGTATTTCATCATCAACTTCGTGTTAGATATGAAAGTATCATCAGGAGGTTCCCAGGAAGGACTACTGGAGAAGTGACCCCTGTACTTCTCCAATATAACAGTCCAATCTGAATGGTCACTCAAGTGCTATTCTGGTCTGGAAGGGTGAGGCAAGGAAATCCACCATTTTGTTTTGATTTTAGCTATTCTTGGTCAGTTCTCAACTTGAAACTTTTGCGTCCTAACTTGTTGCTCATTTTGATCACCCTGGAAACTTTTGCATCCCAACTTGTTGCAGAATCAAGGGAGATAATCGTTGCTCACTTGGCTAACTTTGCTTATGATCCTTACAATTATACCTTCCTACGGCAGGTATTATGCGAACTTATTGCTGGATATCAAACTTACTTTCTATCACTGCATTTTGGGTAACATCAGAAATACTGAAACTTATTATGTTTTAAAATCAGCTCAACGTCTTGGAACTGTTCTTAGACTGCATGACAGAGCCGAATGAAAAACTGGTGGAATTTGGTGCTGGTGGGATCTGTAATTCTTGTGTTGGTGGGTCAAGTAATTTGAACTTGTTTCTCATTTCTTTTAAAAGCTACATAGATTCTCTCTAACAGAAAACTTCTTTTTCTCCTCATTAAGTAATAAAAAAGACAGTTTACTTTTGTAATTTCAGTTTAATGTTTATGTTTTTTTCGTGTGCATATGTCTATGGAGGTATACATGTGTTCCTGGAAAGAGAGTATATATTCACTGACGTTTTGTTTCTTACTACAGACCCAGCAAATGCTAAGATAGTTGCCGAGTGTGGTGGAATCCCTTTGATCATTCGATGCTTGTCTAGCCCTGTGAGAAACACTGTAAGTATTTAGACCTACCATACATACTGACTGAAAAAAGGGCAGCCCAGTGCACGAAGCTCCTGTGTATGCAGGGTCTGGGAAAAGGGCTGACCACAGGGGTCAGTAGTACTTAGCCTTACCTTGCATTTTGTAAGAGGTTTTTTCCACACCTCAAACCCATGACCTTGAGGTCACGCATGATAACTCTACCGTTGTGCCAACACTTCCATTTTACCATACATACCGACTCCAATGACTAAATTATCCAAAACCCTGAAAACTGCCTGACTTGTATAAATATTATGAAATAGCTTCTCTCGGGTACGAAAATGCTTCACAATTCTTGGGGTGGGGACAAAGTTAAATGCCAATTATCCATGGTTTTGGACAGTTTTGTCCAGATTAAACGGAGATGGAAAGCCCCATTGAATAGTCATGTCTTTATGTGGCATGTAGTTGTGAATTGCTTCCAACATTCTGCTTCTTTGACTGGTTATGATTTGCAATTCATTCTGTATGATATGAATTTCACTGACAGGTGAATTCTGCTCTTGGAGCTCTGTATTACCTATGTAATCCTGCTACCAAAGAAGAAATCTTGAAACCGGAAGTGGTCGAACTGGTCAGAAAGTATGCAGCAGCGGATGCTGTTAGCGTTAGGTTTAGCAACTTGGCCAAGGCTTTTCTGGACATGCATGTCAACTAATGGGAGTGAAAGCGAAGCTCGTAGTAACATCATTCACGTGCAATGTGAAAACGGTCCTGCTTGAGCTAAACCTCAGGTTCTTTGATGGGACTATTTTGCCCGCGAATAGCAATCCATTGATAGTGACTCCCTCCCTCTATTTTGAGCTCTAGAACATAAAGTATCCAAGGATAAACGCCCCTAGTTTTTTTCGTTCGCAGACCGTGGACAAGTCATTGTTCCTGAGCCAAACAGCCACAAGGGGATTAGCGCAACAATTGACTCAGACGCATCCATGCGTGATTGCCATTTGAGCATGGGGAAGTTTGGCTAGCAATAATCATGGGGAAGTTCGGCGTTCATGGACGAGTTTATCCACGTTTTGTAATTTCTTTCGGAGCCGAGTAAGTGGGTCAAGCACATTCATGATCGTTTGGGGAGTTTTGGCTGGCGATATGACTAGCCAATCCGTTGCAATGCTGAGAAATTTGTTACATAATGTATTTTCTATATTGCCATCTGAGATGCTACAGTGGCATCAAATCTTTTGACAATTTATCTTTCGTTTGGTTGGCTCTCTAAAATGCTGAATTTAAAAGATCTTACATTGAGACACCAGTTCTCGCTCGCAGGGGAGGGAGCATTTTGATTGCTTTGGCAGTGCCAGATCTCTAGTTGGAACTCTAATTGCCTGATCTATGTGGGGTTGTTTGATACATGGACAAGAGTAGATAAGTGGGCTGAGTCAATCAAAGATAGAACCCATTATGTATACGTGGGGTTACAATCGTAGAATTGTTTTAGTACTTAGCGTCATAGTCCAATCAGATAAATGGGCCAGGTCAACGAAAGATGGGACCATTATGCAAAGTTGGGTTACAATTGTAGAGTTGTCATAGTATTTACGGGATGCATTTTATGGGATGAGAGTCAACGTTGTAACCTGTACAAGCTGGGCCGGTAAAACTTATAGCTGTTTGACTTTGACCACTGCAGTAACCTTTTTTTCTTTTTCCTTTTCATGGATCTAAGATGTTCATCATGTTTGACCTCAACCAGATGGTCTGAAAAAAATGAAAAAGAAAATCACAAGTATTGGGTGTCTCTAACGCCTTCTTTTAAGGCCTCTTGTAACTATCTCACGACGTATGCCCATCCCTTAGAACATACTATAGCCCTGGGTGGCGAAGAGCCGATATTGAGACAGTATCACCATTTTGCCTGACCCTATACATCTTACAATCACAATAGCTGCGGAAATGAAGGCATTGGACGTATTTTGGTACTTGTTTGAAAATTTTATTTTTATTGTTGATAGAAAAAAATACAATAAATATATTCAAAACAAGTTTTACGAACACATTCTAAACTATCCCATGAATAACTTATATATATAAGAGTACAAAATGTTAGAGCTATGCTCGATTTTGGCATGTGCCTACTGGTACCCGCAAAAGCAACAAATAAACTGAGGTTGCTGAGGCTGCCTTTTAGGGGTTTTTATATGGTGGATGCGGATATTTTCACATCAAAACAGAAGTGACCTGAAAAGCTAGTGGGACTTCACTATTTTAATGATCACAAGCATCCATCTGGTTGTGTGTGCTATGTCAAGAGGCATAAAATTTAACTACCGTTTGATGATTACAACTATTGACATAGTACTTTTGATAATAATGCAGGGAAATAATATTCCTGCACCCCTTTGAGACTAATGCCTAACCCCATTAGAGTTTTTGTGGTATTTTCACTCAATGGGCCTAGCTTTCTGATTATCTGAACCCTTCATATTAATTGTCTTGTTATAAATGAACCCTGCTCAAAATATCACATAGTTCGGATGATCCTACCATGTTCGTAGATAGCCGGCAAGAAAACCAATGATTACTCAAAACAATATAGTAATATCAACGACAAGATTCAACTTACGGCAGCCTGAGGCGGTGTCAAGAAAGCCAGTGGCCGAGGAAGACTGCCTCCACTGCACCTGGGAGAAGAGTTTGTCTTACCTTTTCCCTAAGGGGTTGAGTGGACATCCTCAGGCCATCAACAGTCTGGTTTAGATCATTCACAAGCTGGTCCTCCACTTATACTTCCAGCACGAAATCAGATTGACTTAATTTTGGTAGATGACTCATCCCTAGAGTAGTCTAGAAGATAGATGGTTTGGATCATTGAAAAAGTGAGGCATACTTATATTTTAGCTGACGTGAAAATATGCACATCCACCGTATAGGAACCTGCCTCTTGGAACTATCCTGCAAGTTCCACTTCTTATTCCACACGTTGATATAAAGTAAACAAGGTATTTTGCTGCTTGTCCTGTATAATCTAATTATCAACTATCCAATGTCAAGGGACTTGTCCTTTCCTCTTTAAGGAAAAAGGAGAAGAAAAAAAAAAATGAAAAAGAAGAATATCAAGTGTCAAAGAGAAATGGCTGAATCGCATCTCACCAAACCTTGTCATTACATTTTCGTCTTCATAATCTGTGACCCCAAATCTCTCTCAAAGGATGTTGAACAAAACTCCCGGCAGTCCTCATTGGATTTGCCTGTTCATCCTCACTGTCGGTATGGGAACAGTTGGGTGTTGGCTGAACGAGGACGGCAACACTGTTCTTGTGCTTGATTACAAATGCCTCTAAGATGGTGGGAGTAGCCTTCTCTTTATCAAATATCAATGATAAGAGTTAGTAATCCTTTCTACGCCTATATATAATCAAATTTGATCAGAAAATTGGTTAACATATACATATGCTTCAAGTAATCTCTACATATATATAATCAATTGTTTATGATATCTGTGTTTATCAAACGAGGTAAGTACAAAACGGGCCATAGCCCCATACGTCTTCTATTGTATAATTCATTTATCTTAGTATGGACGAGTTATGCAAAAAAAAATGACTCCATCTAGAAATAGTACTTTTCCAGTTTCCAGCTTTTAAGTGGACAGATGGGAAATGAAAAGGCAATATTCATCATCAAAACTTGGAAAACTAAAGGTTTACAATCATCCAATAAAGGTAACTTGTTGGCTCACAGCCCCCGCTTACTGCAAAAGTGAGTTAATCAGTGCTTGCTTTTGATCACTGAAAATGTGGGCTTCTCAAATTGTTTGGAGTTGAAAGCGCCCAGCTCCTACCTATTCCAATTATTTGGGGTTAAATCCCACTGGACAAGCAAGTGAACAATGCTCAGACTGAAAAGACACCAGTAAGGCCTGGACCTATATTCTCATCCTCGTAAGATGTTAAAATAAAAACACACCCAAGATGCAGTAGGCCCTGTTTGTTTGGAGTTGACAGCGCACAGTGAGTATGAGACTGGAGACCTCTATGGATGTTGGGAAGACAACACTGATGACAAAAACAAAAGCAAATGACAAATGATTCATTCTGTAATTATTTGGATTAATTGGAACAAGTTGGAAGAACATTTTATGCTAAGGAACATACTCTCTCTTATGGTCGTCTATGAAGAATAAGAATGTCCCGTTCTCATGGGTTAAGAATAGCAGAGGAAAGAGTTTGAAGACTATCCGTCTGAAGACCTCTACAGGTTTTGGGAAAACTCTTGACAAGAAGAGAGAGAGAGAGCCCTTTGTGCGTCCCATACAAGAGAGTTGGGAGGTAGCCAGCGAATCATGTCATCTCAATGTTTATAGGCACAGATGTACAGTAGCAGCGTTTCCTAGGACATGAATACTGTTCTGATCTTCCATAAGCCTACTTGCTAATATAGAACCAAAGAGGTATATACGTGTCAAGAACTTATATCATAGACAGACTTCATGTTAAAAGGAATAGCGCCACATGTCACCTCCTTGCTGAGAACACTTCTTTAACACTTAATTATAAAAAAGTGCAGACCAGTGCGTGAAGCTATGTAGGGCTCGAAGAAGGGGCAGACTACAAAGGGTCAATAGTATATAGTCTTATATTGCATTGCAAGAGGCTATTTTTATGCCTCGAACCTGTGACCTCAAGGTCACACGACGACAACTCTACCATTACGCCAAGAGTTCCCTTCTCTTTTAACTCCTAATTATACAGATTTCAAATAAATATAACACCAATCTGCCACTTTCCTGCAGTCATTCTTTCCTCATTTAATTCTCCTCCAATTATGCAATCTGACAAGTCACTTAGTTTAAGAATCAGATCCTAGCTATGAGATGTATCCTACAAGGCAGTTGTCTCCATGAACTATCATCAACATGAGAAAGAAATGACAACGAAGAAGCAACTCTAGGAAGTATATGTATGTCAACGCTAGAACAGGAGCATTATCTGCTTATAGAGTAGATGAAGCAAATAACTATGAATTCCACATACCTAAGTATCTCTGGACAAATATTTCAAGTGGCTTTTCACCATTTCCGAACCTGTTCGTTTGCATCTTCCACCTTGCTGGAACCACAAACCTCATTGTGCATGCGTAGAGAATTATTAGCCATAGTCTCAGGCCACCTATGCAGCTCATGGTCGGCAACAATATGCAGTGAACTGATTGTTTCTTGGCTAATGTCTAAAGTTACATTACCAAGGCAATAGAAAATGGTATTAGTTGTGGTCTGAACTATGCCCCTTTGCGAATAACCCCGTCTTGGAGACCAAGATCATTGTTTGGCACTGAGCTCGAGGACTTCCTCCCACAGTAGCCATTGATAAATCAGTTTCCTGCACTCTACCCTTGATAGCAGAAGTATCTGACCTACCACTTTCTAGTGTTCTAACATGTTCTAAGGCCATAATATCCTGGTCAGCTTCAGAAACAACAAGACCACCTCCCAACCTGGCATGTGGCAATGCATCAATTTGCTTTCCTGCTTGACCACCTCTCAATATCTCTAGTAGAACAGTCCTACTCCTGCAGGTGACCAAGAGAGAAATTAGTCAGTTCTATAATGACATGTATAGACGTATTTGTCAACATTAGCAAGGTCTGTAAACCAATCTCTACAATGTTTACAGTAAATCAGAATCAACGGAAGCAAAATAAGCATGGAATAGAAACTTACCTCCAGCCATAGTAGTAGATTTGAAGGAGATCTTCAAGTGATCTTCTGATTCAACAGCAGTAGACGATGATGGAGAGCAGATATCACATCTGCTTGAATCAGGGACCCCTTAAGAGATGATGGTTAATGCATAAATAGTATGCAAACATTTGTAACTTTATAAATTCAAAACTCTTAATGTACTAGTCTAACTCACTTTATGCTCCAACAAAGAAATAAATTACATGAATCATGGCGATAATTCCTTTGCAAACAAGTATTACCTTCCATGTATTACAATGTAATTATCTTCTTTGAAAAAGCCTTTTATGTGCCATTTTTATCTTTATGAACAAGCCTCAAACGCTTATTCTGAGTCCAAACTTAAATATTTGTCATCCAATCATAAACGTATACAAACTAAAATGGAGATAAAAGCAATAATTTAGAGTTTCATTACTAATATGTACTATAAATATAGCATCATAGTTCAAACAGAAGGTGACAAATGAGAACAAAGTCCCATTCTAGTTACATGATCCTTAAACAACTTTGGTGGCATGCTTTTCGTCAAAGGATCTGTAATCATCAACTCAGTACGAATGTGTTCAACGAGCACTTCATTCCTTTTTATGTGCTCTCTGACTGCTAAGTACTTAATGTCAATGTGTTTACTATGACTTCCACTTTTATTATTCTTATCAAAGAACATAGCAATTGAATTGCCACAGTATATCTTCAATGACCTAGAGATGGCATCAACAACTTGAAGCCCAAAAATGAAACTCCTCTACCATATACCCTGCTTGGTCACCTCAAAACAAGAAACAAACTCAGCTTCCATAGTAGAAGTAGTAATCAAAGACTGGTTTGCACTTCTCCAAGATATCTCTCCTCTAGCAAATAAGAAGATATATCCAAATGTTGATTTGCAAGAATCAACACAACCAGCGAAGTCTGAATCTAAATATCTAATAACCTCTAAGTCATCGGTCCGTCTATATGTAAGCGTGTAATCTTTAGTCCCTTGAAGGTATTGGATGACCTTCTTTGTAGTTCTCCAATGGTCCAAACCTGGGTTACTACGATACCTACCTAACATTTCAACTACAAATGCAATGTCTGGTCTAGTACAGACCTGAGCATACATTAGGCTGCTAACAGCTGAAGCATAATGAATGTTTTGAATCTGTTCCCTTTCAAGGTCATTCTTGGGACATTGATTCAAACTGAATCGTCACCCTTAACAATAGGTGCTATACTAGGTGAACAATCTTGCATCCTAAATCTCTCAAGAACTTTGTTGATATAGGCTTCCTCAGACAAGCCCCGGATACCCTGAGACCTATCTTTATCAAGCTTAATGCCAATAACATAAGATGCCTCACCCATATCCTTCATATCAAAGTTTTAAGAGAAAAATTGTTTCACCTCATATAACAATCTTATATCATTAGTTGCAAGCAAAATGTCATCCATGTATAGGACTAGAAAAATGATCTTGCTCCCACTAACCTTGTGATATATACATTCATCCATAATGTTCTCTATGAAACCAAATGAAGAGGTAACATTATGAAATTTTAAATACCACTGATGGGAGGCTTGTTTCAGTCCATATATAGACTTTGTAAGCTTGTAAATTAAATGATGACCATCACTTGAGACAAAACCCTCAGGTTGTTTCATTTAAACATATTCCTCTAAATCACCATTGAGAAATGCCGTTTTCACATCCATCTGATGTAAATCTAAGTCAAATTGAGCAACCAATGCCATAATGATACGGAAAGAATCCTTTTTAGAAACAGGAGAAAATGTTTCTCTATAATCAATTCTTTCCTTTTGTGTGAATCCTTTTGCAACAAGTTTAGCCTTGTATCGATCAATGTTGCCTAATGAGTCTTTCTTGGTTTTGAAAACACATTTACAATCAATGGTCTTTGCCTAGGCAACTCTACAAGATCTTAGACTTGATTGTCTATCATAGAATCCATCTCATTTTTTATAGCATCATGCCATAAGTTAAATTTACTACTATTCATAACTTGTGAAAACACCTCAGGGTCATTGTCAACACAAATATCATAGTCAGATTCTTGTAGGTAGACAATGTAGTTAGTAGAAATTGCTAACTTCCTTACTCTAGTAGATCTCCTCAAAGGTACATCATTAGCCTCTTGTGGAGCTCATGATCATTAACTTGTTGTAGTTGATGATCAATGGGATCTACTAAAACATTATCAGCCTGATCTAGATTTTCAATAACTAATTGTCCAATATCCATCATATTTTGATGGGTGTCATTAATAATGACCAGTTTGTTGCTTGATGCAGGAGTTGAATTAGAAATATGATTTTCCTTAAAAACTAAGTTTTGAGGTCGAACACTCTCACTAACCACGTCATTCTCAAGAAATTTAGCATTTCTTGATTCCACAATTCTACTACTATGGGATGGACAATAAAATTTGTATCCCTTAGACTTTTCAGCATATCTAATAAAATATGCACTAACAGTCCTCGAGTCCAACTTCTTTTCATATGGATTATAAACTCTAACTTCAGCTGGATAACCCCAGACGCGTATATGTCTCAAACTCGGTTTCCAACCTTTCCATAATTCAAATGGTGTTTTAGAAACAACCTTAGTTAGAACTCGATTTAATATATACGCTGCTGTTTTTAGAGCCTCACTCCATAATGACAAAGGAAGATTGGAGTTGCTGAGCATACTCCTCACCATGTCCATTAAAGTTCTATTTCTTCTTTCTACTATACCATTTTGATCTGGTGAACTAGGCAAGGTGTTTTGAGCTATAATACTTTACTCTTGAAGAAACTTAACAAATTGACCAGGTACCTGTCCAGTTCTTGTGTACCTACCATAATATTCACTACCTCTATCAGATCTCACAATTTTAATTTGTTTACCACATTGTTTCTTTATCTTTGCTTTATATATTTTAAAAGCATCTAACACTTCGCTCTTATTATGAAGTAAGTAGAGATAAATAAATCATCAGGACAACAAATATTAGTATGTATGATTTCCAATATGCCAAAACTTCTCTTAGCACCTTTTTTAGTCTTGTTAGTTTGCTTTTCTTTAATGTAGTCCACACATGAATCAAAATCTGCAAAATCAAGAGTCTTAAGAACTCCATCTTTTACTAACCTTTTGATTATATCAATGGAGATATGTCCTAATCTCTGGTGCCACAACATAGATGATTTCTCATCTATAATGTTACGCTTAATGCTAGCGTTACCATACACATCCATGACTTCATTGAAGACATCATTAGTTAAATGAATTTTGTACAAACCATTATTCATTATACCACTTCCAAGAAGTACTGAATTTTTGTATAAATTAAAAGCAGTTTCATGAAAATCCAAGTGGTACAAGTTTAGATACAGAAATCAAATTCCTAGAAAAGCTAGGAATATAAAAGGTTCTTTTCAAATCAAGTACAAAACCAGTTTGTAAAATAAGCCTATATGTCCTCACAGCTTTGATAAGTGAACGTATCTTGTTTCTTGAATAGATGCTCCGTTCACTTTCCATCGGTCTCCTTGATTTAGAAAACCTTGCAAGGTATTACAAATATGGATTGTAGAATCAGAATCAATCCACCATGTGGTATGTGAAACATCAATCATATTATATTCACAACATACAAAAGAATTGCGATTACCTTTCTTTTCCAGCCAAGCCTTCCTCTTAGGGTAATCTTTCCTCATGTGTTCTTTCTTTTTACAAAAGAAACACCTCATAGCCTCCTTATCAGTATGAGCTATAGCTTTGCCTTTCGCTTTCCTTTTAATGGCTTGCTTCTTGTCCTTTTTATGGGTCGTCATACATGTACTCTCTCCAATTTCTTGAACTAATCTCTCCTTTTTTTGAACACACATGGTCAAGAATTCATTAATTGACCAGTTTTCCTTATGTGTGTTGTATGAAATTTTGAATGGTCCATACTGAGAAGGGAGAGAGTTTAAGACAAAGTGCACTAAAAAGGACTCAGATATCTCAATCTACAATGACTTCAACTAAGCAGCTATGCCCCTCATCCGGATAATGTGCTCGCGCACTCCTCTAGTGTCAGTTAGTCTCATTGATGACAACTTGTTCATTAGGGTGCTAGCCAATGCTTTATCTGATGACTCAAATTGTTCATCAATGGCTTTCATAGATATTTGACATTTTCACATTCAGGTATCGACCCATGGATGCTAGTATTGATGCAAGATTTAATGAACATCATGCTAAAGCGATTAAATCGGTCTCACCGTTCATACAGAGTGATCACGGCATTAGTACTATATTATGTAATTTCAGGAGGCTCTTCCTTTCAAAAAGCGTAGTCAAGATCCATACACCCGAATTTTCTTCTTTCAGACTTTATAGTTGTCACCAGTTAAGTATGGAACTTTAGATTTTTCATCAGACAATATCAAAGATTGAATAACTGCAAATAAATAAATAAACAAATAACACATGCTTACTAACAATTATGAGGCATAATCTATCAATCATAATGATAAGCTTACCAATGCAAATCATATAAAAAAAAAAAATGAATCACTATGTCATTAAAATCTACCTGCAGGTAAAGATTTTAATTCAAAATTGATTCACTAATAGTTATGATGAAACTAGTAAATTATAATTATTTCTTAATGCTTGTAAGCTAATTAAGAAATAAATACTACTTTACTATTTCATCCTAATTAACCATAATAATATAATAAATTTTATGTGGGGTAAAATTACGATATCAATATGTTAATTAGAATTTGATATCATTTAAAAACTTAATGTGATGAACAATTTTAATTAAACACTTAATATATGAATTTTCATATTTAAGGATGCTGTGGCTAATCCTCATATATTAAATATATATTGATCACATGACATCTAAAAAATAATCAAGACAATTCTATATAATACCATAAATAAAATTGAATAATTTATGATGCCAATAATGTCTTGAAATTAAACTATAATTATTGACTAATTTAGAATTTTTTTCTAAATTACCAGCCAATTAATTTGTTTTTATTTTTTAATTAGAGGTTTATTTTGGTTGTTCAATCCTTCTACTTTTAGTGCACCACTTTTACCTAACATTTTCTATTAATGGGCCATCTACTTCCATGATGGGCCCACTAGAATCTGTTCCGCACTATGCATTTGGTAGAACTCCTTAATTTTGCTCACTTTCATCTTAATAATAATAATATAAGTCACAAGCAAGATCATCTTAGGTTTGGAAGCTAAAATGGAACCCGCGAGATTTATGGCCTTGGTGCTCACAGATGGAGCACATTGTGAAAGGATGCCTAGTTGTATTCTGCTACGTACTCAAGCACTCACTAATATATTGCACAATCAATTTAAACAACTCTCATCCAACATTACATCCAACATCCGGATGGTTGAGATTGAGTAAGGGAGTTAGCTCAATATGAGTGGTGAGTACTTGATTCAATACAACATAAACATACCCAAATGTTCCACTTGCTAAAAGCTTCCATCTCCAATGTAAGTAGTGAACATTATCATTTACTCCACTTTCTCATGGCACGTGGAGAAGTAGAATGAGGAGAACAGATAGGAAAAAGGAGTTATAGCCTATACTCTTGGCATCTTTTGGCTTTTCCATACAATATTTTGCATTTTTGGGTACCAACTTTTCTTGACCCAAAAAGGCTTCTACTTGGAGACGCAGCTAATGGGTCCTTCAAGCAACAAAAGCAAGGCGTAGGAACCAGATAAGCGGCACCCAGCAGGATGCATGGCTGATTGCTTACATAAACCAAGAAAACAGGGGAGCAAAATGGCCACGATTTGCAGTTTTCCTGATCAGGCTTCGCCGGAGGGTTAAAGAACTGGAAAATCAGGGATTCGGTGATGCTTCCCGGCTGGGCGAGTCAGACTATGCTGATGGTAGAAAAATGGCAGGGGAAACTGAAATATGATGAGGAGATGTGGTGGATTAGCATGTCGCCTTGGTTGTCGATCGGGCAAATGAAAACAAGGGAAAAGGTAGAGGTGCAGCAGTTGCTCTGGCGAGCATGACAAATCAGCGGCGCTATAGCATGAGGAAAGCAGGGAGGGGTTTTTCGACAGTGGATTCCAGATCAGTCAGCCTATTTCGGATTTAATTTCCGATCAGTCACTGGATCCTTGGGACAAAGCAAGGAAATGCCTGATTTCCAACCAGAACCTGAATAGCCTTGATCTGGAAATGCCGACCTCTGATCAAGCCAGTGTTAGGTTGATTGCATTGATCGGAGTAGGGGTCAACTGATAAAGTTGTTACATGCCTTTGCATGATAGATACATCAAAACCAAGAACAGTAAGATTTCTCAATTTCTGATTTCTGAATTTCACTTTATCTTTCATGATTCATTTTGTTTCCATTTTATCATCAGAAACGAAAATTGCATATATCTGCTAGGCAGATGAATCATATTACTCTGATACCACATGTAAACCAATCTCTACAATGTTTACAATAAATCAGAATCAACGGAAGCAAAATAAGCATGGAATAGAAACTTACCTCCAGCCATAATAGTAGATTTGAAGTAGATCTTCAAGTGATCTTTTGATTCAACAGCAGTAGATGATGATGGAGAGCGGATATCAAATCTACTTGAATCAGGACCCCTTAAGAGATGATGGTTAATGGCAGTTATCCTTCCATCAAGGATAACTGCCATGGGCAGTTATGATACATGTTAAATGTGTAAATAGTATGCAATACGCTGGATTTTTGAATCTCAAATGTTAAGGACCACAAAAAAATTTCTAACAAGGTCCAGCTGTTGGGCAGTGTGGCTCTTAATGACATTTTTTTTTCCTCTCTGAGTGGTGAATGAACTCGAACTGGCAACTCCTTTGTTGTGAGGCGAACCATTTAACAACTTGGACAAGTTCTCAAGCCCACGGTTCTAAATTACTTCAGAAGCCATTTATGGAATTATGATCTAACAAATTCACTGCAATAGGGGGCATATCCTAGACATCTGCCTGAGTTGGTATATTTGCCGAATTTTCTCTAGTGATGGAGTTGGATAAAAGAATTGGCTTGCAATTTGAATGAGCTATAAAATGGGATCTAACGAGTTCTTAGATATAAGTATGGTCTGATTACTAATAAGTACGTTGTAACAGTCAAATGCCTATAAATAATTCAGTACATATCTTGCAACATCAAATTGGTTAAATATAGAATTGACTCCGTGGCTCTTATTGTGGAAAAAACTCAACTTTTCTAGTATAGTTCTTATTCTTAGTCATAGCGAACAAATCTAGAACTTTATCAGTTGGAAGAGGCTCGATCCTTTCAGCAAATTGCTCTACAAACAAGCAGGGTCTTCTTCCCTCTACAATTCTCCATTTTTCCCACTGAAAGATTGAGGAAGTCACATAAACTACTATTTTCTCTCTAGAGATCTCAATTTCTTGACATGAAATAGATCTTTTATTCTTAAGGATTCTATCATATCACCGAAAAAAAATGCCATAATTGATTCTGAATACAGTCAAGTACCATAAATTAATTTCTATTTCTAGTTTGATCAGGCGCCCTTCTGAGGTTGATAAGATTTTGGACCTGGTTGAGACTGCAACAATACCCAACTAAAGATCACGTTTCATTCTGCAAAGGTGCAAACATTAAGCAAACAGGTTGAACTTAGAGATAACAAACCCAGAAGCATGTCCAGTCAAGTTGAAAATTTTATGATTTCTTAACAAAACCAGAAGCATGCTCAATCAAGTTGAAAGATTCATGATTTCTTATCCTTTTGTAGTTAGCTCCACTTCTTCCTCCGTTGAAAATTCCACTTGAATTATGGGTCCCTTTATAAATTTTGGCGGCAGCAATTTGTATGACCTACAACGTGCAATTAGCCTAGGAATGCACAGTGAATCCAAAATATTTTACATTTTCACCCACGCTACAGACATGCAAGGTTAGCCATGAGGTCTGCATGCAAAAGCCACAAAAAATATTCCCAGTACTGCAGCATAAAACCTCTAAGTGATGTTCCATTGGGTGCAGAATCACATTAAAAACAATCTTGGAACCTGTGAACAAAGTTGCTTTTGACCCAGATATATGGATTGGATTTCAAGAACCAGAAAGAATCCGCTTTATGGTGATTGAATTAAATATTGTACTAGCACCGGATGGACGCTTGAAGTGCATTTCCAAGTCCAAGATAGATTAGAAAAGTCCATATGTCACTGCCCACTGAAATAGCATCACTATTTTTCCCTAAATGAAACTTCGCAAACTATTACTCTGCCTCTAAACTAACTTTCTTACTTTTTCTAAGCACCAGCACCATCTAAACTTACCAAACAAAACTCCAAGTGTACGTATTACATATTTTGAAATCTCTACGAATTGGAAATATTGGAAGTTCTTCCAAAAAATCTTATTTGTTCTTTCCTTCCATGGGCACAGTAAACGTACTTAAACTTGAGCCAGAATAAATAAAAGCTTCTAGAAATCCATCATATACCATAAGATTCAGCCTGCAGACAAAGAACTTTTAGAGCCCACCATTAATGTTAGCATTAACTCTTTAGCTCCTATTGCTTGGCCAGATTAGCTTCCCTTTTCTCCTGAACAATTCTTCTTGAGTTATGTCTGCTCCTGAATTTTGCCTGCAGCAATATGCCTCATCCATAATGTGCAAGTGGCCAAGTAATGCACGAAATCCAAATTCTTCCATAATCATTCGACCAAGATATACGCCACGCAAGGTTACCAACGACGGTGTTTTATTCAAGTCTCATAAAAAAGCATGTTCTGTTGCTTCAACCATATAAACTACACACGTGTTCCATGCTAGCACATGCATGAAAAGCATTCCCCAGGACCTGGGAACCAAGCTCTTTTGCAACTTATATCAAACCTAATAATACTCATTTTGCTTTTGGTAGATAGACTTGAAAATTCTGCTTTTCCATTACTACACATCGTTTCTTAGCACTGTTAATTCCGACCACAATTTTGTAGGATTGCCAATTCAGAAAAATCTCAGCAAGCATCATTGCCGTGCATGGTGACCAGGATTATCTCTATTTCTACATTTCTTCTGCAGTTCATGATGATGATTACAGCATAAGTTTTCTGATAATAAAGGCATGAGAGAGAGAGAGAGAGAGAGAGAGAGAGAGAGAGAGAGAGAGAGAGAGAGAGAGAGAGAGAGAGAGAGAGAGAGAGAGAGTGTCACAAAAGATTTTAAAATGGCTCTTGCCAACGAAAAAATCAACTACAACTTGGGGCATGTTTTACAGTTACAAAGATGCCGTAATGATAGCAAGGGAGTCCATTAGATAACAAGACCTAATATTAAGTTCTATAGCCCCAGCTGTTTATAAAGATTTTTTGCAAGATCTTGGGGTAAGGTAACCCAAAATACGTTTTCACGCTATGCAAAAAATGCATATTGATATAGTGTATGTAAAATGAGCTGCGAGTCAACAGAAAATTCATGTACATTCATTGGTTGGGTGATAGAACTAAATAAACATAAACAATTACCAAGGAGAGCCCAACTCCCAAATATTGTTCTCTTTTTTAGAAGTTGATTAGTACACGTATAACTAGCAAATTTAATATAGACTCACGTTAAAGGATGCAAAAGTTCATATTTCCTTGGAGGTATATAATGGTTACTGTTAGTAATATGATTTGTTGAAGTTTAGCAAACATGAAAGAAAAGAAAATTTCTTCGCAAGCAAACGATAAGTATATGAGCTCAAACTACTGTTTGCATTGATTCTCAAGTCGATAGCAGCATCAACCAATATATATAAATTTGATGACTGATAACGGACATGTGTGATACCTGGTCACGTCTGGGAATCTTTATGACCGTTTCCCTTAGACCAATACCTATGTCTGATCTTGCCGGCGTACAGACTGTCTGGAAACGCTGTTTGCACCCATATTGAAAATGACCCTTTAATGGGTGGGGGTATCTAATATTATATTAGTAGTTTGGAAGTTGGTGGCCAACCTGTGTCTCCTAGCATAGCTCTCACTAGACCCATTCCCATCTGCTTGTCTAAAACATGAAATCTCGGGATATGTCAATTCCCCACTTGATATAAAAGTAGATCTTGATTTACCTCGATATTCCAATTGAGCGATAAAAAACATGCGAGTAGTTGTACTTAAACAACACCCAAAACAAAGAATAGAAATCCCACAAAAAGGGTTAAGGTTATAAATGTAAGAGTTCAAATTGAACGAAGTTGTTTGAGGAAAGGAAAATCAAAGAGTTGGTTGATTTGATATGAAAAATATACTCCATTTTGTCAAGACAATAAAAAGGATTATTTTAGTTTTTTAAGTCATATCCAATGTTAATCAATAAAAACATCATCAATACTTTGTCCGAATCATATATACAAAAAGATCTCACAAGGCATCTTTGACCTACTACTACCTTAAATTGGCCAAAAGATCACCATGACAAAAAGATTATACCATGCAAAAAAAAATCCAGATCAAAACTAGATGTAAAATCTAAAGCTTCAGAAATAGCAATAGAGTAATATCTCTTGTCCTTCGCAAAATAAATTTTGATGATAAAGTGAACCCTTTATTTCTACAAAAAATTTGGCAGAGTCTCCTCAGTTTTTTAGACTTACGATTCACCAGATAAACATTCGTTTCACATTATGATATACAAATGAAGACTCAGTCTCCCTGCAACTGCATTCAAATACAAATTTTCTCATCTTCTATATACAAAACCACAAGTTCTAATTGCATCCATGCAATATATCAATAATTAAGAGAACCATACTCATTGACCTTCTCATAAAATATAAAGAGTTGTACATATCAAATTTGTTAAAATGAATATTATGCATCAAATTCAAATATAAAATCGTAACCCACATAATACATCACATCCATATGTAAATCACAACCCACATGGAGCATCACATTTAGATATAAATCCAATCCATTAAAAATTTGGCAATTCTAAGACCACCTACATATGATTCGACAGTTCACATTTTCTCATACTAGTCAATGATTTAAATGAACATTGATGAACTAGTAGGAATTACTGGTCTGAACTCCTAACACCAATCCAGAGAGAGAGAGAGAGAGAGAGAGAGAGTCATGAATTACTTTACTTGTTTTGGGTCACATATCTCCATGTTTTAGCCATGTATCAATGAATAATAGAGAAAAAGAGATCAAAACTTACCTACCTATGCTTTTGGTCATTGACCGGTAAGTAAACAGCCTAAATAAACCTTTTCCAGCCAAGGATTGAAGAAAATGATAGAGAGATGGTTGGAAAATGAAGACTAGGATAGCCATGAGCTCGGATTTGGTTCCTACTTGCTTAGGTGGATAGATCATGAAAAGGGAAGTTCGATTTTGCAAGTTACCGCTGGTTGGTCACTGTCGTCGAAAGATGGGTCGTTAGCAGGGTTTCACAGGCATCATTTTGCCCTTTTTTCATCCAAATCTTGATGGAAACCTCACCAATTCACTACTAGGGAAGGAGATTTGGGTGGGTCATAGTTGATTTTTCTAGTAAACACCATTTAATTGCCGTTGTGACCAATCTCAACAAAAACCTTCATTGACATGTTTTTTGTTAGTGGAAAGGATATGGGTTTTAGGGCTTCGCTTAATTGTGCATGATTGAGAAAGAGGATATCGTCATCATCCTCTATCATTAGAAAAATTTGTTATCATGCTTTTATTGGCAAGGGGGAGAGATGAGAGAGAAGTTGTTGGTTGGTCATATGGTTGACTGTCTTCTTTTCTTTAATATATATATATATATATATATATATATATGGGTGTGTTAATTTTAGCTGCAGGTACAAGGAGTAGTTGACATTTGATTGGCTGAAAAAAAGTAAAAAGCAGAAAAAGTTAGAGGAAATAGCAGCTAGAAACTTTTTCCTAGCCAATCAAACATCACATGCACCTCCTTGCTAAAATTACTGCTTCCCATCAATTTTGGATCCTATACACTATATTCAAATTTTCTCATTTGAACTCCGATTTTTAAGTACTTAGTGTCATTGGAAAGCTCTTTTCCCATACGTCCTAAATTTTGAGGTTTTGATGGCCATTTTTTTTTTCTTATTTTTTTAAATCTTAAAACTTGAAAGATAAAATTTCAAATTCACATTCTTTTAATTAAAAAAAATAGTCAAAATTTACATGAAATGAAATTTGGAAATTGGAGGTTATTACATGAATATGTTGATCAAATTTCTCAGCTACAGATTAAAAGTTGGAACTGAGAAAATTTGAAAATATTTAGATTGTTCCTCTATAACTGATTGAGGAACAGGGCTAAGAGATTTACTAATGGAAATAGCCTATCATATCTTTTGATTATGGATCAATAACTAGAACGAAGAAGAAGAAAGATAGGAAATTTAAGCATTTTCAATCACCGATTAGTGAACAAGTAGTGATAGAGGGTAAAAAACTTATTGATCTTAATAGAGAAGGATAACTATAGACCTTGGATCCTCTTTTTGCTCAAGAATCAATGAACCAAAAATTAAAAGGAGTTGAAAACTTAGATTTGTTGGCATATGGAGAGCTGAGTAGAGATAGAGAAAAAAGAAAGCTTTAGACTTGTTTTCTCTGCGTGGATCAATGAATGAAAAGGTAAGAGAAGGTAAAAAAAATCTAGATTTACCTTCACCTCCCCCTTGGCCTAGAAATAGTTCCCAGCCCCCTTCTAATTTATTCATTTTTGCAAGTAGGGGGATCCTAACCCTCCCTTTTTGGCTCCTCCTTTGGTTTGGTTCCATAACATGCACCTAAGATCCCTAATCATATTTAAAAGGCATTATCACTTTGGCTATAGATTGAGGGCCAAACTGAGGAAGGTCAAGTGAAAAAGCTCATATCCATTTTTCACCCTTTATTTAGAACAGATTTTGTGGTTGTTGTCGTTGAAGAAGATGACTGTGTGTGCTAGAGATGAATTTGTAGCCGATTTGGGTATTTTGTCACTGTAAAAAACCTGTTTGTATTCAAATCTCAATGAAAAACCCGAAATCTCTTTGATCATCAATGGAAAGCACAGGTTTTGGAGAAAAACTTGATCGATCTAAGAGAATCTGCAAGGGAGAAAGAGACGAATCAATAGAGCTTTGGCTGGTTTAGTCCGACTAATCATTCCTCTCCCAAATAGTTTCCCCTTTCTCTTTGATATTTTTCTTGTGTGTAAGATCTTTGATCATTAAAGATGATCCTACCTCATAATGAATGAGTATGGCCTTGAATTATTAGGTCCTCTATACCTACTGTTGTCGGTCATCATAATTTGCTATGATTCTTTATATAAAGTTTGGTCAGGCTTTCATCACAAATTATCTAGTGGGGCTGTATGGGTAGAATGACTAAAATGCTTGATGTTATATATATATATATATATATATATATATATATATATATATATATATTATAATCAATTTAGAACCTCTAATTTCTTTTCTGAAGATGTTTTACTCTAATTTGACTAGTGCTTATTTTCTAATTAGCTTTCTGAACCACCTATTCCAAATTTCCAAAGATTCTCTTCCAACTCATAATTGAAATTCAAAATATATTTTAATGACATTTAGATTGAAGATAAATTGGGGTTTATATTTTTTCATCCACGTAAGAATTTAGGTCATTACAACAAAATGTGCATCCAATAAGCCTTTAAAGCCTAATAACTAGAAGAGATTATGAATATAGTACGCAAAAAATGCACCCAATAAATATCCAATAACCTTCAAATGAGATGAAAAGGCATCAAACTCGGACAGCAAAATGTATACTCATCAAGCCTCTAAAGCATAGAGTAGTCTAATAAACCTCTAAAGCTTAATACTTAGAAGAGAATAGAATAATCCACAAAGCTGACAAACTGTAGAAGAGAGAGAGGAAGAATACAGAATGTCTCTTTTAGATAGACTCTAGAAAGCTAGAGTCTAGATGGCTTTGAAAAAAATAAAAAGGATGGTGCCAGGAATGGACTAGAGGCTCATCCCCTTATATAAAGTTCCTTTCCTCAAGTCACTATGTCAGAAGCAATGTGGAATTATTAGTTCATGTCTCTTATATAGAGATAAAAACTATATCTCTTGTGAGAAAGGTGGTGTGAGACTAATATTTTCCTTAACTTTAAAAACAAAACCAACAACAAGAACCAAAAAGTTCATCCTAATTTAGGTTAGAAGACAACCATCACTAGAGATGCATGGCAAAAGTTTTCCCTATTTCTTCCTACTCCATAGATTAAGTTTTAAGTAACCCATGTAGCCATTGGTCATGGAATGAGACGTCTCTCATGTGGGTGACTGATGAGTCATTGTCTCTTGAAATAGATTATGCTAACAGTTGACCCTTAGTAAAGATAGAAAAGATCTTACCATGGATGTCATGTCATGTCATAAAAACTTGTCTTTTCTTAATTTCTATAGCAACTGCTTGATGATGCAGCCACACGTGTTTGAATGGTGTATGTGCTTGTTTTGACTATTTCTTCCTAGAAGCAACTGAACTTCTACCATTTTTGTTTGTCTATTTTTGTAACTCACTAGGACGAGAAAAATAAAATGATTGATTTTTCAAGAAAGAGAAGCAAGAAACACGTCATACAATTATTTCTACAAAAAAAGAGACGATCAGAAACGGTGTAAATTTCGGGAAGGACGTGGATCTGTTGTTTCTTTTAGTTAATAGTAAACTTGTGATCATGATGTGGATACATTCAAACTAAAAGGTCAGTTAACAAGACATTCTTAGTCAAAAGGCTGTTATAGGTGATTACCAATATAACTTTGGATCATTTTATTTTGGAGGAATACTAAACCAAAGCGTTTGTAAGCCTTTTGTGTCAAAGCTCTTTCACTTTTTGCATTATGGGTTTCACTTATAGAGGATTAACCAAGCTTATCTAATTCTGTTGGGTTGGATATTTTCTAGTTGAAAAATCACGCAAATTGGATCATTCTAACATCTAAATAAATCTTTTTTTTATGAACAGCTGAAAACTTTTTGAACAACAATCTATATTCAAAAACAATAAAAGGATCTTATAACATGCCAATCTGCATGATTCTTAGACTAGGAGACATTCAAAGCCAAAAAAATTAGATCAACTAAGTAGATCAACTATAAATGAAACCTATCATGCAAAAAATATGGGCACTTACAAGTGCTTTGATTTATCATTCCTTTTCTAAATAGATTCTCCAAATAACTTCTTATACGCAGTCTACCTTTCATGATGAGATTCATTCACCTGATTTCTCAGGCATTGAATGTCTAATAGATAAATAGTATGTGATTGATAACTCTGGCCTCTAAAAGTTATAATTGAAACAGACAGGCTGAAAGCTTCGTTAATAGTGGCACTGGAACCATCCCATCCACATGCTTTGCGATCTATTAGGACTTCGCTACCAGACGGTGAATATCTTGCCGTAGAAAGTCGTTGTGAGACCAAAGCCATGTCTGCCGCCGATTGATAGCTGACTTAGTTTATAGGTCTCAATCGCATGTACATTTCCTCATGTAAACTCAGTAAATCGAGCTTCATGCTAGATCGTGACGGTGTGGACAATTTATACCAAATCTTGAGTTTTAGGGTGTTTGTATCAGATCCACCGGTGGATTTGCATCAAATCCCAAAGATCGAGGAAGGGAATCCATAAATTGAATGGTGGGTCTACTCTAACAAGTAACATTTCTGTTGCATAAGCTGATTTGTTATAATCCCAAGGTGATATTATCTCATCAATCCAACAGGCAGTCTCTACGGCGTCTTTGTTGATTTTTTCTTTTGGCAGTTTCTCTTTGACCCAGTAACCTAAATAAATTGTAAGCAATTGCCATCCAAGCTGGACCATTCGTGTATTATGTCACGATTGGCCACCATATCAAGCTAAAAGAAAGATTAGCAGAAAATAATCTTGCTTGCAAGAGTGGATTAAAACTCACAATATTCAGCATATCCTTTGTTTTCTTTTTTATATGGTGGTCGGTTGATCTAAATTTTAAGGTTCAGTGGTGGGTTCAAGTCATTTATCTATTTAGGCTCTTGTTAAGCCATATTACCATCCTAAACGTCTTACTCAAGAGCGTGAGGGAAGAAAGAGACCAAATGTCCTTTCTCGAAATTCTCTAGCGTCCTTCTCCCTCGATGCTGGAAAACAATGCTGAAAAGGACACAAATAAGATAGGCATCAGAGTGATCTGAACTATTCATCATGTTCCGCCTACCCTATTTAGGCTATCTGAAAAATCATGCTCATTACGTTAAAATTTTCAATGGAGACGATTTAAAAGGAAAAAAAGACATGAATAAGAAAGAGATGAACAGTATGAATGGATCCATGACCATCGAAAGAAGGGTCCCAAAAAGTAGTGTTCTTTTCTAGCGTACTTTTCTTCTTCCAGAAATTATTTTCCAATCCTCCAATCTTGGAAAAGAATGGGAAGAACTTTTGATTAAGAAGAAACCGAAAAGTTCATTGTAATTTACATTAAGGGAATACTTTCAAAACAAAAATTTCGTAGTTAAAAAACTAGAAAATTTTAACACGCCAATGTGATTACTCCCTCACCCATTTTTTGAGGAAAGGTAGCAATATATTGATTGGGGAAGAAAAGCCCTTCCGGATAGCCATACAAACTGATCGAGATAATCAAGGTACAAACATAAGAGGTAAATCAAAACATGGAATTTCCTGGCTCTAAGAGATTCAAGAGCCACACCCTCCCTAGCCAAGCTATCGGCCATTTCATTTGCCGATCTATGGGTGTGCTTACGTTTACAATCCACCCATAAAGGATTAGCATAGCCTTATCGAGTATATGCCAAAAAGCCATGGTACAGAGCTCCTCCTGCTAACCCATGCAATTACCTTGCTAGAATCTCCTTCAATGATCAGAAAGAAACTCGTACCTCCATCCAGATCTCAAGGCTATGAGTTACGAGTGAAATTCAGCCTCATCTGAATATGCTCGACCAATTTGGCCAGAAAAGCTAAAAACAATTCCTCCTTTGTCGTTCATGAGAGCTCCACCCACTCTGGATAATCCTGGGTTTCCGAAACAAAGACCACAGAAATTGAGTCTAATAGTTCCCACAGCAGGAGGTTGACATCTTCGCGTTGGCTTTGATTTGCTTTTAACAGAAACCACAATCTCCATCCAGTTCCTCACCAAATCCGCCTGTCGATATCCTTTAAATGTCAAAGAATGGGAAGCCCAAGGAGCTGCACTATCTATTATTTTGTCCTCAAGATTTTGTAGGAAAGTCTTACACTTAGAGCCGAGCTTGTTCCTTTCGGTCCAGACAAACTAGACGAGGGCCATAAACGTCAGCTTCCATGGAGTTTTACCTCTTGAAGAAAGCTTTTGAGAAATCCAATTAAAAACATGGCTATTCAAATCTTGCGGGAGGGTCCAAGCACAAGCCGAACTTTCCAACCAGGGAATATCAGAACCTGGGAACTCTCGGACAGTTCTAGAAATAGATGGTCTCTTGTTTCTTCCGCTCGCCTACAGAGATAACAAATGGATGGGCCCAACCAACATCTAGCGGTGAGATTGTTAAATGTTTGTATTTTATCTCTTAGGAGACATCAACCGAAGAAGGAGATTGTTGGGGGAATTGCTGGATCCCAAACAAGATCAGTGAATGGCCAGCTCTTATCATGATGCGCAAGTAATTGATGTGTGGTCTTTAGTGTAAAAACACCTTTGATGTTTGGGATCCAGATAATTCCATCGTCCTTTTGCTGGTCAATGACAACTTTCCGGAGTTGATTCCTCAAAGGCTACAAGATTGGGAAAGAAAAGGGGATGCACATCTCTCTCTCTCTCTCTCTCTCTCTCTCTCTCTCATACTGCAAAAAGAAGATTGCGAATGATGTCTCTCCGTCGGACAACAAAAACGACCGGAGATCTCTGCCTCTCAGACCTAGTAGCTACCGATGGGTACGAATCAGCTTCGCCAGATATCTCTCTTTCATGCCACAGGCCAAACAACTAGCTGCAGTTTTTGCCGAAGATTGTGGCTTCGCTAGAGATCTTTGAGAAGCAATGAATCCTCTTTATGGGTTTTGATTTGCAACAAACTATTTCACCAGATTTTACATTCTTAAACCTCTGATTATGGAGTTACTAGGCCACATTTTGACCTAGTTAAATGATTATAGACCTCTGATTATAGAGTTGCTTAGCTGATTTGCCATAATAATTAGGTGATTCTAAGTATCTGATTTGTGGGTTAAGTTGATTGATTTTACCCTAATATATGACTCTAAAGCCTTTGATTTGCGGAGTTAGATGACCAGCTTTGCGCTAATTAAGTGCTTATGAAAGAATGTTGATAGATACTGGGCCCCTGTAATAGTGACTGTTGATTTGTGGAGCTACATGGATGAGCTAAGAATCCTTCGACCAGTCAGTCTTGGAGGCCGTCAATCTCATTACTCTATGAATTCGGACCTTGTTGCTTCAGTGATGAAACATTAGCACCATCATCAATCCTTGATGGCTTCAAGCTCTGGCAGCAACAATCACTAGTAGCAATCGCCAGGGACGATGGAAGAGGAAGAAAGGCGCTTTTCCCGTGAATGGTGATGACAGACGAGGAGATGGGATCCGCTCGAAACGAGAAAGGAAGCTTCTTTACTATTATATTGCTTTTTTTGGGTAAAAGTGTAACTCATAATAATATAAAAGAGCTAAAAGAAGCCGCTTTTGCTGCCCCTTCCTACCTATAATTTGACAACCTTAAATGTCCCGTTTCCTACGCAAAAGGATTCCTATTTTGCTAGTCGGACAGCTTAGATTAGAAGACAAAAATCTATCAAGATGCATGAGAAAAGTTGCTTCATTTCTTTCTTTTCCATTGGACTAAACAGAATGCCTTTACGAGGGACTCAAGTAGTCTTTGAACAAATGAGATGTCGATCTTCTTGGGGCTCTCATTTCCACAAAATGTTAAGCACAACTTTGAGCAAAATTAAAAATGATATATGCATGATCAACTCCGCCAATGCCAGTCTCAAGCCTGGATAAAAAAGGAAGAGGGTCTTGCGTCAGGTACCAGCCGGCAAGGAAGAAGTTGAAGATGATTTTGTTATTTCATTCTTACAAATGAATATGCATTTGTATATTACTTTGTGAGGAAGATGTGAAAATCATCTCCAGCTTCTTAAAATATGGCAACCATTGTGTTAGGTAGCCAACTGGCAAGGGTGAAGCTAAAGATGGTTTTGTCATTTCTTTTCTGCTTGCAAATAAATATGCATTTGTATATTAGTTTGTAAGGAAGAAATAAAAATCATCTTCAACTTTTTAAAACTACAGCAACCCCAAATATGACATGCATTAAAAATAGGCATTCCCTCAAGCTAGGACATTCCCCATAAGCGACGCATTGCATCGGATCCCTGGTGCCGTGAAAAATAGGCAAGGGTTGCTAGGGCATTCTCCCAGAAGCGACTTGTTACATCGGATCCTGGGTGTAATGAAAAATGGGCAAGGGCTACTAGAGCGTCCCCTCGGAAGCGACACATTGCATCATAACCCAGGTGCAGTGAAAAGTGGGCATGGGTTCATACCATGGAGGTCGCGAAAGGCCATAGTAGATAAGGTATCTCCAGAACATAAGATTTGTATCACCACATGGAATATAGGGACATTGATAGGTAAAAGTTTGGAGTTAGTAGACGCGATGAAACGTAGGAGAGTCAACATCGCTTGTATCTAAGAAACCAACTGGAAAGGGGCTAAAGCTAGAGAAATAGATGGGTATAAATTATGGTACGTAGGAAAGGAAAATAACAGAAATGACATAGGAATAATAGTGGATAAGGAATTAAAGGATAAAGTTGTGGATGTTAAAAGAATTAGTGATAGAATTATAATAATAAAACTTTTTCTAGGAGAGCAGATTATTAATGTTATAAGTGTATATGAACCATAAGTAGGGTTACAAGATATAATCAAGAGACAGTTTTGAGAAGATATGGAGGGAGTCATGCAAGAAATTCTCAACATTGAGGGGATATTTATAGGAGCAGACTTAAATGACCATGTAGGAAAGGATAATGAAGGATATGATAGAATACATGAAGGGTATAATATAGGTGAACGAAATGAGATGGGGGAGAATATCTTCAATTTTGCTTTGTCATATAACCTGTCCATGGCAAATACACTCTTTAAGAAGAAGGATGAACACTTAATAACCTTTAAAAGTGAACTTCATAAAAGCCAAATAGACTTTTTTCTACTTAAGAATAATGAATGATCTATATGTAAGGATTGTAAGGTGATACCCGGTGAGAGTTTAACCTCACAACATAGGTTAATGGTTATGGATATCCATATCAAAAGATGGAGAAAAAGAACTTAATACACATCCAAAAACTAAGTGGTGGAACTTAAAAAGAGAGAAAATAACCTTATTCAAAAATAAGTTGATGGTAGAAGGAAATTGGAACTATGAAACAGAAGTAAATACCATGTGGACTAATATTGCTGAGTCCATTAAGAAAGTTGCAAAAGATGTCTTAAGAGTATCTAAAGGTAAAAGGCTATTAGCAAGGGAAACATGGTGGTGGAGTGAAATATTGCAAAAAGTTATTAAAAAAAATGGATGCGTTTTAAAGCATGGCAGAAGATTAGAAATAATAAAAATAATGAACAATATAAGAATGCTAAAAAGGCTGCTAAGAGAATAATAAGTAAGGCTAAACTTAAAGCATATGATGAGCTCTACAATAGACTAGGAACAAGAGAAGGTGAGAAAGATGTGTTTAAACTTGCAAAAGTAAGAGAACAGAAGGGTAAGGACTTAGATCATGTTCGGTGTATTAGAAGCGATGATCAAAGGGTATCAGTCAAAGATGATGAGATCAAACAATAGTGGGAAACATACTTTCAAAAATTGTTATGACAATGGCTCTTCGAATATGGGGATTGAAAATACTATAAATCTAAATAACATGGGCTATTATACATATGAACGTATGATTAGAATACTTGAAGTAAAAGAGGCCTTGAAAAAGATGAAATCAGGAAAGGTCATGGGGCCTGATGGTATACCAATAGAGGTTTGGAAGCATATGGGAGATATTGGGGTAGTTTGGTTTGACTAGGTTGTTTAACAAGATTATAAAATCAAAGAAAATGCCTCATGAGTGGAGGAAAAGCTATATTATACCAATCTATAAGAATAAAAGAGAATACAGAGCTGCACTAATTATCGGGGATCAAACTGATGAGCCACACTATGAAACTTTTTGAAAGAGTGATTGAGAAGAGGCTATGACATGAAACAAGTGTATCGGAGAATTAGTTTGGTTTCATGCTTGGGAGGTCTACCATGGAAGCTATTTTCTTACTAAGACAATTATTAAAGAAATATAGGGAGAGGAGGAAAGACCTCCACATGGTCTTTATCAACTTAGAGAAAGCTTATGATAGAGTCCCTAAAGAGTTAATATGGAGGGTGTTGGGTGGTAAAGGGGTTTCTCAGGGATATATAGACATAATTAAAGATATGTATGAGGGAGCAGTAACAAATGTTAAGACCACTAGTGGCGTGACTGGTGATTTTCTTGTCACTATAGGATTGCACCAAGGATTGGCATTGAGTCCATACCTTTTCACATTAGTTATGGATGAGTTAACAAAACATTTGCACGAGGAGATTCCTTGGTGCATGCTATTTGCAGATGATATAGTCTTACTTGATGGGACAAGGGAGGGTGTAAACATAAAGCTAGAGTTATGGAGAGAAGCATTAGAATCTGACGGATTTAAAATTAGCCAAACTAAGACATAATATGTGGAATGTAATTTTAGCAAGGAGAGTAGGAGTAGAACACCAGTTAAGATTGATAACCAAGAAGTCCTCACTAAAGACCACTTTCGGTACTTAGGATCAATGATTTATGAGACTGGAGAGATTGAGAGGGAGGTTACCCAGAGAATCCAAGCGGGTCAGAACAAATGGAGATGTGCATATGGAGTTTTGTGTGATCGGTGGGTGCTACTCAAACTAAAAGGAAAATTCTATAGGATGGCCATACAGCCGTCCATGCTCTTTGGATCAGAGCTTTGGGTAGTTAAAGAACATCATACTCATAGGATGAGCATTGCAGAAATGAGGATGTTGAGATGTATGAGTAGTAAGAGAAGAAAGGATAGAATTAGGAATGAAAATATTCAAGGAAATTTAGGGATAGCACCAATAGGTAACAAGATAAGGGAGACTAGACTTAGATGGTTTGGACATGATCAAAGGAGACCAACAACGGCATCGGTTAGAAGAAGTGAGGCAATACAAGTAGAAGGTTCTAAAAGGGCAAGGGGAAGGCCCAAAAGAACGTGGATAGAAGTGGTGAGGAAAGATTTAAAAACGTTGGGACTAAATGAAGCCATGGTATTTAATAGAGTGGAATGGAGGAATAAGATTCATGTGGCCGACCCTTAATTGGGATAAGGTCTTGATGATGATGATGATATATTCATGGATCGCATGTCATGTCATAAATGTTGCCTACTTCTAACTTTTTATGACATTACTTTCAAAAATGATTTAAAAGTCAAAGTGCTTATGATAAAGCATAGATGTTTAATGTGTTTAGGAGGAGGAAAATAAAATTTTCGGCACATATGTTTGAGCATGGCACAGTGAGTAAGAGTTGTCTCAATTGTGCAGGTTATGAGTTTGAGTTCGCTTAGGGATGTCGTGAGTATTTATCTCAATGTTTGAAAAAAGTTGCATCCTTTTTCTAGCATTTGTGTTAATTTTTTTAAACTTTTTATGGAAAATTTTAATCATATTAAGAAAAAACAAACAACTAAACGTAGTAGAAACTGCTGGATGAGATCTTAGCTTACTTTATTGTCGTTAGATATCCCATGGTTTGGAAATTTGACAATCAAGATCATGATCTGTAATTGACAAGCACACATACCCAAAGAAAGAGGCAATGATGTATGAGGTTCAACTATCACGCCTATATCCACGAGAAAGGAGGAATCATTATTTAATCAGATTACATAGTGAGAAGGAGGAAGGGGCTCAAAGCCTCCCTCAACTTTCTTTGTGTCTCAACTTCTCTTACTACCACTCACACTTATAAACCCCAATTTCTCATATTTATAGAAATTTCTTTCTTATAAGGGTATGGACTATATGTGGGCCCACCCCAACAATCTCCCCCTCCATACCCATGTAAGGAGAATGCACTAAATCCTTCAACAGTTGGTTCATGTATCCCAAAATATAAGCATAACTTTGATCCATCTCCCCTTCTAATAACTATTTGCACTTTCCAATGACTCTATCAGCGGTCTACGTATATTTGTAGACACCCTTTATTGAATCAAAGTACTACCATTTATCGAGGATATCATGAGCACCTAAAAGCAAGCTAGTGCCTCTTGCACTCGTTGTCATGGGCCACCCTCATAAGTTGCTTACAAGGTCTTCGAGTTCACACTAGTTGCTCGAGTCATCTCACCACCGTTCATCGAGTCATCTCGCCACTAGTTGTCGAGTCATCTTGCCAATGGTCATTGAGTATACTTACTACTATTTCCAAGTCTAGTGGATGCCGTTCCCGACTCTGCTCGCTAATGTTCTTAAGTCATCCACTCATAGTAGTCGTTGAGTTCACTCCTAGTTGTCACCGAGTCCTATCATAGCTATCATATAGTCCTCTACCAATAGTGGTTTTCCTAAATAGGAGTGCCTTTATCAATTTTTATGGGGTGCTAATACTATTCTCAAAGGGTGTCCTTATGAGAACAATGGGATACTATTTTTGTGCTACCAAGGATACCTATATCACATTTTGAGATTAGCGCTATTATCCACCAGAAGGTGCATATATTAATTTCTTCGGAGTCCTAAAAAAAAACCCTTTTTTTTTTGTCCTCCAGCAGCTCTTTGCCCCTTTTCATCTACCAATATGGGCTATTCTCCTTCCTTTTCTATTGATAGCCCCCTTGTATTTTTTTATTTTTTATTTTCTCTTCATCATCTTTGTCCCTACACTAACACTTGGTGGCTCCATCAGCCCATTGGTCAGTTTCCCTCTACTATCCTCCTTTTTTTTCTATTATATTTTTTATTCTTCCACTACCTTCTTTTTCTCTTCCTCGGACAATGATCGACACATTTCCTCACCAGTCGTGGATGCAGAGTTTCTCTTTAGCGATGGATGCTGTAGTTTGCTGCCCTCTATCTTTTGTCCTTTTCCCTCCTTTTTCACTCCCTATCTCTCCCTGTCATCTTCATCGCTCCGTCAATAGATTGGGGCTCATTGTTCCCCTTTTCATTCAATGCTTTGCTTGATTTGTTTTATCTTCTTCCAAACTAAAGAAGTGCTAGGGGACAATGATGAGATCGAAGCCGTTGCAATTGCCCAGGCAGTAGGTCATACTATAGACGTCTAAGCCTATTGGAGAATATGCTCTCTTGATCCTCTGGTACATGAAATCCAACTTTCATGTGATCTTTTGACAAACCCTAACCAATCTTTTCTCTGCATTGAGACTCCGATCATTTCATCATCAACCTTTCATATCATTGGTGCTCTCACAACCTTTGTCGGAAAGGTTTTTTGTTGGTGATTCAGCACCACTGACAAAGGATTCATCTGTGATAACTAAACTCTGACTGCTTCTTTGTTGTCCTCCTCTTCTTCATTATGAATGCTTTCTCCAGAGATTTTTTCTCCTTCTTCTCTCTCTCTCTCTCTCTCTCATAAAATCAAATCTGGTTCAGCCTCATCTATTCATCAAAGAACATATCTCCAAGCCAGATTCCAACCATAATTCTATTAGTGCAAGATCCACTTCAGGAGGACTCCATTGGCCCTACAGTAGAGAGAGATCTTGTAGATCTATGACGACTTAGGTTTTAGCATGCATTTTTAAATGCAAAACTAATTCTTAAGGCGGGATCGATCCCTATTTTAAAACACTTTTAGAAAACAATGCAATGTAGAGGGAAAATCTTTTATTTTAAATTCATTTTGAAAACCCCAAGTGTCATTTGCTTTTGAGATGAATAAAGTAGTTTTGAAAATTATAATAATCATAAGTGTCCTCCCAAGTCTATCCAGTCATAGCTCATAGCCAAACTGTAATAAGTACAGATACATGTCCAAAAGGTAGAGAGTTTACTTACATTCATACTTGTCCCTTCTTCAATTACTTGATTGTAGTACTAACATTTTCTTATGCTTCTTCTATTTTTGTGTGGAGCTAATTTGTAAAAATAATATATTTGAGTGAGCATCCTCATACTTAGTATGTGATCTGATACTACTATTTTGAAAACACAGTAGGCAACATGCATAATTCAAGGCGCTTTGTCATGTAAAATATCAGTGATTCCTTTTTGTATAAATATGCATATTTGTGCATAAAATGTAAGCTCATTTATGCAAATTCAACCATGGAATCCTTTATCGGAATCTAGTATTCAACGATATAAATTTGAGTAAAAATCATAAAGTAGAAATCAATAGATTCATGTAAGAAGATCCCGGCAAACATATCAAACCACGAGTCAAATATAATAATCATGAAACT
The DNA here is from genome assembly GCA_035236585.1 of Warburgia ugandensis. Lineage (NCBI taxonomy): Eukaryota > Viridiplantae > Streptophyta > Magnoliopsida > Canellales > Canellaceae > Warburgia > Warburgia ugandensis. The sequence continues at coordinate 17,745,388 of CP141128.1, read as the reverse complement.
CTTAAAATAGTCATCTTTTAAAGCAAATGCTAGCATCACTATAAGTATCATGCACATGAGTCTCTTGGCTATCACATCACGTCAACTGGTCATGAGTACTCGTATACGACCATCTCAATGCTATATGCATATCGATAACACTAAAATCATAGGGTCATTATACTCACGATCAGCACATAGCTAGAATCGTGTGTCTCCGGTATCTAGAGACCAACCCACCATAGCCTCCACGGTGACTATGGCTGTCCTCGAAAAGGGTGTCGTGAACACCTCTAGTGGTCGTCCCTGTTTACCACAGCAGTCGAGGAAGGGACAAGCCTTTTTGGCAGCGATACCATCCACCTTTTTAGTGGTAGAGGCTGGGAGGCCAACCCCATATATACTAACCTCTCAGCATAGTGCCCACCAGGCTCAATAGCCTAAAAAGTATATATAGATAAATCCAAATCTCATTATTGAAATCATGCAATTTATGCATTTAATTTCGAACAGTTGAGCAATGCATAAAATCTGCTCATGCCAGAAAATCGTATTCAAGGTCATAAATCATGAAGACAATTATGCATGCTCTTATAAGAACATGTCTGTACTTGATTTAGAACAAGTATGTACTTGATTTAAATGGCCAACTCTATCCTTCAAGGGCTAATAAATGTACCTTGGGGTTAATCCTGAGCTATTAATCCCCTAATACCTCTAATGGATCAAGTCATGAGATCTGATCATCTTTTCCATGGTAGATCTGTGAGATTTTTATAGTTTTTGGGTTATAGTTATATAAAATAGTTATTTGATTCGATTTTTTATTGTATAATTAGGTCTGCGTCGTAATTATGAACGTAACAGTTCTTTCAGATCATCGATCGGAATTATATAGCCTCCTTAATTGCATTTTTAGTGTCGCACATCAACAGACGAACCAGAATCCTCCATTTAGGGCCCACGCATCTAGGTTCCCAAGACGCATGCCGTCTCGGTCGAACTGAGATTGCGTTCACATATTGCGCATGCTCGAGCGATGCACCAGGGCATGTGTCTTGGACTGTGTCGTGTAGACACGTCTTTGGCGCGGACGCGGCGTGTCTCAGCTCTCAGGACGCCCCGTGCCTCCAGGTCGAGTCGGGAACCCGCTTGCCCGCCCACGGCGCGAGCGACAGTCACCCTAGGGGTCGCGTTCTACGCGTGCATCACGCGCTGCGTCCCTGGGATGCTTCTGGTTGGAGGGGCTGAGTTTAATCCTAGTTTTCTCCTACAATTTCGGCCGGGAAAATGCAGATCCAGCGGGATCTGGGCTGGGAGGAAAAAAAATTAGAGGAGGAGTGAGGGGTTTACCTGGGCAGTCTAGGAGGGTGCCCATCGCCGGAGGTGTGGCCTTTTCCATGCTGAAACCCTAGCTGATGGGTTTTGGGTGAAGGCAGTTGGAGAAAGAGAGGAGGGGGAGAAAGGGATGATCGGGGAGGAGGGGGGAAAGGGGTTTATAGCCTTGTAGAGGCGGTGCTGTTAGGTTGGTGGTTGGAGGTAGGGGAACCCAGGGGTGTCGTTATCAAAACGACCCCTAACTTTTTAGTCCTTCTTGTTTTTAAACACATTTTACAAAAATTCCCTTCATCTTCAAATGTCCATTACTTGTTCATACAAACTCTGTTTTCAGTATTCTTTGAGGCATTGGATTCCATTTCGAGATTAGAATATAATGATACTGATTTTTCTCACAAATTCCTTTATTTTATATTTTAATTGAAATTAAACATCTAACCATCTAGTAATATCATTAAACATATATTAATTTTCAAAATAAACAATTTATAACTGATTGGAAAATGGTAAACATCATGATTGATCGTGGTTGTAAAAGTGATACAGAATATCTTCAAAATTTGAGTCATTACAAGTTCTCTCTTTTGCACCATCAATGATCAATCGATTAAGCAGCATACCTTTTGATTGCGGCAAGATCTATGGCGCATGCATTGTATCTTCTCCAATTTTAGTTAGCAGCCATTTATATGCTACTGTACCTACATCCTTTTGTTAGTATCATAAATTTTGGGCTTATGGCTTATTAATCCACCATGCTTCCATAGTGCAAATGCTAGATCTGGCAAGATTGGGGAGCTCTCTTTTTTCTTGACCTCAAATCTATGGTTAATGTTGTAGATGTTCGAAGGACACAATTGGCTTTGATACCACTTGTTGTGGTTAGATCTCCCATAGTTTGGAGATCTAATGGTCAAGATTGTATATTTGTAATTGGCCAAGCACACACACAAAGTGAGAGGCAAGGATCTATGTGTTCGGCTATCATGCGTACATCCATAGGAGAGGAGAAAGTGCACCATTTGATCGGCTTACATAGTAAGGAGGAGGAGACTCAAGGCCTCCCCAACTTTCCTCTGCATCTCCACATTTCTCACTTCACTCATACTTACAAAACCTAATGTCTTATATTTATAGGGATTTCTTTCTCATATGGGTATGGACCATGTGGGTCCACCTTGTTATGACTTAGTTCCATTGGAAAAGATCAAACTAAACATTTTGGAGGAGTTAAAATCCAAGAAAAGCTTTTCTTAAGTTCCACTGTGAGATTAGTAAAACCATTTGCAACCCGATTTTCTTTTCTCTAGATATGGTAAGCCCTGAATTGGTCTCATCTCCTCATCATTCTCTTTGCCTCTTACATCATTTTCTGAATCCAACACATGATTATTGCACAAAACTCACATTAAAAGAATATTGGAAACACCATGCATAAATAAATTGGGAAGGAATAAATCTTTAGAAATTAAAAATGTCCTTAAAAATAGAAAATCATTTAGTTGAAGAATTCCTTAATATAATCATATAAGTAATACTTTTGGGAACTCTACTTAGAGGTAGAGAAATAAATGATTGATATTGAAGAAAGATGAACAAAAAGATATAATAATTAATATAGTAATCTTTATTTAAGATGAAAGAGACAAAAAGAGGTGCAAATGTTGGGAGTAGGATATGTTCATTGCCATTTTAGTTAACATTGACAGTCTTGTTGACATTCCCAACAGTAAAATCATAAATTAAATGGTCCTTATTGGATCAAGTGGCCATCTGCCCTCGATCAGAATGTGACATCAAGTGGGAAAAGAAGCTCTGATGTTGGATAAAATCCTGACACAATCTTGTCCACAACATCACAATCATGCTTTTATTATATGTATACTATTTTGTTACAAGTTTTATTGACTTGATTAACTTATTGCATACATTTAAATGCATTGACAAGATGTCATGTTGCTTGATCTGCTATGTTAGTGTACTTGGTAAAGGTGACAACTTTAGGTTGACCCCACCTCTAGATTTGGGTAGGTGAAGGGATGTGGATGTGGACTATTATGTTGGCCATAAAGGAATGAATTGTGTCATGCTTTATGTTAGTAAATAGTAAATGTAGGGGAAGTTATATGCATTACCATTTAATAGATTTAGGAATGTTGGGGAGTGTAAACTATTATAAGAAGGTTATCATCATACTTGGAAATCAATTTACAATAATAAAACATAAAAATCTAATAGTAAAACCCAACTCTATCTCTCCATAAAATCAATCCCTTCTTCTTTGTAGGAAAGATCAATAGCTCTAATTTATATATTATTTGATTTTATATCTCAGACTTACATGATCGATTGTATTCATTGGCATCAGAGCAATGTTTAATCTAAATCACAGCCTCTTATTCTTTTTTATTGCACCTTGATCATAACAAAAGAAGAAATGAATAGTGTACCTTTTTTTATTCACAACTGGCTCATTTTTTCTTCAGTTGTTTACATATTCTTTTTTCTATTTTAATTCAATCAAATATCATGACTCACGTCCTCACAACTCCAATGCTTCAAAGGATTGTCAATTGAAGTTTATTTGAAAGAGATCTTTAATTTGTAAATTTTTAAAGAAAAGGAAATCCCAAGTATTGAGGAAAAAAACCCATATTCCATTGTAGCATATTATTCTTATTAGAATAATACCTTTTTTCTATCTTGATGCTATCAAACTACCTACTTTTTCCTTTCTTATTCTTGATTAGAAAGCTTTTATTTTTCATTAGTATTAGAGCAAAGTTAATCAAAATCTCATTTCACGTCCTACATTCCTTGTATTGTGCGACTTTCTTAGGGGGTTTATTTAACCACGTATGTTGGACGTTTCTGTTGGCACATCTCCTGTGATATCTAAGATATGTATCATATGTTCTGTGATATCTAGGATATGTGACATATCTTCTGTGATATCTTCTGTAATATCTAATGCTGTAAGTTCAATACAAGATTTGGGCATTGTAATGCAATGAAATAAGATTCAAGTATTGTAATGCAATGAAAGAAGAACGTTGGGTATATATGTTGTAAAGGAAATGATACATACAATTTAATGTTGTAAGTTCAATACAAGATTCAGGCATTGTAATGCAATGAAAGAAGATTTCTTTCTTCTTACAGAGAATGTTTACAAATGGAACTGGTTAATGACTTAAAGTATGAAGCTGACATAAATGAAACCAAAAAACTTGTTTACCGACATTATAACTCATCTCTATTTTTTATAAGATGCCACCAGCAAGATGACAAGTTCAACAGGATTCAAATTCTGAGTCGTTCAAAGTTCCAACCTATCTGATTGATGTTTAGGAAGGCTTGTTGTCCTACTAGATGAATGAGTTTTGGTCATGCTAATTATACATGTTTGGTCCTAATGTCTAATTACAGGAGTTGTTCATTGTTATCAAGTTGGGAAATTGTTAATAGGTTTGCAATTAATCTTCTCCAGCATCAAAAGGAAATGATTGTAGGAGACAATGCATTGAATTGTGAAGAGATGATGGGCTCCCCATCCACGAAGCATCATTGAGTGTTTTGCCGAAAAGTAATCGTTTTTGTGCTATCTCATAGAGATGCAAATCCATTCTTTTCGGAATGAGAACTATATGAGGTGGCCGTTAATGTGTGCAACAACCTTGGTTAAGGATGCATATGGACAAAGTTGGCCTTCCCCTTAAATCTTGATAGCAATAGTTGCTCTACTGGCTTGTTATTTCAGAGAGAAGGAAAACCTATTCAAGCTCTAAGAACAAAAATTCAGAAGAAAAACTAGCTCCTTGTGGTTCCCCTTCAGGAACTATTATCTATGTTCTCATAAAAAAAAATTTCTCTGCTTCATGATAAATTAAATTGCATTTTATGTTGTGGATGTTTGTTGCTGAGTTGAAGAAAGATCTGAATGGTTGGAATGGTGTCATCAATGTGCTCTTTATTGACCACAGGTAGGTCTTTTAGGAGTAGCACTGGGAGCATCGATCTAATGAATGTCCTTGCTAGGCTTTGAATACCCAAAGATGTAATCTAAGGGTCTATAGTAGCATTTTCAGTAGGGTTTCTTTGGAATTAAGAAAACTCGAATGGTGAAGCTAGCGACCCATGTGAACTAAGACCCTTGATTAAGGTTGATGTTGACAGTTTGGATTTGGTGTTGATGACAAACAGTGGCGCCATACAGTTTTCTCCTCCGCTTGTAGGGACCTCCTCAATGGGATGAAGAAGCAGGGAAGAGATTATACGACAGCCATTTTTCTCACTCTAAAAAACTATGTCTTGAAGATGATTTTTCTCTCTCTATAAATGAGCATGTTTTATAGTATAAACAGAGGTTGTCATATCTCTTATAACATCAAACATATCAACTGGGATAATGTTAAATAAATATGATATCTCAAATATGCTTAATATATCACAGTTAAATAAACCTAAATCTCACATATGCCTAAGATATCGTTGTTAAATAAGCTGCACATTTATGCCATGATATCTTAAAAACACCTAAGAAATGCAGTTAAATAAACCCCCCTTAGTTACTTTTCCTACTTCTAACATCTTTCTAATATCTTTTTTTGAGATCATCCATTTTTAATATCATTTTCACTGCCTTTACATGATGCTCAACCCCCCTTTTTTTAGGTAACGATTTCACCCATTAAACATTTTAAAAGAAACGTTTACCAGTTAGATGTTTGTGTAACGTGTGTTCTCATAATGGGCTCTTCAATGCCTCTTTTAAAAGAAACTATTACACACATGCATCCTTGTAGCTGAGTTTCATCATTCGCCCTTCGTATGATCAACTTCACATTCCAAATCTTTATTTGTTCTACATGCTTAAGCTTTCTGATTGTGAGGAAAAAGCTATGCTGAATTTTTCTTTTCAGACCTTTGTTGGCTTGTCGTGCTTGAGTTTCTTTTTCTTTTTTCTTTTTTTTCTAGGAATCTAAACCTTTATTTTCTAGGAAAGAAAAACGCAAAATTTTAAAATTTTCTTTTACCTTGTTCGCGAGGAAGGAGAAACCTAAAAATCATTTTTTTAGTCAAAATCATATTTTATTCTCTTTGGGTAGGATTAAGAGGGATAGGTGTCAAGCCATGAGGCTTATCCCGAGATGCCTAATATCATTTCTCTGATGTTAAATCATGAAATATTGATATTTAAACGAGTCCGATCTCCCATTGCAATTGTTGATTTGGTTTGGTGGCCCACGACCAGACCTACTGAGAAAAGTATCCCAAAACCAGAGATGCGTTCTAAATGAGTCACACAAAGGGACTTTTTGAAATCATTTTCTTGCTCAATGTAGCTAATTACCATCCAAGTTAGACCCCTTGATGTGCTTATTATGTCACGATCGCCTCTGATAATGCTTGTAAAGATCGTGACAACATCATATTTTGTGTAGAGTGCCCTATGCCTGGCAATTCGGGTTGGCATGTTGTGTTCGTGTCGACACGAACACAACATGATTAGAGTATATGGGTCGACATGAATACGACACGATTAATGGTCATGTCAAAAACCTTTGACTCGAAAATGACTCAGTTCTTAAAAAATTGACACGACATAACCCATGTAACACGATTACGTTACTAAGTCATGTTTGGATGACATGACACTAAATGACATGATTTGTTAACACGACTCGACTCGGTAACACGATAATTAGTGACCTGTTATGACACGAAATGACCCATCTGACATGACATGTTTTAGTATTAGACAGTTAAACTATTGGTGAACCTTGATCAATACCAAATCACCAATAAAGTTCTTATAATATATCAAACACAATAAATTAATATAAGTTAAGAAAATTATACAAATTAATCGAAATGAATTGTTCCAGAGTTTTTAGTTAGTTAAGGTGGTCATGCATTGCTACTTATACTTATAATGTCCTCAGCAAGCTCATCCATAGCAACTGTAATGGCAAAGTTTACAATCATATAGAATAAACATGTATTAGTTATTACTAAGCCACATAAAATATAGTTTAAATATAGAATCATAAATTATTACCTTTCAATCCTTATAGCCAATCTCTTACACAAATCAATGCTTGCACTATATCTGGCTTTAAAGCAATTCTATATTGGTTAGAAAGGCAATCAATATAGGAATGCTCAAGACATTACGAACCATGGTAGCAAGTTCAAGATACCTAAAATCAACATTTGAATCAAATATAAATGTAAATAAAATTATAAAAATTCTTGTTTTTATGAGACAAGAGATTATTAATCAACCAACCTGTATTGATTGCCTTTCTAAAATGTAAGAATATTCAGCTTTGACTCTTGTAACATTGGTTCATCCAAATAAAGCTTCAATTGTGATTTTTACATAGCCAAAGAACATTCTTCACTTTCAAATGAATCAAATTCCTAATGCAAATGCAATTATATTATTCAACTTAATATAAGACAATTCATAGTAAATTTTAATATCCTAAGCAGCATATAATAAAAGATATAATTATAAATATAATTACCTTTATGACATCTAAAACCTCTTGACTATATGACAGGTTCTATCTATCATCAGCATCAAGAGCACTACCTCTAGCCATTAGGGAAGATGAGGAAGGATTAGGGGAACTCTTAACCATATATTCATTGAAGAGAGAGAATAACTTTTTTTGAACTTGAGCAAACGCCAAGTATTCGTTACCAAACAATTTCTTGTATAAGAATTCCACAAAGGAGAGCTTATATTGAGGATCCAACACACATGCAATTGCTCAAATGGTGCTGAATTCAGACCAGTATTTTGAAAACTTGGAAAACATTTGGGTAGACAAATGCTTCATATAGTCATCATCACTTCTCATGTATTGTATTAAACTCAAATAAATTACAAATGCTGCATGAAAGTATAGATTTGCTGTATGATACTTAGATCCAGAAAACATGTAGGTAGCATCATAAAAAATAGTAAAAAACTTCAAAATTTTTGTAGCCTTTTCCCATTCATTGATAGAAGGATAGTGCTTATAATTTGAGTCACTTACTTCTAAGTGACAAAATGCACGTTGGTAACAAAGAGCACTTTCAAGCATCACATAGGTTGAATTCCATAATGTAAGACAATATTGTCTTAAGCCCTTTTTTGTCTCAATTGACATGTGATTTGTACACTCTAAAATTTTTTGTTTTCTACCTTGTGATGCTTTGACATACTTGATACTCTCTCTAATTTTTTGAATAGCATCATCTATTTCTTTCAAACCATCTTGCACAATCAAATTCAAAATATGAAAACAACAACGAAGATCAAGGAACTCTTCACCACAAATAAGAGTGTTTCTAATGTTTAATTAATGCCTTAATAGCTCAATAGAAGAATCATTAGCAGAAGCATTGTTTAAAGTGATTGAAAAAATCTTTTTCTCTATCCCCCATTCTACCAATAATGAGTATACCTTTTTTACTAATGATATTCCATTATGTAGAGGTGGTAGGAAACAAAAATTTAATATCCTCTTGTGTAAGAATCTAGAAAATGTACTATGAGACTTATATAACCATCAGTAATACAAGAAGTCCATAAATTAGATGTCAAACTTATCCTACCAGGTGTCAACTCTAACATCTCTTTTATCTTTCCTTTTTCTCTTTTATACATGTAACGACCCGAGGGCCCCTCACACAACCATATTGTTCGCTTTGGAGACTGGGGTCCATAACACCCAACCCCCGCACGGTTTTGTTCTTCCCCTGTGGGGGAAAGGCCTGGTTGTATGGAAAGTCTTATGAACCCTTATCAGTCACCCAGTCACTTTCTCCTTAGCGATGCGGGAATAACTCTCAGTTCATCCCCGCCTTCATCCCCTTAGACTATCTTGGTCCGTTGCCTCAGACTATCTTAGGGCCTCCCTCTCAAGCCATCTTGGCTCACCCTCAGGCCATCTTGGCAGATGGCAACGGGTTCACTTATAGTGACCCGAGGGCCCCTCACACAACCATATTGTCTTCTTTGGAGACTGGGTGTTATGGGCCCTAGTCTCTAAAGCGAACAATATGGTTGTGTGAGGGGCCCTCGGGTCATTACAATGGTATTAGAGCCAGACCCTGACTTGGTGTGGGTAGCTAGCAGCATGTGGGCTGCTACGGTCAGATAGCCGACGGAGGTAGACATGCGGGGACGCGTGTCCCCTAAGGGAGAGAGGTGAAGCCTCAGGCTGATGAGGGCGGGCCAAGAAGGCTGGCAGGCTTTTAGGCTGGGTAAGGGACTGAGAGTTAGTCCCACATCGCTAGGGGGAAGGGTGTTTGGCTATTGATAATAGTGCTGAGGACTTCCCTTGCAACGACACGTTTTCCCCCCCGGGGGAAGAACAAAACCGTGCGGGGGCTGGGTGTTATGGGCCTCAGTCTCCAAAGCTGACAATATGGTTGTGTGAGGGGCCCTCGAGTTGTTACAAAGCTATCAGAGCCAACCCCTGACCTGGTGGTAGATGGCTAACCGCACACGTGGACGAGTGTCCCCTAAGGGGGAGAGGTGAATCCGTTGCCGTCTGCCAAGATGGCCTGAGGGTGAGCCAAGATGGCTTGAGGGGGAGGCCCCAAGATAGTCTGAGGCAACAGACCAAGATGGTTTGAGGGGACGAAGGTGGAGATGGACTGAGAGTTAGTGCCACATCGCTAAGGGGAAAGTGACTGGGCGACTGATAAAGGTTAGGAGGACTTTCCATACAATCAGGCCTTTTCCCCCATGGGGGAAGAACAAAACCGTGTGGGGGCTGGTTGTTATGGGCCCTAGTCTCCAGAGCGGACAATATGGTTGTGTGAGGGGCCCTCAGGTCGTTATAATACATTCTTAGAACATCTTCTTTTATTGTATTTCTACTAATCAAATGCAAATTTGTACACAAATATTTTAGTATAGCTCTAATTCCATCATACTCAATAAATTGGAAAGGCAAATCATGCATAACAATTGCAACTGCTACTAACTCACGATCAAACTTATTTGAACTTAGTGACATACTCTCCTGACTTTGAGATAAAAGTAACTAGCCTATATCACGAGAAGAGCTTCGTTGACAAGTCTTTATATGATGTTTTAAGTTACTTGTACTAAATTTGCCATCGCAAATATATATTGCAAAGCACTTCTTGCATTTACACCTTTGCCTTCCATCTTCTGATCCTAGAAGGTGTTCAAAAAAATTCTAAACTGGCGACATTAACTTCCTATGCTTTTTACCTCTATTGGATTTTGAAACTAACTCCACGTTCTCTAAATCAGCAAGCTCATCATCGTCGTTGTTATGCAGCATATTCAAATTATCAGAAACATCATTGCTCCCAACTTGTTCCTATGTTGCAATCGACAAGCAAAATTTAGTTCACAGTAAACACCAATTACTAATACTGGAGTGAGGAATGAAAAGAGAAACAAAATGATAAAGAAATAACAAACAAGAAACACATACATGTGGTGTTGTAGACGTGCTGCTCATTGTGCAAGAATGGTTGAAGTCTTGAAGATATCTGCGAAGAAAAAACTGAAAGAGATGTAAAACCAGCTAGGGTTTCACCGTTTCACGCAAAAGATCTAAGTGTAAACTGAAAATGTATTATTCCTTCCTCTCTCTCAAACATCGAGTTAGTAAATAAAAGGTAAAGTAAAAACCTAATATACGACAGCTCGATAACAATAGTCCTTTAATATCACAAAATAAAGGACCGTTACAACATAACTGTCTTATATTGATGGAAAGTATAGGACGGTTAATGAATAACAGTCCTATTTTAATTAAAAATATAGGATGGTTAAAACATAATAGTCCCATAATTTGGAGAAACAAATAGGACGGTTAATGAATAAAGGTCCTATTTTAATTAAAACTATAGGACGGTTACGAAATAAGAGTCTTATAATTTGACAAACATAAAGGATGGATAACAATAAACCCTCTTATATATGTTTAAAAATATAGGACCATTATTTCGTAACCGTCCTTTAAGTATGTATAACTATAATATATGATGGATATTTGAAATTTGTCCTATATTATATATTGTTACTATTGTATATTTATCTAATCTATCACCGTTATGTAAAAACCATCCTATATTTTTAAACATATAGGATGGTTAATTCATAACCACCCTATATTTTATAATAATTCTTTAATAAAATATAGACTAGTATTTCTAAACCATCCTATATTTTAAAACATAAAGGAAGACTATTTTATAATCGTCCTTTATTTATGTTACATCACTTGCCTGTGTCTGTGTCTATGCCAGTCTGCCAGTTTGCCTAACCACTGGCCTGTCGGACAGCCTCCTCCAAACTCCAATTAATGAAACTTCAAACATGTTGTCAAACATTTTAACATCCAACGTGTGGGCCCCTTGTAGTGGAGGCAAAAAAAAATCAAAATGCGCCATGGAAAATACTTGTCAGGGACGGGGTTTAAAGACCAAACCTCAACTTTGACATGTTTAATTAGGGACCACTTAGCTACACTTGGCTTTGGTTGTCTAATCTTGCACATATGACTATAATGATAATGTTACTTCCTCTAGTTTGACTCTACATTTACTTACACAATTACACTTGCTAGATAGTTAACAACTTTTGTAAGTGTCATACATTGTATAAATGCTCATGATTTTCTTATACTAATTCTATATGTCATTACTAATTGATCTAATATATCTCATTTTCATAAAATTCATGAATATCATTTATCCAACTCATATAACTCAAGATTTTTTTTGATTTCGTACTAATCTTTCTCATTTCTAACTCCCAATTGATGATAATAGAGTGGGAATAACTCATCCATGTAGAGTAAAAGTTACTATCAGTAATATCATTCAACATTTGTATTTTTTCATGATCATTTTACCATCAATGCCAGAAGCACTTCTTTTCACTATAGACTACAGTTCATAATTATTTTTAGTTTCACCAAAGTTATCATATCAATATCCTTCTAATTCTTGATAAGCTTTTGTGCTAATTCAACAATTGAGTTATTATACCAATATAGTTTATAACTTGGTAAAGTCATATTTGTTGGCATTGTTGCATCATATGTATGAACTAGAATTTGTTTGCTAACTAAATATTATCATGGTTTACTTGTTTTTTATAATATGTTTGGGATTTTATTTTCCCATTTCCATATATCTCTATATCTCATTTTCTTCATCATTTTATTCAAATTTTAAAGATCACTTCTTCATGCTCTAATTTTTTTTATCATATATTATTTATCATTGTCAAACTCTTCTTCTTTACTAACCTTATTTATCTCTTGAAATTCTTCCCAAGTAATATTGTTCCTATTTTGAAAATTTTGCCATATTACCATCTCTTATGTAGAAATTTTAACTCCTACATTTATATTGATTATTATCATTTATTATCCTTTATTATTATTTCCAAATTTTATAATAAGTCTAATATTTTCATTTATTTCTACATTATTTCCATCATATTTTGCAATTTATCACTCCTTCTCTTAAACTCCACTATTTCACTTAGTAAAGATCACGCGCGCGCACACACACACACACACACACACATACAAGTATTGGTGTATTTTATTTCTATACATGTATGTTTACTTAAGACTTCAGGTTAGACCTGCATATTATACATTACATCTTTACCCATTGTAATGTTTTTCACTTTTTCTTACTATTCCCTATATTGGGATTCTTAACTTACTAAGTAGTATCCCCAATTATTTCACTAAGTAATACCTACTTATATTCTACTATTCCTTCATGGGTTAATTACATTAATTGTTTCTATTCTCATTCTCACCTAATGAGTTAATTACATAACTCTTTCTATACTCATTCTCAACTAACGAGTTAATGCATAACTCCTTCTATTCTCATTCTCCCCTAATGAGTCAATTACATAACTCTTCTATTTATATACTCATTATCAACTAATGAGTTAATTACATAACTCCTTTTATTCTCATTCTCACATAATGAGTTAATTACATGACTCTTTCTTTACTTATCCTCAATACATACTCATCCTCAACAATGAGTTAATTACATAACTCTTTCTTTACTTATCCTCAACAACTAATGAGTTACTTACATAACTCTTTTTAAGCTCATCCTCAACTAAGATTCTTTATGCTTTGAAGCTTAAGCCATATCAATTATTCAATTTCATTGTGCACAATTGGCTATAGCCTAGTAGCCTATAGTCTACTACTATATCAATTATTTAATTTGTTATATTTAGAAACTACAGGATGGTTAATACAAAACCGTTCTCTATAATAGAATAATATAAGATGGTTATGTAATAATGGTCTTATATTTTGTACAAGTATGGGATGGTTATTTATAAGCTGTCCTATGATTATTACTAATTAAAGGACTATTAGTTATAGGACGACTATTAATTAGCAGTCCTCTATTTAGTAATAATCATAGGATGGTTTTCATAGAACGATTCTATATTGTTTTAATGATATAGGACTGTTATATTAGAACCATCCTATATTTATCTTTCTACTATACTTTATGAACCTTTTTTTCTCCCACCTTTCATTGCTTCACTTTACATTTGTGCCCTAACCCCTAACCTTAAGGAAATTCCTTCAAAGTTCAAGTTCCCAAACCGGCCAAACCTTTTTCAACTAGAATCAAGGTAAAAACTAGAAGAGTGAGAAGAAGAAGCAGAGACAGGGAGAGAGAAAGCGTGCTAGTCGATTGTTAAGTGTTTAATTTTGGTCAAAATTCTCCTAATTTAGCGTTCAACTAGATCATCTAACCATTCAATTTGACAAAACTTAGCTTGATTTTGAATTTAAATCCAATGGACCATCCAAATCTTAATTTTCCAAAATCAACAGTCAAATGATCATTAGAGCTCATTAGATGACTAATGTACGGTTCAGATGAGTCTAATTTAGTCTATTCTTTTGCAGATCAACCAAAGGACGCATGGACGGCTGTGATTAAAAGATAACGGTGCAGATCATCTTAAAGGGCAATGGATGGACTAGATCACCCATGGAGATGGATGGAATAGAAATCATGGACAAAATGGAAAGAACATGCAAAGGGCAACTCCTTCCCCCACTTCTTTCTTTCCTTTTCTTCTTTTTTTTCTCTTTTTCTTTCTTTCCTTTTCCTTTTTCCTTTTTCTTTCCTTTTTCTCTTTTCTTTGTTTTTCCTTTTTCTCTTTTCCTTCTCCTTCTCCTTTTCCTTTTTCCTTTTTCCTTTTTCCTTTTTCCTTCTTTTCTTTTTCTTTTTTCCTTCCTCATTCTCACGTACCACTTTCCTTATTACCTTCACCACCAACGCACAAAACGGACCTCTTCTCCTCTCTATCCCCTCTTCTCTCCCATCTCCTCTCTTCCTCTAAGGTTGGGTTGAAAGGAGGAACCGTGTTCCCCCCTTCTCCCACTCCTCTCTACTCCCTTCTCTCACTCCCCAGCCCCAGACCTCTTCTCCCCTCTCTTCCACAATCGTACCCAGATTCTCCTCATCTCACCTTCTCCTTTTTCCTCTTGCCTTTCTCTACCACTCATCCTCTCCCTCTCATTCCCTCTTTTCACTCTTTTCCCAGCTCCCATCTCTCTTTCCTTGTCTCTTGTCAACTCTTCTACCTTCTTTGCCCGGTATCCTAATCGCACTGCGCTGTCTCCACTCGACTGCTTCTCCCCCCAGTCCAGCTTTTGCTCCACCTGTTTGCCATTATCACCGCATCAGCCAGCGACTGGCATCACCGTTTCACACCCGCCTAAGCAGCCTAGTCCTCCTCTAATTCTATCCCCTGCCTCCATCGCTCCAGATACGCCTAGGCTTCCCTACTTGTTAAAGGCCAGAGCTGTGCGACACCTCCAATACCTCAGCAGGCGTCGTCTTCCTCAGCCACTGACAAGATTGACACATAGATCATCTGTTGCTCTATTTTGGCAAACCTCCACTTCACTGGACTACCTAGAGATCCCTGCACCACCACATAACCCCCTCTTTTCACCTCCTCTTCTTCCCATCTACCCAGTACATCAGCTCAACCCCAGTACCTCTGGTTTCCACTGCTCCACCACCCAGGCGTCCTCTGTCTTCGTCGTCCTCCAAGCAGCCAGGTGTCTTCCACTCCACCGGCAACTAGCTGACCTGCCACGTAGCCAAGTGTCTGCATCCAGTTTCCAGACCACTCCTAATCTCTGACATCTCTGCTTCACTCGCCAAGAACGGAAACCCAAGTCGAGTTCTCCTCCTTTCCTTTCTTCTTCTTTCTCCTTCCTCCTTCCTCCATTCTTCCCCTTCTCCGGTTTTCAACGTTTTCTTGGTTTTTTCGTTAAAAACCAGAAACCCAGTAAAAGTACGTTTCTACCCCTGAAAGATTTTAGAAATCCCATCTGTGTCCCCATTTTAATTCCATCTGTGTTCCGTTTTATTTCAGT
This sequence comes from Warburgia ugandensis, assembly GCA_035236585.1. NCBI lineage: Eukaryota > Viridiplantae > Streptophyta > Magnoliopsida > Canellales > Canellaceae > Warburgia > Warburgia ugandensis. Next base: position 17,729,621 of record CP141128.1, on the reverse strand, counting down.
TTTGTTTTATCTGCGTTTTTCTTATCCAGGAACTGCCTAATCTGAGACAGATCAATCAAGGCCTAACCTCTCAACGGTTTAGCCTTAATCAAAACAAAATCCTCGATTTCTCCTTCGTTTCTTCTCTGATTTAAAATTAATTTTACAGGTTCATTCTTAGGACATCCCTAGAGATAACCAACGCTTCTGATCTTAGATCTGAAATCCAGAAATCAATCTGAGCCATCCAAATCTTGAAATCACAATTTAGCCCAGATCTTGACCATTTTAAGGAATCTGACAAATCCAACCGGTGGATCACTAATCAAGAACGGGTTGAAGATATCTGTAAAGGAGGATCAGCTTTAGAAGACCAGAAGTGAATATTTTGATGAAAATTGATCTAGGGAAGTAGTTTTTTCTCATTCTTTGATTTTGTTTGTTTTCTTTAAGAATTGGAAATTATGTATTTTTGAGAAGTTTATTAGATCTGAACATTGATTCTCATTTTAATAATTCCAGTAATTGTGAGTGTTTTATTTTTAATTTTAAATAATTAGATTTTATTGGAAAACTCCATTTTAAATCAAGTCCTCGTGGGATCGACCCGTACTTGCATAAGCTACCCTACAATAGCCCGTGCACTTGCGGTAAAACAATCAACAAGTTTTTGGTCCGTTGCTGGGGACTTGCAAAAGATTTTTCATAAAATTTAATTAAAAAATCCAAAAAGAAAAATCAGAAAATTTGAAAAAAAAATCAGAAAAATACATAAAATTAGGAATTGCAATTTTTAGCATTTTAGGAAATTTTAGGTGCATTTTTCAATTGTTTTTAGGGCATAATCACCTTGTTTCCTGAATTTGGTACTAATTTCTAATTTTATTTTTCAGGAAATAGGAAAGTGGAGGAATTGGGCAAGTGGATCTTCACCAAATTGGAAACTTCCCTGATTTCCTAGAATAGAACTTTCTTTTTCCTTTTGAGTGAATCTTGTAGTGAGGATTCTTGTAAATTGCAATTTTCATTTTAAAATTTAAAGGGTTGTATAATACAGGGCAAGTGTGGGATAAGGTGGCCCACACTTGATCTTTATCAGAAACCCCACTGTGAGTTTCCTCACTCATTTATTTTCTAGATTAAGATTTGCATTTAGAATAATTTGCATTATTTGGTAGTGTAATTCATATAGAATCATCTTTTATAATTGTTGCATTTTAGGATTTTGCATTAGTTTACTGCTTTCAATTGCATTCTTAGGGCATGTTTAATGTTTTAAGGTGATTTATATGCTGATCGAATTGCTATGGTGTGTGAAAATTAATTAGTAAGGGCACCCTACCCCCATAAGATCAAGGGTTGATTTCATCACCACCTCTTGGCCCACTTAGGATAATCACCTTCTTTTCACGATAATTTAAAAACAATCAGAATAAACTTATAGGGCCATCACATGCTCGTAGGACCCTCTAAATAGGACGCGATTTACTATCAGTCCAGTGGCTTTTGATCACTGTGGTTATTGGGGGTTATCTAATAGAGCCTCGCTCTTCCCCCACCTCTTATTGACGTTTGTTGAGGTCTAAACGCCTCCTTACACAAGGGTTGCATTAACCACCTTGGTTAGAACCTAATTGGTAAGCAGTAATCAACTCCCAAAGAGAGGAGGAGCGCTAGTCTAGGCTAATAAAAGCATCGTCCCTACAGAAAATCAAGAAAATCAAATATATTGCTGCTTATTAGCCTTAGGATTATTTGAGTGTGCCCTTTTGTTTGTGCATCATTCTAGAAGTTAGGTTGCATCATTTAGGTTAGTTTTCTCAAAGAAAAAAAAAAAACAAAAAAAAACAAAAAACAAAAAATGAAAAGAAGCTTCCCTTGTATGCACTTTTGGAGACGCGACAAAACGGGAAGGTTAGTCAAGTACGACCAAAAAGACATACTACAAGATCAGGCCACATCTATGGCTGATCAACGCTCAAGGGGTAATTCACCCCATGGAAGTCAAGGGGCTCCACTCATCATGAATGAGGACCCACCACCCTTGATGGAAGATGAATATCAACCTCCACCAAGGAGGAATAATCATCAACCAAATAGAGATTGGAGAAGACACAATAGGGAATGGGACCAACAGAGTGAACATGGGGATGACAATATTGAGGGTCATCAAAACTTTCGTGGTAGAACTTTAAAAGACTACCTTCAGCCTACACGCACCAGCACACCATCCTATGTAATTCTTCCTCAAAATGCTGGTGCGTTAGAATTAAAAACGGGAGTAATCCAATTACTTCCCAAATTCCATGGTCTAGATAGTGAGAGTCCTTATTTGCACCTTAAAGAATTTGGTGAGGTCTGTAGTACCCAGAGAACTCAAAATATAGGTCTAGATACTGTTAGACTTAAACTTTTTCCTTTCTCTTTAAAGGAAAAAGCAAAAATGTGGTTTAATGCACTGCCATCAGGTTCCATAAAAACTTGGAATGAAATGACTAGGGAATTCTTAAAGAAGTTTTTCCCTACCCATAAAACCAATACTCTTCGCCGCAAAATAATGAACTTTACCTAAAAGGATAAAGAATCATTCTATCAATGTTGGGAAAGGTTCAAAGAACTACAACTCACTTGTCCACATCATGGCTATGAACCATGGCGCATCATTAGCTTCTTTTATGAAGGACTAAATTCTGACATGCGCCAGTTTGTAGAGATGATGTGTAATGGTAACTTTCTCAACAAACAACCAGATGAGGCGGAGGAGTATTTGGAATGGCTAGCTGAAAGTGCACAGACTTGGGCTGACTCAGAAAGAATAGAACATACAGATAGACCTAAGCCCAATAACACCCATGCTAGGGGAGGCATGTATGCTATGTTTGAAAAAGATGATATCAATGCCAAAGTAGCATCCCTAGCGAGAAAAGTAGAAGCCATAGAAATGGGAAAGAAAAACTCACATAAAGAAGAACAAGTGTGCAACATTTGTGAAAGTATGTCACATCTTACTCAGGAATGTCCTACAATCCCTGCTTTTCAAGATGTACTTCATGATCAAGCTAATGCACTTAACACATATAAAAGACCTTTCTCCCCATATTCAGAGACTTATAATCCCAACTGGAGAAACCATCCAAATTTTAGTTGGAAAAATGGACCTACTGCTAATGTTCCACAACCAGGACAATATTAACCTCATCAACAAAACCAAGGACTTCTTACCTTACCTTATCAAACTCATCAACCTCCTTTTGGACCTTACTTGCCCCCACCTAAAAGGCATGTTGAGGATAATCAAAACGTTCAAAACCAGGAAAGGAAAATTTCTCAATTAGAGAGTCAAATAAAACAAACCAACCAGTCCATGAATGAATTAAAAAATATGATGAGTCAAATGATGCAAAGTATGGAAAAAGGAAAGTTCCCAGCTCAACCACAAGCAAACCCTAAGGGAGTGCATGCGGTTAGTGAATGTTGCAGCTACAAACATTTGAGAATTATGTGGTTGTGGCAACACTATACAAGGTTCGGCCCATGACGTCCACAACCTTGCATGGCAAGTTGATGCATCCACACACTAAGTACATGTGCATTACTGTTGCCATTCAACTAGATGCTCCCCTTCCATTTGCAATACAAGGGGATGATATTGAAACTATTGGGGATGCAATTGGATATCATGTGAGTTTGGCCAGAGGAATTTATCAAACCAATGATATCCAATTCCAAGGTATATATATTCTAAATGTAGTCATGGCATCATTTTCTGCTACCTTTTTTAAGACATCCTAAATTATTAATTGATTAATATTGTCTACAACATGTTAGATCACCAGAAGTAGCATAAGGCGTAATTGAAGCGAACTCCGCGCCAGCAAATTCAAGCATAGTGGCTAGTGTAACCCCATCTTAGCCTTCCCAGGTAGTTCTATATATTTGCATAGTTGTATCATGTTACATTTGGACTTGAACAATGCAACAACTAACAAGTTCAAAGGACTTAAAATGTGGTAAGTTCAAAAGAACTTTACAGGTGTAGTAAGTCCAAGTGGACATGAAAAATACAATAAGTGAAGGGAAAGAAAAGCACTACACTCATTGTAAATATTTGTTAGGTGCCCACAAGCTAATTTATTATTATTATTTTATCCTAGGTTAGAATTTGTGATCTTAGATTCTTACTTAAAGTAATGATTAGAGATAAAAAAAGTTTTATTATCTTATCCTAGGTTAGAACTTGTAATCTTACTTGAAGTAATGATTAGAGGTGTTTTATAGAATTCAAGTGTTTCTTTTAACTTTCATCATCATGATCATCAAGCCCTTATCCCAATATATGATAAAATTTGATGTCATTGTCTCTCTTCTTTTATATATGCTAGTATACCAGTATATGTTGTATATATTCATTACTAATTTCTAAAATGTTACATCTATAGTGTAGGGATTAGGTGGAGGTTCCACCTAACACGCCTCCATTCCTAAAGGTACTGTATAGATTGGCCAATGAAGATAAGGAAATGAGCCCCATAAGGATAGAGGCTGGTGTGCTTACAGATGATGTGGTTGAGGTTCCACTTTTCAAGGAAAACCTCTTAGCCACATGCAATATAGCTCAATTGGAATACATGCACATTGTCATCTATATAGGGTATGTCGTTGTGTAACTGCTTTATTGGAGTTAGACTATTACAAATCAAAGTAACATTACTTGCTTTTTTAATAACACTTGAAAATTATTTGACATTAACCCAAATTTCTAATGCAGGTATTTGCATGATAATTTGCAAAGATTAGAGGTCAAGGACATTTACAAGTTCCTTGACTTTTGATTGGACCATTTGCCCACTGACAAAAAAAGTGAAGATATCATTCTTGGGCTCATGGGTTATGCGAAGGGACAAGCTTCACTGATTCCCTACAATAGCGGGTATATTGTAACATATGTTGCTAAATTATGTCATTTCAATTTCATAATTCATGCACATGAATATCTATATCAATTAAGATTTGAGAACATACAACTGAATTATTGTTTTTATAGGTCCCATTGGATGCTGCTAGCTTTGGATGTGCATGGTGGCTGTGCAATATTTTTCGATTCATGTGAAGCGCACATTCGGGAACACCTGATGGAAATTATAAACAAGTAAGTCTTTATTATTTCTTTCATTATAATATAACTACTCACTTGATAAGTGGCAACTATTATAATGTTCATAATATAATGCTTTTCAATTATATGTGTGTGGTGCATGGAATAATTGGGCTAAGCAAGAAGGTATTGACCACCCAGCAAAACTCAACTAGAAGAAGGCCAAGGTAAGGTTTACTAATTACTGCTCTTTAGACTCTTTACCATAATTTTAAACCTGAACTTATTTGACATGATATTTGAACCTTTTCTGTGGTCTTTGGTGACATTGGTGTATAGTGCCCTAAACAAAAATCCAATTGAGAGTGTGGGTATTATGTTCTCAGATATATGAGAACCCTCATTTGCAATGGATTTACAATCTCATAATTGTGAAAGGTAAGACTTACTAACCAATGTTACATTTTTGTTTTGTATATTTCCTGACTGAATTCAAGATTACATGTCTGAACTAAGTTATTATATGTTTCTTGCAGGCAGATTTGGGAAGCAAGAGTTACTCCCAGTTGGATCCAGACGATATTAGAATGGAATGGACAGATCATATTATAAATTTTAATTTGTAGTTCAATGATCTAAATAAATGTATCAATCATATATATACATTTTACTCAAATATAATACAAAGATCAGTTCATTTCTATGGCTGCGTTCTATTTTTCTTTTCATTGAAATAACTATGTGTCAATATATATTCTTTCTTTGTTTCAAACTTTCAATGATGGGATTAGAAAGTTGGTGTCTTGAACCAGACATATAATATGGGATGTCGCCATCTATGAAGAAGGTGAATGCATTATGTATGGGTGATTAGGTGTGCTTTTATTTGTTCAATTCAATGTGAACTGTATGGAAAAGTTATAGAATGTTGAAAGTGAATGTGTACAATGATTATAAATATAGCAAGTTGAATGTGAATGTGTTATTTTGTCACATTAGTCCATTTCTATGATGTATTCTATTTTTTCTTTTGACTCAAGTATGTGTCAATGTGTGTGCTTGCTTTATTTCAAATTTTTAATGATGAAAGGTAGGTGTGTTTAAAGCTTCAATATAGGGTTGTGATATGTGAGGTTGTATATGGAGAGAATCGTGTGTGGACACACTGGACAGTAATACTGGAATGGATATACTTTTTAACTAATATATGATGAGTATTTAGTATCGGTCCTATATAATTAATTAAATATAGGACGGTTAACAAATAACCGTCCTATAGAATCTTAAAATATAGGATAATTACTTAATAATAGTCCTATAGAACCATAAAATATAGGACAGTAATTTAATAACCGTCTTATAGGACCTTAAAATATAGGATGCCTACTTATTAATCGTCCATAGGACGGTTAATTATTAATTGTCTTATAGAACTTATAAAAATATAGGACGGTTTTGTATTAACCATCCTCTAAATCCTATAAAAATATAGGATTGTTAAACCCTTTAATTATATAGGACAGTTACTTATTAACTGTCCTATATAACGTACAAAATATAGGATGACTATTTATTAACTGTCCTATTTCAGTTTAAATATAGGTCTGTTACTCAGAAACCGTCCTATTTAGTGTAAAAGAATATAGTACAGTTATTCAGTAACTGTTATATATTTATAACACAATTTAGCACGACAGTTTAACATGTCGCGGCTCATGAGTAGAATGGGTCAACGCGATGTGTTAACAGGTCACGTGTCATATGAGTCAACACGAAGTTTTACCAGGTTGCATGTCAGATGGGTCAACACGACAGGTCCTAATGGTTGACACAAACATGACATGATTTTGGGCGTGTATTTTCCGGGTTGACCCGATCAATGACACGAACACGATAGGACTCGACCCTAACCTGCTAAATGTGTATTGTGTTCAAGTTGTGTTATCGTGTCATGTTGTATTTTGCTAGGCTAGAGCCCCAACTTTTCCGTTGTGGCCCCAAAGTGCCTGATCCACGCCTTTCATCTGTCAGTCTACCTCTGTACATTTAGTGCCTCGGAACTCATTCCAAAAGAAAACAGATAAAAGGTTTTGATTCGTTGGTTTTTAAGAGCTTGCCGCCCATTGCTAGCAACCGTAGAGCACCTACTTGGACTTTATCTGTGTGTGTTGGAATGATTTTCAGAGCGCTAGATATCTAAAGGTAGACTCCTTGAATAAACGACATGGATCAGGGATATATAAAGTTCACAATGCCACAGAATGGGTAAGTATGGTGTTTTCGCGCTCCTACCAACGGGTCGATCAAAAGAACGATTCAGATCACCCAAAGATAGCGCCCTCTCCTACGTCGAGCTAGAAGAACTCTAATTTTGCAGCACTCGTGCAACTCGCCACACGAAAAATTCAGGAATCTTTTCTCGGCTTTGCCAAGAGAGGAAACCACACGAAGCGCCGGATCATTTGATGGCTTTCCAAGTCGAGTGGCCACGTCTCCTCGTAAAAATCTTCGGACATACAATTACGAACCACATGTTTATCCTTTTCCTGCTGACAACAGGCACCATATATTTTGGCCAACGTAGGGTCAGCAGCGAGTCAGCAGCTGCTAAAGCTGGGACCCACGCTCATCGTATTCATAGACAAAATCCCATCCACTGGATCGTCCCTTTGGCGACGGCTTAGATGGCTTCAAAAGGAGATGGTGCGAGAAAAGTTCCGAATCAAAGACTTCGATCAGTTGACGAGGCCGATCAAGAAGCACGTATTAAATATGGGGAAGAGTAGTCCGCGGTCAATGGCACCACGCGTGCCCCGTACGCTCACGAGAAGTCCGAATCTACTAGTCCGTCGCGAGACCATTTTCGAATCCGGGGGTGGGGTTTCGTCAAAAACATAAAGGCAGACAAATTCTGCACTTTCTCCTCTTCCTTCCGCCTGCAAAGTACTAGATGGAGGTCCCATGTTGTTTCTTCCCTTTCCCTCCATCTCATCAAAATCCTAATCTAATTACGCGTAACGTTTGAGACCCGTTTTCTGCTACCTTCTTCAACTTCTCTGTTGAAATTCTCCGGTTATATCTTTTGGCCATGCCACTCTGGTCTTCTCAGATCTCCCTCTCCAGAGAGGAAACCCTAAAATTCTCGCAAAAATCTGCCTTTTCTCGGTTTCTTGAATCGATTTGCAGAAATGGTTACAGATTCACATGCCAATAGCACTAGAGGCCTCCTCTGCAATGCCGGTGCTGGTGCCGCTGCTGGTACGTTGAGATTTTGATTTTTGTTGTGGATTTGTTGGTCTTTCTTTGGAAATATCTGAACTTCTTAATTTCTTTACTATTTTCGGTGACGTTTTTAGGCGCTATTGCTGCGACTTTTGTTTGTCCGTTGGATGTTATCAAGACAAGGTTTCAGGTTCATGGATTGCCGAAGCTTGGTAATGGAAGTGTCCGAGGTATACAATGTTTCTACCTTTTTGGTTTATTTTATATTCTTGTTCTGCATTAGTTTGTTTCGGCCAAGAAGATTTGAATTTTCTTTTCGGGTTTTTTGATGTTTTTGTTCAGTGAAACGATTTTTTTTTTTTTTTGCTGGCAACTCTTTGTTTCAATTAATGAACATTTATTTTTTCATATTTATAAATTTTTGTGTAGTAAATATAATTGTTGCTGTATTCGGTTGTTTCAAAAATGATTTTTTCTTGTTTTTCTGTAGCTATTATTATTATTATTATTATTATTATTATTATTATTATTATTATTTTTGAGCGAACTGCTTTGCTTGTTTCAACTAAGAAAAATTGATTTTCTTGTTAACAGAAGCGTAATGACTAAGATCATGTTAGGTGTATTAGAAGCCATGATCAAAGGGTATTAGTCAAAGATGATGAGATCAAACAAAGGTGAGAAAAATACTTTAAAAAATTGTTAAATGACAATGGCCTTGAAAATATAGGGATTGAAAATACTATAAATCAAAATAACATTGGATATTATAGGTATGAACGTAGGATTATAATACCTTAAGTAAAAGAGGCATTGAAAAAGATGAAATCAGGAAAGGCCATGGGGCCTGATGGTATACAAATAGAGGTTTGGAAGCATATGGGAGACATTGGGGCAGTTTAGTTGACCAAGTTGTTTAACAAGATTATAAAATAAAAGAAAATGCCTGATGAGTGGAGGAAAAGCTCTATTGTACCAATTTATAAGAATAAATGAGACATACAGAGCTGCACTAATTATCGAGGGATCAAACTTATGAGTCAGACTATGAAACTTTTTGAAAGAGTGATTAAGAAGAGGCTGCGTCATGAAACAAGTGTATCGGAGAATCAGTTTGGTTTTATGCCTGAGAGGTCTACCATGAAGGCTATTTTCTTACTAAGACAATTAGTAGAGAAATATAGGGAGAGGAGGAAAAACCTCCACATGGTCTTTATAGATTTAGAGAAAGCTTATGATAAAGTCCCTAGAGAGTTAATATGGAGAGTGTTGGGTGGTAAAGGAGTTTCGCAAGCATATATAGACATAATTAAAGATATGTGTGAGGGAGCGGTAACAAATGTTAAGACTGCTAGTGGTGTGACTGCTAATTTTCCTATCACTATAGGATTGCACCAAGGATCGCCATTGAGTTCATACCTTTTCACATTGGTTATGGATGAGTTAACAAAACATTTGCACGAGGAGATTCCCTGGTGCATGTTATTTGTAGATGATATAGTCTTACTTGATGAGGTAAGGGAGGATGTAAACATAAAGCTAGAATTATGGAGAGAAGCATTAGAATCTGAAGGATTTAAAATTAGTCAAATTATGACAGAATATATGGAATGTAATTTTAGTAAGGAGAGTAGGAGTAGAACACCAATCAAGATTGATAACCAAGAAGCCCCCATCAAAGACTACTTTCGGTACTTAGGATCAATAATTCATGAGAGTGGAGAGATTGAAAGGGAGGTTATCTAGAGAATTCAAGCGGGTTGGAACAAATGGAGATATGCATTTGGAGTTTTGTGTGATTGACAGGTGCCACTCAAACTAAAAGGAAAATTTTATACGATGGCCATAAGGCTGGTCATGCTCTATGGATCAAAATGTTGGGCAGTTAAGGAACATCATACTCATAGGATGAGTGTCGCAGAAATGAGGATGTTGAGATGGATGAGTGGCAAGACAAGAAAAGATAGAATTCGAAATGAAAATATTTGCGAAAATTTAGGGATAGCACCAATAGGTAATAGGATGAGAGAGACTAGACTTCGATGGTTTGGACATGTTCAAAGGAGACCAACAACGGCACCGGTTAGAAGAAGTGAGGCAATACAAGTAGAAAACTTTAAAAGGGCAAGGGGAAGGCCCAAAAGAATGTGGATAGAAGTGGTAAGGAAAGATTTAAAAACTTTGGGACTAAATGAAGACATGGTATTTAATAGAGTGGAATGGAGGAATAAGATTCATGTGGCTGACCCCTAATTGGAATAATGTCTTGATGATGATGATGATGATTATTATTATTATTATTATTATTATTATTATTTTTGAGCGAACTGCTTTGCTTTTTCAACTGAGAAAAATTGATTTTCTTGTTATCTGATGTTTTATTTGGTGAATTGATTTGTTTCTTTTTACAAAGTTGTGATTTTTGCTGTTGAATGTTCCTGGAATCAGGGCTTGCTTTTTGGGTTATTTTGGTTGGTACATATGCTTTTAATTTTCCTTTGTTGTTAGCAATTGGATGCTTTTGGACGACTTCATTATCATTTATATTTTTTGTGGTGAGGTTTTCTATTGTAAGGTAGTTTTACTTTAGCTCTATGGTGGGCCTTTTACCTCCTGTTATTTATATTTATTTATTTTTTGTTGCTCGCTTATTGTGTTCTTGGGTTTCAGTGCTTTGCTAAAAAAAGTAAAGGTTTGGAGAAATACTATGTATTTCCTTGAAATTGTTTTTTGGTTTGGCCTTTCTCTTTTTCTTTGGTTGCATGATTGAACTAGAATGATTTGGTATCATGGATTAAATGTGTTAAAGTGATCCTAAATGGAGTTTGAGTAGTAGGTTGGTAAAAGATATGATCAAGTGACTAGGTTGCCCTCTCAACCCCCATCCTGCCACCACAAAAAACATTGAGATTTTGACAGTACTCTGCCAACAATAGTTTAAAGTTGCAATGCCTATCATGTAGTTAGGTAGTTGATTCCGCCTGAACTTCCCGTAGCCCTATTAGTAAGGGCACTTTGCGAACAAGCACTAATTAGTGGTCTTATCATCTCATTCCTTGTATTTCTCTCAAATTCAGAAAGCGGTTGGTCTCATTTGAAAGAAATTTGCAGGCTCTGAGTGTCTCACATTAAACCTTTTAAACTCCAATGCCTTTTGAGTTTTTCCCTATTGCATTGCCTGAGTGAAGAAGGGGAGTCTTGGCACAATGGTAGAGTTGTCGTCATGTGACTTTGAAGTCAGGGGTTCAAGGCGTGGAAACGGCCTCTTGCAAAATGCAAGGTAAGGCTGCATACTATTGACCCTTGTGGTCCGTCCCTTCCTCGGACCCCGTATACGCGGAGCTTTGTGCACCGGACTCTACCCTTTTGCATTGCATGAGTGAATTTCTAGATGTTGTTGGTTTCATTACAAGAAGAAAGCAAGGATGCCATTGCATCAAACATACTCTTGTCAACCTAGCATCACCTAAAAAGGCAGCCCTGGTGCACGAAGCTCCCACCTATGTGGGGTCTAGGGAAGGGGCGGACTACAAGGGCCTAAAGTACATAGCCTTACCTTGCATTTTGCAAGAGGCTGTTTCCACGCCTTGAACCCGTGACCTCAAGGTCACATGACGACAACTTTTACCGTTGTGCCAAGGCTCCCCTTCTGTCAACCTTTCATCACCTCACTAACAGAAAAGATGGTAAATTATCACTTATTACTTATTTCTTGCCACAATTGGCTTTCAGCAGTAACTTTTGCAAAAGTCCAGATTAAATATAGCCCATTCTTTTCCATTCAGCATATAAAAGTTATATTTTTGCAGTGCATAATGGTTATCTCCATTTAAGCAGGCAGTGTCATAGTTGGGAGCTTGAAACAAATAGTGAAAAGGGAAGGTATATGTGGGATGTATCGTGGGCTTACTCCAACTGTGCTAGCGTTACTTCCAAACTGGGCAGTGAGTTTCAAATTCTTCCATGCTTTGCTACTTGTTAAGAAAGCTCTTAGTTTGTAACTTTGCATTGTGTTTTAACTGTCAAGCTACTTCTCGTTATATTAACAAAGTTATTTATCATTCTCTAGATAAAATTTCAGATTTAGGGCAATAGTAAAGTTGCTGATTGTTATTATTGAGATTAAGGTAGGACTTTGCTGTATGGTATCCAAACTTTGTATCACATCACATTAGCATGATTCGAGGTTGTTTTCCTAAAGCTGACAAAGGGCTATTTTTTTGGTAATTTTTGAATGGTGGCTAATTTTGTGAACAAATAAATTAGAGAAATTCCTAGCAAACAATGGTACAAGAGTATTCACATGTACTCTCAACACTTAATCTCATCCCTGCTACACCATTGTTAGAAGACTGCCTGAAACAGTTGTGCCTGCTCCATGGACATGGTAAATGAACATATACTTGTGCTTAGGGATGTACCATTGATCCATTTTTCTACTCCAGGTGAATCTCTGAGGTGGAGGCTATTCTGAAGGTGGGGGACAACCATGCTTTAGATTTATTTCCATCCTAACAATTTTAGGTGGTGCTTTTCATCATATTGTTTAAACTTCTTGACGAAGTCTTCTCTGTCTCTCTCTCTCCAGCTTATGCTATTCCGTATCTGTAGTCCTAAAGAGTGTGCAGATGTTAGATCTGACATAGATGATCCTCCAGTGCAGAGAACAGGGAGGAATTATTTAACAGTGATGTGTTTGATCTGCACCAAGCTGGCCAGAAATTGCATTCAGCTGATATATTTTCAGTTTCCCAATAGATCCTTTTATGAATCAAACTGCTTTTGAAGTATTCAGCTCTAATGCTGTTCATTTGGTATAGGCGGTTCAAGAATCAAGAATTTGAAGCTGTTTTCAGTGAATAATGAAGTTAGCTTAGCTTAGCTATCTGCTCCAATTTTTTGTTCCTTCAAATGGTAATATTCAATCTTTGTTCATGAAAATGTAGTATGTAAAGAGAAAAGAAACTCCAACAGCCAAGTTGGTCTAAAGGGACAGCATGACAATGGGATATGAAATGTACAGAAGAACAAGAAAAACAAAAACTCCATTTGTCACCACCAACCCCCTTAGCAAAGCTGGTTTGCTTGCAGATTTCTACGTGTGAGAGATAAATACCTGCCAGTCATAGGTGCACTCAGTCTCATAAATGGGAGGTCCATGATACAAGAGGAGTTGTCTACCTTGCTTTTGTATGCAGCTGGATAAAATTTCTGCAATAGCTCTTGGTACTTAATGGGTCCATCCTATAGACTGCCATAACCTTTAACCCCACCCACACACTATTCCTTTCAGCAATATCTAAATCACCCAAGTAGTGGGAACTTGTAAGATGAATAACAGTGCAACTATGGTTAGGGAGGATGCCACGCATCAGCCAGACCAGGGTTGCAAAGGCTAGCAATGTCAAAGATCAACCTGAAAGTACCATCATGAGGATAACCAGTAACCTTCTCCAACACTAGCTATCACAATAGTATTTCTGTTTAATAGAGGAAATGGTTTTTAGGTATTTGGTTCTTTTACATGTGGAGTGGGATTCCATCAAAGGAAAAAAGGTAAAGATATAAGGTTTCTACATCGGATATTGAGGTTAAATGTATGAGTCTATGAATATTACTTTTTTCAGTGTCTTCTCTGGATTCCCAGCTAAGGTGGGACATGAAGAAGCAAATTAGAAGAAAAATGCTTTTGAGAAAGGCACTTTCTTGAAGGAGGCAGAATTACATCTTTTGGGATCCACATGTTCCACGTATGCTTGATTGTCTCTGTTTATTTGGCTGATAATAACTAGCCCAACCCATAGACACTGATTTTAGCTTGATTTGATATTCCTAGATCATTCATCCAATAAGCACTGTTTACAGTTTTGGCAGGAAAACTTGAATGATTAAATGGATTTTAGTAAGCTATAGGAGCCTGTGGAATATCCATTTGGCTTGGGACCAAAGCCATGTGGTTTAGTTGTTGATGGTGTGCAAGTTTAACGGTATGGATCCACACATAAAATTTTCATGTAGGCCCATAAAGGATACTTCTTCCTTGATTGAGAAAGTGCCTTTCTTGGTAGTTGGACTCAAATTAGAGTTCCTAATGGGACAAATTCTTCTTTTCTGGTGACTTACAGGATGCCTTTCTGATGCTTGACGATCTCAAAAGTAGCTAGTGAAGCCTCAAATATTTGGCCATCATCATTCTAATGTCTTCTATGTAGGAGAATTGACTTGTGGTTCCTTTGAAGATGATATGCAGGTATACTTGGAAGTCTCACACGTGTCTAGTTAGATATAGGTCATGTGTAACAAGAACTGGGCTTTGAGGCCACCATTTATAAATTTTACCATAATTTGCTACGTCATGGTTGGATCCCATCCCATAGAAAAGTATAGGGGAAAATCTTGGAGAAATTCACAAGTTCTAACTATGGCTTCAATAGTAACAATTTGGATTTAGTGTGGAAGTTAAGAATTATCTATGAGTTGGACTCTCCATCTTCAACTGTCCTAATTACTTATTGTGGTAAACGAGTGCCACACATGTAGTTTCAGCAAAAGTAGTTGCTACAAGAATAGACCACATGCAAGTTGGTTGCATTTTGTCCATTTGAAATATTCTTTAAGGTTCTGTTGGGTCCAAATGGCACACAACCCTAGAAAATTATATATTTTGCCAAAGAAATTAAGGATTTGGCTAGAGACGTGTATATTTCTCTGCCATACATTGAGAAGCCAATGGTGTTGCAAATTCCTTTGAAGAGATATATCCACACCAGGAGTTTTGTCGGGAATCTTTATATGCCCATAGCATTAGCTTGTTTGACCTCTTTTCCTGGCATTTGAAATATAGGACTAGCACTTGCTGCTTTGATACATTAAGAATATTCATGGAGGTGATCCTTTTGTGATGCTTTACTCCTCATCTCTTGCACTATATAACAATAAGGATGTATGGCCAAGATGGATGGATTCAAAAAATGGTGATACCTAGCTTTGTTAGTGATGGGGATCATCCCACGTTTCTGTTTTTTTTTTTTTTTACTTTGGATATTTACCATTGAGGTTATTGGGTTTTATTATTGTGTTGTGGCTTAAATAGGGGAAATTTTGTCTTTTTCTCTAAATTAGGGCTTGATGTCCCCAACTTAAGATCCTTTTCTCTTTTTTGTAATTAGTTTTTGATGAATGATAAATAAAGACTACTTTAGGCTTGGTGGGCTCTTTGTCCTTGTTTCCTTTCCGTGGGCATGAAGCCGTGTTCTTGTACGAGGCCAAGCTAACACTGTTTCATTCCTATCTGTCATTCAGTATTTCTTTACTTTATCTTTTCTTGAATAGTTTCTGTGCTGCGTTTGATTTTATGGTTGTTGTATCCTTAATTATCATCCTGCACAAAATTCCTGGAAACCTTAAATCTGAAGTTTAATCGAGACGATCCTAATTAAAACTTCAATCTTACCTTAATCAGTACAGATGTGGGATGATCTGCAGATTCTGTGATTCATTGTAGGCCATTGCATGCTTATTATGGCTGTTTTCTGCTTGTTAAAAGTGTTAGTGATAGTTTAATGTATGTTTTCTTATTTAAATTGATTCTGATATGATATCAGCATATAGATTAGGCCATTTTGCATGCTAACCTTCATTATCCAATGATGGGGGTTTGGCTTGACATTTCAGAATTTACTAGAAATTTCAAAGTCATTTATCTCCATGTAATGTTCATGGTGATGTGTGGTTCTTATTGATCATTCCTCTGGGTTTACTTTCTTGTGGGTTATCCCAAAGGTCATTTATCTCCATGTAATGTTCATGGTGATGTGTGGTTCTTATTGATCATTCCTCTGGGTTTACTTTCTTGTGGGTTATCCCAAAGGGCTATTGACCGGGAAATGATGGTCATATATTTTGTAGAAAATGATGGAAGGCCATCTTGTCATCCTGCCTTTTTTAGAGACTTTTTCTGCCCATATGTTGAATTGATTGTGAGGTAGATGGGAAGTTGGTTGTTTCCTACCTTGATCAATCTGGAGGGAGCATATCCTGCTTTATTTAGAGGCTTTTCATATCCAGAGGTTGCATTGGTCGTGTGATTGATGTGAAGTGGAGGTTTCCTACATCAGTTGAGGTGGTTTTGGAGATAGGATTCTAGAGTGCCTTTTAGGTGAAGTCTACTTAATGCTTGTATCCAACATAATCAGTGCTTCCTCAGCTGGATTGTGGTATTCTTTTGATGGACCATTGTCTCATCAGATCCTCATAGTTTTAAACCTGATTGGACTTTGGGTAGTTATTGTCAGCAGGTATTCATTGAAGTGGGGGCATGCAATGAATAGTGGATCACTTGCTGTTTTGTCATTGTGAGGTTGTAGAGAGGTTGATCTTTGTTCTTTCCTTGTCTGATATTAATGCCAGTGTTCCCTAGAGCAATGGCTGGGTTGGCGGCATGTTATGCAACGAAAAACTATCTGAAGTTTGTACTTCACATCCTTGGTCTCTATACAAGTGGGCTTGTGCTTCTAACAAGTCCATTGGAATTTCCATCTCCGAGATGAGGAAGCATTGGACATATACTGCATTGGCTGGGTTTACTAGGTTATAAAACTCGCTCGTGGTATGCCTCCTTCAGGAGCTTGCAAACTCCTTACGTGCTGACTTCAATCACCCTGGTCCAGCATCTGTCAGACAACTGGCCATTTAGACTATTATGATGGTTTTTTGAAGTCCAATTGGGATGACAGACTTGATGTCAACCGGAGTTTGAGGTGAGTAGCTTGGGTCAAATAGCTACATTAGTATCTTCTTTGTTTTTTACTAAAGTTGTGTATCTGAATGAGAAAACATCAATTGGCAAAATTTAGCCTTGTGTTGTGGGTTGATTAGATTACCATTTGAGCTACTTAATGTTTGACTGCTGAATTTTCTTGAAGAAAAATTCACTTCTATAGTAATCCTTTGTCATCAATTGTGCAGGTGTACTTTAGCATGTATGAACAACTCAAGAGTTTGCTTTCTTCAGATGGTTAGTATCACTGCACTGTACTCATCAACTATTTAAAGAAACATTACTTGCCTCTTATCCCTTTATTTGATCTTCGAGTTTAAGCAATTGAATTCTCTAGATTCTCGTCTTTTCTGTGTGGGTGACTCTTAATGTTTCTAATTTTTTTAATAGATGAGAAGCATCAACTCTCAATAGGAGCCAACATGCTTGCTGCCTCTGGTGCTGGAGCTGCTACAACCATCGCAACCAATCCACTCTGGGTTGTCAAGACAAGATTTCAGGCAAGTCAGAGTTAAATTCTACTTTCTGTAGCTGCTGATGGCTGGGCCTTGCAAAAATATATGCTTCATCTGTATTGTCTTAATTTGACTTCAATACATGAGTATTAACAAAACAAACATGGTTCCTATTTTAACTTCTCAACACTTGTATATTGCATTCACATTATTCCGATGAGCACAATTCTGAAGGCCATTTGCATGGAAAACTCTGTTTGACACCTTCCAGTTTCAGGTGTATGTTTTACGCATAGCAATTCTAGGGCTTGGGCTTGTGAATATGCTGTTCATCTGCTGATCTTTGTACTTCTTACCTAATGTTGTTTAATGCAAAAATTAGCTAATATGTGGCATTTCTGCATGAAAGCTGGTAAACTTTTCTAGATTATGTTACACTTAGAGCCACAGCGTCTTTGGCTTGAGTGCAAAACCAGCATTTGTTTTGCTTTCTCTTAGCTATCCATGTATTGATAGCACATTGTGTTGCATATGCATCCATATTTTCACATATATGTATCTTGCGTGTGCCTGTGTACATATATGTTTTTGGTCTTAATGTGGTAGGTTACCTTCTTTCTGGTGCTATTTTATTCCCATTCATTTCCAGTGCTCCAATGCATGTTATTTTGGTAATAGGTTATTTGATCTTCATTTTATTTTTATTTCTTTACTTCCAAACCACCCTAGAAGTTTATTGCAATTTTAAATCATGGTGGAGGGGATGCCTGCTGCTTAATTGTAGGGCATGCATGTGTATGGTGTTAGCACACTTAATAAAAGCTAACACCAAGCATAACAAGGGAACCTTACATGAAGGTCAAATTTGCAGGTATTGAGTTGGTTCTCATCCTTGACACTTCTTGACATTGATTTCACTAATTACGTCAATTGCAAGAGAACACCCTTCCCAGCACGGGTGGGTTGAGATGTTCTGGAGCTATAGTAAAGCCAAATTTATAATCCAATTTGAACCTATCCCTTTAGCAAATGTTCGACAACAGTCCAGTCTATTGACAAACCTGATATAGGGCTTAATGGCTTATTTGGTTGCTATGCTTATTGGTCCTAGGAGCAGAATGGACAAATCATGATTAGATATGTTTTTCTTTTTCACTTTTCATTTCATGTTACGCCTATGATATTAAATCTGTTGCTATAGATCCAATGTATGGAATTAACTCATGGATCAAGTTGAGTGGGTGACGTGTCTGATTGATCAATTACCAGTCTGGGAATTGGGACTTTAAGATTTTACTTTTTGCCTTCCTTTTTGTAGACTCAAGGGATGAGAGTGGGAGTTGTACCATATAGGGGTACACTATCTGCTTTGAGGAGAATAGCCCATGAAGAGGGTATCCGTGGATTATACAGGTTTTACTTTCCTTTCCACAATTCCAGATGGTTTTAGACAATTTATGACTTGCTTCGTGCACCGGGGCTGCCCTTTTAGATTGATCGATTAGTGTACTAATTGTATGTGATGAACAGTGGTATTTTGCCTGCACTGGCTGGAATCAGTCATGTTGCTATCCAATTCCCAACTTATGAAAAGATCAAAATCTACTTGGCCACACGTGGTAACCTCCCTGATCAGTGTGTTATATGAGTTTTCTTTACCAAGAATTTTGTGCTCTTGTTGATTTCTCGTGGTTTCTTCAGATCACAGAACCCCTGATACTCTCAGTGCAACTGATGTTGCCATTGCCTCTTCAGTGTCGAAAATAGCTGCATCAACATTAACATATCCACATGAGGTACTTCCCTGTGACATTCACAATTATCTTAGGAAGCTGTTCTCTATCACTTCTGAGATATAATGAATGTTCAAGTTTTGGTTTAGCGATTCAACAGTAACTTGTAGCTTACTCTTCTTCACTTGATTATTTTGTACTTTATACGAAGGTGGTGAGGTCAAGACTTCAGGAACAAGGGTTCCATTCTGATAAGCGTTATACAGGTGTCCTCGATTGCATTAAGAAAGTATTCCAAAAGGATGGTATACCTGGATTTTACCGTGGTTGTGCCACTAACCTGCTCAGGACCACCCCAGCGGCTGTAATCACCTTCACCAGCTTCGAGATGATTCACAGGTTTTTGGTCAACCTATTCCCCCCGGAGCCACATCCTCAAGTTGTGACCATGGATTAGACATTCACTGATTCCTCCAAGTTGGAGCCTACATGCTGAACAAAGGCCGTCGAAATATACAGCTGCTTGGATCCAAATAATGCCTACATTCATTGGCTGGTGTCAGGTTGTTTACCTGGCTAGCCTCCATTGTTCTATTATTGGTTGACATCCATGATTGAATTGTTATAGTTCTAAAATTTAAAGAGCCTATTCACTACAGCTCAAGTGAAATTCAATCCCTTCAAATGTACTTCTGTGGGGAACACGGTAGGTGATGTGTTTGAAAACATATACACGTTGATATGATCAGTGGCAAGACGGTGATGACGACGACAAGGGAGAACAGCCTGTTTGAATACATTATCTATAGTTTGATCAGAGTCTCTGTCCCCAGTTTATTTATCAGACTGATTTGTATTTACCAGCCTAATTAATGGGTGAAGTTTCATCGATTCAAGTGCTCATTCTTTTTCTCGTTGTCCATGAATCTATTCTGCGGGAATACTGTGAGTGCGTAAAAGAGTCGTTGGTCATTTGGATTGTTAAACCACTAGGCTTGCACGTGCCTTGGCTGCTCGCAGTATTTCAAATGAAAACGTGGAGATCCGTAGCATACCGATCAAGAAAAGCTACTAGATTTATTTCTGGCTACTTAGAACCTAGATTCATTAAGCAACTTAGAGAAAAAAAAAAAACCCAGATTCATGAAGCTCCAACTAATACAAATGTCCTCATTTTCATAGTCCATCTAAAGCCAGGTGTTATCTGAGCTCAAAGTTTCAGAGGTGAAGATATTTGAAGCAAAAGTACAAGTGGATCCAACTGCCACTTGGTCTTTTAGGCTTCTTACTGGATGGCTTGAAAGAGGACCACTGTCACTTGGATGATTTTAGACCTTTGGATTTCATAGGCCTCGTTGCTGGATGTAGACTGCTGTTTTTCATTTGCTAGACGTACGCAAGTTAGAAACTAAACGATGGTCTTCAGTTGCTGGATGGGTCAGATTGTTCGATTGCTCTTCCCCACGATTCTTTTGATTACTCTCCCTCAACGAGGCCTAGCAATCACATACCACAAAAGGCCCACTTTGTTTTCTGTATACATTTCCTTTATAAAAGGAAATACCTTTAAAGCCTCCGAAACATATTCGTTCTTTATACGTCATTATATTATTCACCTACTAATTATGTATCAAATCAGCCTACAATTGCTCTGGAGTGCGAGGGGAACTAGGAGCCTTGGAGGAAGCTACTAGCTAAATCACATTTTCTTCTCTCTTCTGACTTTGATGAATCACCAAAGCGGAGGCATTGTCCTCCAACACCAACACCTGCGAACCTGGAGGTGCTTCTTGTCGACAACAACTGGAAGTGACGATGCAAGGAGATGACTCACTTAAGCTTCGATCGGTTGGGGAGGTAAGCAGAAATTTTTTTCTCTGATGCTTAAGAACAAATCTGTTCCCATTAGTGTATTTGGACTGAAAACCTAAAGGCATACCAAGAGGAGCTCTTGATAAGAAGGAAAGCCGGCTCATACAAACTTTGTCAAGTTTGATAAGTTGGACCTCAAAAGAATGGAACGTTGGAAAACTTCGGGTAATTAGATAAGTCAGACCTCCTCAAAGGAATGGAAGGTCGTTGATAGATTTGTCTCCCAGAGATACATCAACGAGAAGGCTTCTCAACTCTTGCGCATTAAAGAGAATATCAAGGTTATTGGCTTACGAAGAGTTCTTATTTATTTATTATTATTATTACTATTATTATTTTGAATTAAGATTTCAAACCAGGATGACTACATAAATGCACTAACCAATGGCCCCTGGATCATTGGAAATTCTTGTGTGGCATTATAAAAATGGACACCCACATTCTCCTCGTCAAGAGATCAATTTACAAAGACCTCGTCTGGGTTAAACTTGAGGGGTTGCCAATGGGGTGCTGGACTGCTGAAGCTCTCCACCCCATTGCATCGAAGGTAGGTACTAACAGAGGATAGATATCATTTCAAGTCAGATGACGGAAGGGAATCCGGAAAATGTCAGGGGAGCGTTTGCTAGATTCTGTGTTGAAATTGATATGGTAAATTCCCTTGATTCGGACACGTTCCTGGGAGATATGAAAAATGCAGCGTGGCAAACTTTTGGATATGAATGGCTTCCGTGGCTATGTCTCAAGTGTGGAATTGTTGAACACACAACAGAGATTTATAAAGCTCATTGAACACATTCAAAAGAAGGACAGGAAAAAGAAAGGGGTTGTAAGATCTCAAAAGCAGCTGAGCCATGAATGGAACGTAGTTCAACACAATGAAGCAATTCATCAACCCTATCTTCTGATGGCTTCACATCTAAAACCTCATGCACTGAGGAGGGGACATCAAAATCTTGCAAGAATAGTGGTCCAGACTTGTGTCATCGACCTAGAAAGAGGAACAAAAGGATTGTGGGTTTTCAGCTAGACCTGCAGCCATTTTGGCCACACCCCAGTCAAATTATATGGAAAGATTATCTGTGATATGCTACTATAATTACTAGTTTAGATTGATTTGATTGACATGTAATTAGTCATCATCATCATCATCATCATCAAGACCTTATCCCAATTAGGGGTCGGCCACATGAATCTTATTCCTTTATTCCACTTTATTAATACCATGGCTTCATTTAGTCCCAAAGTTTTTAAATCTTTCCTCACCACTTCTATCCATGTTCTTTTGGGCCTTCCCCTTGCCCTTTTAGAACATTCAACTTGTATTGCCTCACTCCTTCTAATTGGTGCCGTTGTTGGTCTCCTTTGAACATGTCCAAAGCATCTAAGTCTAATCTCCCTCCTCTTGTTACCTATTGGTGTTACCCCTAAATTTTTTCTAATATTTTCATTTCTAATTCTATCCTTTCTTGTCTTGCCACTCATCCATCTCAACATCCTCATTTTTGCGATACTCATCCTATGAGTATGATGTTCCCTAACTGCCCAACACTCTGATCCATAGAGCATAGTCGGCCTTATAGCTATCCTATAGAATTTTTCCTTTAGTTTGAGTGGCACCCGCCGATCATATAAAACACCTGATGCACATCTCCATTTGTTCCAACCCGCTTGGATTCTCTGGGTAACCTCCCTCTCAATCTCTCCACTCTCATGGATCAATGATCTTAAGTATCGAAAGTGGTCTCTCATGGGGACCTCTTGGTTATCAATCTTGACTGGTGTTCCACTCCTACTCTCCTTGCTAAAATTACATTTCATACATTCTGTCTTAGTTTAGCTATTTTAAATCCTTCACGTTCTAATGCTTCTCTTCATACCTCTAGCTTTATGTTTACACCCTCCCTTGTCTCATCAAGTAGGACTACATTGTCCGTAAATAGCATGCACAAGGGAATCTCCTTATGCAGATGTTTTGTTAACTCATCCATAACTAATGTGAAAAGGTATGGACTCAATGCCGATCCTTAGTGCAATCCGACAGTGACAAGAAAATCACCAGTCACACCACTAGTGGTCTTAACATTTGTTACCGCTCTCTCATACATATATTTAATTATGTCTATATACCCCTGAGAAACCCCTTTACCACCTAACACCCTCCATATTAATTCTCTAGGGACTCTATTATAAGCTTTCTCTAAGTCGATAAAGACCATGTGGAGGCCTTTTCTCCTCTCCCTATATTTCTCTACTATTGTCTTAGTAAGAAAATAGCATCCGTGGTAGACCTCCCAGGCATGAAACCAAACTGATTCTCCAAGACACTCGTTTCATGTCGTAGCCTCTTCTCAATCACTCTTTCAAAAAGTTTCATGGTATGTCTCATAAGTTTGATCCCTCGATAATTAGTGCAGCTTTGAATGTCTCCTTTATTCTTATAGATTGGTACAATAGAGCTTTTCCTCCACTCATCAGGCATTTTCTTTGATTTTATAATCTTGTTAAACAACTTGGTCAACCAAACTACCCCAATATCTCGCATATGCTTCCAAACTTTTATTGGTATACCATCAGGCCCCATAGCCTTTCCTGATTTCATCTTTCTCAAGGCCTCTTTTACTTCAAGTATTCTAATCCTACGTTCATATATATAATATCCAATGTTATTTAGGTTTATAGTATTTTCAATCCCTATATTCTCAAGGCCATTGTCATTTAACAATTTTTGAAAGTATATTTCCCACCTTTGTTTGATCTCATCATCTTTGACTAATACCCTTTGATTATCGCTTCTAATGCACCTAACATGCTCTAAGTCCTTACCCTTCTGTTCTCTTACTTTTGCAAGTTTAAACACATTCTTCTCACCTTCTTTTGTTCCTAGTCTATTATAGAGCTCATCATATGCTTTAAGTTTAGGCTCACTTACTATTCTCTTAGCAACCTTTTTAACATTCTTATATTGTTCATAGTTTTTATTATTTCTAATCTTCTGCCATGCCTTAAAATGCATTCGTTTTTCTATAATAGCTTTTTGCACTGTTTCATTCCATCACCATGTTTCCTTTGTTAATAGCCTTTCACCTTTAGATACTCCTAAGACATCTTTTGCCACTTTCTTAATGGACTCAGCCATATTAGTCCACATGGTATTTACTTTTGTTTCATAGTTCCAATTTTCTTCTACCATTAACTTATTTTTGAATGAGGTTATTTTCTCTCCTTTTAAGTTCCACCACTTAGTTTTTGGATGTGTATTAAGTTCAGTTCTTTTACTCCATCTTTTGATATGAATATCTATAACTATTAACCTATGTTGTGAGGTTAAACTCTCACCAGGTATCACCTTATAATCCTTACATATAGATTGTTCATTATTCCTAAGTAGAAAAAAGTCTATTTGGCTTTTATGAAGTCTACTTTTAAAGGTTATTAAGTGTTCATCCCTCTTCTTAAAGAGTGTATTTGCAATGGATAGGTTATATGACAAACCAAACTCCACCAATGTCGGTCCCAAGCCCGGATAAAAAAGGAGGAGGGTCTTGCCTCAGGTGCCATCTAGCAAGGGGGAAGTTGAAGATGATTCTATTATTTATTTCTTACAAATGAATATGCATTTGTATATTAGTTTGTGAGGAAGAAATGAAAATTATCTCCAGCTTCTTAAAAGATGGCTACCTGACAAGGGTGAAGCTGAAGATGGTTTTAATGGAAATCATCTTCAGCTTTTTAAAACCTATGGTAACCCCAACATGACATGAATTGAAAACTGATACGTAATCAGTGGCATATTATAGTATTATGGGACACTATTTACTCCTCTCATTGTAAGGAGAGCAGTCTGTGGTCCATAAATAATAATTTGATTCTTAGCTTTCATTTCAACTTGGTACTAGAGCTAAAATCCTTCTCTCTTTCTTCATTTTTTCCCCCCAGATTCTAGCCCTATTTTGAATTGTCTGATGTATCCCTAGGATTATAACATCCAATGTTTCACCACAAGTCGAAAATTAGCCGGATCTAATGAAAACAATGAAATAAAAAAATAGAAAAAGTTTTTTCCTCGTTAGATTTCAAGCGGAGGTCATCGGAATGGCAAAAACGAAGTTCTACATCTGATGCTGTTGGCAGATCGCCGGCAGGATTATCCCCACCCAAAATGATCATCGATATCTCTCAAGTCAAGATCAAGGTTTGAATCTGCAAGATCAAAAGACCGGAAAGGAGGAAATCATTTATGGTTGACTCCATCGTCACTTTCCTACAATAGACCATCGGTTTCTTCACAACAATTCTCCTCTCACTGAGTTACGCATTGTTCTGATTGAATCATCAGAAGAAATCCCAAAGATCGAATGATCATACTATAGAGCTACTGCTGTTGCCTCTCATCGGTGATGAGGCAAAAAAGAAGAAAAGAAAAACCTAGTTAACAAGCAGGGTTCTGACGACTCCTGCTTGGAAAAGTCCTTGCACATGCTCGACTTGGATTTATTTGACTTGCTCTTAAAGAGTATGCCAAACGGCAAAGCTGGCCGCAGCTCTGCTGTTTTCGTCAAAGACGAATTTTGATGACTTTCGATGAATCTAATCTAATTGATCACCAGATCATCGTCGCTGCCACAATCCCACCCATTGGCATTGCCAATACTTCTGGATGCGAAGAGGAAGACCACTAGCACCACCATCTTCTCCAAAACTTTCGACTTTGAGGGATCTCCTTTAGTGACCTTTCCTTATACAACAGATTGGGTTCCCTCTTCTTATACACAAGTCAAAGATTTGTTAGTTAAAGAAGAAGAAGAAGAAGAAGAAGAAGAAGAAGAAGAAGAAGAAGAAGAAGGAGTGAATTTTCATTGATATGCATTTGAAACAATGAGATTGTTATCTTCGAATGAGAAAATCTGACCACATGGATTTGAAAGAAAAAAGAAAGAAAGAAAGAAAGAAAAAGAACTACACCAACAAACACAGGCATTGAAAGTTGATACAAGAAGTTCATGAATCTTAGGCACCACTAAAGAACCACCAACCAAGCCACATAACTAAGAAAGCCCAACACCAGCCAAGGAGCAACTATGCAGAAGGAAGCAAAGTTATGTAGGAAAATGTTTCTCGAGTACTTACCGATTAATCAAATCCACTATTAACCATTGAGAAATTGAATCCACACAACTACCTAAATTGAACTCAATCCATGAAGCTAATTATGATAGGAAAAGAAAAGATGAGATATTTGGATGGAAGCATAGAGAACCAACTGATCCTATAATTGTCACAAAATGGGAGGAAAAGAATTCCATCGTTATGTCTTGCCTAATTTGTTCTATGTATGTAGATATTGGGAGAACATACCTTTTCTTAGAGATTGCTCATGAAATATGAGAGGCTGTGAAAAGGGCATACTCTAAGGGAGGTATGGCTTAGTGTTTGAACTTAGCAAAGCCATTTGAAATACAAAGCATGGAGATTTGGATGTGAAAAAATAGTTCAACAAGATGATGAACATGTGGCTGGAGCTAGACAATTATCAAGCTCTAGGAGACAATTTTGGTAAGATGTCTTTGGAATGTGTGAAAATCTACTAAGAGAGATAGGATTTTTGAGTTTCTTCTAGGTCTAATCTAGAATATGAACAAAAATGTTCATTAGTGTTTGGAATAAGTGTCCTGCCAATCTTGAATAAACTATTTTCTATGGTACAAAATGAAGAAACTAGGCACGTAACAATTATGAAGGACAAGTCCTAGGATTCAGCTATGTAAGCTATAAGGACCATAAGCCCAATAATAAGAAAAAAATAAAATAAAATGATCCCAAAGATGATCTATAGTGTGAGAAGTGCAGAAAAATAACGTCATACCATTGACACCCGCTGGGAGATACATGGAAGGCCTAGACAAAATAAAAGAGGTGGTGGGATAGATAAAGCTCATGTAGTGGAGGCACCTTGAGGAGGCATTGGAGCAAGTACCATGTTTAGTGCTAATTAGATCACAAAGCTTAAATGCCTACTATTCTTTAAACCTTCAGCACTCATGAGGCCAAAGCTAGCAACTACTTAATTATATACAAGTCATATCTGACACTACACACATTCCTTGAATCATAGATTCAAGAGCCACTTACCATATGACAAGTGATCCAACACTATTTATCACATATACACAAGTTTTTGGATCTTAGAAAGTTAGTAATGTAGATGGAGCTGTAATGGCCCACACTTTTGAGAAAAAAGTATAATTTTCATTTTGTGAAATTAAATAAGAAATTAGTCTAATAGAAGTGTGTGAAAGCATATAGGAATAAGTTAAGAGACTTTGGCTAGCTTAGCTAATTAGTTATATTATATGTTACAAGTAGAGTAATTATTACAATGACTAAAGAAAACTTCAAATTAGTAAAGAGAAACAATAAGTATAGCTAAGCGCTTCCAAGGTTAATTTAGTTAGGATAGGTTTAGACTTCCAGTCACCTACCTAACATTCTTTTCGGAATAATTTACATTAATTCTAAATAAAATCAAACTTGCCATCTGAAGCATCTAGAAAAGGAATTTGACATGGTCTAGTTTGCTTTTCATGTGATTGAAATGTGTAAAACAATGAGAGTAGATAATCACTATATTTAATACCCATTGGATGGTGATCCAAGGGTTACACATAGAGGAAGTCAAGAAAGAATGAGTTACAAACATGAATTAATAAATGATAATCTAATGGTTGAAAATAAGTGAGGAATAAAGAGAGAAAACCTTACAAAGGAAAGAAGCTATAGAAGAAACATTGAAGAAAGAAACAGAAGTTTTTGGCGTGGAATAGTTGGGAGAAAAAGAGGAAAACATCATGGGAAAGAGAGAGAAAAAAATTGTGGGAAAGAAAGAGAAAGCATGTGTATATGAAAGAAAAAGAGAAGAAAGATAGGGAGATTAGAAGAAATGAAGGAGAAGAACAACCTAGATCAAGGTGCTTGCGCATGATCATACTAGATTGTTTGTGAAGGTCAAAGGGAAGGCAAATCAAAATAGGAAGAGTCACAAGAGGTAGGGGGGATTGTGAGAATTATAAGTTTAGGCAAATGTTATCTTTTGGTTTCTATTATATAACAAAATAATAAAAAATCTGATTCTATGAACGTATCCTTGAGAATTATAGTATATACATTCTCTGTCTTGCATCTTCATGTTTATTACTAGTAGAAAAATATATTATTAGATGATGTCCTAAGTCATAGATGAACAATCATGTGAACATGAGCATGAGCATGTTATACACACAATTAATGCATAATTGAAACTGTATTATGAAATTGTGTGTATGTGTGTGTGTGTGTGTTTTTTTTTTCCATAACTTGTCATTTAGTAGGATTTCTTTTCATAACTTGTCATTTAGTAGGATTAAAGAGGTTATCATCATTTTATGAAATTGTGTGTGTGTGTCTTTTTTTTTTGTTTTTTGTTTTAGCATATGTATTGGACAATTGCATGTGACAATATTAAAATTGTAAAACACTAGCAAGCTAATGTTTTATAAAATCCTAAGGGAATTGCTTACATACTTAATAACAACATAAATAAATGTTTTTTTAGAGGATGCATTTTTACATATAAATTACTGAATTATCACTTTAAGATTAGTAACTTAGTGTCTTATTATTCATGAGCGATTTTGTATGGGAATGGTTACATATATAATAGTGTTGCAAATGTTTAAAACTTTCAGCTATTGAATTGTATGTCTTGACATAAATTTGATAAATCTTCAGCAAATTTTAATTTAAGAAACCTTGAGAAAATGAAGTGGAAAGTTGAAAATATCATATGCATTGTAGAGTTTTATCATCTAGTTTGGATTTGATAAAAAGGTTTAAAACCTTATATGCATTCATTGTTTTCAAATAAAGATGTTTATTTAAATGAGTGCATGGTTTTATGAATCAAGTTTAAAAGTGTCTCTCAATAGGTTTGATTATTTATGAAAAGTACCATATATATGATGATTATTGATTGATTTTTGTTGAGATTTCACTGACATGAGATGTACTATATATGAGACATGCATTTCATGTCATGTATCCTCAGGGTTAATGACTGCATTGATTGCTTCAATAGGTATTGACTATTTCACCTGGTATTGACTACTTTAGTGAGGTATTGATACTCAGATATTTTACAGATGTTGTTTATGTTTCTAATATATCATTGAGTTTTATTTATATTGATGATATATGACTGAGATTTATTGTTATTTACATATTTGATAAATATGATGGAGATTTATCATTATCGATGGTTTGGACATACTAAGGAATTTTAATGAATTCTAGTGATTGATTGATTGTTTATATTGCATGCTGATATGATTTTTTTCTGAATGGTTTTTCCTAACCTTGTAATTCTCACTGAATGATTATAGTCACCCTCTTAGAACCAACATTTTTAGGAGAAAATTCTGGATGTAGAAAGGAAAATTTGAGTGCTGAATCTTGTTTAAAGAAGTCTTCATTTTATTATTAGATGTATGTAAGACAATGGTATATTATGTAGTTTTGTTATTTTAATTAAGAAGAGAGAGACTATTTATGGGAAATCTATGGTTGAAAGTCATTTTACACTTTAAACACTTAAAGGTCAAGATATACCTTTCTGGATACATGTCCTAAGCAGCCAATGAAGACATTTTCAAGCAAGATAGGCCAATAAGAAGCTTGATTGCAATGAAGACCAAAGTAGAAGTCTATTGGTGGAAGAGTTTCTACAAAGCTACCTACGTAAATTTAAGGAAAAGAAATCCCTTAAAATATGGAAAAAGACATCCCACCTATATGGAATATTATTAGCTAAAAGAAAAATGTGGAAAACCTAGAGTGGATAACAAAATCTCTAAGGAATCTAGGCATCCACTTTAGGGTAGTCCAATACAATGGTGGAGAGTAAAGAAGTCTTAAAAGAAGATCTATTTAGATAAGATTACTCCAACCAAATTTCAGCCATGCAAGATAGGATGATGATGATCTAAGGGCCAAGAAAGAAACATTGAAAAGGTAAAAACCCTAGTACTTAGCCCTTTTTAAGAATTCATATCAAAGTCTTATGATCTCCATCATTGATTAACATCTAATGGATCACATTCAAAAATTAGAAACTCCAATACATTCCCATGGTTTCCATGTCTCTTACCTTATCTAATCTGTAATCCCACCTAACTTCCTAATTTCCTCCTAATCTTATCCATTCCTTCCCTCGTAAGCAAGCTAGTTTCCTATCCTACCAAAACTATCTTTCTAACCATCCTTATCCCTTTCCCTTCCCTACTTTCCTAGTCCAATTCACTTTGCACTTTGATTGCAAGTCAAGTACCACCTCCCACTTTATTTCCATGCCTCCCCCTCTCTCTCTTCCCTCCTCAACATCCAAACCATCTCAACCGGCCATTCTTTCTTCCTTTAAATCCTAATCTTCCATTCCTCTGTCTTCCTTCTCCAAAAATTCTATAAATATGTAGTTAAAAAGTAGGAAAACGCATCTTCTACCTTTCCTTTAAGTTCAAGAGCCAAAATAAGGAGAAATATAGGTAGGAAGATCACATTCACCTAAGGTCCTTCAAGCATTAATGTCCAACCCTCTGGAGCAAAGGTAAAGGTCTCAACCTTAGTCAATTTCCCTTCGTTTTCCTTTAATTATTCTTCTATTTTCCTCTATTTTTTTCTTCTTCTTCATTCTTCCATATCCAAACATGCACCTAATCTCCATGCATCACCCATGTAGTTTCCCATGCATTTGTGCATGCATCCTTCATCTTTGTGTTGTATGTACCACATATAGTTGCATGTAGTTCTCTTTGATTTTCCTTTTCTTTATTCTAGTCTTGTAATCGTGAAGCATATCCATCATAGGAATCATCTTAGTTCATGTAATTTTTATTCTTTCCTATCCTTACTTTTATCTTACATTCATTAGTTCATGTTTAAATTCCATGCACACTCCTTAACACCTTCCTAGATTATACACATGATAGTTCTAGAATTCACATATATAGTTCTTACTTTGTTACTTGAATGCATATTAGAGTATTCAATTCTTTAGTTCATCTTAGAATTCCATCATAGGACTCTCATCATGGTTGCATAATTCATACTTTAGATTGTTTTCCATGCATTATAAAAGCATGCACACCCATTAGCATGCTTAGGTTTCGCATACTCATCCATCTCTCATCTTTGTTACCCTTTAGTTTCCACACATCTTCACCCTACCCCTTTCCATGAATTCTCATCTCTCATCTCTCACCATCGGCCATCTCACTTCACTTTCACATCACTTCACTTTCACACATGTACAACATACACTCACACTCTCTCTTAGTCGCATGCATGCTTCACTATTCCATGCTTCTCATTAGTTCTTTCTTTTATTTTTGAATTTTTATGGGATTTGGATTAAAGGAAAAGGAAAGAGACCTTGTACCATTATATGGCAGCAAGGAGTCTTTCCCATCCTAGGATAATGATTGAGAGAAATAACAAATTGTACCATAAAGCCACTCCAATTCCTAACTAAGGGCATAATGCTGAAGAGTAGGACCCCTTCCATGAGAAAAGATCTATCTCCTTACTTCATCCCCTAAGGCTGGAATTTTGTGAGTCCTAAGCCAAGGGTCACAGTCACCCTGTTATTTTTTGTTTGTTCTATTTCATTTTTAAGGTAGGATACCTCCTCTATTGCTCCCCCCAACTCAAGGATGAATGACTTCTAATCCCCTCCTTGCCTCTCTCCTTAAGAGCTATCCTCTTTCTTAAGAGTTTCTAGCAAGTAGATACAACAACTTGTTTTTTACTTCCATTCCATATCTTCTCTTTACTTCTTTTAGTGGGTGGTGATCTTTTAGGAAATGTATTAGGCATCTCTTCTCTTAGCTTCCCTAATACTTCATTCCTAAGGATCTTTGGATTGTAGCATGTTGGGTTAAGAAGATGAGGATAGCTTAGTAGAAACTTTAGTGTATTATGGGTTTAAGAGAAGTGTACAAGCTCCTGTTGAGTAACACAATATGTGGGCCCTACAGCAGAATTCAAGCCCAAGAAGAAGAAGTTTTACTTACTTTATTTTACTTTGCTTATGTATCATATTCTTGTAAATTTCCATTAATAAAATAGTCCTCTTCTCTTCTTATTAAATTATTTCCTCACTTTGATTCTTATTTAGTTATAGTTTAGAAAATTTCCTTAATTACTCTCTCTTACTTAGAGTTTACTTTCTAGTTGCTTAATATAGAAGTTTAGTCTAATTGTTAGTCCTTTTTACTTTCCTTGTCATTAGATTTAGTTAGAAAGTTTAATTCTTCTCTCTTTCCTTGAATGCTTGCTTGGTAAAAGAAACATAATGTAAGTGTTAATTAGCTCCACTAATCATAGAGTCCTCATGGGATCGACCCGTATTTACCGATTCTATACATCAATATAGCCGTGCACTTGCAATAATTATTAAGACACATCACTGGTCAACTTAATGATCAAGATTAAGTATATCTTACTATATATTAATGATCTCTTTGATCAATTACAATTTGCAAGAGTATTCTCAAAGCTTGACTTGAGGTCAGGTTATCACCTACTTAGGAAACGTCAGTCCAAACACGATTTGGACATTACGAGTTTCTAATGATGCAAGTTGAACTAATGAATACCCCAACAACATTTATGGATCTAATGAACCGCATATTTCAAAAATACTTGGATAGGTTCGTAATTGTATTCATCGACTATATTCATTTAGTGAGAAGGAACATATAGATCACAGATTAATTATCCTTAGCACACTTCAGGAACATCAGCTATACGCAAAGCCCAAATAGTGCAATTTTTGGATGGATAGAGTACAATTTCTTAGACATGTGATTCAAAGGAAGGAGTTTTGATTGATCCTACAAAGATTGAAGCTATAACTAAATGGGAGAGATCGAAGACTATCATGGAGATTTAGAGTTTCTTAGGATTGACTGGATATTACAAATGTTTTATTGAAGGATTTTAATGAATATTTGAACCAATGACCAAGTTAATGAGAAAGGATACAAAGTTTGAATGGATTGAACAATGTGAACAAAGCTTTTAGGAGCTGAAGAAGAGGCTCACATAAACACTGATAGAGTAGTAGTGGTTTTGTGATATTAAGTGATACTTCTGGGAAAGGCTTTAGATGTGTTCTAAGGTAGAATGGAAGAGTTATCACTTATGCATCCAGACAATTGAAGACCTATGAAGTGAACTACCCGACACACTACTTAGAGCTACAGCAATAGTATTCACATTGAGGATTTGGGGACATTATCTGTATGGGGAGAAATTTGAGGCATATACAAATCACAAAATTTTAAAGTAATATTTGCATAGATTGACCTAAATATGAGACATTTGTAGTGGTTAGAGTATTTGAAGGTCTATGACTTCAGTTACATAAATAGTATTCACATTGAGGATTTGGGGACACTATCTGTATGGGGAGAAATTTGAGGCATATACAGATCACAAAATTTTGAAGTATATATCCTCATAGATTGTCCTAAATATGAGACATCTGTAGTGGTTAGAGTATTTGAAGGTCTATGACTTTAGTTACAGAAATAGTATTCACATTGAGGATTTGGGGACACTATCTGTATGGGGAGAAATTTGAGGCATATACAGATCACAAAATTTTGAAGTATATATCCTCATAGATTGTCCTAAATATGAGACATCTATAGTGGTTAGAGTATTTGAAGGTCTATGACTTCACTATTCTATATCACCTTGAGAAGGCAAATATAGTTGCGGATCCTCTTAATCAGAGAGCTTAAGGAGTTTTGTTGAATATATCAGTGAGGTCATTATACATAGATCATATTCTCTAGGCACATAAGGATTGTGAAGATATACATGCTTTGGTGGATAGCAAAGGATTTCATAAGGAGGTTGATGGAAGTATTAGATTTCAAGGGAGATTAGTTAAACCTCCTATAGATGGTTTAAGACTAGATATATTAAGGGAAGTACATGCATTGAAGTACTCCATTCATCCTAGTGGTACCAAGATGTATTGGGATCTAAAAAGGAGCTTACGGTGGAATGATATGAAGAAGGATATTAGTGATTGTGTCCCAAGATGTCCTACATGTCACGATGTGAAGGTAGAGCACTAGAGACTAGCTGGACTTCTACAGATTCTTGATCATTTGGAATGGAAATGAGACCACATCATGATGGACTTTATAGTTGGTTAGACATGATTTGGGTCATTGTAGATAGATTAAGTTTGCACACTTCTTGCCAACTAGCTAGAGACAACCCTTAGAGAGTTTGGCTAACCTTTATATAAATGAAAATTTGAGCCTAAATGTAGTTCCATTGACTATTGTATCTAATAGAGATAGTAGGTTCACATCGTACTTCTAGAAAAGTGTATAAGAGGGACTTGGTACAGCAACAAGATTTAGCATTGCATTTCATCCGTGGACAGATGGCCGATTTAAGAGGACTATCCAAATCCTTGAAGATATGTTACATTCTTGTGCTGTGGATTGGAAGGGTAATTGGAATAAGCATTTGCTATTGATCGAATTTGCTTATAACATTAATTATCATTCCACTATGGGCATGGAGCCATATGAGGTGTTATATAGATAGCCATGCAAGACTCCTACATGTTGGAGTGATGGTGGAGAGTAGCAATTTAGGAAGTCTGAATTGATCGAGCAGTGTTCTGAGAAAGTAAGACTTGTTAGGAAGAGACTTTTGATGGCCATAGTAGGAAGAAGAGTTAGGTTGATTTGAGATATCAATACCTTGATTTCATAGTTGGAGACCATGTACTCCAAAAAGTCTCACCAATGAAGGGAGTTGTGAGGTTTGGAGTTAAGGGGAATATGAGTCCAAGGTTCGTTGGACTATTTGAGAATCTAGAGAGAATTGAGAAAGTAGCATATCACCTAGCATTGCCACCACAATTATAAAATGTACATAATGTCTTTCATGTGTCAATGTTGAGGAAGTATATTCCTGATTTGACTCATGTCCTTGATTTGATTCTTGTAAAACTATAGCTAGATTTGACCTATGAGATGAGACTTGCAAGGAAAAGATTTTAAGTAATAAGACAATTCATGTAGTTAAGGTGCTTTGGCAACACCATTCCATAGAGGAAGCTACATGGGAAGTTGAAGATGATATAAATAATAGTTTTCCTCATTAGTTTTCTAATGTATAATAGATGGATTTCGAGGATGAAAAATTCATAAAGGAGGGATGATTGTAATGGCCTACATTTTTTTGAGAAAAAAAGGATAATTTTCATTTTGTGAAATTAAATAAAAAATTAGTCCAATAGAAGTTTGTCAAAGTGTTTTGGAATGAGTTAAGAGCCTTTGTCTAGCTTAACTAATTAGTTAAATT
Source organism: Warburgia ugandensis (assembly GCA_035236585.1). Classification (NCBI taxonomy): domain Eukaryota; kingdom Viridiplantae; phylum Streptophyta; class Magnoliopsida; order Canellales; family Canellaceae; genus Warburgia; species Warburgia ugandensis. The sequence goes on along the minus strand of CP141128.1, from coordinate 17,694,056 downwards.
ATATGTTATAAGTAGAATAATTATTATAAAGACTAACCAAAACTTCAAATTAGTAAAAAGAAACAACCTAAGCTCGTGTAGCTAAGAAATTCCAAAGTTAACTTATTTAGGAGAGGTTTGACTTTAAGTCACCCACCTAACATTCTTTTTGGAGTAATTTACACTTAATTTGAAATAAATTCGAATTTGACATGTTGAACATCCAAAAAAGGAAACCCACATGGTCTAGTGTGGTTTCCATGTGATTGAAACATGTAAAACAATGAGATTAGAAAACCATCATATTTAGTGCACATTGTATGGTGATCCAAGGGTTACAAATAGAGGAAATCAAGAAAGAATGATTTACAAATGTGAACTGATAAATGATAATCTAATGGTAAAATATAAGTAAGCAATATAGAGAGAAAACATTACAAAGGAAAGAAGCTATAGAAAAAATGATGGGAAAGAAATGGAAGTTTTTGACATGGAATAGCTGGGAGAAAACGAGGACACCAACATGGGAAAGAGAAAAAGCTGGTGCATGTGAGAGAAAAAGAGAAGAAAGATAGGGAGATTTGAAGAAAAGGAGAAGAAAACCTAGATCAAGGTGCCTGTGCATGATCATTCTAAATCATTTGTGAAGATCAAAGGGAAAAGAGTTCATATCTAATCCAAGACAAATCAAAATAGGAAGAGGCGCAAGTGGTAAGGGGATTGTGAGAAATATAACTTTAGGAGCATGTTATCTTTTGGTTTTTATTCTGCAACAAAATAGTCAAAAATCTAATTTTGTGAACCACATTCCTGAGAATTATAGTACATGCATTCTATGTCTTCCACCTTCATGTCTATTACTTGTTCAATGTATTGATTACTAGTAGAAAAATGTACTATTAGATGATGTCCTAAGTCTTAGATGAACAATCATTCGAATATGAGCATGCATATCCGATCAATTTATACACACAATTAGTGTATAATCGATACTATTTTATTATCTTCCAATAATTGATTTCAATTGGATCGTGCATAACTATAGATTTGAAGATGATTTGATTTTATTAAGGACAGTAAGGAATTCAAAAAGATCAAAGTAACATGGTTGAAATATACTTTTATATCATGCGCTAGTTTGGATCTTGCACATGATACAAGACTGAGTATTATACTACATGATTCGTAGTAACTTTAGCATTAGATTTAGGTAAATCTTAGCATATATAAATATCTTTATTCAATATCAGACCCAAATTCTAGTAGGTTATTATAAATAATATACATATACATACATATATATATATATATGTATGTATAGATGTAAGTAGTCTTGTAGGATTTCTTATTATAACTTGTCATTAGTAAGATAAAAGACTTACTTTATATGGTCATTGTTGTTTTATGAAATTGCTTTTTATTTTTCAGTATATGTATTCAACAATTGCACATAGCAATATTAAAATTATAATGCTTTAGAAAGTTGATGTTTTGTAAAATCATAAGTTTATTGTTTGTATACTTAATACCATCATAAATAAATGTTTTTTAGAGGATGTATTTTTACATATAAATTATTGAATTATCACTCTATGATGAACATTTTAGCATCTTATTATTCATGCACTATTTTGTATGGAAATGGTTACGCATATAATAGCGTTTCAAATGATGAAAATTTTAGCTATTGAATTGTATGTCTTGATATAACTCTAATATTTCTTCAATAAATTTTAGTTTATGAAACCTTGAGAAAATGAAGTGGAATGTTGAAATTTCATTTGCATTGTAGATTCTATGCATTTGGGCTCTTCCTATCAAATTTTATTGATAAGATTTCTAAGTATAGTTGAACTAAGTGCATGACCCTTAGTCAGAGTTTTATCATTGAGTTTTGCATTGATAAAAATGTTTACAACCTTATATGCATTCATTGTATTTGAATAAAAATTATTTAAAGAGTGCATGGTTTTAGTGATCGTGTTACAAGTGTGTTTCTAGACAGTTATGGTTATTTAAGAAAAGTACCATTTATGTATATATGATGATTGTTGATTGATTTTTGTTGAGATTTCATTGACATGATAGATGGCATGAAGTGGCTGGTTGGGTGACTAGTTAGGCATCCACAGTAGGTACCTAATATGATTCGAGTGCTCGGTTACACACTTGAGATATGTTTTACATTAGGTGAGTAGTCGGTTAGACACTCATGCTAGCCATGTATGATAGGACCATCTTGGCTCTAGTATCCTAATTATTTGAGATACTAGCTAGTTAGACATATTTGGGTGGAGTAATATGGGCAATACTCCACTATTTGCAGGATCCACTCTTACCCATGGAGGTGTTGTGTTCGAGGTATCTAGTCATGCCATGACACATAGCAGATCCCTACTTGTGGGTGCATAATAATTTTTGTAGAAATGTACCATATATGAGACATTTATTTCATGTTGGGTATCCTCAAGAGTTAATGTTTGTATTGATTGCTTGGGTAGGTATTGATTTCTTTGGCTGGTATTGGTTGCTTCAACAGGTATTGATTACTTTAATAGGCTATTGATACTCAAATATTTTATAGATATTATTTATGTTTTCAATATATGACTGAGTTTTTTTTTTATATCGATGATATATGATTGAGATTTATTGTTATCGACAAATTTGATAAATATGATGGAGATTTATTATTATCAATGGTCTTGACATACTAAGGAATTTTAATGAAACCAAGTGATTGATTGGTGGTTTATTTTGCATACATATGCAATTTTGTTTTGAATGGTTTTTTCTAGCCTTGTGATTCTCACAAAGTGGTCGCACTCATCCCCTTACAACCAACATTTTTAGATGATAATTCTAGATGGAGAAAGGAAAATTTAGAGTGTTGAACCTTGTTTAGAAAAGTCTTGATTTTATTATTAGATGTCTGTAAGACAATGGTGGATTATTTAGTTTTGTTATCTTAATTAAGATGTAGTCATTGATACACTTATTAGCTTTAATTTATTCAAAGTTGAATATTGACAGATGAGTATGTTTGGGATATGACTAGTGGTCCTACTGTTGATTTAGATTAAACACTTGCATTTTATATATGATGTTTTAGAGTACAATGATGGATTTGGAAAGTTGGAGGTTTTAACTTATAAGAATGATTAGTTTTACAAAATGTTTAAAAAATTTAGTGGAAATTTTGCTTTATTTCAAATCATATTTCGAAAGTTTTTATAAAAATCCAGCTCTTTATAGGAATAGAATCATCAGTGGCTAGGAAAGGAGCCATTAAGTTTTATCTAACCTTAATTTGGACTTTGTCTTACACATTACACAATTATTTGTCAATTTGATATCAGTAAGCCAACTTAATAGGTTAATAGTCTGAAAGGTTTAGTTTGTTTTTTTGCATCTAAATGTTTCTTTCAAGATCAAGCTTCAGTGCAGAGGATTGGGCTTGCTGAGGAAAGAGGTGGGTTGTACTACATCAACAATTTTTAAATTGCATTTCATATAATTTTTGAGTTATTTTTGAATGATATGCGAATTTGGAATTTTGTGTTTTAAGTTTCACATAATTGACTTTTTAAAGGATGCCTAAATGACTTTTGAAACCTCAATAATTGGATTGTAATTGGTAAAAGAATTTCAAAAGTATTGAGAATGCTAAAATTAGAGTCTGAATGAAGAAGTTAGGTAATTTGGGAGTGAAGGGTATTTTAGTAATTTACAGAGCAGGGCCTAATCTTGAAATTTAAAACTGTTCTGTTGGGCATTATTATTATTGTGCATGACCATCATTATCCTAGATTCAATGCCATAATGATTATAATTAAGAAGGACTATTAATATATAAGTATACACACATATGTATAGAAAAGTAAGATTTTTATTGAAATAAAGGGACCATTTTGATATTGGTACCCTACCCTTTAAGATACTTGATTGTAATCAGTCAGCTATTATATGATATGGAGAGGAAGAAAGAATAGGGAGGAACGGAGGAGGATGAAGAAGGAAGGGGAAAGTAAGTGAGTGTGAGGGAGAGAGAGATCAGGCCCCCAAAACCCTGGACAACCCACCATCAATGTCTATTGGAGGTGACCATGCATGTATTTTACCACCTGCTGGAGATTGATCTCCCCAAAGAGATCGTTTGAGTCGACCATCTTGTTCCTCATGACAAGATGATTGATTTGGTTCATGCACAAAATAGTGACGCTGGTGATTTCATAGAAATTCGGTGACGATCAATATATATATATATATATATATATTTTAGCACCAAATGGCTATAGAATTCTCTCAAATTTATTGGGAATGAAGGTAAGCTTCTGATCTATAAGAATATATAATTAAAAAAAAAACAAATTCATGTTTTTTTTTTGGCTACATATAGTCACCGCCGACAATCATTTTTTGGTCATCTTCTCTGGCTATTGTGACTGGATTCTGGTGATGTGTGATTGTAAAACATTCAAATTATATGTTTGGAATCCTCATAGCCCGATCTACATATCCGTGTCAATGAATTTCCAAAGGAAATCATCCAACTATTGAAAATTTGATCTGAACACGATGACTATTGGGGTTACTTTAATAAGAGAAAATGATGATCACATTTTGAGATCTAAACTATTTATCACTTCTTCTATGGTACAAGCAACAAGCCCCAATAAGGGATTTGAATAATGGCAGCATCTGATTGAAGATCTAATGATGCGACAATGGCTGATGATCATGCACCGTCAAATGTCGATGATCAACTCAATCCAACATTAAATTAAGAGGAGAAAACACATATGAGGTTGGTTCCTATACTTAGATAATTCAATTCTGTTAATTTTACAACAAATTTCTTTTGAACAATCGTATCTTAGTTGGTCCGACAATGGTTAAGGAGAACTAAGGTAGAGAACTTATGGTTAAGACCAGATGTAAACCTCTAAGGTTCAAGTCTAAATTATGAATGTAGGAATAATAGTCACATTGACAATAAACCTCAGATTTGACCATACTTAAGACCATACTTAAACCAATAGCTTAAGGATTGCACATTTGATTGAGTGAAGAACATATCAGTCTATTGATTTGTGACTAATGGACATGATCTACAACAATCTGACCATCTGATCCAAGATATGATGGTGGATTGTGTTATATTTAATGATCCACAAGATCCAACTCTCTAGAATGAGATCTGGCCATTGAAATTAAATTAGATCTAATTATTGGATCTTGATTAGACATGTGTTGGGAGATCATACATTTATGTTACCAAATGGGATAAGATCTAATTGTAAGCTATTAGATTTGCATATGAAATGCAAATAATTTTGTGTTATATGGTGAGATGAAAATTGACTGTTAGATATGGATTAAAAATGATAAAGTTTCCTATAAAGTAATGATTTGAATCATTGATCAATGACGAGATTAGATGATCCAAGGCTTGATAGATGTCTAGTCAATGTTCCATGACTGGGAAGGGCCACTCAATAGATTGCATGGTTTGATCACCTTGATATTAGTGATGGAATACTAATCTACAATTCATCTGGACCATAGATAGTCATAAAAGATCTAGATTGCAAACTATGAAGAAATTTAATAGAAATATATTTATGTTTTGCAGATTTGCGAGCAATCAAGGTTGAAAGGTTAAATGATCAATCTTAACTGCTGATCAATAAGTGGATTTGATGGTCATAAGGCTAGTGGAATAGGTAAATAGCACATGAGGTAGGAGGAATTGATATTGCTATGTTTTCTATATATTTGGATTATAATTACATGGCAAACTTTGATTATGTGATAAATGAAGTTAAATATGCATATTGTGTTTTGAACTATGTAAAGACAAATGTGCATATTATCCACAATTTGTTTGTATGAGATGCCTACATGATTGGTTAACATTTTGGGTATATCTATCTATCTATCTATCTATCTATCTATCTATCTATCTATCTATCTATCTATCTATCTATCTATCTATCTATCTATCTATCTATCTATCTATCTATCTATCTTTTTTCATGAATTTATTTGAATGGGATGTTATCTAAAGAAAAGTTAGGGAACTTATGAAAGTTTGCTTGGCCTGGCTTGAGTTATAAAACCCCTATCATTTTACTGATGACAGCAGCTGATAAGGACAGTTGCAATGTTGCATTGGTAGAGTTTTAAGTGCTCAGGACTCCTTAATGGATTTCTAAGATTTGTTATTGATGATTTCTCAATGGATTTCGAGGATGTGTTTTGAATGTTCCTTGATGGACTTCCAAGATTTTGTTATTGATGGATTTCCATGACTTGTTTTTATGTTTCTCAATGTATTTCGAGGATTTGTTATTGATGATTGCTTGATAGATTTTGAGGATGTGTTTGGATATTTCTTGATGGATTTGGAGGAATTTTTTTGGGAATTTTTGCTGTGAGATTATATTGTGAAAGAAAATCAAGAGACTAGTGAAATTGGCCTAGTCTAGGCCATTTTATAAGACCCCTGTCGGTTCCTATACTAGGAGGTATAGGTGGCTTCTGACATTTGAAATGATACCATGCCTATATGGCTATTATTGATGGGCAGGATGTATCATGGGAAGACACAACTCATATTGATCCATAGCCCCAATAAAGGTGTAGTGTGGTACGTGAGGTATTCACGTACGAACATAGTGGGATGTGATTCTCTACATTCATAGTATACCTTATTGTGATTGAGACACACAGTGATCTGTCAGTCATCCTCATGAGGGTATGCACCATATGTGCCTTTGTTTCCTATAGTGGGAGATTGTTATATGAGACTGGAAGTACTGTATATATTATAGTTGGATATTTTGGGAATCTTTTAGTATGTTTTGTGTTACACTGATATTTGACAATATTGTATGTATGACAGTTTGACATTTTGTATGTTCTTTAGTTTGTTTTGAGTTTCTCATTGAGTTGAGAATTTGATATGAATTATGATTTAAACAAAATGTATTGATATTGATGCACTGAGGTTAAATACCTTCATTTTACATATTGTAATTCAATCTTGGATTGGATATTGTTATATGAATATGTTTCATGAGTTTATGATTATTTGAGATTGGTTATGAGTACATGAAAATATGAAAGATAGTATATTTTAGACATATATTGTCAAAATTATGTTTTAGATTTATATTATGACCATATGATATTGAGTTCGATTCTTATTGAATATATGAATTGAGAATTGAATAGTTTTGACACTAATGCATGATTTGTAAACTAATGAAATTGACAAGAGTATTATGTTTTGACGTATACTGATTTTGATCACATATGAATTATTGTTAAAAGAATTGATTTTAGTAAATCATAAAAATTATGTTTTACTATTATGCATCTTGTTCCACCTACAGAAGCACTAGCTAGTTGAGATATTATATTTGTTTTTAATATCTTAGATTTGTTGAAATAGAACAGAAGGTAGAAAATAGGAGATATAATTAGAGGTTGCAAAAGAGATTACTGGTAGCAACGTCAAAGCAAGTATAAGATAATATGGGTGTTTATTCTAGATTTGATATATTAGACCATTATATTATGACTTATATTCTTGTTGACATGCATGATAGGGTATGGATTGATGGCTGTGATTGGATAGATTCTGGTTATGATAAAATTGGTTTTCAAACTATCTCTTTTAAAAGTGAAAATAGTTTGTTTTCAAATTAATGATGCACTTGAGAATTGAATGGAGGCAGAGTCTCCTTTATTTTTTAAATGTATGACTGATGTTTATCCATGATAACTCATCTCATGCAAAAAATGCATAATTTTTAACAAATAGAGGAAACTCTGTTGGATTTTTGATAAAAATTAAATAGTTATTTTACCATTAGATCCTTGTTTGTAAAGTAGTAATGACATTTGGGGTTTTTCAAAAAAAAATTTCATTGAAAAATGCTTTTCCTGTTTGATTTCAAAAGAAATTTCTAATTAGAGGCCTTGCATTTCAAAAAGAATAGTGAAAAAAGTTATTTGACAACCCAAGTCATCACATTTTCATTCTTGAACAAATGTTTACTAATCTTTGTCGTGATCTAGATGAGTCCCATCTCAACTGAAATGTATGTGAGATGGCTAACACCATTGTGTCTCGTACCTAATCAGTACGAATAAAGCATCTACTCGAGTTACAATAATTCACTATTATATTTGGTGTCCTTCTTGTGTTACAAATGTTTTGGTCATAAATGCTATGTCACCTTCATTGATGAAGAGTCTTGATTGAGTTAGGTCTATTTGATGATAGAGAAATATGAAGTTCATTGCTTGTTTATCAACTTCAGTTCTATGATCCTTACTTAGTTCAATTCTAGATAAAAAGAGTGCACTGTGATGATGGGGGTGAATACCTATCACGTTCACTACAAGATTTCTTTCTAGAAAAAAGGTATTCTCCACACTAGATCGCTGGTCAATGCTCCTGTGCAATATGAACTTGTAGGAAGGAAGAATCACGATCTCTTAGATGTTGCGAGAAGTCTTTTATTCACAAAGAATCTACCTAAATCCTTTTGGGGTGATGCAATTCTTACAACCACTAATCTAATCAATTGAACTACATCTTGGGTCTTGGCTTATAAATCACCACTTCAAGTTTTTGTAAAGTCTTATCCTACTTTTCGTCAAATGAATGACCTTCCCCTTCATGTTTTTGGTTGTTTCCTATGTCCATCTCTAGGGAGCTGGGAAACTAGACCATCGAGCTATAAAATGTGTCATCCTTGGGCACTCAAGCAATAAAAAAGGGTACAAGTTCTTTTGCCCTTCCAGTTGATGGTTATATGTTAGTCACAATGTCACATTTCATGAGGATGCTCCTTATTCTCCACCTCTAGTAGGCAAAGGCGAGAATTTTGATGACCCAAGCCAAATGTGGAGCATGTTTCATCTAGATAATCTTCAACAATAGATACAAGTAACAAACACTTGTGAAACTTAGGAGGAATCATGAGCTTAAGATGATTCTATTGATCAAGAGGTATTAGACCAACAACTTGAAAAGGAGACAAACCTTTTACAAGGGTATGAGAGGTTGAGACAACCAGCTAAGACATAACATGAGAAACCCATTTCTAACTCTCAGATCCAACATGAAACATCTAAATTGTGATAAATTTTTTTTTTTACATATAGGTAAATAATTTACTATACAAAATTTCCAAGAATATTTAGGAAGCTATGCAACATGAAAATTGGCAGAAAGCTATTCACGAAGAACTACATGCCCTTCATAAAAAGAAGTTTTCAACAAGGATCCTTTCAAGACTTTGAAGTTGGAAGGCCCACTATCTTCTAGACAAGTGAAAATCCACTTAGTTAAAGCTGTTACTTAGGGCCTCCCAAATTATGCTTTCTCTTGTTTTCAAGTGCTTAAATCAATTATTTTCAAATGTCAACAACCCCAAAGAAATTTTATTTGGAATTTCAAGGAAACTGATAGAGGCATGCATTTGGTTTCAAGAGAATATCTTTATAAACCCAAAATTGATAAAGGGATTGGTCTTCAATGCCTTTTAGGGTTAACAAAGCTTTCCAAGCACAGTTGGGATGAAAAATTCTATTGGGTGAGAATTCAATATGTATATAGTTCTAGCAAGATAGAAAACTTCCATGTCAAATCAACATATTTCTTGGGTCAGCAGGTGGGTCTAGACTCCCACCTTTGGAAAATCATTGGGGCTTTAAAATGTCAACCTCGAGTTAAGACTTCAATTTTGGACCAAACGTCGCACACCACGGATGTCCATTGTGTCACAGTAATGAGAAAACTAATTTTCACATTATGTTTTCTTGTCAACCTATTTCTCCTCTATGAGAGGGGTTATGGAATGACTTCTAGATCTTTCCACCACCTTTTCCCATCACCTATGGAACTTATCAATTTTCTCCTCCAAAAATATTGTTTTGGTAACCTTGCTGGATCGTGTCTAGCATGGTCTATTTGGACTAGTAGAATTCCATTATCCACTCATCATCTGACTTTCAACTTAAACTTCTTTACAAAACTACCATTGCTTTGGTCAAAGAAATTGCAAACCTTAGTCATGTTTCAAACCTCCTTTCTCTCTCAAGAAGCTTTCCTTTTTAGGTGGAAACATGTTGGATTTAGACCACAACAATCCATTGTTACCTTGGTTAAGTGGCACTCGCTAAGTAATAAAAATAACATTAATTAGGCTAGCAAAGGAAATCTAGGCACCATTGTCCCATGATGAATCATCTGCAATTATTTGAGAAGGGCAATGGGGGCCTTTTAGCATATCCCTTGGACACAAAACTTAACAACTATGTAAATTGGTATGTATTTATTTTTGGCATTCAACTTGCTCATGATCTTGGAATTCAACTTACAAATTGAGGGAGACTCCCAAGTAGTGATCAAACAATTCAAATCTCTTTTGACAACACATCAAGGGATGAAGGAGCTCATCGAGTTGCATTGGGAAACACGAAGAATGGTGACAGCAATTTGGGAGGTCCTCCCCTAGTCTCCCTATGCATTGCAGATTAGATCTTTCAAGAAGGAAACCAACCTATTGATCTATTAGCGGACTTTATGATTGCATATTTTGGAATTTTTATTTAGAGAGATTCCTTTCCAAATGTTGTTAAGTTGTCTTTATTTGATGATGCTAGGGGCGCTCTTGACTTTAGAAGTTTGTAACTCTATGCTCAATTAAGTCAAGTAGCTTTTCACTAGAAAAAATTAGCCTACAATTTGGTGGAAAAAATTAACCACTCAAATTCTAAATTTTGGAAATGGATTTGGGGGACAAAGTAACCCCTGAAAGTCAAAGAGTTTCTTGTGATTATAGTTTATGATAGTTTTCCTACAAGGACAAACTTAAATTGGTGTAAAAACCAGTTGCTGCTTTGCCCAAGATGTCTTATTGAATTTGAGACACTTTCCTCTCAATTATTTCATGCCCTTACATCAAAACACTGTGGAAGTGAATCCATGAGGACTTCAAAATTGGTCATGAAAATTAGACTTCTCTTCCATAGGCTATTGAACACTAATTAATATAGCTAAGAAAAAGAAAGGGAGAATGAGAACTTTGATTTCAAATACTTGCAATTACCTTGTATGAAACATATGGAAGGATATAAATGAAATTGTGTTTTAAGAAACACAACATAACATAGACATAATCAAGGTTAGATGGATTAGTGAAGCCATTGAGATGTCAATTCTTGATTCCATATGTAATAGATTTTAAAAAAGACCTAGTATGATCTTGGAACAGTGGAAATAAGTAGGAATTTGAGAAAAATGTGACAAACATGTCTGGGTTGGTTGAAATACCCTAAACCAAGAACTTCTACATTAAATTATGATGAAGTTGCTAAGGGAAATCCAAGTAAATTAGGGGTTCAAGGAGTTATTCATGATCATGTAGGGAAGTTGATTGGGTGTTTTACAAGTTAAATCTACACATAAACATATAATATTGCTGAATGGAGTACACTTCTTGAAGAATTGAAATTAATACATAGACACCCTTAAAATTGATAATCTTATTGTTCAAGGGGACTCAGAGTTGGTGATTCAATCAATGACAAAACCCCAAAAGTTGATGTGGTAAGTAAGGAGTATGAAGAAGGAAGTAGAGGGTCTTTGGGAAAGATGTAGGAGCCAATCAATGATGCACATTTTCAAAGAATGAAATAGAATTGTAGATATTTTAGCTACATATATATGCTACTGAAATTGAAACAACTACATTTTGGATGGAGGCCCCTCCTTTTATTTTGAATATTATTAAGGATGAAATTAAGGGTGTATGTATGCCAAGACTTTGTAAAAACTAATTAGCTTAGTATCAATCCCTTCCACCAAAAAAAAATTACATTCATATGAACTTTTTCATTTTTCAATAACATTTGGTTGGAGGTTCGAGGTAGCACTTTCCCCTTGTTGGGGAGATTTGAAGTATATTTAAAAATTAGGATGATAGGCTCTAGGTAGATTGCTATGTAAATCTTTGCTGTAAAAATAAAAGAAAGTTTATATGACCTTTTATTTATTTAAAAAAAATATTAATGGTATTTTCAAACCCTAAAGCAGCATCTTTTTTAGACATTGTCTTTTTATGATTTTAGGTAGAATTTTCAAAAGATGTAACTCATTTGATATTCTTCAAAATTCTTTAGATTACATATACTTTAAAAAATCACTTCTATTGATGCTTATAGTCTTATGTTTCTTTGTGCTTTAAATCACAACCGTTAAAAAAAGCATAAGTTAGGATTATTTTATTGATATGATTTCTTCTAGCCAAGGTAAAAAAGGGGGCTCAAACAATGAATGTCTTAGATCTAACAAAAAAGAAGAAGCAATGTTTGAAAATAACATGTTACCTTATTGTTTGAAAATACTTGGTCACTAAAAAAAATAGTTTATATGTGAAAGTTAGTAAGAGTTTGAAGAAGATAAAATCAATGTAAACATGGTACATGTGTATCCTAAAAGTCAACTTGTTCCTTGCGTAAGCAAGTGTGGTTCTCCGAATCATTTCATTTTATGGTAATTTAAGTCCACGTAGGAGTCAAGCATTTGAAGGAGTCGATGTCCATTTTAGACATGCATGGTCAATTTTTGAAAGATCTGAGCCATTCATCATATTGGGAATGCTCAGATAAGCTAAATTTTATGACCATTGGATTGTTTTAGTATATGCTTCTTTCAATTGAAAATCTAGATAATCTATTTTGTTAAATATTTCAAGGATCTAAGCAAGTGATTAGGTTTATAAATGCATTGATTTCGCATGAGTTACATTTTTGATATGTCTATCATGATGAAAGGCTTAGAAACTTCTAAAAAAATTCACCACATATGCAAGAAAGGGGTATCAACTTCTTTAGACATTGGGACTCTAGTAATTTCATATCAAGCAAATAAAAGTGATATTTTTTGATTTATAGGAATAAAGCTAGTACCATTTCACTAAGTCATGCCCCTCTAGATGCTTTATTTGTTCTCGTAATTCATAATGATAAAATTTTCCTTAGAAATGTATACTGGATATTCTAACCTAAGCCCCTTTTACTTTATAATTCTTCACCTAAAAAGAAAAAATAAATTAGAATATATAGTCATGATTGTTAAGGGCTGCTTGTATTGAGTTATCAGCATAGATGTTCATCTTAGCAGTAGTTTTTTCTTTTTAAGAGACTTGGTCAAAGGGTATTAAGTATTATCATTAAAAAGATGTATGAGGGTTATTTTCCTCTGTTGTATTATTTTCTATTTGAAATAGCGGATTCAAGCACTCACTCATAGACCACCTTTGAGAAGCCTCGAACGGTTACCTTGACAATTGAGGACTCATTCCTGTGCCAAGATGCGACACTTATACACCCTTTCCTCCTTTGTATCTCATCTTATGACTTATGAACATTTCATAATTTATTAGGATATGACCAACAAATGTCCTATGCAATTGGTCACAGACAGCTCATCATCTCCACTTAAATATGCTTCGTTGCAGATTTGAGTAGCTACTTTCCACTTTGGCCATGGATTAGATATAGGAGAGTATGTGAGTGGGTTTGTTTTGTAATTCTTTGGTTGGACGTAAAAAATTTAGTAGGCTACGAAAAAGTAAAAGTTACATCCATGATTATCTAACTTAGTGCCTATGCCCCATTCAACCCAACTTTCTAGAAATTTCTTAAGAATGAGAAACCTAAGTTTAGAATGAGAATGGTGACAAATCGAGACTACTTTTAGGAGTTTCTATAATAGGAAAGGCACTTGGCCTTCAAGGAAAGGAGGGTCCTTTCTTAAGTTTTGAGAGGATAGGAATGGTTCATCCTATATTGAATGTGTTTATAATTAGTACTTAGAGAGAAAAGGATATAGGACCTTAATATCCAGAGAAAGAATTTGTTGTTTGGTTATGAGTTTAGAAGGTGCTAGGTACAAATTCCACCCTTTGCCAGTGGTCTAGGTAAAGCATCTTGGGTTATAGGTATAAATGGTAGTTCATAGGCTAAATGATTGTGATACAAAGGCATGTAG